>CM023535.1:57401317-58880929 GCA_013350335.1 Chimonanthus salicifolius | reverse complement strand
TTCATCGATGGATCTAGGATTAAAAAGAACAATTCTATTGATGTTTCATGTTAGTAGAATTCCTTTTCTTTCTGGTTATTAATGTAAAACATTGAATTGATTGTAGCTAGAAACTGTATGGAGACTGTCTCATAAAGCTGGCGAGTGGAACCTTGTATAAACAAGATACTTGAAGGTATGGACCATCCATAAATTTTTGAACTTGTTTCTGGTTATATTTTATTTATCACTTTTAAAAGATTGTTTATATGTTGCCCGTGCACTTCAAAATTTGTGACATACTTGTGTCGGACGCTTGAACTTGTGTTGGACACTTTTAGACACTAATACCCTCTCTTCATGGGCTATTTTAGTGATTTTTAACATTGTTTTCTAAGATGAATAAAATGTTACAACATATTTCCCCTTTTTAAACCTAATTAAAATGTCAATGTATTTAAGTTTTTGGAGTAAAACTATTATATTATTTTTCATTGGTGTTACTTTCACACCTTATTTTTTATTTAAAACAAACTTAGATTTAGTTATATTCAAATATGGTGTCGTGCCGCCGTTTCCCCTTTTATTTTGGGTCACCGTGTTTGACACCACGTACCTATGTTGGACACCAACACTTGTACCTATACCCATGCAACTTAGTCTACTATTTTTTTACATGTCTTCTGGAGTTGTAACAGTTGGATCTTTTCCATTCATGTTGATAAGTCATTTTATCTTATTGATAACTTATAACCTTCATATGTACATGCATGATATATGATTCTTGCCCATTTGAATTTCTCACACACACTCTCTACACAAACACAAGGAATCTCCTAATCACTTTTTTTTTAAAGGGAGTGTAACTTGGATTGATTATGAAGTAATTACTAATTTACAAGTATAGGAGGACCATACCACAATATCTATTGATCTATTAAAAATATATAATATCTATCAGATACACATCAATCGATTCCCACCCCAATATATGAATATCCATATACTTTCTGAATGTATAAACCTCCTCACCGACCCACATCCTAGCCTATAAGAGTGTCTTTCCTATCTACTTCATGCTTAGCTAAGAATTTGCAATCACATTAGTTAACCTTCCAACATGCATGAAAATAGAATTCTTTAACATAAATTTTCTTCTTACCTCTTGCCAATTGTAATCAACTCCAAGGTGTTTTTTTTTCTCTCAACACCCATGAGGTTTCATTCAATGAATACCCTTTCACATTTAGATTTTCTTAAAAATCTTCTTTTTAATGATTTCAATTCCATTTAATCTCTATAGCTCCTCCTCAATCTCTTTTGTCCAATCGTACTTTTTTTGGACGACCAAGGTGTCTAGACCTCTTAGAGCTTCCGACTAATCCTCAAGGCATGTGCAAGCCTCCCTACCCACACACTGGGTAACTCTATGGGGAATGGCCCTTTGGGGTAGTAGGAATCGGAACTCATGACTCCTGCTTGTCCAATTGTACTTGAAAAGGAGAATGGTGTTGCATCTGTCGTTGTGCCATACTCCACTACTTGTTGACCTTGGTGTATCTCTAGATGTTCCGTTGCATCCCTTGGTGGTCTTCTCCATCTTTCCACTACTTCCTTTTTTCTTGCTTTGACCCCCTTAACATGCACCTGGCTCCTCATTCCCAACTTCCTTTTGATGAAGCCTTATCTCAACAAACTCAAAATTTCTTTTGGTAGTATGTGTTTCCTCCAAAACCCTATTTTCTTCTTCTATCCCATAATGATCACAATATGGCTGCTGGATGCACCCTTCCAAATGGAAATTTTACCCGTCTTTTGGAAGGATTGCCCTCCCAACTCTACATTAGTTCCCCTATGAAGACGATCTCCTCAACTACAACTAATGTCTAGAAGCTATCCATATTGTCACTGAAAATGGACACTTGATGAACAAGTGATTTGTAGTCTCTTCCTCCGATTCATGAAATGTACATCAAGCATTAATGTTGTCTAGAATGACCTTGTGCAATAAATAGGTTGTGTGGTAAAATCTTTCCTACTACAACTGGCCAACCAAAAGGACTTTGGTTCTTTGGTTTTTTTGTGGGGTGGAGGGAGAGGAGGTATCGGATTCACCTATAAGCTACTCAATGATGCCAGTTCTTAATTTCTGAAATCCTTTTCTTCCCTATAATGAAGACATCATTGGGGAGATTTAAGAGGTTAATGCAGTTCGTAGACATTAACTCAAACATTTCCCTTCTAAAATCGACTCTCCTCAGAGAGCATCCTCCCTCCTCCTAGCACTAGATCACCCCATGCATCCATGTGCCTTGCACACCTTAGACCAATGATAGATCGCCCTATGCATGATTGATTTAAGGCCATAAATTTGGAGGGGGTCAAAAACATTTTAAAGTGTCCCAATCTTTGTAGCCTTAAAAGCCATAGTTTGACTGAGCTAGTGAAGGTGATTTTTGGTAGACCCCATATTCAAGCTTATTACTTCTCAACCAATCTCTCTCTAGGGTCCAAGGTGCCTCACAAATGGTTACACATGAAGTGCTCATGGTAAGGGGTGCACAAGGAGCCGAACAATGATTCCTCATACATAGGAGATTGGGTATACCATGTGATCCTTTTGTGGGGTTCACATGGGACCATGGGGATGGGTTCTTTTGAAAAGCATATGTTGGATGTGGGGCCTACAAGAATCACCTTGCTTGAATGATTTAAGCCATAATTTATGTAGTAGTGTGAGATGCAATAAGTAAAATATATTATTATTAGTGGCAAGGGATGTCAGAAATATTCCTTTAAAAGTGGGGATGTAAGAAATATTTGTGGACGACTTTATCATTTCTAGTATGAAAAGATGCCGATTAATGTTGTAGTGATTTTTTCCCTTTTTAGGATATTTTGAAAGAAGTGCTAATTTTTTTCCCTTACCCCAGAAAAAGCCCCAAACTTCTCATTAGTTCTTTGAAAACTTATCCCAATTCAAGACATGGTATAAGTTTTAGTTTATTACTTGATAAACTAAAGTCGAAAACTATTATCAATTCCATCAAAATATAAGAAACTAAAGTAGACATCTAGATTAGCTAGAATCTCAAGATTCAACAAAATATAAATTTTTTAGCCATCTAATTTAAGTCCATGATATTAATGGTTGAAGTTGAAAAATTAATGACCAGAAATAGCATATGCCTCTGAGTTTTTGTATTTTAGTAAATCCAAAGGTATGCTTTCATTTCATATGGCAGAATGGAGCTTATGGTCATATTCAATTACAATTTTTGAAAATGATAAATTAAAACTCATGAGCATGTGCTGAATTGGGGCAAAGAGAGATTTTATTATTATAAAAAATTAAAATTTAACATAGTTTTTGGCCCTATTCATATTTAATTAACTGAATAAAACCACTAGATTAGAAAATATTAAAATTCAGCCTCATAAAAATTTTAGCCATCCAATCAAAGGTCATGAAAATAATTGAAATTGGAAAATCAAATGGCAAAAAATATCGAATGCCTTAACCCCAAGGGGTTATCCCAATTGGTTTCGGAGCAAGATCTCTAGAGGGAGGTCTTGGGTTCAAACCATGGGAGCTTCAATGAAGGACCACTTCCCATGGGAATATGTATAGAGTAAGGTCCCATCGATTTACCCAGTGTGTGCGGATAGGGGGGTTTTCACACACCCCGGAGGACTAATCGGGTGCGACGCTTGGACACCTCCAGACCTCCCCAAAAAAAAAAAAAAAAATTCAAATGCCTTTGAATTTTATACTTTTCTAAATTCAAAGTTCTACTTTCACCTTGTACACTAGATTGAAGTCTACAACCATGTCCAACTTCCAATTTGACTTTCTAGATTGATATCCATGTAACATATGTTGAATTAAGACAAAGTGGGCTTCTTTTGAAGAACTTTTGAAAAGTTTGGGGATTTTTTCATAATATGAAAAACAATGGTTTTCTTTTCTTTCGAAAAGATTAGGGCCTGTTTCAAAGTATACCTTTCTTTTCTTGGCAAATATGGGAGTAGATGGTGAAAATGTTTCTTAAGAACCATGTTGTTTCGTGATTGACTTGTATAGATTCTGACTTGTTATTGTATTATCATCAATGTTGTCAAAATCGTACGAGTCGCGAGTCGACTCGATTAGGGGGGTCCAGCAATTCAAATCGTATAATGAATCGGTATTTATCAAAAAGCGTACGAGTCTTGGGTTGAATCGCAAATCATCTAATTCAAATACTAGAATCGCAGACTCATACGATTCAAATGATGTACCTGGTTTTCTGCTTTCTTCTTCTTCTTCTTCTTCTTCATTTTCCCTTCCGTTCTTCCTTCCTTTCATTCCGTCGCAGTCCTAGTCTCACAGGGCATGATAGTGTACTTTCCTCTTTTTCCACTTTACTCTTTTTATTTCACTGTGGGTTTACTGTTTACATGAAAACGAAGGTGCCCTAATTTCTGCCTCAGCCAACTTTACCCTCTACTGCACGAGACCCTTTTTTTAATGGTTGCACGAGACCCTTTTTACCCCCTTACTTGCACATCACTAAACTTTTCCTTTTTAATTTCACTTTCGACTTTCTCTTTTTTTAGTGGAACTCTGATGTCATATTTTTTATTTTTTAAGTAAAAACATCATTGCTAATAAAAGTATTTAAATACCTTTGATTTATTTGTTTATTTTTTAAATTGATTAGTACTTAATATTTATATTTTAATCTCATATTAATATATTTCTTTTTTTTTTTTTATTATAATTTTTTTTTGAGATTTTGGAATTTGAGTAATAAAAATTTATGAATTATGATGGTTTGGATTTTGGAATGTAAAACTTGACTTCTAATTCATTTTGATTTAATTTTGCAGGTACATTTGTTATAGTCATGTTTGGTTATTTTCTTATATATTATAAAAAATTGAAAAAACATCTTATTATTCTATGTCTAATATGTAATTATAGCATAAATAATAATTTTGGAGAAAACATTGTAAATCTTACAATTCTACGATTTCCGATTCACGATTCACATCCCTAGACCGATTCACGATATGATTCGAGTTTGACAACATTGATTATCATAGTTCCATCATAGTTCACTTTTAGCAATATCAGTACAAATTGATACTGTTTAAAAAAAATCCATATTTTTGATGTTCCCAATGTTTGGATCATTTGTTTATTTATTTTTAGGACAACTTAAAAAGAAAATGGTGGGCGGTGGGGTTTGGGACCTTGATGGGCCCCATTTGGATGGGTGTTCAGGCTACTACCTAATGTAGTGAAGGGAGGTTCTCTAAACAACAACCATGGTGAGGGGATCTTCTTGGAAAATTAATCCCTTTGATCGTGAAGAACTCCAAGCAAAATTTGAAAACGACTTGTGAGATCTTGAAAAAAACTAAGTGAAAATGAAAATTACTTGATATGGTGGAGATGCTTGAATCTAGGATGGGTTGTTTGGAAAGGTCTATACTTGAATATTTTGGGCCTACAAAAATCACCTTGATTGAATTATTTAAGCCCTTTTTGAAGTAGTAGTGTGAACTGCCCGAAGTAAAGGATCTCCTTGGAACATTTTTATTGGTAGCAAGGAATGTCAGAAATTTTCCTTTAAAAAAAAGGGTTGTCAATAATATGCATGGAAGAATCATCACTTTCAAACTTGTAAAGATGATAATTAATGGTGTAGGTTTTTTTTTGGTAATGATGGGAATAGATGGTTAAATGTTTTTGTAGGACCCGACAGTTTCATAAATGTCTTTTCTGTAGAATCTAGCTTGTAATTTCCTTAGTATGGTTGTGTTAATAGTCCACATTGAGCAATAACAGTACGAACTGATGCTGTTTCAAAAAAAAAAAAGAGCCATATTTTAAGACCCCAACATTTGCGCCAACTTAGGAAGAACAGGTGGGAGCTTAGAGGGAAGAGAGGAGGGGTTTGGGGGAGGAGTGAAAGGAGGGGGGGTTTGGTGTTGCCAAATTGGGCCTCATTTGGATGGATGTACAGGGTATTACCTAATGTAGTGAAAGGAGGTTCTCTAAACCATAATCAAGGTGAGGGGATCTTCTTGGAAAATTAATCTCTTTGATCTTGAAAGCAAAACTTGAAAACTACTAGTGAGATCTTGAAGATCAAATGAAAAATGAGAACTATTTGTGAAATGATGGAGACTCTTCAATCTAGGTGTTCCAAGCCCATCTGGATTTTCGCTACAGCAAGCACCAAAGAGAAGATGGCCTTGCATAAAGCCACACAATCCCTCCTTTAGGTTTTCCACAAAACCCTCAAAACCAAAATCAGAATCTCTGAAAACTTCCCTCACACATTCCCTCTGATGTTCCCTCCCACTTTCTTGATTTGCTTTCTTTAAATAAAGAAAAATATTACCAGCTGCGGTATATTGGTCCAACTAGGATACCACCTCATGTCTTCTAACTTGCTACACATTTTCATAATCCAATCTATTCACATAAATCCTACTTTATAATTGACTAAAATAAAGAAACTTCTTAAATACCTCCAAAAAATGGCAAAATATAGATTTTTGAGAGGTTCAATAGATTTTAGCTGCATCCACTTGTGTATTAGGCCTACTAGTATACGTCGGACCATAGTCTCCAGTCCACCATGTTGCCACTTGTGCATTGTTGAATCCTGATGCAACTTTGATGGGACCCACAATCTTGGTTGCATCATTACCTAACTCTTAGACCAGTGTATCATTTGTGTGCATCTACTTGTGTAATCTTCTTTTCTAGTGTTTGTGGTGATAGTGAAATTGAAGCAGAAGGTTGTCATGTTGTTGTGTTTGGTTTTTAAATATTATTTAATTCAAGGTATTCCTGTTCCTTTTGTTTGAATTTACAGGTTTGCCTGAATCAAATGGTTACATATATGTTGAGGCAAATGGTGGCTTGAATCAGCAACGCACTTCGGTTGGTTTTTAACCTTGTATATGCTTCCATTTTACTCACTTGACTGATAAAACATTTTTCTGGTTTTCGATAATTTTTTTTTTTGGAATTGTTATATGTTGATGTTTATTCATCTTTAACCTGAATAAAGTTATCATTAGGCATAAAAATTATGATTTGTTATGTTTCTGTAGATATGCAATGCTGTGGCTGTCGCAGGCTACTTGAATGCAACCCTTTTAATTCCCAATTTCCATTTTCATAGCATTTGGAGAGATTCAAGGTTTGTCATTGTTTTTTACATCCTTGTCATGTCTTAAGTAGTTTGTTATATTTTGCCAGCGAGTCATCATGTGCATTTTTTATCGTAGCATTTAATCTGGTTATGGACAGCCATTTTAAGATTAGTCATTAGTATATTGCTAGCGAATCATCACTGGGCATTTTGATTATTGTAGCATTTATTCTGGTTTATGGGCTTGGTCATTTTAAGATAAGCCATTGTCATTTGAGTAATACCATATGCACTTCAATGTGCTCACTTCTATTCACATGGCATATTATGCGGCATGTTTGCACAGAAATACACATAAAACAAACAGGAAGACACATGGCCCTCTCCAACTCTCTCTCTCTCTCTCTCTCTCTCTCTCTTCAACAATGTTCACCTGTGCAATTGGTTGCAAGGTATTACCCCATGTATCTCTATGTCGGGCCCATTAATTGGAGTGCAGATGGGTTTGTTGAAAAGGTTTATTTTTAGCTTGTGCTTTACCAAAAATATCTTTCACTGATATCAATTAAGCCATGCTTTAAAAGTCAATAAAAGTTTAGGGATTAAAATAAAAAAAATGTAGTTATCAACTTTGAGAAGCTTAAACAATATGGCTTGCTTTCTTTAATCAAGGTGATTTTTGTTGGGCCACATGCTCAAACATAGATCTTTCTAATAGATTCCTTCATCTTCCTAATTGGTGGGCCCCACCCCTAGTTGCATATTAGTGATCTTCACATCTCTCTCTCTCTCTCTCACTCGATTTCAAGGTTTGCTCAACTGATCTATCCATTGGTTTTCCATTAAAAATTTTGGCCAAAGTTTTCCAGTTTCATTAAATTTAAATGTTAGAAGAAAAAATCAACTGTTATATACTTCTGATAAATAATTAGAAATTGCAGCAAGCTTCTGAAATGAACCGAAATTTTAGCCAAAATAGATTGATATTATCACTCATGTAGGTTAAAATATCAGTTTGTGATGATAATTTCAATATTTCAAAAAAAAAAAAATCTAAAAAAAATGAACCTTAATGTTGGGTGGACCTAAAACTGAAAAGAAATTCAGCCAAGATTTTAATCTTAGGTTTTAGACTCACCCAACATGAGAATATCGGTATTTTTTTGGATTTCCTAGAAATGGTGGAATTATTGTGGCAAACTGAAATTTTAGCAGAAATGGGTGAAAATTTCATTCTATTTAAAAAAATCAGCCTTTTTATGATCTTTACTTAAAAATCACAAATCAGCTAACGTGGCCATTAAGACTGAAATTTTAGCCAAAAATTTTCAGTCCCAAAGTGATCGAAATATCATTATCAGTAAATTTTTATCTAAGGGTATGGGCACCTTTCAAAGACAATTGGAGATGAAAACTACTCGAACGGATAATGTTTTAAGTTTTAAAAATGTTGAGAACTTATCATCTGGCTTATACCATCTCTTATGAATATTTCAAAGCAAAGTTGTCACAATAGATGAGTTTTCTACTTTGAGGGAGTTTGACCCATTTAATAGACATAAGGTTTGTGGTGGAATTACTTGCTTTGTGGGGGGCATTTTGGAGTTAGACTCTTTAGGGGTTAAAGGGAGTATAGTTGAAGGGGTTTCCAAAGTGGTCGTGGGATGGGCATGTGGCTCTAAATGTCCGTGGATCTTCTTAGATACAATTGAGTAGATTCGTTATATAATTTCCATCCACAATTTCCAGATTTCCTGGACTCATCGGTCAGGTGGTGTCTTTACCTTTGGAAATGTCACTTTTCATGGACCGATAATATATCAAGTTTTTGATATTTACGTTTACCTTACAAAATAACTTTTTCTCATGGGGAATGTCGTTTTGTCCTTGTATCTTTTCTCCAATAATTACCAAATAATATCACTCAATAGGGAAAACCCCTACTTAAGGGAATTCCTTACATAGGGGAAACCCCTACAAAACTTTCTCTACATCCAAATGCAGCCTTGGATGATGGAGGCCTTCCTTGCCCTTAAGGTGTGCAGGTAAAGCCAATCCCAAGGAACAATGAATCTTTATAGGGTCTTTTTGTTGAGACTTACTCAATCCACATCTTCACATGCATATCTATTTCATTGAGCCTCTCACTATGACTACCCAGATCACTATGCCGTTCATCTAGGCTAGAACTTACCCAATGAGGAATTGTTATAGTTATTGCTGCCGTCAATCCCCAGACATGGTGATCAAAATATCATATGCTGGAATTGATAATTAATTATTTTCTTAGAATTTGAGGAGGATTGGTGGCCAGTAGCGGAAATAAGCTTTAAAAAGGTGGTGGTTATGACCAAATTGTTTTTTTAAGCCTGATATTGATGGGAATTCCAGTGGAAGCTCATGCCCATTTGGACAGAACCTATCTTTATCCAGGTCAGAACAAGAAAAGTGGTTAAAACACTAGTTGTTAAATGATCTGAGTATCTTTCAATCAAGATTTCTAGTTTCTTAGCTGTTGATAGTGATCCTATGAATGCTATTATGTTCATGGAGATTTTACCGTGATCTAGATGATTGAAAAGAGTGTCATCTACTTCCCCACATGGCTGATTATATAAAAAACTGCTTTCCCATGTGAAACATTTGAAATTCCCAAGTATGTTTATTTTGGAAGTAGTTTCCTACCATATTGAGTAAATCATTGGTTTCTCTGTTATTGTTATCATTGTTATTTGGGTTGGAATGCTGTCTCTGTATTTACTTCCATTTAAACATTGCCTCTTTCTTAGATATACTTAAATAGTTATTTCATAGAAAAATATATCTTAGTTTCTTCAGTATGGAGAAAAATGTATCTCTTCTACTTGATAGAAATGGATTATTTGTTGATCCCTTTTTAGCTTCCACCCTACTTCTTGAGGGTTCATTTGATAATATAACCTCTTATAAATATTGGTGGTTAGAGATCTTTTTTTCCCTTCACTTTCATTCAAGCAGCCCCTAAATGTCTGGTTCTGGGTATAGCTTTTGAATTTGTTTGATTCATTCTGATTCTATGACAAATTCTTTAGCTTTATGCTAATTTTCTTTACTTTGTTAATTGTTGGTTCACATCATTTCTTCTAGCTGAAACCTGGTTACTCTTGTGTTTGCTATCTATTGCAGTAAATTCAGAGACATATATGATGAGGATCATTTTGTCAGTACTTTGGAAAATGACGTAAGGATTGTCAATAAGATTCCTGAATACATAATGGAAAGATTTGGCCACAATATGAGTAACGTGTTAAACTTCAAAGTAAAGGCTTTCTCTCCCATTCGTTACTACAAGGATGTGGTTCTTCCGAAGCTACTCGAAGAACGGTGAATTTAAATATTATTCTTACTTGTTGCTTTTTGCTCATAAACTTGTATCAATTTACTTCACCCCTGACCATGCAGATAAGCTGTTTCTCTTTCCCTTGTGAGATACTTTGAATAAAGCACTTATTTGAATGATGTCTCCTTGTTGTAATCAGTTTTCCATTTATGCTGGTCACAACAGAAAATTCTCTATATTTTGTTTTTAGTGCTTGATGTCTTTTTTTTTTTTGGGTGAGATTCTGTTATTGTTACTTTATTCTCTTCGTTAAACCTCCTCAAGTTTGGGAACCATATTTTTTTTAATATTTCATCTATGTATCCATTCTTAGATGTATTGTTCTGAATTCCAGTTTGAATAATGATGCGGTGCTTCTCTTCTCATCTATATAACATGAGTGAACACATTGCTACTTGTCACCTTAGAGTGACATTAGGCATCCCTTTTGAGTCTGCAAACAGTGGTATTCCTCATCCTTGGAAATTGTCTAGGCTGCACCCACCTTCCCAGATAAATAACTTTTTAAAAGTTGGTTTGGTGAACATTCTAATCATAGTTTGTGTACCAGGACTAGGACCCAGTTATTGGGTTGAGTCAACTTGGAGACCCAATGGGTCAGTTAAAAATTCCAAGTAAATATTTTGCTTGAAAGGATTGATTAAATTCCATATGACTAATAAAAAGGAATACGAATTCCATTTCAAAGAAGAGGGAAGTTGGCTAAATAGTTAACTCAAAAATATAAAAATACATAAACTAGATGGGAATGATTGTTGTTGTTATTGCTGCTGCTGCTGCTGATGATGATGATGAGATACATAAACTAATAAAATGTTCAAAATGATTTTTTTTTAAGTTTTCTAAATTCTCCAAGTGCAAAATAAAATTCATAGTTATTCATTACAATCCATTGTTATAATGAGTTCCCAAGTCCCTAGATAAAATCAATTCCTGAGTTTGAAGACCAATTATCCATAAACATCATTGTCGTCGTTATCATCATCATTATCATCAAGAAGCCACTAATCCTGTCTATTTGTAGTTGACTTCTGAGTTCTCTTCCATTCTATCTTATTGAAAACTATACCCTTAGTCAACAATCAGACATATTCCTTTTTACCCCTTCTAACCATCTTTTTTTACCTTCTATTTGCATCCTTTCTATTTTCTTAAGAGGAGTTGTTTCTAGTCTCCTATGTACTTGTCCAAATCACCTTAAGTGTCTTTTCCTCATTTTCTCATCTACTAGGGATTCTCTAGAGATTTCTCTAATACATGTATTCCTAATTCTATCTTTTAATGTTACTGCTACCATTACCTTGTCTACTTGTTTTGTTTTTTCCCCATCTTTTTTTTTTTTAAATTCCCAACACTTGGCTTCAGAAAGGCTTGTTGGCCTAATGGTTGTCTTATAGAATCTACTAGATATTCTTTTATTACATGGCGCTCCACTATTTGCCTACACATGGCCCATCCCACACCCATCCTACTGGCTATCTAGATCTGATCCTCCATTCGGTTTAACAGTTGCACCTAAATATATAGATTTATTACATTTTGATCCCCAAATTATTTCCAATTTTAATCGGTTCCTCTTCTATGCATGCTCCCTAAACCACTAATGTCGGACTTACAGATTCTTGTCTTTGCTTTACTAATTGTCAATCCATTCAATTCAAAAGCTTTTCTCCATACTTCTAATTTCTCATTCAATTGATTTCTTGTTGCACTCGTTAATCCCATATCATCTTTGAATAACATACACCATGACACTACTTGTCTATCATGTTAGGTAGTCCATAACTAAGATAAATATAGACTTGAAGTTGATTTTTGATGAAGTCCAACACCTACTAGGAACTTCCTCATCTCCCCACATATTGTCCTTACACTAGTTGTTGCTTGTTCATACATATTCTATATGACCTCAACCTCAACATATTTAGTGGGAATCCATTTCTTTTTAAAGCTTGCTAAATTAAATGCCTTGGCATTCTATCATAGGCCTTTTCTAAGTCTATAAAGGTCATATATACTAGGTCATGTATACATTTTTCCCCTTTTCCTTGAATTTCTCCATAAGTTATCTCAAAACAAAAATTTATGGAGAGGTGTTTTGGCATTGGAAGGGTTAGGGACGGTTGGGAGTATCTTAGAAGGTGACTCTAAGCTTGTTGTTAGCTGGGCCTCGGTGTCTCTTTGTCCGTTGTCTTATTTGGATAAAATTGATAAGATTCGTTATTCAATTGAGGCTTATGGTTAATCGGTCTCTTGGGTACTCCGATCTGCAAATTTAGAGGCAGATGAGTTGGCTCGTCAGGGTGTGACTTTATCATCGGAAATTGTAAATAGTTTTATGTAATTTTGGGGGGGGGGGGGGGGGGGTGACCTTTGTCTGTTATTTTTTTTTTGAGTGGGCTCTGTGCCTGCTACAGTTTTTTGTTTTTTATGTGTCCCCCTCTTTTTTGATTAATGAAATTACCTTTCAAAAAAAGGTTTCATGATATGGCTCATTAGTTTAATACCTCAATAATTGGTATAATTTTGAATGTTTCCTTTATTTTTATAGAATGACCATTGAACGCCATTCTTTGGGCATCCTTTTTGAATCTAGGATTTTGTTTAACAACTTAGTTAACTCCCTAATCCCATTTAAACACTATAAGATCCACATTTCTTTAAGGTTACCTTCTGGTGCTGAAGCTATACTTTTCTTCATCTTAGGTTGGTTTTACTTTTGTCTTTGATATTTTGTTTACCATTCCTCCATTTGCTTTTGCTTCTCTGTGTATTTTTTTTTTATAACGGAGAACCCCAAGACCCCACCTCTCTCTGAGTACGAGGGCATTGCGTAATACTCTGGATGCACGTAGCCCCATGCAAGCCATTCTTTTGTGCATTTCATTATCGCATTTTGTATTTAGTAAGTCTAATGTACTTTTACCATTTATCCCCTTTTCCTTAACTTTGACTATGACCTTTATTTCCTTATCTCTGAAACCAACACTTTACTTCCCACTTGGTGTAAAAGGTGTTATTCACCGTACATGTGTATTGATCGAGTGCTTGTGCAGTGATGGTGGTGATGATGCACAAAGAAGAAACTCTTTGATTTTTATTCTTAATCTTACATGATCTTTGTCCCTTTCTCGACTCTCAAACCTTGGCAAGCTTATTTGTTCCCTTTTCTCTTTCTTTTCTTTCTAATTTTGCATACCAGATGATCATATGCTTCATTCTTGGCTTTACTTGGGACTTTGCAAGCAGCCGTTTTAGCTATTTTATAATTGTCCAAATCTTCTTATTGCCTTACTTTTTACCATTCCTTTCATCAATAACACTGTATGTCTAAGTTCCAACAGGATGCTTCTTTATGTGTGTATTTTATTGCTTTTGATTCTCTTTTTATTTCTTTTGCAACTTGTTTTATACCACTAGCCACATTATCCCACATCTCATTTGGTCTCAAGCCTGTCTCAAACATCTAAAGGTAGGATTCTTTCCAGAAAACTTCATGGTCTTGTCTTCCTTCAAATTGCTCCTCCTTTTTTTCTTAGAAAATCCCTCACTACTTTTTTGTGATTCTTCTTTTATATACACATCCAACAGTGGTAGTCCTACAAAATTCTTAACAATTTCTTATATATATAGACACACGTTTGTGGTCTATATTGCTCACCTATAAAGTTCACAAGCATTGTTGTTAAAACCTTACCACGATTCGTCTGATATGTCAAGGGGAATGATTCGTATCGGCTTAGAAGTCTTATGATTCCAATGGGAAATAGAATTATGAGCTTATTTGGAATGTGAAAGCATGAAACTTTTTGTTTTGATGGTTTTTAAGGCTTGAGTTGCTAGGTAAATAGGATGTTTGGATGTTTTGGGGGGCCTTTTTTGTTAATTGTTGACATTTTACAACATCAGTTGAGGTGTAGACCTGTATTATGCTTTTGGGTGTTGGCACTTTGAAATTTGAGTTCCAATGAAGTAGTTATATAATAATCACTTAATATTGAAAGAAAATTGGAGAGTGGCTCATATTATTACTTGTTTAAATATCTTTTTTTATATTTCATATATTATAATATTTTGGGAACAACACTTATGAATCTTATGATTCTATGGTTACAATACGCGATTTGCGATTCAAGACATAACTATTTTATGATACAATTAGATTTCTCAACATTGGTCACAAAGTGTTTTTCTCCTTAAAAAATGTGTTAGCTTTCAAATCAAAAGTCAACTCAAAATCTACAATTGTTTTACCTATTTCATTCCTCATTTATAACAATGCTCTCCATGTATATACCCATCTTTTTTTTAAATGGTAACGTTAAAAAAGAAAAGGCACCAGAAGTGCATAATACAACTAAGCAAAGAAACAAAAGATGGAATAGGAATACCTGCAGGGGCAGAGGAACTTCAGGGTCCGAAGGATGGAGTAGAGCATGGGGGTGTGAGTCAGAATCAGCCAAAGAGGAGATTGCAGGGCGTCCTTGAGATTGTCTGAAGGCATCCTCCTCCTCTCCTGGTGCGAAGATAGAGGAGAAATGGTTCCTGACTACCCGTAACTCCCTCTTCCCTTCCACCATTCTTCCATTCACAGAACAACCTTCATGGAATTTACCATAGATCTTGTTGTCTCCATTCTACGCATTGTTGTAGTGTCAATGTTGCATTTTGAGCCCTATGGGCTTTAGATATGCAGTTGGCCAAAATAAAAGATTTGCCAATTCCAATTATGAGTGCCAACTGTATATAGATGGGTTAAATGGCTCCACTGATGATAATGTTGATGGTTATGTCAGTTCTAGTTTGTTTCCTGTATCTTGTCCTTTTGATTTGTAAGCTGGTTCATCACATTATGATATTGAATTCAATGGGCAACACTTTTCTGTTTGAAAGATAAGTGTTCTGTTTCTTGTTCATGACTTGTTATGTTTTTGCGTGTGTTATTTTTGAAAAAGATAAGTGTGTTGTTTCTGGTTCATGACTTGTCATCATGGCTTGTTAGTGACTGCATGGCTTGGTCTTTCTATTCACGACAGGTTGATACGAATTTCACCTTTTGCCAATCGATTGTCATTCGATGCTCCTCCAGCTGTCCAGCGTCTTAGATGTTTGGCAAACTATGAAGCATTAAGGTTTTCAAATCCTATAACTACACTTGCTGAAACTTTGGTGGCACGGATGAAAGAACGTAGTGCAACAACAATGGGAAATATATTGCAGTTCATCTTCGCTTTGAGGAGGTATACTTTGTAAACTCCTCACCGTGGAAGTTATGTGTCATTGCCATACTTTAGCTTGCAAGTACTACTGTCAAAATAAGAACATAAGTAAATGTTGACTTTTATTTTCTCATATGTAGGATATGGTTGCTTTCTCCTGCTGTGTTATGATGGAGGTGCAGAGGAGAAACGTGAAATGGATGCTGCAAGGGAAAGAGGTTGGAAAGGAAAGTTCACTAAACCTGGACGTATCATACGACCTGGACACATAAGGATGAATGGGAAATGCCCCCTTACTCCATTGGAGGTGAGTGTTCTTTGGTTTTTACTATTTGATTGACAAACTGTGAAACAATATTTCCTTTTGCTTGTGGCTTACTTGAGCTTAAATGGTTGAGTTAATGAATGCATATCAGAAAGGCAAAAAGGTACAAGAATCATTGCTTTGATCAGCCATCTCCATTACCAATAGTTGTGTGTTTCAAATTCTTGTTTCTCCAACATCTCCATTGGTTTCATGGATTGACGTCATTGTCTTTCCAATCTTATTGACGGTACCTTTTGGGCTTTGGTCTCACACCTCAGCATCTTCCTATGTGGCAAGGAGAAACTTGGTACTTTTTCTATGAAGATCTTTTGCTTTGATTCCACTTGATGCATGGTGGGGTAAATTGTAGGAAAGTTAAGTGTATTGTTGTATGGTATATGGTGGACCCATGTCATGTTGTTTAAAGAGTAAGGACTGCTGTTAGACTTGTAGTATTATTCGGAGTATAATTGTATGGAGATGCATATGTTAAGGTGGATTTATGGACTGACCAAGAAAATATAAAATACAGGCAAGCTAGTGGGTTCTATATGATAAAGGAGTACCTACTAAATTGGAAGGGAGATTCTATAAAACGACAATTAGATTAACAATGCTTTATGGAGTAGAATTTTAGTCAATGAATAAAAAAATTAGCAAAGAAGTACAAGCAACAGAAATGTGTATGCTGAGATGGATGAATGTGGTTACATTGACCACATTAGAAGAACCTTAAATATAACCCATGAGGGCAATGAGTGAAGGTCCCTGAAATGGTTTGGAGTTTGGACACTTCATAGATGTCTAGAAACGAACTCAGTGCAAAGAATTTATGAACTATAGGTGGCAGGGACTAGGAGAAGAGGTAGACCTTTAAAGACTTCGATTGAAAGGGTAAAGGACATGATAGAACGTGGGATGACAGGGATATGGTCTTTGAAATGGAAATTTAGGACATGAAATTCCTATCCTAGATAGATGGGACATGACTATTGATAATGATGATGATGATTGCATTGTAAGATTTCTTAAACTTGCTCCAATAAAAGGAAAAAGTAATAATTAAGGAATGTTGTTAAGATGGTTTGGGTATAGACAACCAGCAACAATTGCAATAAGAAGAAACTAGTAGGACCACTTTAAAACTTGTTTTGATATGGTAAAGAAAGGGCATGAATGATATCAAAGTGAAGGGAAACCTTGCTTTTATTTGATTTAGTGGGATGGTAGAATTTATAAAGTTGAACCCAAATAAATGGATAGTTTGTTTGATGATTACTACCATATAATGTTGTGGTTCTTCCAATCTTGTCACTTCACAAAATGCCTTCTAGAAATGGGTCCATGAATGGTTTTGTTATGGGTTTAAGACAAAACATCTTTTTGACATGTCTTGATCCCTCATCAAACCTCATCATAGATTGATATTTCATCAAAGATCAATGGAGCTTCTCAGGGAGGATCAACATAACTGATAAAAAAATCTTTCCACAATCAGCCTTGTTGATCCCCTTTTCATCATATTGATTTCATGACACTGTTCTTTATCAAATTTATTTCTACTTCCTTTGATTGTTGATCTGTCAAATTTATTGAAATTCTTGTTTCCTCAGCATACTGTGGTGGTTTTTGTAGATCAACCTCATCTTTGCTTGATATTCTGGATGTCACCTCAGTTTTTCACACTTTAGAATCTTGTGTTGCAACAAGGGAAAAATCAGTTGGCAATCCCATGGATTTTTTTTTTTGCTTTGCTGTCACTTGTTGTTGGAAATTGTGCAATTCAACTCAAATTACGTAAGTTGAGAATTATTGTATCTTTTACCTAAAAAAAAGGAATAGAGTGATGTCCTCAATCTCTCTTAATCCAACAAACTAAAATAAATGAGAAAGGTCATGTAAAAACTAGCCTTGCATGAAATTTTATCTCACTTTCAAGCCATACAAGCCAAGTTGCATTGGTCTGGCTTGAGAGTTGGAGGCTGATAACGGTGGGACTTGGCTCTCTATTTAGATAAATTAAAGTTATTTCAAATGAAAATAAGGTATAGAAACAAAGCTGATGGAAAATAATGTATTAGTTTTACTCTAAACAAAGTGACAAATATATCAATATTTTAATTAGGTTTCAAAAGGAGAAAGTTGTAATGTTTTAGTCATCTTGGAAGATGATGTTAGAACTAGAAGAGTCCATGAAGAATCTATTTAAGAGTTTTGGCACAGGTGCAAGCAAGGTTGTCAAACTCGAATCGTATCGTGAATCAGTCTAGGGGTGTGAATTGAAAATCGTAGAATCGTAAGATTCGTAATATTTTTCTAAAATTGCTTAAATTATAAATATATTAAAATCCATCATTACATTATTTTAAAATTATTGTATAAACTATAAAATCAATCCCAATTTGACACTTATCATCCATAGTAAATAATCATAAAAAAAACACAAAAATATATTAATATGAGATTAGCTATAAATATTAAGTAATGATAAATTTAAGAAATTAACAAATAAATCAAAGACATTTAAATAAATCTAAATAGCATTCGTCAAATAAAAATTTCAAAAAATAAAAATCAATTTTTAGATATTTTATTGTTTACAATAGATACAAAGATTGAAAAAAAAATAAAAAAGAAGTTTTTTTTAATAAGAATAGAAAAAAGATAGAAAAAAAATAAGAGAAAAAATATTTAATTAGAAAGAAATAATACAAAAGATGGGAGAAAAATATTAAAAAATAAAAAAATATAAAAAAAACTTGCGAATGCGACTTGAATACCACGTGATTACGAAACTTCGAAACTTAAAAGCCAAGCCACTTCAAATACATACGTTGCCGCAAGTCATGTGAAATACATAAGTTGCCGCAAGCCACGTGAAATAAGTAGAAGAAGAAACCCTAAACATATCAGCGGCACCTAAATGAAAAGAAGAGGAGGAAAGTGACTAGAAGCTACTGCTGCGGCAACTAAACAGGAAGAAAATAGGAGAAAGCACGAAAAACATGGTGGTGGCGACAAAAATGGTTTGTCTTCTTCACTTTTTTCTTCTCTTTCTCACATTTTCTTCTTCATTTTTTCCTCTTCTTTCACCTCTTTCTCCCTTCAGATGAATCGCACGAGTTTTCGATTCATGAGGCTGACTCGTACGATTTGCGAGTCACCCCCAAAATCGCACAATTTTCTTCCTCTTTTGATTTCCTTTACGATTTGGCTTGTTAGGGCACCCGATTCGATTTGCATCGCACGAATCGAACTGTGAATCATACGATTTTAACAACCTTGGGTGCAAGTGTCCGAGACAAGTTTGTCACACATTTTGAAAAGTTTGTGCAACATGCACACAAGCCTCACTTCCGTGCTTTGGGCATTTTGCAGGGGCAATAAAATATTTATAATACAATATCTCAAGGTGAAACCATAGTTACCTAATTCATTCTAACTGATCTTGAATTGCGAACTAGTTCATTCGAGCAATTCGTGATTCTATTCGTCGAATAGTTCCATGCCGATTTGGTCTAGTTTACAAATCAGATCAATCTAGTTTGACCTTATATATTTTTCCAACACCAGTCATTTTGTATTAACAGGATGAATCATTTCGACATTATATTTAAAAATGGGCCTTATTTCTTTTGTTGAAAGAAAATAGTTTATCTTTAGATAGTTTATCAACAAAGGCCCATGAATAATTGACCGAACTGCAACATATAAACTTTAACAAAATCATTTAAAGGTTTGATAGTATATATTATAGTAGTGGGAAATGCTAATAAATTTTCAATAAATTGGTGTAGGCATATGAACTATGTAAAATAAATCAAATTGTTTTAGTAGAAATTTGAATTTCTTCAAACTATGAATTTGACAAGCTAAAAAGTAATGTTGTCAAAATCGTACGAGTTGCGAGTCGGCTCATACATTCGACTCGAC
This sequence comes from Chimonanthus salicifolius, assembly GCA_013350335.1. Lineage (NCBI taxonomy): Eukaryota > Viridiplantae > Streptophyta > Magnoliopsida > Laurales > Calycanthaceae > Chimonanthus > Chimonanthus salicifolius. Next base: position 58,860,955 of record CM023535.1, on the reverse strand, counting down.
TCGGTAGCTTAAACGAGTTGAATTGCATGGAGAATTAGAAATGTGTGAAAATCGTACGAGTTGACGAGTCGGCTCGTACGTTTTTGGATTCAATCGTATGAATCGGTAGCTCTTACGATTCATCCGTAGATGGAAAGATGGATTTGGGAAAGTGGGTTTTGCATGGCTTTAAAGGAAAGTACCTGTTTATTGGTCTATAATATCGATAAACCCATCTCTCAATACTGCAAGCCTTCCTGCAATCGCTTCTTCTGCAAGTTTGTAGCAGCTTGGAGCTTCCCTTCGAGCCTTTTGCAACTTTCGACCTTCACTTTGAGCCTTTCAGCCTCTACTCTTTGAGCCTACTCTTCTCTTCGAGGTATGTTTTTTTTAAGTTCTTCATTACAAAATTTCTTCTTCTTTTTTGTTGATCCTTCTTCTTTCCTTCTTCCATTCCTCCTTCTCTTTTTTTCTTCCTCTTCTTCTTCATCGTTGTTAGGATCTTTGCAATCACTGCCTTCCTTTCTTAATCATCTCTTTTTATTGCTTTTGGTTTCTTTTTCTTCGTTTATCTCAAACTTAGGCAAAAGAAAGCATTTAGTAAAGTTATCTTCGCCTAAGGACCTCGCAAAATGTCAAATTCATTAAAAAAAAGTTTCTGCCAAATACATAATTTTTTTAATTTATTACTATCTTTTTTTTTTCTTACCGTCAGCAAAGCTGTTAACTATTTCTTTTCAGAATATGTAAAATTTTTGGCTCTCAAATTGCCCTTCGTTTAATTTTTTAATGCATATTACTTCTAAGATAAAGATAATGTTATACAAGTACTTGAAAATCTCATATTAATATTTTTTTTTTGTGTCTTTTTTGTGGATGATTATTTCCGATGGATGATAAATGGATGTGGGTTTAGAAATTTGTAAAGTTTGTTAAAATGGTCTGAGGTCAATGAAGTGGTAGTGGGAATGAGGGACAAGATGAAGCATTGAATGAGGAATTGAACAAAGCATCTTGTTACGATTTGAATTTGACAACATTGCTAAAAAGAGAAATAAAGGAACCTACTCCAGTGAATTCGTAAATTATGAGAATCACAAAGTGTGAATTTGAATGCAAGTTAGTCGACTTGAGAACTAGGTAACTATGTGTGAAACTCTAGAGATGATGTGTGATTGATAATTAAACGTCTTTTAGATGATATAGTCCTAGCCATCTAAAAGCAACATTGAATTGATACCCCCCTGCACCCTATCAGAAAATTCACCATGACATATATACCATTTGAATCTGAAATATGAACATAGTTTGAAAAGAAATGGATGAAATAGGTGAAATATACATTGCTATGGGCGTCAAGCTCTGTGGACCATGGACCCATGGCGTGAACCAATTGTAATCAGAATAGACAGTTGCCATTTTCTTTTCTGAGGCTATTTGCTTCTAGAGTGGAATAACTTGGCATTTGACTTTTCCTGTATACAGTTATATAGAAGATGGCAAGAAAAATAATAGAATTGTAGGTTGAGGATCAAAGATGGAGGATAATGGGAAAATTTGACTTTGTTTGAAATATTTTCAGAGATTACAATTTGATTGTTCCTTATCAATTTGTTATATTTTTGTTTTTGGGTGATTAGGGATGTTTTAAAGTTGAAGTGTGATGGTAGGGAGATGCTTTACTTTCATAAAAGACATGAATGTCCCTCTCTTACTGATGAAAATTATTACTTCCATCTAGCTCATGGAAATGAAGATTCTAGAATTTGAATTCTAGTTTTTTTTTTTTTTTTTCGTTTACGACTGAGAAAGTTTAAACTATTGCCTGATATTTAAACTATTAATGTGAACGTTTTTTGGAAATGCTAACTTAACTCAAACCTACTGACTTTATGGCTGCGACGATAAACACTTGCCATGGTACTATAGTTTCTCACTGTTGTTAATTTACACAACTATCACCTGCTCTCTCCTCGTGTCCTCCCTCTCCTCCAGCGCCTGCCCAATCGAGCATTCCTGTATTCCCTTTCGTCTTTTTTAAACAAAGTTGCTGCCATTTAGTTGCCAAGTTATTCTCTTATATAACTTACTCATCGGTCTTGATTGCCTCACAAATATGTAGAAGTTGGGAGTACAAACTTATTTCTGTTACTTTGTTGGCTTTAGGTTGGGTTGATGCTTAGAGGTATGGGCTTTGGTAATGATACATCTATTTATCTGGCATCTGGAAAAATCTACAAGGCGGAGAAAAATATGGCTCCTCTCATTGAAATGTTCCCGCTCTTACAAACTAAAGTTACACTAGCCTCAGCAGAGGAGCTTGCTCCATTCAAGGTATACTTGTTATTCTGATCTCCGCTGGCTTCTTGAATTGTTCATACCATTACTTTAGAAACCTGCTGTGAAATCATTGATTTAACATTAAGTTACTGCTTCTAGAATTATTCTTCCAGGATGGCTGCTTTAGACTACACTGTTTGTCTTCATAGTGAAGTGTTTGTTACTACTCAAGGTGGGAACTTCCCACATTTCTTGTTGGGCCACAGAAGATTCTTATATGGTGGGCATGCGAAGACAATTAGGCCTGACAAGCGGAAGTTGGCTTTATATTTTGATAATCAAAGAATTAGGTGTGTATTCATTGTGTATTTAGACATTTCCATTTGTTTTTATTCTTATTTCTACAGCCATGGATCTTATTTATTTCTACTACTAATCATTTTTAATTACTATTCACATTCTATTTAATAACGTAATTGTGAATTTTCATGGGGACATGTTTTGTATCTTTTCTTTCTCGGTGGATTGATTTGGGCTCAAACAAAATTAGTACAGCACTGTCCCTAGTATTGGATGGCTGTTTGGGTTTAAATGGGACTGATTGGGGACTGTTTTGGGAGAAATATGAGTGTAGGGGCCATGGGACTGGTTGAAAGGCTACAGTTGTGGGAATAGATGGTGGATATGGGCAGAAACAGTTTGTGGGGATCAAGGAGAACGACCACAGCTGATGTTTGGGCCAAAGGAGAGTGGTGGCAGGGGTAGAATGAGGCTTAGGTGGGACAGCAGCTAGGGGTGGTTTAGGAAGTTATGGTGTAGGGAACAAAAGAGAGAAGATAGGAGAGTCGCTTCTGTTGGCTTCACACCATACCCTCAAGGGGAAATCATCAACACCATGTGCATTACCATGGAGGCTAGGGCTTCACAGAAATTTTCATAATATTCATTACCTTTAAAATTCCTAACACGAGCTTAAATAATAAAAACATCATTAAGGGGCCGGCGGCTCCTTGTTGACTTCTTGTTGGCCTAGGGCAACCACTAATAAAGATTAAAATGACATAAGTGCCCCCATTACAATAAATCAAAATGGCGTATTTGGCCTCATATAAAAGAAACTAAATAGAGAAAGACTAAACAAAAATAACATAAAATCCAATAGAAAATGCTCCCGCATCACATAGTAAGATTTTAGTTCATCGGAACTCAGAAAGCTATTGTGTGGCTAATAGTTGCACTAACAATGATGAGACTTCTAAACTGCATTGGGGTTGAAAAGATTTGGCCTTTTATTCTATTAGACAAAGTTAATAATGTTCAATTGGTTCTTTGAAGGCCTTCTATTCTTCTGATTTACATTCATTGCATTGAAGAAAGGCCTTCTGTTCTTCTGATTTACATTCATTCTCTTCATGATTTATCTGACATTTGATCTATTCTATTGGATGAAAGCCATCATTAAATCCCAAACAAGAATTTATAAACTGCAGGTGGTGGAAACTAGTAGGGGTAGACCCTTGGATCATGGGGGGTAAGGGATGTGATGGAATGTAAGGCGATGGACTAAAAAACATTGTAATGTGGGTCTCAAAAAGTCAACTTCATTAGATGGGAAAATGAATGATGGTGGTGGTGATGATGAATGTTCTGGGAAACAAACCATTAAAAGTGAAGGTTGTCTTGTTGGTCGTGGAAACATGTCAAGATTACATCCTTTCTAGTTCTATAGTTATTAGTACTTATTTATCTTGCCATTCTTGTTCCATTTATTTGGCATGCTTTTTTTTGAAATTATGTTTATGATATGTTGATTTTCTGAGAGATTTTGATCTTTTTGAGCAGCTGGAAGTCCTTCAAGCGCCATATGTCCAACATGCGATCGATCAGTGATGCAAAGGGGATTGAGCTGAAAAGACCAAATGCTTCCATTTACTCCGTCCCCTGCCCTGACTGCATGTGCCGCGTAAACAGAACAGTTCTCAGATCATCATCCCCTTGATCTTATTGGACAGTGACTCTTGAATTTTTTTTGAATCCCATTTTGGTGTACACTTCCCCATTGGCCTGATTTTTTTGTGTTTGGTGTATCATTCTTTCATTTTCATTTCGCTGGAAGTTCTTTGAACTTCTCACTAAAAATTTGCATGGAGCACATTGCTTCAATTTTTTATTTTTTGGCCAGGGAGAATTGAATCCCCCTTGTACATGCTGGAAGAGAGAGAATTGGGAAAGGTAGCTTCTTTTGTGACTAGATTTAGCCAGGCAGAATTCTTTTCAGCCTCTGTAATCTAACCCCCATACATTCTATTAGGTCTCTATTTTGCGCCATTGTTTTCTGGTGTGGGCTTGTATATTACATTGATCTTAGATGTGAAGGACTGTAAAAACTAGAACAGAACTAATTTATCACAGGCAAGATACCCTTTTTCATTCCCCGCTCAGTTTCTTTCCCCTTTCTTTGACTTGGTTTGTTCTGCATTGTGGTCAGTTTTAGATCTTGGTTTTTGATTCATGTCGAATTCCTTCCTCTAGTTTGGATCTTAGTTTTTTTTAAATATAATTTCATCAGCCACTGATGGCTATGATATTTCAGGCATTGACTGTTGTTTTGTTCTAAAGTAGCCTATTTTACTTTGAATCTCATGTAAGATGTACCATGGAAATCAAGTGGGAAGTGCTTAAAGAACTTCAAATGGAATAAAAAGAACTATTGTCATCAGGGTCGAAGAAGTTATTTCTTAAAATTTAAATTCAAGTATCGCGGAGTGGAGAAATCCATGTGTTGTGTTCATTCATTCGTGCGGTTGGAATTTTTTTTTATGTGGCGAAACAGTATGGCGCATGGTATTCTCATCCAGAAATCACATCAAGTAGGTGAGTCCATATCTTCAGTGAGTTGCTGCCGTGGCTTTTATGTTGTGGATACGGTATGACTCATGCCTTCAAAATGAGGACTGGTTAGAAAATGTCGCAATACTGCAGTTTTGAAGATAAAATCTTGGTCTAAGGATGGAATGCTGGAAGAGGATTGTAAGGGCACCTTCTGCAGAATATTTATGGGGAAAATGCAGTCACAAGTCACAGCTGTTTTATATCAATAATATAGTTCTTGTAGTGTGGATTACAGTAAAAATAATGTAGGAGGCTAAGGTGCAAATATCGGCCGATACATATCGTATCGGTTGATATATATCGATTTTTTCAAACCGATCAATATCGGCCGATGCGATAAGTATCGGCCGTCCTATAGTATTATCGGCCGATATGGCCGATATTCGGTCCGAAATATCGGCTGATATTCATAAATATCAGCATTTAAATTTTTTTTTTTTTAAAAAAACACCGTTTTTTTTTAAAAACACCGATACGGTATTTCCACCGTTCTTGGCGGTTTTTAACGGTTCAGGGTTTACTGTTTTCACGGTTTTTGGCGGTTTTTAACGGTTTTTTGCGGTTTTGTCACGGTTCATCACTGTTCATCACGGTTTTTTTACGGTTTTTCACGGTTCCGATATCGGAGGAGAGAGAAAATGTCAATATCGGAAGAGAGAGAATTTTCTCGGCGGCTGATATTGCGGCCGATATATCGGTTATGGCGATATTTTGACCCCTGGTAGGAGGTATTTCTATCATTGACATAATTTTTTATCATTTTAGGTAGTTTGTGACTTTGTGCCTCGAAGAATAGTAGGTGCATCTATAATTTTATTTACCTAATAAATAGTGGACAAATCTGGAAAATGCATGGGCATATCAATTTAAGATCAATCTTTGTCATTAAAATTATTTCGCTTTTTAAAATTTAGATTCAACTTTTTATAATTCCATTTGGTTTCTACTTGGTGTATTCTGATTATTTGATTAATTATGATAGATGAAAATATTTAGTCAAAATCAAGGACTGACATGATTGGTAGGCTTATTTTTTATAGTATGATCTCGACTTATCTAAGAGTATTGCCTAAGTTGTTTTTAAGGTAATTCCATCTTTCCGAAAGTGCTTTAACTTGGATTTGCTTAACCGAGCCGCCATTCTTAAATGGAGTAAGGCGCGGACTATTTGCTCAAGGTAAGGGAAGGGAAGGCGGTACTTGTGACCACGGGTTCAAATCTTGGTGATATCTTGGATATTGGCCAATATCATTCTTTTTCTATTTATTTTTTATGAAATATTGGTTGTGTTACTTTTTTTTTTTTTAATTTCCTGAATTAAAAAAATAAATAACAGAAAAACCTACTTTATTTTTCTTTTTAATTTTTGAAAATTTTAAAAAGTAAAAATATTGGTTGATATTAATCTGATCTCGGCTGAACCCACCGAGATATGATGAATGTACGGTCGACCCTATCATATTGGCGGATATTTGATCCTATGCTTGTGACACTTCTGAAAGTGTACCTCACATGTCTTTACTTCAAGGGCAAGCAAAAAGGTTAGCTAATAAATAGAGCAAGCAAGCTGTTAATACCTTTACTAAACTCACAGCTCTACAAATAGGAGGAAAAGCTCTTAAAGGTCAGAATACATGCATTAAGGCACCTAAACTCTGTGTTGAAGGTAATGGTATTATATCAAGCTTGCGATAAATGACACTTTATGAAGAGGTAATAAATACCCTAAAAACCCAGGGCTCCTCCCTCTACTTCTCCAACTCCTTTTGGCCATAACTCCGAACCCCAGCCATTTTCCGGGATGGATCCAGCATCGATCAGTCGTAGCAGAGGTCCTTTTTTCCTTGTGAATGAATTTCGAGGTGATATCCTTGTTCGAAATTGTGGTTGAAGTCCATCACAAGTGAGGAGTAACCCCAAACATTGTGGGTTATTCACAACTTGTATCCGCCCCCTCCCTTCTCTCTCTCTTTCTACGTGCGCAATCCATGACGTCTAAGTTGTTTCATACATTATTATTAATTTTTATTAATGTTATTTTGGATGGTGAGAATAAGTTCATCATATTTATTATTTATATAAGAGAGTTCAAAAAATTAATTTGAAGAGTTATTTTAAATATAATTTAAAGATAAAACGTTGTAACCATCACTAAAATATGAACATAATTTAATGTGAGTCTATATCAAAATAATTTTAAATTGAATACAAAGTTAATGTGCAAGAGTGAGATGAACAATATGAATATAAATGTGGTTTAAAAAGAATCCTATAAGGAAGTGAGAGTCTTAGTTTTTGATTTACAGCTGTGTGTAGATTGAAGCATTTACAAATATTACAAAGATGAATTGGGTCAGATGTTTGGACTTATTGTTTATAATAATAATAATAATAATAAATAGCGGGGCTTAAAAAGGTAGTGAACTTGTTTCCGCCAAGTCTCCAACGGATAATTTATCCTCCAAGTTTTAGTTAGAAGAGAGGGGGAAGAGCCGGAGAGGAGGCTGTTCTTTTATCCATGTAATTCAACCAAGCAAACAGAGCAGAGCGAAGATGGCTGCTCTTTGTCATCATCCTCTTGCAATTCCCTGCGCTGTTCATACCAACAGAGGAAAGCAGAGCAAATTGCAGCCAATCTTTGCTTCTAGATGTGTCGCCTCTCTCCCTGCCCAAGCGACGTCGACCAACATTTCGCTGCTTCACAGGATAACCAACCTTTGCGATGCCGGACACCTCAATGAGGCTTTGCTTCTTCTGCACAAGGACGAGGATGCCATCCGGTACCATAATTTCGATAATTTGGCAGACCGGGTAGACGCCATGGCCGCTCTTCTGCAGGCCTGTGGCCAGAAGAAGGAGCTCGATATTGGGAGGCGGGTGCATCAGATAGTGTCATCCTCCACCGAATTCAGTCGCAATGTAGTTCTAAATACGCGTCTGATAACCATGTACTCCATGTGTGGCTCGCCCTTGGATTCCCAACGTGTTTTTGATGGCTTGGAGGAAAGGGATTTGTTCCAGTGGAATGCCCTCATCAGTGCCTACACCAGGAATCAACTCTGGGACAATGGCCTCTCTGTCTTCTGCCAATTGCTTTCCACAACCGATCTCGCACCTGACAATTTCACTTTGCCCTGCGTTATCAAAGCCTGTGCTGGCCTTTCATCCCTTCACTCAGGAAGACTCATTCATGGAGTTGCGGTGAAGATTGGATTGGCTTCGGATGCCTTTGTTGGCAATGCATTGATTTCAATGTATGGCAAGAGTGGTTCCATAGAAGAGGCGGTCCAAGTGTTCATGACAATGTCTAAGAGAAATTTGGTTTCTTGGAATGCTCTACTCTCTGGATTTTCTGAGAACGGGCTTGCAGAAGAGTGTTTTGATGCACTTAGGGAAATGATGGTGGCCGGAGAAGGTCTGAGACCGGATGTTGCAACAGTTGTGACAATCTTGCCGGTCTGTGCTGGAGGAGGGGAGCTTGAAATGGGGAAAGTGATCCATGGATTGGCTGTGAAATTGGGTCTGAGTCAGGAGCTGACAGTGAATAACGCTTTGATTGACATGTATGCAAAATGCGGGATGATGTCAGAGGCTCAGCATTTGTTTGAGAATGCACTTCAAATGAACGTTGTATCTTGGAATGCCATGATTGCCGGGTATTCAAGGGAAGGAGATGTTTGTGGAACCTTTGATCTTCTACGGAGGATGCCATTGGGAGATGCAATCAAGGCAAATGCCATCACCATCTTAAATGCTCTGCCGGCTTGCCTAGGGACATTTGAGTGGAAGATCTTGAAAGAATTGCATGCATATGCAATCAGACATGGCTTTCTGTTTGATGAATTGGTAGCAAATGCTCTTATTGCAGCTTATGCAAAATGTGCCTTGCTGAGCTCTGCTGATTATGTTTTCCAGGGTTTAGAGGTCAAGACGGTAAGCTGTTGGAATGCACTCATTGGGGGCTATGCACAAAATGGAGATCCAAGCAGTGCATTAGATTTGTTCCTTCAAATGGTGTCTTCTGGGGTTGAGCCTGACTGGTTCAGCATTGGTAGTATACTTTTAGCATGTGCCCACCTGAAATCCCTACGAGATGGCAAAGCAATTCATGGGTTTTCACTAAGACAGGGTTTAGAAGCAGATTCCTTTATCGGTATTTCACTTCTCTCTCTATATGTCCAATGCGGAGAGTTGGTGGCTGCATGGGCCTTGTTCAATAATATGGAAGAGAGAAATCTAGTGTCTTGGAATGCCATGATCTCTGGGTATGCTCAGAATGGTTTCCCTGTTGAAGCCCTTGATCTCTTTCGCCAAATGCATCAATGTGGAATTCAACCAAATGAGATAACAATAATGAGCACATTTACTGCCTGTGCACATCTATCAGCTCTGCGACTGGGAAGAGAGACTCACAGCTTTGCACTGAAAGCGAATCTTACGGAAGATACATTTGTGGGTAGTTCAATAATAGACATGTATGCAAAGTGTGGGTGCATAGAGAAATCTCATATGTTCTTTGAAAGACTATTGGGAAAAGATGCAGTTTCTTGGACTGTGATGATTGCTGGTTATGGAATTCATGGGCGTGGAGGAGAGGCTGTAGAACTGTTTCAGAAGATGAAAAGGGAAGGTTTGAAACCAGATGGTTTTACATTCATTGGACTCCTAATGGCATGTAGCCATGCAGGTCTACTTGAAGAGGGCCTGAAGTACTTTGATGAAATGCAGAGAAACCATGAAGTAGAGCCAACACTAGAGCATTATACCTGTGTGGTGGACATGCTTGGTAGGGCTGGCCATTTGGCTGATGCAGCAAGGCTCATAGAGGAGATGCCATTAGAACCAGATGCCGGTATTTGGGGTGCACTGCTTGGTGCCTGTAGAATTTATGGTGATGTCAGTATGGGGGAGAGAGCTGCCTTGAAGTTGTTAGAATTGGAGCCTAAGAAAGCAGAAAACTATGTGTTGGCCTCAAACTTGTTTGCAGGGTTGGGGAGGTGGGACGACGTTAGAAGGATGAGAGGGAGGATGAATGAAATGGGTCTAAGGAAGGATGCTGGTCGTAGTTGGATAGAAGTCTGTGGTAGAGTATATCAGTTTGTTGTAGGCGACAACACACTTCAAGAGTCGGGAGAGATTCGGGTGCTCTGGAATGAACTAGAAGAGAGGATATGTGAGATTGGGTACATTCCTGATACAGGTCTGGTATTACATGATCTGGAAGAAGAGGAAAAGGTGGAGGTGTTGAGGGGGCATAGTGAGAAGCTTGCGATCACTTTTGGGCTGTTGAAGACAGGCAAGGGTACGACAGTCAGGGTGTGCAAGAATCTACGCATGTGTGGGGATTGTCATAATGCTGCCAAATTTGTGTCGAAGGTGACTGAAAGGGAGATTGTGGTGAGAGACAACAAACGTTTCCACCATTTTAGAGATGGCCTTTGCTCATGTGGTGATTACTGGTGAGGAAATTCCCTGGCAATTGGAGACTTCAGTTTTTTGTGCTTTGTGGGAAAATGAGTTTCTTAGTAACCAATCGTACAGGTGAAGAGCTTTTTGTGACTGAAGTTGTTACCTACTGAGAAACACAAGATGTAGTAGGTCCGGCTTCCTATTGTTCCCATACTTGTGCTATACGTTGCTTAAAGTGGACCAAAACAATCATCCTCCAGTTTTGCACTTGGGTTGGAACTCATCCAAATCATGGGTCTCATTTTGGATGAAGTATGTAGCACAAAGTGCACTCATCAAAGGAACTGTAAGATATTGACTGTAAAATATGGAATGCAAACCTTATTCCCTGTCATGCCCTTTCAATTATCACCTAGTAGAAGAATGAGGATCTCTAAGAACACGAGACTACAGTTGCAGAAATGGAAATTGAAGGAGAGGCGCAGTGTGAAGAATCGAATACATGACATGTTCCATTTTGCCAACTTCTGAATAAACATTAATGGAGAAGATTGACAAATTTTGAGAAACAGGATATGCAGACAGACATTTGAGAGGAGAATTGAGTTTTCCAGTAATTATATGTAACAATACTGTAAGTTGTTGCTTTAAATTATTTACTTCACTAACTGATGTGCCTCTATTGTTGGAGCTTTCTCCTAATAGTTGGACTTCTCTTTAGAAAGACGGAAGAAAGAACATGGACTGAATTGCCCGTCTTCGTCTTCCAATCAGAGTGGAAAACAAGTGACTTAACCTCAGCAGCTTGATCTGCTTACAAAGCATTGAGAGTCATTTACTGGATTTGTATGTTGCGATTGGGAAACACTTATTCTGCAGCTTCTCTATTCATTTTGAAATTAGTTTACTCTTCATCAGCCAATGCTAGTCAAGGTAAGATGACATCCTGATACAAGCACAAAGAAAGAAAAAAAATGCTATTATAGGTCTGTTTTAGGGGCCATCAACTAGAATTCTTTAAAATTTTAACATATGTTGAATTCTGGATGTTTGAATTTTGACAGATCTTAAATTAAAAATAAAAACAGTTGCTATTACAAGCAAATGTTATAAAATCAGCCCATACGTATTGGCTAATATGTATCAGTTTTCACTGCCTATATCCAGCGGTGAAAAATTCGGTATCGGCCGATATTTTTCTCTCTTATTTTTTTCAAAAAAAGTATCAATATCGGCCGATATCGGCGATATATATCGGATATCGGCCGATATCTCGACCCCTCCCTGCTTATACCTATAAGCCGATATGTAGTGTATCGTTCATACAATTATAGTATCGACTAATATGTTGTTGGTATTATAGGTTTCCAAGCTCTTGATATGTATTGGCCGATACGTTGCAGGTATTATCGGCCGATACAAGTTTTTGAATTAAAAAAAAAAATCTCTTTCAACCATTTTTCGAGTTAAATTTACACATTGAGCATGACTTTAAGAAGACTTAGAAACAAGTTCTTCAAGTGTGAAAGCTATATGTTAATTTCAAACTTTTTCCCTTAAAATTTAACCGTTTTGAGTTATTTTTTTCAATTTTTTTAAAAATTTTGCTCTAAGATAATCTTAACTCTGGGGTTTTTATAAATAATTTAATGAAATAATATTTAGTGCCTATGGAATTGAATAGAGATATCTTAATGTGATTGATATAGTTTGTAGAGTGTTTGTGTGATTTTTCAAAAAAAAAAAAAATTGAATTTTTTAATGAAAGTTGGGTTTTCTAAAGTACTTTTCATTTTGGGATATCTGTTGGAAAAAATTAATGAAGTGATATACAAATGTTTCTAGAATTAAATGAAGGTTCCTTAATGTGACTGATAGAGTTTTTAGGGTGATTGTATGATTTTACTGATAGTATGGAGACGATCACAAAACGGCTTCAATCGGTGTGGATAAAGTGCAAAACCAACCATTGCTTATTAAATTAAGAGTTTCAAATATCGATCGATACATATCATTTTTATGTTCTCTGATACAATTTATAAATTCAACAAATACATATTATATATGACTGATTCAATCATATATAGTTGATTCTGAAGTGAGATATTACTAAGACCAGGGGTTAAAAATTTGGTATCGACCGATATTTTTTTTATTTAAAAAATAAAAATAAAAACGGCCGATATTCAGACACCTGACTAAGACAATATGTATTCCTTTAAGCGGTAACAAGAAAATTTTCATTAGTATAAATACAAAAGTACGAGAAGAATGAAAGAGGAAATAAATGGATTCAAGTAAGGAAACTACATACGCAACCCTTCTATGAGTCACAGATAGTAGTAAATGCCGATTGAAAAAGTCTGCAATTCCATTAGCCAATCTACTGAGATAATATATATTGCCGATATACCATCGATATAATATACTTTTATTTTTCTACTAAAAATATTTTTGAGACGATGATCATTATCGCTAATATCTCATTAATCCGATACGTATCACTGCATCTTTTGCAAGGTCTTGATCACTAGTAAATTATGTCTTTGTTTTGGAAGTTAGAAAATGATGTGATCCAAAGTAAAATAAGTTGGTAGTGTGATACCCCGAAATTTTAGAATTTATAAATTTTGATTTTTAATAATTAATTGAGATTAATATGATTTAATCAATTAACTAAGAGAGATGTAGTGAATTTAATTGAGAAATTAAGTGGAATTAATTTATGAAATTAATTTGAAAGGAATAGGTGACGACACCCTCTTCCTCTCTTTTCTTCACACGGCAAACTCCATCCTTCCATATCTTCCACCGAGAACACCATTCATTCCCTTCACTGTCTCTCTCAAGTAAGGAAGGAATCAGGAAGAAGGAAAGATGAAAGAGATTTGTAAAGTTTCACTTACGGTAAGTACCCATCTCTAGATTTAGGATTCATATTTAATTTGAAGATTGAAGTGATTTATAATCAACCCTAGACAAATCTGAGTTTAGGGAATAAGAATAGGAAATATTAGGGAATTGTCGGGTATTTTTCTCAATTCAGGAGTCGGGTTTAAATCTGTGATACCCTGCCCCTTTGGATGAGACACACCAAAAATTGATGTGGGAAGTCCCACATCGGTTTGGGAGAAAGTGGATGGTGGGTTTATTTGAGGCCACCCACCTCTACTCTAGTGTGAGGCCTTCTAGCCCAGTGGATGGGTAGTGGAAACAAAACCTTGAGGGGTGAACTCAAAGAGGACAATATTACGCTGCGTACTCTAATACCAAGTGAGGCCTTTTGGGCCTGGCCATTGGACCAGGCCCAAGAACAAAACCGAGTGGGCTTGCTTGTATGCGAGGCACAAAACAGACAATATCATACTGAGTTGGGCCCTAAGCCCTGTTTTCGGGTTGGGTCGTTACAAATTGGTATCAGAGTCGAGTTCAACACTTGGACTGTGTGGGCTTTCCTCCTTCCCTGGTGTTGTTGAGCTGGGCCGAGTCGAGCCGAGGGGACTCGAGGCCTTAGGGGGGGTGATTGTGATACCCTGCCCCTTTGGGAACTTATGTCGAAAGTCCCACATCGGTTTGAAAGAAAGAGGATGGTGGGTTTATTTGAGGCCACCCACCTCTACTCTAGTGTGAGGCCTTCCAGCCTAGTGGATGGGTGGTGGAAATAAAACCTTGAGGGGTGAACCTAAAGAGGACAATATCGAGCTGCGTACTCTGATACCAGGTAAGGCTTTTGGGCCTGGCCATGTGGGCTGAGCTCAGGAACAAAACCGTGCGGGCTCGCTTGTGTGCGAGGCCCAAAGTGGACAATATCACACTGAGTTAGACCCTAAGCCCTGTTTTCGGGTCGGGTCGTTATAAAATCCGTGAAATTACGTGTTAATTTATGAATTTTAATCCATAAGGACATGTTAAATCATATAGGGAATAAATCTAAGGGGTTAGATTTAAATAACGGGACGAATAACCCACCCTACGGTAATTCCAGAGTTCAAGGAACTCGGTTCGCACATACAACAATTGTGACGTCCTAACCCGAAAGTGGGCCTGGAACGTCACTGATTTTTTTTTTTTTTTGGAAACTAAACTCAAGAATTCTAATTGGGCCGAATCAACGGTTAGGCCCAAAGGTCACACATGATCTAAACATGTGGACTCAAACGCATACCATATGCTTACCCGAAAGAAACACAATCATAAACACATAATTCCATAAATGAATTATTAAATAAAAAGCCAGAGTAGCTACGGAACACATGGCGGTTTAATACATGACATCGATACAAACTAAGTACCACATACGGTACTTTACAAATACAAAGAACCAAAAAACAAAGATAGCGGAATTCCCCTCAGTGGGAATCCCAAGGTAAAGCAATAGCTTATCCATCCTAAGCTTCATACGGAGGGTTCTCCTCCTCGGGCAAATCTTCTGAAATGTGAGTGGTATGAGCTAACTAGCCCAGTGCAGGAAATATAACAATGCAGTCTAATGAAATATCAGGTTAGTTAAATAATCAACATTTGCAATATGATATCTCATGCTTGATAATAAATTCTCAACATCATTCCATTACTTCTGTCATCCACCGTAATACCTACATACTATGCTGAGACCATTGTATTAAGTCCCGACACGGTCAAAATACATCCTTGCAATTACATCTCCGGCCCTCACATGGCCGATATTGACATTCCTCAAGTCAGCAACTGTCGACACCCCTAGTCCAGTAGACGTAAACCATCTCACACGCATGACCGATATTGGTTCAATAGTCAAGGGCACGTAGAAGCAGTATTACATATCTCATATGATCAACATCATAAACATTTACAATTGTCATAAGTACTTCTTACAACAGTATATCATGTCCGGGCACATGGGTGGGTTCATCAAAACTTGAAACCACTCAATGCTCAAGATTCATCTCATTAAACCTGATTACACCTACTGCAAAGTTAAGTCCCCTCATCGAAATTCTGTGGTATCGCAATCTCTCTCAACATGCAAACAAGTGTGCAATAAATAATTGGTCAACATACATAACACGCAAAAAGGAATACATACTTATAGTATTTCAAAACCATACTGTTTTCCAAGAATCTCTAGGGTACATGGAATTGAGTCTCCTACTTGGTTTTTAACCATTTTAAGTTACAATAATCCACAATATAATAATAATAAGGTGTTCAGACCAAATCTCATATTGTCTTCTGGGCATGACCAGATTGACGTATTGAGTTAGGTCTAGATGCTCAGGTCACTTCTCGTATTGTCTTCTGTATAGGACCAGATTGACATATTGAGTAAGGCCTCGAGGTCACTCAGTGCCCGACAGATATAGCGTCGGCCTGGAAGTGAAGTCACTCAGTGCCCGACAAATAGAGTCGGCCTGGAAGTGAATACAATAGTAATACACTATAGTAATAACAGAAGGAGGGTTAGTACAAATTTTAAATTATCAAATGAGTATAAACATCTCATGAAAACCTAGGATCTAACACATGCATCATCAATCAATCAAGATTTTACATTAAAAAACTGTGTTCCTCGGAACATGCCTTGGAACCAGGTACTGTGGCTTCGGATCATCCGAACCACTGCCTAAACTAGTCCACAGACTTCGGAACATGGATATGTCCTCGGACCGTCCGAATGTCAGGTCTCGGATCGTTCGAAGATCCTTCCGAACTAAAAAACAAAGAAAAACAGGCTTCGATGGGTCTCGGTGTCTCGGAACATGCCGAGGGAAGCTCGGATCGTCCGAGAGGGGTTTGGTCCTTCCGAACAGGCTCGGAACATCCGTAGCAGCGGTGGGAGAACAGTTAGCCTCTGGCCACTTCGGAACTTCGAGCCGAAGCTCGGCCAGGGTCACCCTCGAATCGCCAGAAGCACAACTCTCGGACCGTCCGAGAGTGGTCTTCCTCCTCTGTCTGCAACAGCAGACAGTAACAGGTAGCAACACCATGAAATACGAATCTAGAAACAATGGGTTTTCTGGATTCTGTTTTCACATCCAACTGGTCAGATGGACTCCTTAGTGAGTCCTCTTTCCATAAGAAGTAGTTTGAAGTTTTAACACTGATTAAAACATCCGATTTTAACTTCAAAACCAAGGTGATCCAAAATTTCTAAGTTTTTCTTAACTTCAAATCCATTTTACTCACTTAAGACTTAGTAAAAAATGCTCTTTCTTGATTCTAAACCGACTGAAATTTAAAGAGGAACACAATCGTTACCTTCGCTTGAGTTCTTGGGTTGAAAATCCAAGCTTTGAAAAGTTTTCCTCTAAGCTTATGGTAAGAAAATTTTGAAAAACAGAGAGACTGAGGGAGAAAGGTTGGCTGGTTTTCACAGAGTGAGGGATGAAGATTATCTGAGGGATTAAACCAGCTAATGGAGAGGCAATTTATAAAACCAGCTGGGCAATGGGTGATGGCCAACCGGCGCTGCATGCAGCGGCTGGCCGACGTCCCAACAGTAACGGCAGAAAAATTACGGTTGGTTGCAAATAAGTCCCTGGTAGTTTTTGTTTTTGCACATAGGTCCAGTTTCTACTAAATTCAATTTTTAACTAAAAATATAATTTTAAAAGCTCGATTATTTTATCCAACTAACAGAAATGTTGGGTTTTAAAAACTCTAAAAATCATAAAAATTTGGAGATTTAAAATTCATTAAAAACCATAGATTTAAATAAAATTCATATTTTAACACTATTTACTTAATTTAACTTGTGTTAAATAAAATAAATTAAAATCCTCATTTTTGAGGTTTGAAGAGATAAATTAGACCGTACTAAAATGGTCTAACATAATATGCTTGTCTAAAAAATTTTCTCATTTCCAAAACCATTTTAAAATATTTATTTCTCCCTTTCGGGGTCTTTTCGGGCGATTTTAAATATTTTTTTTCTTAAAATAAAATAATTCTGAAATCAAAAATAAAAATCCTTGATTAAGGAAAATAATATCATCCAATAATAATCAAATAATGACATAAATAATAAAATAATAACAATTAGTGGTAACTTACCATTTTGTCCCTTCCAGTTGGACGAGCTGGATCACTGAGCTTTCAAACTCAAATTGGGCCACACCTGAGTTCTTCACAAAGCCTTAACCGTAATCTTCGAGATTTACTGGTCTAAGAAGGATTTATTAAACGGATTACGCTTAATTTGGGTCAGGGTATTACAACAATTTGCAGAATTCTGCAGATAATTGTCTGTAGAAGACATGCTTCGTAACCTGTGTCGAACATCAGAGACAAGTTTTGAAGGATGAGAACAATCCGAGGGAACAATGATGTTCTGAGAACCCTCAGAAGATATTAAGTCTCGGAACCTAGCTCGATTGTTCTGAGGCCAAGTTTCGAGGATATTGAATTCAAGAACAGAACTTGGAAATTTGGTTAAGTCCATAGGAGAACTGAAGTCCCGGAATTTGGCTCGGAAGTATCGAGGTCAAGTTTTGAGCACTGTAATATAGAACTGAAACCTATAAAGCCTCGGAAGTACCGAGGAAACATTTGTAATTCCGAACTCTCAGAACTTGACTTGGAAGTGCAAAGGCCAAGTTCCGAGCATAGTATTGTACAAATAAAACCAATAAGTCTCTCGGAAGTACTAAGAGAGGACCTGAAGTTCCGAACCCTTGGAACTTGATTTGGAAGTACCGAAGTCAAATTCCGAGCAGACCAGTGAATCAGTATACTTCGAAATGAGCTGAAGGAGACCCTGATGTTCTGAAACTTTGGAACAAGCTTCAGAAGTTCCGATAAATTGATGATCTAAGTTCCGAAACCACAGCGTTAAGACCTTTAAATTCACATTATTGGATTGGACATGAACGTAGGATTAAGACGACACCAATAAATGGAAGATTAATGAGATTAATAAGTATGGACTTGGAAAACAAGAACACAAACTGATCATGCAGTTTATTGTATTTTGATTCATGGATATAACCAGAGGATCAGAGGGTGATCTAGGAGCTGTACGTACCACGTAGTTCACTCATTCACGGAATCTCGTTAATCAAATAAGTTTTCCTACTTTCTTGAACTATCAAGTGATTATTTATGTATGTTTGAATTATTAATCGATTTAAATGCATGATTGTGTAATTTATCGATACATAGACATGAAAAGCATGCATATTATGTGGGATGGGAATACATGAGTCAAAGGTTAAGAGATGATAAACTCTAACCTGAAATATTTGAAATGAATTAACCATTATATATGGCTGCGTCCATGGGTTACAAATTATGACATATTAATTGGACAGAAAGCTCCAATGACAGAAGAAGTTTCGATACCTTCACAGGAGTATGGGTGTGTAGCACTCAACCAGTAATTCTGGTTAAATGCTAGTATTGGGTAGTAGCTCCCAACTGGTGCCCCAGGAAAGCTACGGACACAATGACCAATGTTTATAACTGTTCGATGAGAATAAGATAGGGAGAAATGCATGGGGCATGAGAATGGCTTGCATCAATTCATGTTACCATGGCCTATACATTGTATTGTTTTGATGAGTACATTGAAAGTATTATGATTATAATAATGATGATGAATTAGTTTTGGAATGCTTTATGAGTATCAGATATGAACTGATTTTGAAATATAGGATGGAGATGATTTTCAACTGAACTATATGATATAAAGAACTTATAAATATTTTACCCCGATTATATATATATATCACATGTTGGTACCCACTTCGATAAGAATTCCTACTCGACGTTGACTAAACCCACAAAACTCTTCTCTTTTATAAACTAATACAGGAATGGAAAAAAGTGACGAGGTAGGACCAAGCAATAGTGAGGCGTATACGATGATAGAAGCAAGAAGAAAGATTTCGTCGAGTCTTGCATTTTAATCTTATTAGAGAATAAGTAATTATGTAGGAGTTAAGTGATTGAGACATGTTGAGATGGTGTTATTAGACCTTTTATTTGAGAAATAATTTTATGGGATTATTGTTATGCTTTGCTTTAGATTGAGAGGATCGAATATCTATGTATCAAATGTTATATACATATTTTCCGCAGATTCTAAGTTAGTGTGTTGCCAATTATACATGGACTTTATCCATGTGCACACACTAGTTCGGACAGTCGAGGGTCTAATCTTCGGATTCAGACTTGACTTGCGTCGTGACACTCTCCCCTCTCTTCCTTTACAATATATATTTAATTAAATACTTTGATAATCATGGAGAAATGATGGGGCGTTACAGGTAGCAGTCTTCGTTTTTAGGATGTCATGTCATTTTCAAATTAATTTGTTGGATTATATGTTGTTGTCATTACTATCATGTCTGAAGCTTTTGACTATATTTTACTAAATTGTGAAGTTAGTTGATTTGAAATTTTATCTTTTTAGATGAGGCATTTTAATGAGTATACATAGTGTCTATTGCCATTCTTATATAAATACTACAATATATCTCTATGCGTAACCAAGTATACATGGCATATGGGTGGATCTTAATCACAAACTACTAACATTAATGAATGTAAGATGATGGTTGCACCTTCAAATCACGATCCGTGCACCATAAGTTTTCACCATTGTGTACCACTTTTAAAAGAAAGACTATTTTGTTATTATTTTTCTTTTTCTCTCTCTTCCCTCTTTCAAAAAGAGAGGGCAAAATTAGTCTTTTTCTTTTAAGGATGGTGCACCCTGGTGCATTGATCATTATTTATATATATAAAAAGGGATAATGCCCCATCCCAATATGCATTTAAAAATGATTTTGGACCTCTCAATGGGTTAAATTGGGTTGGAACCAATTCACTAATTTTTCAATCTATTACTTTATTATTAAATAGATCAGTCAAAATAAGTGTAATTTAAATTTAAATTAAGATTATCCATTTATGTTACATAAACCAATTAAAACCCATTTAGCTCATTTTTTTATAATAATAAGTTTGGTCTATCTCAGCCCATTTGCTTATTTAAGTATTTAGCTCACTTTAAATCACAAATATAAAATACCTCAAATTTTTAAAAATACTAGACAATGGATTCCCACATCCCATTTATTAGGCAAAATAAAAAATACCATGTGTAGAGTAATGTCAAGTCAGTCTAAGTATGTTGATTAGCATAGAAAGTAATGTACATATAAAGGGAATTATAATTCTCTAAGCATATCTATACTAAAAACATAAAAATAGCAGGCTTATTAAGATGTTGATTTTTTTTTTTTTATTATGCATTGGGTTTTAACTCATGTATCTCCACGACAAGTGATAAAATAGTTTATTGCTTCCATTTTCTATAGCCCAATGACCCAATAAGAAAGGAAAGTCATCTTACCTTTTATTTTTTATTTTATATTGAAAATAATTTTTCATATCATTTTTAATTTTTAATTTTTTATGAAAATTCAAGCCCGATCAGGTTGGATCAAGTTGAATAAATTGATATTTGGATCCGACTACAGTTGAGTTAGTAATAGAGTCAAGTCAATTACAAAATTTATTATTATTTGTTACCAACCCAATCCATCTCAATCCAAATTTTCTATTACAACCCAATATGACCATTTTATTCAACCTGACCTAAGTTTTTGAACTTTTTTTTTGAAAAAAATTAAAAATGATATGAAGAAATATTTTAAATAGATAATGAAAAAGAAGGTAGCATACCCTTCTTTTAGTGTCACTCAGCTATGAAAAATGAAGGCAATGAATTAATATTTCTGAACGTGGTATGGAAATACATGAGTTAAAACCGATGTATATTAAGAAATAATGTTCTTAAATAGTGTTTTTAATATGGGTGGCTTGAGTTCAAGAATGATACTCTTTTGTCTAAATTGAAATAATTTTATTTTGAATTCGGTTCATGTGACTCAATTTTTTTTTCAAGATATAAATAACTTAAACTTTATTTTCTTTATAAGATTGAGTTAGATAAAAAAATTGCCACCCTTAAGAACAACCCACATTTGAAAGACATCTTTATAATTTTAATTTAAGGCAAGTGAAATGAACAATAGAGAGGATAATTTAACAATTTATTTTATTTTATCTATCTTCGAGTGACTATATATTTCTTGTTAATCATATATTTCTTGTTAATCATTTGAGCGAACAAGATTTGAGAGGAGACAGGGAGACCATCATGATCAACCATTATAGCAATCGGCAGTGGTTTTTATGTCCCTCAATCCAGACTGTCCAAATCATTGGACGATGCAAAGATCGTAGTTCGTACTTTGTAGCCTTCGCCGTGTGACATGGCTTGTAGATTTACTCATCATTGTGTTTCCGCACCCTATCTGTCAGACAAAATGACAACGTTCGAATTTCCCGCTTCCGTATTTAGTTTTCTCAGACACAATTCATCGTACTCTTCTTCTCTTTTACCCTTAGACTTCGATGATGATGACGAGCAGCATCAAAATCCCATTGATCTTGACACCTTCTACACTTCTCTATTTGACAATTGCTCCCTTCCAAAACATCTCTCCCAAATCCATTCCCATCTCATCAAGTCAGGATCACTCCACAGCAACTACTTAGCCAGCAAATTCGTCCACACCGCCGCAAATATCGGCAATATCTGTTATGCTCGACAAGTGTTCGACGAAATTTCCCACCCAAATGTATTCCTTTGGAATGCAATCATTAGAGGGTACTCTCGACATGAATTGTATGATGACACTCTCAAGTTATATTACCGAATGCAACAAGAAGGTACAAGTCCAGATGGATTTACACTCCCTTATGTGTTCAAGGCCTGTAGTGGCCTGCCTTCACTGAAAACTGGCCGTGAGGTTCATGCACAGATTTTCAGATATGGGCTTGAATCCGATGTCTTTGTACAGAATGGTCTTGTAGCCATGTATGCAAAATGCGGTCATATTGACTGTGCCCATTTGGTTTTTGAGAGAATATGTGATAGGACTGTGGTTTCTTGGACTTCGATTCTTTCAGGCTGTGCACAGAATGGTCATCCCTTGAATGCTTTGAGAATTTTCGGTGAGATGCGATCCTCAGATGTCAAACCCGACTGGGTTTCTCTTGTCAGTGTGCTTAAGGCGTATACTGATGTTGAAGGCCTGCAGCAGGGGAAGTCTGTTCACAGTTTAGCTATTAAAAGTGGGTTTGAATTGGAGCCAGACTTGCTGATTGCACTTACTGCAATGTATGCAAAATGTGGGGAAGTACATGTTGCAAAATCATTGTTTGACCATGTGGCAACACCAGGAGTAATTCTATGGAATGCAATGATATCTGGGTATGCCAAAAATGGTTATGCTGATGAATCAGTAGAACTCTTCCTCAAAATGGTTTCTTTAAATTCAAGGCCCGATTCTGTCACCTTATGTTCTGTAGTCCTGGCATGTGCCCAAGTAGGTGTTTTAGAACTAGGGACATGGATGGATGATTATGTTAATAGGAGTGAGTATCGATATGACGCTTTTGTCAACACAGCGCTGATTGACATGTATGCGAAGTGTGGAAGTATAACCCATGCACGCATGGTATTTGACCGTATACCCAACAAAGATGTTGTGGTATGGAGTGCTATGATCTCGAGTTATGGATTGCATGGTCATGGTCACAAAGCTATTGATCTTTTTAACAAGATGAAGCATGCTAAGGTGGAACCAAATGATGTCACGTTTGTAAGCCTCCTTTCAGCATGCAGCCATTCGGGTTTAGTTGATGAGGGATTGAAGTATTTCCATTGCATGAAAGATCATGGAATTGAGCCCCGCCACCAGCACTATGCTTGCATGGTGGATCTTCTTGGCCGTGCAGGGTACCTCGATAGGGCTTACGATTTTATCATGAATATGCCAATGGAACCAGCTGTTACTGTTTGGGGAGCATTGTTGAGTGCATGCAAGATTTATCGCAATGTCAGGTTAGGAGAGTATGCAGCAGAGCGTGTTTTCGCCTTAGACCCTTTAAATGCAGGGCATTATGTGCAGCTTTCAAATCTCTATGCTTCAGCTGGCATGTGGAATGATGTATCGAAGGTCCGAGTACTAATGAAGGAGAGAGGACTGGTAAAGGCATTGGGATACAGTTTGATTGAGATAGATGGGAAATTTCAGGTATTTCGTGTTGGCGACAAATCACACCCAAGATCCAAAGAAATCTTTGCGATGCTCGATAAGTTGGAGAGAAAGTTGAAGGAGGCTGGTTTTGTCCCAAATACAGACTCTGTCTTGCATGATTTGAATAGTGAAGAGAAGGAGGAGAATCTTTGTAATCATAGTGAGAGATTAGCTATTGCTTTTGGTCTTATAAGCACTGCTCCTGGGACAACGCTTCGGATTAAAAAGAACCTCCGTGCATGTGTAAACTGCCATT
Organism: Chimonanthus salicifolius; assembly: GCA_013350335.1. Lineage (NCBI taxonomy): Eukaryota > Viridiplantae > Streptophyta > Magnoliopsida > Laurales > Calycanthaceae > Chimonanthus > Chimonanthus salicifolius. The sequence continues at coordinate 58,837,045 of CM023535.1, read as the reverse complement.
CAGCTACAAAACTTATTTCGAAGATTGTTGACAGGGAAATTATTGTGAGAGATGCTAATCGTTTTCATCACATCAAGGATGGTTTCTGCTCTTGTGGAGATTATTGGTGAGGATGTTGCATTATATAGAGAACCATGGCTTAACAGGTTTGTTTAAATTTTAGACCTGTTAACTGTTTTGCTTTCATTATGGGTGGATGCCAATACAATTTGTTGGATATTTAGTTAAAATGAATGGTTATCTGCTCCACTATGTGGTTGGCATGGTATGGAAATCGAAAAACCAATGTATGTGTGAGGGGCATCAGTTTTATGACTTGTTCACTCATATCAGTACTGGTATTTCTTTTTCAAACATGTGCTTTATTTATTTACTTTTTTCCACTTTGTTGCAAAATTACTTTTTAATGGTAACTAATCCTCATCAAATCTAGTTTATCCTTAGATATACTAACTTGTTCCTGATTTCTAGAATTTGCAACAGAAAAGTTCAATTGTTCAAATTGATTTAGAAGGATGTAAGAAGAATTTTCATTAATTAAATGTTAATCATGAGGCTGCAAAATGGGACACTGGATTGGGAACTATAGAGGGGAAGAATTGGACCCTCCTAACAAAGAGATGCTGGATATTTGGAGAGGAGACGTACGGCATCGAGAATAGGATTTTCACTAAACGTGGAGAGAAGGATGTGTGATGAAAGATGTGAAGAGGGTTGAAGAGTTGGATCGTCCAGGATTTGGTAGTAAGTTATGAATTCGGGATGCCCAAATAAAGTATGTAGAGTTTCTGTGGCAAGTGTAAATTTCTAGTTAGGCTTGTTCATGGGTCGGATTTGGGCCAGACTTTATTTAAAAAAATCCCAAGCCCATCCGATTAAGCCCAATTAGCTGCATAATCATTTTTTAAATTAAAAAAACTCAATAATTTTCACTATTTATGCAAATTTTTTTCAAATTTTTCTTTTATTGCAAACCACTTCTAAAAATATTTTAATTAGATAACAAAAGCTCAATTTTCACTATTTATGTAAATGTTTTAAAAAGAACTCTATAATTTCCCTTGCTCATGAGAGAGAGAGAGAGAGAGAGAGAGAGAGAGAGAGAGAGAGAGAGAGAACATTTGTTGGCGTTGAAGGAGGAAAGAGAGAAGAAAGAAAGGCCAAACCAAGTAGTCGTCACTGAATCGAGAAGATGGAAGAGGGGTCGCTGAATTGAGATGGAAGAGGGCGAGGTTGCCGAATTAAGATAGAAGAGGGCTTGCTAGAGCCGAACTGAGATGGAAGAGGGGCTCTGGCGCCAAATCGAGAAGATGAACTTGAAAGGTTGCATCAGAGAAATGGGAGAACGACCGTCGAAGGAGAAGATGGAAGAAGTGGTTTTTTTCCTAGGGTTTGCAATTAGAGCCTGCCAGCTTGGGAAGTGGGAACGTGGAGTGGAAATGGGATTCTCGCCTTCTGGGGACTGGGAAGAGAAGAGAGTGGAACTATTTAAGAACTTTGTCGAAGAAAGTGAGATGTTAGTTATGAACGCCTGCTGTGGAGACTACTAAAGAAATATAGTAGGCCAAACTAGCCAAGGCTAAGGAGCGAAGCCCCAACTCTCTCCAAATGTCAAGCTGGCCACTAACAATAAGGGGCCAATAGTGCAACAGCATTGGACACGCATCCAGCATCCTGAGTCACTACTAGAAAACTAGCGATATAGGAGGTAGACTGCAACCCCTGCTCCACAATGAGTGAAGAGAAAATACGTACCTGAGTACCTTACTAATCAATCCCTTTGTTTCTGCCAGTGACCTAAGGACCACCACAAATGTAACGCCCCGCCCCTTTCTACAGCCTAAACGGGTCGTGGCCTGCTTAATTACAGACTGAACGGGCGTTAACCAACGCAGTACGCACCTAACGGGCCTTACATCACAGATTTGTGGCTGGGGGAAAATAAGTATATATATATATATATATATATATTTTTTTTTAAAGATTATGAATGAAATAACGAAGCCATAAATCCTTCAAGCCCAAATTTACACATCGCATACATTATAATGTCATCGACAATATAAAATAAATAACATCTATTATCAACATCAAATCTAATCTCACTACTCACATCCTATTCCATAAAATAAAACCAACTAATAAATCTCAAATTTCTCAAATTATTTGAATCAACTAATTAAGTCTCAAAGAATAACAAACATCCAATAATTAACTCAATCAACATAGTCCAACACCTAGCTAGGAATTTAAATATTCATCCATAGTAACTTCTAGTTTTCAACGTCGTCCTCCAATCCTAAATCCAGAGGGTTACCTGCGATATAAGGGTATGAGCTCCAAGCCCAGTGAAGGAATACAATAGCACATATCCAAAATATGATATCTCCAACATACTCAATGCAATACAAATAAAGAAATATTAAAAGCATAAGTAATTGAATATGCATTTAATGTCTATGCTTTATGCTATGTAATGCACAATACCCAATGCCTCATTCATCCACAACAACACCTACTATATTTGGTGGCCTACCTGCCGAAGCGAGGCTAATACAACACCACATGAAGTGGCCTACCCGCCGAAGCGAGGCTAACACAACACCACATGAAGTGGCCTACCCGTCGAAGCGAGGCTAACACCACCACCAAATAACAGTCTACGTGACTTTTCATGGCTTAATAATCCAAACTTACCACATACGTGGTACTACTCAATAAAAGCGATGCCATACACTACCACCATCGTGGTTTACATGAAAGATCATGGCTCACACCTCCATACCCATCCCATGAATATGAAGATGTCATGCCTATCATGCATTATTTCTATCATCATGCCACATGTTATGTATTATATTAACATACCATGAATCTCATCATCAACATTATAATCTAAGCAGGATTTTTTGATCTCAAATTAACATAAACATCATGTACATGTTTTAAAACATCAAAATCAATCTCAACAATATTACACATGCATAATAATAATTCTCATCACAGTATTATTACTATAACAACACAATATTATAAATCAATCTTAATAATATAAAAAATAACCCTATAACAGATAATAAAACATCCATCAAATTCGAACATAATTATTGGACCTTTCAACAAGGTTAGTGGCTAACTTCCAACTATCCGGGCAGACTGAGTCCCTCACGGCCATTAGAACATTTAGCCTATCCCCTTATATTACTGTGAGTAAGAACCGGATTACAACCACTATTCCTACATATACCCAGTCTATTTCATAGGTCCAATATTACATTCCAAAATACAATACATTATGCAATATTTTTCATTACTCAATCGCATAAACAAAAAATAGAGAATATCATGTACAACCGAAGTATAGTGTATTATTTTCCCTCACCTAAAAAGCTTGCGAAGTGTAGGTGATGAATCCTCACGCATTCCAATTTGAAATAAGTCAATAGGACGTCCGGGAAGTGCTGCACATTTATTTAAAGGTTCCAAGTACCATCAACATATGAATTATTGAGTCCCTCTAATAGTTCACATTAAATAAATGTGAGGTATGTTGCTGCCTCAACCATGGCCTACTGTTATCTTAAGGTCCAAAAAGATGAGTGAAGGTTGAATCCATAATCTATATGGCCGAACATTACCTAATCCAGCTTAGTGCTAATAAACATCGAAAATCTTTAATCTTTTATGAACAAAATTAAATAGTAATAAACCGCTAATACTCTGAAAATAATGTTTTTACATTGTAGACTATTTCCTTTTCTCAAAAAGAGTTTAAATAGGACTATACTGTAATGTAACTAACTGCCACATAAGGTTTGAAATCATAAGGCAGCAACTACATATACGTACATATGATTTTAAAAGCAATGATAATACACTCTAGATGGAAAAAGATATATAAAACTGAGTGGGAGAAAATCTGGGCATTGATTTTATTAATTCACATCTTTCTTAATGTCCAAATATGACCGGCAGAAGATCACCTAAGTAAATGTTTTAAATATTTTCAAAATAAGGACAGGTAAGATAATGTAGACTCCAAATCAAATTAACTGAGATAATGAGAAAACCTAAAATAAGAATAAACTATACATGTATGATCTAGATTGTCAAAAACAATTGTAGGCTTCCTTATGAAATACACCATTAAATGATTTTTAGTTAAGTAGGATGAAATAAGATAAAATAAAAGAGGGGAAAAACCATCTTGTAAATACTGTTACAATACTGACACTTGGGATCTGAAATACCTCTTTTATATACATATTTTGAAATCCCTTGCATTGTTAGGGAAAATAATTATATAAATATAATTGGAGTCATTACTCGTATTAAAACAATTACTTGAAATAAAGCAGTGAGGGTTCTCCAAATTTGCTACCATACATGAATCAGGTGGGACGGTAAATTGATGAAGACCATGAAAACCGATTGAGAAAGGGGGTTGGTCGTTTGAGAGGGCTGATCATAGGTGACGAGTTAAAATCACAATTTTGAAATACTTAAACAAGCTAGGAAAGATTGTAATAGGGTAAAATCTAATATCTTTTGATTAATCACTGTACAAAATCTTACCCACCAAACCAATTTAAAACATGTAATAATATGATTCAATAAAGTGATAATACTAAATAAAAAGTAGATTCATTAAACAATTTTCAAAGAATGGAATATAAGAAGCTATTTTCCTTGTCAATGACATGGATGAGGATCGGAGGTTTAAATTTCTCTCAAAGCAGACAAGTAATTATAACCATGCAAGGCAGGCTAAAGTAATAAAATAAGAAGATAGGCTTACACTTTGAAGAATGGGTGATGGCAGCAAGCTTTGGAAGGGAGGGACCTGGGTAAGTACTGTTCACGGATGGGGAATGGGTACACTTGGAGAGACGAACCAGAGAAGTAAAGAGGAAGAGAAGAGGAAGAGGGGCTGACCTGAATCACTTGGCTGAATGGTCGTCCGCTGCCCTACGATGGTTTGAGGTCGTTCTCGCTCGGGTTCGGGTTGTTGTCGCTTGAAAATGATCGGGATCATGGAAGAATCTCGGATGGAATTTATAAGGAAGGGGGTCGGCTGGGTTTTTACGAGAGGGATTAGGATTTGTTTCCGTTTTTAAAGGAGGAAAGAGAGGAAGGAAGGTTGAATTTGGGAAAATTTTCATCGAAAGGTAGAGATAAGGGTTGCCGTTTTTGGGGAGGAAAGGAGAAGAAGGAACCGAAAAGGGAACCTTGAGATACGGTGGTGGAAATTTGTTTTCTATCGTGGGTTAGAGAATTTTAAAAGAAACTAAAAGGAATGTGGGTCCCTCTAAGTTATTGATTTTAATAAATTTTCTTTATTTCCCTTTTATTAATTTGTCAATCATTGATTAAATTCAAGTTAATTAAATTGGAACTTATTTATTGATTTTAAATTCTTAATAGAATACTTCTAATTGACATTCTAACTTTGGAAAATAAAAATCTAAGTTGACAACTTAATTTTCCCTTTCTTAATTTTTAATTAGAAGGGAATAAATTCATAATTTTCTAATTAAGAAAAAGGTGTGTGCATTGGGGAATCTAAATTAATTAAATTCTAGGTTTTTGTGTGTTTATTTATTTTATTTTAAACAATAAAAATAAAAGAAGAATAACACATAATTTCACACAACACAATCAAGAGACCCATTTGCTATTTTAGTTTTACCCGATTCGATTGACCCGCTACTCCGGGTTAGGTCATTATAACAAAGCCCTATGAAACAATCCTAGTAGTTCCCTTACCATTGGAAAGTCCTTTACGACTGTATGACTAGACTTTCGGCCCAAATGTTCTTCACCCAGCTGAGAAGGAACACTAAAAGCCTCGTATTCGGAGTAGCAGTAGGTCTTCTCAAAGAGAGCCTTGTCGTCGTAACCGAAATCATAATCGCTGGCAACAATTGACATTGCCTATTTGCCCCAAGAACTAGGCAAACACAAATCAAAGCTTGAATTGAACTCGAGCTAGTCATTGGAAACCTTTTTTAGATCCTTCCACCGCAAGCTCCACTATTGATCATTCCACCCCTTCTTTGATTATAGAATGTTTACTTGATTGGCGATTTGAAAGTGGTTAGCTATACTCTTTTGTTGTTAGAAGAGCTCTTGAACCGCCGAAAGGTTCAGCTTTGCTGAAACGCTGTATTGCCCTATGATGGTTATTAGTGCGATTACCACGTTTTTTAGCAAGCTACGGCAGTACGCAGCTATTGAAATAGCGGCTCTGGCTACAGTTTCGGATATGGAGCCCATTTCATAAAGTATTCGACCTGGTTTAACCGCAGATACCCAATATTCGGGGGATCATTTTCCCGAACCAATATCTGTTTCCGTAGATCTTACTGTAACGGGTTTGTCAGAAAGGCGATCGCTGAGCGTGCCCGTGCATATAATGAAGTCTTGGGTGGTGCCACTAGTAGTACGAGTCTTAGCTGAGAACTAGTTTATCATGCTCGCTTTCCCCGTTCATTCTATCTAGGAATGATTCTATCGAATGGGGTTTGAGTTTCTTAAAAAAGGAAAGTAAAGAAACCCTAAGTTAGTAAAGTCTTAAGTGCCTTTGTGGTAGTCCGAACTCCAAAGTCCTTGCCCTGTTTATATATATTTTGTTGTATAAGAAAATAAACGGGCCAACAAGCCTGACGAGCCGGGCTTGGGCTTTTATTCCAAGCCCGATTATTTATTTCGGACTTGGGCTGGGCTCGGGTCGGATTTGGACAAATGAACACCCCTATTTCTAGTGACAGACATTGCTTAAATGGGTTAAAGGTCCAGCTAGACCCTAACCTAATCATATTTAATTTGGTTTGGGTGGCTGATGCGGCGCATCCCCATGCCCATGCGCAAGTTGCTATTGCCGTGTTATTTGTTTTAGTAGGTGCTTAGTTTATTTTGGATAAGGATAGTTTAGGAAGTTTATGTTTTTCTTATTTAGTAAGTTGAAATTCTATATAATGTAGCCTTCCTTGAGGCATTATACGATGGAATGAATTGAATGAATAAATTTTGGAGCTTTTCTAAACCTTGTGTGGAGTGATTCCTTTAGCGTGAGGCCCTTTTGGTGTGAAGCTTGGTGTGGGGCTATCTTCCTTCATCTTCAGGTTCTTCTCTTCTCTTATCACCCTTCTCTTCTTCTCTTCTCTTCTTCCCTTCCCCATTTCTTTTCTTGCTGAGAATCCCAACAACACCTTCCCCTAGCCAGATTCAATCCCAGGTCTGTAAACAGACCCACCGCAACCCCTTTCCTGACCCTCCCAGATCTCCGCCCCTGTCCAGATCTGCCTTCCCGGTCTTTTTCCAAGCCTTCTCTACTGTCACCACGAAACCCCAGTACCAGTCCACCTTTCCGCCATCCCAAATCCCCCTCTCTGGGTTCCGCCTGTCCCAAAACCCCTTTCTGCTGCTTGCATGACTTCTCCACTCCCTCTTAAACCTTGTCACCTTCTCTCCTAGACCATCTAGCCTTTGCCGCAACCTGTATTTCCATCCCTTTGACTTCTCCAACCCCACGAAACCCACTCCTTTGTTGCCGCAAGCCTCCGCTACTTTCGTGATTGTCCAATTGCCGCAAGCCTCCTTTAGTTCCCCATACCCGTGACTTTCTTTTGTTACCTTTTCTTATTTCCCCAACTCTATTTATCCATTTACCTTTTTCTTTCATATTTATTTATCATATATCGCCCATATTAGCCATTTAAATCTAATTGCACATTAAATTCTCAGTGCTTGCATGATTACCTGTGTTAAATTTATTTATTAGTTGCATTTATTAATTGAAGTTTAATTTCAGCCCACATTAGTCTTAGGGTTCATTATTTTCATCCCTCCTAATATTTAGGAAACCAAATTTAGGATTTAGGGTCACACTATACCTTGTCCTGCATCAAATTGGCATCAGTAGCCTAGGTTAGGAGAGTTTCCTAACTTTCTAGGTCTTAGGTCGCATTAAAAAAAAATTAATTAATTAATTAATTAAAAAAATTATATATATTTTTTTTTTTTTGCATCACCTTGTTTCTTTCATTCATTGCATTTAGAGTTAAGTCACATAATTTAGTGTGTTTTTGTGCATGTCCACTAGAAGTGGGGTTAGTTACCAATCAGACTCTAAGCCATCTAGAGATATGTCAGGAGAACAACTGCCAGCTTAGCTCAACCAGTTGACCACCCAATTGAACGAAATGCAGAAGACCCTAGAGGATACTAGAACTGATGTTGTCACCCTTACAACTAGAGTTGCAACTTTAGAAACCCTTATGAATGATGAGGGTGAATCGGATAATGACCATGATAGGAATCTTAGGAATAGAAACCATCGAGGCCGCGGAGTTGGTCGTAATAGATTCCATCAGCCACATAGACAACGGGAACCTATTGAGGAAGATGAGCGTGCCTTGAAGAATGTCCATGTAGAAGCCCCTAGCTTTGATGGACATCTAGATCCTAAGGTTTTTATAGATTGGTTGTCGGATATGGACCACTACTTTAAGTGGCATGACATGTCTGAAGTCCGTAAGATCCATTTCGCCAAGATGAAGTTGGTAGGATCAGCTAGGTTCTTCTGGACCATTGCAGAACAAAAGAAGAGGAGGGCAGGAGATGACCCCCTAAACTTATTGTGGGACGAGATGAAAGTAGTGTTCAAGGAAAAATGTCCCCCACATGTATTGGGACAGCTCCTTGATCAGTGGAACTCCTTGCGCCAAGGAAGTCAGATTGTTAGTGAGTATATCACTAAGTTTGACGAGTATTTCATGCGATGCGAAATCGAGGAGGACCCCAGTCAGACCCTCTCTAGGTTCAGATTAAGTCTTCGTCCCGAGTTCCAGCGTGAGCTCATTTTGCGTCATGTTATTACCTTGGAAGAAACATATCAAGTTGTACATGAATATGATGACTACCTGAAACTGCATCCTCCAAGGCAGTTAGAACTCCGTGATGTCAACTTCGAGCCCGCTCCGCCAGGAGCTCCGCAAAACACGGTGAGTCAAGCCAAGCCAACCACTAATGCTCCATTCCAAAACAAGGATGTAAGTATTAAAGGAGCTTCTGGTGCGACTTCTTCCAAACAAGGAACCAAATGCTACAACTTTCATGGTTATGGGCATTTCGCTCACGAATGTCCTACTAAGAATCGAAATAATGAAAGAACCCTTGTATTGGAAAAACAATCCAATGAAAAGACTGACCAGGACGTTGAGAATGAATTGTTATATGCAGGAAAACATCCCGAAAGTGATGAGGGCATTAACAATTTCGACGAATATCCCCTTGGGTTGGTTAGATGTGTTCCCATATCATCCCCATCCATAGACCCTAGTCCAGTTCCGGTGTTGCCCAAGTTGTCCGAGTCTGCACCTGCATTTGCACCACATACACATGCATTGCATGCTGAAATTAAAAGTGAAATTAATAGATGCAATGAACAATATGAGTTTGCTCCAGATTCTTATTGTAAGTTCCAGGATGTCAATGTGGGTGATTCTATGGCGATCCACATGAGGCCTGAACGATTCCCACAAGAAATCTTGAGGCAAATTGGACTTAGTGTGCATTCCCTATCATACCCTACACCATTCCATGACCCAGTAGCTTTACCACTCCACCCCACCTCATATGAGCCGCCTCATCATGACCCACATACTGTCCTACCTAGCCCACTTTTTAATTCTTGGCCTGAACTTATAAAGCCTTTCCTATCACCCAAGAGAGAGAAGGTAGAGTTTATACTGAATGAGAAAGTGGTTCCCACACGCCAGCCAAAGGCAGAATTCACATTGTTGACAGCAGCTGAACTTCAACGACAGGATCCAACTCTTCTGGTGAGATACCACAACTTTGTATCGCCAGAGGCGTATTCTTCTCATTTAGAGCATATTGACTACAGTGACAGTTCAGATATCCGAGCATCCCAGCGACGATGGAAGAAAGTCACTCTAGTAACATTAAGGCTTGTTGATGACTCTATTGGATGACATTTGAAGGCCTCACGTGCGCGTGTTTGCATTTTGAAGACCCTACCTTGAAAGACGCATGCGTGGGACGATTTGTGTTTTCTCCTCTGTTGGAACTCGAGGTCGAGTTCTTTTCAGATGGGGATCCCCATGCCCATGCGCAAGTTGCTAATTGCACAAGTTGTTATTTGTTTTAGTAGGTGCTTAGTTTATTTTGGATTAGGGTAGCTTAGGAAGTTTATGTTTTTCTTATTTAGTAAGTTGAAATTCTATATAATGTAGCCTTCCTTGAGGCATTATACGATGGAATGAATTGAATGAATAAATTTTGGAGTTTTTCCAAACCTTGTGTGGAGCGATTCCTTTAGCATGAGGCCCTTTTGGCGTGAGGTTATCTTCCTTCTTCTTCAGGTACTTCTCTTCTCTTATCACCCTTCTCTTATTCTCTTCTCTTCTTCCCTTCCCCTTTTCTTTTCTTTTTCTTGCTAAGAATCCCAACAACACCTTCCCCTAGCCAGATTCAATCCCAGGTATGTAAACAGACCCACCGCAACCCCTTTCCTGACCCTCCCAGATCTCCGCCCCTGTCCAGATCTACCTTCCCGGTCTTTGTCCAAGCCTTCTCTACCGTCACCACCTAACCCCACTACCAGTCCACTTGTCCGCCATCCCAAATCCCCCTCTCTGGTTTCCGCCTGTCCCAAAACCCCTTTTGGCTGCTTCCGTGACTTCCCCACTCCCTCTTAAACCTTGTCGCCTTCTCTCCCTGACCATCTAGCCTTTGATGCAACCTGTATTTCCATCCCTCTGACTTCTGCAACCCCACGAGACCCACTCCTTTGTTGCCGCAAGCCTCCGCTACTTTCGTGACCACTCTTGTCCAATTGCCGCAAGCCTCCTTTGGTTCCCCATACCCGTGACTTTCTTTGTTACCTTTTCTTATTTCCCCAACTCTATTTATCCAATTACCTTTTTCTTTCATATTTATTTATCACATATCACCCATATTAGCCATTTAAATCTAATTGCACATTAAATTCTCAGTGCTTGCATGATTACCTGTATTAAAATTTATATTTATTAGTTGCATTTATTAATTGAAGTTTAATTTCAGCTATATTAGTCTTAGGGTTCATTATTTTCATCCCTCCTAATATTTAGGAAACCAAATTTAGGCATATAGGGTCACACTATACCTTGTCCTGCATCAGTGGCCATAGATATACCTAAATAACTTATAAATATTAAAACATTCTAATGTGGAATTGTAGTGTTATTAAAATGTGGAGATCTGAGTCTAGTCGATTGGAGATGTTTGGATTGATGAAAAGCCTTTGGCTTCCCGATCCCAAAGGCTATAAATGATTTCAAATTCCAAAGGGCTTGTAATTAATGCTTGCATGGAGCAGAGTTATGGAAATTTTAGAATTCCATACTATTTTAGAGAAAATTATTTGAATCTTTTGTTTGAATCTTGATTTTAAAAAAACCTTACATGTGTTTGGTGTTTTATTTTTTTCTTAGTTTTACTAGATTCTGATTTCTTCTTTATGACACATTTCAATGACAAAGCATTCATGATCACATAAACTGAAAGTACATACATACATACATGAGTTTCTATCATTATTTTATTGGACATTTTAGTTGATGGTTTGAATACAAAATAAATCGATTGTGAAAATTTTCTTAAAAAAAAAAATACAAAATGTATCTTTCAAAAAAAAAAGTGTTCTAACCGCTCAAAAAAGAAAGTTTTCTTAGAAATTATTCCCTTTTATGAGAAAGTTGAAAAAGATCTTACAATTTATTGTATGATTTTTTACTCAATACAATTTAATCCCAGAATGATTTTTGATATGATTTCGATTATCAAAACATTGATGTGGAGCGAAGGGGAAGGGAGGTTTAAAATGTTACATGTGGTGGGGATCTGATGAATTTTGAGTGGTTTCGTTGGTCAAGATCTTTTTCTAACAACACTTTCAATCTCCTATGTTCATTTGCCAAACCATTTTCTTATGGAGCCTTGTAAGGTGTTCCTTTGCTATGCCAGGAATAGAGATTTCTCTTAGATGGTCGCAATCAACAAAAATCTAAACTTGGATCATCTTAAGGGATGTAGTTTTGCTCTATGCAGTAATTACTTCATGCATTCATCTGAGGTGGAATTCGTGGGTCACCTTGCATTTTGACTTTTGAGTCTACTCAAATGATTTGGATCTTGTTGTCTCTTTTTTAACTTATCCTTTCCTGTTCACATGGTCTTTCTGCCCCATATGGAATGTTGGTTTCTACATTGTCTAAAAGGAGCATTCCTTACTTCAGTAGTTTGGTGCTTTTTCAGAAGTACTAGAATCGTTAATTGAAAGTTCTTGTTGATTAGATTGGCCACAAAATCAGTTCTTGGCCTTTTCATTTGGTGCCTAAAATCTGAGTTCCAATGTTATTTGTGGAAAGGGAATGGGAAATGGTGATGTGTGGCGAAAATATCCCTTAAAAAGGATACACATGATTTGATGACCTTTAATCAACTTTTGAGGAACTGAAAAACATTTAATAGCCATTGGAGTTGTGGTTATAATAAAGAGTCATGTGCCCTTTTGGGTCATTTGAAGGTTGGTAATTGGAATCATGATAAGATCTTGGCTGTTTATGTAGTAGGATCATTCATGTTCTTTATTAGGCCTTTTTGTTGTAGAAAGGGACTCAAATTTCTTTTGGTTGGGTAGAAGAAAAGACTAGGCCCGCTTGGGACTCGGGATGTATTTGCTCAACCAACATTTTGATTGGATGAGTCAACACTATGACTAGGGTGAGTTAAGTTTTCTGTTTTAGTTTCTTTAAAATATTTAAAAATATATGAACCTTTTATGGGTGGCTTCGTGTATCCATAAAATTCGTCTCACATCCACATGGGGTGGGGATACCCACGCTATTCAAAAATATAAAAAAGAATTGCACCTCTTTGTCTAAACTTATAATTATGATGTTTAACTTGTATAAGTTCAAAATAAGTTTTTAAAGTGTGGAAATATATCTAAATTATTTGTAATTAAATCCTTCTACCTATATGTATCAATAAAGGGAGACTTTTTAGGATATGAAATTGCATAGAGATGTTTGTCACCTTTTTTTCAAATTTTCATTTTTGTTAATCAAGTGTGAATGAGTCTTTTCTAGTGAAATCTTGGATCTCCGTGGATAATGGATACATAATGATTAATTCAAGGGTGTTTGGTGGATTTATAGTGATTAATTCCAGGGCATGGATCAAATGCAGAGAACGGTTACTCACTAGTATTCATTTAAATAGATTTTGTACTTTTAAAAATAAGAGATTTATTATTTAAATAGAAAAATAAAAATTACATTTATTTATATTTAAGAATACTTCAAAGATAACTTAGTTTATAAAAGATTTAAAGGAGTCATTATTTCTGTACCAACAGTTCCAAGTTCTATACAGCTCTGCTGAGTCACTGAGAAATAAAAAAACTAGGTCAAGCCAAGGTGAGTTAAAAGTCATTTTGCACCCCAAGCTGAGTGATCCCCTTCTTACTTGGTCATGCCAAAAATGAAAAGAAAAAAGAAAAAAAAGAAGGTTGACTTGGCTAAGTGCCACGATCAGTCCAAGTTTTACTGCCATGACTTGCACTGTTGAAGACTCTTTTGAGGTTAATGGTTTAGGAGAAACTTGTCCTCCATGGAAGTTTCTTGTTTGCATGTCCCAAGGTAATTGAATCAGTTGCGGGATTACTCACTGGCAATAATCTGATTGGACTGCTTTTATCTTTGTAATTTGATTTTCTAGAATCTGATGGCATTCTTTTCATTATTAATATGCTTCTTCATTGTTTATAAATAAATTCAATTATCTTAAGAAGAAATGATGGGTGCAAGTTGTACAAATCCAGCAGCCTTGGCCTGATGCTTGTGTTTGATTAAATTTAAGAATGGTTTGTGATTGTAGGTGCAGAGACCACGCATTCCTGCATTATGTGCAATGGTATGAGAAGGTCAAAGCAAGGATATTCTTTCTGAGAATGTTTTTGACACCACAGCGAGACAAAGAGATCATTATGCTAAAAGCTAAAGGTCATTCAGTTTGCAGATTTATGAAAGAAAGCTGGAGTCATGAGCAAGTTGTTGGGGCTGCTGCGAACGAATCTCACATTGGAAGTGTAGAGAAAGATCTAGGGGTTTATAAAAGACTTGGATCACTCCACCTAACACGCTACTCTTTTGGGCTGGAAGCTTAAGTCCTAATAAGTGGTATCAGAGTCACGTCTCAGGCTACCTCGTGTGGGTTGAGGAGATCCCTTAGGCGAACGGGATGGCTGGCGTCGCTCTCTCCTTCGGAGGTCCAGAGAGAGAAAGAGAAGGGGGGGGGGGGGGGGGGGGGGGAGGGAGGTTGGGGCTACTGCAAACGAGTCCTATATTAGAAGTGTAGAGGGAAATCTAGTGGTTTATAAAGGACTTGGGTCATTCCACCTAACAGGCTAGTCTTTTGGGCTAGAAGCCCAAGTCCTAACACAAGTTCCTATTGGATCCATGGGAAAAGTGCTAGTGTAGAAGAGCTGCTCCACAAAGCTGAAGCTTGAATACATGCATATTGTGAGTTTTTCATCAACTATCTTGCACATACACTTTAATTTGGGCACCTTTTTTGTGTTGGACACCTGTGTCAGTTGGACATTTCATTTTTATGTGTAAAATCTGTCTCTAATGTATCAATGGCATATCTATGCCATTCCCATGCTGTATCAGGGCATCATTGGTCGTCATCATTCACATATCTACAGTATGTGCATGTGATCCTTGACTCATATATGTGCTCGGTGACCTTGGGATTGTAAGTGCCATTTTAACACCATTTGCAGCCCCCACTAGGATATATCATATGATTGCACCATCCTAACCCTTCATTTTGGTGAGAAAACAGGTGATTCACATCGAGACACAGGGAAGAGAGAGTGGTGAGTTTACTATGGGTTATTTTTGGGATTACACATGATGCGAGTTGAGACCTTCTGATTAAGATCCTGTATATTTTCTCAAGGGCCCCAAAAGCACAAAGTCATTCCCAGGGATACTGTAATGTCCCAGGTTGTAGTCCATATAACTCCCCAAACCTTGTTCTTTTCAAGAGAGAGATTCTTTTAATATTTGTTAAACGATACTTTGTCATATTTATTACCTTAAATGTTTAGTATTGGTTACATAAAGTGGTCGAGATTCACAGAGCATCCAATAAAGATGCTGATTTACTTGCATGTTCAATCGTTGCTATATATTCCAATTTCCATGCATTGATTCATTTCCTTTTAGTATCTGTATTATCTTTCTTTTTTCTTAGTATGAAGCCTTTTCTCTAAGTTCGTTGGTTCCCTTGTATCTTTCACACAACTACAAGAAGATAAAAATAAAACTAAAAAAAAAAAAAAATTTGGGAGCTAGTTTGTCTTTGAAACATGGGAATACATGCTAAAGGTTCAGAAAAGGCTTGTAATCGATATCCAGGCTAAATTCAAGTATGTTTAGTTGCTTGGTTCAAGTATCCAGGCTAACAATTGCAGTTGCTTGGTTCTAATAGGATTCTACAGTCTTCATTGGGCAAAATTTTGTTACTTCCCATTTTAATAATAATTAGAGATATTTACGAATTATAGATGTCCTAACCCTAAAAGAACTGGATTTTTGTAGCACCATGACCTTAATATTTCTTGCAAGACACTTTTCTTTGCAGGTCTCAAGAAAAATACGTAGTTATAGAGGTCATAATCCCTTTCTAATGCATCTCTTTTGCTGCTGCTTTGATAGTTCATACCAAGCACATTTACGAGCTATCGTTGGTTTCTTATTGCTTACCTTTTGTGTCATTTCATGCGATGATCTTTTTCTTGAACCGAACCTTTTGTTGTTGTCCATACTGTTCATGTAGCACATCCTACTATTGACGGGCTACAAATGTGCAAAAACATTTCCCTGATTGCAGGTTCTCAAAATCTATATTTCTTTTTAGAAGCTTTGCAATGTGAACCAGTGAATAATTTCCAGCACTTTCTATTGTTATTAGTTGGACCTACTATATGACTTAGTCTATACATTGCATTAGAAGGGAGGTCTGAGCATTGTAACCATTTCTTGTGTCTAAAATTATCTTTCTATATCTCTTCTTGATCATTTTTATGATAATGGGTCCTTTAAGAAGTTTGTTGTCCTCCAAATGCCCCCTTACCCCTCTTTTCATCTCAACATTTTTTAAAGCTGAATGATAGTTACGTAGGTGGGTTTTCCTTCAAAGAAAAAAATTTAGTGACCAAAGTATTGTAATGATAGTATGGAGGGAGAGTTTTCATCTTCTCTATCATCATCAGAGCCTTATCTCATCTAATTGGAGATGTTTGCTTTGTTTTGGATTCCTTCAAATACCCTTAATAACAATGGGTACTTACTGCTTTGGTACAACTTTGATGCAGCCTGAAATCCTTTAAAATGGCAGGCCCATAAGAGTCAGCATCTCAGCACTCAGAAGCAAGAGTAGCTGGAAATTGCAGTGGAGGGGACAGCCAAGCCTACTAAATGAGCTGTGGCAGGTTGCTTGATCGATGACCAAATGCAAGGGTGATGACAAAGCCAATGACAACTGGAGTTGGATCTCCAAACATTGCTAAGGTCAATGGAATCTCATGATTTCACTTTATCGAGTAATTACTTGACCATCATTGGTTGGGGATCTATTAGTTGTAAAGTTACATTTGCTAAGGGTAAAGGTTAGATCAGTTTTTAATGTTGAATAATAGTTGCATATGGTATTCGTGCTTGTAAATTATGATGATCTGATTTTTCCATTGGTGCTATTTGTCATATCAATCCTAGTGTGCTAATACGGAGCCATTCAATCAAAATGTTCTGAAACTCTCTCTTTTCGCCTGTTCTCAATAATTTCTTTTTAATTTATAGGATGTTATTGAAGTTTTGTCTTGAAGAGAGTTGGGTCGGGCGGGGATGGTTAATCATGTAAATCATCTGTATACTCCCATATTGAGCTGAAATTCAATTCTAACTTTCCCTTCTTCTCACTTTGAAGTCAATTGCTCCTAAGGTTAAGGTTTCTGTTGGACAGCCTCCTTAAGAGTCCCCATGGACCTCGCCCCTCAACCACTTGAAATCCTGTAAACATCTGTTTCCTTTGTTGAACAATGAGAAGAGATTTATCACATCTCGTTGCATCACCTCTTTATTCTCCCATTTCGTATTCTCTTCTTTCGTTTTTTTTTAAATATCTCGAATTCTTTTTCGATCCTTTTGGTTCCTCATGGATGGTGGGGATTGGGCCGTTTCTGAAGAGTAGTTTTGTGGAAATCAGTTCCTTTGGCCCATTGCATAGTAGAGATTGGAGGGGAAGGAAAAAAAAGAATCCTTGCAGGCAAAGCATCATCTAGAAAAGCAACGATGGCTGCAATCAAATCATCTATTATGCAATAGTTACTGAGTTTTTGTGTGGAGGAAGGGGAAGCTTGATGAAATATTTTAGTAATTAGATGTGGATATGGATCAGGTATCAGTTTGAAAAGTAGCATAGATCCTTCCCTGGTCCCTTTATTTATTTTTTCTTTTATACAATAGCCAGGTAGATTATTCATGACTATTAGTTTATGGTGATCAGAAACTTAATTACTAAATCACTTAAATTTCATCTGTGCTGTGCTTTTTGAGTTGTGCTCTTCCATTTCTATCAAAACACCTCTCACTGTTTTTTTTTTTTTTTTTCAACTAATAAGGGCTGATTGTTGTAGCCTAAAAGATTGTAGATTTAAAATCAACAGGCATCAGACTAGAAGTAGACCCATGAAAAATGATTGCCAAATCTCAAATATAAATGTTAAACCTAAGTTGATCAGATAAATCATAAGAACTTGTAGATGAAGATACAAATAAGAAAACCCATTTGAATTGAAAATTTTAGACACAAAGACCTCCTTCACCAAACCATATTCCCTCTTATAGTTATTTTATTAATCCTTATCAAGTGCATAGGCTATTCCTAAAATGTGATAAAAATCTGGAAATAAAACATTTGGAAATTTGAATATCTTACAAATAGCCAGCAATAAATGCTGTTTTAATGGAGCAACTGCTAAAATTCACTCCATGAGAAAGCAACATCAGTCCATCATACAAGGTTGGGTGCTTCTCCCTTGAGCTTAGATGAGAGTGAAATTATAGCCTCACCAATTGTGAGGTAGAGGCTATCAGCCCCCATGAAGTTATCTGCCTGATTTGCCCGCTGCAATTTTTCCATCACCTCTCCAACAGGATTCACCAATGCAAGCTGTATCATGATAAAACAATCTGTCACAAATTTTACACAATGGGTTGGAAGTTTCTCAGTTTATTACTCACCTCAAGACCCTGTTTATCAGTCATTTTCTTCAGATCAGTTAGGAGGGTGATCCCACTTGTATCGATGGCACTTACACCTGAAACCAAACAAAAAGGATCATTATTTAAAGTAGATTTGCCATAGGAAAAGCTCTTCAAAAGTCACAATTAACTTGCATGTGCATTCCTCCCAACAGAGCAATTTGATTGAATTTCTGCTAGTGACATCCAATTATACATACAAGATGCGGCCCATTATTTGGATGGTTCTAATTATGTGTTTTACATGTGAAGCAGGTCTTGCAGGTCTTTTTGTTAGCTATAGAGATTACCGTGTTGGAGTTGCGAACGAGTCCCACATTGGAAGTCTAAAGAGAGTTCTAGGGATTTATAAAGGACTTTAGTCACTTTACCTAACATGTTAGTCTTTTGGAATGGATTTCGTGTCTTACCAAGTGGTATCAGAGCCAGATCTCAGGTTACCTCATGTGGATCAAGAGATCCTCTAGGCGGACGAGATGGCTGACCTCGTTTGGGAGGAGATTGTTGGAGCTGCGAACGAGTCCCACATTGGAAGTGTAGAGGGAGATCTAAGGATTTATAAAGGATTTTGATCACTCTAGCTAAGAGGCTAGTCTTTTGGTATAGATACCCAGTCCTAACATAGTGACTATACTGGACAATCGTAAAAGTTCCTCTTTACCATCTGAAACCAAGTGATGGTCATGTGGTTTTAATTGCCCAATCAACACAAGCTCATGGACTCGCATTTCATAGATATCACTTGTTTCGATTCTTCAAGGATTGCTACTTAATCTGTTTACTGAACGGAAGGAACCCAACTTGCTCACCTGACATGTCCAGAATTACAAATCGGAGATGCATGTTCTTATCTCCCTGTGCTTCTTCTTCTTCTTCTATCCATCTTGACATCCTGAAAACAAGTGAAAATGCGGACAGGAGTTTGTGGCCACCATTAGTAAGATGCTTATATGCTTGGTGTAAGAAGCATTGGACAGAGTAGAACATCAATTTGACTTTCAGAAGAAGAAAACAATAGGGGGATGTAGTACCTTTCAGTGAGGTAAGTGGTGTTGGCAAAATTGACAGGAGCTTCGATGCCAAGGATGAGAAAGCCAGCTATTCTTGTGGCTTCTTTGTAGTGATTGAGGTTTCGGTATATGTTTGTACCTGGTATGTTGCCAAGAATAACTGTTTTGGGCCTAGTGATTTGGAGCAGGATCTTGAAAATGGATATTGCAACCTACATAAATAAGTTAAATTAGTAAGTATTTAGAGGACCATATAATGCTTTTTTTTTTTTTTCAAATAGTATCATACTTGATATCCTTTCTGGTACAATGAAAATACGTCGATCATTCTTTCAGTTGGTAGACTTTCTCAGGTCCAATACTATAAGCATTACTCGGAATCAATCAATCAAACTACAGATCAATCACACACAAGACACAAAGGGTTACATGGTTAGGCAAAAATTTGCCAATGTCCACAAAGCGTGATGCACGATTCTACTACGAAGAAAATCACCAGACAACTGGTTATAAAGAATAACCAACCCTTTCCCTCTATCCCTTTTACAATCTCTCCTTTTCTCTCCTCTCTCACCTAGAGAAAAGCACAGAACTCCCAGAAAACCCTTAAGAGAAAAAGGCCCTTCTATATTGGGCATTACATAAACACAAACTGGCCCAATAAAGGCCTTTTGAGCTAAACCCAACAATTTCATGGTAATTCTGTAGTGGGGAAACCATTATTGGACTTGCAATGATAGTCCAATCAATGCCAAATAGGAACGTAGAAGTAATCATCGTTATCATCAACATCATCATTTAAGTCATTTATCCCATCAATCTAAGGCTAACTTTTAAATTTAGATTAGATAAACAACTTTCATGGATCACCAGCCATATCTGATATTGGTAGAACTTAAACCCACAATCTCTAGAATGTAACAATGAACCTTAACCAATTATGCTTTATGTTGTTATTTTAGACCCAATTACCGAAGAAACTGACATGGAAAATGTCATTTTAGACCCAGCCTAATCCCAACCCTTCCATGCCGACCCAAGAAAGAAGGTGTGCACCACCTATACCTGATCAGAATCTAGCCATTTATTTTTCTACTGAGATTTGCTACTGTGTATCGGTTCACTATTTGACATTCAGATATCCATTAAGAAAGATGACTGCATTGGTTTGAAGTTATGAATTAAGATTACTCACTGCAATGGCGAGACCGTCCTGGACGGAGATGAATATGACACCCAGAAATGCAGAAACACAGATGATGAAATCGATTTTATCGATCTTCCATATGAGATAAGCTGCTGGAATGTCAATGAGACCGACCACCGCTGTGACTATGATGGCACCCAATACAAGGTTAGGGGTGTATTGGAAGAGGGGCATGAGTAATAGGAGAGTGATCATCACTGTCACTGCCATTATTATGTTAGACATTGCGGTTTTTGATCCTGCATTATGGTTCACTGCAGACCGAGAGAAGGCTCCTGCAACAAAACTAGTTTTGATCAGAAAGCTTTGGACAGACTGTTCTTGGTTTATGCTCAACTCAAAGAGAAGACGAAGCCATTTTGTACCCATCTTGGGTCTGTGGTGGTTCATTTCATTAAAGAAAGGAAAAAAAAAGAATATTAAAGCCCAAGAAACTAAGATTCTAAAAATGTGAATCCAAGAAACTAAGATTCTTGGTTATTTTTTTCTTCCCTTCCCTATTTTCCTCATTTTTTTTTCTTCTTTTGCATTTATCTTTATCCATTTTTCATCTAAAACTGTATTACCCCAGTTCGTTGGGCGGTGTTGGGCAAGAGTGAGAGTTGCCAGAGAGCTTTGAGAAAAGTCCCACATCGCCTATGGGAGAGTTGACGTTGTGGTATATAAGTTGATGTTTCCCTCCTCTTAGCATAAAGTCTTTTGAGAACAACCTTGAGTTGGCTCGTCAATAAAAAATCATGCGGGGCATCTATGAGCCCAAAATAGACAATATTGTGATGGAGAGACAGATGTTACAAAAACTTAAGTGTAGCCAAAATAGGATTCAACTTCATCATCGGACACCAAACCTTACCAAGTCTTCCCAAAACATTGATGTCTCTGTCTTAGACTTCTACATCAACTCCTAACCTAGTGCCTCTACCTATTTAAGCTTTAGTTTTGTCTGAAAAAAAATTAATTAATTCTTCTGGTAAACTCTAGGTGGTCTCCGTAGCCCTATTCATCCTTTGGGTGAATGATTTTTAAATTTAGAAGACCTAAGGCATGATTTGATACAATTTAAACGACCTATTATCATCATTTTGTAGATAATTCTATAAGATAATAATTAGACCAATGATGTTTTATAAAGTGAATTATTAATCAATCAAAAAAGTAAATAGAGTGCAACAATCAAGGTGCTTATTCTAAGATGAGCAAGTGAGATAATACTTAAGTATAAAATTCTTATTAACATGAGTGTAATTCAACTGGTTGTCTACCGTCTCAGGAAGTGGGAGGTTGAAGGTTTGAGTCCATATGGCCTAATCTTGGTGTACCTTAGGAGTAGTGGGCTTATTCGTGGGGATTTTAGACTGGGTACCCCGTGGTTTTCTATACGTAAATTCAAAAAACAATGTATAAAATTCTTAGATAGAGGAGAAGAAATGAGGAAAATTAGACTACATGGACATGACATGATAGAGTGATTATTTTATTGTATATTTTCTTTTACCAAAGATTTATCTTGACGACAATGGAAAATCTCATCCAAAAACATCTGCAATCAATCTTTTAGTGGTGCCTATTTTCACCGACAAACAAATGGGCCATACCATCTTTTACTTCTTGTCAAATGAACATAGTCCTCATATGTAACAAAGCCCTTTCTTCTATTGTCTAATGTCTATCCAATGAGTCCCACCCACTTTGAGTGTGCGAGAGATGAGTTTTTTTTTTTTTCAAATAAAATAGTTTAGAATTACTATTTTAGAAAAAATAAAAGAAACATTGGTGTTTTTATAATAAATAATGACGAACAACTAAAAAAATAAATTCCTTTATCATGAAAAATACCAATATTTCTATCATTATATTTTATTAAGACATCCAACTGTTGCAATCAAAATCAATGCAAAAGAAGTTGATAAGATTATTATGTTGATGTCGAAAGTTGAAACATGCCGAAGTGACATGATCAAAATCTAATTTTAGGATTGCTTTCTAATTCTTAGGCATAATGACAAATTTTATTAATAAAAAATGACTTTCTTTCTTCAAAAGGATAAAGTATAATTGATAAAGTAAATCAAAAGGGATTGGAACGATGACCACGAATCTGCCTGAGAGAGTAAGAGTCGTGATTTTGATTCTCACTCCACCTGAAAGGGTTATTCCCTTTAGAATTATCCAGTGTATGGGTAGAGAGGCTTGCACATGTCTCGAAGATTAGTGAAGTATCCTAAGAGTCCGAAATACCTTGGTCATAAAAAAAAATTGGATAAAATATCATGAATTAAGTATCACACAACAATTATTTAACTTCTCATAATATGCTCATATTAATTTTTCTTAGAGGTGGGATGGAGATCATCCTTTGTAGAATAAGTTGCAATCTTTCGTACTTATAATTTTTTTTTTATCACTAATACCTATTATTCTAAATCCTTTGTCAAAAGGGACCATTTTTATATTAAAAAGAAAAGACATTTTTTCAAACATTGAAATGATTTTCTTTTTAAAACCAATACTGGGTCCTCTATCGATACTTGTATCCACTTAAACTATTTTCAACTTTATACTATATTGGTGGACACGCGTATCAAATTTTAAGAAAAATAATGACATAGTGGGATACTCACACTTAAAATGTAGTCTCTAATGAGCCTGGAAAAATATAATTGCATTACATTTTTATTTTTTAAAAGCATTAAAAAGTTTCGTACATTTCATATCAGTCAATGCAAGTCAATACATGAAAACACATTGAAATGTATTAAATATATCAACAAATCAGCAGATAGATTTTTCAAAATTATATCTATAACAATATTACATACTATATCATATGTCCAATATTGTAAGCCTATGGCTTCACCCTACCTAAGAATGAATATTTTGGATTTTAGTTGAATTGGACTGAGTTGAGTTGAGATGTATTTAAAGATGATTTAAAATATTCTTCTGTCTTATTTTAATTGTCTCATTTTAAAATTTTAAATTTTTTAAAGAAAGACTCTCAAAAGGCTTATGAACTTCTCTCCAACATTTTATAACTCTTTTAAAATACATATGAGACTACTATTTTGAGACAGTTTCAAAATACGTATGAGACAACTAAGTTAAAACAAAGGAAGTATATATTTTGAACTGACAAAATCTGACTTAGCGCAATTACTCAAATCATTTAATAAATGAGTAAACTTGTTTGAACCTGTTTAACAAATTGCAAGTCTGACTCAAATTCATTTTGATTTTACTATTGTCACGTCTATATAGAATACAACGGAGTATATACATCTATTTAAGTAGTCTTAGTTAGTATGAACCCAATCAAAACTAAAGATAAAATCCAACCCGACCCATTGTCAAGTCATTCTAAATTTTGTCCTTTTCAATCCAACGTCATCACTTGCACGTAGTTGAAATCAGAACGTATAACTTTTGTTATTGGCGTCTAATCAAGAATCAATTGTCACATATAAGTTAGACACATAGGAATTCAAATTTGAAATCAAGTGGAGTGGTTTTTAGTTAATAGACCCCACTACTATCGTCCCTGAAATATTCTAAAATCTCATGGGCCCTAGACAAATGGTTAAGATGGAGCCTTACTGTAGAGATTTCAAGCGCTCTACTGATTATTTTTTAGATCTATTTTGAAGGGTCTACGCCGTCTATAGTTAGGACCGCCACTGGATCCCACTCTCATCGACAAATAAATCTCACTGCTAAGAAGTCAAGATGCTTAATTCAGAGAAAATATGACTTGCAACTTCAATCTCCCATTTTTAATAATTTTTTTTTTTTCATTTCAACTAGACACAAATTTAGCAACTTCTTCATTTATTCAAGTAAGATTGTTAAGATGGGAGGTGTTTTCATCTATTTTTCAATGTTTTATATCATTTCTTTCTCATAAGAAAACACTGGAGTAGTTGAAGCACTGTTATATTCCATTTTAAAATTGATTAAAAATAATGTATAAAACAAAATTGTTAACTACAGTACGTAAATATAGTTTTCAATTGTACAAAATATGAAAACCCAACCCATAAGTAGGGTTTGGTTCTGTTCTTCATTCTCTCTCCTACATTTTTTTTATTTTTGAAATATCGATTATTTTTTTTAATTAAAAAAATTTAGAATAGAAAAATGGCATTTTTAATTAAAATAATAATTTCTGAAAATAAAAAATAAATAAATATCGGCTGATATCATCGCCGATATCATCCAATTTTATCGTGGCGGGAAACACCAATTTTTAAATTTTTTTTTTTAAATCGCCGATATTTAGCGGCCATATCGACGATAGTATTATGGTACGGCCAATAATTATCGTATTGGCCTATATTAACTTAAACTTACCTTCAATATTATTCAGTTTTATAGTTTTCAACTCCTGTGACAAATTATTTAATTGACATCTTCTCTGACTTAAAATACTTATCATTTATCACTTATCATGCTAATGTAAAGATACATAAAAAAAAAAGGTATAATTTCATAATAAAAATATAGCATTTCTATATATATACGTCTTCTATAAAATATAAATTTAACTTAAAAATTGAAGTAGGGTTGAAAATACACCTGTTGTAACGTAGCAGGAAGTGCAAGAGCCAACCATGTTCATGAAGCCAATAGCCAACATCTCCTTGTTCCCATCTACTTTGTAGTTCTTTAACGACGCAAACGTTCTTCCAACTGCTATTCCTTCCTATTTTCCAAAAAAAAAAAGTTCTTAAATATCTCTCAAATAGACAGTGGATTGCAGTAAGAACCGACTACAAATTCAATCTACAGTATAGAATAATAATAGGTCCAAAAAAATTCAAATGAAGACAAAAAGACCAAAATTATCACATAATGAAGTGAAAACATCATAGAATTGATAAGGGTATCTGGTTTTTTTTTTTTTAATAAAAGATATACTGAGCTTTTCTTTTTATTTGTTTGTCATTATAGTACCGATATCCTTTATTATAAAAAATATCGATGTCTCTATTACTTTCCTTTCAATATTATTTTTGATGAAAATGAGAGTTTTTAATTGAAATATAGAGTTTATGTGTGCACACATTGTATATATAAAAAGGAGAAGTAGACCACTTAAAATTTAAAAGAGAAAAGATAAATAACGACATGATGAATAATATAGTAACTAACTGCATAGTTTATGATCATATATTTGACAAAATCTACCAAACCCGATTAGCAATTCTAACCCGACCTTACCCATTTTAATAAATGACCCATCTCATTTAATAGATGACCCGATTCCACCCAAACCCCTTCATAAATGGGCAGACTTGACTGGTCACATCTGTGTAACAAATCCAACTACATAACCTTTACACTCGTTTAAAAGATACTCTTGGCATGTGTCTGGCTAGAAAAGTCTTATTTAATAGATAAATAGGTAAATCCTACCAGAACTCGACCTGATTCAAACTCGAAATAGAGTCAAACCAACTTAGCATGTTTAACAAAATCCAAACCGAATAAACTTTTTGTGCGTTGATAAGGTGCTCAACCGTTGATATCAATTTATGTTTTAAGTTGCTTATAGGGCTGTAATTGGGTCGGGTTTCTTAAAACTCAACTCGACCTGAGTCAATATTTATAGAACCCGACCCGAGCTATTGACCCGAAATTCTCTATCCAACCCGACCTAACCCGAATTCTAACCTGAATTCTGACCCGACCCGCATTCTGAACCCATTTTAGCCTAATTTTAGCTAGGTCGGGTATGGTCGGGTTAGGTTAACTTGAAAATTCATCGACCCGACCCGACCTGCTGACCCAACTTGCATGACCCGACCCACATGATTTCTCAGGTCGGGTCAAAACCCGTCCCTGAGTTGCACTCCTAGTTGCTTGGTACATTGGATGAATCTTTTATTGGTTCATTTGTGCATTCATATTTCATAAATGTGGTGTAAGGCTTATACTTTACCACAGTGCAAATTGCTTGGTTGGAGTTATATTTGCACCTTATTATTATGAAATTGAAAATACTGGAAAAAATTTGTGTTTTTAATTTTATATGAATTTAATTCAATTCGAATAACCAAGTTAATGAAATAATAGCTTTTAAACTAAGTTGATATTTTACACTAAGTATATTTAAATTTCAATTTAGACTTTTTTTATAACATGGGTATCCCTACTCCAAGTTGGAGGTGAAAATAATTCCACAGATACACAAAACCACCAACTAAACTCGGAATGAGTCAAATCCAACATCTCTAGTCTAATCCTAAAAGTTTAGACCAACTGAACTACTCGTGTAGGTTCAATTTAGACCTGATCAAGTAGTCGTCTTAAAATTTAGGTTGTCCATGACTACGAGACAGTCCTTGTATGCAATGTCACAAATATCAATGATATTTTCAAATTTACCACCTTTTTATCAGTAAAATACCATTACTGCATTAATAACGTGTATTTATGCCATGGAGGTAAATTTCCGATAAGATTGCGTTAAAAGCGCAATAAATAGTAATATCACGATAAATTCCCAGTTGATTATCAGTAAATTCATTATTAATTTTTTATTTTATTCATATTTTCATTTATTGTATTTTTATTATTTTTTAAATATTATATTTTCTGTGAGGTTTTCTTGTTAATTCCCAAATAAAAACTTGAGAATTTGAAAAATCTTCCTTAATATTTCGAAAACGATATTTATTAAAATGCTTATGTGAACAGGTGGAGATGTGATCCTAATTTGCACAGTGCCATGTGAAACTAAATTGTTTTGACAGTCTTTTAAAAAAAAGGGGGGGAAAGAAATGAAAAAAGGAAAATAGCAATAACTTTAGGCTGAGTATTGATGGAGAAGAAGATACAGTGAGAGAGATAATGCCGGTGACGAGCCCCGTTTTGATAACTAGGGATAAGTGGGTGCTTCGAAAGCTCAGCAAATTCCATGAAGGCGGGTTTAATCCATGTTGCAGACGTCCAATCTACACACCCAAATGAGCAAAGCAAAGCAAACATCAGATGAAAGACATGATCTGATCCACACAATACAAGGAAAGAAAATCAAAGGCAAAACGAAGTGGCCAAGTTTGAATATCTTACAATGCTGATGCCATGTTTCTGAGCTTGGAATGCAAAAACGAGGAGAGTTGAGAGAATTACAGACACCAGAGGGGCAGCTGCTGAAACCCAAAACAGCTTTGGTCTCTTCAAGCTCTGTTTTCATTTCAAATTCACTAATTCATTAATGTCTCAATGTGAAAAGCTAGGAAATAACAATATAGTTTTTAATAAGTAAATTATATATGGGTGTCCATTCTAACATGGGAATAATCTTTTAGGAGACACGGATTTTCCAGACTTCGCACTTTGCCTCCATCCGTTCATACGAAATTTTTAAAAATCAGACATTCAAAAATCGATATACCGATCGAATAATTTTCCAGTGAATCGGTGCACCAATTTCGACTCTTTCACGTCTCAAGAAATCGGTGCACCGACCGAATCACTTTCCTCAAATTTTCATTTTTTAGTGATCTGATCGGTGCACCAATTCACCGGATATTTGAGTGAATCGATTTCTGAATTTTTTTTTTTTTTTCCGTACGGATGGATAAGGGTAAAATGGAAAGTTCACTAAAATCTGTGTATGCTAAAAGAGTTTTTCCATGTTAAGACGGCCACACTTGTATATACGTAAATACATAATATATATATTTTTCTATTTTGGTCCTTGAGAATGATATTTTTATATTTGTGTTCTCTGCTTTTTTTTCTGAACTAGAGTTGGGCCCTTCATTTGTTGTGGTGGCTACATTTTGTCTCATGTCCCCACTCACATACATGTAGGACCCACGTCGGAGACCCACGTTGGAGAACTCGAAACTCGGACTTAGTTTGAAATCCTATCTGTAAAATAATGTGGTGTCTCCTTAAGGCGAGTCTCTGATTTCATGCAGCCCAATAAAAGAATACAAAAAAAAAAAAAATGAACCAAAAAAAAAACATCTCTTTGCTGCCAATTTAGCAGAGGGAGAGAGGAACTCAAGGGAAAGCTACTCAGCAAGAATTACAGTCAAGAACGCAGGATCGAAGTGTAGTCTCTCATACCATATAAAAATTATGTGATATTTCCGTTTTCAATTAAAGAGAGACACAGATTTTATTTATAGAAAAAATAGATTAAAAAATCAAATAAATGAGAAAATGTCTAAACTTGAAAAAAACATTATTTAGAAGTCACTAATTAGAAAAAAGTAATCTACATATATCTTAACACTATCAAACCAAAAAAAATAGAAAAACTTAAAAATACTCGTTGACTCGCTTGACATAAATCCTATTGACTCGAGTCGATTTGAATCGACTAGATAATTTTTTTCGGATTTTTAAACAATGTGTAGGAACTCCCCACCCCCTGAATTATGAATTTGGTGAGTAACGGAGTTGATTTGAGGTGGGCTGAACCTGTTGTAGAATGAAGATAAACGGCCATTTTTCTTAGTTTTTTTTATCGCTATATTCTTTTCAAGTTTCATCCATGAATTTGTAGGCCCAATCCACTGTGGGGTCAATCTGATCAAGAGTATCTTAAGAAAATAAAAGAAAATAGTCAGCATGTTAATGGCCGGCAATTGGTTGATGGGTTTATCCTGTTGAGCCGAAAGCTTGTCCAAATACAGCCTCATTTGCCAAAAAATTTGACTTTTCTGTTAAATTTCCAAGTTAATTAAAATTCTAACTATTTTTTTCTAGCAATCATACCTTTAACAGATATTTTTGAAGAAACTCTAATATTTTATTTAATCTAAAAAGTCTCATCATTTCTCAAACTAAAATCTCTTTTCATATTTTATAGAGTTTTTCACTGAATTTTTTATTAATTAAAAAATTTTGAATAAAAATTTCCTTTTTTTTTTTGTTATCCTAGAATCTATTTACCTCTATTTACTTAATTAATACTTTAACAGTTAAAACTCAATAGACGATACTTTAAACTATCTCTTTTAAAATACAATAAACAAATAGAGTAAATAATCGACATACTTTAGCTTTCATAAGAGAACAGTATAGTTTATGATTCTTTGGTAGTTTTCCTCTGCACATAAAACCCTAAAAATCGATGGAGAATTTTAATTATAAAAATAATAAATAGTTTCATTTTACAAAATACAAAGCTTTATTTAATATAATTCTTTTTTTAAAGGTGGAATCTCATAACGTGTCACGTAGAGTATAACGTACCGGGCTTTTAGCTTTTGCAGAAACGGGTTCTAATATATTATTCTCAAAAAAGTTATTACTTTATTTATGTCATACAATTTCAACTTTTATTTTTTAAAAAGTGGTATTTGATGACTTAGTGGGTCTTAATAGATTCAAGACGAAACTGTGATACTCAAATCTGAAAAGATATGATTCAAAGGCACAGCCAAATGCCAATCATCTAGCATTGAAAAGAAAGAAAAAAGAAAAAGAAAAGAAGAATAACCATTGAACATAGATTTGTTCGAATCTACTTTTAAATAAAAATTTTAATAATAGAATAAATTAATTCTATAGCTTTTCAAAAAAAAAATAAGATATATGATGTAAATCCTCTAATACCAAGATGTCATGAAAATCTAAGTAATATATAGGGTATAATTTTATTGAATTCAATCAATGGACTAACTATTTAGTGAAGCTAATTTTCTATAAACTGATGATGACATATTGACTCCAAATTAGGAGTACAAAAATCGGCAGCCCGAGATATTGGTCGATATTATACTATTTTATTATTTTTATATCATATTGGTCTTTTTTTAAGTTTTTAATTAAAACTTAAAAATATGAAAACGTGGCTGTTTTTCTTTAAATTTTTGGAATTGAAAAATCTAAAATATCGGTCGAGATATCGGTCTAGAACGATGGCTGATATCAGACCATTTAAAAAAGTAAATGATATCTATAAATATTGGCTCCGAATATAAAATCATTCTTATGCACACAATATACCACCTTGGTCAGCACAAGTGGAATGCTTATAAATTTTTTATCTTGATCAAATAAGTGAAGTGATATTTTTCGAAGCCTCGTTTTTTTAATATCTCTAAAGTTTTTACTATTTTACAGTAGAAATTCATTAGATTAAGTTAAGGAACTACAAAAATTAGATTAGCATCAAATGATTACAACAGGAAATCCGTTAAGGTCTGAAATATTTTAACTTTGTTTGATGGTATTAATCCATTAGATTAAGTTAAAGGATTATAAAAAGGATAGTGATATGTACACCATCAAAATTAGTTAGCATACACCAAATGGAATATTTTTTTTTTAAAAAAAAATCCATTTTACTCTCAATTTTATTATGGAGAAGGTCTAAGAAAATGTGGAGGAAGTAATGAAGTTGAGGGTAAAATAGATTTTTTTTTTTTAAAAAAAAAGGTGTTCCATTTAATATACATTGACTAATTTTGATAGTGTAAGAATCACTACTCTTAAAATTGAATTAGTGTCAATTGTGAAGAGAAAGAATAGATCTATTAGGTCGAATGAATCTTTGCCGCCAAGTCAAAAATTCCTAATAGTCCAAAAGGGTAATAATATTTAATAATAAATAAATAAAAATATTTTAGATAGATATGTTTTTATAAAATTTGTATTCACATTAATATTATAAAAATAAATAAAATTAAGAATTAAAATTTCTCAATATCGATTATAATTAAACCTAAGCTAAGTCGATTGACTCGCTGACAACCCCATTCCACTTGGCCAAAAAGAAGATAACCATTGACTTAATATATCCGTTACTTCTTTTAAATCTTTAACGTCCAACTTAAATTAAATGCAAACCTTTCATCCCACACGTTGTAATGTCCATATTCACGGTAGACGGTAGTTTACATGTTTCAGATCCAAAGTGAAAAATACCCCGGTAAAACAAGAAGATTTACTAAAATACCACTAGACTCTGTACTGTGCCACGTTTTCCACAGTTTTAGTCACCAAGTATTTGTAGTTATTTTCTAGTTAAGATGGATAGAGATGTATAAACTTTTAATCATTAATGACAAACGTAACTTATATAAAAATGAAACAAGTTTTTATAGGAGGTAGTTTGGTTGACTTGAATTTGTGAGAATAAATTAGTGATATCAAATTTAATTTTTTTCTAGAGTTATTTAATATATATGGGATTTGGATGTAATTTTATGTATAAGAAGATTAGTCTCATCTTTAATATACAAATTAAAAATTAAAATAATATTGAAAAAGGAAATAAAAAACTCACAATGTGTCTCGCCACAAGTAGGAATACGAGGAAGGAGACACCCATGAGTATTGTTTGCCATGACCACTGCAATTACCCACATGAAAACATTAAAAGCGAAGTTAGAAATTAGAATATTCACCATGCAAATGATCACCCATTAAAAGCAAGTATTTAAGAAAATGCAGTGGATGGTTCACTATTAATCATAAAAATAATTTATTAAATTTAATTGTGAATGACTTTTCAAATAAATAATTGTGAAAATAAATTTGATGGTGATGATGAAGACAAGCCAACAAAAACCTAACGCAGAGACGGGTTGAGAACCTCATCTGTTCTGTGGAAAACAGAGCTCAAAACAGGAACAAGACCCATTTCTTTGGTGAAATGCACTATCCCAAGAAGGCTCTTGAGCTGCTGGAGAGAGACTATAATGGCGGCCCCGGCCATGAACCCAATGAGGGTTGCCTTAGAAAGGAAATCTATAATCAATCCCAGCCTAAAAAAAATCAGAATTGCCAACCCGGTTAATAAATTTATTTGGAAGTATTACACTACTACAGAGGAATTTTGGAGAAATGAATGGATGGTTCACCTTAATATTCCCAGAGAAGCTTGAAAGACTCCTGCAAAGAAGGTGGATGTGAAAGCGAGCTGAAGAAAGAGTAGAGGCTCTTCTGTTGGGGATACTTCTTGTCTAAGCATAGATCCTAATAAAAGTGATGCAATGGAAACTGGGCCTACTGCAAGATCTTTTGAGCTTCCAAGCACAGCATACACAAGTGGAGGAACAAAGCTAGAATCTATACAAGAAGCACAAAAAGGGTAAAGCAGGGCTGTTACTTTGAGAAAATCATGTTCAGAACAGAGCTTTCTCTAATGAATCAACAAATGGAAAATGCTGTTTGGGGTGCAGTACAAAGAAGAAGAAAATATCAGATGCAGGTCACTCACTCTAAAGAACATGAGATATGAAATTGGTATTTGAATGTTGTGATGTTCTGTTGCTATGAAGAATGACCAAACCTAACCTTTTTAACATATAATGGAAAACAATTTTACAAGAAAACCTAGAAAGAATTGAGAAGAAGAAGGAAACTGATTTGGGTTGATGACTTGTTGCAAATAGAAGTAGAACTAGAAATAGGCAAAGAGCTCTTACAGAGGCCAAGAATGGGTGGCAAATTAGCGAGCTTAGCATAACTTATTCCCTACAAGAAACAAAAAAGTGGGTATCAACCCATCCATCCACAAACAGAGAGAGAGAGAGAGAGAGAGAGAGAGAGAGAGAGAGATTGTTTTCTCTTTACTTGTGGGATGGCTAAGCTGGCAATGGTAAGTCCTGAAATTATATCAGACTTGAAGAGCTTGAGACTGTAGCTAGGCCCCCACTGAAGTATGGGGAAGAGGTATTGAGCCCCAAGAGTGCATTTCCTTCTGAGAGACTGGCCTTTGAACTGGCGAAGTGGGTCATCAGGAAAGAAGGTTTCCTTGAACTTTGTCTTGAACTTGTCAAAAGTGCTCTTTGGGGGTGGCAGGCTAACCTTATGAACCTCCATGGACATGTCCAGAGGTTGAGAGCCGGAACCATCTCTGTCTAGATCTGTACCTTCCATAGAACAGAGATGGGCTAGATGGTTCCCATTGTTGCCACCTTCTATACTAACTGGGCTGCCTCCCATCAATCAACCTCTACAAGAAGAACAAGAAAAGCAAGATGGAAAGAACGAAGGTTAAAGGAGGGAGATATAAAGAGAGAGGGCGGGTTAAAGGTGTGGGCTATGAGGAGCAACCTTATCGACTAGCCTTTTGGGGTGAGCCCACCACTGGATCTTTGTTTTCTTTTGCTGATCAACTCGATCTAAACTACCAAAACAACTCAATGAGAGTTCAATCTGTACATAGTACTTGTTAGGATTGCGCTGGAAATTAATTTCACAGGTGAAGTGACTCAGTCCCTTATAAGTACTTAAATTCCCCTTCACAACCAATGTGGGTTCGTACCCCAACCATCTCCGCTTCAAGGCCGGCTCTGAAATTTCACGAGTCCTAGACGAACTTTTAAGATGGGTCTTTTATATACTCACAAAAAATAAAATTATACAGTTTTTTTTACAAAATGTGAAACATCCAAATAAAATATCATAATCAAATTTATAATAAAGTATTATTGAAAATTTATTCTTCTATGATTTTGAGATACAAAATTACTAATTAAATTATTATATTCAAATTTTTTTAATTTTTTTTTTTTCAATAGATAAGATAGCTAATTCATTTAATCTTTCTTATGACATTTTAGACTGAAGATAGTATTTTATTAGTTTTAATTTTGAAAAACTTATTTCTGCAGAGGCAACTGTAAATGGTATAGTCAACATTATTCTATAAGCAATCCATGTATTTGGAAAACAACAATTCATTTTTTTTATATAATTTAGCACTTCAATTGTTTTTTTTACTTCTTTTGGTACTACATTTTTTATCATATTCGAGTGCGACACTAATGCCAATTCTCATTTGAAACGAAGATATTATTATTTTAATTTTTCAAGTTTTCTGAATTTTTAAAATTTAATATTTATCTTAATTATAATGATTTATACATATATTACGTCTAATAAAATCGACATTGATCAAATAAATAAAGCTATGTTTTTTTCATCTCTTCAAATTTTAAAAGCTTTAAATTATTTTTAATTCAAAATTATCAACTCAATATAGGTTTATCTTTTGCTTTATTTAGATGATACATATATTTTAAAAGATTCTTTATTAATTAAAATTATTGTTATTTTCACTATTATTATTAAACTCAATAAAAATGAGGGTTATAATTATTATTATTATGATTGTTACTATCATTATTTTAATTTTTTAAGAAACTCACGTTTTAAATTGACTAGAAAATTATCAATATATAAAAACCTAACCAAATTAGACAACAATGTATTTGTTCTTTCTTATACATTATTAACTATTTAACATATAACAAAGGAGTTTATGGACTTGAGGGCCCTAGGCGGTAGCCTACTTCGCCTATAGCCAGAGCTGGCCCTGCTCCCCTTCAAACGAGGCTCTCTGACAGATAAAATATTGTCAACCATTTCATTTGGCTAGGGGATCCCTGAGTACACATGCTGTGGCTTGAAGACCTATCTCTAATACTACCGTTGAGACTGGGCTTCCAGCTCAAAATACTATCCTAATAGATGGAGTGACTTAGTCCCTTATAAATCCTCAACCGATGTGATAGTCTCATTTGCAACTCAACAATATCGATACCATGCACGGTATATGGTCTTAGACTATACCCACAAGAGAGAGAGAACAAATAAAAGATGGAAGTAGCGTTTAGGTGGGAGAATCTAATTGTGAATGTGATTCTCTCTTGAAAAAGAAGCAGCAAAAGAAGAAATGTAGATCCCACTTTTTCATTCTTTGTACATTTAGATAGGAAAATTCAGTCTCTCCTAACTTGTCTGTCAAAAAACAACCGGAGTCAGCACTCAATAGGTACGGAATTAAGGTAATGCAGATAGGTTTTGCCACAGCTAATGTCACGCGTCAGGACAAGGGCCAGTGGGAATATTCCTTGGAATATTCGTGTGGGTTTGTGTGCGTGTTTGATAGGCTCGCTGTGGTTCTCTTCTCTAAGTTGGCTATCAATTTCACAGATGGCTGGCTGCTTTCAGCCAGGCTTTACATGCAGTAGCCTTTAAATGTACATCGATTTTATTTTTTTATTCATTTTATTATTATTTAAGCAATAAAAGAGTTACATGTCGTCTTTTATTATTTCAAATATGGATGTTTCTACCGTACAAAACTATCAACAGTGTTAGAATCCTTTGTGGGTAAAAGTAAAACTATTGAAGTTGTGAAAGACATGAATGAATGGTTTTGGTATCTGTGGTTGGAGCTTTGGCTTTTTCTTTTGTTTTGGCTAAGATCCAAGGCCACTGCAGGCAACAGTGCAGATAGGTGACAAGCATTTCGTCTAGACGTATTGTAGCGACTCGAAATCGAATCATGGTAACCTGGAGTCAGTTTGTCTTAGAGCGCACCAGTAAAAATCGAATTTGCATAGCTTTGATTTAAATATAGGTTTTTTTATAACATAAGTTGTTGGACTTTTCACAATAATGAGATTGAGTTTGGACCTTAGAAAATCAAAACATACAGTTTATTTCTCCTTTCTTAATGTCCAGATTTACATTATACAATCCATAAAATTTTTAACCCATAAGATCGAGAATCACTGATCTATTACAAAATACATAATCATAAGGCAGAACATCATAAATAAATATTATATGTCAATCATACCATAGTCCATCGTTACCAAAAACTATAACGGAAAGCTTTCACTGCACGTCCTTTTCTTTCATTTAGCCTTTCTGAAAAAGATCAAAACAAAGTAAAAGATTGCCTATGAATTTCTCTCTCTTTCTTTTTCTTAATCATACTACAGTATGTTTCATTAGGTGATTGATTCTATTGTAGAGCAAACTGTTAGGAGCATAGAAAGAACCCTTGGACAGTTATGTTTTCCTTAATACCTCTTCCTATCATTAAGGTTGTAACTAACACAACTTCTCACAACCGTTACTTTACATAATGAATATGGGGTCCTTGTTTAAGTCCACAACGTGTGGGCCACATTCAAAATAAGATTAAGATAAGGCGCTTGCATAATCCATACTCAAAATAAATATAACACAACTATCATCATAATGCTAATATTAAATGACCCACAAGTGCGAGCAATGGACGGTTGCACATCATCTTATCTGACATGGTCTCTTCCATCACCTACAACACAAGTGACCCACTTAATACAGCCTTTAATTGAGAAATTTCATAATGATCCACATAAGTGTCTTAATACAAAGAGCATTCATGTTAGTGATAAATAATCATACATAATATATACATAAGTGTCTTAATACAAAGAACTATTCCTGTTAGTAATAAATAATCATACATAATATATACATATTAATATAATAAACAACAATAATATGTCAGAAACGCTATCACGAGTACTCAAGTGTCAAAATCATAGATAAATACATAAAGCAGTCCAAAATAGATAAAATTACATTATGATGGGTTACTTTCAAGACTCATTCTATTGGCATGTTCCTTGAAGGTCTTCATAGGCAACCCTTTTGTTAAAGGATCTATAATCATAAGCTGTGTGTTAATATGCTCAATTGACACTATGCGTTTCTATGCCTCTTTTTTTCCGACAAAGTACTTCAATACCATGTGTTTCGAACCACTAAAGTACATGTTGTTTTTAGAGAAGAAAACTGCTGCAGCATTATCATAATGAATTCTCAGCGGCCTGGTAATACTGTCAACAATTCCACCTAAGATAAAATTACGCAGCCACATCCCTTTAACAGTGGGCTCATAGCACGCCACAAATTCCGCCTCCATGGTAGATGTCACAATAATAGTCTATTTGGCGCTTTTCCATGAGATTGCTCCATTTGCCATAAGGAACAAATAGCCAAACGTCGACTTCCTGCTATCAACGGATCCACCAAAGTCTGAATCTGAGTAGCCAATGACCTCGAGATTGTCGAACCTCCTAAATGTAACTATGAAGTCCTTAGTACCTTTTAAATATCTTATAACTTTCTTTACAGTTTTCTAGTGATCCATTCCTAGAATTACTTTGATATCTGCCCAGCATACCGATGGCGAAGCTGATGTCTGGCCTAGTGCAGGTCTATGCATATATGAGACTACCCACTACTGAAGCATAAGGCATTTCCTCCATTTGTTTTCTTTCCAATTCATTCTGCGGACATTGCTTAAGACTGAATTTGTCTCCTTTCTAAATAAGGGCATTTTGAGGGAAACAATTTTGCATTCCTAATCTCTCCAAAATTCTTTCTATATAGGCTTTTTGAGACAGATCTAATAGCTCACGCATGCTATCACAGAATATTTCTATTCCAATAACGTAGGCTGCCTCTCCCATATCTTTCATTTCAAATTGAGCGAAGAGAAACTTTTTGGTTTCATGCATAAGACCAAGATCATTAGCTACAAACAAAATGTCATCAACGTACAATATTAAAAAAATATATTTGCTCCCACTGACCTTCAGATATATACACAGATAAGTGTTTTCTTTAAATCCGAAGGAAGTAATAGTATTATTGAACTTAAGGTGCCATTGCCGGGAAACTTGCTTAAGACCAGTAAATTGACTTCTTAAGTTTGCAAGCCAAATGTTCCCTATCCTCTATGGAAAAACCTTTAGGTTGATCCATATATACATTATCATCTAGATCACCATTTAAAAAGGCTATTTTCATATCCATTTGGTGTAACTCTAAGTCATAATGAGCTATCAAAGCCATAATAATTCTGAAAGAGTCTTTCGTAGATACAGTGGAGAAAGTATATTTATAATCAATGACATCTTTTTAAGTGAACCCTTTGGCAACAAGTCTGGCTTTATACGTTCGATATTGCCCTTTAAGTCTCATTTAGTATTGAAGACCCACTTACATATACCTTTCTTTTATCCATCGGGACAATTCTACTGAGTCCGAGACTTCATTTTGGTCCATGAATTTCAATTCATTTTTCATGGCATCCATCTATTTATCAGAATTTACACATTATATGGCTTCTTCAAAAGTGACTGGACCTTAACAACCCCTAGATCATATTCTGATTCTTACAAATATACCTCTTA
The DNA here is from genome assembly GCA_013350335.1 of Chimonanthus salicifolius. Classification (NCBI taxonomy): domain Eukaryota; kingdom Viridiplantae; phylum Streptophyta; class Magnoliopsida; order Laurales; family Calycanthaceae; genus Chimonanthus; species Chimonanthus salicifolius. The sequence goes on along the minus strand of CM023535.1, from coordinate 58,798,464 downwards.
ATCAGTCGAAATAGCATGTCTCTTTTGTCTATGAGACCTCTTAATGCTACTTTTTGTGGTTGTTCTATTATCGGCTTATTAGTTGTGACAAGTATCTTCTTATTAGAGTGATTGATCATCTAAGTGTTGTGTTGTATCATTAGGTCGTTCAATGACATTAGGAATAACTACAACACTTCTTGAAGTTATTGGTATAGGGATTTATACCCTCACTTCTTGCATGGATACACTTCTCACAATATCACTCCCACTAACATCATCATTCTTTATGAATCTTGTATTTCCGGTCTCAACTATCTTCATTTTATGGTTTGAAAAAAAAAAACTTATACCCTTTGGACTTTTAGGATAACCGATAAAGTAACCACTGATAGTCCACTCATCAAGTTTTCTCTCATGTGGATTATAGATTTTAGCTTCCGCATGACAACCCCACACATGTAGGTGTCTCAAACTAGGTTTCCTTCACAGTCCACAGTTCATAAGGAGTTTTAGGAACTGACTTACTAGGAACCCTATTAAGAATATACACTATGGTTCTTAAGGCATACATCCACAACATAATGGGTACGGTACTATTGCATAACATGCTCCTAACCATATTGATAAGTGTACGGTTGCGCCTTTCAATAACACTATTCTGTTGAGGCATACCTGGCATCGTGTATTGTGCCACTATAACGTGACTTTCTAACAATCTAGCAAACAACCCCGGGTGTTGACCTTTCTCGTTATACCTACCTGATATTCACCACCTCTATCAGACCTAATGACTTTCACCTTTCTATCTAATTGCATTTCTATTTTAATGATAAAAATCTCTACGGAGTTAACCGCTTGAGATTTATCGTGCAACAGATATAGATAACCATAATGTGAAAAATCATCTATAAAAGTGATGAAATAGTTTTCTCCACCAAAAAATGGAACATCAAATGGCTCACATATATCAATATGGATCAGTTCAAGTAGCCATTTACTTCTTGTGGCCCCTTTCTTAGTGTGTTTGGCATGTTTACCCTTAATACATTCTACACACACTCCTAAGTCGGTAAAGTCGAGACTCAGAAGAATCTCATCTTTAACCAGTCTTTCAATTCTTTCTCAGGAAATGTGTTTCAAACGTTTATGCCACAAATCTGAAGAGTTTTCATTAACTAACACACGTTTAATACCGACATTATGATGCAGGGTTAGTACAGAATTTGCAAAATCATCATCAAGTTTAATACAGTAAAGGTCATTAAATAATAAACCAAATCCAATAAAATAAGAAAATTTAAATAAACTGAAAGCATTACTACCAAATTTATAATGATGGCCATTAAGGTCCAACTTAGAAACAGAAATAAGGTTTCTAGTTACTGTAGGTACAATAAATCTAAATGGCAACCGGTATCAAGGAAAATGCGATAAGTTCCAATGGCTTTAATATGTACTTTTTCTCTGTTGCCCAAGTAAAAGGAGACTTCAGTTGGGTCAATGGTCTGGATTGTAAGGTATCCCTGCATCGTATTAGAAACACGAGTTGTTGCCCCAGAATCAAGCCACCAAGTGTTAGAGAATACTTCAGTTAAATTAGATTCGAAACATACTGAAATGTAATTAATACATTTCTTTAGAATCAAGTCCCCCTCTTATGGCAGTCCTTTTGGAAATGCCATTGCTTTTGACAGAAATGGCACCTCACACCACCCTTTCACTTGTCATGAATCTGGAAGCTCATAGTAGACTCATGTGGCTTTGGCATAAATTTCTTGAATTTCTTCTGCTTTTTTCCTTTCTTACTGGGCTCTTGAATTGTTAAATGAACTGAGTAGTGAACCCATTTGCTTAAATCTGGCCTCCTCTTGAATTAACATGCTAGATAATTCATTGACCTGTCATTTATCCTTCATGGTATTATAATTGATTTTGAATGGCCCATACTAGTGGAGGTAACGAGTCAGGATGAACTATACCAGAAATGAGTCATCTACAATCATACCTGAGTTCTTTAATGGAGCAGCGATATTTGTCATTTCAATTACAGTGCTCAAACATGCTATGACTCTCATAACTTTATGGTGGTGAGTCTAGCCATAGGAGTCCCACCTAGGGACTTGTCAGCAGATTTGAACTTATCTTCTACATTCTTCAGAAATTCTTTGGCATTCCCAGAGGTGGATAGAGAAGACACTATTGTCATACGTATGAACTTAAGGCTTAGCTTGTTTGACTTAACCCATGCCTCATGAGCTGACTTCTTTGCAGTCGTACTGGTTTCGGTGGTAGTAGGCTTGGCATCAACTAATGCTTTGTCTAGATCAAGTACACCTAAGTTAAACTCATTTTATTCTTTCCATTTAGAGAAATTTAACCCATTCAATATGGGGACAGAATTAGCTTGCGTATGCAATAAGATAAATGAAGAAGCTGCAAGATATATTAATATCATGATCACTACGTAATGCTATAAGTTGTACTTAAGTTGAAACACATAAACAATAACTTTAGCAAATAATGTTACTGGTGATCTACCTTTGGGTAATCTAATAGCACACTATTTATAAACATCACGGTGATTCCCAGTCACCGATAGGACTAGCCAGCTAAGTATAAGTGATCAAATACCAACGACACCTTTAGGTGTCCGTACAAATACCAACTACAGATGCCCGTCAATTATCCTATCCCAATCCGTTAACCACTCAGAATGGTGCACTCTGAGCCTACCTATTATCTTTATGATTAGGGATTGCAATTTGTAGATTCACTATCGTTCAATACTTAGGAAGAGTATCAAACATCACTTTGGTGACTACCAAACCGTGTCTTAATATGAATTCAAGTCAAGATAATGTCTCTACAGCATTCTAGAATCATATGTGATTCATATTTGATTAATTGAACACAATTAATATCATTTGGTGTTCTAATCATTTTAATTAAACATCATAAGCAATAGTCAAAACGTAACGGCTAGTGACCGATCACCATCACCGATCGGTCATTGAAATACATGCCGACAGGTCGCCAAATGCCAATCGTGTGATCTGAGACTAATGAAAAATTACAGTCTCTTAAAATAGACAATTATTGACGATCGGTCGGTGATAGCTAAATAAAAAACTAAAACCCGAAGAACATAAATGGGATTAAACATTACTACCGATCGATCGCTACTGACAATCGATCGGTGACGGTCGACTGTCATGGAAATCTAGGAAAACGACTTGAGCAGATTTCCACTTTCTTTGATTTTCTTCTATGATTCTCCCACAAATAATGGAAAATCCAATCCTTTATCTTTAGTGCAAAACATTAGTAACTCATAAACTAATGCTCTGATACCAATTGTTAGACTTTTCACAAAATGGGATTGAGTTTGGACCTGAGAACACCAAAACATACAGTTTATTTCTTCTTTCTTAATGCCCAGATTTACATTATACAATCCATACAATCTTTAGCTCATAGGATACTGATCTATTACAAAATACATAATTATAAGACAGAACATCATAAATAAATATTATAAGTAAATCGTACCAGAGTCCATCGCTATCAAAAATTGTAATGAAATCTTTCACTGAACTTTCTTTCCTTTAGCCTTTTTGAAGGAGATCAAAACAAAGCAAAAGAGTGTCTATGGATTTCTCTCTCTTTCTTAATCACACTGCAGTATGTTTCATTAGGTAATGGATTCTATTGCAGAGCAAACTCTTAGGAGCAGAAGGACCCTTTGGCAGTTATGTTTTCCTTAATACCTCTTACCATCAAAGAGGTTGTAACTAACAAAACTTCTCACAACCGTTATTTTACAAAATGAATATGGGGTCCTTGTTTAAGTCCACAATGTGTGGGCCACCACATTAGGGTGAGACTTGGGCCGAGTTTTAACCCAATCTACATGACTCGACTTGAGATATAAGTGGGTTTTGGTTATGTATTGTATAGTTCGAGCTGGGTCAGGTTGGAGATAACCCACAAGAAATTTGGGTTGGGTTTGAAAATGAAATTCAAGTCAGGTTGGATTATAAAATTTAAAATCTACCCGATTTAACCCGAATGCACCATGTTATTAAATGGTAACGATTAAGGCTGAAACTTGGGTCGGGTCGGGTCGGGCCAACACTCGAATTGTGTCAGGTCAGAACTTCGTATTGGGTCGGGTCGAGTTGAGTAATTTGGGTCAGCAATTCAGGTCTGGTCGGGTTCAAAAAGTTTTGACATGGATTAGGCTGGGTTGAGTTTATTAAAACTTGGCTTGACTTGCCTAAGTTTCAACCCTAGTTAAAAATCATTTACTTTAGAGTTTGATAGATTTTAAATTTTGAAGATTCAAATATTTTTTTGAGTATGATTGAGTCAAAGTGAAAAAATTCAAGACTAGATAATCAATCTGTAATATTTTGATATTATAACTCATATTTTATATATAATTATATAAAGAGATTTTATAAATTCTTATTATCTCTTTTGTAATTATATAAAGATAGTTTTATCTTTATTAGATGATTAGTGAAGGTAAAAATCAACATCTTTTCTCTTCTGTCTTTCTTCTTCACACCTATTCGAGTCAAGTCTAGTGGAGAATCCAAGAAGAGTGGGACAAACGAAATCTGAAAAGTTGAGGAATAACATTTTCATATCAAAAGAATTCCAACGCAACCGTCTCTTCTCTACCAGTTCCATTCTTTCTTGCACCACCAGCTTTAGTTTCTTCTTGATTCTTGAAGTAGAATTTTGTAATTCTTTATATAATTCATAAAATATGAAAAGAGATTTTGAACAGAATTTAGTAAGTTTGAAGGATTTGATTTATAATAAGAAAATTCGTCTAAAAATAATTAAAATATAGGCAAAAAAAAAGGGATTTAGTGAGTTTGAAAGATTTAGTTCAAATTTATCATATTATTATCTAAAAATAAAAATAAACTATGAAAAAATTGTTTATAAAAAAAGAAAAAAGATGTTATGACTAAATCTAGTGATTTTGAAGAATACTACCTGAATGCTTTTATCTTAGCATCTAAAAATAGAAAAATTTGTGAGTTGAAGAAAAATATTCATTTTAAATTTCTGACTGAATTTCACTCTCACAAAGCGTGTGCTTCCTACTAGTTTATTTCAATTTGGAACTCTTTATATTATTTTTTTAGGAATTGTTATTTTATTTCCAATTTTGAGTTCTATCATAGATTTTTTTTTTTCCCTTTTGTTTTCATGGTTTGGAATTTCTTTTGGCAGTCTATAAAAAGTATCTGGTTCTCGAGTCTACTTTTTGGGTTTTGGGTATTTTCTCGATTTGGCTTGGTTCTCAAAAGATAGGTTTTTCATTTATCTTGGGTTAAGTCGGGTCTAGAATTTAAAAACTTAATTTGGGCTGAGTTATTATAAACATGACCTGACCCACCCAACTTTTAACTGTGTGGAGCACTAAAAAATTAATGGTGACATTAATCAGTATTTGCTATGTAGACTAATTTAAGGGTGAATTAGTCATTTTATCTGTTTAAAAAGGTCATTATAATCTTTTACAATGACCAATTTACAGTTAGATCATCTTTGTAGCGAGTTGTGATTGGTAACACCATAAACTATTAGAATACTTGGGTCCTTAATCTTTAGAAGGTCCCTGATCATTTATCCCAAGGATCTAAATTTGGCTTAAACACATTCTCTTTTTTTTTCTCTTTTTTTTTTTGAAAGAAAAAAGAGCAATATTGTTTTTTAAAATATCTATTGTAACTTTTCAAAACTTATATGATTACAAGTAGATTAAAAAAAACAAAAAGCAAAGCTTTTGTCGCTAGTAATAAAGAACACAATTGTTCCTACCATTTCACTATGTTTCACCAGAGATAAATTGCGTTATAGACATAACTACGGGTTTTAATTGCATTAAGTTAATGTTGATTGAGAAGAACTCATCTCATCTAAGATGTCTCCAATTCAATAAACAACTATTTTCTTTAAAAAATATAAATGTCGTTTTGTATTTATTAATTATTCTAATTAATTCAAAATAAAAATAACTATAATTTAATAGAATTAGAAGATCTATAAAATATCTTCATATGAGCCAATGAGAAAGAACCATAAACAGAGTTAGATGATTCATTGGATACCCAAAAGAGATGTGAGACATCTCAAGCTTTTCCTTATGAAAATGAAGAGCATTACAGAGGAATATTGGAAGATGGAATATCATAATGTAGACTATCACATAATAAAAAAAAAATTAAGATCAAAATTATCAGTCATATGATTTAAATATATATATATATATATATATATATATATATATATATATATATATATATATATATATATATATATATATTACTGTTGATTTTGATAAATCTAAATGTAAAAGTTTAAAATAATTTTTAAAATTTTAATTTTCATTTACTTTAAAACTAATATTAATTTAAAAAATTCTATTGCTTTACTAAAATAAATGAATTAACATTTTCTGAATTTGATAACACAGAGAAAATAGGCACACGATAGCAAAAGGGTTAAAGGCAACTCCAATAATGAGAGTCAATACACAAAGGCCATCTTTCACTCTTTAAAAAATGGTCCCTCCCATGCACATGGTACGTATCTAATGCCACCTTTAAAATTTAGAGTTACTTCTTTCCAAAAAAATTAACATAAAAAAAATTAGGTGGTTAAGTTGGTTGGTATTTTAATTAATTAAAAATATTATTTAAAATTCAAAAATATAAAATTTTAACTTATTGGCTGAGATCTCTACCTTTTATATTCTTTTTATCAAACTGAGATCTATATAGAACTACATAAATAACATTTATATCATTTTTTTTTTTAATTTACGTGTGGAAAACCTATGGAAAACCCAGCGAAAAATCCCCATAGGTGATATCTACTGCCCTTAAAACACAGTAGATGAGGCCATGGAGATTCGAACCTGGCATTTACGATCTTGATTTTTAAAAGTTGCACAAACATAAGTGAAAAATTAAATCAATAACTTATCTATGTGTTCTTTTACATATTGAACTTAATTATGTGTTCTAATTATCATATTTTAAGGTCATTCTCCTTATTTATTATTCTTAAACCTATTCTCCACACCATTACTCTTATCAAAATCAAATCTCAAATTGTTAAAAAATATCAAAAAAAAAACTAAAAAGTACATAACTCAAATTTGTAGATGTCATAGATTTTTTTTAGTGACAAAGGTGTCCAAGTCTCTTAAAGCACCCAACTGATTCTCAGGACAATGACATATGTAAGACTCCTTACCCACACACATCAGGTAACTTTAAGTAACCCTCCTACGTAAAGTGAGTTCATGTCCTTCACTCTAACCTCTTTGAGTTAATAGCATCCATTTAGTATTTGGTATATACAATCATGATATTAAAAATTGAAACATTTTACTTTTTTTCTCCTTTTATGTCCAACACGTGTACAGTAGCATGTGTGGGACAATTTTGTTAAGATACCTAAATGGACAAAGAAATAAACATTTAAATACTAATCGTCAAATGGTCTAAAACAACTATTTTGAATCATTAAAATAGAAATATTAAATGAGTTAAAATCATCACTTGCAATTATATAATTGACTTAAAATAATAACTTAATTGATCTTAGAATTTCTTGTTTCGGCATCTACAGTTTTTTAAAATAATACCGCAATTAAAAAAAAAATCTGGGCATTAATGCTAAATGTTTTTTATCCCCTGCACGGTAAAATTGGAAGTTTTGAAAAAAAAAAAAAATTGACCCGGTGTAAATAAAAAAAACCCCTAATATATTGTATTTAATATTTTCATTTTATTTAAAAAAAAATTTATACCAGAATAATTTTTTATTTAAATTTTAAGAGTTGTGAAGGATAAGCTGTCTAATGGAAGAGAAGTGGGGCAGCTTTTGAGAGATTCTGGTATATCGGGTATCGTCTGTCGTGGGCACACAGAATCTGTCTCTGTAGCTGGCAGAAGCAGGCGCACGATAGCAAAAGGGTGAAAATGAAACAATGCTATTCGGCACATACCGAGCCGCCCTGTTATTTATTTATTTATACATCATTCAATTCAATTAATTCAATTCAATTCAGCTTGGTGGGACAGGTCCCTCTCACTCTCATGCATTCTCACACATTTCTAATGCCACAGCTTGCATTTACTAATGTTTTAATTTAATTTAACTCTTGCTATTATCATTTTTTTATTTTATAAAAAATTTGAATCTATAAAAATATAAAATAAAATATACTTTTTTTTTTAATTTACGTGTGAGAAACTGTGGATATCCTAGCGTAAAATTCCTAAGAGTAAGCCTGCTACCCTCAATGTACACCAAGGTTAGTCCAATAGGGGCTCAAACGTGCAATCTCCTGCTTCCTAAAACGAGAGGCAACCAGCTGAACTACACTCATGTAGATTAAAAGTATACTTCAATTGCACTCAAGCTCTTGCTTAAATTCCAAAACTATTTTACGCTTCACTACACGTTTTTTTGCGCCACGCCTTCACCTAGGAAGTTCTATAATAAACCTAATTTAAAGTTTTTAATAATTAGTAAATATTATAATTAAGTTGAGGTAACTCTTTATAACACTTAATAAAGACTTTTAATTTTTTGAGATATAATATGTATTTACATAATGCGCTTGAAAGTTTTGCATTTTAATAAATATTGATAATCCTCGTTGGATTCAAAAATGTCAGATCCTTTGATAATTGAATTTCAAAATCAAATACGCACAGTCTGCAAAGAGAAAGGGTAGTCCTCTCTATTTTTTATACAAAATAATTATTTATTGATTCAAGTTCAATATGAGCTAAGCTCAAGACTATCCATTTAACCTAACTTCTAACACTATTAAAATGGGAAGGGTGTTTTTTGTTCCTCTAAAAGTCTAAAGAAATGGAGTATGAATTCATATGTATTCACAAATGATAGGTTATACTTGGTCCATTTCTCCTTCTTTTTTTTTTTCATTTTTATAAATACTGTATATAAAATCTAAACCTTCGGATTGAAAGTAGACTTGATAAAATACAAGAAAACAAATTTCAACATCAAACTCAATTTTAGCAACTTGATTTTAATAGGCAAAATCAGGATACATCCTCAAAAATAATTCGAGGATGTTTGATAATTTTAACCATTAAAATCAAGTTACATGTTCCACTTATAACTCATCAAATTTACGGTTCAAATCATATGATTAGTTTTTAATAAGATAAATAAGCTTTTGGTCTAAATTTTTACTTTGTTTTGTTCTTTTCCTGCCATTTTTACCTTTCGTTTCATACATTTTCATAGAAAATGAGACCCATGTATCTTCTTTCATAGAATAAGGACTTTTGGCTAATAAGATAAAAAATTAGACATTTTTTCTTTGTTTCTAAGGAATTTATTTTCTACAGGGAGATCAAAAACTATAGTGAGGGAAGAGGAGGTTTTTCTTTCTCAGCAACATAGCTTTTTCATTCATTTCAAACAAAAATAAAGATTTTGATATAAACAACGAAGTGATTTTTTGAAAGAAATAAAAACCTCCTATATTTCTTTTTCTCTTTTTGATTCTGATCTAAAAAATCTTTTGTATTTAAGTGGAAAGATCACGATTGGATCTGTTGGTCAAGCTAGATTGTCCTAGGAGGGGGGTGAATAGGACAATTGTGGAATTTTAATTTTCTTTAAAACTTTGGTCAATTAAAATTGAGTCTTTACTAATTAATTCAATTGATCTTTCAAAATATTGAGATTTACAATAAATAATGAATGTGAAGTAAAATCTCAACAAACACAATTTCACCAAACAAGTGTGCTAGAAATATAAAAAATAAACACAAATGCACAAAGTAAAGTGAGGATGTGAGAAGAAATGAAAAATCTTAACATAAGGATTTTTACGTGGTTCGGCAACCTTGCCTACATCCACGCCTCAAGTACACCACTTGAAGATTCCACTAACTTTCTCCTTCACGGGTGGAGAAAAAACATATTACAACCCTTGATCTCCTTAACGGGTGGAGATCGAACCTTTACAACACTTGATCTTTTTCACTGGTGAAGATTTGACCGATGACACACAAGAGAGCACCTCTCTTGAGATTTCACAAGGGTTACACCAACCCTTTACAATTTTCTCAATAAATAATGGAAAGAATAGTTTTTGAGAAATACCGAAGAACACTAGCCTCGAGTTGCTTGAAGTAACTTCGGCGTGCTTTTTGAATGTCCTTCTCCTTGCTATGCTCCATGGTGATGAGTAGATGCTCCGTTGAATATCAAACCAAAGATTAGGAGAAGAGGTTTAGGGAACATAAATAGTTTCCTATGAGAACAATTTATCCCTAAAGGTTCTCTTAAATACACACCCAAGAGTGAGCCTAAGATGCTCAAGATTTGCCTATAAGAGCTTTGAGTGCGAATGAGATTGAGCTCAAGAACTTTGGTAATCTAACTATGGAGTTTTAGTGCTCTTGAAATGATTGAGAGTCTTGGAGAATGTTAGAGAGGGTTTTGCTCATCAAGAATCAACCTTTGAATGCCCTAAGGTCATACATTTAAAGCCCTCTTGAAAATATGGCCGTTGGAAGTCGAAATCACAAGAATAGAGCCGTTAAAAACTTCCCGTTGAGATTTCAGTCGACTGAACAGAAGATTCAGTCGACTGGAATGCCCAGAAATGACCGTTAAAACATCTGAGCATAATTCAGCCGACTGAAATAAAGATTCAGTCGACTGAAACATTTTCAGTCGACTAAAACATAAATTCAACAGACTGAAACTTGTCTGAGGCTGAAAAGACGAATCTGCAGAACATTCAGTCGACTGAAACATGAATTCAGCCGACTGAAATGCCCAGAAATGACCTTTGAAATATCTGAGCATAGTTCAGCCGACTGAAATAAAGATTCAGTCGACTGAAACATTTTCCGTCGACTGAAACATAAATTCAGCCGACTGAATCTCGGCAATTTTGTACACCTCCACTAAAATGACCATAACTTGGATTTCCTGAACTCGGTTTTGGGAGTTCTTGGGTTTGTTGGAAAGCTCACTGAGAGATCTATCTACTCACTAAATTTGGTCCAATTTGAGGTCCATTTGATACATCAAATAATCTTTCAAAGTAAGAGTATATGACAAAACTGTATTGATCTGTTTTGCACTCTTTCATTGAAATGCTCATAACTTGAGCTATACATTTCCAAATTGGGTGTTCTTGGACTTTTTGAAAAGCTCTTTTAGTGTTCCATCAAATTATTAAGATTTTACTAATACTTGGGAACATTTGATGAAAGAAAAATCTTGTCTAAAATAGAGCAAAATTCACCTAACTTAAGAAATCCAAATTAGCCCAACCAAATTCTATGTTATAGATTCTAAGGTTTGTCCCAATGGTAATTCTAGGTCTTGTAAGTCATTCCTAAGGTCCAAATACCTGTGTTGGTTGACATTCATAAAGTTCTTCTGACTTCGGTGCAATACCTTCCAAATGACGTGTCTTCTGGAGCTTCAAACTTGATTTGACTATATAGGTCTTCCAGAGGCACGGTCTTGACACCCGAACAAGGTCATGACAAGTCACACAAATTGACAACTCATGACTCAGTCGGACACAATCACGGAATTGACAACTCAGTCTGACTCAGGGGAGACAGATTTAACTTTTAAGCCAACAGGATCAACTAGGGGTAAAGATATTGGCTGTTACGAAACGTATCAGCCGATATAATACGATTTTTCAACACCTATATCGGCCGATACGTATTATATCGGCCGTACACAGTGTTTCTCGGCCGATATGGCTGATATATTGGTCCAATATCGTTCTTTTTTTTAAAAAAAAAAATCAAAACGGTGGTGGGTCTGAGTTGATATCTCAACCGATATCGGACCAATATCGACCCAGATATCGGCCGATATTATCGTTTTCAATTTTTTTTTAAAAAAAAAACCAGCTTCCTTTTGGGTTTTTTATTTAATTTTTAATTCAGAAAAAAATAAAATAATAAAAAAATAGATGTTTAAAAAAAAAAAAAAGAGGAGAGAAATTTATCGGCCGAGATACCTCGGTCTGACCGAATTTTTCACCCCTGGGATCAATGATAGCAACTCAATTTGATATTTCACATTTGCAATTTTATATAGCTTATATGTTGCTGTGAAAAATAAGATATGTATAAATTTATTTATCGTATTTGTCTGAAAAGAGAGAAAAAGAAAACGAAAATTTAAAGAGTTGGGATTTTGGAAAAATCAAATGCTAATAAATGGTTTGCAAAAAATAATGTAAATTAGTAAGTAAATGTCGTGAATCTTCCCATCGTAATTAATTGATTCGAATAATTATTTGTGAATTTGATAACGAATTAACGTTGGATGAACAAGAAAGTGCAGGATTAGTTAAATGATGTAATAAATGTATATTGCATTAATAAATTTAGAATATCAGTTTTACAAACCATGACTAATTAAATGATAAAATAAGTACGAGGCTCACTAATTATATATTGCATTAATAAAATTTATTTTTTTTTGTTTTACTAAATGACACAATTTTAATATACCTTTAACTGTTATTTTAAGTTAAGCATATTTAAAATTTTAATTTAAATGATAAATATTAGTATAATATGTTTATGAAATTTTAATCATAACAGCCATACATCTAGTTGAATAGTTGACAAATAAAACCCCGCCTCCGTATTTCGTACAAGTTTGTAAAAAAAGAAAGAAGTAATACATATATATTAAAAATTTAGTTAGGTAATAAAAAGTATATTTATATATAAGACATCAAAATGAATGTAGAATTATAGGGTATTTTAAAATTAAAATTTAGTATCAGAACATATTTTTATCTATCTAATTTAAATAAGCCAAATTTAAAAATAGTAAATCATGATTATTCAATATTTTTTTTGAACAGTATGATTATTCAATATATTTAAATTAAATGATTAAAAGCACTTTTGTCCTAGTTTTTATTCTGAAATGCCTCATAATTTTATATTCTAGGTAGTGAGACTCAATAATCCGATACATATTAGGTGTCAAATTATGATTATTATTGTTTAAACTCATAAAAAATTTAAGAAAGTAAGTCTAAATTAACTTAATTTAATAAGAAATTGTATTAAACAAATAAAAAAAGTTGAATTCAAAATTTCATCAAATTATTCAATTCAATAAATTTTTTAAACTAGTCCAATTTTTTTTAAAATAAACTATTTGCTACAGACCCTTTCTCATATTTACTTCACCATCCTCGTTTGCAACACGTTGCTGCGCAGTTGCAGGCTGAGTGCTGAACAGTAATCGTCCACAGTAGTGTGTACCCCAGAAGTGGAAATTCGAAATGGTACAGTTCTGGACCACCATTGTCTCGATCGTCGGACCGCATGATCATTTGACCATTTTAAACAGTGACGTGTAACGGGTCTACCATTTTGTTTTATATTTTTTAAGAGGTATAATTTCGGTATGTTTAAATTAAAATTTAAAAACATTTTACTATGAAGTTAGTAAGATGAAACTAATATTTGTACAATAAAGAGTTGTATAATTAAAAAAAAATAATTCAACTAGCACTTAAGTGTAAGATAATGTAGTTCACAATTACATACATTTAAAGTTAATTTTTTAAAAATTACTGCACACACCCCACGAAAATTAAAAATTTTCACAATATATTAAGTTGCAATATGGTATTTTTGAAAAAAATAATAATTCTTGTACTCAGGGGTGGAAATCTCGTTATTGGCCGATATCTTGACCGAAAGATTTCTCCCTCTTACTTTTTTTTTTTCTTTTAAAATCATCTTTATCAACCGATATCGACAATATTATCGTTGATATATATCGAATATCGACCTATAAAGATAATCTCGGCCGATACATCCGAGATTATTACCCATGCTTGTACTCGGATAGTCCATCCAATATTTAAATTTTAGACATTTTTTATAAGTTTCTCCACATGTTGACAACCATAGAAGTTAATATCTTTCTTTATTACCCTTTTATCTCATCTAAAATTCCTCCAAATTTGAGAGCATTCTATTACCTATAGCGGTTTACTACTCAATTTAACAAACTTATTATTTAATACATGGTAGCTCTCTCTCACCTCCTCACCCCCCAAACAAGCTCCATTTATTAAAGAGGAGGGAAATAAAGAGATGATTGAAGAGGAGGAAGAAAATAGAAATTGAATGAAATATTTAAAATATGATTCTAATTTTTTTTTTATATAAAATATTAAAAACCACTCAACACTCGGTATCCCAAGGTGGCCTCCCACTACTTTCAGTGAGAGGTAGCAGGTTCAATCCCTAGTGGCGTTAACTGGAGGCACTCTATGTGGGTGTGGGGTGTCCTCCTTAGGGTTTTAGGAGGGCGAGGCGTTAGCACACCTAGTGAACATGACTATAGACCGCCGAGTTGGACTCGAGGATTCACTGGGTCTAAAAAAAAAATATTAGAAACCCTTAAAGATTTCATGAGAATCTCAAAAATCCCCTTATCTATTAGTCAATGTACTCTTATCATGTTAAAACAAAAGTATCATTCTCATAAAAAATGAGAGAAAAAAATAATAATATTCAATCACTTCTTCTAAATGATTCTATCAAAATAAATCAGTGCCTAAGAAAAAAAAGATGAGGAATAACTATGAAAATATTTAAAAAAATCCTACGAGTATTTAAGAGAACCTCAAAAAATCTATAAAAGTTAAACTTCCAAAGAAAGAAAATTAATAAAATTATGGAATGCTACTCATTTAAAGATAAATGAGTAAAAAGATTTAGGATGAAGTGAGAGATAAGAAAATATTTTTTTTTAATATATACGTAGAATTTTTTATTTTTGTTCATGAAGGCTAGTTTTGTCATTTTACATAATGATGAATTTAGGTTTGACATTTAATCAATGGAGCTTTTTGAGATTATGAAAATCAAAGGATTTTCAAAAACGCGGGGTGTTTTAAAATTATGATAAAACTTAAGGGGATTTTTTAGAATTTTCTCAAGATTTAATTATCACTAATTTGAAAAAAATCCTTTTGTATAGGCTTGGATTTAGTCACATACAGGATAAGATCTAGCAATGGCTCACGTCAAGTCGGGTCTAGGTCACGTTTATCTCCAGTTCGGATTTACTTCAAGTCATGTTAAACGAGTTAAGTTGGATTGGATCTATTTTGAGTTTAATTTAGGTTGAGTTTAACATTTATATAAGTAAGTAATAGGGTTGTCCTTAAGTTCGAAGCAGTAAAAGACCATATGAACAAATAATAAACGAACGCAATTGAACATGTCAGGCCACGCTTGGGCTAAATTCATGAGCCATTTATATGAATGGTCGGGCGTCACTTTTGCAATGGGTTTTTTGCTTGTTTAGCTGTTATATGGGTGTAGAGTTATTTTTTTTTAAATTATTTTGAAAGTTCAAATTGAAATTAAACATGATAAACTGCAGATAGATCAAATTTGAAATTAAAATATAATTTTTAGTCATTTGATCTTAGTCTTCAAAGTCAACGTGCATCTTTAAAATGACAAAGATGCTTGGTGACTTTAAGCACTAAAATCAAGTGATAGAAATTAAGTTTTGAGCTAAAAATTGATTCATTTGTAGCTTATTATATATATTTTCAACTTGGACAATTGGACTTTAATGTTCTCAAATAATCCAGTCAAGCTTAGTATTTTTCTAAATGGACAGACTGCAATTTAAACTTATAAAGCAGAAGGTTTCTTGGCATGCTGTGGCTTTTGTATGCATAAAGGGGCTCAATCTGTCTTAGAGTATAGCCTGACCTAACCAGCCAGTGAATGCTTAGTTAAGGTGACTTTTGTAGCTAGATACACACCAAGAACACTTCTTAACCAAGTGTAATTCTTACATCGTTCAGTATATTTTGTCTAACCATGGTAATGGTTGAGTAAGGGGGTTTAAAATTCGATATCAACCGATATTTTTCTCTTTTCTCTTTTTTTTTTTACAAAAAAAGACTGATATCGACTGATATAATACGGTTGAGATATCGGTATATCGACTGATATTAAGACCCCTGGTTGAGTCAATTGAATCCACAGACTTATAGTCTGATTCAATTCAAATCTACCTCATTTATAAATCAAACTTAGATCGACTCGAATCATTTTATCAGATCTAAACATGACAGACCAATGCATGCCTAGCATAGACTATGCGCCTAACCTAGATTAGGCTATGATCTATGTCTCTCTCGCATGCTTCACCTCTACCTATTTATATTCAATCTCTTCAATCAAATGGCCAAAATTACCTTCTTTAATCCATTGGATATAAAGTTTTCCACGTTATTGATTGTCACTACATGCCACCTTTTTGATACTTTAAAATATTTTCATTTCACAATTTTACTTCCACTTGTCTTCTCATTAACGGCCAATGTTATATCTCGACTGTCAATATATCATCTTCTTTTAACACATGCTTTGCTGCACTAAATATCTCAAAAATTCAATCATCAAGTTCTTGTGCAAAGTTGATGACTTGATGTGGACATCAATAAAGCAAAATGATGAATTCAAAGTTAACGCCAACATCAATAAAGCAAAATTATGAAATTGAAAAATATCTTAGAATTTTATGAAGTTTTTAAAACAGAGAAAAAAGGGGCTCACTTAAGAATAATTTGGGTAAAAAATACTTAAATAAGTGGTCCATACGGTACATACATGGGTCATTGTCTTATTCCATGTATCAAAGCTTGGAAAATTTCATTTTAAAGCATGTTTGTAAGAGATAAGAAAGAGTGTGTATGGGATAATAAAGAGTGGCAAGATTCTAATTTACCTCAAGCAATATTTCTAAATGTACAAGACTTGGGTGACACCTTGTTTCTTATTTTGGTTTTATTTTATTTTATTTTAATGATGTAATCATGGGTTGAAATATCGGCTTCGGCAATATAAATCTCACTTCTCTTTTTTTTTTTTTTCCAAATATCAGCAGATATTTATTTTTTTTGAATAAAAAGAATGAAAAGCATGCTTTTAAAAAAAAAAAAATTTAGAAAGAAAAAAATGCAAATATCTGCTGATATTATGTCCAATATTTTTCCGATATCGGTCAGGCCCACGTCCAATATTGAAGGTGATATTTATGATATCGGTCGATATTTGACTAATATATATCTCTAATATATCAGTCGATATCATGATTGTATGGCCAATACGCTACGTATTGGCCAATATTTCATACTATAGATGTAATAATATATAACGATTATGCCAATGTACACAAGACATTAAAATATTGTTTTTGAACAGGACACCTGACACTAGAATTTGCTGAAAATAAGGTGTAACTTTGTAAGCATATTTTATGTATCAGATGATGTTAAAATCATAAAAAAAAAAATGGATTCGGTTGAAAGTTTATTCAATAATCTTTCTACGAATTTAAATTTGCATGATTATGATATACGCAGATAAAGTTATAATCAATTTTGTAATAGATATATTAAATAACGAGAACTAATTTATTTTTGTTAATTTTAATAATACAAGCACAATAAATAAGAAGCCCTGTACGAACTATAAAGTTTGAAGTGAAGTTTGGTTCTCCCTTTAATGAGTTCTTTTCATTTGGTGAATGTTTTGTTAATTTAATTTGTATGATTCAATTATATTGCATTTTTATTAAAAAATCATTATAGAAATCTTGTGTGGTTGAGATACATAGAGCAATTCTTACTTTGGTGAGATTTTTGGGCCTTTTTTTCTATTTTTTTGAAAGTGATATTAACCTTAGCTTCATCATAGAAAATTTAGATTCTTCCATATGAAATTGGTCTTTTTTCTTTTCCTTTTTTTAAAAAAATATTTAAGGATCAATTCCAATAATTTCCTTCATTCTAACTAATCTTTAGAGCACAAAACTCGTTTTAGATGAATTCCACTGAAGATTTTTGTAACATTCCGTTACGACTTTTTCCATTTTGAGTGAGATTTGAGGATCTCCAAGAATGTTTTCGGGGGTTTGGTAGCATTGGGTAGCTTCTGGGACCACTAGTGGGCACTGGTTTGAGCCATTTCGAGCTCGAGAGCTCGAGTGAAATTTTCATAATTTGAGTAAGTTATGATTTAATATGATAAAATATTTGAAAATTCACAGAAAATTAGATTTGAATATCTAAACCCCCATTTTTGGCAAACATAAGCCTCTCAAATATCTACACTTGAGAAAAATAGAAACTCACACAAGTCCTCCTCGGAGATCAGTGTTTTGTATTTTCTAATAATTTGAAATTTATTTAGGAAAGAAAATAATTTACAAAAAATATTTTCTGATGTTAAATTTCAATGAGATTTTGGTTTTAAGCCCGACTCTGATCCTAGAATGTATGAAAAAAACCAAAAAACCAGTTTTATAGTCCAAAGCCAAGTTTTTTAGCAAGACCCATTTTGGTTTCACATTGGATCTGACCTGTTACCCTAGGATTTTACTATAAATGGCAACTTTAGCTGATTATTTTGGGAAAACTCTAATTCCTTTCCTTTTTTTGGTAAGAGAGAAACATGTCACGGGACAAAATTGTCCCACATCAGAAGTTCTTTGAGGATGACCGGACTTAAAATGTGGGGGTGACACCTCATTTGAAGAGAAAATATGCCCATGTGACACTGGTATTAGAGCAAACCTAGACTATTTTTGTGTAGGCCCCCAGGACTCTCTTTGCGCAAGGTCCATTTACTTTCCCCATTCTCACATGTAGTTTCCATTTACTTTCTCACTTTCCAATTACTTTCCCCATTCTCATAGCTGGATTCCATTTACTTTCTCATTCCCACAGGTGGGTTCCATTCACTTTCTCAATTTCCATTGAAGAAGTAAGTGGTAACTTAAGACAGTCGAATCGTCACATGATGTTTGAATGACCTGTTTGAAATTTGAATTATTAAAGGGTTTAATTAAATCAAAGAACAATCCACACAACAATTGTCTATTTGTAGTGATTCGATCGCAGTTACAGGGCCACGAAAGTAGCACATGACAGAAAAATAAGAAATAAATCATATAATTAATAACAACAAGTCATTGATGATTCAAAGGAATATCAAATCTACACTTCAAACACCCATTAGGAATTTAGGATGACGGGATCGATGAAAAAAGTACCTGCAAGTCTGAAGTCTGCAACTGAGCAAGCCGAAGGCGAGAGAGAACAGAGAGAGGAGCGGCGAGAGAGATCATGGAGAGAGAGGTCAGAGGAGAGCGAGAGAGGGCGCAGTGAGAGAGACTGAGAGAGTAGTGAGAAAGCAAGGAGAGGAGAGGCTGCAGCAATAGTCACTTGGGGATTTTATTTGGTCAGGGTTTTTAGGGTTTAAAAAACGGAAGGGCCGAAAGGAATGCACTAGGTGTAAGTTTTGTGCGTTTCGAAAAACGGAACAACAGAATGGAATACGCACAGACGCGGAAATGCGGAATGGAAGACGCACAGACGCAGAACTGCGGAAATGCTGAATGCGGAAGGGAAGACGCATGGACGTGGAACCGCGTTCTGTACGGATGTGGAACCGTGTTCCATAAGGACGCAGAATCACGAATGGAATACGCACGCGGAATCTCATTTTTGGGTCAGGCCTTAGACGGGTTATGGATTTTTGGAGGCACTACCCATTTGAAGGCCCTAGGCGACAACCTACTTCGCCTATAGGTAGGGCCGGGCTTGCGCATGGACCCTACACAAAATATGTGTGGGTCCTTGGCAAAGGCACCACGGATTGGGCCAAAGAGCATGTCATGGGACAATAATGTCCCACATCGGAAGTTCCTTGGCGATGACCTGGGCTTAAAATGTGGGGGTCACACCTCTTTCAATTAGTAGTTATTTTGGAGAAAATACACCCCCGTAACACTGGCTAGCTATTTTGGGAGGAAATCTACCACTGTGACACTGGTTAGTCATTTTGGAAAAAAATTTGCCACATGACACTGGTATCAGAGGAAACCTAGGCTACTTTCGTGTAGGGCCTCAAGGCTCCCTCTAACACGTGGATCCTACACAAAACAGATGTGGATCCCCTTAATGAGGGCGCCAGGGATTGCGCCGGAGATTCTGTCATGGGACAAAATTGTCCTACATCGAAAGTTCCTTGGGGATGACCTAGGTTTAAAATGTGGGAGTGCCACCTCTTTTAATAGCTAGTCATTTGGGGAGAAAATCCGCTCCCGTGATACTGATATTAGATCAAACTTATGCTACTTTCTTGTAGGGCCCAGGGCTCTATCTGACTCGTGGACTCTACACAAAAAAGGTGTGAGTCCCCCTAGCGAGGCCGCCAAGGATTGGACCAGGGAGCCTATCATGGGACAATATTGTCCCACATCGGAAGTTCCTTAGGGATGACTTGGGTTTAAAATGTGGGGGTGACACCTCTTTCAATGGCTAGTCATTTTGGGAGAAAATATGCGTCCGTAACATTGGCTAGTCATTTTGGGAGAAAATCTATAACACTCCGAGATTTTCATTTTGTTAATCCATGTAATTATCTCTAATGAATGGAATAAGCATGGATTTCCTATTTGGGATTAGTGATTAAGAGAATGAATTTTTGGATAAGTTAAAAAAATTAGAGTTAATTGATTTAAAAGAAATTAATTGAAATATAGAGAGATAAGCAATTAATTGAATGAAATCATTAGTAACTAAATTGATTAAGTAATTAAAGTACACGTTGTCTTATTAAGTGGAATTTATTGCACAAGGAGTTAATTTGGTGATGTGACAAGCATGCCAAATCATTGGTGACATGGCAACACATTGCCACATGGTAGCACATGTAAAGACTACATGCATGGAGCAGCCAAGGGACACATGTCATGACACAAGGACACTTGTCCTCATGCATGCATGCAATACCCCTCCACATGGTATGGCACAAGGACACTTGTCCTCATACGTGCAAGCAATACCACTCCTATGCTCCACATGGGTAAAGTAGGGGAGAGAAATGAGCTGAATTTCATTCATCTCTCATGTCTTCTCCTCTCCTCCTTCAACATCCATTGTCCAAAAGAAGAGAAGAGAATAGAAAGAAAGGAATAAAGAGAAAAGAAACTATAGCAATTGCATCTTCTTCTTCCCCAATTCATTTTTTGGAAATAATTAGGGAAAGATCTTTTGGAAAAGCTTCATTAAATGTTGGTTTCTTTATACCTTAATGTTAGAACTTAATTGAAGTTTTAGAATGACTTAGAATCAATCTGGAATCGAATTGGGAAGAGATTTGATTAAGAATGTGGAGTTTGGAAAAAAAATTGGGTATTTTAGGTTTCCAAACACATGAACTTTGTGTAATAGTTTTACAGCTCTTCATTGTAAATCTATATCTTCGTCCTTGATCATCCGATTCCAGTGAATTTTTTTGAGATTATTTACAACCATATGAGATTTCAATAAAAATTTCAGAGGGATTGGATCAGTTTTGATGTCTCTACTGATGACTGTTTTTGAGACCAAAGCCAAGGTTCTGTTCTAAGACAGTTCTGGCTGGAGCATCTTGCAAAAAATTATAACTCGATGAATACTTATTGGATTGCAGTAAAATTTATGTCTATGTTCATGTAAACAAATAGATCTATCTTCTATAAAAATTTGAGGGCCAAACAATACCGTAAGATGCCTCAAACCATGGTCGCAAGGTGGACTGGATGTATAGTCCAGAATTGTAAAATTTATTTTATAGTAGTTTAACGAGGAATTTTTATATTAATCTATTTATCTCGAATTTCTGTGAAATTTTAATTGGGATTAGATAACCTAAAGTTGAACCTCAAGTAAAAATTTTAGGATCATTGCATTTGAATTGATAGGTTAATAAATTACTATATTGGATGAGCATAAATGGATGTTTTGGGGACTAGACTCTTTGCTGACTGATCTTAGACCCATTTGCTAGCTGATTTTTAGACCAATTTTCAAGTTGTAAAACCATCTACTTTAGGACTGATCTTCATGTCTTAAAACACTTGATTGTGAGACTGATTTTCATTCTGAAAACCACTTGATTATGGAACTGGTTTTCACTCTTAAAACCAGTCAATGTAGGGTTCTTTTTCTGTCTTAAAAACCATTGAATATAGGGCTATTTTTCCGTCTCAAAATTAGTTCAAAAACTGATCCAATGAGAATACTTGAATCCTCATAACTTTGTACAGTCCCTCTACATGTCGTGGTAGATAGAAACTTTATAGTTTTAAGTTCTACCCTTGGTTAGACCCTATTAATAAAACTAAGGATAGTGACACGATTGTCTTCATACTTGATATACATGGACCTAAACCTTGAACAAAAACATTATTAATGAAAAGTAACAAATTTAGATTTGAAAATTAAGGATAAATAATTGGGATAAGTATGATCACATGTTTATGATATTTTTGACATGTATGAAAATGAACGAAGGATTCGAGGGTGACCCCGGCATTGTACGTGTCGATTTGTAATCCTCTCCTTCGGTGAATACCATCAAACAAGTAGGTTTTCCTACATCGTTAAAGCACACGAGTGTGTATATAAATGATATCTAGATATACTTGATTTATTGAAAAATTGTATGTTATGAACTATGAAAATGGTATGTATGTTGAAATTATGAGCATTGCTATATGTTTTCCCGTGTTGAAAGATATGAAATTTATATGATGCATAATTTGTCATCATACGCATACACATACCTCATGAATGGGAGGGAAATTACATTTATTGAAACAAGAATGAAATGTCCGGACATTGCTTGGCCATGTCCTTTTTCTTGGGTTAAAGAGCTCCTGGGAAGGTCCCGAAACCCTGCGCAGTGGGAGAAGTCCACAACCGATAGTCTTGGTTAATTTGTAGTTGGGTTAAAACACCCTACTGGTTGCCGCCTCAAATCCTTGATAGACGTAATCGACCAATAATGATGAACTAGCCACTAAGATGACTAGTATGATTGTTGCATGGGCATTAGTGGGCATTAATTGATGCATAGTAACCATAGCCTAGCATTTCTTGAGAAATTGCAAGTAGTTGAGATTACATGTTTTGATATTATGCTATATTGATATTTGAGAAATATCTCTCATGTTTCTTCTACGAAAAATGTTTTATTATGAAACAAAACAAACAAATGTATACTTTTGATTTTAACACTCTCCCGTGCATATCTATCACTTGGAACTTCTACTGGGCAGGGTTGACTAAGCCAATAAATCCACCCCCCACCCAACATGAACGAGGACTGAGCAAGAGAGGTTTGGAGGGGACTTAATGTTACTCTTGATATTTTGGAGTGTTGATGTATTTGTAGGAGTGAGAGATTGGAATGTAATAATTTTAGACAACTCCTAAAATCTTGGGCTGTTGTGGTTTGTAATTTGACTTATGATATTTGGATTTCTTTTATCTTTGCTTAATTTGCCCTAACTGTTATTGTTATAACATGTCCGCAAAAAATGTTTTCCGTAAAAGAAAATTTTATAGGAGTGTACAGTGTGTGTAACTGTTTACAATGGACTAAATCCATGCACACACTGAGTTAGCTAGTCGAGGGTCAAGTCTTCAGACTCGAACTCGACTCGCGTCGTGGCGTATCTGCCCCTTTTTCTAAGTTCTAATTCATAAAAAAAAAAAAAAAAAATTACTCTAATTTTAAGCAATGGAAAGAAGGCGGGGCGTCACCAAATCCACCATCGTGACACTTGTATTAGAGTAAACGTAAGCTACTTTCTTGTGGGGCCCAGGGCTCTATCTGACTCATGAATCCTACACAAAAGAGGTGTAAGCCCTCCTAGCGAGGGCACTAAGGATTGGGTCGGAGAGCCTGTCACGGGACAATATTGTTCCACATCGGAAGTTCCTTGGGGCAATGTTATCAGAACCGAACCGTCTGTCGAACCGTCTCCGAGAGAGGTTGGATTCAACCGTAGTCAAAGCCGGTCAAACCCGTGCTCATCAATATAATAATATAAATAATATTAAATATTCATAAAAAAAATTGTTCTCACAAACACAATTATAAATCTAAAAAACTATTAATTTAACATCTAATCTCATAATCTAAATATCCATCCTATACTATCAAAATAAAAAGTTTCATAATCTAAAATATCATTTAACAACTCAATGCTAATTAATTCTACCATAGTGTTGGTTTCAGGAAAATCTCATTTGTAAAATTTATAAATATTAATCTATTTGTTATTTTAAACTCCACTACTCACCATCGCCTCACCATCGCCTAAACAGTAAACACCAAACCCTTCACCCTCCATGATCACTATCCTAATCTAAGTCATTATCAATCCACCCAAACCACTCACCTTCTCCATTAACCTCTTTCCCTTCACCAATCACCTACACCCCATTATCTTTCCTGCCTCCAACGAACCCAAATCTAACCCATTTAATATCCATGAACCCAGTCATCTCTCTACAAACCAACACTACATTTGCTCAGCCCACCTGCTGCTTTGGGGACAGCTTGCATGCTAGAAAAATGGTGGGGTAGAAAAAATTCATCCCTATTAACTATTAAGTGAGATTTACTCAAATAACAATGATAAAATGACACCTATAAATTTTTGTCCCCTTTTTCTTATACAAAAATTACACTATATTATCCTTTTACAGAAAAAGAAAAGTACAATGATAAAATGAATTAATTGCTCAAAGATACAAAAATATAATGAACAACTGCAAAAAAAAAAAAATCCTGAAAAACGAATGGGTTTCACAGTAGAAATATAGAACCCAAAAAATATAATAGTACATACAAACTTTACCTTCTGTAACATCGAACAATTCAAGAAAACCATTTCAAAAAGGAAAAAAAAAAGAGATAATTTAAAAAATAAATACAATAAAAGTGGAAAAGCTACTAAAAACGATGGAAGAAGAAACTCACAGAAGGCCGAGAGTAGAAGCTTGCGAGAGACGGACGGAAGATGGAGAGTTGCAGGGAAGGCCGAGTGTAGAAACTTGAGAGAATGATGGAAGAAGAAGAGTAGCAGACAAGAGTTGAGAGATGGAAGAGAGAGTAAAAATGGGAAGAAACCCATTATTCCTTAGGGAAGTAGGAAGTCTTTTCGTTTCCCAAATCCCACAGCCCTCTTTTTTTTTTCTTTTTTAAACTCAACTTAAGCCGCAGTCAAAAGCTCACGGGTGTATTAAGAAAGCCAAAAAAAAGGATGGTCCAGAGTGATTTTTTGCGGTTTAACTCATTAGAAGGTTTTTTAATAAAACCGAACCGATAATATCATGGCCGATTCAGCCACGATTTGGTTTGGTTCTGATAACATTGCCTTGGGGTTGACCTGGGTTTAAAATGTGGGGGTGACACCTTTTTCAATGGCTAGTCATTTTGGGAGAAATATGCCCCCGTAACACTGGCTAGCCATTTTGGGAAAAAATATGCTCCCGTGACGTTGGCTAGCCATTTTGGGAGAAAATTCGCCCCCATGATGCTGGTATTAGAGCAAACCCAGACTACTTTCTTGTGGGGCCCCAAGGCTCCCTCTGACACTAGAGCCTACACAAAAGAGGCGTGGGTCCCCTTGATGAGGGCGCTAGGGATTGGACTGGGGAGCCTGTCATAGGACAAAATTGTCCTACATTGAAAGGTCCTTGAGGATGACCTAGGTTTAAAATGTGAGGGTGACACCTCTTTTAATGGCTAGTCATTTGGAGAGAAAACCTGCCTATGTGACACTGGTATTATAGCAAACCAAGGCTACTTTCATGTGAGGCTCATGGCTCTATCTGACTCGTCGACCCTACACAAAAGAGGGGTGAGTACCCCTGGTGCAGGCGGGGAGGATTAGGCCGGGGAGCCTGTCACTAGACAATATTGTCCCACATTGGAAGTTCCTTGGGGATGAATTGGCCTTAAAATTGGGTTGGGGGGGAGGGGGGGGGGGGGGGGGGGGGGAGGGTGGTACATCTTTCAATGGCTACTCTTTTTGGAAGAAAATAAAACCCCGTAATATTGGCTAACCATTTTTGGAGAAAATCCTCCTCCGTGACACCCGCTAGTCATTTTGGGAGAAAATTCGCCCCAATTATGCTGGTATCAAAGCAAACCCAGACTACTTCCTTATAGGGTCCCAAGGCTCCCTCTGACACATGGACCCTACACAAAAGAGGTGTGGGTCCCCTTGATGAGGGCGGCAGGGATTGGGTCGGGGAGCCTGTCATGGGACAAAATTGTCCTATATCAAAAGTTCCCTGGGATGAACTACGTTTAAAATGTGGGGGACGCATCTTTTTTAATGACCAGTTACTTGGGGAGAAAATTTGCCCCCGTGACACTGGTATTAGAGCAAACCTAAGCTACTCTCGTGTGGGGCGCAGGGCTCTATTTGACTCGTGGACCCTACACAAAAGATGTGTGAGTCTCCGTAGCGAGAGCACCAAGGATTGGGCTCGGGAGCCTGTCACATGACAATATTGTCCCCACATTGGATGTTTCTTGGGGATGACCTGTGTTTAAAATGTGGGGGTGACATTTCTCTCAGTGGCTAGTCATTTTGGGAGAAAATCCGCTCTCGTGACACTGGCTAGGTATTTTTTGGAGAAAATTCTCCCCCATGAAACTGGCTAGTCATTTTGGGAGAAAATTCGACCCCATGACATTTCTATCAGAACAAGCCCAGGCTACTTACTTGTAGGGCTACAATGCTCTCTCTGACGCATGGAGCATACACAAAAGAGGTGTCGGTCCCCTTGATGAGGGCAATAGGGATTGGGTCGGGGAGCTTGTTATGAGGCAAAATTGTCCTACATCAAAAGGTCCTTTGGAATGACCTAGGCTTAAAATGTAAGGGTGGCAACTCTTTTAATGGCTAGTCATTTGGAGAGAAAGTCCGTCTCTGTGATACTGGTATTAGAGTAAACCTAGGTTACTTTCATGTGGGGCCCAAGGCTCTATCTGACTCGTGGACCCTACACGAAAGAGGTGTGAGTCCCTTTGGCGAGGGCGCTAAGTATTGGGTCCAGGAGCCTGTCACGAGTCAATATTGTCCCACATCGGAAGTTCCTTGAGGATGACGTGTGTTTAAAATGTGGGGGTGACACCTCTTTCAATGGCTAGTCATTTTGGGAGAAAATAGACCCTCGTAACACTGGCTAACCATTTTGGAGGAAAATTCGTCCCCATGACACTAGTATTGGAGCAAACCCATGCTACTTCTGTGTAGGGCCCCAAGCCTCCCTCTGACATGTGGAGCCTAGACAAAAGAGGTGTGGGTCCTCTTAATTGGGAGCCAGGGATTGGGCCGGGGAGCCTGTCATGGGACAAAATTGTCCTACGTCAAAAGTTCCTTGGGGATGACCTAGGTTTAAAATGTGGGGGTGACGCATCTTTTAATGGCTAGTCATTTGGGGAGAAAATCTGCTTCCTTGACATTGGTATTCAAACAAACCTAGGTTAATTTCGTGTGAAGCCCAGGACTCTATTGGACTCGTAGACCCTACACAAAAGAGGTGTAAGTCTACCTGGCGAGGCGCCAAGGATTGGGCCGAGGAGCCTGTCATGGGACAATATTGTCCCACATCAGAAGTTCCTTAGGATGACCTCAGTTTAAAATGTGGGGGTGACATCTCTCTCAATGGCTAGTCATTTTGCGAGAAAATATGCCCCCATAACGCTGGCTAGCTATTTTGGGAGAAAATTAGCCTCTGTGACACTGGCTAGTCATTTTGGGAGAAAATTCACCCCCATGACACTGGTATGAGAGCAAACCCAAGCTACTTTCTTGTGCGGCACCAGGGATTGGGCCGAGGAGTCTGTCACGGGACAAAATTGTCCCAAATCGAAAGTTTATTGGAGTTGACCTGGGCTTAAAATGTGGGCGTGTCACCTCTTTTATTGACTAGTCATTTTGGGAAAAAAATCTGCCACAGTGACAAACAGTTCCCTTGCCCTAGCCATCGCTCTCATTTCCCTTTTACCATCAACCTCTCATTTGGTCGTTGCCTCTTCTTCCTCTCCTTCTTTCTCCTCCATCCTGCTTTGGACGAAAGGAATTCTTGGAGGGACCCTTGCCGTCGTTTTCAAGGTATTTTCCCTTCCTTTCCCCTTATTTTAGAGTTTTGGATTTTCGTGGACTTTATAAATGCACGAGTGAGCAAAGGTGAACCTAGAATTGTAGATAGACAAGTGTGGTCGAGTTCGAAAGTTTAATACTGCTAAGTTCATATTAAATTTAAGTTAATATTTTTTAACTTATCTTATATTTTATTCGTGTTCTAACTTGCCATAATCCAACTTTTTTTTTATTTGAGCCATCTAATTCAAATCAAGATAAACTAGGTCACATGTCAATTTTTGTAATTAAATAGTTAATTGGCTCTATATATACATTATATTAACATGTTTCAAATAAAGTGGCATTAAAAAAAAAAAAACAAGTTTATATTACGGAAATATAATTATTCAAAAAAATCATCATCATCATCAAAGCCCAAATCTCATCTATATAATGTAGGTTTTTTAAGTTATTCTTTTCTAATTGACTATCATGTCTTTCTTTATATGTTTTTTCACGTTTTTAGCTGTCTATCCCTCCTCCTAGTACCATCAACTAATAACATCTCAATTCTTCAGGGATCATCTTAGCTCAACTCAACGTAGTTTATAATCATATTCTAAAGTGTTAATCCACTAACTCAACGTAACATGTACATCTCCATCACCTTAAGTTTATCTAATTATCATTTCTTTATGGGTATTGATATTTACACTGAGATTTTGATGATAGGTACACTATATTTTCATCAATCCCATTTTTACCATTACTCATTATTTTCCTTAATTTCCTCCATCTCTACGTCTCCCAAATTTCCTCCTAAATTTCTTACTTTCCAACGGACTCTCCTTTCCTCCCTTGGCAACGTCTTCTTCTTCCTCAATTTATTTTGTAAGCAGAAAAAATATGAAATTTGCCTTAGATAATTGAGAGAAACTAGTTGTTTGTAATTCATGACAGTCTACATTCAAATCAAAGAGGAAATTTGGGAGACGTAGAGATGGAAGAAATTAAGGAAAAGAATAAGGGTGGGTAAAATGGGATTTGATGAAAATACATATACCTATCATCAAAATCTCAATGTTAATATCAATATCCTTCAAACACTCTGACCTATAGAGCATTACATGTAAAATATAAGTTCTATAAAAGTTACCAAATAAACATATATAAAAGAAAGATAGTATATATTATATAAACATAATTTGAAAAATTTGAGCGGGTCAAGTTATGTAGAGCTTCATCCTAACCTCATCCAAATAAAGTGACATTTGGCCTATGCCAATCCATATTTTAAATGAGTTAAAAGTATTTTTGATATACATTATAAATTAGAGAAGAAGAATGTCTTTCACATTGTGCATGATGGGCTAACTCGTGTGGATGAGGATTGTCTCTCTCTGCTATTCAAGGGTCATCTGAACTCAAAAGGAATCCAATCTTTTGAAGAGTGCATCTTAGCAAATCATCTTTACAACAAACAAAAACTCTCCACACGATTCTCTCTTTAAAGGCATGGCTTTCCTCTGTAGATTCCTCCACCTTTTCTTCTTCTTCCTTTTCTTTTTTCCATGCTATTGTGGCATGTTCGAGTCCACTCACACCACATTCTAACGTTGGTCTCCTGAGTTTTGATGATGATTTATTGATCAAAAGTGTGGTCCATCTACAAAAGTGAGAAGGGCTCATTTCGAAAAGCCACTTCTCTTTTTCTAAGACGAGCCAAGCCAACCACTGGGTCAAGAAGATGCCATCCTTGTCCTTTTTTCTTTGTGCTCCCAATACAAAGATCTGCTCAAATTGCAGAAATGGATGAAACTCTGTACTCTCAAGTGAAGCATTTTTGTCAAATTCAACGAAACTCTGCTTTTGGGTAAAGATGTTAATATGTATTTAAAAGTTCGAATAGACGGATGAAGAAAGTATTGTTCTTGTCCATGTCCATGTTCTGGGATCATTTTCTACTTTGATTCCGATTCAGCTTGCTTTCTTATACGCAAACTACACTACATATTTGATTAAACATTTTGGGTAGGGAGGCTTTACTCAAGTAATTTCTGAGTTTCAGTCTACACCAACAAAAGGGAGTTGATCCATTGATATAAATGTTAGGACTGGATATTCAACCCAAAATACTATCACATTCTTAAGTCCTTTATAAGCCTAAATCTCCTCCTTAATAATCAATATGAGACTCGTTCGCTGCCCCACCCCCATTGAACAAGGCTCTCTGGTTGATAAAACGTCGCTCGCCATCTCATCTGGCTGGAAAATCCCCTGAGTCCACATGTGTTGGCTTTGAGATATGGCTCTGATGCCACTTGTTAGGACTGAGTATCCAACAAAAAATATTAGGTTATTAGGTGGAGTGACCTAAATCCTTTATAAGTCTCTAAATCTCTCCTTCACAACTAATGTGAGACTCGTTCCCGACCCCAACATATATTTTCACCACCGCCTGCGATAACTTTATCTTATGCATCTCTGTGTAGAATTTCATTAGTCTTATATATGAATCTGATTGAGAAGGTCTATATTTAAATATGAGAACGAAATATCACTTTAATTGAATAAATTAGATCATACTTTATACCACTCAAATTTTGATAACTTCAAATTATTTTGAATATCTAAACTTTTATGCCTCATAGTCAAATACACACCTTTCCAATAGGAGGACCGATGTTGTCAGACTACATGTGGCAATGCATGCCATATTATCTTGTGACAAAAAGTGTGTGAACAGCATAGCTTTAGAGCTTGGATTAAAGTGGATGAATGGATAAGGGTCCATGGTAGATGCAAGTGGCCCAAACGTATGGATTTGGACTGAGTTAATCCCTTATCCAGTGGGCCTCCAAAAAGAGATAATGGGCCTCAAAATGCCTTTTGAATGCTTCTCTTCGTATCTTTTGATCCAATATATGTAGATTTTGCCTTTAGTACTTCATCAGCTGTTGCCAAGGGCAGTCTGCACTCATGCGATCTAAGAAATCAAAGTCCAATTTCAACATAAGAAAAAACAGCAATGACAACAATAACAATGATAATAAAATATATAAAAAATCTTTGGATATCCTGCGGTTTTTCACACGTAAATTCAAAAAAATATATATAAAGAAATAGATAATTTATGGGTAAAAAACTATGCAGTGGATTTGAAGTTATCTTAGTAAATCAATTTTCACATCATTAGAGATTGAAAGACATGATAACTAATATAGAGAGAAACACACAATGGGGATCTCAAAGAATTTATACTGCAAAACCCAAGGGTTTGATGATGAGATCCAAAGAACTCTCAAATAAGGAGAGAGGATAGGGGAGAGTTGTGATAACTCTATTCACAAATCTACCTCAGGAATTCTTTAAATAGAACACTCGTAATGGACATGAAGCTTATCATTTTCTATGATAGGTCTCATCTTCTTAGATAGATCTTATCAAATATGTGAAGTCTTATTTTAGATGAGTTAAACTCCTTTTGTACGCGTCCTGTAAAAAATTGTCTCCTTTCCATCACATTTCCAACTATCTCCACTGGTCCATTAAGAGGAATAGAAGTATCAACTCTTCTCAATCAATGATTGCGATTGCTCTCCTCATACTCAGAAATAAAGTTTATGATATTGGAAGTCTATCTTTTAACGAGTGCCATAACATCTCGCATGAAGTAGCTCAACTAGTTTCTATTTTGGTTCAAGAACCAGAGGTCCTAAGTTCCAGTTTTGTAGTAACCTGATGTCCATGACTTGTAGAGAACTGCATGCATCTGAAATTTTATCCAATACTTTCGTACTCGAAGACAGGTGGTGGTCTTGAGTTTCTTTGTTATAAAAAAAATGTCATATCAAATATCCATCTTATTAAGATGGCTGCATCTCATCTCTTTTTACTCTTGCCTGTCCTTGACACATTTGGCCAAATTGGATAAAATGTTTCCTAATCCCTCTTGAATTAATACTTAGAATGACTCTCCAACCTCTGCACATTTTAAACCTCACTTACTTACATAAATAAACTAATATTTAATCATAATAAAATATAGCCGGGTATGAGATTAGATATTTGTGCACTTCTAATCAAAAGACTTGATGCCAAAATGATCTTCTTTGGTTCTTATATTATTTAGTTTCTATTTAACTGTTTTCTTGTCACACCACTTTAGACTACAATAATCATAATTATGGGTGATGTGCCAAACATCTGCCTCATAGGAGTGTTCTATTTAAGGAATCTCTAAGGTGTATGTAGGGTCGGCCATGGCTTTAGGTTAAGTAGGCCGCCATCTAAGGGTCTCAATGTGACCAATAGGCTGTAAGACCTCCACTTATACTACTCTCAAAGCCTATAGTCTCCATAAATGTACTGCGCTTAAGGCCATGAGATTTCAGGACCGATACAATGTATGGAAATCATTGAGATCCCTATTATGTAGTTTATTACATTCTTTTATTAGACCCAAGCTCGCAAATTCTTCATTCTAGAGGTAACCCAATTTAGTTCTCCTCTTATATGTAATGATTAATGGTTTTGACACATGCACTGTAGTAAAAAACTGGCTAATAGGTTGTGTATTGGCCGATACATATTAATTTTTATAATGTTAGACGTATAGGCCATAATGTAGCCTATTGTCCGTACGATTGCAGTCACAATTGATAGGCTGATAATTCAGTTGTATCGTCACAAGCAGTATAAGCCGATACTTCATAGCAGGGGTTTAAAAATCTGCTAGGCTGATATATCGGCCGATAATTTATCTCTCCTACCGATATCGGCATTTTCTCTCTCCTCCGATATTAGAACCGTGAAAAAACCGCAAAAAACCGTGACGAACAGTGAAAAACCGTAAAAAACTGCAAAAAACCCTGAGAACCCGCGAAAGCCGTAAACCCTGAACTGCGAAAAACCGCGAAAAACCATGTAAAAACTGTCAAAAACCGTATCGGTGTTTCAAAAAAAAAAAATAATTTTAAATATCGATATTTATGAATATCGGCCGATATTGTGACCGAATATAGGCCATATAGGCCGATATTCGGTATGTACGGCCGATACTTATCGTATCGGTCGATATTACTCGGTCTTAAAAAACCGATATATATCGGCTGATACGATATGTATCGGCCGATATTTGAACCTTTGCTTCATAGTATCGACCACATTCAATTGTGATTTTTAATTATTTTTATTATTTTGATCATTTTCAAATTGAATCTAGCATTTGGAATGATTTGAAGAAGGTTTAGAAGTAAGTATTTCAAGTGTAAAAAGTATTTGTTAATTCTAAACTTTTTTTCTCTTGAAAGTTGATTAACTTTCATCAAGCTTTTTTGAATTTTTGTTCTAAGATCATCTCAATTTTGGAGTGTTTTGTAAAATAATTTAATTAAATAATATTAAGTGCTTGTGGAATTAAATAGAGATGTCTTTAATGTGATTGATATAGTTTTTAGGATATTTGTGTGATTTTTTAAAGTTTTTTTTCAGAAATTAATGAAAGTCAGATTTTCTAAATTAATTCCCATTTTGGAGTTTCTTGTGAAAAAATTAATGGAATGATATACAAATTTTTCATTAAATTAGACGAAGAACCCTTAATGTGATTGATATAATTTTTAGGGTGTTTGTGTAATTTTTCTAATATTTCAATATTTTTATGAAATTTAGATTTCTTTTTATGAAAAAATTATGAATCATAATATAAAATATATGTCATTGTGGGATACTAGAGAACATGAATTTCATATTAGGTGTTTCCTCATATTAATCACTTATTTTCTAAAATTTTGATATTTTTCAAATTTTCAAAAAACATACTTTATTCATATCCAAGTTTCAACTCTCAAGAGTCTAATACTCAAAATGACATTTTTTAACAAAACATGTGCTCACATTAGATTTATCATTTTTCTTATATTTTATATTTTTTAATTAAAAAAAAAAGAGAATGTGTTGCCATAGATGCACTGGAAAGGGAACCTTTTGCTTTTGCATGTACTACATTTGATTTGTTCTATTAATGAAATTTTTCACCGTTCAAAAAAATGTACTACAATTGACTACAATCGACATGTATCTTTTGTGCATGCATTCATGACACATCCATTCACTTTTAAATGAGGGGTAAAAAAAGACGTCGATATTTGGTAACTTGGCCGATATCTCTCTTTCTCTTAATTTATTTTAAAAAATCTCAGTGTGTATCGGCCGATCTCGACGAGATCTCGGCCATATCGGCCGAGATTTTACCCCTGTTTTAAACATGAAGTTATGTAATGTGTTTGCATCTAATCTGATTGAATGGCTCAGATTAATTTTTTTTAAATGTGAACTTATTTTTGGTTATGTAATTGTGTAATTCTTTTAAGTCTTAAACAATAGTCATGAAATCGTTTTGGGTCACTTGCAAAAGCAAAATATGATTTGATGGGCGGACTTCGAGTCTTAAAAAATCTAAGAAAATCTGAAATGGGCCTAATTGCCTAAAGTTATTGAATTAATCATTCTCATACCTTCTTTTGCTTGGACCATATACTTTAAACATGAATATTGCTTATGATTAAAGTTTTCTTGGATCTTTGTTTTTTTTCCTAATGAATGTGTGATTAGTTTTAAGCTTTAACATCTAACTAAACCTTCAACGTTGTAATGGAAAATTAGGACATGGCTAAATTACAACTTGAGAACTTGAATCGAACAGTCATCTTGGAAAATTGAGAAGTTCCTCGGATCTTCTTCTTTTTCCAATGCCGATTAAAGTTTTACGCTAATTTTGGATAAACTGACACTTAATTGTAAAAGTTACCCCTAAACCTAAGTTTCATCTGATTTTCTTTCCTTGCAAATTAATCCCAAAATCCAGGCCCTTGTAACGTCCCCATCTCGATCTGTTGCAGCTAGATTCCTTGTTGCTGGTTTAAGACCCAAAAATGCTCCTGATCTGCTAGAAATCTTGGCCCAAATTGACAAATGGGCTCTGATTCGAGTACAAGTGGGTCCATTGGGTTGTATTTGTGGTACTCTCTTCCCTCCATCAGTTCTGAGTTTAATTTGGATCAAAGATAAATTCATATGGGTCCCATTTTTATCTAATGGGCTTTCTCCAATTTCACCCAATTCAATTGGGCTTGAGATGGCTGCATCATTTTCTTAGGGTTTATGAACCAAATTCAAGCCTACTTATGCTTGATTGCTTGACTCAAAAATGTTTTCTAAAAGCCTGCAAAAGATTCTAGGCTTGTAGAATTCTATAGGACGGGAGAACATGTTAGGTTTGTGGAGCCGGATTTTTTAATGGAGAGCAATTTTATAATTTTCGCAGTACATATTTTGTAGTCCTAATTAGGACAATATATAATGTTTCTTTTCGTGAGAAAGGAGAGTGAGTGAAAATTGTAACAGACAAGACCGTCTCTTCTTCTTCATTTTGCCTTTGAGCATAGTGGATCTGCTTTGAACCCATGGACATACCAAAAGGGAACAACGTAAATCTCTGTGTCTTGTATGTACATTGGATCTGTTGTTTGTTCTTTCGACTATTGTTTGTGTGCATTCATTCTCAACAGAAGGTCATAGACCTTCAGAATTTTCTCTGCCAACATTTCCTAAGTTTAGAAAACTTTTATTGTCCGGAATGAACCGGAAGCTCATGTAGTTTTAGGCCCATCCATTATAAAATGTTGGGAAGATGGATTTTTTGGCCAACTCAGGCCTAAACATAGAGCTAAATTCTTTTACAATTAAATATGGGCTTGTTGATGAATGATGAATGCCAACTAAACAATAATAAAGGAAAACTTTGGCTTGTCCTATTCTTATCAATTATGGATACTTTTCTTAAATTTTTTTTGGCCAACAAATATTTGATGGGCCTAAGTTATGTAGTTAGCCCATATGGTACATCCAGCTACTATATCCATGTCAAGCCCTCACACACCCTAATAGTGATTGTGTCTTTCAGCCAATAACCAACAAGACTAGAATGAGAGACATTCTTAATAAACATGTTATGGGCATTATTGAACACTTTTATATTAATCTCCAAGTTCATATGAATATATATGACTTCAAACATGAATTGTGTGTAGATCAAGGGTTTAAAATTCGACCAAGCTGATACATCGGCCGATACGGTGATATCGTCCGATATCATTCTCTCTCTTCTTCTTTTTCCAAATCTCGATTGAAATTCATTTATTTAATTTTTTAATTAAGAAAAACACTTTTTAAAAAAATCTGGAAAAACAAATTAAAATATCGGTTGATATCTACCTATATTTTCCGATATCATGGCCGATATTTGACCAATATGGCCAAATATTGGCAATATTTCTATATAAGATTTATTTATATGTCAATTATGAATAAACTTCTATATCAAATTTATTTATATGTCAATGTTATTTGTGCAAAGGGCATACTTCCAATGTGATTATTGTTGAAACGTATTCAATTTGACAAAGTAATAAAGAAGAAGAGATGCCTGAACACCTCTAAACCTAAAAAAAAAAGGGACTGAAAAGATTCTCAGACTTGATATTGTGCCCATAGATAAAAGACTATGGAAGATAGCTCAAGATGGAAAATGTATGGTGAAAGAGGCATGAGAGAATTCAACCCCCTGAAAATGATCCTCACTTCCTCAGTTTCTATGGAAATGGATTTGGAAGAATAAACTTCCATAAAAACTAAAGTGCTTCTTGTGGAGACTATTAAAGCAAAAACTGCATGTTAATGATAGGTTCTATCTAGGGTTAATTTTTTTTTTTAGCGGTAAAGAAGAAATTCATTAATAGAAGAAAAGTAAAAGGAAAAGGTACAAAGGCCTACGAGGATTAGGCCAAAATGAACAAAATAACTAAAAAGCCACAACTACACAAAAAACCATGCTACAACTGAAAAACGCCCAAACTCGGCTCATCCATGCCATTTTTGGCAAAAAAAATCTGCAACTCCATTTGACGTTCGACTGATATGATTGAAGGAAACCTCCATGCTCTCAGATAGTCCCTTAATCTCCCTAACAACTGTGATTAACCTCCAAAGAGGTCTCCTCGTACATCTAGCCCATTTTATAGCATTGGAAGAATCACTTTCAATGATTAATTTAACTCCCCCTAAGATTTCACTTAAAGTCAAGGCTTTCCTATTATTAAGAAGTTCCACTTCATTAGAATCCTTAATCCCCACCGCTTCCGAGAAGACCATGCTAATACCACCCACATGATCCTTAAGAACTCCCCCAATACCCGTCGGACCCGGTTTACCATAAGATGCTCCATCCACATTGAACTTGAGGAACCCCGGAGGGGGAGGGGTCCACTCAACATTCTTAGGCTTTTAAACCAAAGAATTGGACTTCAAACAATCCTCCCAAGACTGGCACAGATCCCTAGCCCTTAGGTCTTTAAATTCCCTGTTGGAGCACAACCATGTGTACAACCTCCATTTTGCTTTTTAAATAAGATCATTAACTTCCGATGATTGTCCTTCGAAAATCCTAGAGTTTCTCTCCTTCCAGATAGACCATGAAACCACAACCGGGATTGAAACCCAAGCAAGCTTCCTTTTTTTTCTAACGCGAGGAATAAACCAAGACTTCATCAAACGATCCCATGAGTCGGGGCAAACCCATGCCACTCCCATAAGATTTAGAAAGAAACTCCAAATACTCCAGGAGAAAGGACAAAAGACAAGGAGATGGTCAATAGATTCATCGGTGCAGTTACAAAGAGAGCATAAAGTGACACCATCCAAGCCCAACAGTCCCCCCTTTTCTCATAAGTTCCAACCTTGTCAAGATTTTCCTTTTGGCACAACACCAGTTGAACAACTGAACTCTAGGTGGAGCAAGACTACACCAAACAAGAGGCAGATGTCTAGCCGACCCAGAAACACTCTGAGAGACAAGTTCAATAAGAGATTTAACCGAGAATAAGCTAGAGGAATTACCTGTCCAAACTAACTCATCGTCATCATCTGGTACCAGAAGGAAATCACCCAATTGGGCTTTGAGATCATTAACACTCTCCACTTCAAAATCCCTCAACTCTCTCCTGAAGTCCAATTGCCACGAAATAGCACGATCATTAGAGCAGTACAAATCTTTAATCAAATCATCTTGGTTTCTAACTGCCTTAAAGAGCCTAGGGTATCTATCACTTAGAGGCTTATCATCTAGCCATAAGTCTTTCCAAAAGAAGGTCATGTTGCCCTTCCCGGCTAATATACGAAGATTATTTTTGAAAAAGTCACTCACTTCCGATCGACCATGGCATATCTTCCACCAATCTTTCAGAACCTTAGACCCTGATCTAACCGCCTCATCTCCCAAATTCCATTTGTTAACATTCGATACCCCGTATTTAGCTGAAAGAATGCGTACCCAAAGAGCATTTGATTCCCTACCAAACCTCTATCCCTATTTACATAAAAGAGCTTCATTTCGCAACTGTATTAGAACCAAACCCAGACCACCTTTGTTTTTAGATTTAGTAACCTCTTCCCAAGTCACAGAACTTTTCTCTTTGCCTCTTGATCACCCCAGAGAAACCTCCTAAACAACTTTTCCATCGTGTTGGCTACCTTTGGGGACTTTAAAAATAGACAGGAAATACATGGGAAGATTAATCAGAACCGATTTCAAAAGAGTAACCCTTCCAACCAAGGAAATATATTTTTTGCCCCAACTGGCCAACCTTCTTTCAATCTTCTCTATGACCGGGGACCAAAATTTCTTAAAGCTTGGATTCCCACCAACTGAAGGCCTAACTAAGAAAATGGTAGATTACCTACACCACATCCCACTTTGTTTATCCACTCTTTTACCAACGAAGTTTCCATCCCCACCCCAATTAGGGTACTCTTACCTAAATTTATCCTTAGTCCAGACACCAGCTCGAAGCATCCAAGGATAGCCCGAAAACCAAGCACCTCTAAGTTGTTGTTATCATAAAAGAGTAAGGTATCGTCTCCAAATTGAAGGTGGGTGATTTGCGGACCCCCATTACCCACCTCAAAACCCCTCATAATTCCCAACTCTTTTGCTTTCAAAACTAGCATGTTCAAACTTTCTCCCACCACTGTAAAAACAAATGGAGATAGGGGATCCCCCTGCCTCAGGCCCCTATTAGCGGATATTGAAGCAGTTGGAGAACCATTCACCAAGACCGAGTACTTTGTATTTTCAACGCATGCCTTCATCCATCTTCGCCATCTACTGCCAAAGCCCATCCTTTCGAATAAGTAACCTACAAAGGACCAATCCACGCAATAGTATGTTTTTTGCACGTCAATCTTAAATAGCAAACCGGGCTTACCTTCCTTTTTCTTCAAATGAACCAATTTATTAGTGATCAAAACCCCATCCAAAATTTGTCTATTCTCAATGAAAGCACCTTGTGATTCCCCAATAATCTCAGGTAGGACTTTCTTTAATCTCTCAGCTAGGACTTTGGCTAAGAATTTATAGATACTGCCCATTAGGCTGATAGGGTGATAATGCGACAACTCGGAAGGATCTTCTTTTTTCGGAATTAAGGTAATAAAGGAGTTCTTCAGACCTTTATTGATGATACCATCATGATGAAACTCCCTAAAGAACCTCAAAATATCCTGCCCACAACCTCCCAATAGGTTTTAAAGAAAGCAAAATTGAAGCCATTGGGGCTAGGTGCTTTATCACCTTCCAAACTCTCTAACCCCCCACGTATCTCTTCTAGGGAAAATTCCTTTTCAAGCCAAACCACCATACTATCACTGATCTTTGAGAACTCTAATCCGTCTAGGGATGACCTACTGGATCATGGGTCCAACAAAGAGGTCGAGCTAATGGTGTAGAAAGGAGAGCCAAGACTCCTAGATGGAAAGGGGGTATGAAAAATTATAGCAAGGGAAGACAGACACCAACCCAATAGCCTAAGGATAGAGGGACCAACCCCAAAGTTAAACACCAAGCTGAAAGATAAAAGGAAATAAGGGAAAGACAATACCCAGGCCTCGGAGGAGACAAACTGCGCCGCCACAAGAGCAGCAACAGGAGAAGTGGTCAACTGAAGAGCCCGTCAACAATCACCAACCAAAAGCCGAGAAGAAACCGAAGAACGCCGCTGGAAGCTAATATCATAGAGCAAGGAGACCCCTTCCGCAGTTCGAAGAGGGAGCAAAGAGCCTTCGACGACGCACTCAACCGGAAGCACCACCCTGTCCTAGTCATCAGCTCCAGGATAGAGAAAACACCAATCTGACACAGGAACGTGAGGCACCAAAAGGGACCCCGAGGAAAGCCAGACATCACTCGATCCGGAAATTACTTGAGAAAGAGAAGAGGCAAACAAGGAAAAGGGTTTTGCAAACAAGCAATCATAAGCAAGAGCAGAGAGAAAAAAAGAGGAAGTACCTAGGCCCACAGGCGGCGGCAGAGAGCAAGAGGAGGGGGCGAAGGAGCAGAAACCAGCTGAAAAATTGCAGAGAAGAACCTTACCACTTCCTCCTGAATACTGTCATTATCCAAGATCCGCCTACCATCTACTACCACCAATCTAATACATTTAATAGCCCTCCTATTAAAGGCACACAAATGGAAAAACTTTGAATTCTTGTCGCCATCTTTCAACCACAGAGCCCTCGACTTCTGTCTCCATTCCACTTCTTCTAACCTCAAGCAGTCCCAAAGTGTTGATTTGGACTCCTTCTTGGCTGCAAATTCCCCTTCTTCTAGATCTCGCTCCTCCTCAACCTTAGATCACTGCTCAAGGTCCCGAATAGCTATTTCCTTCCTCTCCAAAATAGTACCTCCATTAGATGCAGCCCATTCTTTTAATTTCCACTTCAGCAGAATGAGTTTTTTTAACAGAACAAAACCCGCCCACCCTGTATTTCAAAACTGCCCTACC
The DNA here is from genome assembly GCA_013350335.1 of Chimonanthus salicifolius. Taxonomy (NCBI): domain Eukaryota; kingdom Viridiplantae; phylum Streptophyta; class Magnoliopsida; order Laurales; family Calycanthaceae; genus Chimonanthus; species Chimonanthus salicifolius. The sequence goes on along the minus strand of CM023535.1, from coordinate 58,757,512 downwards.
AAGACTTCACTAACTCCACGAATTTCGGGTTTAACAACCAAGCATTGTTAAACCGAAAAGGCTTCGGACCCCAATCGATCTCTTCTGAGTCTAAAATATTCGAACAATGATCAGAAATAGGGAAGAATAATTTCAACTGACTAGCACCTAAGAAGAGGGCTTCCCATTCTGTTGATACAAGAAATATGTCTTGTAACAACCTGTCCCGCTACGGGCACGTTAAAATTGATACGGATTCCTAAAACCGTTCCAATACAATTTCAGGTACCCCTTTTTTTTTTTTGAAGTACCGCACCCGTAACCCGCACTAGTCATAGCAATCCACTAATAAACCAAAAAAAACGTAAGCATCAATTATAAATTTCAAATGATGGCATCAACCCATTATTACATTCATCCGGATCAGTGAAAAGTACATATATCTCAAATACATTAACAGATCCTCAAATATAAAATGAAACCAAGACAAGTACAAAGCTGCAACTCTACGCCCAATGTTCGATTGAGGGTCCCGCCGGCCCTGCCTCTATGAAGTACCTGTGAGGCAAGGGGTGAGCTCTACGTGCCCAGTGAGGGTAACACATGCACCATATATCACCAAGCATACACAACATATAATCATGTGAACACAACAATGTCTAAGATATCTACATGCATGACCATACAACGTATGCCCTTCCCCTAACACAGGACCCATGTCAGTCGGGTCTCTAGAACATCCTCTAACCAACATAATGCAACCCCCTTGTGTGCCCAACCGCAACAGTCCACCCATCTACGGGTACGCAGACTGATTCTCAGTCAGATCGGGGTCTCTAGTCCTCAACTAGACCTATGGCCCTCTCATGACAACCCGCACGCATACCATGATGAACCCAAGAGTCGGACTCACTAGGGTCCCAAACTGATTACCATACGGGAGTAACCACCTCACCAGTCTTCAACGAACTGCCAACCAGACTCATGTATGGTTTCATCAACCGAGCACTAGAATCTCGATAGTCAAACCTATAATCTCGGACCCCAAAGTCATAACCACGGGCAAACACACTACCACATCACACCACAGGCTGTCCCCACCATGCAGGTGTCCTAACCTGGAACATCTCATCACATCACATCATCCCTTGACCAATGAACGGGCGAGCACATCCTCAGCCTAGTCGGTCATCCGGGGACCACAAGGTATACTGGCGGGAGCTGTCCCTCACCGCATCATCCCTCGACCTATGACCAGGCGAGCACCTCCTCAGCCTACTCGGTCATCTAGGGATCACAAACTATGCTAGCGGGAGCTGTCCTTCACCGCTCCGTCCCTCGACATAGACGAACACCTCCTCAGCCTATCCGGTCATCCGGGGACCACAAGGCACACTGGCGGGAGCTGTCCCTCACCTCATCATCCCTCGACCTATGACCAGGTGAGCACCTCCTCAGCCTACTCGGTCATCTAGGGATCACAAACTATGCCAGTGGGAGCTGTCCCTCACCGCTCCGTCCCTCAACCTAGGCGAGCACCTCCTCAACCTACTCGGTCATCCGGGACCACAAAGTATACTGGCGGGAGCTGTCCCTCACCGCATCATCCCTCGACCTATGACCAGCACCTCCTCAGCCTATCCGGTCATCCGGGGACCACAAGGCATACTGGTGGGAGCTGTCCCTTACCTCATCATCCCTCGACCTATGACCAGGTGAGCACCTCCTCAGCCTACTCGGTCATCTAGGAATCACAAACTATGCCAGCGGGAGCTGTCCCTCACCGCTCCGTCCCTCGACCTAGGCGAGCACCTCCTCAACCTATCCGGTCATCCGGGGGATCACAAGTCAACATCCCGCCCTCTGGTCTCCAAGCGGGCGAACCACTCAACCCATTAGACCACTGGGGACGTCTCACCCGTCACGTACTCGGGTAGTGTAACAACCAGGTCCTCCAAGTCTGCCTAGGGTCAACCAACACGCAACCCAATGGCTTCCCTGAAGATTCCATGACTGCCTCATCACTGGTCCCAACCGAGACTCCTGGGCGCCTCGTTCTCTAACCCAGACGACGCCTCATCCACAAGCGTGTCTGAAGACCACTAGCGGTAGGCCTAACAGCTTAACCCGTAGTAGGGGGAACACCTCCGTCATCTATTGATCCATAACCAAACTATGTTTCCTAGTATGGTTTCTCATAACCTCTCAACCCTAACCACCCGCAAGCTAGGGGGTTCTCTAAATCCTTATGTTGCCTAGTACACATGTCCCCACCGACATTCCATTTACACTAGCTACATGCATACAAGGTTATCTCTACGCATGCCGTCAATATGACACATCACAACATAATTAAGTATATACATCATCATCTATCACATGCTACACATTAACATTCAGATATGGTATCATGGCATGTTCCATACGAGCATAGAAAGTGGTATCATCTACTATCTACTGCACGCAATTCTAAAGCATGTTGATTAAACTATTAATCACATACATGGCAAGTTATCACACGTCAACCAAGCATGTTATCATACCATCAACAACTCATGACATCTGATAAACTATTCATAGGTGCTTCATGAGTAATGGGTACAAATACACCTGGATGAGACCCCCGCCACATAATGGTATCAACAGTTCCCTTGCCGAGTGGCTTATAGTACCGGGGGACCCCATTCGCCGCATTTTGTACCCACACATCTGATAGAGTAGTAATATGCATAAATGCATGCTAAAAGAGGTGATAAGTTCCCTCACCGGTGTGTGCTTTCGAAATTCGATCGATGAAAACGGGTCGAAGGATTGAAGGAAGTAATGCACGGGCTGGAACGAGCTGAAGAAGATCCAAAAACACTCCAGGAATGAACTCCAAAACACTCTGGAAGAGGACTTGCAACGGGCTTGGGCCAGGCCTAGTACTGGGCCTGGATAGGGCCGAGCTGATGGATCCGGCCGAGAAGGCGAGTTGGGCCCTCGAGGCTGGGCTCAACTCGAACTGGGCTTGGGTCGGATTGAACGGGTCTGTCGGGCCTGAGAAAGGGGCAAAGGGTTTGGGGATTAGGGTTTCTGGATGGGGAAGAGAGGAAGAGAAAGAGAGAGAGAAGGATGATGGCGGCGGCGAAGGCGAAGCTCAAGGTGGCTGAGAAAACCGACGGTTGGAGGTCCGGCCAGATCTGAACTGACGGCTGGAGGTCCGACCAGATCTGCACGGGGGCGAAGGGGGGGCGATCCGTAGCAAGGAGAAGGAGAACCGGATAGGGAGGGGAGAGGTCGAGAGAAGGAGAGAGAGAGAGAGAGACGGCGACGGCGCCTTGAGGAAGGAGAAAAGAAGAGCAAGGTGCGGCGGCGATGGAGAGGGTGAGAAGGATGGGGTGCGGCGGCGACGACGGTTTTAGGGTTTCCAGCGAAAAGGGAAGAGAAGAGAGGGGAAGGAGAGAAAGAAGAAAGGAGAAGAAGCAGGTGGGTTGGCTGCGGTGGCACTGTAGCTATGCGCTACAGTGCTGCCGAAAATGAGACTTTAAGGGAGGGGGTTAGGTTTAGGGTTTGGGTTTTTTTTTTTTAAATATAAAAAAACTTAAATTTTCAAAAATTAAATAAATAAATTAAAACTCATTAAAAATCAAACGTCGAACATCGAGGAAGATAACGTGTGATTTTCAAATTTTTTTACGTGGTAAAATATTCAATGATTCAAAATTACCAAAGTGCCCTTCGAGTGTCCGAACTCAAAATCGGGCAAACCAGGAACCAACACGGGGCCCACACTATCCCCACTGCTACAAAGACCCCAAAACCCCGAAATATCGGGTCGGGTCATTACATGTCTAGTCTGCTAGAGGCTCCTCTGAACTGACCATTGGACCAAGTGTACTTCCCACCACTGAGAGGAAGATCAATCAGTTCACTTATTTCTATAAAGGCATAGAATGCTTCCATAGATCTTGTAAAACCCCTGCCCCTTTTCTTCTCAGTAGGGAACTGCACGGCATTAAAGTCGGCCCCCACACACCACCTAGTTGAAGCCCACACCTTTACATCTTCTAATTCGGACCAAAAACTTTCCCTTTCTCCCTCAACAGTAGGTCCATAAACATTGGTTATACTGACTTCAACCCCCTCTACTAGAAGCTCTCCTTTTACTGAGATCGATCTAGAATCCATTCTTCTAACCAAAACTTTGATGACAGATGGATTCCACAAGCCTCCAGATCTCCCCACTGCTAGTTTGTAGAAACTATCAGTCTCTAGCTCCCCATAATTTTTTAATTGTTTAATTCAAAATTTATTCTCTTTTTGTTTCCTGAAGCAAAAGAATATCTATATTATTCTTCTTGATAAATCTTCTGATATCTCTCCTCTTCTCCTGAAGTCCTAGACCTCTAATATTCCAAGTCAAAAGTTTCATTGGGAAACCTGGGTACTCCGAACTTGTCTTCTTGGCCCTGAAGACTCCTTTTTCTATAAACCTTAAACATATAACGACAACCCCTGAAAGAGGCAGTCTGTTTCCTTATAGAACTGATATGGAAGATGAACGGTCACCAACCTCTAGCTGAGCTAAACTAACCAGCCATCTAGGGTTAAAACTCACTCAGGTTGGATTAGGTTTCAATAAACCTAACCCAATTTCATATAAAAAATTATTGAACTTGAGTCAACTGACCTGAGTTGTTAGTCTAAATTGCTCAACCTGACTCGATCCAACCCAAGTTGCCAACTTGACCCAACCCGAGTTGCTGGTTTGAAAGCCTGACTCGTTTTAGTCCAAATTTGTGGAAGATAGTAGTAGTGAGTTTTTTATACTTCTTGAAACTCTGGTCGGATAGGGTCAATTTGAGTTGAGTCAATTTTAAATCTTTGAAGTCAACCCAACCCAAATTCCATGTGTATTTCTTTCCAAACCCGACTCAACCTTAAATTTACAAATACATAACCTAGCCCATTGATTTCTCCAGTCGAGTCATGCAGGTTGGGTTAAAACCCGATCCAAGTTTCACCCCTAGCTCATCAATGGAATCAGAACATATGTGCTCCCTGGATGAGATGCAGGCCCAGCCCTGGCCTTAGGTGAAGTAGGCCGCCGCCTAGGCCCCCCAAATAGATAGGGCCCCCAAGTCGGGTTCAATTTTTAAGTTCCCGCACCTAATTTTATGTTATAAATTTATTTTAATGTTTATTTTATTGGCAAATGGATTTGTGGGGCAATGGTAGTGTGTTTGATTATAGATTTTAAGGTTTTGTGTTCGTTAAGTTCAATTTTTCAACTTCTTACTCTATGTTGTTAAACTTTTTGCATTTTCTAAGACTCGTTAACTCCCTTGACTTGAATTCCTATCGAGTTTAATCAACTCAAGTTTTTTTTCTTTCAAATTTTAAATCTATAATTCTAATAAAATGAATTAAACATCATCATAAAAAACATTTATCTTGTAGTTCAACTCAAATTTTTTTCAAATTTTAATTCTATAATTCTAATAAAATGAATTAAACATCATGATAAAAAAATTATCTTGTAGTTTTATTTTTCTTTTAAAAATTAAGAATTGAGACGATTAATTGAATCTATTACAAGATTAAAATGATTATATAAATGTCAGATTTTAACTAATCATTATTCTTATCTTTTTTTCAGAAATTTTAATTAAAGTGTCACCTAAAGAAGTCCGTAACTGAGAAAACTTAGTGTTCACTGTAATATAGATGGTTGAATGGAAAGAAAGTGGGTTTAAATTTAAATGATTGTTTTGTGCTTTATAGTTTATAATTGAGTAATAATTTTTTAATATAATTTTACTTTATAAGTTGTTTTACATGTATTATATACTTTAGCATGTCAACTACTCTTTTAAAATACAATAAAATAGTAATAAAAAATAACATGCATGAGACAAGTGAAAATTAAATTTGTCATAAGAAAGATTGAATGGATTAACTATCTTATTTATTGAAAAAGATATGTTAAAAAAACTTAAATATAATAATTTTGCATCTCAAAATCCATAGAGAATAAATTTTAAATAATATTTTATTATAAATTTGATTATGATATTTTTTTTAGATGTTTAATACTTTTTTTTTAAAAAAAAATATATATATATATAATTTTATTTTTTATGAGTATATAAAATATCCAATTTTTTATACAGGGCCCTTAAAATCTCACGGAACTGACAATCTGGAAGATTGAAACAATCCTGCAATCTCACGGAACTGATGACCTGGAATCTGGAAGATTGAAACAATCCCGCATATCTTTATAAATCAAATCCCTACCTCCTCTCCTAACTTTATTTACTTGATCTGGAACTTTTGTTCACATGAAAATAATAGTCTAACCATTTTCGTTTGTGGCAATGTTGGAAAAGGATAAATGAATTCCTATTTGTTGGTAAAAAACTAGCCCCTGTTCCACAGTTGCTCGTATAGAGTTAACTGCAATGGAGTAGTTAGCTGGTACTCTGGTAGCATTGGGTATTATGTTCCGTGGAGTTTGATCATCAACGACATATAGTAGACTCATCTCTTTTATTGAAGGGTAATTTTGTATTTTATATTATACCTTATATCTAATCTGAACAGTATATAATATTCTTTTATGTGAGAGAGAGTAGATAGAGCAAAAACTAGTGGATCGATGTTAAATCTGTAGACATAAAAAGCACATAAATTTATGTTTTGTGGTTTGATTATCTATTTTAATTTTCTTCTTTCTATTTTTTCTTTTTCGTTGCAGTAGTAAAGACATTTCCTCCCAATATGAGAATAGGGATCCATACCAATGATCATCATTGAACACTGGATCACACCTCTTGAATGTGTGGTCAAGTTGAATTTTTTATGGAGCTTCATCGGGAACAACAAGAACAAGCATTGGTGGAATAATCCGTATGCCGAATCCATGGAAGTACTCTCCCCCATTCATGTAGAAATTATTACACTTATCAAGCGCCTTCGGCCTTTCATGGATTACGGAGCAACTGATATTGCTATTGAAACAAACTCCTCACTTCTCCTACACGTCTTGAAAGGAAGGTTGGAATCGGTATGGGAGGAGAATAACTGCTGGAATAAGGCTATGGAAATCTTTGAACAACTGAATATATGGAAAGTATAATGTTAACCAGAGGTGAAAAATTCAGTATTGGATCTGAAAAATTCAGTATTAACCAATACATATATCAACCGATATTTTTTTTCTTTTATTTTTTTTTCCTTTAAAAAAAAAAACGTATCAATATATATCGGCCCAATATCTCGACCCCTTACCAGACACGTAGGGCTGCAACTCGGGTCGGGTTTTGGCCTGACCCACATGACCCGACCCAAGAAATCATGCAGGTCGGGTCGAGAATTTCGGGTCAGTGGGTCGGGTCGGGTTGAGAAGATAAAAACTCATATGAAATTCGGGTTGGGTATTTTATAAGTTAATCCGACCCGACCATGTCAGGTCAGAATTCGAGTTAGAATTCGAGTCGGATCGGATTGTAAGATTCGGGTTGAGAATTCGGGTCGAGTCGGATCAAGTTTCATATGTATTAACTCGGATCGGGTTGGATTTTCAAAAACCCGACCTGCCCAACCCGAGTTGTAGCCCTAGACACGTCGGAACTTCCCGAGAGCTTGTCCTTCTAACGCCCTTGCAGTGGTCAAGAAGGAAAAGCAGAGCCACATCTTGCTTCCATGTGAATGATGATCGTTTTGGATAGTAGCGGTTGACTATTGTTGCATAGGTGGTGCTGGATTATCTACTTAATTAGGATGATGTGTTGGTAATCAGTAGAATCTTTTATAAGCCCTCTATACTAGGGTGAAAACTCTAGGGGATGTCTGTAACTAATATGATTTTGGTTAGAGGTGAAATTTGGGTCAGGTTTTAACTCAATTGGAATTAATTTCATTCTACTCATTTAGAAAATTTAATATAGTACTTTGGTTGAGTCGAGCCAGTAATTTGGTTTAACACCCAAGTTAAATCAGGTCTACAATTTGTTTGAGTTAGGTTGTATAATTTGAGTTAGCAATTCGAATTGAATTTAATAATTTTTTAAATTTGACCAAACTGGCATTAGTTTAGCCCTACTTTTGATGTTTGTGGGTCGGAAGATTACATGTGAAGATGGATTTTTTTGAAGGGAGCCTATGACATAGTTTATGTATGTAAATATTTTTGGTAATATAATATTGTTATTTTAAAAAAATAATTATTTGTAGAGTTATTTGTTGTATGTAGGTAGAGAAGTTTGTACATGTTCGAAGATTGATTGAGTGCTCTACGGGACCTTGACACCTTGGTCTTAAAAAAACTATATACAGAAAAATAACTATACATGTAGGCATACATGCATACACACAAATATTCTCGCACGGTTGTGTCATGCAAAACTTAAATTCAACATAGTCCAAATTAAAAACAAATCAAATTCCTTTGTTTCATACTCTTAGATTGCATTTGGACGAAGAATATCACCATTTGGTAACAGAGATGAGATGAAAAAATTCTAAGTTTCTCCTCCTCATCATGAAAACCCCTTTACTCAACGAGTAATCACTTTTATATCTCCTTTAAAATAATTTTTTTTTTTCACTCTAACTCTTTTATTATAATTATCAAACAAGATAAAAAAATTATACTTAAGAGAAATTCTATCGAAAAAAAACCTCTATATAAAAGACGAAATTTAACTCTCATCCAAACACACCATAAATGGATTGGATTTTAATTAATGCGTATCCTCTTCCACGCTCAATACGTATCCTCTTCCACGCTCAATACGTGTGCATTGTATATCACACGTGCGACCTGGTTCCCCTTGCACATAAGCGTCTTCTTTGCAAGTAGACAGGGATCTGCCGTTTTTTCATTACTTCGCCCCTTCTACTGTCTGATAAAGTCAGGGCCAGCGCAAATCAAAAGCCCTCCGCTAAAATGCGCGGAAGGTGACCTGTGCTCATCAAAGGAGGAGGATCTGGGTCTATATTTGATTAACTACAAAAACTCATGGCGGGATGGATCTCATCCAAGCTGAAAGTCGCCGAATCCTTACTCCAACAGGCAACATCTCTTGACATCCAATTTATTAAATTATCCTTTTTAATGTCTCTTTGTTACACAACTTTCTATCATAAAAATCGCTTTGTTCTTTGAGAAATTATAGTACAATCTGTTCAGTCTTAATGGGTTTTCTATCCTGTTCACCTTCACATTTTCTTAATTTTCTATTGACTGTCTTTTTTTGTTGAGAATTTACTGTGCTTTCTTTGTTCAATTTTGATGGGTTTCCGTATCTCATTCGCCCTCTTTTCTTCTTCCTCATTTTTTATCGTATTATCTTTTTATATTTGAGAAATTATGTTGTAATGTGTTCAATTTTTATGGGATCTCGTATCACACTCCCTTTTTATACCCCTATCTCTATCTGTCTTTTTTTGTTTTCATTTTTTTTTTCTATTGTATAACCTTTTATTCTACAAGAAATTATCATGCAATATGTTTAGTTTTGGATTTATTTCTTGTGCTGGATTCATTTGAATTAAATTGGATTTGTTGTGGGTCAGATCGATCAGCAAGCAGCGGAATCACTTGGTAAGAATGAGAAGCCCCAAAAAGATAACCCCTTGAAATATGAAACCCGAGCGAAATCTGAATCAATCCCTGTGAAGCATCAGCTCAAGAAGAAACCACCAGAAAGAAACAATTTTTATGAAAATGCACAACCTGATTATGATCCTGGGGGACACATTAAAGGGAAAAAACATGATAATTCTACAAAATCTATATTGGATCCGGTGTCTGCTGTTGCTGATAATGACTGGACTGAACTGCTAAGCTCACAGAAGCCGCTTGTGACCAATGATAAACTAAATGGGGTGTCTGCATTACGAAAGGATCGGAAGATACGTGGCATTGCTGTTTCTAGTCTGGTTCCAGGGGAGGGGAAGCGGAGTGTTTCCAAGCTTGGAAGGAAGTCGGATGTTGTGTCAGAAAACAAAGTTAATGTCGATTCTTCTGATGGATTTAGAAAGCAGAGTGGCCATGAGTCTGGTTTGCTGGGTGGCTTGTCATCTGGTGCATCTAATATATCTCCAGTCCAGAAAAAACCTGTTTTGGATTCTCAAATGAAAGGAAATGATAACTTGTTGGAGCAAAAAGAAGTTGTGAACAGGGATGCAGTCATGGTGGGGGCTTTGGAAAATGGGAAGCATTATTCTGAGATTCATCGTGAAAATAAAGGATCTGTGAAGGAGGATCAGCCAACAGTATTGGTTAGAGTTGATATGAATAATGATTTCAAGGAACTGGTGGATGATAAGAATGGAAATGTGGGAAATGCCTTAGCAAGAGATCGATCTGATGTAGCTGCCAAGAGTTCTTTTCCTGATGATTTTCCGAGGAGTTCTTTGTCAAGTGATGAACAGTCTGATTCAGAAACAAATTCTAGTTCAACATCGGATTCAGATAATGATAATGAGAGAAAGCTTGAACGGAGAAAGAAAAGAGAGAGGAGGCGTGCTGAGCAAGCAGCTGCTAAAGCCATTGAGGGCCTAAAAGAATTGGAGAATGTTGTTGCCAGATTGGAAGGAGAGAAGCAAAGCTTAGAGAAGATACTTGATGAGCGTCAAAAGCAACAAGCTCAAGAGGTTGCATTCTTCCTTCCTTTTTTATTCTTTTTGCCTAATATGTGATGTTTAAAGGTGAACTTTCCCATGTTTTTTGTGTCCTTGATTATAGTTATAGCTTTACAGTGCAATGAAGGAAAACCATAAACCTAGATCATTTGTACTGCATTTATGTTCACTTTTTCTTTTTTTTACAAATTTTTACTTATTACTGTTTTGGTAAATGATCATTTTTTCAATTAAGTACTAGGGGCAAATAATGACTAATATACTGCTTTTTTGGAGGAAAAAATGTGAAATTCAAAATGCAAATGGGTAGGTGGAGTTGGTGCGTAACTCTTCTTACTCTACCTTTTCTTGGTGCATATGTGATTAAGTTTGCTTTATGGAAATGCAATAAAATCAACATATATGAGAAAAGGGATCCACTTTTATTCATGGTGAAGGATTCTATTTGTTATCTAAATGATCTAGATGCTTACAAGTTGTACTTCTTGAAGCTCCCATTATTTGTGGGATATGAGAGACTCATTTAAACGATTATGATGCATTCTGAAATACTGGATCCTTCATTTGATAATCCCAATCTGCTCAATAGTCAGATATAAACCAGAAAAGGATGAAAGTAGATTGTCATCATCAAAGTCATATGTCCTATCTATTGGGGTTTGACCTTTTATGTTCTACATTTCCACTTAAGATTGCGTTCTCTACACTTCACAATCATCATGTCATGCCTTACTACATCAATCTATGTCTCTAGTGCCCCCTTTGTCATAGTACATTACTACATTTTACTTGTAATAAAATGATACTCCAAAGTTTGTGGATGCCGGGTATTACCTTGCACACATGTTTGAAGCCCACTTTTGACCATTGTGATGTGTCTATTAAAAAGGTTTATCTTGAATATGAGGTGCATAAAAATCACCATGTTCGGATTAATCAAGTCATGCTTTTAAGGGTCATGTAATTTAGGGATAAAAAATTAATTTAAAGTGATCACATTTTTTGGAGTTTAAAAAACACGGTTGATTGAATCAAGGGGATTTTGGTGGGCCACATATTCAAACATCGAACTTTGTAATGGACCCATAACAATCCCATTGGTGAGCTCACTCCTATGCAGTAAGTGGATGTGTAATCTTGTAGCCCTTTGGCTCTTTCTGTTGGGGATGTTTTTGGTCTTCTAAATATGTTCCAAAACTATCTTTTTTTCCCCTTAAACGGTGACAAGATGTGAATTTATTACTTCATAAAAAAGACTAAAGACAACTGGTGTAAGGAGCTATAGTAGCAACAAACCGTAACTCTTTAGAAAATACAAACAAATACAAACAAACCAATAAGTAGGAAACAAAAAGCTTTCCTAATACAAAAAAGCCCTTTAAAACAATGACAAAGCAAAATCACAATACATCTACAAAGGCCTTTGATCTCTCAACTCCAGCCTTGGCCAAGAAGTCCGTGACTCCATTCGCCGTGCGCCTGACATGTCTAAAGCAAATCTCCCTCTTGGAAGATATCCTCCGAATCTCACTTACCACAGAGATCAACTATCATGGAGGCGTCTTCTGACCACTAGTGAAACTAATTGAACTTCAAAATTTGTCCGTTAGTGCTTTGCTGTACATATGGTGGTATCGACCATTCGAGTAACCTAGTATTGACCTGTCGAGAACTAGCCGTTGCACAATATATCCATATATTTAGGTCCTCTTGTTAATGAAAGATTAAGGAGATTAAGGTGAGAGAAAAAGAAATTGAGTGAGAGATTAAGTCAATTTTATTAAGATTAATAACCATCCAGTAGAGGTTCCCTCCGTTGTCCACCTTCCATGAACCTCCAAAAATGCTCTCTAATCTCTTCTACAATCGTTAATGAGATGTCTAAGCTTTCTAAAACTTTCTATTGAATGAGATTGAGAGTTTGATCACTGAGAAAAACCCAAAACTCTCTCAGACCTTTAGAGAAGCCCTTCATTGTGGAAAATCTTATCAAACCTCTGTAGACCCTCTCTAATCATTTAAATAACCATTGTTGATAAAGCTTGTCTAAGCTTTCAATGAAGATGGTTAAGAGAGAATATTTCTAGGTATCCTGTAGCATCTAAACCTTATCCTAGACATGGACTTCTGCCACGGTTGCACACATTGGAGATTCTCAAGTATTCTATACTGAAGGCTAGAGTGTGGAGACAACATTAAAGAACACAAATCAAGATCGGTAAAGCCAAAGGAAAGTGTTTGTGTTTTAATTATTTAAAAGCATTGTAAGGTGGATTAGACCTTTGTGATCAAATCACCATAAAAAAAAGGTGTCAAGGAGTAGACCTCGGTGGTCAAACCTTTCAAAATTAGGAGTGTATTGTTAGGGTGTTTTAGCCTTTCATAGCATTTTCGAATAACTCAAAGTTGAGCGAGTCCAAGAGTGGATGTAGGTTTAGGTGAACCGAACCACTATAAATTCCTGATCATATGTGGTTGATTGTTTTTGTGGTCCATGTTTGTTGCTATCATTTGTAGTTTACAGTTAAGAATTCTGCTGCACATTGATTTAATAAAATTGTAAGAAAATAATTAAAATTGTTATAGGTCCTATTCACCCCCCTCTAGGACCTGTATTGTTCTAGCCCCGGACTTCCAACTATAGATCGAATGCTCCTTTTATTCCCAATTGCTTAGCTTCATTTGAATCCCTACCTCTTAGAGGATCCAAGAATAAAAATAGATTCTTTCCTCTCATTGTGTATGACACTCCGATGCCAGCTAGACTCGGCTTACCCTCATCAGCTCCATCCATATTAAATTTGGAATATCCTTTTGGCCGGGCTACCCACCTTTCTTTCACCCTTTCCTTAGTTTTACTACTCAGCAAACTACCCTCCCAGGACATATATAAATTAGTCTGAAAAATGCCCTCAATATCCTATCCTTCATCTTCTTTTTTCTTTTTTCTATCAGGCTATTGGAGAAACCTTTACGCTTTCTTTATGCATCTTTTTTAATTATATCTTTTATTGTTACGCCATTCATCATATTAATTTAAGTTGTCAAATTTGTTCCGGTAGTTGTTTTAGTTTGTTTTTAAAGTGGAACGTTCTAACGTTCTAATCAAATTTTTTTTTTTTTTTGTTTTAGAAAGTGGCATGAAAATTTAAAAGTTAAATTAAATAATAAAATATGAAAATAGTAAAAGTTTAAAACAATAGTGAAAAAAAATTGGTAATGTGTTGCAGGAAGCTGGGACCAGCAGGGATAAGGGAGTGTTGCAGGATCACCTTGGTAATGTGTTGGCTTTTTTCACTGAACCCATAGGAATTAAAAACTCTAATGAGGCTGACCTTTTGGCTATCAAGAAGGCTCTCTCTGTGTTGGTTATTGGGGGATATAAATTGGGTATCCTCATTGTGGAGGGTGACTTGGCAAATGCCATTGCTTGGGCCATTGGTAGGAGGAAGCCTCCTTGGAGGCTTATTGCTGTTGCGAGGGATATCTCTTCTTTTTGTAGGGGTAAAGACATTTCCTTTAGACATGTTAGGAAGTCAGCTAATGGAGTGGCATATTTTCTGTCCAAAGTGGGGTGGATTGATTGGAGGGTTTTGTGGGTCACTTGTAACTTTGTACCATACTTATATGTTTCTTTTAGGTTTTGGGTTCCCTTTGGCTTTTGGTTCTCATTTTTGTAGAGGACTAGTACACATCTATTATACTATACCTTTCACTCCTTTTAATGAATACTTTTGTGAATCTTTCATTCAAAAAATCATTTAACTACTTTACGAAAAATTACTAAAATGGTTACAAAGGCTTAAAATCTAAGAGCGAAACAGGTTTGACAAATGAGCAAAATCTGCACGTTCCAGAATGGTATGGTATGAAGAATGAATCAGAATATTCATGGATCTGTTTCAGTTTACCCTTTGGAATGGAATGTTCCAGTCAAAATGGGACAAAATTGACAACTAAGATTTTAGCATGTGCAACTCTATCACAATTACTTCATCTACCTATCTTTCTTTGTCTTCCAACATTCAATTCCTAAAGCATTGGTTTCTAGTACTCATCGTGTAAAACTTCCCCTTTGTCAGTGTGTCACCATTGCATCATATGAAACTTTAGTAGCTTTCTTACACTTGGCCTACTTTGTGCTGATACTACTTACCAGATATAAATCTAGCCTGCATTGTGCCTATCCTACTAGTTATATACCAATAAATTCCATCCTGCACGGGGTAGCTCAACTGGTAGACACTTTGGCTCAGGGACTAGAGGTCGCAGGTTCGAGTCCCGTAGTAACCCGATGCCTGTGGCTGGTGGGGGTCTGCGTGCATATGGAGTTTTGTCCAATGCCCTCGTACTCGAGGAGAGGTGGGGGTCTTGGTATATATATATATAAATCCTTCATTTGGTTCTACAATTGCACCCAAGTAATGATGTGATACTAAGCCATTTTCATATTTAATTAGTTCAACTTCTTACTCTCAAATCCACTAAACTTACACTCTATACATACTTTCTCCTAATTTTCAAACCTTCTGCCTCTAAAACATTCCTTTTCGTTTCCAACTTATTATTTGGTTGTTTTTATTATTACTGTCTTATGCAAAAACATACATCCAGGAACTTAATCCTAGATTTCTAATCATAAGTTTTCCATAACTAGAGCAAATAATGAAGGTTTAAAGTGGACCTTTTATGACACTTAATTCCAACTAGGGACTATGTCGCCTCGCCACACACTTTTCATACACTTGTTTTTGCTGCTTCCTACATGCCATATGTATAATCTGAACATATCCATTTGTTACACATTGTCTTTTTCAATCCTTTCCTAATTAATTGCTTTGACACCCCATCGCTTGAAATCAATTAAAATTGTGTGGAAAACTTTCCGTTTGTTTCAAAACTTTTCCATGAGCTGTTTTTGAAAGAAATGGCTTTTGTTTATGCACCTGACATGAGGATAAACTAGCTTGTGAAATTCTAGAGTTTTGTCTTAGGCATTGCTCTATTGCTTTTTCAATGTTTCATAACATGAACCATAAGTTTAATAGCTTGATATATGAAAAATAGAGTTAGATGCTAAATTACATTGAAGATTGTAGATTTAGGGTTCAAGATGGAAGAGAAGTTCAAGAGATGTGTGCAAAGAATTATTTCAACCCTATATATGCAAAGAGCATTTCTTTAATGCAATCCCTTTGTAATTTACTAATTCTAATCATATTCCTACTAAACATGTTTCAATAGGTTACAAATAATCTTCCTTTTTTTTTTTTTTCAGATTATTGTGAGGTATCGCCTCCTTACATCAGATGTGATACTAATCCCCAAGAAAACACGAAACCACCTGCAAGCAGTGTATTGGGTTAGCCCGAGAAGAGTCAAACCCAAGACCTCTACTCTAATCCTAGAAGCAGGCCAATTGAGTTACCTATGTGGGTTAATAATCTTCATTGTTACAGTACATTTCCACATAATTAGAGAAACACTTGTTTCCATATTATGGTACTCTAGACCATCACCCAAAACTGTGGTCCTATTGACAACGGAGATGATAGAGACGGAATAATGCATCTTGGAGAAACATACCTTGAGAATGAGAAGAGAAATTAAAGAATATGATGAGAATCCACCCCAACAAAGAAGAGGAAAGAATAGGACTAACCAAAAAGATTTCTTCAGATTTCTTTGAACTATCTTAAAGGCCGCTATACAATATCTGTATAAATTTTTCCAAATATGCAGAACCCTAGTTATGGGTGTTAGATCAGTAATTGGCATATATAAAAAAATTTACCAAATCCATTTTTAATTGCCAACCTTAGATTGATGGGATAAATGGCTCCGGCAATGATGATAATGATGAAAGAAACGTTAGTCTAACCTTGATCATCCAATGCCTCTAATTTTTTGAAGAATTTATCCTATACTTCCAATCCTATTCATCTTATTCTACATAAAGTAAAAGTTACAAAATACCCTAACATTTTAACTTTTTTTAACCTTATTAGTTATCAGCCCCAAATTCTCAAATAAATATTAGAATCATATATTCTTGGGCTTATTAGAAAGATAGCTAAGGTTTGTCATGGGCTTAAGCCTGTCAAGCCTGGGTTGAACCTGAACTTAAGGCTTGAATAAATATTACCAACAACCTTTTACTTCTTTAATAAATGGGTGGAGCTTGGGCTTCAAGGTAAAACCTGTCAAGCTATTAGGATTTTCGACCCATTATGGTGGTTTTCCGTTTTCATTTTCTTTTTTAAATTTGAATGGTTGTAGTGATGAGTGTTTATTGTATTGTATGATATATTTATTTATAATTGTCGTTGCCGTCATCATCATCGGCCAAGTTTCATGGATATGGGTATGAGTGTCGGTGTCAGACATGGATACAAAGTGTTGGACATGGTTATCCCCCAAAAATAGGACTCAGGAACATGACACCATATCTAAATAAAATTAACTCCAAGGTAGAAAATAACACCAATAGAAAATGTACTATGTTTACTCTAAATATTTAGGTGACAAATATATAGATATTTTAATTATTTAGGAGGGGAAATGTGTTGTAATATTTTAGCTATCTTAGAAAACAATGTTAAAAAACACCAATAGTTCATGAAGAATGAGTACAAGTGTCTACAATTGTCCACACGGATACATCACAAATTTTGAAGTGTCCATGCAACATAGATCATCGGCTATCTGGATGGACTCCATGATTATTTTGGTGATGGATTTTATAAAGAAGAATACTTTTCTTCATAGACAGATGGGTAGTTGTATGATGATGATTGGTGACGACGATGATGAGATGGTTATTTTGTAATTTAGAGTGGTACTTATGATGCTTTATTAATTTAAAATAGGGAAACAAATATATCACAAGGTGGACTTTATTCGGAAAGTCATTAATCAGAAAGACTTTCATATCTCTCATGCTCTCAGGTCTGCAAACCAAAGGGCTGATTCTCTGGCTAAAGAAGGATTAGCAATTGGATTGGGTAGTCTTTAATGTTATGTA
Organism: Chimonanthus salicifolius; assembly: GCA_013350335.1. NCBI lineage: Eukaryota > Viridiplantae > Streptophyta > Magnoliopsida > Laurales > Calycanthaceae > Chimonanthus > Chimonanthus salicifolius. The sequence continues at coordinate 58,739,874 of CM023535.1, read as the reverse complement.
ATTCTGGTTTGTCTCTGTAACAGTAACTGTTTGTTTTTTTGTTCTTGTTGGGGGGTGGCTCTTTGCCTTGTTTTCTTCTGGCCTTTGTGCCTTCTGTAGTGTATTCTTTCTTGCTATTTAATAAAAGGTAACTTTAAAAAAGAAAAAAAAAAAGAATTAGGCCTTGAGTGAACTTTACATGATGAGTCTGCTCAATGTTTTTCTTGTTTAAAAGTACAGACTAACTTAAATGGTGGGCTTGGCTGAGGAAAGGTTAACCTCAACCTAACCCATGAGCAGCCCTCTATAGATAACTTGAAAACCCTTCTAGTGACCATTTTTTTTTTTTAATGTTTGGGTCTATTTAGTCTCCAAAAATTACATACAAGATGAGTAACCAAAATAACCATTGTTAATATGAGGATAGTGACAGTAATACTACTTTGATTTATGGTGTTGATTAAGCTCCACTGCATCATTTCCCCCGGTAGAGAGAACTCAAATTTGAATCACTGATCATTCTAATTGGATCAAAGATCACATGAGTCATGATGATATGAAAATGCCTATTTAGTCGATAATCCTCTCTAATGAATGAAATGGAAGGGGTTATAAGAACTTCCTTTGTGAGGGGCAATCAGATTCCAAACACTACTTTTGCCGTATGGTAAGTCAATATTCAAATTCCTTTTGACCTCATTGGCTTTTAGAGTCATTGAAATTTTTCTGACCCCTATTCAAGTAATAGTTCATTTTGAATAGGTCCAAACTTGTAAAAGAGCCCATGACATAGTTGTTAAGTGCTCATTGTGGTTTAAGGTTCATGTACAATTTCAAAATTCTTAAAATATGTACAATAAAAAAGGTGCATCTTGGAAAAGAAGATCTGTTTGCCTACAGTTATGATCTTTGTTATGTTATTCTCATCCATCGTTTATTGTTGAAAATATGTGGGGTAGTGAGGAGTGGGTAAGCTCTTGGCTTTCGATCTTGCTTGGCCTTTCAGTGGCTTGCATGATTTGAAACCAACATGCATGTGGTTTTCAGATGTCTATTAGTGGTCTGGTTCTATGAAACTGGAATACAATTTGTATCTGTTGACTCGATCTTTATTCTTCTTTTTGAGCTGCAAATGCCAAATGAATTTTGGCTTTGTGAGGACAACAAGTGCATGTGGTGTGCATCAACATTATTTTGTTTTTGATCTACACATTACTGAAAGAACTCTAAGAGGCAAGTGACTTGATGAAAAACCTAATTTTAATCATTGACCAGGAATTGGCCTTCGTGACCCAAAAAATGGTTATGGAACACTTTCGACCCAACAGCTCAGAGTTTTTTGGCAAGATCATGCAAAATATTGTGAGATTATGATTTTTTTTGGAAATCAATGATATGATGGTGGGTTACTCATATTTTATACTTTCTTGAAATATGTTGTAAAAATTTCAAAAATCACTTTCTTGATCTTCCCAAAAAAAAAGAGTAACTATCTTTATGATATTTGTGGCAAATGGAAAATGAAAAAATCACATTCTTAATCTTTATATTATTTTAAACTGTCCATCTTATTACAGAAGTAGAAGATAAGAACAGCTGAAATGCCAAAGCCTTTCATTCCATTGGATGAAATGGACCGCATAGTGTGACAGCTATAAGTCTATGATCAAAGTTGACACATTTGTAGAAATTGAATTACAGGCATGTGGGCTTTGAAATAGAAATGTTTCTCTCCGTAGTATCATATAGGTTGTTATTAGATGATTTTTCAAGGTACTCTGCTGCCATTACATGCTTATGGTGGTTCTCTTTGCAAGTAGTTTATATGGCTTTGATTTTTGTGAGCCCTATGGTGCAGTCTGTAGCTATCTTACCACTGCATGGTTTTGAACTTGGCTGCACTTGTATACGTGACAAACTTCCAATTCCATGATGATGCGCTTTAAATAATTACTTGACTTGGCTCTAATGTGACTGGTATCAGAGTTCTTAAAACCCTTCAAGTACTTAAAACAACAACCTGGAGAAATACCAGTTTCATGTGATCTAAGTTAAATTTCCTCAAACTACTAATCCCCCTCTTCTCCCCAACACAAAATAAAAGTAGTAGTAATAATAATAATTTGTTATTATTATTATTATAAGAATGATAAACCAATACATAAATCTGTGCCAAATAATCATCAGGGGCCTACATCTTTTCTATATACAGGTTATCGGTCAACCTGGAAAATTTGGGTTTATACTCTCTTTCTATTTGTATATTCATTACTTCCTTGTCTGTGGCCCCAGGCTTCAGAACTGCAGATGAATACAATGGAAACTATGGAGGCTGTTGACTTAGAGAAGCAGAAACACAATAGTACCAGAATGGAAGCTCTCGCAAGATTGGCTAAACTTGAGGTCTTGCATGATTTCTAGAATTCTTTATATAGTTTATTTAGGATAAGGTCTTATGTCCATTCATGATAGACCTGTTCATTAGTTTCTTGTCAAAAGCTATTGTTAGAATGTAGAAGATTCAGTACTGCAGATTTCAGGAGCATACTAAAGGTAAAAGGTGTTGCAGACTTCAAATGCTGAGCTCTCGAGATCCCTTGCAGCCACACAATGGAATCTTGAAGTCGAGGTATATAGTGCTTCTCTGACATCCAAATGGTCCAGCATTATGGACGTCTAATATCTTTCTTCTAAATCTGATCGTAGAGGACCTTTCCCACTTGCTCTTGGTTTATTTCATTTTATAGACAAAAGAGGAAAAAAGAACTTCTAGTCATTTCAGTTTCAGTTAACGATGTAGGAGATCTGACAAGCAACGATTTGCATCTCCTAATGATCTAATTTATATAGTAGTGAATCCCTGAGAATTGTTTTGTTTAATATCTTTCTATAGTTTCCTCATTGAAATATTTCACAAATCATTGTTTGTTTCATTTTTTTTGTTGGAGTAAAAGGTTAATCAGGTTTCAGAGCTACGTCGGGAAATTGAATTGAAGGAAGTTGCTTGTGAAGGTATGATTGAAGCCAATAATCCTGTGAACTGTTGCACAAATACCAGAACGACTTTTTTTTTTTTTTTTGGGTTGTAATAAGTACTAGGAGCATTTTTGTGACTCAAAACATGTTAAGCATTGCAATTAATCATTCTTGATTTTGTTTCGACAATATATTTGATTAAGTAGGAGGTGTGAATAGGTGGCAACTTTATGGAGTTCTCCACTTAACCCCTACTTCTGTTCTAGTCTTGCTTCATTACTCATCATGTACGTATGCACGTGCATAAATAGATATAGCTATGAAAAGAAAGAACCCTATAGTTATACACATTCACACACACACACACATGTATCTTCTGTTCCAATATTATTTTAGATGGTGACCAGTTCTGTACCATGTCTATGTAGAAAGTTATGTTTTTAAAATATAGTTTGCTAACATTTCAGGTATAGATCATAGCTATTTAGTCCAATGATGTAAATTTGTAAAGAAACAACCTAATGTCGTGCAAATTGGATCATGAAACAACGGATCTTCCCCTCCCCTTCCTCCCCCCCCCCAACCAACCAACCATACATAGATATCATGAAGCCCATGGGACTTATGCTACTGGTTATTGATTTCAACGTGAGACACAATATTGTGGGCTTTGATGCCAAATGAGTGTTCTAGATACACCATATGAGGCTCTATACATAGTTGCAGTTTCAAGCTCAAATAATTGCATTTATCTAAAACCTATGAAACCACTAAATTTTGAACTCTATTCTATGCTGTAGTGATGGGATGGGCTTGAACTTTTGTCCACCCCTAACCTACCTATGACATTATTCATCCACTTCCTAATTAGCATGCAAAGGTAGGCTTCCTAATTAAGCGTATGGTTCCACACTTCTACTTTCAATCTCATGTATGGACTATGGACTAATTGGGCCTCTTGGTGGGGCTAACTTGTAATTGGGTATGCACATTCTCTACTTGCTTTCATTTGCCTTTGAACCATATTGATGGATGGATAAACATAAGGGTGCAACATTGTTTGGCCCGACTCTTGCCAATCTGAGAATTTGGAACCATGGTCTAGTTGAACCTGAGCTTGGGCCTTGCATTGTGAGGGCTCTGCTTGACCTGAAAGCTTGAGTTAGACCTAGGTGCAAATTAAACCCAAGGACATGTGATATCTGATATATTTTTTATTGTAATAATAATATATTATGTTTAATTAAAAATGTTAATCTTTACACATGATTAAATTTATCCATTTATCCTAAACTTAATCATAATTCTCTATAGATCTCTTATAACTCCCCAGTTAGGAACTCTAATCATGTTTCTCTAAGTGAACCCTATACCTATTTTGGAATTTGGAATTGTTTTTGTTGTTTTTGCTGAACCTATATTTTGCTTTTTTACTTTGTAATTTATTAAGTTGACATTTTTTTATGATTGATTGATTATGAGTAAAATAACGATTTTGGAACTTAATTTATGTGATGGGTGTGATAAGATTAGTAGCTCTCATGATGAATTATAGTATAGGAAAATAATCATGATTCGGATGCAAAATCCCATTAAAACTTACTGAGCAAAGAGCAACGAATAATTTTGGCTTAATGTTATAGTATAGTACTAGTAATTGATTTGGAACTAAGTTAAGTGTTGGAGGACCTGACGTCCTACATGGACCCTTACTTATTTTTAGGACCTGCTCCCAACTTCTCATATGGGCCCAATATGAGCATGGGTCCTATAATTGCAATTTGGGCCTAGCTTGAAGAATTGCCTCATAGATGAGCGTCAACTTCATAATCGATTCTTATAAATAGCATTTATAATAGAAGAAACCATCATATGTAAACTCGAAAAGTTGACTTGACTCGATTTTCTATTGAGGTGAGTCAACTCAAAGACTTGGGTAAAGTTTTGACCGAGTAAACCTATTTTATTTTAATAAGGATTTGTATGTGTATCATATATAGGTTAAAAATTATAAAAAAAAGTCATGATTAAGAAAGGAAATTAATCTTGAGACAAATCTTAAAATTTTGTCGTCGTTGTATAAAAATAAACCAAGAATAAAATAAACAGAAAAGTAGAAGAAGAAGAAAAAGAATAAAAACCTGAAAAAAGAAAAAAAATACAAAAAAAGAGGAAAAATGAAAAAGAAAACAAAAAAATAGAGACAAAAATGGAAAAGAAAATAAGAATGAAGAAAGAAAATTCCAGTTCTAGAAAATAAATGTAGAAGAAGAATGAAGAAGAAGAAAAAAGAAAAAGAAAAACTTAAGACTTCCTTTCCTCTTCATTGTTTCGCTTCTCTAAATCCGTTTCTTGCAGCTTTCTCCTGTCTCCACTTTTCTATTGCCTAGGATTAGGTGATGTTATTTTTTTTTTTAAACTTTTCCACATTTGCCCTTAAGTTTAAACTGACATCTATGCCCTCCCACAAGATTTCAAATTTCCAGCAATCAGATAGGCTCAACCAATGTTGTCAAAATCGTACGAGTCGCGAGTTTACTCGGATTCGACTCGTCTCGGAGGGTCCAGCGGTTCAAATCACATCTTGAATCAGTAGCTCAAAAATTGTACGATTTTTGGGTTGACTCGCAAATCGTGCGATTCAACCCAACGAATCATTGTCTTGTGCGATTCAGTGGAAGAAGGAAAATAAGAGGGAAAGACGTGCATCGTTTTGAAAGACGTACCTCTTTTTCTTTTTTATCTTTCCTCTTTCTTCTTCTGCTTTTCATTTTTTTTTCTTCCTTTTCTTCTTCATTTCTTTCCCTTCCTTTTCTCCATCGTCTCTGCACTGGTTCCGCTTTTCCTTTGGTTTTTCGTTGTTTCTTTCTTTCGCAACTTTCGCCATCGACTTTGGGTTAAAAACGTAAGTATGCAACACAACGTGGAGTTGTTTTAGGGTTTTATTTTGTTAGACGACTGTTTACACGCTTGGACTTTTTAACCCTTTACTTTCTTTATTAGTCATCTTTCAAGAGCAAGGCCCTCTTTAGTCTTCCAATGAGGATATTTTATACTGTTTGATAAACGCTAATTAAGTTTATTTAAATGTCTTTAATTTATTTGTTATTTTTTTTGTGGATGCTGTTTTTAGATTATTAATTTCTAATATCTTTTTTTTTAATTAAAAAATCTCTCTTTTAAATTTTTTTCCAAAACTTTGTATCTATTTTTTTTAAAAAAAAAATCTCTAAAAAATATATTTTTATTTTTTAAAATTAAATTATTTGATTTATTTGTTTGGATTTTGGATTAATAAACTTTTATGAATTATGAGGAATTGAAAAATCGAAAAATCATCTAATTATTCTATATCATCATGTTATATGTAATTATAGTATAAATAATAATTTTAGAAAAAACATTATAAATTTTACGATTCTATGATTTCCAGTTCACGATTCACACCCCTGGACCGATTCGTAGTACGATTCGAGTTTGACGGGCTCAACATACCTGATTTTAGCTGTGGGAGTCACCGATTCATCTATGTAAAGCATAAAACTCGATAACAGTAAGTTTTTGTTGAGTTACATGATTTTTTCTTTGAGTCGAGTTGATTTGGCCGAATTGGCTGTAAAAACAAGTTTATATTACCACCTTTCAAAAAAAAAAAAAAGTTTATATACCATGGAAGAAACAGAAACAAATGTTACAAAGGGATCCTGAAAGTGCAAGGAACAATAGATGGACACAATCTATTCATAAGGTGCAAAAATACTATTCATAGTAGAAGTAGAAAGAAAAGGTGCAAAAGGGTTCTAGAGCCTATGGCACAACACTCAATAGATAGAAGATTCTTAATGGAACAATCAGTTCAAAATCCATTCCCAACCCCCCCTCCCCACTTCACACACAAAAAAAAAAAAAAAACTATAATGGAAGACCACATATGACATTCATAATAGAGGTAGAAGTGGAAGGCATAAACATATTTGCATTTTTATTTACATCTTCAAGACATTCAATACAGGACTAGTAGAAAGAAGCTTAATAATGAGTTATTAACAACATTCATCATGGAAGATGCAAAAAATAATGTTCATAATAGAAATAACATCCATAATAAAAGAAATAAAAACATATCGTTCATTGAAGAAATGTAACATTCGTAACGATGGAAGAAGCATAACATTCATAACAATGGAACATCTCATAGAGACATTCTTAATAATAGAATGACATCCCACACAGGCACACAGCATTATTGCAGAATTTTAGAAGAAGTTGGTTTTTCTTTTCATTCTCCTCCATTTTCATGGCTCCAGAAGGGATGGGAACTTGACCATGTAGATTGAGAAAGGGATTTTGGCATTGCTAAGATAAAGAAAAAGAAGTAAGTTGGTGGAACATTGGTGGGACTATGGATGGGGAGGGCAAGGTGAATTTGGCCAAGAAGAACTTACCTAGAGGGTGAAACTATGGTCATGTTGCAGGTGTGCAGTCTTGGGAAGACTTTTATGAAGATTCCAAATGTAGAGAATTCATGATTGATGTGTGCTGCATGTCCATGTTTTCACACCACACCACTACGTGAATTGGATCAAGTCCTCAACCATGTTACCCCATATTGAATTTTGACACATCAAACACTCAATGTGACTTCATGAAATTGTATTTAGCATGCATCCAGATGGCCCATAGCAGGGTCATTATTTCTCAAACAAAGGCTGATCTTTGAGAGACAAGCCATAAGTTTTTGAATAAAATAGAGGTGTCTGTTGTCCTACACACCATCCAGACATAAACTATATACAGAGACCACCCTGTAGGGCCACTTGGAGCCCCCTCGTACCCTCTTTTCCCTCGACAATAGAATTCAGATTTTTCAATATGTTACCGATTTGAATCCTACTCATCCAAAACTGGATTTGTTTCTTCTATATTTTGCAGAGCTTCAAAGGAGAATATCCAAGATTCATCAGAGTGCATCATCTTCGAGACAAGTGAGTCATCATAATCCAATTGCATGGGGTAATTTTGTGATAGTGCAGATTTGTAGAATACAGTTTCTGTCTCTCTATACCCCCCGCCACCAAAAAAGAAAAAGAAAAAAGAAGAATGATAAATAAACCATTGTTGTTAAAATCGTATGATACACGATTCATATCTTAAGATTCATACGATATAATAAGAGGAACGATTCATATCTATTAGCAAATCTTACGATTCATATAAATAATAGAATTATGGGGTTATTAGGAGTGTGAAAGCATGAAACATTTTGTTTTAATGGTTTTTAAGGCTTGAATTGATTGGCATTTAAGACCTTTCGATTTTTTAAGGGCTTGTTAGTTAATTATTGACTTTTCACAGTATAATAGGATTATATACTGGTCTTATATTTTTGAGGGTTAGGGCATTGAAATTTGAGTTCCAATGAACTAATTATATAATATTCACTTAATATTGAAAGAAAGTTGAAGAATTGTTCATATTATTATATTTTAGATATATTTTACGTTATTTCATATATTAAATATTTTTTAGGGAAAACACTTATAATCTTACGATCTACGATTACGATACACGATTTGCGGTTCAAGATGTATAACAATTTTACGATACGATTCGATTTTTACAACATTGAAATAAATCCTCACTATGCAGAGCTACGTGCTTTCTTTATATGTTTTTTAATAAAAGAATCATAGGGTCCTCTGCCTCATGAAACACATTACTTGACGTGAAAGTTTCAATATATTCTGGAGCCATTATAAGTGATATGTGAAACTGCGTATGATGAGCTGCAATGTGGGGGGGTTGCTTAAAAATCTTCTGGATTGGAAGACTAGCTCCTCTGATTGATAAAAGGAGGAATATGGCACATCGATGGCAACCTCAAAAATAGATGATTTAAATGTGGATCCAGATGCAATCCAGAAAATATCTATGTTATTCCAATGTCCATTTATTTTTGGAGGTCTTGCTTCCATGACTGGACTCTTTGATGACGTCTATCTGTATAGGTCCCATATATATGGGATTCACAGTTCTGTAAGCTGTACATTCCTAGAGGACTAAGGCACTAAAATTCCTCTTAAGGCTGGTTTTATGAAGTACCTAATTTACGTGGAAAATTAATTCATCTAGATCTCATCCTGCATTTTGTGATTAACCTCTTTTTACCTAATGTTATGCAGTCCGAAGCTTCAAAAGGAGTTGAATTTGAACAAGAGATACTCCAGGCTGAATACTCCTTTCTATGTGATAAAATCAGACAGTTGCATGAAAAGGTTTGATCACTTGTTTCCATCCTACCTGGACAGGATATCACATAAAATGATCCTCTGTCTCTGTTTTTTTCTTTTTGATGATATATTACACAAAATGTCTTATAACATTTTATTTGTCCTGCAAAAATTTTTGTATGATGTATTATTTACTTATTAATAGAGAGCTAACTTAACTCGAGCTTTCACTGAAAAACACCCAGATGGATCACTAGTCCAAATGCGTTCATCCTCTTCATCACTAAAAATAAGTAAATCGTTGAGGATTGAAAGAAGTTCCCTCAAGCTCTCTAGCTCCAAACTCTTAGCTTCCTTCTAAAAGGGATATCCCAACAGACTTCCCTCCCCTCAAAATGATATAAGTCGTTAACTCTGGCCTTCCTATTGCAAATGATTCAAAGTAGCCTCATGTAAACGTCTTTAAGCTGTCTATCACCCACCCATAAGTCATCTCAGAAAGAAATCCTATTTCCTTTACCCAACAACAATCTAAGCTTATTTTTAAAAACAAAACATACTCTCTCCTCTCTGCCCCCAATCCTATATATGCTCTTAACCACTAATGAAACCCCCTAGTCATTCTTTCTCTAAAGAACCATCCCCCATTGTTTTTTACTATGTACCTAGCTACTAACAACTTCCTCCATAAAGCCCCCGTCTCTCTAATAAACCTGCTACAACTACTTATAAAGCAAAGCTTGATTCTTAGTCCTTAAGGGAATGATCCCCAAGCAACCCTCCTTGGGCTTAGAAACCTTGACCCAATTGACCAAGTGTACCTTTCTTTTGTTTGTGTTACCTCCCCATAAAAGAATTCACTTTCAATTTTTTGCAATTTCTTCGCCACTCCCATTGGTATCTTAAACTGTAACATGTAATAAATTGGGAGATTAGCCAACATAGATTTGATAAGAGTTAACTTTCTTGCCAAAGACAAGTAATTCCTTTTCCACATTGCTAGTCTCTTCTCCACCTTTTCCACATCCGAGGACCACAACCTTTTAGATCTAGGGTTCCCGCCCACTGGTAAACCTAAATAGGTGAAGGGAAGTAAACCTAAATAGGTGAAAGGAAGCTTACCAACCCCGCACCCTATCACCTCAGCTAAGTCCTTTAGCGTCTCATCCTCCATACCTATCCCGATGACAATGCTTTTACCTAAATTCTTCTTAAGCCCCAACAGCAATTCGAAACACCTAAGAATCGCCTTGAAGCCTTGTAACTCCTTGGCAAAGGCCTTGCAAAGCAAAAGAGTGTCATATACAAATTGCAAGTGAGTTATCACTGAACCACCCCTAAACACCTCAAAACCATGAACAATACCCAAGTCCCTAGCCTTCTCAATGAGTCTATTTAATCCTTCTTTCATTAGAGTGAGAATAGATGGGGAAAGGAGACCTTGCCTTAACCTTTGTTAGCTATCAGATTAGTTGGTGATCTGTTAACTAGAATGGAATAGGAAAATTCTTCAAGGCATGCCTTCATTCACCTCTTCCATCTAACACCAAAGCCCATGCAATCAAACAATCAATATGCAAAAATCCAATCCACAAAATAGTATGCTTTCTTCATATCAATTTTAAGAAGAAATCTTGGCTTTTGCTCTCTCTTCCTAATGTAGATCAATTCGTTAGCTATGAGAACCTCATCCAGGATTTTTCCGTCTTCTACAAAAGTCCCTTGAGATTCGCCAATAATATCTCCAAGCAGAGTCTTCAATCTTTCCACTAACAGTTTTGCCAACAACTTGTACACAAGCAATCAACTGATTGGTCTAAATGTCTTAATTCCGAGGGCCCTCCCTCCTGGGAACCAAGGTGACAAAACCATTTTTAAAATCCCTGTTAATAATCCCCCTTTCATAGAACTCCACAAGAACTCTAAGAAAATTTGAACCTACCACACCCCAAAACTCTTTTATAAAGCGAAATTAAAGCCGTTTGGTTTTAGAGCCTTATTTCCTTCTATGGAATCTTTACCCTAAGAATCTCCTTCTCAAAAGCCCTTTCCAACCAGGTGACCTTATCTGGGTCTACCCTTGAAAAATCAATTCCCTCTAAAGCACCCTTCCATGCATGTCTGCTTATGAAGTCTGCCATCCATCTACTCCCTTGGTCCTTAGAAATGAGCTCACCCCAGGCCCCGAAAATGTCCAAGTCATGGTGTTGGAAGAACTGAAAAAAGGTGGTGAAAAGTGAAGTAGAAAGGACAAAACACCCCACTAGGAGAAAAATACTCGCTTAGCATAAAGGAAGATAAAGGTGTAGAGGGTACCGGGTCTGCAGGAATCCCTAAGAAAATCAGAGGCCATCCAATTAGAAGACCATCTTATGTGAAAAACCTAACATTCCTTAGATAGCTCTGAAACCAAAGAAAGTTGTCTCGTCAAGTCGAAGCGAACTCTGAACCCTCCTAAGAAAGAGGTAGAATTGCTGAAATCCATTGTAGCACCGCCTCTCATTTGAATGAGCGTCTGCCACGAAGTAAAAAATAAGGGACAATCCATCCTCTCAAGTACCTCAGCTCGAAAGACAGAACAAGACGTCGGTTCACCACTAAAGAAGAGGGCCAAGGAAGGAGCATCCAGCTACTGGGGAGATGCCACTAGAATGGCTCTATCCATTCTATATCGATGTAATCTGCAAAAACAATCAGAAGAATATGCCGCTGAAGCACAACCAAGAGGAACAGATGATGTAAAAGGAAAAGAGAAAGGATGGAGAGGACAAAAATAAGGAAGACAAACCAGGTGAGGAAGACGGTGGCTAACGAAGTGACGAGCACGACAGGCTACAGAAGACCGGTCTCTTCAAGGGGAACCTGCCTACCATCTGAGCCTGGGTAATAGAATCACCATCTTCCTCCTTACTTAAAATCAAGGAAATGTAAGCTTGAACTACCTCCCTAATATCATCCTTGTCTATGATCCTCTTCCCATTGACAACCGAAGAGTTTATACTATTAACCTTCTGCTTGAAATTTTCCATTCTGTGGAAAAACTAGTATTCTTATCCCCCTCCTTCAACCGTAGACACCTCAACATTTGCCTCCATTCCACTTCCTCCCTTCTAAAACACTTCCAAAGTCTAGATCTGCATAACCTCCTCTTGGTAGATTCCTCTTCCTCCAAGTCTTGAATATCCTCAATGGCGTCCCACTCTTCTAATTCTCTCAATGCCACCTCCTTACGCTCTTGAACAGAGCCACCATTATCTTTTAGCCACTCCTTGATTTTTAGCTTGAGAAGTTTAAGTTTGGATCCCAACACAAAGCCAGCCCAACCTTCCACCTTAAAGCTGCTCCACCATGTTTCCACCAACTGCTTGAATTTACCATCCTCCAACCATGAATTATTGAATCTGAAAGACTTCAGCCCCCAATCTAGCTTCTCAGGTATCCAGAAGAATAGGAGAATTGTTCGAGATCAGATTGAATAACTTCAACTGCAATGATGAGGGGAAGAGGTTCTCCCAATCCACGAACACTAAAAATCTGTCAATCTGCTCATCACCACCCTTTCCTTTGTTAGACCAGGTGAATTTACCGCCAATGAGCAGATAATCGATCAGCTGGTTGCGGTTAATGAAATTGGGAAAACCCCTCATCCCTCTGGATGAAGCTACCTCCACCCCTTTCCTGAAGGGAATGTGACAACGTTAAAGTCACCTCTGATGCACCATGAGTCAGTCCCACCGCTCCATCTTCTAATCTTCAATTCCTCCCAAAAAACCTCCCTATCTCCATCCAAATAAGGACCATAGATGTTGGACACTACAACTTCTGTGTTGTCCATTATATTTTTGAATGGGATGATATAAGATCATTTGCTTTGATGGTTCTGACTTTAGCACAAGCTTCATGTCACTACAACTACTATTCTCTATTTTTATGTTGTTGATAGTTAATAATGTGCTGATGGATGTGAGTATTCATATTGTAACCATGTTTCTAGTCCTTACCTTGAGTATAACTTTAATCATCTTTCAAAATAAAAAATAAATCATATCACAAATCATTCAAAGGGTCAAATTGCATTGAATCATTAATCTTAAGATTTTTCAAAAACTAAGGAAAAGTAGACAGGCTTGTAGCACAATTTTTAAGTGCTTACTGTCAATTTTAAAGGTTGTGGTTTGAGTCACATTACCATTTCAAAACAACAGCAACCGAAGGAGAAGATAACACAACCATTTCAATGACAAATAGCATGGTGAAGATATTGGCTGCGTTTGGGTGAGGGGTAAATTTTGCAGGGGTTACCCTCGGTATTATGAATACCCTTTGCTTGGAAAGGGTTTTCAAAAGTGGGAGGGGAGGGGTAAAAAGTTGAGTTTTTACCCCTACCCCTTAGTTACCAAACAAGGGTCATTGGGGGTTACCCCCCATCCAAATTCAGCCATTGTCTTGCTCTGTATAGTTGCCTTTTCCCCTCCCCATTCTTCAAAGTCCATACTGACCCAGCTGCCAAGTTCCAACTATTAGTAACATTTCTGAACTATTATTAGAAAGATTCTCAACCTTCCACCTTGGGACTAAGATTTGGCCCCACATACTGAGTCTCATAAATCCCGTAAAATCATTTTTAAAAAGAATCAAAATAAAAAGTGAACATAACAAAACAACAACAAAAATGCAATCACTTCTTAATATCATTAAAGTTTCATATTCCAAAATCTTAAGGCAAACATTATAACCGAGTAAGAAGAGGAGCTGTTTCTTGCACTTAAAAGTTAGCTATGTAAAATTTGGCTTGGCCAACAACAATCTGAGCACATGAATCCTAGTAACTTTTGAAATGGGTTTAAAACCCATTCACAATAGCTGGAAATAGCAAAAGAGGGAGGAACAATTATTGGAAAGTTTAAAACCTTCCATGATGGTTGAAACTCATTTGCTTATGACATAAGAGGAAAGAAAAATTTATGTTGAAAATCCTGTTTCTCAGAATTAATGTTTACTCTTTCCTTCAGTAAAAGCCAAAACATCATGGAGATGGGTTTTGAAAAGTAGAAATCGAAAAAGAAGAAACTGAAACTCCTAGTTTTCTGAAAATGTGGAACCGTTTCTGTTATCCAAAGAAGTCTAAAGCTTCAAATCCCTACAATATCTCTTGCTTTTTGTTAAGTGGGTTAAACCTTTCTTTTCAGTCAAAAGGCACCAGGCAGGTTAAAAGGAAGCGTAGGCGATCCCTCTTTTTTTTGGGATTATCTTGAGGTATCCCCACCCCACATTGAAGGTGAGACTAATCGACGGATACATGAAACCTCGTGCCAGACTTGCTAATAAAATTTGATTTTATTAGCAAATAACCATCATTTTCCAGATTACACCATTTCTTTATTTGGTCTAAAACATTACTTGATATGAATCATATAGTATCATATTGATAAACTATATGAAATTGATCCTCTTTGTAAGATTTTTCGCAATATGATTTGTATACACTGAAATTGTACAGTTTGAATCATATTTATTTATGATAACCATTGAAAAAACATTGATTTATTATTTTAATAACCTCATTTACTTTTTATCCAATTTGTTTGGAGTCTAATGATGCCATGCATGGATTCGTATAGAAGTCCGTATTCTGAGCATTTTAGTGCTGTCAACTAGATCCTTGGTGTACTTGCTATTCAGCTGTTAAATCTGTTTCATCTATTTATACAACATAGTATTGCACTCATCATGATCATCATGATCATCATGATCATTACCATTTTCCCATCTACTTGGAATTGGCTTTTTGAGTTCTTCCTTTCTACCCAAAAAGAAACCATATCCTCCATCATGTCATTGTCCCTTTACTCTAGTACTCTAGGTTTCTATGGCCCCTGTTTCCTCGTCGTACCTTCTACTTGTAACCTTTCAATTTTTTGTATATGAGATGTATTTGATCTTTTGTATGTGTCCCCAAGACACCTTAAATGGCTTTCCTCATGTACTCATCTATTGGGGCTATTTTCATGCTCTCCTTTATGTGGTTATTCTAATTCTATCTTTGAGCATGTACTTCACGACATCCCTAATGTGGTCATGGCATGGGTTCTATCTTTATCAATGTCCAATTTTAGTATCACACTGTATATCTAATACTAAGATTTTGATGATGATTATAATGCTATGGTGTTATTTGGCGAATAATATCTATTGGTGGATGGACAAGAAATTATCAAGGCATGATGACATTGAGAGTTTTTTTTTTTTTTGAGAGTGAGATAACTAGCTCACTGAGAGTGCTATATTCTGTTCCCTCTCTTTTCACTAACACAGGCAAAGGAACTAGAAGAAAACATCGAGATAACAAGGAAAGATATGGAGCATCCAACTGAAGTGGAAGTTGAACTCAAGAAACGGCTTGCACACCTGACTGACCATTTAATACAGAAACAAGCTCAGGTTAGTTGACCTTCTTTCCATCAAACCTTATATGAAATGCTTTCCTTCTGAGTCTGACCAATTATCTTTTCTTTCTCTAATATTTCCAAACCAATAACTCTTTAGGCTTTTGCAAGTCGAATATAGGCAGGCTTAAGAAAAGCAATCTTTATCCTCATAAAATCTTATTATAGGCCTAGGGATATTGCAAGAGATTATAGGCAGGCTTGGAGAAAACCAGGCACTAGCTGTTTGCAGTAAGCTCTTCCATGGTGCTGATGGATTGGTTGGGTAGGAACGTGGTTTGAGGCAGGGAATCCTTGTGCTTTGGTTCTAGGAATCTAGGTCTATAGGAACAATCTTGTAGGTAAATACGAAATGTTTTACATAGTAACTTTGGATCCCTTTCTTTTTTATTATGTGGCAATTGATTAAATTGGGATTTTTACCCAACGTCCTTGTACTCGGGGAGAGGTGGAGATCTTGGGGTTCTTCATCATAAAAAAGAAAAGAAGAAGATATTATTGAATTGGGGTCTAGTTGTTATTATGGAATCACAGTTCCCTAGTTGTTGTAGAACTCTTGAAGCTTTTAAAAAACAAATTTGACCAATTAAAGTTTTAATGGCTCTACTCTGATAGTTTTGAGCGTGTTATGGAGTATAAATACTCCACAAATTTCCACTTCCAGCTTATAAAGCTACTCATTCTAGGTTGATAACTGAAGAGCATGTACAAAATGTTCTTCAAGAAATAGAAATGTTGGTCTGGATCTGCTTTCGTTTCAAGCTTGCAGCTTCTGAATATTTTTTTTTGAATAATTTCCATCTGGTCCTGGATTGGAAAATGGATTTCATGCTACTACTCGTTCTTAAAATTGTCATTCCTCACTCAAGTTTTACATCAAATGCACTAGGAACCTTTTGTCCTTTTTACATAAGAGTCCATCACAGTCAATTAGGAAACAGTTGTCCAAAAACAGTAGGTAGCTATTAGAGAAGGATTGAGGCTCTACAACTTTTTCTAGGCAAAAAAACATTCTTGCATGCCTAAAGGCTGTTTCAATGCTCCACATGTTTTAAGATTTCTGAAAAATAAGATAAATGAATTATTTATTAGCTCGAGATACCATTTTCCCATGTGCTGAGGGGGCAATGGGACACATGTAGATGGGTGTGCATAGTATATAGGGCTACATTCTTGGATTTACATAGAAGTTCTTGGATACTATGTATTACATCCAAAAAACTTTTGAAAACCCATGTAAGAGAAGGTTGGAACAACCTTGTAACAAATTAGATGAACTGAATGGGCAAGGAGTCTTAGGTTCTAGTTCCCTGTTTTGGGGCCATCTGATTATCACTCCACCCTTGATTCATTGGCCCCACCTTTCAACACATATACAATATGAATATTTTAAATCAAACAACTAGGATCACTTTGATGCATGTGTCAATGGGGTATGCCTAACAACTCATTTTGATGCATGTTTTACATCATGTTGTTTTTTAGTCATCCTTTTAATATTGGCTGTATAAGCAGCCATTTTGATTTTTGACAAACCAGTACAATATCATTAGTAGTATTTAATATATAGCACGGAAAGGCATTTCAGCTGGTACACAATTACCTTTTTCTTCCAAAATATATTTTTTCTAGAATTCTTGGATACTAGGTGTTGCCACCTTCAAAAAGGGCAAGTACATGCATCTTAATAAATGACTAAATGATGATGCTTGAGATATGAGATAACATTAAGCATATATTCGTGCTTAAATAGATCAACTATCATGAGATGCTCAATTCTACAACATCTTTTGGATGTTTATCATATACCAAAAAGAAACTGATCTGATTCTGGATTGTCAATAGGTTGAGGCACTCGCATCAGAGAAAGCAACACTGCTCTTCAGACTAGAGGTATGTAGGATGCTCCACTGTGTTTTCTTCTATTACACTTCATTCATTGAAGGTATTGTATAAATATTATTCTAATGTTAACAATAGTACGTGCATTTTTATTGAGGCTAAACATCACTTACAGGTTGAGCTCACATTTCAGTGAATGCGTACCCTGTACCCATCTGATGGCTTCAATGTGGGCTGTTAAAAAGTAAATATAGCCATCAGTTCATGGTCCATATCCATCTGTTAAGCTTCCAAGAATTGGATGCAGGGGATTGCTTGTTGGACACATTACTTTCCATTCCACTGGGCCCTCTCCAATTAATTACTTGGACTTCTGAAAGATGGGCCCACTTCTAAGGAATGCTCTCCGTAATAAAACTGTGAGGACATTGTTGAAACTCAGTTATTTATGCTATTTTTTTTATGATGGAGGGGGGAACCTCAAGCACAGTCCTAGTAAACCTCCCTTCGGGGGATGTCTCACACCCCCATAGGATAGCCACCGAGTTATGCCACGGAGACTCGAATTCGCACCATCCCGCTTCCTGAGGCGGAATGTTACCAGCTGAGCTATACTGAGTGGGGTATCAGTTATTTATGCTATTCATGTCAACTTTTGTTTTTCTTTTCTTTATTTTTTTGAAGTTATATGACTCAAATCACAACCTTTATGGTTACAAGCAAATATGCTATTGGCTTCTGCCAATGCCTCTAATTTTCTTAAACTCGGAAATTACAACCTTTAGTTTTGATCTTATGCAGACAGTTTCCAGATTACTTGATGAAAACAAGCCATCGTCTCAGTTGGCTGGCATGGTAGGACCCTCAGCAAGCGATGATATTGAATCTGGGATGTGGGAGAAGTCCCATATGAGGCTGAGGCCTGTGTTTCAGGACAGAATCCACTCTGGAAGGAAGCACTTGGGATCAATTCTTCGGCAATTGGATGCTATTTTCTCTGCCGGTGCCGTGTTCCTAAGGAGGAACCCAGCTGCACAACTATGGTCATTGGTCTATCTTATTTGCCTGCACTTTTGGGTTATATATATATTTACGTCACATTCTCAAGCATCTGATAGTGCCAGTTCTGGTGCAGTGGTCTCTTTGGAGAGCATCAATAAGACTGGCAACTGATTCTCGTCTATCAGTCTCATCCATG
This sequence comes from Chimonanthus salicifolius, assembly GCA_013350335.1. NCBI lineage: Eukaryota > Viridiplantae > Streptophyta > Magnoliopsida > Laurales > Calycanthaceae > Chimonanthus > Chimonanthus salicifolius. The sequence goes on along the minus strand of CM023535.1, from coordinate 58,721,203 downwards.
TCCATTTGATTATTTAATGCGGTTACTGTAATCATCTGAGATGATATTCTTGCTGATATAAATATGAAAATATCACTGATAATATGTACAACATGATGAGAATCTTTTGATTGTTCTGTCCATTATGCCTTCTATTATCCAAACCTGAATTTTCATTGATATTCATTTTTTTTTTTCTAATGTGGAAACCTGCCGGCCCCACGTCATGGTGATCATAGGTAAAACCCTATGGGACACACCATGAAATGGGTGCTGGACTGATGCACACATCCAATCACAATGGCAACCACATACTATATTAATGTTACTGAATTAGCCTCTACTCTCAAGAATCACTTGGTGCACATTTGTTTGCATAAATTTTCTATGCCTCACAATGGCTTCCAAACAGGGTGAAAACGCTTTTGACTATGTGTATACTCAACTTGACCATTGATAAACAGGTTGAAACAATATTTAAATCCAAACTTAACCCTTTAATATTCATCCGACCTGTCTTAGTGGATTGACTCAATCCAACTCATTATTAAACTAGTGACTCAACCTGCCTCTTACCTGTTTCGGCCCATTTATTCTATGAATTAGTCCAATTCAACCAACCTTAAATGGTTGATTTTCTACATATTTTCTGTGACTTATTTATTGAATAGGTCAATCGATTGTTTATCAAACCATGTCTATAGGGGCTAACTGAACAATTTATTAAATGGTTAACTTGGGTTGATTCAATTTAAAAGTTCTAAATTAGTTGATTTAATCTCATACTGGAACAAAGCTCATTATTAAATGGAATGACTTGACTCAAAAATATATTCAAGTTTAAATGGGTTGATTGACAACTCATTTATTAAACAATGGCTCTACCTACTTAGTATTAAATCTAACAGATTGACTCAATTCAGTTTAACTCATTTATCAAATAGATTGATACAACTTAAATAGTTTTGAATAGGTCAATCCAACTTGTATTTAAGATAAATTATTTATAAAAGTGGGTTGAATAGATTGATACAACTCAAATAGTTTTAAATAGGTCAATCCAACTTGTATTTAAGATGAATCATTTATAAAAGTAGGGTTGACCTGATTTAAGAATTTAGACAAAACTTAAATGGGTTGATTTATCTTGCCCCATTTATTAAATGGTTGACTAAATTTAATGTCTGTCACGTTTGACCTATCCTCAGGGGTCGACAATACTGGTAGTGGTGGATTTGTTGAAAATATTTATATTATTTTCTCATAAAAACCACCTTTTTGAATCGAGTACCACTTTTTAAATTCTCCAAAAACTTATGACTACCAATTCTTTTTTTAATTTTAAAATTTTATGACTTCCGGAAGTATAATTTGATTGTTTCTGTTAAGATGATTTTTATGAGTTTAATATTAAGCATAAACTTGTCCAATAGAACTAGCTTCTACAAAAGTCGTTTCCACATGATGATGCACAAAGTAATCCCATGTACTTGCTGCAAATTATGCACTGGTACTCTGTTTGGATAGCTGACCCAAACTTGGATATATAGCCGACCCAAAAATCCGATACCTGTTAGCCTCCTTAAATATTGTACTGATTACTATTTGTTGAATAGCTTTCAAGATATGACGATGACGACGACGACGACGATGACAATGATGATTTTAATCTTAAATATTTCTTGATACAATAAAAGAAGTATCCAAGTTTGATTAATTTTGCTATTACACTGATCCACAACTGATAGATATCAACGAATGCTAGTTTGTGCATTTACATTTTACAGCTGAGCTTAAGCTGGTGCAATTGAAACTTTATCAACTTGAACAATATATTCTAGACTTGCTGAAGGTGGTATCTGTATACCTGAGCCTAATTCTGCACCCTTTTCTCCAAAGCCCAGACTGGGAGGAATTATCACCTTCCTCTTCCCTCCTGCCTTCATGGTCTTCAAAACATACTCTATCCCTTCACACATTCCCTTTGTATATGGTCTTGATCCCATTACCAGAGCCAATGGTTTCCTCTCCCCTTCAAAAGTGTCCACAAACACTTCGCCCCTGCCCTCGACGATACCTTTCAGATCGATCACAACCAAGTCCCCCGGCCTCGGTGAAGCCCCACCACCGACTCGCATTTCGTTATATCTGATGCATGACAATTGTAATCAAGGACTAAAACTTTGACTGATATCTAAAATATTCAACCAACATATTTATTAGGTGTTATGTTTGAACTATTATGAAAAAAAGGGCCAAAATGGGTAAACACATTGGCCTATGTATCAGTAGTATATTAGATTTTAGCTGTGATATTTCATAAAATTTTGGCTGAAAATGTCATGAAATACCAGCCATTCAATGTTTTGGCTAAAATGTTACTTTCTTATCTTCTTCTTTTACCTCTTTTCCTCATCTTCAGAGTCTATTTCCCCTAATTCAGCAATTCCTTCTGAATTGTTTGTGTTTGTCTCTGTTTTTTTGTTCCATCTTTTTCTTAAGAAAGTGAGGGAAATTTTCATATTCTCTCACTTTTCAATCTCATTTATACTGAATTTGCAGAGAAACAAATTTAGAGAAGTTTCAAACATATTTGCACAACAGTGTAGCCTTCATTTGAAAATCGAAGTCTGTCTCCTTCAATTACTCCAACCATTTTCCAAAAAAAAATGCCGTTAAGCGCCCATAAAAAATATAAACACAACCATTTTCCAAAAAAAAATTCTAATTTTCCCAGAATAATATCCTATATTTGCTCAAATTCAACTGACACAAATCTGATATTTTGATTTTCAGCCAGAACATGGGTCAAAATTTTGTGTCTAGTAGGGGGATGACTCGGCCGAGTTGACAGGAAAACAATGCACTAGAGACAGAACGCATTTACCTGATACCATTAGGCAGCAACACCTCTTCCTCCCTCACGTCCCTAGGAAATAATAGAGTCATTATTAAACCAGAATGGAGAGAAAGAAAGAAACCCAGCATGGAGATGCATAAATAGGTAGAGATTTTCACTGACTTGGTATTTGCCTCTTGTTGAGATACTTCTAATCGGGTCTTGATCTGTTCTGAGAGGACACCGACGGCCAGGAAACCAGCCCACGCGAGTCCTGCACCTAGACCGAACCGCCGCGTTAGAGATGAAGCAATCCAATCGGTGGAGTCAGGTGTAGTAGTGGTGGTGTTCTTGGGCTTTGGCTGGATTGTTTTAGGAGGCAATGGAGATTGAGGCTGGGAAGTTGGAGGGGTTTGTGGTGGTAGTGGTGGTGGTGGTTGTGATGAAGACGGCGGCGACGATGAGAGCTGAAGTTTAGTGAGTGACAGAGAAGTGAAGGATGGAGATCCAAAGATGGAAGCCATTGCCTCAAAGAAATTGAAAGAGAGAGTGGTCATAACTCAAAACCACTTATATCATGTAGAGAGTCCGCTCCAACCTTATCCTTACACGTAACACGTTAAACGTTCACTCTCAGAGTCTCAGCTTATCACCTGAGAACAGGTCTCTAAGGTTCAGGCCGGCTTTCAGTCAATTTTGAGTAAATTTCATGGTGTAAATATCAATAAATATCTTTTTAGTTGATGTTAATTTTATTTGTACAAAATAATCTTATAGAATTATATTGGCAAAATGTTTGATTTTAAGGGTTATAAATGAGTACAGTGGGCCTTTGGCTCATTTCCTTAATTAATTTGGGCTAAAAATGGATTTTGAGCCTAGAAGCATTAATAATGGGTTGCAGGATAGGCAAATCAGGGGTACAAATATCGGCCGATATGTATCGGTTTTGAAGTTGTAAATATTGACCGATATATATCGTTATCGGCTGATATTTATAATATCGGCTGAAATATCGGCCGTATCATATTGGCCGATATCAAAATATCGGCCGATATCGACTGGAGAGAGAAAATATCAGCCGATAACGATTTTTTAACCCCTGAGTCAAATAGATAATCGGACACGTATAGGGCTTTCATACGGTCCATGGGCTTTTGAGTGGGGCCCAACTTTCCAACAAATGGATCTAAGCATTAACGGGCTGAGCGGACTCAAACTCTATCTTAATCGGAGCAGTACTCAGATCCAGCTGCATGTCCGATCCAGGTCCGATTTACAGGCTTGAGTTTTGGTGTAATTTTTCCTGGAAAAGTCTATTTAGATAAATAGATAATCTCACTTCAAATTCAGGGGACAAAAAATTGTCGATACCGAGATATCGGCCGAGATATCTCAGCAGTTAAAAATCCAAGATATCTTGGGCCGAGATTTGTAACCCTACTCAAATCTAAACTAGGATCTAAACTCATTTAACTTATTGATATTTACACCACGAACTTTACTCATGGTACACCATTTTTTAAATATTCCAATTTTACTCTCATATGAGAGAGACCTAGAGAGACATGTGAGGACAAAATTTCTCATGTGAGGATAAAATCGAAAAAATATGAAATTGGTGTACCATGAATAAATTCATGGTGTAAATATCAATACCCAAAAAAATTAATTGACTAGTTATTAAAAATAGCCCCAACACTTTTTTCACAACAGTGATTATAATAATGGATAAAGAATCGGATAACAATGAGAACATAATTTTCAATCTCCAAAATAAGTACTCAGACTTCTTTAATGATTCCATTTGATGGGCCTCAAACCAAAAGACCTAAAAACTACAAGTTAGGCCTCATATGCCCTTGAAATCCAACGAAAACTAAACTTGAAAAGATAGAGATTTAAATTGAGCTTACTACCCTTAATATAAATAACAAAGAACGGGAGAAATAAAGAAATTATTAACTTACAACCCTCAATACAAAAAAGCGACAAAAGATCTTACGGGCTTACAACCCTTATAATACAAATAACAAAGAAGAAAGAAAGAAGAAAGAGGATAAAAAAAAAAAAAAAAGCCTTGTAGATTTACTACTTCATACAAGTAACAAATAAGAGAAAAATAGTCAATCTCATCTTTAAGTCTTTCCTTCACACTGTATGAGATCTAAGATCCTCTGATTTTTATATCCTCAAATATCTATTTGTATACGAGTCATCCTTCACACTATGAGATCTTAGATCCTTTGTTTTTTATATCCTCAAATATCTATTTGTACATGAGGAACCTACAAATAAAAGACACATTTGCATATCTTTTTTCTTCAAATTTACATGTGGGAAACAGCGGGATACCACCCAGCATAAAACCTCCACGGGTGGACCCCTATCCCTCAGGCATACCAAGGTTAGACCACGAGGGCTTGAACACGTGACCTCCCGCTTCTTGAGGCAGGAGGTAACCAACTAAGCTGCACCCATGTCGGTTAATTTTGTTCTATTAACCATCTGCATATCTTCAAATTACTCATAAATGAAACCGAGTCACCAAGATAACTTGTGTTAGAGATTGGAGAGGGCATGCTCACAGTTTGGTGATCAAAACCGATGATCTAATGGGTTGATCCATATGGGATGAACATAAAGACTATTGAGAAGATAATATAGCAACATTTAGAAAGAATGAGAGCAAACAACTACTTAGGATATTTAATTTGGGAGATTGTTGGATATCATATATCCGATCCGCGTGAATCCAAAGGATCTTTGGATCCATCTCATTTTGTTAATAATCAAGCTGAGCCAGATGGCCTGTGGGCCGGATCTAACTCTATTTACATGACTACCAAAACTACTTAAATGGTTGCAGACCTCATATGATTAAATATGTTACATACAAAGATTCCAATAGTTAATTCAATCAGGTCCAATCCTTTATAAATGAATTTTAAATCAAATCCATCAATTTATAACTTGGAAGGATTTGCTTGACGATCAAGAGACTCATTTCATGAAATAAGGTCTTGAGTTCAATTCTCGTCTAACCCATTCAGACCACTATATGGGATTACTCCCCACCGACTTACCTAGTGTGTGAATTGAGAGATTTATACATACTCGTGGAATTAATCTTACAGAGTGGAGATATCCATGTTACAAAAAAAATCCATCTATTTATAAATGGACCATGAATCTACTGCACCCTAGCCATCGTCGAATACCCACAATCTCCATCGAGCAGACCGATTGTGGCCCTTAATGTATGGTAGGGATGCCAGCTAGCGGACAGGATTACTTGCCAGAAATGACCATGAATCTACTGCACCCTAGCCATCGTCGAATACCCACAATCTCCATCGAGCAGACCGATTGTGGCCCTTAATGAATGGTAGGGATGCCATCTAGCGGACAGGATTACTTGCCAGAAATGGTTGATTGCCAACTAGGTTCCTCAACATACAACGATGGAGCCCATCCAAATTGGATTGGGATAAGGACCGACGTGCATAGTGTAATAAAAAAATCCAGGGGGCCAAAAGGGGGTGCATCCAAAAATGAATATTCCTTGCTTACAAAGGATATTCAAAAGTGAGAGGGTAAAGGTAAAAATTTGATTTTTTACGCTTACCCGTTTGTTACCAAACAAAGGTACTAGGAGACTCATCCAAATGCAGTCATAGTGTTTACCTGATGTGTGGATAAAGAGATTTGCATATACCCTAAAGATTAATTGGATTCTCTGAGAGTCCCACACACCTGGTTTTAAACAAAAAGGAAAAAGAAGAAGAAAGCAATTAAGCACAAGAAAGGGGGACGGAGCAACCAGAGAATGAAGGCATTGGAAAATTTACACTTCAGAGAAAAATACAAGGCGTTTTCAACTGAGTTTAAGTAGGCAAATGACCCTTTAATAACTCATGACTGTACATGAACCATGAAGGAAGAACTTGCCAAGTCATCTATAACAATTGCTAACTGAAAATTTAAGTTGCATCTCAGCGAAGAATTCAGACGAGTTTAATGGATAGTCGAATGTAGGTCTTTCCAATGCAATACAAGAAGACTATTTTGGAAACTGATATAAACAACAATGGAACATTTTTTTTTATGTTTAAAATCTGTCACAGCATTTGACACTCCAACAGTTGTTTGGGTTGCCAATCAATTAGCCATGTTTTGGCTCATTTTGATTAAAATATAGGCATTGTTTATTCCTGAAGTTTTCCTTCCAACCAGGATGGCTTGTTCCTTCAAATGCAGGCAGTTGCATCCCATCAAATTCTAACTCAACATCCCGTACTTGAGATGGATCATTTACAGGCAGCCTTAGCTGAACTGCACTTGGAAAGGAAAATCATGTGCATGTCGCCGTCCTGCCTCCCTCGCCACATTCACTCTTACATTCATGCTGTATCCTGAACTCAAGATGGCGTTGTCCACCCAAAAAAAGAAATAAACAAAACATTGACAAAAAAAAAAATGGAACATACAAGCAAATTTACAATTTTGTGGATGAACAATCAACCCCCGAAAAAATTTAAAAAGAAAAAAAGGAAATGAATATGGTTTTGTCATCTTTCACTTGTTTGACTCTGATTATCAAGATGGGCCACTTTAGCACTCATCCTTCATTATTTCTCAGCTCCTGGTGTAGTTGTATGCTCACATGACCCTCTGTCTGCTTGCTCTCGAGTGCCCCGTGATGGTTCTCTCTCTCCCATTAGAGGTGGCACTATCCTTGGTCTTGGCACTTGCGTGGCTGTAGGCTTCTGTAATGGTTTTAATGCAGCCATAATTTCAGAAAATGAAGGTCGCAGCTTTGGATCTCTGCAATGCCCACAAGCAACAGGGAGTCAGATGCCCATTAAAAGAAAAGGAAAGAAATGGAGAATAGTTGTCTGACGATAATATGCAGGTTATCTACAGCACACACAGCCATTCTGATAAATGGACCATTTTCAGAAAAGTTTCCAAAACTACTAAATGATTTACAATGTTGGAGTATTCTATCTTAGGAAAAGGAGCTCCATTACATGGATCAAGTTCCAAAAGATCAGGGAGGAATTGAATCTCCCAACCCGCTAGGCCCACTTCCCAACTGACCCTCTATTGGGTTATTGCAGTATGGGACGGCTAAGGTAATGGATGTTACAGTGTAAGTATGCAACAAGAGACATGCTCTTCCGCACACATGACCTGCACACACCAAGTTGGCAGTACTAATTGAAACAAATTTCAGAAGCGTTTTCCATTAGTACCTCAAGATTATTGCGTTGCAGTATGGGTGGCTAAAGTGATATATGTAACAATGCAAGCATGCAATGAGAGATTGCTCTTCCAGACATGGCCTTCCATTAAGGGACGGCCCTCACTATAGGTGAAGTAGGCGGCCACCTAGGGCTCCCAAGTCCATAAACTCCTTTGTTATATGTTAAATAGTTAATAATGCATACTGAAAGCATAAATCCATTGTTGTCTAGTTCGGTTAGGTTACTTCCTTTTCACTTAGGTTACCCGTGGGTTTCTTAAAAAATTAAAATAATAATAGTAACAATCATAATAATAATTATTATTATAATCCTCATTTTTATTGAGTTTAATAATAATAATGAAAATAACAAAAAAAATTCATTAATAAAGAATCTTTTAAAATATATGTATCATCTAAATAGAACGAAAGATAAACCTATATTGAGTTGATAATTTTGAATTAAAAATAATTTAAAGCTTTTAAAATTTGAAAAGATGAAAAAACATAGCTTTATTCATTTGATCAATGTATATTTTATTAAACGTAATATACAATTATAAATCATTATAATTAAGATAAATATTAAATTTTTAAATTTCTAAAAATTCAAAAAACTTAAAAATTAAAATAATAATATCTTCGTTTCAAATGAGAATTGATATTAGTGTCACACTCGAATATGATAAAAGATGCAGTAAAGTAAAAGAAATAATTGAAGTGCTAAATTATATAAAAAAAATGAATTGTTGTTTTCCAAATGCATGGATTGCTTATAGAATAATGTTGCCTCCACAGAAAGAAACTTTTTCAAAGTTAAAACTAATAAAATCTTATCTTCGGTCTACAATGTCACAAGAAAGATTGAATGGATTAGCTATCTTATCTATTGAAAAAGAAATGTTAAAAAAAACTTGAATATAATAATTTAATTAATAATTTTACATTTCAAAATCATAGAAGAGTAAATTTTAAATAATACTTTGTTACAAATTTGATTATGATATTTTATTTGGATGTTTCACACTTTGTAAAAAAAGCTATATGATATTTTTTGTGAGTGTATAAAAGGTCATCTTAAGAGTTCGCATAAAGCCCCTAAAATCTCAGGGCCGACCCTGCTTTCATTAGTATCCCAAGATTGTTACATTGTAGTATTGGTGGCTAAATTGATGTATATCACCATGCAAGTACACAAGAAGAGATTGATGCTCTTCCAGACATATGAGTGCACATGCCAGGTTGGAACAATTGGTTTATTGTCCCAAGATTATTGCAATATCATCTTTCTTGATATTATCCTGGTTTTCAAAATATCACCAGATCTTAATGCATTTTCCACAATAATACCATGCTATTTTCATAATAATTGCCTAAAATCTCTTGATAATCATCATCATATAAAACATCAAAGCCATGATGTCCTATCCAAAATCAATAAATATCGAACATCACCAAAATCTCTTCATACTTTAAATCTATAGGATCTCTAAGATTCTTAATATTTTTTGTTGTATATTGCATGTCTTAAAGAGAACTTTAATCAATTTTGCATTGCAGGAATGGAGCATAAAGAGTGAGGTCCAAAGGGAACTCCGAGTAGATGGGAGACTCATTCTATATGCCCTTTTTCTATGAACATTGCTCATTCCCTATCCCTTTTCGTTCAAAATGCCCTGGATTGCTCACCAAATGAGCTAGCTTTGGTATTCCAAGCAAGGCTGGAAAAGTTTGAGTCAACCTGTTAGTTGCATAAGAAGTCCCAACAAGTTTTTAAGAGACACTGGGTTGAAAACAACGAATTGTCCTGTTCTAAAAAAGGACATGAACTTCGATGAGTGTCATGAGTTTTGCAAAGACACGGTGAGCCATGCCTTGATTCAAGGTGAGTTTAGTCACTAATATATAACTAAAACAATGCATGTGCTTAGATCTTTCTCTGGATGAAACTCACTAGGCCTGTTCATGGACTCTGTTCATGCTGGGTTTTTCTCTATATTAGCTTGGGCCAATAGGTTATTTGAACTCTTGAACCCACCTGTTTGGAAAAGTACAAAGTCCAAGTATTGCCCGTTTGATCATCATCATCATCATCAAAAGATCCTAAAATCTCATCTATTTGAGGTTGGCTTTTCGAGTTTTACTTCTCCATTTGACCCTATCAAAAACCCCAATGCTTGTCACTCCAATATCTATAATGTCTTCCTTTATCCTTACCCTCCATGCCTTCATTGGTGTAACTAGTCTCCTAGTTTAAAAGCCCAAGCGCCCGTTTGATCCTACAAGAAATTCAACCATTCAGATTTGATAGTATGTAAGCTAGAAGTGGACCAAATTTCAGCCCAAAGCTCAATTTTTAGCTAGAAGAGGATCACCAATAGAAGAATGGATGAAGGTTTTAACCATTGAGATCATGTGGTTAGAAATTGAGTTTTCAGCGGATATTTGGTCCACTTGTAGTTCATCAAGTTTAGTTTCAGCCTAAAGTTAGTTCGTTTAGTTAATAAAATGAAAATGGAACAAGTTTACACACAACATATATTAGCTATATGGGTTGAAAAACCCAACACAAGCTGTTTCAACAGGCTTGAGCTTGATCGTTAAGCTAAATGGGTTAATAAAAGTAGCCCAAGCTACGCCCTTTGGGCTATTATATATGTTCAAGCCCATTTGTTTATGACGGGCTCAGGGAGGGCTTAAGCAGATGAATAGGCATAACACACACCAACATTAACTCGACTCCCACTCCATCTTACGTGCTTTCTTGTGCTTTTTCTTCAAGACGCTTCTGTAAAATAACATTTTGAATGCCCATATTCATTGTTTTAACATAATATTTAAATGTTTCAATCATTTAAATAAACAAGACTCGCAAGATGCAAAGTTTACTTACCCATGTCAAATTTTAAATTGTGGAGTTCCAAGTTTTCCAACCTTGGTTCCAAGTGGTCGGGTGAATCTTCAATGCTTGAGAAGAATCTTTACTATGGAAGTATGCATTATGTTGTTGTCATTCTCCTCCCATATTTCCCAAGTATGGCTAACAAGATCATTCGCAAAGAATCGAATAGGGGCAAGAAAAAGATGGGGGAGTGTTTAAGAAGAGACTAACGTTTGTTGTTACGAAAAGGGATAGGGTTCTTTAAAAGATCTATGGTGGGAGATCATCATCACACCAAAAAAGTGTTCGAGATTATCCATTGAAACGCCTTGTTAAAGACAAGGAAACAAAAGTGAAGGTAATTATGAAGATGGGGGGTAATTATTATAAACAATATTATCTTACTTTTCAAAAAAAATATTATCTTTAGAAGGCTTCTATTGAAAAAGGAAGCAAGCAGATTCAAGAAGTTTTTTGATGAGATCAGGGATGTGGTTGTCTACAAATAGGAAGACATACATGGGTAAATAAAAACATTGAACAAAAGAGTGAATTCCAAACTATATTATAGATTGGTGCAGAGGGATGGGGCACCTTTGAGAATTCAAGCATTTTTTGGGTGCGTAGTGCAAAAGTATATCTAGACAAAACTCAATTTGAGGAAGACATCACCAAAGGAAAATTATAGTTTGTGCCTATTAGTGGTGGAGTATTGCAACCATCTGTTTGGTGAATGCGACTTTGCCTTGGCTTTACAGATGATGTTTGTGGAACTGATGGGTAGCCTATGGATGCTAGAAAAGGATGTGAATTCAATCATGAGAAGTTAGGAGAACCATACATTTGAATGTGAAGGTTGATTGGTGGGGCCAACAATTCAATGGCATGATGTTCTTACCATTGAAGAAAAGGAATAACAAAATCTTTAGTCAAAGGAAAATTCAGCTAACAAGGCATTTGAATTAGCAAAGGCAAAATTGATCAGATTAGTGTTAGCTCACAATTTCCATTTTCCTTTGTTTACCCTTCTCCTTCCCTTCCATCGTTTCGTCCCAAACGACCAGCAGATTGCATAATGTCTGATATGTACCCGACACGGATACTAGAAGGGTTTCAAAGTATCCGTGCTTCTTAGCAGAGCGGTGTCTTGATCTCTGCCTCCAGACCCGTCTCTCGCATTGCACGCACCAACAAAAAAAGAAAAACACGGAACCGGCCCTCCCTACGTTTCATCAGCTAACCAATCACTCATCACCACCTCCTTGCAGAAGTTTCGCCACCGTTTATCCAAGAAAGAAATCTCGTGGGTCTCATGGCTAGGAAAACCCCATGTAGAGGCTTCCCCTGGACTCGGTCGTGCCTCGTCTTGTGGCAATCTGTCCCTCTCCCCTGTTGTTTTAGCGTCCTGCGCCCGCCACCAACCACTGCTGCCAGTGCCTTCTCACCCGCTACCAGCTTCTGCCCCAGCCTCCTTGCTACCGTTCACCATCATCCTTTCTCCATTGCCCCTTCGAGTCTCCATCACAACCAAATCCAGCTGATCCCAACAATCCTTAACCCAAGTCTTCTCCAAATCATCAGATCTCCCTGTTGCTACTCACTACGCCAGTCTCCCTCCACCATTTCGTTCGACGACACGTCAGCCCAACCACCGTCCATCACTCCCAATCGCCAAATCCTCCTATGCACTAGACCGTCCCTGCTCTATTTCCAACTAACCCATCTTCCAATCCATCCTTACCCAAATCAAGTCCAACCCCTTTCTCCACATTTCAGTCAGTCGTGGGCCCCACTTTGACTAGGTATGACTAGACCTTACCCAAATCCTTTAAAATCGATCCTTTGATCGTCTCGTCTTCCTGACTCTTGGACTCAATGGCACCCAACGATGGTGATGAGTTTGTTACCAGATCTAAGTTGAAAGAAATGTTTGCCAAGCTTCGAGTGTACTTGAATCCATAAAAGAAATGTTCCAAGAAGAAAGAGATAAGAGACAAGGAGGTGGAAGGGTAACTCTAAGCACTCAAATCAGGTCGACTCAATCCCCAAACCACCACCACCACCATCATCACCAATACCACGTACCACGCATTCTTTGACCTTCCCCAATTCACAATACATATAGCGATAAGGATGGAGAGCACATATTTATAGTTGATTGTAAATTGCCATTCCCTCCTAAGGAACATGCCATTCTTCAAGAGCAGTTTGTGGACCTCTTGGCAATAGAGTTGATTTATCCTAGCTTGAAGCCTTGTGTGTTCCATGTTTATTTAGTAACAGAGGTGGATAGCTCTCGTCGTATATGCATTGACAGTTGCTCAGTTAACAACATAGTCATTCGGTTATTTGGGGTTGGTCTACACCTCGGTCTAGTTTCTCAGGACATTTTCTGGTACCTCAGGACATCTTCCCTTACTATGGCGATGATGCAGATGTGTTGTCTGATTCCAACTCGAGAATGTGTTCTTTCCAAGACCGGGGGACTGATGTAGGACAACGAATCGCACGTGGACCCCACATCCCGTCTTAATCTTCTAAAAATGATTTCCCTGGACTTCCATTTTTTTATTTGTTGCTTTATTTTATTTAATTATGCTTAATCTCATAATTAGTCGTGTTTTGGATGTAATTAGTTTAATTTATCGCATTTTTTCCTTTTTAGTATAGAAGCCTCCTAAAGGCTCTGGTGTAATTAACTTGAATACTATTTTTGGAATCAGATTGAGAGTTGGGGTTTTCTCTCAAAAATCCCCAATTTCCATTTTCCTTTGTTTTCCCTTCTCCTTCCCTTTCATCACAGACGAACCAACAAATCACAGAGTCCTTGCGTGACAAGGACAAAACCGACTTCCCATCGCCGGCGTTCCATCAATCCGATGTCAAAACACCCCAGCCTACTTCATTAGGAGATGAGACCAGTCACCGTTGGCTCCATTAATCTCCCCTATGATGCCTGCATATGTCATGGACATCGTAAGTGATGTAGGGCACGGACACAGACACAGACGATCCCCACAGATCCATTTCTATTTTTATTTTCTTTATTCATATTTGTTTTATTTAGCAAGTTTGAGTAGAATAGAATTATTATTTTCATTTGAGATTTTAATCTCTTAATTTTAGTTAGTTTCCGTTTGGATAGAGTCCTAGTTTAGTAAGGAGGCCAGGTCGGTGGCTTTTCCGTTTTAGATTCTTATGCTATTCTCGAGTTAGTGTTTTCTTATAAATACCTACGGATGTAATAGAGATAATATACACAATGGATTAATAAAATTTATTACGGCATAGCCTTTTGTTCTCTCTTTTATCTTTCTTATTCCTGCCTAGTTGCAGGCTGATTCTTCATCAGTAAGGACATGCCATCAATACAGGAGGGACATGAATTTTGCACATAAAATTGAAATGTCTGATACGGACACGATGCCGACATTGAGGTGCCCGTGCAACATAGATTCTCCCTAACCTATACTTTGCTATCTATCCACCTCCGCATTAGCTAAAGAAGGAGTATGCTGCAAATAGAAGGCATCCATTGCCTCTTCAAATGAGATTGTTCTGCATTTCCAATCCCATGGTCTTGATCTAGGATAATAACATCCACAAAAAAAAGTTGCTATTTCCCTTGTGGCGACGGCCTCGTGTCAAGATTTTTGAGTCAAGGGGTCTAAAATTTGCATTTTACCTCTCAAATAAATTGTATCTTCTCATAAATGTTTTAGCAGATCACCTAGCTATGTTTGGAGGCAGGACTCTTCTATGAAAAGAGCTTGTAGCACCATTGGCAAGTGCCCGTAGCATCAACCATAAACACCATGGTTTCAAGTCACATTCCTAATCATGAAATAGACAATTGGGCCATATAAAATAATTTGCCAAAGGCAAAATATACCCAATCTAACAGCTAGTGGGCTATGAACTAAGTTAATGTTTGGCAGGCACTTTGCTTTTTTCACATCAAGGCCTACACCGTTGTCAATGACCAAACTAGCTTTTTGTTTTTTTCAGGGTGGGGGTCAGTGAGTTGAATTATTAACTGAAAAGGGGTTTTTAAATTCCTTTTCCTCAAGAAGATTGGTAGGAGTCAGTTGTGCCAAGCAAAACACCTATTTTTTTTTTTTAATGTGGAACAGAACAGGCTATGAACTTCTTCGGGTATTTAGAAGACATGAACTAGAATGTCAATCAATAATTTGTATATTAGATGACACATACTGTGATTTGGCCAACTCCATGCTAATAATTCGGTGCAAGTCATTTAAATTCACATGTCATTTGCATTGGCCAATAGTATTAGTTGGCTGATACAACTATACTAGGCATAAAGCCATCCACAGTTCCCCCACCCACCTCACTCACCAACCATCTTTCTAGCATATCGACAATACATATCTAAAAGCATGTTATGTGTCATAATGCCCCCTTCTCAACTTCAAGAGCCATTCAAATCATGATTTGAGCTTCATCCTAACACTATAAGTTGTTGTTTCTTATTGTTCTTGTTAGAATTACCTGAAACGGTAACATGACTTGAACCTGTAACCTTTCTAAGATACACAATTAGCACCCTCTTTTTAGTTTTTAAGGATTTCCTTTTTTAAACTGAAAAATGCACGTCTTCAGCCAACTCAGGATAGATTCTAGAGTTATAACAGAGAAGTATGCATGTCTAATATCTTTGCCATTTGAACCTGTTTTTTCGTATTCATTTTCTTAATAATTCTCAAGAACTTTTGGGGTTCCAAGAAAGATATTTAAACTAGCAAACAAAAGGTAGAAAATAAATGCTTTAACTCACGTTTGCCAACAGTTGCTTATGATATCAGCAATGGCAGGATCCATGTCATCTGGAATATCAAGGCGACGATGTTGAAAGCCAACAGCACCGACAACTTGCATGGGGTTCATTCCTCCCCATGGTTGTTGCAAGGTAGAAAGCTCCCACAGAATTATCCCAAAGCTATATACATCACACCTGCAAGTCACAATAACAATTCTGATGGATAACACAAATACCAACACATCTAAGAGAAAATGAGAAAGCTGTAGGGAAACAACAAACATACTTTTCATCAGAAGGTTCATTTCGTAAAACTTCAGGAGCCATCCACTCAGCCTAAAACAGAAGAAAGTGTAAAACTTACAAGCTCAAGTTGTCAAAAATGATTGACTAAAAGTAAACAAAGATATCGCTAGAAACAGAAAATTGAATAAATTCCAACATTACTAACTGATAACAAGTGAAAAATGCAAATTCAAATTGACCAATAGCACCAGACATTTGAATCTTTTATAAACCAAAAAAGGTAATGACAAAATAAAGTAGGAATGAATTCATCAAGAAATCTTAAGAAAATCTAAATGGACCTAAAGGATGGTGATGAAATTCTAAGATGTAAAGTGAGGAATGAAGATTCCTTGTACCTCAAAGTGAAAGCCCTCTCTAACAACAAAAAAGAAGGTAAATGAATGAGATCAGAGATTGCCCTAAGTGCATAATCTGGTCCCTATCTGCATCACAGAGGATTGTGACATTGGCAAATGGAGATGACTGATTAAAAAACAACTGGAGAGACCCTTACAAGTTGACACTCCTTGTTGGCCTTTGCAACCCATAACCAAAACAGAAAACATAGTTAAAGTAACACATTCAACCATCCATTTTTTTTCCATTTCTCACCAAAGTCCATAGCATCAAACAAAGACTAAAAGATAGGCTAGTCCATCATGTTTAAGACCTTTTCAAAGTCAAGTTTTACATATCAAGCAGGATGCCTAGATTTATGCCGAGTCATTGAACTCGTGATCAGTAAGCTTGAATGGGAGAGATGACTTTGCTCCAAGAAGGCTATGGAGCCAAAGTCTATAGAGTAGCAAGATCTTCCTTTCGGGCACAAGAACAATGAATGTTGTATCTACCTCTTTAGATAGCTTTCCCAAATGCTCCCTTTCGTTGAAGATCCCTTCAAAGTGTTTTACTTTGTATCAACACTATTAGGTGGTTACACAAGCACAAAGCAGTGTTTAGGGCTGAAACTCGGGCGGGTCGGGCCGGGTTTTGATAAACCCAACCCTAAGCCATGTTAAAAATGGTTAAACCCGACCTGACCGGAATTGGTAACCCAAATTTCTCAATCCGACCGACCTGAATTGCGACCCGACTTGACCCGAGTGCTGACCCAACCCGACCTGACACGAGTTTTATCCATTTGTACATCTTGGGTAGCAGAAGATGGACATTCCCACACACTTTTTTTTTTTCTTTTTTCGAAATTACGGGAATCCCATTACTGCTTTTGCAATTTTAATTCCAAACCAAGACCAGCAATATCTTACTTCCATCCTTATTATTAGAAAAAAAAACTCAATTATGATTTTGGTGAAAGTATGTCAGCTCATAAAACTTGGAAGAATCTCAGGAACAATTGAAATACGTTATCACTTTTGAGATTCAGCAGAAAAATATGAACCTAGCCCAAGGATGTGCATTAGCCCTTGCATTGTGGTCATGGTTTATGGGCTCCAATTTCGATGCCCTTTTCCATTTAATCTATGGTGGCACGAATCTGATAAGAAATTTCTAATGAAATGGTTTCACAAACCTGTGTCAGAATCAGTGGCCTGAAACGGACGTGGATCTGGCATCCAAAGGGCAGCAGCGGTCACTGTTCAGGGCGATGGGCGAACGAAGATGAGAAAAGGTTAGAGAAGTGCGAGAAATAGAGAACTAGAGAAGAACAGATCGATCGATCGAAGAATGAAGAGGGAAGAATCGCCTGACGCAACAACTTGAGGAACTGTAGAAGGAAGGGCAGAAGTCTCACTCGTGAGGAACATATTTAGCATTTAGGGTTCGGAAACAAGTTTTTATATGATTATGAAAATCGGGTCAGATTGGGTTGCATTTTAAATTCTTTAGCCCAACTCGATTTGAATTTAATGCGGGTTTTTTTCTTAACCCAACCTGACCCGGATTTCAAAAATATACAACCCATCCCATAGACTTTTCGGGTCGGGTCATACAGGTTGGGTCAAAACCCGACCCAAGTTTCACCCCTAGCAGTATTTAAAACCCCACCCTTCCTACTAATTCAACCCTGACCTTCACTAGATGTTGTTCAGTTCTTTTTTAAAACTTTTTAAGGTTCAAATCCCAAAAACCACTCAATGACAAGTTGTTTGAAAGACTTGGGATGGTTGATCCTCAATAACCCGCAAAATATTTGGAACCTATTATGTTTAATTTTTTTTGAAGGATAGTAACTGTATTCAGCAACAATAAAACAGCGTACAACAAAAAAGCCCAGCAAGGCCAAAAATGAGAAAAAGGAAAGAGAACACCTGAAAGACATGAAGGAGCTCAAGACAAAAAATAGGAAAGAGTTACAGCCAACAAGACAGACCAGCACAGCCAAGGAAATGGATCAGCGAGAGCTTTATGAATTAAGAAATACAGAAATCATAATCCCCAATGACCACATCCAATCTTGGATCGTCTCGAACTCAGTTGGCCCTAAGAAGACAGGCCCATCTACTCGAATGAAAGGCTCTAAGGGTTCTTATCCACTCACTCGAGTCTCCAAGGACATTTCTGCAACAGAGGTTCCCCTTCCCATTCCTCTTCTACCAACGGTATTCTTCGCACAACCGAAGGTGGCAGAGATGAAGCAGAGGATCACTGGAATCTCATCGATGCAGCAAGTGGCATGTCCTCGATTGAGAAGGATCTCGCCTCTTTCGCCGGAAAGCAATTGTTAATTGCAAACGAGCCTTACAGTCGTGCACTTCTAGTGTTTAGCCAGTTGGAGCAGGGAGAAATAGCTGGAGTTCTTCCTCACCCCATGAACCATGACATCCGATCCAGCAAGGATCAATCTTCCAACAATTCAGAAGCAGACAATCTTGGTATCAATCCAGGGATCCAGAGCCTACAGAAATGGGGATATTCAAGAGAGGATAGTGAGGAGATTATGCGTATAGGGAGAGCTCTGGGAGTTCACTTCCTTAACGAAGATCGGACTGAGGTAGCTCTATAGTGGGAGGAAAAAAATGATAGGGCATCATCTTCTCCATCTTGATCATCTAAGAGACGTCTAGCCTCAACTCTGCTCATGGGGAGAAACAGATTTTTTTTAAATTCATTACAACAGAAGAAGAAGATCGGACAAGGGCAGTGGGAGCAGAATAGGTTTCCCATGAAAATATTGACATGGAATGTAAGGGGCTGGGACTTCAGGAGAAAAGGGGTGCAATTAGAAGATTTTTCAGAAAGCATAAAATTGATGTTCTTCTCATCCAAGAATCCAAGAAAGAAGAGGTGACTTAATGCCTTTTTAAGAAACTTTGGGGCAGAAATGAGGTTGAGTGCTTCTACAAACCAGCAGAGGGTCAATAATGAGGCTTAATAATTCTGTGGAACCCAAATTTGTTAGACGTCTCAAACAGAAGAATGGATGCTCGTTCAATCTCAATCAGGGGGGAGTTTAAAGAAGACAAGGATTTTTGCATCACCAACGTCTACGGACCACATTTAGAGGGAGAAAGGGACAATTTCTGGGATGAGCTCAATGATATCAAGGTTTGGGGTTGCAATTGTTGGTGCATCAGAGGTGACTTTAATGTGATCAGATACCCTTCAGAGAGGAAGGGAGGAGGTGCTATTTCGAGGGCCATCGAAATTTTTTCTCATTTCACAGAAAGGAACTATCTCATCAATTACCCTCTCAATGGAGGCAAATTTACTTGGTCGAATGGTCATTCACAGGTTAGATAGATTCCTAATCTCCCCTGGATGGGATGACCACTTCTCCAATGCAAGTCAGCCGAAGCTCTTCAACCCAATCTCGGACCACTCTCCTATTCTGCTAGCTACTGAAGAGATCAACTGGGGCCCTAAACCATTTCGGTTCAATAACACATGGCTGGACAATCCAAAATTCATGGAAATGGTGAAGGTTTGGTGAGATGGTTTCTCGGTGCAGGGGTGGGCAAGTTTTGTTTTGTCAAAGAAGTTGTCTTATGCAAAAATCTTGTATCAGAATGGGTTAAGTCCAATGGTGGATCCATGGTAGAGAGGAAAGAGGCTACTTTGAGTGAGCTAGAGAACTGGCATAGGTTGGAGGAGGAGAGGGATCTTGAGTTGGACGAATTGGCTTCGAAGAGAAATTGCAAAGCTCAACTTTGGGATTGTTTAAGGTTGGAAGAAGTGGAATGGAGACAGAAATCTAGCCGTTTGGCTCAAATAGGGGGGATAAGAACACTAAATTTGTCTATCAGGAGGGCTAGCAATAACATCCAATCGATTGCAGTAGATGGCCGAAGAATGGTGGACAAGGATGGTATCAGGACTGCAGCCAGGGAATTCTTCACTCGCAATTTCATCCGTCCGCTTCCTCAGTTCAGTGGTAAGTGCCATCTGCCCAATCGTCAGCCTAGTAGCTCCCCCTCCGCTCCCCTTCGCCTGCCTTTAGCTTCCTCGCTGACAGGTACTCCCCCCATTTCTTCCTCTTCTACTCTTATAGAGATTATCTCCTCTAGTTCTTGCTGCTTCTCCTTCTTTGTTGGTAGTCAAGACAATCAAAGGTTTCAAAGATCATTACTGGTAGATCCACAACCCATACTTTGTCACCGCTTCTACTTCGGCAACCATGCTATGTCTCTCACATACACCCTTCTTCGGCAACACCATCCTCCTTCGCCCTGCTATTTGACCTAAGGCTTGGCCGATCAGACACTCCACCGACCGGTGGCCAAGCAAACTTCGACTCCGGTACTTTTTCTCCTTGGTGCTCTCCTCTCCAGGTACTATCCTTCCTTTACTACTCTTACATGTTCTACTGTTCTAGATCTGAGAATGTTGTTTTGAGTTCCTCCACCTTTAGGTGGCTATCGCCAAATCCCCTCCCTTCTAGGCTTTCATTGACCGTAGGGGTACCCAGCAGGTCTCCTTTAGATTTTTTTTATTTTGAAAGGTAACTTCATTAAACAGAAAAAGGATACAAAGAGGAAGGAACGAAAGACCCTCCAAACGGAAACAACATCAAATTACATCAATCTGTTAACAATTTCCACATCTAAGGACAAATCCTGTCTAGCCAAAGAATCTGCAGCTGAGTTAACTGACCGCGGCACCCAAGCAATCTTAAAGTCAAAGGTTGAAATTGCATAACGGATCCTCTCAACTTTATCTAAATACAACAAGGGGCAGAAAGAGCCCAACACCCATCCAATCACTACCTTGGAATCACCTTCCACATAACTCCCATGGACCCCAAGCTCTTCCAACTCCAAAATACCTCTCCACAGAGTAAACAATTCTACATCAAGAACTGACCCATTATGAAGAGGGCCAGCAAAGGAAAGGAGAGTATGCCCTGAGTCATTACAAATGAGACCACCATAACCTGCTAGAGCCACCTCCCTCAAACAACTACCACCAAAATTGAACTTAAGCAAACCTGTAGGTGGAGGAGACCAAGGGACCAATGGTCTAGAGACCGAAAGCCCACTAGAGATATCCACCGAAGCCCAATCTCTACACAATTCTGAAACAAAAAAATGACGGAACTTCATCAACCCTACCACCCACCAAGCAACCCTCAACTTAACTTTATCAAGAATACCAGCTAAGGAACCAGCGTTTCCATGAAACACGCTCTGATTTCTCTCTAGCCATATGGACCAAACGGTACTCAAAGTTGTCGCTTTCCACAACTGCCGACGGAAGGAAGAACCGCCAAATACCACTTCTTCGTTAAAGAGATCACCCCAAGTTCTAGGGATACAAAAAGCAATACCCAAAAGCTGAAAGAAATGTACCCAAATACAATAAGAGAAACTGCAATGAAGAAGTAGATGATACACTGTCTCCTCCGCAGATAAGCACAACGGGCAAGCATTAACAATAAGCATCTTCCGCAATCTCAAATTATCCATAGTAAGGATTTTATGTAGCCCTGCAAGCCAACCAAAAGGAGAAACTCCCTCCCAAATCTTAGGATGAACAACAGAAGCATCACCAACCAGCATAAGATGATTATAGAAATACTTAACAGAAAAGATACCAAAAGGATCTAACTCCCAAATTCGCCTGTCAATGCCAAAACCCTGCACAAAAACACTTTCCAATAAAGTCATGAGAGCCATCCATCCGTTCACTATCCAATCCTCCAAATCTCTCCTAAACTGTGGTGCCCAAACAACCTTATTCTGGATAAGATCAAAACAATCTTTAACCGTAGATTGTTTGTTATCCACAAAAGCGTACAGAGCCGAAAAACCAGAGGCCAAAGGAGCCTCCCCCACCCATTTATCCAATCAAAATAAAATATCCTCACCTGAATAAACCCAATACCTAATGTGACGTTCAAAACAGGAGCAATTGAACACACACCATTCCAGAAGCCAGAGACCCTCCTATTAGCATTAGCAATCCGCCACCCTCTTCCCAACAACCTATACTTCCTGCAAAGAATATCCTTCCATAAACCTTCAGAGGAATCCCCCAACCGCCATAACCACTTCCCTAATAAAGCAACATTGACCGTACGAATTGGACGAAGACCCAAGCCGCCTTCTTTCTTAGACTTGCAAACCTGAGACCACTTGACTAAATGAAATTTGAGTTTATCCCAATCATCATTCCACAAAAATTGTCTTTGGATCTTGTCTAATTTATCAGCCACCGCCGCCGGACATTTAAAGACACTAAGGAAGTAAACCGGAATTGAAGCCAAAACCGACTTAATCAAAGTGATGGGGCCACCAATAGACAGGAATCTACCTTTCCAAGACGATAATCTCATGTCCACCTTCTCAAGCACCTTATCCCAGCACGCCTTCCTCGATTTACCCTTACACAGGGGAACACCAAGGTACATAGATGGAAAAGAGACCACCTTACAGCCCAAAATAGACGCCAAATGCAGACACTGACTATGAGTAATATTCACTCCCAACAACTCACTCTTATCAAAGTTTATCTTCAACCCAGAACAAATCTGAAACCACAACAAAACAGCACAAGCAGTCTTAACAACTTCCTCATCCGCCTTAAGCAACAAAACAATATCATCTGCATATTGAAGATGAGAGATCTCTATATCTAAATGCAAGATACCAAAACCATGGATCAACCCCTGAGAACAGACTACCTGAAACATTAGATGCAGAGCCTCAACCACAATCATATAAAGATAAGGAGATAACGGATCACCCTGACGAACGCCCTTCTCCATCCTGACAAAACCCTTTGGACTTCATTCACCAGAATAGACAAGTGAGTTGACGATAAGCAAGAATGCATCCAAATCGGCCATAAATCACCAAACCCCATACTGTGTAGCACATAGTCAAGAAAAGACCAGCTAACATTATCATAACCTTTCTGAAAGTCCAACTTACAAACCACACCTGCTTCACCTGAGGCAAATTTGGAGTCCAAACTCTCATGGGTAACAACTACCGAATCCACGATCTGCCGACCTTTGAGGAAAGCACTTTGAGAGGGGGAAATGAGATGAGGGAGAACAACTTTCAAACGATTAGCCAAAACTTTAGTCAGGATCTTATAAGGACTACCAAGCAAGGAAATAGGGCGGAAATCAGTCAAATCAGAAGCTCCAAGTTTTTTTGGAATCAGCATAATAAAGCCAGCTCCTAAATCTTTAGATAAGAAACCCCTATCATAGAATTCCCACACAAAAACCAAAATATCCTCTTTGACCAACTCCCAAAAAAACTTAAAGAAGAGAATAGGAAAACCATCCGAACCTGGAGCTTTATCTTCCCCTAACTGCCAAACAACTTCTTTAACCTCAGATTCAACAAAAGGAACCTCCAAAGAAAGACGATCCTCCTCACATAATTCTTTAAAAGGAAGCAAGGTAGGGATAAGGAAATCCCTTTTGGGAGCTTCATACAGATGCTTATAGAAATAACAATCTCCTCACAAATATCCATTCTAGATTCAACTCTCCCCATCAACTTGAAGAAAATGAATAAAATTCTTCCTTCTTCTAGAACTTGCCATGTGATGGAAAAATTTGGTGTTTTTATCACCCTCTTTCAACCACTGAATATGAGAATGTTGCTTCCATTTAATCTCTTCCCTTAAAGTTTTCTTCCTAAGATTAAATTTAATCTCCTTTCTTCGCAATAATTGGACCTGGGAAAGCGGACTACACTCCTCATGCAGGTGAAGAAGATGCAATTCCTCCAACCAATTCTGCTCCTCAATGGACTCTTCCACACGACGTGCTTGAGCCCACATCTTAATCCTCCCTTTAACAAACTTCAACTTCTACAACAAGCAAAAGCCCTTCCACCCCGTAGGACTAGCCTTCCTCCACCAATTTTCAACCAGTTCCTTAAACCCTTCAATTTTTAACCAAGCCAACTCAAAACGAAAAGGAGTTGGACCCCAAGAATCCATGCAAGAATCTAGTAGAAGAGGAACGTGATCGGAGACTGGATTGGGAAGAGCACACTGCGAAGTAAGATGAAAACACCCCTCCCAGGCTGAGTCAATCAAGAACCTATCCAAACGCGCAAGGCACGGATTCTCTTGCATATTAGACCACGTAAAGGAGGTACCACCCAAAGGCAAATCAAGCAACTCCAACTCATCAATCCAACTACTAAACTGATGCATATGAGAAGAGATTCTATGACAGCCCTTCCTTTCAGACATCCTACGAAGCACGTTAAAATCCCCTCCCACACACCAAGGAAGAACAGACTAACCACGATCAGAAGCAACCTCCTCCAAGAAAGACCCTCTCATAGCATCATCATTCGGCCCATAAACATTAGTGAACATAAAAGATCCACCCTCCGAAAGCTCCTCCAACACAGTCGTAATAGAGAAGGAACAAATCTGAACAAATATCAACTTAAATTTAGAGGCATTCCATATAGTCCAAAAACCCCCCTGATGCCCCTTCCGAAGCCTTGCCAACCCAACCCCATACCACCAGACCCCCAAACAGATCTAACAAACCCCTCTTCTAGCTCCTTTAGATTCACCCTTTACCTTGCTCCTGCGAGCCTCTTTCATAGGAAGATACTCCCTCAGACCGATTTTTGATGGCCTAGACTTCAAAAGGATAAGGGACAAGGAAGGATAGTTAGAGAGGGATTTTAATCACGAGGAAATTTGATGAGCATTAGACAACCTAGAGGGTGACAAAGCCCCTAGTTTGGATGGCTTTAACTTTAGATTTATCAAGGCTAGTTGGGATATAGTAGGTCCGGCTTTTATTAGGGTCTTCAACGAGTTCTACCAGTAGGGCAGAATAAACAAATGTTAAAAAAAATCATATATCTCCCTCATTTCAAAAAGGGAAGGCCCTTCAAAATTATCCCACTTCAGATTGATTAGCCTGATAGGGTGCATCTATAAGCTTTTATCTAAGGTCTTGGCGGAAAGATTAAAAGAGGTACTAGGGGAGATCATAAGTGAATCGCAAGGGGCTTTTGTGGAAAATAGACCAATGCTAGATGGGGTAATGGTGCCTAATGAACTAATCCACATGAGGAAAAAAGATAGGAAACATGGCTTGCTCTTCAAGATAGACATGGAAAAGGCTTATTATTTCATGGGTTAGAGCTTTGTTGAATTCTTGTTCGATAAAATGGGTTTTGGTAACAAATGGAAAATGTAGATGAAAGCCTGCGTAGAAAACACCTCTAATGCAATCCCAATGAATGGTTCTCCAATTGACCCATAGTAGCTGAGAGAGGACTTCGGCAAGGTGATCCTTTATCACCCTTCATCTTCACCCTGGTTGGAGAAGGTTTGAATGGGTTGGTGGAAAAGGCCAAGGACTTAGGGATATAAAGCAGTCTTGAGGTGCTTTGAATTAGTATCGGGGCTTAGAATTAACCTAGGAAAAAGTAGGACAATAGGAGTGGAGTTGGACTAGGATACATTAAATAACTTAGCTAAAAAGGTGGGTTGTGGAGTGGGGGCACTTCCGTTGAAATACCTAAGGTGCCAGTAGGAGGAAATGCTAGATCAAAAAGGTTTTGGAAACCGGTGGTGGAAAGGGTGCAAAGTAGACTAGCAAGAAGGGAGTATCTTGGGTTTTCCATTGATCATTTTCGTCAATTGTGGATAGTTGGGTAATCTCCAAAGTGGGACCCAAGTTCAAGTTGGCATGGAACACTATCCCATCAGCTATCCTTTAGTCAGTCTAGAAAGAAAGGAACTAAAGAATTTTTTAGAATAAAGATTAGAGGAAGAAGACTTATTCCAGACAATGAAATGGAGGTTATGTGCTTGGTTGGCTACCAATTCGGAATTTAAAGATACTAGGTTACTGGACTTCTACACTTTGGGATGGGAACTTATCCAGATCACTTAGGAAAAAGACAAAGCTCGAAGCCAAGTCTCCCCTATTAGTAGAATGTTTAAATTCAACGTAGATGGGGCCTCACGGGGTAAACCTTGACCTGCGGGGATAGGTGGGCTTTTGAGGAACTCGGATAGATCACCATTGCTAGTTTTTTCAGAGCCTATAGGGGTTAAAGATTCCAATGAAGCAGAGTTGTTAGCTATTAGGAGAGCCCTGATTCTGTGGGCAGAATGCCGTCATGGTAAGTTAATGATTGAAGGGAATTTGGGGATGCAATCAAGGGGGCAAGGGGGTCGAAACGACCACCTTGAAAACTTGTAAAAGTAGTCAGGGAAATTAGTACTCTGTGTGCTGGGAGGAAGGTCTCCTTCTCACTTATTAGAAGATCAGCAAACAGCGTCACTGACTTTCTCGCCAAATGGGGAATAAACAGATGGGACGGTGAGGCCGATATCAGGATTTAATGTTTCTTTTGACTTTATCACTATATTTTTTAAAGTAATTGTATTGTTGTTCTCTAGTTTTCTATTTTCTTTCTTATACATTGACACTTGTATTTTCTCCTGGGGTTTAAACCTTGTAGATCATATTGTGCATTCTCTTTCTATTTACATATTTCTCATTTTATCATTCAAAAAAGGGATACATGGAAAATAGCCCCACCATATGAGAAAATGAGAGGAAGTCATAGAAGGTGGTTTCATCACATAGAAGACACGAAGCAAACCTAATACAAAAAAATGAGAGGTCGCAAAGGTATGAGTGGAGGGAGGCTATTTAAAACTTGAAGAGAAGGGATAAAGACAGACATAAATAGATTTTAGAGTTGCGGAGGTTGTCGTCTATGGTAAAGTTAAATGGAAGAGCTAAAGTCAAAGGAAGTCAACCTATCATGTTAATTTTGCGGTAGGGAGGAGGAAAGTGTGGGGGACATTTTTTACAAATGCGGGGTGGCGGCTATGATATGGGGTAGGTTTCTTACCATCACGATGTGAAGTTGACAAAAGTCACACATTGCCTAGACTGAAAAATCAATGACTATATATAACAATTGAGGCACCCTCCTCTCAATGGCTAGCTTTTGAGAGTGAGTTCTACCTCAAGAATGTTAACATAGTTTTCTTCACATGAATTGCTCCTAGGTAATGGAAAGATCTCTGGCGGTGACGTTGGGGGGCTGGAGATTTATCTGTTTAGAGATAGGAGAAGGATGGTGTATTCCTTTGGGGTAGGTCTAAGTCCCCTAGACCTCTTGTATATGATGTATTGCTCATCTTTGTTCTTAGTTTCTTAATTAATGAAATCATTTTTACCGCTCAAAAAAAAAAAAAAAAAAAAAGGATAGGAGAAGGATAGCGTTGTTGTCAATCCCGGCGGCAATCTTGTGGGCTATTTGGAAGGAGAGGAACTCTAGGCATGGCTCTAAAGGAAAGAAGCCCAAAGGAAGTTTTTGAGTGTGCACGTTGGAGCTTATTTTCTTGGTTGTAGGTCAGTAAAAGAATTTAAAGGTGTTTCTTTGGCGGACTTTTACTTATCTTGGGATTGGTGCATGGGTAGGAGGGCTAGGAAAAGCTTCACAAATATGGAGTGGTCCCCTCCCCCTCAAAACGTAGAAAAGATTAATATGGGCAGGGTAGCAAGGGGACAGACAAGTCCAGTAGGCATAAGAGGAGCGACTAGGGATTGTAGAGATTAGGTGCTTTTCTTTTCTTTTTTGGAGCCGGTGGACATTAAGGACTCTAACAAAGCAAAGTTACTTAGCATTAGTAAAGCTTTAGCTGTTTGGGTTAGGCATGGTAGTGAAGAGTTAGTAATTGAGGGGGACTCAATAAATGTAATTAAATGGGCTAGCGAAGTTAAAAGACCTCCCTGTAAATTGATTCCGGTGGCTAGGGAAATTAAGAAGTTTGTGTCGGACCTTCAATGACCTTAGACATGTTAGGAGGACCACAAATTGGGTGGCTTACTATCTTGCTAAACTTGGTGTTGAGTGGAAAGACTAGTTGGCTTCTTGTAATTTCATTCTCTTTTTTGGGGGTTTGGGGTCATTGTTTCTATGTTGTAGGATTGTGTGGTACGTGTCTTTTGTACCACTATTTCCGATTCTCAATGTATTTATTACTTCGTTAATGAATTCCTTGTTTGTTACCACTTCCAATTATTAAAAAAAAAAAAAGTGTGAAATGGAAGAATATATAACCAAAATGATGAGGAGCATTTTGGAACATATGATTCATCAGTTTTATTTTTATTATTTATTTGGTTTTATGTATTTTTTATTATTATTTTAGTTGACGATATTTCTGTCTTTTTCATTTGGGGGTATTTTAGTCTTTTTGTATTCTTTTTATTGCCATTGTATAAATACTCTCAAAAGCCCCATTAGGGAGGATGATGATTAACGAAAGATGAAAAATTTCCATTGCCTACATGCGCATGGTGTGATGGTGGAATCCATGGAACTTCGGTGAGAAATCGAAGCGGCAAGAAGCCCAAAGGTGTGAAATCTTCAATCCCCTACAGGTATTTTCTCTCTTCTTCTCTCTCCACTTTCGTTTTTTTTTTTTTTTTTGGTTGTTTCCACAACTCTTTCGTCACTCTCTTGTTCTTTCTCCACTTTCATTTTTTTTTTTTTTTTGGTTGTTTCCACAACTTTGTCTTCACCACTATACCCCTAACTTTTCTTGCCGCCATCTACTACATCCCCAAACTCCATTGTTATCCCTCTAAGACCCTTCCCTTACGGCAATCCCATCCCATAGCCCTCTTCCTGCTTCCATCCCTTCCTATCCACACCCCCTGCCATCGCCCCTTCCTTAAAAAAACACCCCTCTGCCACCGCTACCCCTCCTAGCCCCTTCCTTGGCCATCGCCTCTTACCAAACTACCCTCCTTTGTTTCTGCCACCCCCAGATCTCCTCCCTTAGGTGTCGTTACCACCCAGAAACCCCCTCCCTGTAGTCACCTGTTTCCCGTGACACTTTGACCTCTGTCGCCTACCTCCGTAAGCCCCATTTGCCTTTGCCGCAACACCTATTTAAAACCATATGGCCTCTTCATTTAAAACCATAGGCCCCTTAAATCCCAATACATCCCACCTTTAACCATACACCACATTTAACCCATTTAATACATTAGATTCTTAGTATTTGCATGATTGTGTGTGGTAAATTTTATATTAATTAATTACAAGTATTAATTGGAATTTAGTTTTAGCCCATTTTAGATTTAGGGTGCATTATTTTCATCCCTTTTAATCTTTTCAAAACAACATTAAGCATTTAGGGTAACCATATCCCCTGTCCTGCATCACAAAATGCCAACCCTATATAGGTGGGAAAGTGGCTTCAATGATGACAAAGATGATGGTGATTATGTTTATAAAAGCTAAAAAAAATAAGGGGAAGATAAGCAGTGTGACTCCACCAAAAAAACCTATAATAACAACCAAAACGAAGGACATAGAGGAATAGAAGAAATGTCATATCAATTAAGATAAACAATTAAACTAACAAAGCATATCAATAAATATAGGCTTACCGTGCCTGCAGTTGACCTTGAAGAGAGAAACGTACTGTGCTTCATTCGGGATAACCCAAAATCACAGACCTGCACATGGATGGAAATTATTTAGATTAAATAAATCTATTTAAAACAAGAGGAATTCTATCGCTAATATTTTCTTCTATGACGAAAAATCCCAAGACCCCTACCTCTCCCCGAGTATAAGGGTGTTGGGTAAAACTCTAGATGCACGCAGCCTCTTGCAAGCCACGGGCATCGGGTGCCTCTATATCATCTAATATATCAATGGTGTCCTTGTGATTTGAATTTGTTCATATTTCAATATCTACAATATCTAGGCTGATGGATGACAGAATCTGTATAACAAAAGATGATAATTTTCACAGCAGAAATTTGCTTATCATTTCATTTTATCAAAGAGTTCATTCTTTCTCCAATATCTATTTAACAATAGTTGATCGAATTGTGGTATTTCCCATGAGAAAGAGGATGAGGGATGAGGGGGAAGACGGGAAAGCCGGGGAGGAAGGGAATTGGATTTATCTCAGTCCATGGCTATCCAGCATGAGGTCTATCGCACCAATAGAAACAATTGGCCCAATTTTCACTCTTACATTACTAGCATACTGCATGTCTTCAGGTGAAGGATCATGAATTTCCTATTTAAGTGGAAGATGATGCATTGTTCACAAATGACAATCTCAATTTCAAAAATAAATTAAAGTAACCTTCACAACCCAGTTCTTGTCAACAAGAAGATTCGGAGACTTCAAATCACGATGCACAATTATAGGGGTACAATTGTGTAGATAATTCATTCCACGTGCCTGAAACAAGATATAATTAGTGACAATTGAAATCTATACACAAACTTATCACAGTTGAAAATAGAACAGAAAAAGGAAGGATGAACAGAATCTTACAATGTCTAGTGCCATCTTCAGACGCCGTCTTTCATCTAATTGATTGTTAGGCCGGTGGATTAACCTATATAAACTACCTCTGCAAGATATAAAACATGCTTTAAGCTTTCAAACAGACATCAATATAAACAAGATTGCTTTAAATCTTCAAAACTTTCCATAACATAAACCATGCTTCAAGCTTCAAGCTTCAAACAGAAATCAATATAAACAAGATTGTTTTAAATCATCAAAACTTTAATTGCACGAGTAGGCATACAAACACAGCCATAAATATGCACAAGTCCTAGGATCAGAAATGTTTCGATTATGAACTCCAAGAATTTTTATCTATAATAAATCAAAAGTCCAGCGTCATTTCCCAAGAAGGGTGAGATCTTCTGGCAGTTGATTCTGCATCACTGATTTGGGCCATATGCAAGGAGAGATAACAGGATCTCCAATTTTGAGGCATCATCTAGGAAAGACATTTTTCATATGGCCAAGGATAGGTTGATCTTGTGAGCCTTGGTACTCAGATCTTGAATTAAAAGTTTTCAATGAGCATCTCAATTAAATCTATCAATCAAGGTTTGGACTCCCCACCTATTAACGTGCTTTTTCTTTTTAAGTTTACTGTGGATGAATCAGCTAAAATCCTGGTTCTACCGGTGGCATTGATGGAACTCTACATGACAGTGAGACGTAAATTTGGGCCAGCAGTAGCAGATTCTAATGAGGCCATATTTAGTGCTATCAAGGAGGCAATAAAGATTTTCAAGGATGAGTCTCAAGGCCATTTTTAATTATTGATGGACAGTCAAGCAAGGCACACAGTAAGAAATGGTGAACTATGGAAACTGACCTCGTCAGACTCAGAAATTAGGAGCCTTAAAAAGTCGATACCAGTGACATTTTGCAAAATAGGAAGGAAAGTGAATGACAAAGCAGACAAGCCTGCTAAGTTGAGAGTAGATATACTCAATACTAGTGTCAGATGCAATGCCATGATTTTAGTCATTTCAATTTTATAAATCCAGTATACAACAGCAGGATAGGAAATCAGCCCACGGTAAGCTGGAGACATCCCTAGAACTGGAAAACAATGATAGTAACGAGTGACAAACAACAACAAGACCAAATTCATTCAGCCTCACAAGATAATCCCTTCACTTAGTAGTTCACAAATGCATCGACTCCCATCATGTAGTTAACTGCTGAGTGAGGTGTTCAAGATCGACTTCCATAAAGCTCGTAACAAGGTGGTAACTTAACATTATGCTACTAAATTGCTCAATATGGTCTCTAGACCCTCTTCAAGACCAACTTGAGGCAAGGGACTTAACATTATCTATTGGCTTTGGACAACAATACAAATTTGTGATAGATGAATTGGAGAAGGTACAGATTACTTGGACACTCTGGGCATCACGACTTATTAGTCTGCCAAGTTCAGAAAAAAAAACATGAAAAGAAGAAAATCAAGATTTCAGTTTAAAAAAAAAAAAAAAAATTGATGTATGGCCATTTAGAAGTCACCCAAGGTGGATATGCAAATACAGAAATATGGGCATAGGAGTCACCCAAATAGGATCCACAAATGCAGAAATTGAATGCTCCCATAAGGGTGGTAGCTTTCAGCAAGATGGTATGAACAGAAATAGTGCTTACTCCTACTCATTCACTACCCACTTGCATTAGTGATTTGGGCTTCACAACCTCTAGAGCTTTTCAAAGTTAGCCTAAGCTCACTTGCTTCAGTGAAAAATCTCATCAATGCCTGACAGACCTCCAGTGGCAACAAGCAGGCATTTTTACCGTGGAAGTATCTTGCAGTGACTTTCTGGTCCTTTGGTATTTGCAATAACAAGACCTTCAACAATATTTAGGCATCTTGATGTGTAACAGCCCGGCCCATAAAAAAGGCTTAGGGCTCGGCCCAGCAAGATACTGTCCGCTTTGAGCCCACACGTGCACACGCGCAAGCCTGCACGGTTTTTGGATTAGACCCGGCCCAAGTCCGGGTCCAAAACGTGCCTTGTTGGTTTGAGGGAGCAAGGCTACTTATAACCCCCTCTCAAACTCCTCAACTTCCGATGTGGGACTTTCCACAACTCCCACCCACTGCTGGGTTGTCGGATCCGACTAGCCCACTCTACTGGTCCATCCGACAAGGCCCCGTTTCACTTGGATCAGCCTCTCTAGGGCCTGGCCTTTGGCTCATGAGTCAGGATATCACATGATGGGACATGGATTAGAGAACTAATCACAGGGTAAGTCACCTAGGCCTTGTGTCCTTTAAGAATTCCAAGAAGTACAATGTCAGCTTTGGAGTGAACATGAAGATGTTTTTGCTTTTTGTCCATAGGTAAGTACAATCCTAGTTCAGAATGAAGCTCTCCTCTTTGCCACCTCAAGCTGAACTTTAACAGGAGTTGTGAAGTGGCTATTTGATTAGGAGATTTTTGCGGGCTAACCAAGGATTAAGATGCCAAAGTGCTTCCTCTCTTTTTCTTGAAGCCTTCCAACTCATAGGCTAATCAAGCTAAATTACTAGCTACTAAACAAGAGTATGGTAATTTGCAGAGCTCTGCAGAGAAGAGGAAATTCTTTCTCGGTTACAATGAGTCAAGGACCTATATTCTCGCATATTGGCTAAGATCCAATCTCACACTGGACCGTGTATCCTTTGCATTAAATTGTTTTTTGGGCATTAATAGAAGTTCCATTATCTCTCAAACAAGGAAGAAGGGGGGCAGGAATGAAGAGACCTAAAATATTTGTGGAAATTCCTTGATATGAAGGAGAATTTTCATACAAACATAAGTGAGGGCTTTCCCCTTATATCACATCAAGTTCTCTGCAAATGAGTAAATTGAAAGGCTTGGCAAATATAGGTTGGGTAGATCTGAAAACACTATTTCAGGCTGAAATTTAGGTGAGGGGCCATTTTGAAGGCCTTGGTCTGGTGTACCCTTTGGAATTCTTGGTTCAACTCCAGCAAGTGGTGATGTCTTTGATTTTTTTCCTTTATTATATCAATTTTTTTTTATGACCGAACGTGTCTAAGTGTCTCACCTGTAGGGGACTTTACTCGACTAATCCTTTGGGACATGTGCACACCTCCCCCGACACACATACCAGATTCAAGTAATGAGGAGTAACCCTATGGGGAGTGGCCCAGAGGGGTTTGAGCGTGAATAACCCTATGGGGAGTGGCCCAGAGGGGTTTGAGCGTGAATCGAACTCAAGACCCCCCCCCCCCCCCCACCCCACCCCACCCCACCCCACCCCCACCCCCACCCCATCTTCATGAGGGCAGCTTCTTGACCGTCAGGCCAACACCCTCTGGGTTGTCTTTATTACATCAATTAATAGGTTCC
The DNA here is from genome assembly GCA_013350335.1 of Chimonanthus salicifolius. Lineage (NCBI taxonomy): Eukaryota > Viridiplantae > Streptophyta > Magnoliopsida > Laurales > Calycanthaceae > Chimonanthus > Chimonanthus salicifolius. The sequence continues at coordinate 58,687,090 of CM023535.1, read as the reverse complement.
CACTGATAAAAATCCTTAGGGTTAAGGAACAGAAAAAGACCACCATAGTGGATAGATTAAGGTGACAAAGCGGGTGCAAGCGAAGAAACTCCATGCAGAGCTCAGAGGTTGCTAATCAATTTGTTAGGCCAACCACTTGACCGTAGGTGAAATAAGAAGCATATCATTTTGCAACAAACTATCATATATGACTATGGTGACTAATTTCAATATGAATTATGGGATTTAGAAAGAAAAAGAACAAATTCATACATAATATGCAGAAAGAGAAGAAAAGCATTAAATGGACAAAAAGGTAAGCAGTAAGCAACTTCGCCTTTATAAATTAGATTTCCATAACTAAAGATTCCTAGTTAAGCTACACTTTAATCATTATGATTTTTTTAAACAACATGCATTGAATGCAGAAGCATCAATGAAACAAGTCACCACTCAAGAAAAAAAGGCATTTCTAGGTTCTATATCTCCAAGCATATATCACAAGTGTGCCTGTGTGTTGAACACGCATGTGTGCGTTTATGTGTGTGTGTGTGTGTGTGTGTGTGTGTGTGAGAGAGAGAGAGAGAGAGAGAGGAAATAGTGATAAATATTTAAACAATGAACCCAAAGGGGTTGGCCTAACGGTCAAGAAGCTCGCCTCATGAAGCGAGGTCTTGAATTCGATTCACACTCAACCACTCTAAGCCACTCTCCATTGGCCTACATATAAATCAGGTTTTAGTGGAACCCACATATAAATTATAAAGATTTATCAAAAATTACTAAGTTCTTAAAAATGAGGAATCAAGCAGTAGATTTGAATCATTTTCTTTGAAATTCATGCTAAATCACAAGACCTCAATTGTAAATCATAAAATTTTATCCATGTCAATATGCATCAAGAACGTAGGCCAGGGGTGAACAGGAGGAGAAATATGTAGTGCTGAATACCTATGAAGAAATTCTGTAACAATGGAAAGATTTGGGACACGGGTTACTGCTCCCATGAAAAGAACAACATTGGGGTGACGTAGCCTTTTCATAATGCGAACCTTGGAAACAAGAAATCATAGTTAGACAGATAATAAAGCTCATGAGTGGCAAACGTTCTGCAAAGGAAAAAATATTGCAAAATAATCAAAAACCTAAAATTTCCATGAGTTCCATGCTACATCTGAACTAACATAAATGAGAACAAGAATTCTGCATTTCATTCATCCATTCATTCACCATCTACGGCCATTCAAAAAACACATTTCTTACCCATAAAAGAATTATAAAAAAGAAAAGTGTTTGTCAGGATAGCATAAAGTAAATGAATGCATGTAGAAAAGGATAACTATGTCAAAATGTTCCTACAAAACAAAATATTTTTCATTGTCTATAAACTTTTAAAGAAGAGATGGAGAAAGTTTCCAAAGGGAATCTCCACCAGTCATGGCTAGATCGTCTATTGTAACCCTTGATGTTGTGTTTAGTTCAACCCTGATGCTAGTTTTGCCTTTTCGCCTTTTTGTGCCATTCACACCATTTAAAATCTTTGTTACCATCTCAGAGAGAGAGAGAGAGAGAGAGCTCGAACACAACTGTGACTGCAATACCAAAAAATGCATGTATAGTAAAATAGGTGTCCTAGGCCCAGCACCTATCCCTGTTAAAGAATACAGGGAGCCAATGAAGGCGATAAGAAAGGAAAAAAAAAAAAAAAAAGATCGGTTACAATCATTTACAATCAATGATATCCAAAAGTCAAAAACACATGTAAAGTGTGAAATTACATCATATTCTACAACATTCCCCCTCAAACTGTGATGCAGGACAAATGATAGGATAACTCTAAATGCCTAATGTGGTTCCCTAAAAATTAAAAGGGATGAAAATAATGCACCCTAAATTTAAAAATGGGCTGAAATTAAATGCCAATTAATAATAGCAATTAATTAATATAATTTAATCACAGATAATCATGCCAATACTAAGAATACTAAGATGATGGGTCTAATAGGAATAAAGGGAAATTAAGCCACTAATCAATCCCGATGAAGCTTCAGGTCAAAAGTCAAGAACTGGTCACATGTATGTAATGGTTAACATGTAGATACTTAGGCACGTGGGGTTTTGAATGGGACAGGTAGAGGATACAATTGCAACAATGGGAAAATAAGATGGAAACGGGAAGAAGAGAAAGTAAGAGGCGAATGAAGGAAAGAACGAAGGGACTGTTTGGGTGTAGCGAAAGCAAGGGAGAAGGAATTGGGGAAAACGGCAGCCAAGGTAAGGAGATCTGCAGGTGGCAACAAGAGGGGAAGCAGTTTTGGGTGGTAATGACAGGTAGGGATGGAGAAAAGGGTAAGGGCGAAGGCTACAAAGGAGTTTTGGGTGACGGACGAAGCCCAAGGAGGAATTTAAAGTCACTAGAGAAGGTCCAGGAGGGGAAAGAAGGGCTGGCAAAAGTTCAGGAAGGGGCAATAGGGAGGGCGGAAGGTCTGGGTTTGGTTTCAGTAGTCGGCGGAAGTGGGGATTGGGTTTTGGGGCCACTGGCGAAAGCAGGGGAGCGGTTTAGGATAGGCACGGTAGTAGTAAAAGGGAGGGGAAAACAAAGAGAAAGAGACTGAGAGAGATAAGAGAGATAGAGATGCGTATCTGGATAAAAAGGAAGAGGCTTCTCACCGTCTTCTTGGCTTCTCGCCGCTTCGATTTCTCACCGAAGTCCGATGGATTCCACCATCACCATGCGCCGCACGTAAGGGAGCAAAATTTCTTTCATTCCTTCGATTAACTTCTGCCCTCATGGGCTTACAAAATATTTATACCCAATTACAGATGAAATGACCAAAATACCCCTATATGGAAAAAACAAAAATGCCATCAAATAAAATTAAAAAAAATTTACATCAGATAATAATAATAATAATAAAATTAAATCCCCCGCTCTAATGCTTCGCATCAAGCTGGTGCGAAGATATTGAATAAACCTACCTTGCTTAAGACATCATCAAGTTGTGACCGAGAGATTGCCTTGGTGAGCGAATTCGCACGTTGATCCTTGGATTGCAAGTCAAGTGTGAGAATATGACCCATAGCAACGTGATAGCGAAGAAAGTCACAATCAACTTCAATATGCTTTGTTCGCTTATGGAATACAGGATTGGAAGCAATGTTGATTGCAACTTGATTATCGCAGAATATCAATAATGGTTCAGGGGGGGCAAAACCTAACTCAACTCGAAATTGCTTAAATTATAGTAATTAACAAGCAGTACTAATCATGGCACAATACTCATACTTTGCACTAGACCGAGCAACAACAATTTGTTTCTTGTTGCGCCAAGAGACTAAATGAGATCCTAAAAAATGCAATATCATATAGTTGACCGACGGTCATCAGAGGAACCAACCCAATCAGCATCAAAGTACCTACAAATATTAACATAGAAAGATTCCTATGAAAGAGTCTGACCAGGGTGGACCTTAAGATAACGTAAAAAGTGAAAGACTGCATGAAAGTGAGCATATGAGCATGCATAAATTGACTGACCACACTGACAACATAGACCAAATCAGGTTGGGTGTTGGTCAGATAAATGAGCTTACTTACTAACTGTTGATAAAAGCGAGGATTAGGAAGACGAATCCCATCAGATGCAAAAAAAAAAAAAAAAATTGAATTAACATGAAGCATTGTCTAACTTGCATCCAGAATATCCAACATCATGAAGAAGATCTAAAGCATATTTCTATTGGGAAAGATCAAGTCCTTTAGAGGATCAAGCAACTTCAATTCCCAAGAAATAACAAAGTAAGCCAAGATCCTTAACATCAAAAGACTATTGCAGATAGGCTTTCAAAGCACTAATAGAAGACTCATTATTCCATGTCAAGACTATATCGTCCACATAAACCACAAGTATAACAACATCTTTAGCACGATTCACAAAAATGAAATGATCTGATTAACATCGTGCAAAACTATAATTTAACAAGGTTGTGCTAAATTATCAAAACACACCTGAGGAGATTGTGTGAGACCATATATTCCTTTCTTAAGCCGGCATACCTTCCCTTACTCCCCCTATCTAATAAAGCCTAGAGGTGGCAGCATGTAAATTTATTTTAGGTCACCATGGAGAAATGCATTCTTGACATCTAACTTATGAAGTGTCCACTGCTGAGTAGTAGCAATAGAGACAATAACACCTAAAGAGGTGAGCTTTGAAACAAGAGAGAGAGTATTCTGATAATCAATTCTACAGATCTGAGTAAAGCTTTTAGCCACTAGGCAAGCTTCTATATCAAGTAATGGATCCGCCTAGGGTGTATTTGGGAGAAAAGACCAACTTACACTCACATGAGTTTTACCCTACGGTAGGGATACCATCTCCCAGTTTGACTTTTTTCAAGCGCAGTAAATTCTTCTTCCAGAGTAGCCTTCTAGGAAGGGTCTCGAAGAGCACTATCTATCCTTTTAGGAATGGAAGGGGTATCTATTTTGGAGAGGAAGCTACGATGGGACAAACAATATTATAAAAAACAAAGTGGTTTATAGAATGTCCAATACACGTACACTTACATTTCCGTAAAGCAATGGGGAGATCAGAATTCTCAGATGATGGATCTAGACAGTCCAAGGATGATTGAGTGGTAGTGGGTGAAGCATGGAATCTGCCTTTCTTTCTGTGATAAACAATGAGAGGCTTAGACGTAGATGGATCAACAATGTCAACAGTATCTGTAAGAGTATGAAGAGCAGGAGAATAAGAAGACGACTTAAGACTAGATGGTTGAAAATAGAGAGTATTTTCAAAAAAGGCAACATCAATAGAAACAAATCATTTACCAGATATCGGATCAAAATATTTATATCCGTTATGAGTGGAAGAGTAGCCCAAGAACACACATTTCACAATTTTTTTTGAAATTTTGTCAATAGAAAAATCATGAACAAAACATGTACATCCAAAAAAACGCAACGGAAGTATAGAACCATAACGATAGCTAGAAATAACATCAATAGGAGCCTTGTTATTTAAGAGTCTTGTGGGCATGTGACTTATTAAATAACAAGCAGTATGAATAGAATCAGGTCAATATGACTTAGGAACATTCATTACAAATAACAACGATCGAGCTACCTCAAGAAGATGACGATTCTTCCTTTTAGCAACACCATTCTTCTGAGGTGTATAGGGGTAGGAAGTTTGAGATTCAATCCTATGTTCCTGAAGATAATGTAAAAAAGAGCGAGACATATATTCTCCCCCATTATCACTTCGCAAGATTTTAAGACGACAATCAAATTAACTAGTAATCTATTTATGAAAAGTGTGAAAATGATCAAAGACCTCAAATTTATGTTACATCAAATAAAGTCAAGTTACTCGAGAGTAATCATCTACGAGTGTAATAACGAAATCATGTTGAAGAAACAGTGGATGACATCCAAACATCGGAATGTATTAAGGAAAGAAAAGTGGAAGAAGAATGATTAGAAGAAGGTAGGTCGATGCTGCTTTCCATGTTGGCAATTTTCACAGACAAAATTGGGTCAAGTTTCAAAAAAGGTTGCAAATACTTTAACATTGTATTTGATGGATATCACAACCTACAAGGCCAAAGCCAAGTGCCCTGATGACTAGTAGAAGCAGCAAGATCTTCTGAATCAATTTGTAGATCAAAAAAGTACAGACCATTTTCTTCACAACTACCACCAATCATCTTTTTAGTGACCGAATCCTGAATAACACAATGAAAAGGGTAAAAAGTCACAAAACAATTTAGGGTCTTAATAAGAGAACTAATAGGTAAAAGATTAATGAACGCCTGAGGAATATGAACAACAGAAGAAAGATCAAGATATCGGAATGGTCCCTTGACCAGTGATTGAGGTAAGGGTCTCATCAACAAGTTTAACATTTCCAAGAGAAAGAATTAAAAGAAGAAAAAAGATGAGGCATAACTGACATGTGATCCGTAGCCTAGAATAAATAATCCAAAGACCGCCAGATGAGGTCTGGAAGTAAATGAGATAGTACCTGGTTGAGCAACAAAAGCTTGAACATAACCAGAGGATTGAAGGCTCTTAAGTTGCATCCTGTCTTGCTGCAAAGAGTCAATTTCTTGCCGAAACACTTGAAAAACATCATCCTCAGGAGAAAAAGGACAAGGGAATGCCATTAGGATTGGTCACACAAATGCGATCTCAAAAAACAAGCCCAACAATGTAGGTTTACAGCAGATCAACCTAGAAACACCAAAAAATGAGAACCCAATGGCAATGTAGATGTAGGAAAAAAAAATATCCTGCTACACTAATTGTGCTGAAAATAGCAAAAAGCGGACCCATAGGCAGAGATATTCAATACCAACTGGTTGGATAAGAAGGAAGGTCAATGGAGACTTTGTTTGATGTTAATCACGTCCCAAAGGATCCAAATCTAGAGCCAAATCTGGAAGAAAAAAAATAGACTCAAGTAACTTTTGCAAGATGATAGCATCAACAGTGGGCCCCACAGATTATGAGAAGAAGAAAAAACCAATGGGATACTTACTAAAGCCTTGGGCGACTATAGCAATATGGTTTCCAACAATATCCATGTCTTACTGTGACAGATCTGAGGGAAAAGGAATAAAAAACATAGTTCTCGAGTGTCACGAGCATGATCACTAGAAGGCAGAAAAGGGCCCCCACACATCAGCAAACCCTAGGCCCCATCGGATGGATGGACACTAGGGCTAGGGGCGACTGTGGGTGTGAAGTTTCAGCAGTAACTGACAAGGTGACACTCAAATCTAGAGGAAGAAATACAAATATTGGGTTTTCAAATGTCCCTATAGCAGTTTGCAAAAATAGGTCAAAGGGGTTCCACAATTATTCGAATCCAAAATTGCGTCATACAGATGTGATCTAGGGACAAAAAGATCGTAGAATTGTAGGGTTGCAACTTCAAATCCATAGAAATGCTCCAGATCTAAGGGCAGCAATAGAGATTGCCCTATGGAACACCCAACAAATGCAATAACCAATAAAAAAAGCGGACAGCAGAAGGCGGAAACTTCATAAATCGAACTTGGTTGATACCACGTTATAGTGAAAATAATGAAACAAAGAGAAAAGAAAAGAAAACAATGAAAGAAAAAGGAAAGTTGAGAGATAATTCTCTTGTATATCTACAAGAGAAGAGCCAATCAAGGCGATGAAAAATGAAAGAAAGATCGGTTGCAATCATTTACCATCAATGATATCTAACAGTTAAACACGCATGTAAAATGTGAAATTACACTATATTCTACAACAAATACTTTCTTACAAAGGACAACTTATCTAAACATACAACAAAATATAAAGAAAATGATACAAGCTCCAATTGCACATGCACGCTTCTTGCCAGAACCACCTCTTGTTATCCAAACACATAAATGTGCCACACCTTTCCCCCTTCCCTTGGGGATGAATTGCCATGTATCCAAATTGAGTGATATTCACTATTGGATTGAATATCTTTTAAGTTTAGGCTGTTAAGCAATTCAAGTGGTCAAAACGATAGCTTGTCCAATAGAAGGAACTTTTAGCCAGTCCTAATCCATAATAAGAATATTCCTCATACTGACCCTACGATTGATGATCACAAAAGAGGACCATCCTTATTACAGATAAATAATTCAGCATGCTTGTGCTACACCATTTCTCAATCAAAATTGGGAAGGGGGGGTGGGGGTTGCTAATTTTATATTAATAGTACTTGTAAGATTCTTAGAAGGGTGTGACATGCTTATGCAGTAGTGCAGTGCTTTGACAACAGATGAGGGGCACTAACAGCAAGCTACTGGTGATGGACCCTTCTCCACAAGGGCATAGTTTAGTATCATATCATCAAGAACTCTAAGTTGTATGGGTACAGGTGCGAGTGTCAGAGTAACAAGGGTGCGAAATGTCAAGACTTAGCAAACCAAAAAAAAGGACAGAGGAACATGCAACATATTAAATATATATATAACTATCAAATTTATTTTAGATGAAAATTAGGTATGAAAATAACACTAACGGCAAATAATGGACTGGTTTTACTCTAAACAATTAAGTGACAGACACCTCCAAGGGTGTAGGTGTTCTTGTGGTGCACCATGAGCAGTAAGATCTTAACTAGGGAAAGTTTAAGAGAGAGATTTGGTCTCCCATGATCTTGACCTGTTGCATTTTGTGCGGACACACAAAGGACGATATGACCATTTGTTAGCGGGTGTGTAGTGGCAACAGAAATATGGTCTAGGTTTGTGAACCTAATGCGATGTTCGTGGGTCTTTTGTAACTTACTTTTAGGCATCTTAGAGGAGTGGAAGTTCAAGCCTTTAGGGCTAGGAAGAGGTTGGTTTTGGATATGATTCCAGACTCAATATTGTGGCATTTATGGAAGGAAAGAAATCTGAGGATTTTCAAAAACAAAGTCGGAGGTGGATGAAATCTTTGATTGCACCAGGTGGGGGCTTAGCATGTGGCTTTCAAGTAGTAAGGAGTTTAAGGGGGTGTCTTTGTCAAATTTTTACTTGTCGCCGGAGGGTTTCATAAGAGAGGGAATAAGGAAGGGCAAGGAGAGAGAGGTGGGAGGAGGGGAGAAGCTTGTATTACTCTTTCAAAGGACTGCTTTAGGTTTAATGCAGACGGGGTAGCAAAAGGAAAACTAGGTTTAGCATGGATAGGAGGTGTGGTGCGTAATGAGAAGGATGAGATGAATTTTTTTACTTCATGGAATCGGTAGGCACTAGAGACTCTAATGAGGCGGAGTTGTTAGGGATTAGGAAGGCCAAATACCTATGGGCTAGTCACAGCCTAGGTAAGCTTGTATCAGAAGAGGATTCTGTGAATGTGACTAAATAGGCTAGCGGTAGGAAGAGGTCCCCTTGGACGCTAATACCAGTGGTAAGAGAGATATGAGAGTTATGTCTAGTGATGGATGTATCCTTTAATCATGTCAAGCATTAAGCGAATGGAGTGGCAAATTTCCTGGCCAAGATTTGAGTGGACTAGGAGCAAGCAACTGTGAACTTTTGGTAAATGGTTTTTGGTTTCTCAGGATTGTAGTTGTAGGTTGTGTAGATCGTTGTAATGATTTGTAATTTTGCAATTCCTCTCCCCTTGGTATGGTTGTTATAATGCTCTTATACCATATTATGTTGTACATCTTTCTTTATTTAATAATATTTCCTATGAATCTTTCAAAAAGAACAAGGAGAAAGTTGTTGCAGTATTTTAGTCATCTTGGAAAGCAATGTGAAAGCACTAGAAGAGACCATCAAGAACTATGCGCGTGTTAGACATGGATGCAGGTAGGGCAGCAACTCGGGTCGGGTTTTGACACGACCCACATGACCCGACCCGAGAAATCATGCGAGTGGGGTCAAGAATTTCGGGTCAGCGGGTCGGATCGGGTTGCGAAGATAAAAACCCGCATGGAATTCGGGTCGGGTTGGATTGAGGATTTTACAAGTTAACCCAACCCGACCCGATCCAACCCGACCCGACCAGGTTAAAATTAGGCTAAATGGGTTCAGAATTCGGGTCGAGGTTAGAATTCGGGTTAGATTTCGGGTCGGGTTCCATAAATATCAACTCGGGTTGGGTTGGATTTAAAGGAACCCGACCCGCCCGACCCGAGTTGCAGCCCTAGATGTAGGTGTCTACAAATGTCTAAAACAGGTGCATCACACTTCTTTAAGTGTTCGTGCAACATAGGGTTAGATCTTTTGGAAGGTAACTGCATATCAGATACTAGATTGATAAGAACAAACTATGTATCATCAAAAAGTAATGGGTGTAGCTCAGCTGGCTACCTCCCGCCTAAGGAAGCTGGAGGTCATGGGTTCAAGCCCCCATGGCCTAACCTTGGTGTGCCTTAGGGGTAGAAGTCCACCCGTGGGGGTTTTACACTGGGTATTCTGCGGTTTCCCACACGTAAATTCAAAAGAAAAAAAAGTAAAAGGATAAATAGCATAGTTGGCAAGTGCATACTACTGCAATCATTAAGGCTGCAGGTTCAAGTTATCATTTAAAAGAAATAAGAAATAATAGTACACAAAGGAATTAGAAACAAGGAATGGCATTTTTTATTTTTTTTAGAAACATGAAAATTGACACACTAATTACATACATAATGCACCTGCAAACAAGTTGTAACACCTAAATGTTGTATACTGTGGGTGGTTAAAACCTTGAGCAGGTATAAATCCCTAAGAATTATTCTCATGGATTTTTGTGCACACAGCCCATTGGGCCCCACTTGGGCCCACACGGAAGGGTGAGTTTGAAAGATCCTAGCCAGTGTTTAGTGCCTATTAAATTCTCTTGATCGGAAAACTAAAGTCATGTTTGTAAGAGCCATTAAAATTTCAACTTTAAAAGTGCAATTCAAGGGGAGTGGTGGGTGAGTGGGTGTGTGGTAAGGGGTGGTGGGTGGGGTGGAAGCAATTATACATATACAAATATACATACATACATAAATGCATATATATGAGCAGAGCTTAATATCCAAAACCCACTAGAATTGGTCTCGTACATCAGTAATGGTGCATCATGTGCATGTGTTGCAGAGGGGTATTGTGTGTGAAAAAAGACCTTTTTGAGTCTATTGTGCTGTTTTCTTCAAAAAAATATTTTATTTTTATATCTATTATTTTACAATTTGTAATTTTAATTAAGTTCTTATCAACTATATTTTGTTATCTAAACCACTGATCATGATAAAACATAGAATTCAAGAAATATTCAGAAAAGAGATTTTATTAGAAATTTAAGCCATTCAATCTATACCAAAAACTAAATGATTTCGCTTGAAAGTTGAAAGTCTATAATAATGGAAGTCAGATCGAATAGTTAAAATATTTTTTATTGAAACTTTCTTTTAAAATGTTACAAGCAATAATGTAAACATTAAACCTACATGAATTTCACAATTGTCAGGTGAACCTACATATCAACCATCCCATCTCCTCTTCCCCATGCAACAAACCTGTCATTTGTCAGGTGAAGGAGCAGTCCCTTTTAAACCTCAGGTGTAACACACCACATTTCTTCAATGACCCATAGTAGAGGTAGAGCTTATTAGTTTAGAAAAATTTGTTGCTAAAGACATATAGTGAACACTTGGATGTTTTATTTTAAAAGTATGAGACCCATCTGATCATCTTAAGATATAAAATTTTGACCATTTGATAATAAAAATGTTAAATCCAACAATGCAGATCATTTAAATAGATATTTTTAAAGATATAACTTGATATTTCAAGGGTATATAAGGTCCATGCAAGGTTAAGCTTAATAAAATATGGAGCCAACTTTTCAAAATATACAAAAGAAATATATATATTTTTAAGTGTACTAGAAAAACCAAAGGAGCTAGGAGACATCCTGCTCAAACATGGAAAGTCGGCTCTACCACTTTGTACAGAGCCAATAGCAATGAATTTCGCAAGTTAAGGTGTTTTCGTTGTTTCACACAGTAGAACATCCCTATATATATATAGGGAATCATTGTAATATATATAGAGGGAAATTCTTGTGTACATCTAAAACCATTACAACAATGTGTACTTCAGCTGAAAAACGACCAGAAAATGCCTGAAAAAAAAAAAGAGTACATAGTAATATCATGATATATATGTGTGTGTGTGTGTGTGTATTAGGTGCCTCCATGTAGGGCCCACATGGACCCCTGTAGATTGGTCGGTTAGAAAGGTCTAGCTTCAATCAGGTGCCTATAAAAAAAAAAAAATTGATTGAATAAGCAAAGTCATGTTTTTCAAGGTCACAAAAATTCAATTTTATCCGATGGTGTAAACTTCATATTCAAGTAGATTTCAGAACCCCAACATTAGTTAACTAAACAAGATACATTTTCACTTATTATCACCTGTTTCTTTCCTTTAACAATGGAAAGTCGAATGAAAAATCATCCTAAAAGTGTTCAATGGAGATTGGAGACACCATTCATCTTTCCAACAATGAAATTAAAACTATCAAGTCACTTGCACAGTTACATATGCATAAGTGCGGGCATGGACACACACACACACAGATGAAATACCTCACTTCTGAACTCTTCAAGTGCATCACCAGAAATATCTTGGTCTAAGAACCTCTTGACAGCAACTTCCTGACAAAATAAAGAACCTACAGTAAGACTTAATTATTCAATTATCTAAATAAGGAGTTCATGGAAACACCATGAAAAATTGGATAAATGACCTATAAATACTATAATAACATTTGAAGAAGCAAAGTGAAATTATTCATCATTTAATAGGTTATCTGATGAGGAGCAGTCAGCTGGGCCTAGGCCCAGTCTCGAGCCAGGCCCAGCCAACTTAAAGCCACATAGGGTTTTCATAACCCTCCTTCAGAGGCATTGGAAACATTCGACGATTAGAGAAGAAAAGAACGAAGGAAAGGAGCGAAGGAAGCAGCCCTGCCGAGCACGTGAGAAGCGACGGCAAGAGACAGGGAGAAGAGTGAGAAGCCATCTTTGTCTAGGTACTCTTCTTCTTCCTTCCTCTTCTCTTTCTCACTTCTCTTTCTTTTCCTTTTCTTTTTCCCTTCCATATCCTTTCGCCCCCTTATCCTTTGTCCAAACCCTTTTCCGTCATTCCCAGATTCATACCCCTTGCTACCGTTACCCATATCCCTTTCCACTATTTTTGTGACCCCTAAACCCACCCACTACAGTCGCTTCCACCCAAACTCCCACCTCGACCATCGCCGCCGCCCTTACCCCTCTCTGCTCTTTCCACCACCTTCTACACCCCTACCAGCTGATTGCCTCCCCTCCCAGATCTCTCTGGTGTTACCGCCCTCCCTCTAAAGGCCCATATCCCTTTGCTGCTACCTGTCCTTTAGTTATCTGGCTTTACAGCAACCTATCCTAAGCCCAAATCTGCTACCGCAACCTCTTTTGGGTTTTTCTAGGCTTCACCCAGCCCACATAACTCTTCTACTGCAACCACAAGCCCTCTTGGACCCTTCCTTAGCCTCATGCAGCCATTTCCATCAGTCCTAAGCTACCATACAGTCCCAGATCCACCCCTTTTCAGATCCTACAGCCATCGTCTCCCTCCCAAATCCCTCTGGACCTTTCGTTCCTCGCTTAATACCCCACTGTTGAAGACGCCACATCCAAATACCCTCCCTACGCCTATCGCTTACCCTCCAAGGCCCAATCCCACACTGCCGCAACCTATTTTAACCCATACAGTGGTGCTGCAGACCACCTAAATCCCTCTAACCCTGCCGCAAGTCCATAACTTCTTCCTATTTGACTGTTGTGTTCCACCTGGGCCCATCTGGCCTTCATATCCACCCACCCACATCACAAGAACCAATCCATTAAGTGCCAAACAGCCAGAATTAATCCCCTTTTGTGATAGATTTACATACTTGTGGGAATTGGACAAGCCCCTTTGTTTTGAGAGATTCCCACCGCATATTGTAAGTTGGTCTGGATCTTAATATAATTCCCTACATTTCACTCTAAGGATTTGTGTGATTAGTTGTGGTAAATTTCATATTAGTTAATGGCTATTGTAAATTGATTATTTAATTTCAGCCCATTTTAGATTTAGAGTGCATTATTTTCATCCCTTTTAAATTTTTAGGGAATCACATTAGGCATTTAGGGTTACCCTATCCCCTGTCCTGCGTCAAATTGGTATCAGAGCAAAGGTTGGGTTATTTCCTTAAACACCTACGGTCTTAGGTTGTATTTTATTTTTTTGAAAAAAAAAAAAAATTTGCATTTAGTATTTAAAAAAAAAAAACTATTTTCATTACATCATCACATTCATTGCATATAGAATTAAGCCATAGCATCTAGTCAGAGTCCATCTAGAGGAATCCTAGTGCCACCTAGCAAGATGTTAACTCCCCTTGCAGTGGTTAAGTGTACCCTCGCCAAATCCGAACCAATGGAAGATTGGCGGCGCACTACCATCTTCCACACTTTTATCAAGTGTAGTGGGAAATCTTGCAAGTTGATCGTAGACAGCGGGCACTACCATCTTCCTTCCACACTTCTATCAAGTGTAGTGGGAAATCTTGCAAGTTGATTGTAGACAGCGGGAGTTGCACGAATGCCATCTCAACCAGTGTTGCTCGATTGGGTTTGAAACTCGAACCTCATCCTGATCCCCATCAAGTTGCGTGGGTGAATGACATGTCACTCTCTGTCACTCAAAGGTGTCCTGTACCCATCCAGATCCTATCATATCAGGACACAGTGTGGTGTGATGTGATTCCCATGGAAGTCGGACATATCATCTCGGGTCGCCCTTGGTTGTATGATCGTGATATGACATTGTCCGGTCACTCGAACACGTGTTGTTTTGAATACAAGGGTAAGAAGATCAAACTCACTCCTGTCCAGCCCAAGAACACCCCGTCAAAGCCGAAAGTCATAGAGGCATTAGACACTTTAGTTGGCCTGTCTGTTGAACCTGCTAATATCATAGCAGAGGAGCCAAAAGAAGAAATGCCTTCACCATTATCTGAGGTGGGAACTTTTCCAATCTCAGAGGCTTTACAGGAAAGCATAGGACTTCCAACTACCAATGTTGGTTCAGAGACTATTAATTTAACAGAATCTAACAAAGAACCTACAGAAGCTGAAAATGTGGAGCCTATGGTTGTGTCTACTTTACCAGAACCATTCACCTCTGATGTTCAGGAACTTGAACTGGAATTGGATAGTGTTGCCCAAGAAAATCGGTTGAGTTGTCCAGTTAGTGAACACACACAGACGTACAATGTCGTCTTACACATGGCAGAAGTTGAACCTGATAGCTCGGTCGATAGATCTATAGGCATGAGTCCCTCTAAAGTCCTGCATGGTTGCAAGCCTAAAGAGCCTGTAGATCTCATTCCCTTATCAGTATCCTTTAGGCCATCAGAGTTTGCATCTCCATTTGCATAGCACATTCATGATTTGCACGCTGAAATTAACGATCAAATTAATATAAGCGATGAAGAATATGAGTTTGTTGCATATAATCATTGTGGAACCAAGGAATTTGATGTGAATGATCATGTGGAGGACCTCACACCCTATCCAAGTCCAACACCTTCACCTCCAAGCCCCACCCCACATCAACTGATCTTCCTGATCCATTACATGACCCATGGCCCACACCTGTCCAACCCACTCAGCCACATGACCCTGACTCTTCGACCGACCTTCATGACCCACAGCCTGATCCACAGCATGACCCGCTCCATGACCCATGGCACGCACCAGTACAGTCCCCTCAGCCTTTACCTATGCCACCATCTCAACCTCTTTTGTACCTCTTGGCCTTCCTGATCCATTCCATGGCCCATGGTATGCACTCGTCCAGCCCACTCATATGTCCAACCCACTACATGGCGTATGCTATGCACATGTCCAGCCCACTCAGCCTATACCTCCCTCACCTCTTCAAAGCCCAATAGCTGCACCATCTAGCCCACCCTCACAATCTAAAACTCCCCTTCAATCTAAATCATCACCTTGACCCTCTTATTGGCCTACCTAACCCACATAATAATCCATGGCATACACCAACACAGCCTTTTCGACCTTAACCTTCTTTACTGTCCTTGTCACCCAAGAGAGATGAGAAAGAATCTATTCTAGACGAAAAAGTGGTTTCCACACATTCCCGAGGATATCAGCAATATCTTGTGAAGTGGAAGAAAAAGCCCATCACATATATCATTTGGTTGACTGGGTGTGAGCTACATCGACTTACTCCAGATTTATTAGAGAGATTCAGGAGTCTTGTCTCATCTGAGTCGGATTCTACACACATCTTGTTGTTGCCGCCATTTAGAGTTGATCGTGACGGCACTTTTGGATTCCGAGTATACCATCAATGGCAAAGGAGAGCCACTATTGTACCATCATTGTGGCTCGATTACGGCCCGACTAAATGACGTCTGACGGCTGCACGTGTGCACAGATATCATTTGAAGACCCCACACTAGGAAGTCACACGTGTGGTTCGACCCGTCTCATGTGCGCATAGTTACACTTTGAAGATCCCACATTGGGAAGGTGCACGTGTGATTTAGTTTGCTTTCATCTCATCTGAGAACTCGAGGTCGAGTTTTTCTTAGATTGGGGGATTGATGCGGAACAGCCAGCAGGGCTTAGGCCCAATCACGAGCCAGGCCCAGCCAACTTAAAGCCACATAGGTTTTTATAACCCTCCTTCAGAGGCATTGGAAGCATTCAACGATTACAGAAGAAAAGAACGAAGGAAAGGGGTGAAGGAAGAAGGAAGCAGCCCCACCGAGTACGTGAGAAGCGACAGCGAGAGACAGGAAGAAGAGTGAGAAGCCATCTCTGTCAAGGTACTCTTCTTCTTCCTTCTTCTTTTTCTCTCTTTTCCTTTTCTTTTCCCTTCCATAGCCTTTAACCCCCGTTTCCTTTGTCCAAACCCTTTTCCTCCATTCCTAGATTCATACCCTCGCTACCGTTACCCATATCCCTTCCCACTGTGATTTTCGTGACCCCTAAACCCACACACTACAGTCGCTTCCACCCAAACTTCCTCCTCGACCATCGCCACCACCCTTACCCCACTCTACTCTTTCCGCCACCTTCTACACCCTACCAGCTGATTGCCTCCCCTCCCAGATCTCTGTGGTGTTGCTGCCCTCCCTCTAAAGGCCCATATCCCTTTGCTGCTACCTATTCTTTAGCCATCTAGCTTTACTGCAACCTATCCTAAGCCCAAATCTGCTGCCGCAACCTCTTTTGGGTTTTTCTAGGCTTCGCCCAGCCCACATAACTCTTCTACTGCAACCACAAGCCCTCTTGGACCCTTCCTGAGCCTCATACAGCCATTTCCATCAGTCCTAAGCTACCATACAGTCCCAGATCCATCCCTTTTCAGATCCTACAGCCATCATCTCCCTCCCAAATCCCTCTGGATCTTTCGTTCCTCCCTAAATACCCCATTGTTGAAGACGCCACATCCAAATACCCTCCCTACACCTATCGTTTACCCTCCAAGGCCCAATCCCACACTGCCGTAACCTATTTTAACCCATACAGTGGTGCCGCAGACCCCCTAAATCCCTCTAACCCTGCCGCAAGTCCATAACTTCTTCCTATTTGACTATTGTGTTCCACCTGGGCCCATATGGCCTTCACCTTAACCTTTTCCTAATCCCCTTTGCTGCCTTTTAGTCCCTCTACCTCCATATCCACCCACCCACATCACAAGAACCAATCCATTTAGTGCCAAACAGACAGAATTAATCCCCTTTTGTGATAGATTTACATATTTGTGGGAATTGGACAAGCTCCTTTGTTTTGAGAGATTCCCACTGCATATTGTAAGTTGGTCTGGATCTTAATATAATTCCCTACATTTCACTCTAAGGATTTGTGTGATTATTTGTGGTAAATTTCATATTAGTTAATTGCTATTATTAATTGATTGTTTATTTTCAGCCCATTTTAGATTTAGAGTATATTATTTTAATCCCCTTTTAATTTTTAGGGAATCACATTAGGCATTTAGGGTTACCCTATCCCCTGTCCTGCGTCATTATCTGTTCACACTAATCAAAAATCATGGAAGCAACTCAGAGTATGATGGTAGAAATATATTAGATCATCAACAGCAACAGCATCCGATAATCCCATCTATCTGGGGTCAGCTTTATGAGTTCTTCTCCATTTAACCCAATCATAAATCATACCATCATTCATTCCCCAATCTAACATATCCTTTTTTGTTTCCAAGGTCGCCCTCTCCTCCTAGTGCTTTCGATCCATGGCCTCTCCACTCAACGCACTGGGGTTGTGCTTGGTCTTCTACTAACATGACCAAACCACCTCAAACGAGTTTCTCTCAGTTTCTCATCTACCGGAACTATCTTTAAACTATCCCTAACGCGTTTGTTTCTAACTCTATCTTTAAGGATTAAACCACTCATCCAACGTAGCATACGCATCTCTGATGTCTTAAATTTGTTTATTTGTCTTTTCTTCATTGTCCAAGACTGTGCTACGTAGAGCATCACAGATCTAATAATTGTTTTATAAAATCGTCCTTTGAGGCGAAGGGAGACTCTTTCACCGCGTAAGATCCACTAACTTGTCTACATTTTGTCCACCCTGCTTTTATCCTATTTGTTATATCCAAGTCGAGACCTCCTTGAGATTCTACCATAGAGCCCAACTATCTAAAATTATCAAAAAGTGTCATTATGTTGTTTCCTATTTTTACTGAGTTACCCTCACCATCGTCTAACCCACTAATTTAATGAGTATCCTGAATGAAAAAACCCTTAATCAATATCATAAGGAAAAAAAATTCATGAAATCTCATTCTGTTTGGAATAAACAGCATGCAATAATACAGACTAGAAAGAAGAAATTGAGAATCGAGATGAATGAAGTCACCATTCCATCCAATAGCGCACATAAAGAAGTACACTCTCAATATATAATAATGCAATATCTGATGAAATCCCATCTTAGTTTAGCATTAACAGGCTATACATAAAGTTACAATTAATGAACTCACCGTCCCATGCCATTCTCCACGATAGACCTCCCCATATGATCCTAGGAGCACGATGAAAGAAGTTCAGGTAAAGAAACAAAATGAAAAACCTCAAATAGATTAAATGCCCCAAGCAGGCAGTCCTCTCATCATGAGGGCCACAAGATTATACAATAAAATGGTCAAAAGCAACAGGGAGTAGCCCACATTCGATATATGCAAGTGGCCCACCTGATGGGCAGACTGCCTGATTTTTTGACCAGGGAATTTACAGTGAGCCCCAAGGTGAGATATTGAATCTTGCACAAGTAAGGTTCATGGAAGTCAATAAAACAACCCATGGTAATTACTTTCAACTATATAGGTCATTAGTCGGGCCACTCCACAAAGTCGGGTGCTCTAAGAGCCCTGGAGACCTTAGTCATCAAAAGAAAAAAACTATATAGGTCATTATTATTTTTACAAAGCAAGAAATTATTCAGATGTACCGAGTCCAATACGCTCGCCCAAGGTGATTTCCTCCCATGGAATCTCCCACTCAGCAACATCATCAAGGGCCACATCAGATATTACGCTATCAGTTCCAGTTGATTTGTCGGAAATTCTCTCTCCTTCTGGATGAACCATGCTAGAATCCTGCTCCCGCTCACCTTCACCTTCTTGTCCGTGATCACTTCCCTGCAGTTCATGCACTGTGCCATCTGCATCATTATCTTTCTGATTTAAACATGCAGCACAAGTTGGCAACTGACCACAAGACTCCAATTGCTCATACTGTCTGGTGACAGCTGCAGTTGTTGCCACCACTGCTGCAGCCGTAGCAGTGGCTGCAGCTGCCACAGGGACATCGAGGGGTGAATCAGCACCAGACTTCGCAGCAGCAACCACCATCGAGGATGCAACTACAGCAGCTGTCGCAGCAGCAGCAGCAACAGGTACGTGTTTCACAAATTTCACTAGAGAAGCTTCATGTGTTCGAGCAGCAGCAGTAGATGCTTCAGATTGAGGATGATGCCCAGTGGCATCTCCCAGATCAAGCGGATTGTAAACACCAAGACCCTCCACAGGTTTCAACTGTTCGACTTGCATCCTAGGAAGCAATCCCTTTCGGATGCATGCCATGATGAGGCAGAGGCGGTAAATGTCGACCTAGGCCAACATCAGCTTGGGATTTATGCTGGGCTTTGGTCTTCCTTATTTTATTTTCAGTCGTATCACCAGTTGGACTCTTCTCCTCAAGCACGGGAGCATGTGGATGCTCAGTATAAATCTCAGAAAACAAGTTCCTGGGAGTAACAACTCCGCTTTCCAGCAACACATCATGAAGCTTCTGTGCCAATTGTGGGTTCTCTTTAGCAGCGTCAATCATGTACTGTGAAACATCCTTCACTTTCATTCTATGCACAGCAGGTGAGCTAACACCTTCAGTCCAAGAAGGAGATCTTGCATGTATGTAAGAAGGGCTCAGCCTAGGAGAAATGTCACAAGCCACTGCCTTAGACTCGTCACTTTTAATCTCCTCAGTTGAAGATTCCTTACATGAAGACCTTGCTCTTTCATGACTGGAAATAAGCTTACCTGAACTACATTTGTCATCAGATCTACTCTCTGCAATAACAACATTTCCTGACCTGGATCTCCTGTCCAATGCACCATGCTCCGAATAACCACCAATTGAACTTGTCATACCACTGCTAAAGGAGCCCGTGTGGGAGCCATCAACATCTCTGATAAAAGGACCGACTGTAAAGATGGAACCTTCATATTCAATTTGTGGTCCTGCTGCGTCGGATGGGATAAAGGCGCCAGGATCCGCCATGAGGTCAACAATGTACTCCCTGAGAATCACAAAATTCATTTACTTTCATGAAAATAACTGTTTCAAGTTATCATTCCCAAAATAATAATCATAATTCATAACAATATGATAGGATCCTAGTATAATAAAATACTTTAGAGAGAGATTGTCAATACTTATATTAAGTAGATAGAATGAGATTTCCTTCCTTTTTTGTATCTTCCATTTCAGTTGTAAGTAAAGCCTATTTATAAGCTTATTTGAATAATGAAAATCATGAGAATGTTATGTACCTAGTGGGGCCCAACCTGGGTATGGGTATCGGGTTGGCCAGCCTAGTATGGGATAAGCTTAAGGGCTTCATTTTCTACGTTTCATCAGCTCTAAAGCTTTTGGTGTATTGGTCAGGTACCTAATGTTTAGTATCATAGCAAGTACCATGTCCTAGGTTTGAATCCTAGAGGAGGCAACCTATAGAAAGGGATACCTGGTGGCAGAGTGAAGCTGCCACAACAGTAGAAGGGCTACCTGATCCGTAGTGAGAGCCATATAATAGTAGTTGCAGCAGCAGCAGCAGTAGTAACTATAATTGTTCCAATTTCATTTGTACACGGAAAGACTTGAATAAACATCCCTTGTTTAGCTGCTACCAGCACATATCAAAAGTTCTAGCAGCAACAGCAGTGGTAATAATTATAATTGTTCCAATTTCATTGGTATACACTGAAAGACTTGAAGAAGCATCCCTTGCTTTAGCTGCTACCAGCACACATCAAAAGTTCGCCAAGGTGCAACAGCATGGTCTGACAGACGTAACAAATGAAATTAACTTAATAGTGAAAAAACACGTCTGCAGCCAATGCCAATACAATTGCTGGAACTTCCCAATCACTAGAATCTCTGATTATGCATTTGAAAAGACAATCAATTACTACTCAAAGTATAAAAACTCAGTCAGGCTCAACTGAACCCAGCAACTAGACTGGACAGGAATTATGAATAATTGAAAACTCAACTGGAACAGGACCTGGTCAATATGTATTTTGGAATGATAGCAGAAGAAGAGGACTTGGTCAGTATTCCAATTTTTTAGTAAAGAAAAACTTTCCAATTCTAATAGTTTATATTATTTGAAAAATGCTAAAATTTACCCTCAAGTTATACCCTTTTTCGCGGATGTGGCAAGTCATTTGATTGGTATCTTAACTAACTCTTGAAAAGCCAACCAATTGTGATTTGCCACATGAGCATGAGGGTATAAAAGGGTATAATTTAAGGGTAAGTGTAGCATCTCCCCGTATTATTTATATCTATATAGTATTCTATCAGTCTTTATTTACAAATCTCAGTGGTCTCACATAGACTTCATTCAGGGTCAAGTTCAGTTTTTCAGGCTTTTAAAGCATCAGTCCAACAGTTTTATTGCCATGTGCTTTGTTGGTGGCATGGAAATACTTAACCATATTATTAACATTTCTAGTTTTATTCCTTGTGCATACAAATCTTGTTACTTTTAATTAGTCAAAAAGTTACAAAAAAATTATATATTTTATGTGCTTTATGATTCGTGTGCTCCCAAATGCACAACGGAATGGAAAAACCATCTATAACCAAAATATTGAAAAGATCTTGGTGAAAAAAAAGATATCCACCTTCCATCATCAATCTTTACAATGCTCATTGCCACATCATCTGAGCCTGTAAATTGCTGCCCTTTCACCAGCCGGCATGGAACACCCACACTATCAGCCAGGACCTACACAACCATTTAACCCACAATGTGGCATTTTAAACAAGCCTAATAACAACAACGCAGCTCCTAAAAGGAAAATTCCTCATAGGAATGTCATAAACAAACTAAGCAAAGCATCAAAATTAGGTTTATTAAGGAATGCAACTTAAAAACATATGGATCAAAATAAAATAAAAAAACCAAAACTTAAGCTTATTTGGGTAGTAAAATTAAGAAAAGAAGAAGTTACTGTTGTCATCCCATTATTTGGGTAAGCTTTTGTTCTGGGTCAAGTTAAAGCCATCCACAATAAATGTTATTGATAAATGATTAATAAATTGTCATCACCACATTATCATCACCATCAAAGCCTTACCGCATTTATTTCACATTTTTTCAAGTCCTACTTTTACAATTACACCTATTTAGGCTAGGTATGTAAACACATCAGGTTTGGTCAGATCAAGCATACATATGCATCTGTATCGACAACTTGGGTACCTAGATCAGTGTTGGTATCAGCATCGGCATCTGCAAATGTACAATTTGCATTGGATTCAAATCCAACAATCTCAACAAATTGAAGATGGCGCAGCGGAAAAGTATCAGGCTAAAGGGACCTGGTCAAATCTGGTCAAGCAGAGGTCAAATGGTGGTCAATACTTAATGGGGCCTACGATTGAACAGTAGTAGTTCGGGTTCTGTGAGGTTTGGGCCGATCTGAGGATGAAGGCTCGATTAGGCAGTGGGCTGACTCACACGTGGGACTGGATCGGGAATAGGATGGGGACAAACAGCGTTTGGCTGGGTTCGGATGGAGTAATGGAGGAGAGGGAAGAAGAGGGACAGGCGATGGGAAGAAGAAGATGGAAGTGGGAGATGGAAGGATTGGATCTAGAATGAAAAATGGGGCGTCAGGATCAGGAGAAGTTTGCTCAGGCGTTGGACATGGCTGGGGAAGATGAAAGACTGTGCAAGGTGGCTAAGGAGGTGGCCGAGCGACCATATCCGTTCTAGGCGAGGAAGGGCAGAGACAGCGGTTGCAGGACTGGCTGCTGAAAGGCAGCAGCGTCCTTGACCAGGCAGGGGTGGCGCACAATCGATGCTGTGTGGAGGGACGAGGGCACAGGCAATGTGGAGGAGGTGCAAAGATTGTGCAAGGTGGCTAAGGAGGTGGCTAAGGAGGTGGCCGAGGGACCATATCCGCTGTGGGCGAGGAAGGGCGGAGACAGCGGTTGCAGGCTGCACACACACCCCCCCTGTGGGTGTGGGTGTGGGGGTGTGGGGGGTGTGGGGATGTGTGGATGTGTGTGGGCGGGTGGGTGGGTGTGTGTGGTGTGTGTGTGGAGGGGGGAGGAGAGAAGAAGGTATGGTAAAAAAATAAGACTCTAGGAGATCATCATCCTCTGGTTTGGGTTTCCGGGTCTGCGCTGAGACTGGAATTGAAGAAGTAGAGGAATATGAGGAAAACGAAAATTGTTTCTAATTAAATTTGATAATCTGCTAATGAATACACCGACGCTTCTAACCCAACTTATATGCTAAAATTTAACTAACATAAGGAAACTAATTAAGAACGGAATTCTAATCTAATTAGCAAAAGAGAAACAAATAAATAACATAGAAACTAGTTGTGTTCAGAAGATTTGCATCAAACCTGTTTATTTTGGATTCGATGTTGCATGTTTTCAGATTATCAAGGTCCATTGGCATCTCTAGTTTAGGAAGAGAAGGGACTGGAGTTTAGGCAGAACTTAGAAAGTTGGCACTATGAAATAGTACATGATATAATAGGTTTGGGCATTTTGAAGCTTGGCAAATTGGCAAATTAAGTAGCACGTGATATATTTATATACATTATCTATATATGTAAAAGAGGGAGTTTTAGGTGGTCATCAAATAAATCTTGAACATTGAGATAATGTTATGGAGACTTAAAAATAGGAGAAAATTCATCTAAAGATGACTAAAAATAAAAATACAGATTTTAGGATTTGAGTTTTATCGATTTGTCAAACTTTTGGGAATAAATATATATATAGAGACACACACATAAACTTTATCACATAAAAAATTTATTTATATTCACATTATGGCCGTTCAATTTAATGGGTGAATGATTTTGGATCTGGCTTGATTTGCATATGCATTTGCATCCATATTGGATGCAAAACTTTGATTTGAAATTGGATAAAAAAATGTAATGGGTCAAAATTTTGCTTTCAAACCTGTTTGTTTCAGATCAGATGCCCAGATTATTGAATTATTGGAAATACATTTGCATCCCTATCTCCCAAACCAGATAAAGGATAAATATTAAGTGCCAGCTGAAAGCAGGCTATAAATTTTCCAAAATCTTTACGATAAACTATCCAAGAACCATAATATACGTATAATACCATCAGTACAATAACTTAATACAAGAAAACTCAGTCTCCCTTCCAGGAAAGAAATGGACATGCAAATCATTTTGTTCAAGTTTTAAGGTTCGTGTATGCACAGTTAGGAAGATGTTGCCTAATGCTATTTTGAAACATTAGAAGAAGAAGAAGGAAGGACATGAAAGGTGTCAAGTGATGTTGTGAGATTTAACGTGTAAAAAGAAGGCCATGATTGCTGGTAATTGCTTCATGTGCTACAATAAAGGCTGCGGATTTGAATCATTGACCATTAAGAAAAGAAGGCCTTCATTACAAATTTCCTCCCTCAACATTATAAAATTAAATCTTGATCCTATGCATGAATACCCAAAAAAAAATTCATTAACAAAAATGTAAGAAACTATATGACACAGTATTATGCATGTGAACTTCACATATGTGCCATCTCACATCTCAAAAATAATCCCTTTTTACTTACAAGTTGCAAGTCAAATGTTTATGAAATGAAGATGCAAGCAATTTCACATACAAAGTTGTATGTGATTGTTTCTCACCATATAAATTGGATCACCTCTTGTGTGCATGTCCATATGCGTCAGGGATCTAGCGCATGTTCATTAATCTGATGGAATGCTCATGGGTTATGAACAACATGATAGGAAAGATTGTCATAGAATGGAAACGCCGGTCTTTTGTCAGTAGAAGAAGGGGGGCATGGAGCCTGATTCCAGCAGCAATAATGTGGGTAATTTGGAAGGAGAGGAATAATAGAATCTTTGAAGGAAAGTTGGGCTCGGCAGTAGAGGTCTTTGAGAAGGCCAAATGGAATTTAGTTTGTTGGCTCTCTCTATGCAAGGAATTCTTTGGGTGCTCCCCTGAAGATTTCTACCTATCGTCTGAGGGATGTATGAAAGGAAGCAAAAAGTTAAGAAACCTAGGGTGGATTAGGTGAAACCAGAAAAAAGAAAAAAAAAAGGGTATTTTAAGTTTAAAGTTGACAGTGCGACTATAGGGAAACCAAGGTCCAGCAAGAATACGAGGAGTACCTCATGATGATGAGGGTAGAATGTGTTTAATCTTCTCGGAATCGATAGGAGTCATAGAGTCTAACAAGCGGAGCTCAGGGCTATCAGGCATGCGATTTCTCTCTAGGCGAGTATTGGGAATGGCAACCTTATCATTGAAGGCGATTTTGCAAATGCAATCACTTGGGCTAGCGGGAAGGTAAACCCTCCCTGGAACCTGGTCAACATTGTTAGGTTCATTAGGAGATCGTGTAAAAATGGTATCATCAGGTTTGTGTATTCCACACGATCGGCGAACAGTGTTGCCGACTTTCTAGCAAAGATAGGGGTACAAAAGACCCATCCGGCAGTGGAGATGTTCCCGATTGAGTATTCTCAGGATTTTGTTCAGCTGTGAGGGTTATGTATCTAGGGTGGTGGGGGTCATTGTATTGTATCATTGGTAGCTTTGTGTTTGCTACGCCTACAGTTTCTTGGGAGGAGGCGGTCATGGGAGTTTGGGTTGAGGTTTTCCCCTTACTCTCACCCAGGACTGGGGCATACTTTGTAACCTTTCTGTATTTTTATTTCCTGTTTTCTTCTTTTGGTGGGTGAGGTTGTACATACCTCTTGTACACTCCCTCCTTTTCCTTGTAACTGAACTTTTGATTAATGTTATATTTATGTCTCCGTTTTCAAAAAAAAAGTATCAATGTTTTACATGTCCCAACTTAATAGGCTTACTGAAGTTCCAATGGTTGCCAGCATATACTTGTGTCCAAAACTTGGACAAGTGTCCAAATTCTATAGAGAAGAACAAAGTAGTTGCATCCAATTGTCAACATAATAGCAGAACAGTTGCATAATAGCAGAACAATTGGTAACTAGTTTCAACTCAAAACAATACAATGGCAGAAACGAGATATTAATAACTCAAGAATCAAGAGTTATATAATAGAAGTGTCATTGAAGAAATTTTTTGAACAAAAATGAATAGGGTGAAACCAACTTTTAGAAGCTTCAGTAACAAAATAAAAAGAGGAATTGCTAACCTTGAATAGCAATGCACGATGGCGAGCCAAACCAATCCTCAGTTTTCCAAGACACAACACCATGTTCCCAAATGAAGCCCTTAAATGGTTCCTTAGATCCCTCCATGCTTTCAACATTTGCTCAGGATCCCCAACTGGTCCACCCATGTAGTCAGCAACCAAAGAAGCAAGTCTTTGAACCAAATCATTACCTTTAAAATACACTGATCCAGACCTTGACTCAACAGCCATAACCAAGGCTGTCTCTTCAAGTTTCAAAAGATCAGCATCAGCAGACCTGTTGACCAGTACAGCTTCCCAGCTGATACTGTCAGACACAGGTAGCTGTTGCAGATCCACAAGTGAAGGCATCTCTGACGTCGATTCAGCCAGAACACCGTACAGATCATAAAAACCATCTAAGATTTTGTCATCATAGCTTAAAGCATTGTAATTCTGCATAGCATGGACAAATCTAGGAAGTGAGATGAGTTCAAAAAGTCTAATCATGGCAAGGGAAAAAAAGGTCTTGCAGTAACCTGTTATGGATACCAACAGTCAGATACCACCATCACACCCTAAAGCAATGGATAGATTAATATAAGCACGAAAACACAACCATAATGGAAATAGAATTCTAAACAACCAACTTTACCATTCTAGACAAGAGCCTGTCACACAGTTGGTATGTGTTCATTGTTGCAACCACAAAGGCTGCAGATCTGAATCATATTTCCAATTCAAAATCATGCCAGTCAACTTGGACATGCAATATATATTTTACGAGGAGCTATTAGAATCTAAGACTCAGCATATGTGCAGCTTTCTAACGCACTCGAAAGTGCATGTGTTAGGCCCATGTTTCAGCCATCAAAAGTGATTTAAATACAGGGCTTGGGATGGATATGTGCTCTAAATGTTAAAAAAAACACTTGAAAGTTCATATCCATCTTTTCTCCTGGATAGTGGCTGTAATCCTTCTTTAGCTTTTTCTTCTGAGATCACTTCAACTATCTATTAGCAGGGTGCAGATCTGTATTAGGATTTTCTGATCTAGGTGTTTTACATCACACAGTTTCAAGAAAAATGGCCTGCTCAAGAGAACACGTAAAAGCTGAGACTTCCTCCAACAAATTCTTTTTGAAACATAACTATTACTTTATATTGCAAATGAGTACATACTGAATAAGGGTGATATACTGTTCTGAATTAAAATAAAG
The DNA here is from genome assembly GCA_013350335.1 of Chimonanthus salicifolius. Taxonomy (NCBI): domain Eukaryota; kingdom Viridiplantae; phylum Streptophyta; class Magnoliopsida; order Laurales; family Calycanthaceae; genus Chimonanthus; species Chimonanthus salicifolius. The sequence goes on along the minus strand of CM023535.1, from coordinate 58,659,408 downwards.
TCTTAAAAAAAAAAAGGTGGTACAAAAGCTGATTACATATATCCTACAAATGGGTCTTGCCTTTCCACCTCCATCCTTTCCTTTTAAAAAAAAATTACCTACCTCTACCATTTAAGGTAAATATCTAAATTTCCCACACTATCATACCAAGTCATTATCAATTTTGAGTGGTACCCCCTCCATGTTCTCTATTCCAGCAAAGTTGCACTCGTGCATATTATGTCTATCTTACCAATCTTCAAACTATTCATCTCTAAGGCTTTTCTCCACAGTTTTAAATTACAATGTTATTTACTTGTCACTCCACTAATAAGTACCATATCATCTGCATACAACATACACAATGATATCTCATGCTGAATTCCTAACATCAAACTCTCCATGACTAAAACAAATAAATAAGGGCTCAATACAAACCCTTTTTTTAGTGCCACCCCCCAACTCAAAACTCTTGCCTCTCCACACAACATTCTTACTCTTGTTGTCGCCCTATCGTACATGTGTTACATAATTTCCACATATTCATTAGAGATGTCTTTCCTTCTCAACATCTACCAAATTAATTTTCTTAATCATAGGCTTTCTCTAAGTCGATAAAATCCATATGAAGATCTTTCCTTTGCTCTCTATACTTCTCCACAAGTTGTCTTAACATGAAAATTAATTGTGTCATGGACCTATCTAGCATAAACCCAAATTGTTTCTCCAAAATACTAGATCCTTCTCTTAGATGTCATTCTATTACTCTTTCCCAAAGTTAACCTGTTTTTGTAAATAGGAACCATAGTGTTCTTTCTACGTTTGTCGATGATTCGTTTCCTCCTAAAATCTTGTTAAATAGCCAACTTAGCCACCAAATTCCAATTTCACCTAGCAAAACCCATACATCTACAGGGATACCATCTAGTCATAATTTGCTTTACTCTTCAGTTTTGTTAAAGCTAACTTTACCTTTGTTTCTGATTTCTCAATCATCCCCATATGTGCAAGTGTCCTCGAAATAAGTCCAAGATCCTTCAAGCAATCTTATAAGTTTGTGCTTCAAAACACTCAAAATGCTCTGCAAAACCCTTCCTTTCCTCTCCCAAAACAAGCCTTTTTTTCTCTCCAAATGTGCTCCAAAATCCCCATATTAAGGGCTATTTATAGCATCAAAAAAGCTAGAAAAAGGGGAAGAAAACAAGGATTTTAGAACAGCACATGTAGTTCTAGGAACCACACATGCATCTTCTTTCCCCCATCTTCTCTGCACCCTTTAAGACTTTATTCGCTTCTTCTTCATCCAGATTTCAATTTGGACCAGTTTTTGCATAATAGAGCTAACTTGATGAGCCACGCAAAAGCACCAAATTCATCAGTCCTTTTGATCATCAGGTGCGCCCCACATGATCATGCAGTGGACACAAGAGCATTTGGACAATTTATGGCATTTTAAAGCTATATTTTCCGTTCGAACTTGGATTTGAAGCAAATAAGTTGATCTGGAAACTACCTTAGGAGACTTTAAAATGGAACCAAAGTGATCATCATGTGATCATCACAAGTGGGCCGCACCTTGTATCCCTGGTCCATCTATCCAATTGATGACCTGTAACTTGGATTGAGAAGGTAGTCAAAGGATCATTCATGTGGTTCCCAAATCCCAAGTCATGACCACATGATCATCAAGAGTTCCATATTGCATCTTCCAATCCCAACATCTGACCAACGATCTATTTCTTTTGTAGCATCCTTTGGACCTTGATATGTCATCCACATGTCCTTGGGCATCTTCGCATGGTCAATGTCTTCCTTTTGATTGATCGAATTCAATAAAGTCTGGATCAACATGGATCTTATTAGATCTTCATTAGTCACCTATATGAGGTTCAAATTGCCATGAAACTGTACAAGTCCAAATCAACATGATCAGACACCGTAGAGTCCAGATCATCATGATCTCGCATTGATTCAGATCTTGTAGACTTTGTTGGATAAAACTTGCAGAGATCCAAATCATGTATTCTTGAGGCAATTGTGCAAAAAAAGTAGGTGCCAAGAGCCCACAAATTGAAAGTGGTGGAACTTCTGAGAAGTTCAACCAATGCAAAAGCCTCAAATAAAATCCAAGCTCATTGCATCAATGATGAAAAGGCTAAGAACTTCAGCAACAATGAGAAATGGGACAAAGGCTAGATGATTTCCTTGTCTAAGACATTTAAATACTTCGAATATATGTGTAGATTGATGAATTTGTTTCCTTATTACACCAACCAAAGCAAAGATACATTGGCGACTAAGCTTCCGAGCACATAATAAAAGTACGTATTATAAACATGTCACAAAATAATTAGAGTTTATCATAAAGCATTACTAACTATTACTCCATATTAACTATAATACCTTTTTTGGAAAGATTGACCACATTAACAATAATATTTACCATAGTTAGGGAGATTAGGGCACTTGTGTGAACTAGAAAATGAGAATCCGAATATTTTGGATTCCTCCAAGCTTCAATAACAATCTTGGAGAAATTGGGAAGCTTACATTATGTATTTGGGGCTGCTCTCTTATCAAGACCCATCCCACCCACCTCACAACCGATGTGGGACTTTCTTGAGGTTGGTGGGGGTATTACAGTCCACCTCCCTTAAGAAAACGCCCCCGGCTCTGTCACATCATAGAGGTAGAGGGCCCACACAGTCAGAGTATTGAACCATGCTCTGATACCACTTGTAACGACCCTGACCCCGACTTCCCGAGTGTGATATTGTCCGCTTTGGGCCCCACAGGCCTACACGATTTTGTTCCTGGGCCCTGGCCCACATGGCCAGGCCCATAAAGCCTCACATGAGAAGAGGGGATTCCTCTCTTATCAAGACCCATCCCACCCACCTCACAACCGATGTGGGACTTTCTTGAGGTGGGTGGGGGTATTACAGTTGAAGGTCTATAAATCCAATAGTATCAATAGCATTGTTGTTAAAATCTTACTGATTCATACGATATGATAAGAGGAATGATTCATATCTATTAGCAAATCTTACGATTCGTAATAAATAATGGAATTATAGGGGTTATTAGGAGTGTGAAAGCATTGAACATTTTGTTTTAATGGTTTTTAAGTCTAGAGTTGATGGGCTTTTAAGACCTTACGATTTTTTAAGGGCTTTTTAGTTCATTATTGACTTTTCACAGTATAGTTCGATTATATACTAGGCTTATACTTTTAGAGTTGGAGCATTAAAATTTGATCTCCAATGAACTAATTATATAATATTCACTTAATATTTTAATAAAGTTGGAGAATGCTCATATTATTACATTTTACATATATTTTACGTTAATATTTTTTAGGCAAATCACCTATGAATCTTACGATTATACGATTTACGATACACAATTTGCGGTTCAAGATGTACAACGATTTTACGATACGATTCGATTTTCAAAACAGTTGGCCCAATAGTTCAGTTAAATTTTTCAACTATAGCAATATTTAGGCTTTCATCTTCTTTTCGGTAATGGATCTAATAGAATGGCATTCCCAACTTAATATCAAGGTTCAGAAATGGATTTAAAGCTAGATACTTTTTCACTCGAAGGTTCATCCTTTCCTTTACGAGCTAATAGATACTTTGTAAGTGCCTATCATGCAACTGTGCAATTTTAAAGTTTGTGACTTCAAGTCGTATTGCCAAAATAAAAAATAGAAAAAAAAAAAAATCACCCCTTGGACAATTATCAACATAAAGACATACATACAATTGAGAAGAACTCTTTTAGGGGTATGTTTGGATCAAAGAATAGTTAGAATGGAAAGGAATGAAAGGGGTGTACTTGGCACAAGCCACAACCATTCTATTCCATTACATTCATATTATTCCCACAACCAAACAAGCAAGAGACCTTCAAGATAGGAGATTTCCACTCAAATGTATGGATTCCCAATGATCTATATTCTAGCATAAGAGCAACAATGGCAAGAATTGGACAACTTTATGCTTGGACTTTTTTATGTCACATCCAATAAGGTGCTTTTTGTGATGAATTGCTCTCTCTGACTCTCTCCTATACCCTATTGCCAATTCCAAATATAATCAACGATTCCTAATAGGCTACTTTCTTTTCAACACCCACTTTTCATCGCATATTTGTCCAACTTATTTCTCCTTCTAAGTCTATGGCCACTACCCAATATCAATTATCCCATAATGTCAAAAAAAGAAGACTGATAGTATACTTAAGGACCAATATTTTTAATAAACCTAGTTCCCCTATTCTGCATCTATCCCTCATCTATTTTCTCTACGTTTTCGATTCTATTTGTTTCTCCTATAAATCATATGATCACAATCTAATATCTACTATCCTATAATCCTATTAAAAGATAAATTAGAAATGAACATATTAGAGAAACATTTAGAAAAAGCCTCAATAGATGAGAAAATGAGGGAAAAACTTGATTGGAACTAACAAGGGATATGATAGATTGTAGGGTAATGGAGGATATGGTCTTTTATAGGATAGAATGGGAAAAAAGAACTCAGAAAGCCAACCTGAAATAGATGGGATGGGATGAATGGCTTTGATAATAATGATCATGAAAACATGCAGGTTGACCAGTATATCATCCACTAACTTTTTTATATAGACTTTGTGCAAAACCGTATGGCGGGGCCTATTATGATCATTATAAGTGGAGGATGGTAAGGGCCCAAAATCAATTCATTTGATCATTTCAGGTTCAAAGATTAAGGCCCCAAAAATCAAATGGTGAAAATAAAAGAATGGACCTGCAATCAAATGGCAATTGTAACTTTAAATGGGATCAACACATGAAGACTTCTGGCATAGAAAGGATTGGCTCCTCTAAGAATTCAGGTTTTTTTGGGGTGCTCTTTGAGAGGCAAGATTTTAACTAAGGTTGAGTTAAGCAGAAGGGGCATGGTGATGGTTTGAGCAGATCTATCTTACATCTTGTGTGGACACTCCAAGTAGAATGTGGATCATCTTTTCTATGAGTTTGGGGTGGCAAACAAGGAGTCGGTTGCTAGGATTAATGGGTTGTTCATGGGTACTTGGAAATACATTGTCAAATGCAATGGAAGGCTCAAGGCATTGTCCTTTTAATGGGAAAAAGAAGGCAACATAGGCCCAATTCTGGTGACCATTCTGTGGTCCCTATGGAAGGAAAGGAATTCTAGGATTTTTCAGAACAAGGTGTCTAAGATAGATTAGTGTGCCCTTCGGAGACTCAACACTTGGTTGTCGATTAAGTAAAGATTTTAAAGGGTTGTCTTTGTCGAACTTTTATGTGTCATGGGAAGCTTGTATGAGGGACAATTCTAAGGAGAGGAAACCATGGGTGGATTGGTTCCCTACATCATGGGGTAACTTTAGTTTAACGTGGATGGGGCAGCAAGAGGAAAATCTGGAACAGTACGCATCAGGAGTGTAGTTTGTAAGGGCACATGATTTTTTATTTCTCAAAACTAGTGGATATGAGAGATTTTAATGAGGCAAAATTGTTAGGGATGAGGAAGGCATTGTTCCTATAGGCGAGGCATGAAGCAGGAAAGATAGTCATGTTAGTACCTCGGCTTGACCAAGTCACCTTGTTATTAATTCCGTGACTAAGTTGGAACTTTCCTTAGAAGTTTGAAGAAGATGCTAAGCAGTCTCTGAAGACCATGTGAAGATCAATAGCATACAGAAGACAACTCACCACATGCTTGTCAGCCCACTCAGGTAAGCAGACCAAACAGAACCTTAGGCTACACCAAGTGGACATTAGGAAAGACCAAAAATTGGAAAGGGTTAAAAGGAGCTAAAACTAGAAAAATGAAATTCTGTCAGGCTCGAGCCCCTCGTCTGAGGGCTGATCTACTGTATAAAAATTCTCGGTCAAAAATCTTCTGCTCTCAACTCGAGCCCCTCGATTTGAGGACTTAGTGCTAATGACTATAAATCTTCCCTGCTCTCTGATCGAGCCCCTCGAGAACGCTCTCGAGGCCCTCGAGGATGGTTGTTAGTCTTCCAGTTGTGTTTCCTTTTAACACCTCTTAGCTGGCCTTTCCTTTTACAGGGGTCGAGCCCCTCAAGGCACGCTCCCAAACCCCTAGAGGACTAGCCATTTGAAAGTCTCTTATAAATACACGGCTTTTCTTCAATGCAAAAGACAGATCTTAATCACAATTAAAACCCCAATCACTCAAAGACCTTGACCGATCTCTCTCTTCTTCGACAACCTTCATGGGTTTGATCCAAAGCATTTGATGCTTGTTTTTGAAGAAGAATATGAGAACTATACTCTAGGATCATCTTGTAGCACCTAAAGTCCTAGAACTACCCTTCCGCTGCAACATGAGCATCATTGGTGATTCATCAAGTATTGAAGGCTGGAACGTGGAGATCTTCTCAGAGAACACAACACTCAAGGATTGAAGGCCCGAGGTAAGTGTTCCTCTGGTTTATTTTTCTTTCATATCTTGTAAGGTCGATTAGAACTCTGTGTTTGAACCACCCAAAAAAATAGGCATCGATGAGTAGACCATCGTGGTCAAACCTCTCCAAAAAACTAGGTTGTACTACTTGGGTGAGAAGCCCATTCATATTATATTGGGACAACCCAAGAGAGGGTAAGTCCAGCAGTGGATGCAGGTTTGTTTAAACCGAACCACTATAAATCTCTGTGTCTATGTGTTGATGTGCTCTATCTTCAATCACCTGCACACTCTGTGTTCTTTTCAGTTGCACTTATTTTGAATGTTCTTTTCTTTATGAATGGTTGCTAATAATTGGATAAAAAGGACTAATAAAATTGGCTTTCGACCTATTCTCGCCCCCCCCCCCCCCCCCCCCCCCCCTCTCTCTCTCTCTCTCTCTCTCTCTCTCTCTCTCTCTCTCTCTCTTTCCTTCTCTCTCTCTAGGTCATGTATTGTTCTAGTTTCGGACTTTCAAGTCATTGATGAGGATTCAATGAATGAAATTAGGTGGGCTAGTGGGAGGAAAAGACCCCCATGGAGGTTGATTTTGATGGTAAGAGAGATGAGGGAGTGGTTCTCAAGGATGGTAGTGTCCTTTGGTCATGTCAAGAGGTCCACCAACGGGGTAGTCGATTTTCTTGCTAAAACCGAAGTGGAGAGATATGATACTATTGTCGATTTTTTGTAGTTGTTGCTATTAAGGGGTTCAGATTTGTATTGTACAGGTAGGGTGGTCATGTGGGTTGTTTTAGGATGTTTTGTAGCCTCTTATACCATGTCATTGTACTTTTTTTGTACTCCCTTTTCTATTTCAATAATATTCTTGTTCTCGTTCCCCAAAAAAAAAAAGGGATCAAGTTAGGATACCCAATACAGGGGAAGAGTGTGTGAGGTGGGAAATGGGTGGAAACAATCCTCACAAGCTCTCCATGCAGATTTTCATGAGGTACGCTGTTTCCTATGAACTTGTGTAGATGGGTGGGTGGAGGGGCTTTTTAAATAGGAGATGAGGGAAGAGCTAAGAAGCACCGATAGGGGTACGCGTATCAGATACGACACGTATCCGATACGGGGATACGGCAAATTTTGAAAAACTAGGATACGGATGCGGCAGGATACGCCGAATTAAAAAATTATTATATATACATATAGACTAGAATTTAATAAGTTGAAAAGTATAAAGCATTTTAATATATACATGTAAACTAATATTTTCTAAATATATGAGTGATTTATTATACATTATCATGGATTGAATCTTATAAATTCATTTTAGCTTTCAAATCCATTCTAATAACAATGTAATTAGTTATTATTTTTTTAAAGCCAAATCAAGAAAGCTACTTATCATAATATTCTAAGTTTTTAACTTTAAAATGAAATCTATTATAATGATTATGTTTTCTTTTATTTGAGAAAAGAAATTTTATTTTTCATTAATAATAATTAGATAAAATTATGAGCTACAGCCTATAGGTAATTATGTTACATTAATATAATAAAAATAAAGAAGACCTTTTAATAATAATGATAACGGTAAAAATATTAGATGGTAAATATAATATTAAATTATTACAATAAGGTAAATAAAAAAAAACATTATAATTTTTACTTCCAACATAATTAAATATTGTATTTAAAATAAAATTTTATTACTTTCCCCTTAAAATAATCTTTTGACAAAATATTAGAAAATATTAGAGTACCCACTTGAGCTCTACGGGTGTACACTTACGAACCCTAATACCCTTCTTTTACTACCCTTCTTCGCTTTCCCTCTCTATTAAACCCTAGCCGCGGCCGTTCTCTGTATTTTTCCCATCAACGAAGAAGAAAAAGAAGCAGAGAAGAGAAAGGAAAGCAGGTGTAAGCGATTTTTTTTTCTTCAATCTTTTCTCCATATTTTCTTTTTTTCTCTTTCCATTCTCTCTCTCTTCAATCTTTTCCCCCTTTTTTACTTCCGCACGAGGCCGTGTCCGGCAGTATCCTCTTCATTTGTTGTCGTATCCTAACCCAGATACGCGTATCCGGGAAGTATCCGTAATTAAAATATTTTTTAATTAATTGGATACGTATCCGGTATGTATCCGAGCCGTATCCGGCCGTATCCGTGTTGGATACGTACCAGACACGGGTACTTCACTAATTTTGAAGTATCCGTGCTTCTTAGGGGAAGAGATGTACAAAATCCAAGAGCTAATGCCATGATCCTCTCTGTCTAACTTATACTAACAAAAGGAACAGCCCAATCCTCTAACATTGCCAATAGGATGGATAGATACAGAAATATGTGAGGTAGGAAACTGTTTGTAGTGGACCTCACCAAACCACCCCAACTCTAGATATTTAATTGTAAAAATTGTCATTCATAATTTTTCATTTTTTAGATTTGATCCAACAGTATTTAATGGAAATTAATGATGAGCCAGATGGGAGTACTTTAAAAAAAAAAATAGATGGGTGCCAATCTGATTTGAATTTGAATTCTGAAGGGAAAGAATAGTATGGGAGGTTTCAGAATATGAGGGCCCACCTATAGGCCATATGCTTTACATATATACATGTGCGTCCATACATGTGTGTGTGCTTGATCATCTGTTTGTGAGGAGATGCATGCCTGAATGCATGTATGAATGAGTGATATGTAATCTATAACATAGTTTACATATGCAGCCAAATAATATTAGTCCAAAGGAAAAAATAAATTTGGCCGTTGGACAAAATAACCACTTCCAAATGTTCTGATCCAAATATATAAGCAACATAATCATGTTGCCTATTGCACCAGTTACAAGCTACATTGAGGATGCTTCAAAATGTGTAACATGCCTATGTCAAATACTTCTTCATGTCGGACTCTTCACGGACTCTGCATGGACACTTCTAAAATTTTCTAGCATTCTTTTCCAAGATAATAAAAGTAGTATCAGACCTTTCTCCTTTTGAAGCCTAACTTAAATGTTCATATGTTTATCACTTGCTTGTTTGGAACAAAACTAGTATATCATTTTCTATTGGTGCTATTTCCACACTTTATTTTCATTTAAAGTAAATTTAAATTTAAATTTATTTAAAAATATTATGACACGTTCACAAGTCCAATGATTTGGCTTGGTTAAGTCCAACATCTCACACCAGCGTTGGATTCCAACACACATACCCGTACCCATGCACCATAGGTTACAAGTAAATTTTCTCAAGCCTGCATATTTCTCCTTTTTCATTAGAAATAAAAACTACACCCCACTGATGAACCTTCAACTAAGTTCAGTCTACGAAAGCTTTCATTTCAAGTCCAATCCACCACCTCTTTCGGAAGTTTTTTTTTTTTTCATTTTACTAAATACAGAGAGAACCCCTAGTACAGTAAACAGCAAAAGACTGGACAAAACCAAACAGCGCTAAGGACTACATCAACTACCCACTTCCCTGAATTGGACTCCTCTGCTAGCTAAGAGTCTTGCTTAGCCAGCTTATCCACCATATCAATTGCAGATCTGGGCACGTGAGAAACTACCACATCCAAATCTTTAATAATCTTCTGTATTTCTTCGATTTTAGCCAGCAATCTCCAAGGGAAGCTGCTTCCTTTAGCCCATTGGGTGACAAGAAAGGAGCCCCACTCCACTATGTTCCCTTTCAAACACAATCTCTTCAGCTCCTGGACTCCCCTCCAAAGACCCCTAGCCTCAGCCTCGTTCAAAGAGCAAACAGGGATGGGACCAGCATAGAGAATCAAAACAGATTCCCAATGAGACTGAACCACTTCTTCGAAACCAGCTTTCCCGACTTCTTTAGACACACTACGATCAAAATTTAACTTCAGTTGACACTGCAGCGGAGAACACCAGCTAGCAGATTTCTTTTCCTTTCTTCTAGGTATCAGTTCAGCTGCAAACCAGCCCCTATTTCCCGAAGCACTTAACCTCAAACCGTTTAATATATATATATATATATATATATATATATATAAAGATGCAGATTTACACTTCAGAGAGAGAAAAAGAGAGAGAGAGAGAGATAGAGAGAGGTGCAGACTGGCCACAGAGGTCCATTGCCCAAACAGTAAGTGAAGAAGCACAAATTCTAGATGATTAAAAAGGTTTACCAGGTTCCACATATAAAAGGAAGTAATTTTTCATTTCCATCATTACTATCGTTAATTACAGACAAGAACCTGTAGCACAATTGGTTAAGGCCTAAGAAGCACCGATACGAATACGCGTATCGGATACGACACGTATACGATATGGGGATACCTCAAATTTTGAAAAACTAGGATACGGGTGTGGCGGAATACGCCGAATTAAAAAATTATTATATATATATATATCAACAAAATAAATTCAGACATTTACAAAAAATATCATAAATTCTAATATGAGATTAAAATTATTAGAAAATTATATTTTTATATTTATAAGGAATACAATATATTAGTAAACATTACAAAAGATATATATCAGTAAAGATTACAAAAGATATATATTATAAAGATTAGACTATAGCAATTTAGTATTATGAAAAGATATATATAATGTGTGAATGATTATTGAGGTTAAAAAAATAATACTGAAAAGATATATATTTATTTTTTCCCCTTTTCTCCCTTGCTACCGTATCCTGTCCCGTGTCCCGCTGTGTCCCTCTGTGTCTGTTTCCATATCCGTGACATATCCATATTTAAAAAAATGTTTTATTTAATTGGATACATATCCGACACATATCCGAGCTGTATCCGTGTCAGAAACGTACCCGACACGAATACTCGAATGGTTTCGGAGTATCCGTGCTTCATAGGTTAAGGCTCATTAATACAATCTAGAGGTTGGGGGTTTAAATCTCATAAGCGTCAAATAGGACAATCAGTCCATGGAAATAATTTCCCTAATCCAAATATAAAAGCCAACCTCAGATTGATGGGATGAATGACTTAGATGGTGATGATGATTGTTGTTAACCGCTATCATAGCTTCCTCATGTTGAAGCATTTGGCATAATGTACAATGTTGTATTTGAGATGATAGAAGCAGGAAGCACATTAAGTGAAATAGTTATTTCCTGTCAACTCTGTCCCAAATTATTAGCTACAGTAAGCACTGTCATTGGTTTGTTACAGAAGTGATCTGGATTATTTTGCCAAGTACAAGGATGTAATTTGAGGCGCATACAAGTAATCAAACCTATTATTATTCAGGATACACTCAAATGTATCCCAGGTTTATATCAGCAAGCAACCAAATGATGTACCAGGGGATGCTGAATTAGAGACAAACTGAAGGCACACGAATGTTCACACACAGAAAGAGAGAGAGAGAGAGAGAGAGAGAGAGAGAGAGAGAGCTAACCCAATATCTGTAAGCAACAACTTCAGCAGGCGTGTTCTCAGGAGGACATGACCCTAAACTGATCTGCTTGACTGCCTCAATCTGAACAGCCTCTGGATCCTCCCTTGCACTCAACTCCAGTGCCAACTGTATCTGATACTCCTCCTCCAGCTCTGGATCTCTCGGATTACTTGACTCCGAATCCCGCCTGACTGTATCTGACCCAACATCTGAACCACCTAGACTGCTACTCCCCAAACTCTCAATTGCGTCCTTCCGCTCTCTACCTGATGATGATGGAGGACTAGAAGAATGCCTTGCAGCAACAGAACTTAACCATCCCGAGAAACCTGACAATGGCTTCTGCTCTGAAGAGTGGCGACGGGATGGGGACAGTGACAGTTGAGCGGGCGATAATTTCCCACTCGGGCACTCAGTCAGTCGGACCCCTTTCGACGAGCCATCAGAGATTCCATCGGATTGATTGGGCACGATGTGTAGCTTCTTGAGTAAGTTTCTCATTCTGTCTGTCTATATATATTGCTACTGTTAAAGAAATATCATTCTCTTGAATCTCTCCATTTTTAGACCCCAGGCATGGAATTGCATCAATCATTTACAAATCAAAGCCAGTCCCTTTGGAGAAATCAAAAACCCAAGAAAAAGGAAACACCAACATAGGTGTGTCATTTTAGAAGGACCCAGAAGCCCAGAATGAATGAAGCACAAAAAGGCTCATGCTCCACGAAATCAAATACACTAAAGAAAGCCTTTTTTGAAAAACCCCATAGAAAGACATCGAAGACCAATAAGAAGAAACATCCAGCACCCAACAAAGGTAATATCATGCCAGGACCACCCAAAAATCCAGAAAGAAGACATCCACCTTAGTTATCAGAGCAGAACAAAGCCCATATTCTCATAATTATGGGAACGAAAGTGGAATGAATCCAAAAAAAGAAAATGGAGAGAATAGTGGATAATTAGATTCAATTACCTCAAAGAAGAGAAGCTTTTTGGGATTTTATGGAATGGGTTGGATTGCAAGTTGCGAGGAATTGATTGATGGCTTTCTTCTTCTCTTTTTCTTTCTTTATTTGTTTCGAGAGAGAGAAGTTGAAAAAGTCGGGGTTGAGTTGCAGAGGGGAGGAAAACAAAAACACAGCCACAGGGAAGGGGTGGGGCCCACAGGAGGTTTGGAGGTGGGGCCTGAAGATGACGACCCACTTCAGTTCAATTCCCCTATAAAAATGGTGGGAAGACAACACGCGAGTACAGTAGTACACAACCAATTGAATTTCTGTGACCACCGTTGCCATAAACAAATTCAAAAATGACAGTAGGATTGTTGTAAATTTGGTATTATTTACAAGTTTGTTCAGATTATTACCACCATAATCAAAGTTATTTTAAATTTTAAAATTAATTGAGATGATGTAGATTCTGTCAATGGGTTGAATAGCATAGTTGCCACCAATTGATAAAAACTTTGGAGAAGCCCACCAGGCACCGACTTAGTCTGGCCCAAAGAAAAAAAATACAGGATGACTTAACCCCAAGCTCAAGTCTTAGTTGAGATTAAAAAAAAGGGGGTCTGATTCAAAATTAAGTCAACTGTGAGCCTTACATTTTAAGTGTCTGGTCTAAGTCAAACGTCTGAATTTAGATTTTGATTAGATCTAAACTTGAGGGTCCGTCATATCCATTGTCACAAATATCGACAGTATTTTCAAATTTACCACATTTTTATCAGCAAAATACCATTACTGCGTTAAAAACGTGTTTTTATCAGCACGATGATAAATTCTTGATAAAATCGTGTTAATAATGCAATAAATGATAATATCGCGATAATATCCCAGAAAATTCTGATAAATTCTTTGTAAATTCCTTATTACCATTTTTATTTTATTAATATTTTTATTTATTCTATTTTTATTATTTTTAAATATTATAATTTCTACAAGATTTTTTCGGTAAAAATCCGAGAACTTGAAAATATCACGATATTATCAATCGCCGTTAATATTATGAGAACGGTATTTGTGACAATGGTCATATCCAATAGATTGTAGCAATCGTAAGTATGCACCAAATTTAGTGTAAACTCTTATAAGTATATTTAAGTGTATTACCTTAAATTTTATTTATATCTTAGATAATTTATTATTTTAATTATCCAACTCTAAACTCAATCTAATCTTTAATATAAATTCATTCACACCCACCACTTCTCAACCACATCTATAAATGGAACTTGAAATTACCCATTGATTCATGTGTAGACAACCATTTGTCAACTAAAAAAACCCATTAACAATATTAAGGTCAGGGGTTAAAAAATGGTTATCGGCCGATATTTTTCTCTCTCCAGCCGATATAATACAGCTGATATTTCAGTCGATATTGTGAATATCGGCCGATAACGATATATATCGGCCGATATTCACTACTTCAAAATCGATACATATCGGCCGATACGATATGTATCGGCCGATATTTGTGCCCCTAATTAAGATAATAGTGAGAAAGGATTGGAGAGAAATAAGGTAAGTTAAAGAAAGGGTTTGAAAATCCGAAGGCTTCTTTCAGCACTTAAAAATTTTGAATTCAATATTTATTTTTAGTTAAAATTTATCTGTATTATTATTTCTTTTGTCGAGTTTTTTCCCCTATTGGACCAAAATATTATTACGAATCGAAAGCATAGTGTTTAAAAGGGATAAATCAATCAACATGGTAACAGTGGCATGCAGTCATGCACTAGCTGTGATCGTTTTATTTGGAATATGAAAATCCCACTGTTGCAAGTGGATTGTTGTTTCTCACTTTATTATCTTTTAATTCTTAGCTTGATTGTGAACAAAGACTAACTACTAGTCCACAATTGACATGAAAGTGAGTTATGTATACATTATTGGAATTACAGTGATCGAATTCTTATTATATTTGAAACATTATAGAAATGTTCATGTTGTTTATTTATTCTAAAATATCGTACGTTGCCTTTTTTTTTATGATTAAAGTGTTTAGATTTATTAGAGCATTAGACTAATTCTCAAAACATATGAAAATCTCCATACCCACTTACTTGTAATCAAATTAAATTTAATGTTCGTTTACATTACCAAGCAAGTGGTGATCTATCTATTTGACCATGGATCAGTGACAATAAGAGTTGATCCGTAACTAAGTAGGTTTTAATTATTGCACATCTGCAGTCCTTGTTAGATTTTTAAAAGTCTAATTTGATGTCAAAAATATTGTTGAATAAATTGGAAATAGGTTATTGGTCTCTAAGGATGTGAAGCAATGTGAGTTATATTGGTTCCATTGACTAAATTTTTAAGTTTTTTTTTTTAGAACATGGGTATTCTCACTTCATATTGAAGGTGGGATTAATTTCACGAATATATATAAATTTCTCAATTCACACACAATAAGCAAGTCAACAGAGAGTAATTTTCAGGAAGAGTGACCTAGAGGAATTGAATATGAATCAAACCCAAAAACTCACTTTGAATAAACGTCTTCATCATCAACCAACCCTTCCATCATCATCAACCAACCCTTCCAACGTTCTTTCAACTAAAATTTCCAAATGCCTCCATGTATGAACAATCTTTTTCATTGACTTTTTCTTATATAGAGGCCAAGTCTAAGACTCTAAGCTTCCTCCTACTGAATCACAGGAGCATGGTGAGAGATGTTCTTCCTCTCCTTTTAAAGAATTGAAGTGCATGTTGTCTCTTTCTTGTTTTTTATTTTATTTTTTATTTTTTATTTTTTATTTTGAACTTGGTATTGGGCTGTATTGGCTCATGTCTACAAGTCATTTGATAAAGTTATGTGGTACCAATAATATTATAAAAGAATATAAAATCTTTCAACATCCACCAGCTATCACTTATATTTCTTTAAAAAAATGGTTTTGACTCTTGTTTTTCTCATCTATAGGCTAGAAGTACTTAGAACCATTATTCTCTAAATCTAAATCTAAAAATTAATTTATTTTTAGATATAAGCTTTATCTAATCATATCGAATTCTAATAATTTATTAACTCAAACAACACGTAAAGTAAACATATATATTTCTAATAGATATATTACTTGAGGTAGAAATTTTAACATTCGCTCTCATGTGTGTAAGATTTGACATGGTATCAGAGCCAGGTTCCGATCCTGGGACCTGTGGGTTATGGGCCCACCACGCTTCAGGCGAGCCACTCGGAACCCCAAGCATGATTCCAGCTGTGCCCGGATTGCCGAGATCGAGCCAGCCCTCGTCCGGATCTGTGATTCCGCGCCGGCAGCCATCGTCCGGATCCGACCTTGATCGAGCCACCACCGCCATAGTCGGGATCCGTGATTCCGCGCCGGCAGCCATACCTCTCTGACCATCTGCGAAGCGATAGCAACCCAGGTGCCGGAACTTTTTTCTCGCCGGACTCCGACTGGCTCCGACATCAGATCTGCTTCCAGATCTGACGTGAAACAGACAGAAAAAAAAAAAAAAATTGAGTTATGACCGGTGCAGACAGTGGCTCTTCAACCTCCATCCTCACCACCCTTACTGATCAAATGACTGAAGCACTATCCAAAGTGCAGACCCCGACCCCGACCCCCGACAACTCCACCACTGCAATCGGCATCAAGTTGGATGGGTCCAACTACGCCCTTTGGTCCCAGGTTGTCGATGTACATCTCCGGCAAAGACAAACTGGGATTTATCATCGGTGATTGTCCACCACCGCCGCCCGCAGACCCATCTTTTCGAAAGTGGCGTACTGATAATGCCATTGTCAAAGGATGGTTGATAAACTCTTTGGACCCAACCCTCATCAGCAATTTCATCCGCTTTCCCACTGCAAAATCGGTCTGGGATGCCATTGCTACGACCTATTTTGATGGCAGTGATACGTCCCAGGTTTACGAACTCCGGCGCCGAGTGGCTCGCCTGAGACAAGCCGGCGGCTCCCTTGAGAAATTCTACACTGATCTGCAAGGGTTCTGGCGAGAAATTGATTTCCGACGTCCGAACCCGATGGAATGCCCCACTGACATTCATCACTACAATACTTTGCTCCAGGAGGATCGCGTCTACACCTTCCTCGACGGGCTCGATGACCGGCTTGACAACATCCGCAGCGATGTCCTCCAGATGCGGCCCTTCCCTTTCATCGAGCAAGCCTATGCCCATGTTCACAGGGAGGCTCTCCGGCAAGCCGTTATGAGCGCCGGCGATCATGACATGGCCTCTGGCGCTATTCTGGCCCTCAAAGGGCTGAAACTCAGCCCCAGCCCCTCTGACCCGGTCTCCAGCCAGCACACGGGACGACCCACTGTGACCCCTAGGTCACGCACTGGCGGACATATCCCTCTTGGAACAAAATGCTCCCATTGTGGCAATCACCGACACACAAGTGACAATTGCTTCAAAAAAATTGGCTACCCTGACTGGTGGCATGAACTGCAGGCAAAGAAAAAGCAGGCCTTGGTGAGTTCTGACGCAAGCACGGGCAAAATGGTTGTGGTGTCAGCTGACTCCCACCTTTCCCTGATTCCCCAGGCCACTTCTCCAGTTGCAGGACCCGCCTCGGAGATAGGTAACGTTGGCTCAGGTTTAGCTACCTCATCTTGTGATGGTGATCGTGGTGCCTGGCTCCTTGACTCCGGAGCCACAGACCACATGACTTTTGTCGCTACCGATTTTACTACGACATCTTCCCCGCGACGTACTAGTGTTGCAACTGCGAATGGTGTTGTCTCCCCGGTCACAGGGGCCGGATCTGTGTCTCTTTCAACTTCTCTACAATTATCTCATACATTACTTGTCCCATCACTCTCGCATAAATTACTGTCTGTTAGTCAAGTTACTGCAGAATTAAATTGTGTCGTACTTATTTATCCTACCTTTTCTCTTCTTCAGGATATTCTCACCAAGGAGATAATTGGGCGTGGTACTAATCGGGGGGACCTCTACTACATGGATGACGTCCGCGTGGGTCATGCTCTTCACCTCCAGAGTGATGGGAGGGATCGACAAATCTGGTTATGGCATCGCCGTTTGGGGCATCCTAGTTTTGGTTATCTGCAACATTTATTACCTGATCTTTTTTCTAATAAGGTGTTGTCTGATCTTCAATATAATACATGCATTTCAGCTAAAAGTCACCGTACTTCATATTTGCCAAGCATGAATAAAAGCACTATTCCATTTGCTCTCGTTCACTCTGATGTGTGGGGATCCTCCCCTATCTCTACGGGTTCGGGGGTCTGTTGGTTCGTTACTTTTATTGATGATTGTACTCGTATGACATGGCTGTACTTGTTGAAACATAAAGATGACGTGTTCTCTGTATTTGAATCCTTCCATGCGATGATCCAAACTCAGTTTTCCACCAAACTCCAAGTTATCCGTTCTGACAATGGTGGCGAATATGTCAATCAACGTTTCCGCACCTACTTCAACCACCATGGACTCATTCATGAGACATCATGTCCTCAAACTCCTCAACAAAACGGTGTAGCTGAGCGGAAGAACCGTCATATTCTGGAAACTGCACGAGCTCTTCTCCACGGATCTCATGTGCCGACCCGATATTGGTCTGATGCGGTATCCACCGCTGTACATCTCCTTAACCGACTTCCCTCAAAAGTCTTACATTTTAAGACTCCGCTCCAGGTCCTGGCATCCCATGTCTCCCTTCCCACAACCCTAATGCTCCCTCCCAGAGTATTTGGCTGTGTGGCTTATGTGCACCTTCATCAGAATCAGCGCACCAAACTGGATCCTTGTGCTCTACGATGCCTCTTCTTGGGCTACGGCGTGCACCAGAAGGGTTATAAATGCTATAATCCCTCTACCCGCCGTCTTTATGTAACAATGGATGTCACCTTCCTGGAGTCCGACACTTTTTTCTCCGGCCCCAACTCTTCTCTTCAGGAGGAGACACGAGATGAAGAGCAGAATTGGTTGTACTTTGACTGGCCAAACAATGGAGCAGTGGCAGATGCAGTACCACAATCAGAGCTCGTTGAGCCCACAAGACCTACAGTTGAGCCCTCACGGCTGGATGAGCCTACAGAACAGGATGCATCGTCAGAACATGACACGCCTTCAAGCCCCCCCTCTTCCTCAGTACCTGCAGACCCATCTCCTGAGAATATCCCTGAGGTAAGCACTCTTAACACACATTCAGATATCAGTAACTTGAATACTCTTGCTGGATACACATTACCTTTCAGGCAAAATCGTGGCAAGCCACCAAAACGATACTCTCCTGATGCTGAAGAGCGAAGATCAAAGTATCCAATTGCCAACTACGTGTCTACCAGGAGATTAACCGAACCTCTCAGAGCATTTGTCCACGTACTTTCCTCAAGTCAAGTTCCAGCTGGGATTCAGGAAGCCTTGTCTGATTCGAAATGGACTCAGGCAATAAAGGAAGAAATGGAGGCACTTCTAAAGAATGACACATGGACCTTAGTTCCATTACCGGAAGGGAAGAAAGCAGTAGGATGCAAATGGGTATTCTCCATCAAACACAAGGCAGATGGATCGATCGAAAGGCACAAAGCAAGACTGGTGGCAAAAGGCTATACACAAACATATGGGGTCGACTACCAAGAAACGTTTTTACCAGTTGCGAAACTGAGCACGGTTAGGATACTATTATCTCTTGCAGCCAACCTTGACTGGCCACTACATCAATTTGATGTAAAGAATGCTTTTCTACACGGCGATCTTGAAGAAGAGGTGTACATGGACCTGCCTCCAGGATACACGGCATCCACTGAAACCAAGGTTGTGTGCAAACTACAATGAGCACTGTATGAACTGAAACAATCACCTCGAGCATGGTTTGGTCGGTTCAGTATGGCAATGAGGAAATACGGGTTCAAGCAAAGCAACTCTGATCATACATTATTCATAAAACATAAATTGGGCAAGGTAACTGTGTTGATAGTTTATGTGGATGATATGATTATCACAGGAGATGATGAAGAAGAAATATCAAGACTACAGAAGGAATTGGCCACCGAATTTGAGATGAAGAACTTGGGAGGACTCAAGTACTTTCTGGGAATTGAAGTTGCCAGGTCCAGACAAGGAATTTGTCTTTCCCAAAGGAAGTATGTGTTAGACTTATTAACTGAGGCAGGAATGCTGGAGTGCAAGCCAGTGGATACCCCAATTGTTCAAAATCACAGACTTGGAGAATATTCAGATCAAGCACCAACGAATAAAGGGAGGTACCAAAGGTTAGTTGGCAAACTTATATACCTCTCACACACTCATCCAGACATTGCATACGCTGTAAGCGTGGTTAGCCAATTCATGCATAATCCGAGTGAAGATCACATGGATGCTGTAATCCGGATACTAAGATACTTGAAGTCGTCACCTGGCAAGGGTCGTATGTTTTCAAAGAATAGCCATTTAAAAATTAATGGCTACACAGATGCAGACTGGGCTGGAAACATCTCAGACAGAAAATCTACTTCAGGTTACTTTATGTTTGTCGGTGGGAATCTTGTTACATGGAGAAGTAAAAAGCAAAAAGTGGTCGCACTTTCCAGTGCCGAAGCAGAATTCCGTGGAATGGCAAAAGGGCTTTGTGAACTACTCTGGATCAAGAGACTACTTACTAACTTGGTTTCGCCCCGACTTCAGAAATGGATCTCTTTTGTGACAACAAAGCTGCTATCGCAATATCCCACGACCCTGTCCAACATGACCGCACAAAATATGTGGAAGTGGATCGACATTTTATCAAGGAGAACTTGGAAGGGAAAATAGTTCGATTTCCATTCGTGAAGTCTGAAGACCAACTAGCAGATGTACTCACAAAGGCGGTATCAAGCAAAAAGTTTCACAACTCACTTAACAAGTTGTGCATCAAAGACTTGTATGCATCAACTTGAGGAGGAGTGTTGGCGTGAGCTGTTAGAATCCAAATGAAATAGGAAGTATAGCTATAGACAGATTTATAGAATCATTTCCTGCAAGGTAGGAAATGATCTATGCCATGATTGTAGCATATACCAAAATAGGGATGATAGTCTTATTTATTTAATCTGTACTTTCTCAATGAAAATGATTATGAAGAAAGGAAATACACATTGTGTAAGATTTGACAATGTGTCCTTTACATACTAATTATCAAATTTGGAATTAGGAGATAGAATCACACATGGGATACATTCATGATTCCACCATTTAAATTATATGCTTTTGTTATATGTGTATTAGCATTTTTGGTTTTTCTTTCTACAATGTATTTTTTTCTTGACATGTGAATAAAAATAGTTTTCTTTTTTAATTTACGTGTGGGAAACCGCAGGATACCCAGCGTAAAACCCCCACGGCTGAGCCCACTACCTCTAAGGAACACCAAGGTTAGACCATGGAGACTCGAACCCGCAACTTCCTACTTCTTAAAGCGGGAGGCAACCATTGAATAAAAGTAGTTGTTCCAACTTTTTAAAAAATTTACTAATTAATATACTTTATGGGGTTAGATTTGACCAATCTAATTTTCCTTTTCTTCAAATGCTGAAAATGCTGAAATTTTTTATTTTTCAAGATTGAAGATTCTAATATCTAAAAGTTCATAGTTGCCCAACATAGTTTTGTAGATATATCCAAACTTGAATACAAATATGAAAGTATAAAGAGGATGCAGATTTGAATCTGGCAAAGTAAATGAATACAACAATCACATTCATTCTTTTAAATTCTTGACCATGATCATAGAAATAATATATTGGAAGAAAGCATTATTAGGTATGCCCCCATCAAATCATTATAAATAATTGAATTCTTTTAATATTACTAGTTTGACTTGATCATCCCTCTTCATTTCTTTATGTGGGAGTTTATGTTATTGTTATAATATATGGTAACATGCACAAATAATTTTATTAATTAAATTGTCTTCTATAGAACAAAAGATGAGTGAAATAGAGAAAATTCAAAGTTACTTTCGGGAGTTTGGACACATATGTAGAACACTAGTAGTATGAAGAGTGAAAAAATTACAATAAAAAGTGTTCGTAAAATGGAGTAGCTGTTAAAATATGAATTGAAATCAATGTTATAAAAGTCGGACTAAATTGCGGTCGAACCGCCGGTACTGCGACCGCTGTGGTTCAGTTCTAGCTGAAAACTGATTTTGGGTCAAAACCGCAAAAAACAGGTCAGAATCGCGGTTTTATGCAGTTTTGAAGGTAAAACTGTGAGCTGCGAAAATTTAAATTTTTTTTTTTAAATTCTCCTTCAAAATATAAAAAAATAATATTAAAAAAATATATATATTTGAAATATAAATGTTTATTACCATTTTTATCACATATCTTTCACCGTTTTAGTATAAAACGTAGAATTTGAATGTTATTGTAATATTTATATTAATGTTATTGGTAAAAGGTGTTAGCCCCAAGGTTTCAACCCAAGGATATATGGGTATTTTGATCACCACAAACTATTAAAGTGTGACATTTAACATTTCAAATGATATTACTCTATGAGACAGGTATCACATTTACAAAAAAACATAGTCAAAGAAGAAAGAAGGGAAAAATCATTGAAGATCAATTTTAATACAATCATGATCACCATGGAAGAGATCGGATGACTTATCAATCCTTGAAGATCAAATGGCAAATGATACAAGTACTGAAGATTGAAGATCAAATTTGTGTTCTTAGTAGTCGTCATGAGTGTTAGGATCAAAATGTAAAGTTACTCAATTGTGTTTGAACACTATGGCTCAAGTTACCCTTTAGTGGACCCTAGGATACCCAGCTTTATCTTATGCATACAAATGGAATCCTAGGATAAGACCAAGTCCCCAAGACCTATCAAATGTATTTGAAAATGGCAAAAATTGCACAAATTATTTTTAAAGGTCATTTCAGTCGACTGAAACAATGGATTAAGTGGGGATGGATATTCAGTCGACTGAATCAATCATTCAGCCGACTGAAATACTGGTTTTTCAGTGGGGTGTGATTTCAGTCGACTGAATCCATTTTTCAGCTGACTGAAATGCTGGATTTTCATTGAATTTGATTTCAGTCGACTGAAACTTTAGATTCAGCCGACTGAATTATTCACAGATAAATCGTTTGAGTTTCGGGGGTTTTTCAGTCGACTGAATCGTCATTTCAGTCGACTCAATCGCGAAACGGTAACATTTTTTGAACATTAAATGCTCCCTCCAACGGCCCCTTGCTTCATTTAATGCTTGGCAACGGTTCTAAATATGATAAAATTATAAAACCAAGCTTCATTGTGCAGAAGGGGGGTTGACTTACTTGAAACCAAGAGGAATCCATTGAAATCAAATCCCAAGTATACTCTAGCTCAAAATCCATCTCTTGCAATCTTACCCTGGGCCATTTCAGTTCAACTCTTTGAGTAACTCTTAGTAAACTAGATTTGTAAACATTTGAGAGTTACTCTTAAGCTTTACATTGTAATCTTCTACATTTCCTTGAGAGATAAAGTTTGTGAAAGGTTGGTGTAACCCTTGTGAAGGAGAAGGGTGTCTTCACCTTCAAATTAGAGAGTGTTCTCTACAAGCATTGTAATAGATTTCTTCTCCACCCTTGAAGGAGAAGTTTAGTGCATTCAATCCTTAAGTGGTGTACTTGAGGCGAGGACGTAAGCAAGAACGCCGAACCTCGTAAAAATCTTGGGTTCATTCTCTCAATATCTTCTCATCTCCTCTTTTATATTTTGGCATTTATTTACTACTTATTTGCATCTTATTTTTTTTAAATTGTGAAATTAAAGAAAACTAAAAAGTTTGCATTGATCCAATTCACCCCCCTCTAGGGTCAATTTCTGGGCAACAAAAAGTGTCTTACTTAATGTTATATGTAATATTTATATTATATTACTAATTGACCAACTTTGACCACAACTTTAAAAATTGAATATTTGAATGGAGTTTGATTTTTTCAATGAAAATAGGTTAAGCGATTGTCAGGAACGTATCTCAGGAAGTCGGAGTTCTTAGTTTGATTCTCATTCTACCTTATAGGGCCACTCCCCATAGAGAAACTTGCACATATCCCAAAAATTAGTCGGGTGCTAAAAAGCCCATTTTTATATTGTTTTATAGTGTCTCATTGAAAAGAAGGTACAAATGCACAAATCAAAATTCTATTTTAACTCTATGTTAAACTCGAGGTGAGTCAAATCACCTTGATTCAACCGGGAAAGGTATGCATATGCAAAATATTGTCACAAACACTATTCTTGACATATGAACGGCGATTGGTAATATCGAGATATTTTTAAATTCTCATATTTTTATCAGAAAATTAATGAGAAAGTCTCATGAAAAACATAATAGTTAAAAATAATAAAAATATTTCTAAGGGATTTACCAGTAATTTACCATGAATTAATCGCGATATTATCATTTATTGTATTTCTAATGTGATTTTATCGAGAATTTACTGGGAATTTACCACAGCACTGATAAATCTCGAGATATTAATGGCAATTGATATTTTTTCAATAAAATATGATTAATTTAAAAATATCGAAAATATATGACAATAATGAAAAAAAAATCACTTGTGCATGCTATTTGCGTTGATGCGAATCTTCCCATTGTCTAAGGGCACAACTGTCTGTGACTGAAAAAACAAAATGAAAATTCAGAAGTAGACCTCAGCATCACTACTACAGAGCAGAAAAAAACGAGTCAACCATTTCAAATATCTCAACAGCTATTTCTTCTTTTTATCAGTAGAGACTAGAGAACTGACAACCTTTCATTTTTAAGTGCATACACTTGTGGGTCCCACCATCAACCTCTTCCATCCACATCTACTGCTAACCCCTCCAAGCGTATATAAGTGAAAAATGTTATTGCTGTCTCGGATGTTGAAATACACCCTATTAAAAAAAGGGGCACAAGATAATGTTTATTAAACCTAGTCTTTGCTTTTACCCACTAAAATATTTAAATTACAGATGTGATGTGGAGATGCCAACAGCATCAAGAAGTAAGGACAAATGGGACTCTTAGTGCTTTAAGTCCTTCAATTCTTTAATACTATATAATTTAATGTAGAGGAAGTTGTTTCCAATCCCCATACTACATGGGAGGTATTAAATGCTCTGGGACTCATCAATCTAAGTTCATCTAACCCCTCTTATCTATACCTGCAAGTCATAATACTCTGTTTTATGCAGGGGTGAAAAAATTGGCTTGGCCGATATGATTTTCTCTTTTTTTTTTTTTTTTTTAATATCAGTATTATTTTATTATTTTATTTTTTTCAAATTAAAAAATATAAAAAAAATTAATTTTTTTTTTTTTTTTAAATTTGAAAATGTAAATATCGGCCGATATCGACCGATATTTTGACCTGGGCCCATCATTGTTTTGATTTTTTTTTTTTTTAAATACCGATATTAATCATATCGAACTGATATGATTCGGCGAGTTATCGGTCATATCAGCCGATATGATTACTGTACGGCCGATACAATATGTATCGGCCGTTTTTATTCAGGTCTTTAATACCGAATGATATCGGCCGATATCTATACCCCTGGTTTTATCTATATTGAGTAAGCTAAACAACGGGTCGGATTGAGTTGAGTTTTATTTGGTATAGGTCTGTTGCGGGTATTGTTAATCAGGTATAAGTCGATTCAGGTCTATTTCGAATTTGGATTAAGCTAAAAAGACTTCCTAACAAGACACATACTAAGATTATCTCTTAAATAAGTTTAGACTTCGTATGGTTGCATTTGTTGTATATAGATATGACAATAATTAGATGAATTTGGGTTTACCCAGTTTTTTTAGCTTTAGGTCGGGTTTATCCATTTATAAACGGATTTTAGTCGCGTCGGGTCATCTATTAAATGGGTCAAATTGGGTTGGATCATTTATTAAAAGAGATCCGTTCAAGTTGAGACAATGTCACTAGAAGGCCAAAAATTGAAAGAACTCAATTTGCAAAGATAAAGTTGGGCACAATCTAAACTCGTCTTATTCAAACCGTTACATCTGCCAAAGTTTCAAACATGACCATTTATAAATTGCCTATATGCAAAGTTGGACTCAATTGCGTCGAGATAGAACTATGCTACACCGATGAGCTGATTTAAAACCATTGTTAAGATTTATAAAATGCAAATTCCCCTAAAGATCTCAAGCTACTAAATAGGGCTTGGCACAATCTAGCCCAACCTCTACTCTTCCTCAGATCAATGTGAGGAACATATAACTAAGGGCTGTTCATGAGATGGGTCAGGCCCAGCTGAAACTCGTCTGAATTCGGAGTGTTAATTATCAAGTCGAATTCAGATCTAGATCCAGCTCATGTGAGTAAAATTATATGTTGTCCAAAAAATCTTGGGCCTGGAGATTCTGGTCTTATGAATCTAAAACTACAGGCTGATCAACGTTTGCTGGACTTAAACTGGCCCAGCCCATTAGCATTCAATTAGATGCGAATCATCGTAGATGCTCTACGTTGATTGGCCACCAACCAATACTTGCCTTGTTTAGAGATCCTAAACATCCAATCAGTGACCATCAATGAAGCTGATGCTACTTTTATATTTAAATATTCTGATCTAGTGATTGGAAGTCAAAATTGTGCACCAGTGTGAGATTCTAGCATGGCTTATTTTAAGTTGTTTTTTTTAATTAAGGTGTTCTAGGTGGCATCTCACCTGACTAATCTTTGAAAGATGTGTAAATATCTTAATCCACACATGTTGGATAAGTTCAACGGGATAATGGCTCTTTGGAGTTGAGCGTGAATCGAACACAAGACTCCCATTTTCTAAGACGTGTTCTTGGCTGTGAGGCCAACCCCTCCTAGTTATTTATAGTTTGATCAAATAAAATTAAAGAAGACTAGAAAAAAAAAAGGGAAAAGGAAAAAATAAAAGCATGACAAATTACAAATAAGCAATCTTCCATAGGTCTTGATGATAAGCCATATTGGAAATTTTGGTTTTGTTGATTTTTATCTAATCATCTTAACTTTGGGAAAATTGTTAACAATTCCAAGTTTGCGACACGGCTGTATTAGGGTGTGTGAAATTTCATCCCATCCATTATTATATTTAGAAAGTTCTTATATATCATTTGTTTTCTCAAAAAATGATTGTGCATAGGAGACTGGATCATAATATCTAAGCTTTACATCTCAACTATTTACTTATAAAATTCAGAATTTAAAAATCAATAAATTTTTAAAATGAATGATAAAAATATTGGCCATAACAGTACTATAATAAGGTCTCCTAACCTAATCATTTCTCTTGTTTCTCAATGTCATGAGACAATAAATGAATGGGTGGAGATAAAATGAATGATAAAAATAAATGTGGCTGAGCCATTTAACAGCCCCATCACATTGACCCATATTAGCTGTATCGCCCTTATTTAAATGGACACCTATCCTAACACGGGTAAAATTTATTAAGAGACACGGAATATAATGAAATTCTCATTTTATCCCTACCGGTGTACCGTTCATCAAGTATCGATGAACCGATATTTAGAACATATACATGTAGAGTGGCGTATTATCGGTTCACCGATACTTGATGAGTGGTATACCAGTAAGGATAAAATGGACATTTCACTCAATCCCGTGTCTCCTAACAAATTTGTCCGTGTTAGGATGGTTGGCTTATTCAAATTTTTTTATATATTTTTTTTGAAAAATTGTTGTTTCAATCATATTTCAACTTGAATCTCGCATTAGATATGATTTTAAAAATGTTTATAAGTAATTTCTTCAAATGTAGAAGGTATCAATCCAAAATTCAATGTCTAGCCATTTGATCTTACTAGTCAAACTCACCAGGTATTCTTGAATTAAGGACAGTTAATGACTTTGACTATTAAGATCAAGTTGTTTTAAATTGAATTTGTCTCAACTTTTTTCTCCCATAAAGTATGTTTTTTATTTGTGGTGTTGAATTTTATATGTTTATTTAACAAATTAAAAATAAAGTCAGTAGAGCAGAATGGGTAGGGCCAAAATGGGCCATTCCTGCCTATTTCGCCTGGATCAGGTTGTTTTGGCCATAATAGACTGGACTCATTACAGAACACAGTACAAGAACTGAACCCAACCCATTCCTTTTTTCAGTTTAGATCCAGAACATAACAAAATTGACAAATGATATTCCAATATAAAGTCAAAAGAAAACATGTTGTGAAATATTCTGCTCTCCCTTCTATTTTTACCATTTTGGCATCACTTTAGTCAAATTTCCACCCTACCTAGGCCCTGTTTCACCCAATTTTAATGATATAGATTTCGTTTCTTAATTTAATTATTCATATTTATAATATATTGAAGTTTTTAGTTAAAAATCTCTCACTTTGTATTAATTTGTATTTAATATATTTTGGCAAAGCTTGTTAAAACCTTCTAACAATTAGTACAGGGGAGTTGTCTATTTACCTTTTCTTTCCTAAAAAATGGAAGACAAGATGCCAAAATGTTCCACTATTACTTGGTGTCTTTGATGTCAAGCCAGAGTCAAAACATAATTATGTTTTCTATTGCACTGCCCGTAAGACCTCCAATGAAAACTGTAGCAATGCTCTCTGGTTCTACCTTCCTCATATTCATGACATTCTTTTTTCACAGTAGAGTTTTATGAAATTCTAATAAGACAGAACATTAAAAAAGGAAAATAAATTTTCTGAATACTTTGAGGTTATAAGAGATGTATAATATTGTGACAACTGACAAATTTAATGTCCATGATGATGTGAGAAAGTTAAAAATTGAAAACATGGAGATCTCTTTATCTAATTCTTAGAATTGGATTTGGAATTTCAGCTTTTATTTCATGAACTAGTTTTTTTCATAATATTTTCTTTAAGAAGGTTGGATAACGTGTATTCCACTGTGCTAATATCACGACTTAGATGTTCTGGGAGAATGTTCATTAATGTTCATTCCATTTGGATCTCATAGGAAAGAGAGAATGCAGTTCCCATTTCACAAGTTATCTGCAAAAAATCAACACCAGCAATACACAAAAGAATCATGATGAAGACAATAGGGAAGAAGCATGTAGTGCCTAACGTGGTCTGCCATTCCTTCACTGCCCAAAGGAATAGCAGAATAGATTACCATCACACACTTTGCTAAACGATTCAGAGCGCCACACCAATCAAATAGACCTCGGATTTTACTTATACAAGTTAAAATGACACAAACAGCAACCACAACAACCCAGACAAAACAATTCATTCAGATGTCATTAGCATAAACATGTTGCAAGAATATAAGCTACTCTTTTTTCTTCTTTTTTGGGGGGGGGGGGGGGGGTTGGGTTTGCTGGGGTTGTTCTCTTACATCCAGTTGTTCTTTCTTCCACATTAAGGTGCATATGGAAAAGGGATGAAAAAAAGAAAAGAACTACACATTCTAAATTGACATCATTTTTCTTGCAAAGAGAGAAGATAAATGTTATTTCTGAAGGAGAATGACTTAAATATGTACCTTTATTGCTGCGGAGCCCTTGTTCGGAATTTGTCGACCAGATAATTTACAGGAAAGACTAGAAATTGAATAAGCACAAAGTGCACAAGTCAAGCCAACGATGTCAGAAGTATTGGCTAGAGTTGTGAACCTCTGCTCTTCATGTACCAAAACATCCTTATTCTACATTGTAACAGATGTTGCTTTGCTGTTCAAGTAAGGCATGAAGGTTCTCATGACTTCCTCATATGCTGGTCTCTTATAATCCACCGCCTGCATGGAAAAAAAATCCCATAAAGAGCGTCGACAATCTGGCAAATGATGAACGTCCAAGTACATGGAAAGAGCCACATTACACAATGCTATATAGCCCACAACCAGAATGAATGGTGACCTTATATGAACATTTGTCAGTTGCAATTGGACTGAACAATTTTCTTTTTAACTTGCACGATAATTTATTTAATCTGTTTCTGTGGTACTGCTAGTTTGCATGCATAACATTTTCATACATACAGTTGCAGAGTATTGGATAACATCTGAACCTCAAAAATTTGAGAAAAGTTTGCACTTGGGTGTACCTGCTCAATGACTTCTTCTGGACTGGACCATTTCCATTCTGAGAATTCAGAGTCTACCTCACCATTTGCCAAGTTAACCTCACTGTCATCTCTGGTGAATCTCATTAGAAACCTGCAAAACAGATTTAGATTGATAATTAAGTCATAAAGCATAACTATCACACACACACACACATTATATTACAATTTTCTCCTAAGGTACAAAATTTTATTTTGCCTAAATGGAGCCCACCTGAGCCCAGGAAATATCCAATAACCCCCCTCACACCCTACCATACCCCATGAATTGGATCCCTATCCAATTTGAACCCATTTTAAGTTGATCTCACCCGTTGGATTGAAATCCATGCAAACTTGCCCCCATTTATAATGTGGATTTTAGGACCTTTGAAAAACATGGCTTTTGAAATCTAATGGATTTGATTTTTTATGAGTAGCATCATCCATAAAATACCTTTCTAATGGACCCTACCCCACCCCTTGGGTGTTGTGTAGGTGAAAATGCATATATATAGTAATTTTCACCTCAGCTACCTCCTGCATTCGTGACTCGTGTGGGAAGTGAATCGCAACCATTGGATTCTTTCAAAGGTGAGAATTGCTTTCCACCGTGAATTGGGTCGAAAGTTAAGGAATCCTTTCCTCTTTTTTACTGTGGTTTTGATAAACCACGGTACAAAGCAATCCTCACCTTTAAAGAATCCAATGGTTACACTCCCCATGCAAGTCACGAATGTGGGAAGTGGCAGAGGTGAAAATTATTATTATTATTAATGATGAAGTTTGTCCAACTCCCAAGTGAAGTCAATGTGTTGGACAAATCCAACATGGCTATTTTCAAAATTTGGCACGTCCTTAAATATATGGATACCAAACAACAAAATTGGGACATTAAGAACAGTGGGGTTTTTGTTAAAATGGGCCTGATTTTTTTTTAAATGATATGTGATTAAAATGAGCCTAAGTAACAAAATCATCACTTTAAATGGAAGAGATGCTCACATATTTGTTTCCTTTCTTTTTGTTTTTGAGTATAATTCTCCTATACTCAGGTCTTCTTTAATACTTTCATATTTTCTTATTCTATGGAATCTAAGTCATCAATGTTTCAAAAAAAAGAGATGCTCATAACATGTTATCCCTTCACCATATGGTCTTCTTAAGAAAAATGGCATAACAATTGATTATGCATCCTATAAGCATTTCCTTGCCATAGCACTCTTGCAATGTTAATCATATTGGCTAACCTCTTAATGTAGTCCTCTGATTTTGGCTAAAATATTAATGTGATCCTCCAGTAAGCACGCACTTGCTATGACACTCTTGCCAATGTTAACCTCCAATCCTAGGATAGTTTTGAAGCATTTTAGGATTTGGAAGATGCTGAGCACCTTCCCTATCTCATCCTCTCAAAAGACGAGTGTCATCCACAACGTGGAGGTGCAGGGGTAGATCCAGAAATCTTTCTTTGTAGGGGCCAAAGTGTTATAACTAATATTGTTGTAAGAATAATGTGTTAAGACAATGTATTAAGATATTTCTAAATTATTAGATTTCTATCACGTTATTAGCAAAAAAATTATGCAAAAATTTATTCAAAATGTAAAATCAAACTTTGGATAGTTAAAAATTTAAACTGCATGGAGATATTATGTATTTATTGTGAAAAAAACATAATAATATCATGCAATATTGTGATTTTCAGTTTTAGATATTATAAGGATGTTAAAAAAATCTTCTTAGAGATAAAAATATCAATACCAAGAACATTTAAAATTTACAAATACATGTGACAATGAGACCAAATAAATGCAAGTAACAACAACAACAACAAAAGCTATATATATATATATATATTATTTAAACATCTCAATAATAAATGCAGCTCGTTTTCTTTCTAAAGTTTTCAAGTATGAGTTCTTAAATGTGGAAAGAACATGTAAAAATGTTAAGTTTTTCAAATTTTGTAGTCAACTTTTGTAAATAGAATGTTTTTAAATTGAGGCATTGAAGATTAGATAGAAAAGATGAAGAGGAAATTAACTAGAATTTAGGAATTAAAGGTTATTAATAATTTAGAGAGGTTTTACGAAATTAACAAAATTATAACCATTGATGGGCCCAAATAAAAATGTCTTTAATTTTTGGAGGGGCTAATAATTCGTTTTTTAAATTACTATAAAAACTTATTTTAATAATGAATCTCATAAAAATACCTTAACATAAACAACTATTTTCTACTCTCTTTTTATTGGGGTGGGTCACAGAGGGAATGACGCCCGGAGATAAGAGAGTCGGAAATGCAGAAACCTCCCATCATATAGAGAAAAAAGTGAGCTCCTTGTAGTGTGCAAAATTTAAAGATTAAAATATAATTTAAACTTTTACCAAAAATTATGTTTCTTTGATGTATAACTAAAATCACTCTTTTTAAACATGAAATCCATGCATAATTCTTCTAAATGGACCCATTATATAGTGTCCAATGAGCCTACATAAAAAAATACTATATTATTATCTTATTTTTTACATGTTGATTTTAAATGCTTATTACTTCTCCCACCAAACTTTAGCTCAGCCGGCATGAACATCAAGCATTGTCTTATTATTAATATCAAACCGTTGTACATGTCATCAACGAATGGGATTATTATAATATGTGAAAACATCTCCACACCACTTGTGCGTACCCAAGAAATCCCTATATATATATATATATATATATATATATATATATATATATATTACTTTAGCTCAGCCGGCATGAACATCAAGCATTGTCTTATTATTAATATCACACCGTTGTACATGTCATCAACGAATGGGATTATTATAATATGTGAAAACATCTCCACACCACTTGTGCGTACCCAAGAAATTCATATATATATATATATATATATAAGATCACCAGTAAGAGTTCGCGTGAAGTGTGGCGCAAACTTTGGACTGTGGGACCCATAGTGGATCAAGTGAGCCCATCAAGGAGTTTGCACCAAACTTGTTACAAAGTTGTTTGCGGGGGAACGCTATAATTTATGGTATAATGTGATTTTATCACTTTAATGTGTTTCTAAATGAAAATGATTCTAATGGGTCGAAGGGGCTATAAATGCGTATTTGTGCCATTCATTTTTTTTCTAACATTGCTCAATGAAAAATCTGATATTGAAACTTATTAGGCTTCCATTGGTGGTATATAAAGAAATTTCAAGATGCCATGTGTAAAAGTCACATGACTTGGGAGGCAACCAACTACTCAAATTCCAAACAAGGACATGTTCTCTTCAGCCATTCACATTTCATGGAGTAAAGGCATCCTAAACACATGGTTGTAAGGTAGATGTTAACCATCCCATTGCAAGGAAGTCCTCCCCACATCTTGTCTATTGGTAATGCAACACTAAGTAGTTAAATTCAAAAGAGGAACCATTTCCTTCTCATCTATATGCATGATGAAATGGGTAACAAACCACTCAAAAAGGTCATGGAAATGAAAACCACCACATGAAAGCATACATGTCCCCTCGGCCTAGTAACTGCCCAATTAGATTTGAATAAGGACATGTTCTTTCATAAGATGAAGTATGCAACTATCCATCCTAAATGACAAAACAAGTAATAGAGAGAACATGCATCCACAAAATCAATTACAACGGGATATGCTCAAAAGTAATGCAAAGAGGGTATCAACATGAAGAACATTGTGCATCAGGTACTTACAAACTATTTCCTAGTCATGTTTGAAGGCAATTTCCTTGAGTGCAAAATTACTCTCTCTAGGCATAATGCTTTGGATTTGCATCAAGAAACAAGTACGTTTAGATGAAAACAATGTATACTCCTTTTGAATTAATTGCTAGCTCCAATTGGAGGACGCGGATTTACTTCATAATCCTAGATCTTGTCAAAAAGCTCTTACAATGTTTCTATATTTGATTATCACAGACCAAATGCCACACATGCTGTGAGTTCTTACTATTTTATTCATGCATTCCTAACTTCTCATCTTGAAACATTTCATGTTTGATACTACGATACTTATGGGTCTGTCAATAGCAGTAATCATTATGGCCATCATGGGCTCCTATGAATGAATACAAAATTTGATACTCATTGTGCTCATTGTACAAAGAGATCATGGGTCCACTTCTAGATACTATACATTCGTTTTACTAAGCTTGGTTACATGGAAAAGTCAAAAGAAATTGGTGGTTGGCCTATCTATGTTTAAAACTAAAAATAGAGCCATGATAAGCATCAAATGTGAAGATTTGGGGACTCCTTAGGGTAGTTGAAGTTTTGGGGACCAGGATATAAAGAGTGCCATCATTATGACTTAGAGTTGTCTATAGTTAGGATATACGAGATTGTTTTAGAGAAAGAGAAGGACAATTGTTGATTCTGAATTGGGTGACTGAAGTCGGAAATACAACTTTTTATTTTTGGGTTTTGAAACCCTACTTCCAAACGTTGATTTCCTTTTAAGAGGGACATACCTGCAGGCCAGCAGTGCAAGGGTGCACGACCAAGGCAGCGATGAGGAAGTTGGGGATGGCTAGTAGAACATCGGAGGGAGGAAGTAGAAACCCACAGCTAAGACAAAAGTGATCACCCTCCTCGTATCTAACTTCCCATTCTTCAAATCTAAGAGTTGGTTGACATCCTTCTTCAAACGGTGGGGGATTGTTCGGGACGTTTTCATTCCCTGTAAAAAGGACTCCAAAGGTAGAACTTTTTCCTACGTAGGAATGGGAGATGGAGGGCAAGCTAAAAGAGTTATCAAGGGCTTGAATGACACACCTCTTTGGAAGGAAGGAGATTGCTGGTGCAGTACGCACAGGTTGGGTGTGACCTAAAGGAAGACATACCCAAAGGGAAAGAAGCAGTGGGGGAAATGAGTGTGACCAAGGAAGAAAGGGAAGAAGGTGGGCTGACGTGGTTGACAAAAACTCAAGTAGAAAGGAAAGGACAAACCAGGAAAATAAAACAATTCCTGTGCTGGAATTCATGTTTGAGGAAAATGACTTGGGGGAGATTAGGGAGTGTCTGTCAAAATCCATGGTGACAATCCCCTTTAGCTTCATGTCTATGGGGGAGTTGAAGATAGTTATAGTAACAAGAGGCAGGACTGGTAGGATATCTACCATAGGGGAGAATTGCTTCCTAATCAGTTTCCAAACAATGGGTGATATGGAAATTTTTGAGACGTAAGAAGACCAAAGTTGGAAATCTCGATTTCTGTCTATCAGACGGTGGAGACCTAACTACTTTCAGCATACTTGAAGGACTGGGATCCAATGCGGATATCTACCATAGGGGAGAATTGCTTCCTAATCAGTTTCCAAACAATGGGTGATATGGAAATTTTTGAGACGTAAGAAGACCAAAGTTGGAAATCTCGATTTGTGTCTATCAGACGGTGGAGACCTAACTACTTTCAGCATACTTGAAGGACTGGGATCCAATGCTTTGGTTTTACCCTTCACGGATGGAGTGAGAAAATCATCACAGCTTTTGGGAATAGGCTTGGGAAGTTGATTGAGGTGGATAAAATAAACTTGAGCAAGGAGGATTGTTCTTCTTTGTGATTACTAATAGAATCCCAAATTTGCAGTTTGATTATGTCGGACGTCTGCCTAGTGGTCGAAGAAAATTAGACTTGCCAACGAATTGGTTCAGGTCGAGTTCAAGTTGGGTCTTACTTGGCTCGGGTCTATTCGAGTTCAGGTCTATTTTTGAGTCTTGTTAAACAGGTGTAGTCAGTTTGAGCCTATTTCATGTTCGGTTCGAATCAGGTTCAGGTCCTTTTACCCATTTACCTAGTTAAGGAGACTTTTCTAATGAAACGCATACCACGATTACCCCATAAATGGGTGTAAACTGCATATAGTTGCATGTGTGTGGAAATAATCGGGTCACTTAGATCTACCCATTTATTTTCAAGTTGGGTCTACTCATTTATAAATGGGTTCGGTTAGGGTTGGGTCATCTATTAAACAAGTCGAGTCAGTTCGGTTCATTTATCAAAGTGGTTCGGTTTGGGTCGTGTCAAGGTCATCTATTAACTGGTCGAGTCGGTTCGGTTCATTTATCAAAGTGGTTCGGTTTGGGTCGTGTCAATTTTTGTCAAGTCTAAAGAAAATCGCTTTCGTGTACAGATCAAGGAGATGATCCAAACCCCTGATAGTCTCTTTTGATTGTATATCATGCTTGGGCTAGATATGCGAAGTGTTTGACGTGTATAGATTATACACGGATTTGAGAAAATCTGGATAAATCAGCCAGGATTAGTAGGAGGAAATAAAGAGAAGCAATGATGAGTACCCTTGCTATAGTGGGTTTTCTTGGTACGGTAGAAGTGCTCAACTGGCCTAGATTTTCTCCTCTAAGAAACAGTGGTATGGCTGGATTTAGGCAGGTTGTAAACACGGCAGTTTCCTAATGGACAAAGGAAGGACACGGCACCAAACCGAGAAAACCTCGGTGGAGAAAATCTATATATACAAGGACTGGGCAGCATCAAGAGATAACGAAGAATTCCAAGAAGGCATCGACAGAGGGACAACCAAAAGGACGGCCTTTTGGCCGTGGGCCTCTATGGCCATATGCAGAGGCACAACCATGCTAGAGGTGTGCATGTCTTCTTCGTCTGGGTTTGAGAGTGTGAAAGAGACATGGGTGTACATGGGACTCGGGTGTTGGGTTTGGGCCTTTAAACTCAGGGAGTCATTCATTATATTGTACATGTATCTCTTTTCTCTCATATAGTGAAGTTATTCGTTATTCCGTGGACGTAGGCCAAGGGTGGGCCGAACCACGTAAATCTCTTGTGTTCTATGGTACTTGTTCTTGTGTTGTTTGCTTCCGTTCGATTTGATTATTTACACTAATAATCCTAACAGTTTGCATGGTTGTCAATCAGTAGGGAATTCATAGGCTTCACTAGCTCAGATTTTTATAGATCATGGGAAGGTTGTTTAGGTAGGAGGTCTAAGATTGAGAGTAGAAAGTTAGTCTGGTTACCTCCTCCCCCAGAGTTTTCAAATTTAATGTAGATGGAGTCATTGGGGTAAACTAGGACCAACTAGTATAGGTGGGGTCAAGAAGGTACTTTACTTTTCTTCTTGGTTTTGTTGGGGGTGAGAGATTGAAATGAGGCAAAGCTATTAGGAATTAAAAGGCCTTAGAGATTCGGACAAGTTTTTGTCAAGGGAAATTAATTGTGGAGGGGAACTTGGTAAATGCAATCAAATGGGCATATGGAAGAAAAAAAGACACCTTGGAAACTCATTCCCACAATGAGGAATATTCGGGAGATGTGCTCCACTCTAGATGTTTCCTTTGAGAAGCGGTCGGCGAATGACTTGGCGGAATTCCTGGATAAATTTGGGATGGATAGGGCTCACGATGTGCTTTTTGTCTATTGATTTCTTGGTTTTCTTGGGATGATTAGGGTTATTTGTTTTCTTTATTGACTCTCCGGGGTTTTGTTTGTTATCCTTCTTGAGTCAATATAAGTCTTTTAAACCACTTTGACGTAGCCTTTGTTTTCTTTTAACAAAATTGTTTGATTTATTATTGTTCTAAAAAAAAAAAAAGTCATTACAGATAGACAAGAAAAGTTAAGGAAATAGCGAATCTAGAATGATAAGGTCTAATTTAAATTGTGTCACAGAAGCTCCCATGCAGTATCATTATCAACAACACAACAAGCATGGAAGCATCTAAGTATATTCTAGAAAAAAGCATGAAAGACTAGATAATGGTATCATAATCAACAAAACCACAAGCACAGAAACATCTTAGTATGCTAGAAGGAAGCATGTAAAACAAGACAACCTCTGTAGACTTCTTGATGAATGTTCATTACAAAGGTAATCTAAATGATTGCTGATGCCAAGTGTCATTTATCAAAGGGAATTTAACTCACCATTTTTGTGCCTGACCATTCCATTCTCCTCCCCACAAACGGTTCACTTTTGCTTTCACAGAAGGGGGGAAATCATAGGTCAACCAGTTTGGAACCTGCCAACATGCAACCTTATGTTAGATGAAAATAATTACCATAAAACTTGTCTAATGATTCATGAATAAACTACAATATCTATATACATCAGTGTGAAACATTGATAAAAAATTGACAGTAGATAATTCCTTCTACACTTCACAATTTTTTTTACAAACTTTGTACTTTTATATACTAACATAAATTTTTTTTTTGGACCAACTCCTTCAAACTCACCAAATTTAATCATAAAAATCCTTTTCTATGACTTTAAGTCATTTTTTTTTTGCATGTATTTTCCCTATTTTAAGATACAATATGATAAGATTAGACCCAATCTTCAACTCACAAAATTCAATCTTAAAATTTTTTCCCTATTTTTTATAGTTTTTACACGAATTTCCCTACTTTTTAATACTAATGTGACAAGGATAGGTCAAATCTTTCAAAGTCTCCAAATGTTATCTTAAAGTTCATTTTTCTATGTTTTGCTATTTTTTTGGACATTTTTTTCTTAACATGTTGCTTACCAATATAATAAAATCATAACCATTTAATGAATGAATGGCAAAGATTCTATTGATGGTCACCTTAATCTTTCTCTTTTATATATAGACTACTTAAGGTACGTGCTCCTACATAGCACAATCATCTATTGATTTTTTTTATAACTAAATGATTAATTGTCCAAACTTAGCCCTAGGTTGAAGGCAGCTTGGTACACGGTTCTGGCTGTGGTTCTTTGGACCTTGTGGAAAGAGAGAAACTCGAGAATTTTTTAAGGTAAGTGATGCAGACATCACACCCAGTAATGGGGTGAAACTTTGGTTCATGTTCGACTACGGCAATTATGACATGGCGCATGCGAACCCACATATGGGCCCACACTCTAATCTCTCCCCATGTGGCACCAACACCTAATACAAGAGAAGCAAATTCAATTTTTCTTTGCATCAGCCAGCCATATGTTGGTCTATTACCACTGGTGAAGAAGTTTCATCACCACACCTCCTAAACTCGAGGGCGAGTTCTTTCTCAGAGGATGAGAATGGTGCAGACATCACACCCAGTAATGGGGTGAAACTTTGGTTCGTGTTCGACTGCGGCAATTATGACGTGGCGCATGCGAACCCACATATGGGCCCACACTCTAATCTCTCCCCATTTGGCTTCAACACCTTATCCAAGAGAAGCAAATTCAAATTTCTCTTAATTTGGATGAGATTAGGATAGGAGATAGTTAGATTTATTTGAATTTCTAATTTCTAGATATTTGGAGATTTGATAGGATTAGAACTTTAAGTGTCCCAGTTTGATTGGTTGTTGTCAGATAACCCAAATCCATATGAGAGTTTGGATTATCACAAAGTCTTAGAGATAGAGTCCCAGATAGCCATTAGCTAGTTTTTAGGTGGCTTGAGTCATTCAAACTCCTTGGACTCCCAAGTCATGTAGGTTTCTTCTTCTCTCCTTTCTTCTATATAAGCATAGGACCTAGCCTATTCTAGGTACCCAATATTTGAGAATAAACAATTATCTTAGTTTGCTGCACTTTGCGCATTTATCAATTTGAAGTGGACTTTGGTTCGTATTGAGAGGCGTCGGTCGTTTATCCCGGGTCTTTGGACCCACCCTTCGGGCTTCGGTCCAAAACAAGTAAGTACCATGTTATTCTATTCCTTTGTTTTGTGTTTGAGTTTTGATTATGGATTTAATTTTTTGAATTTTTCTTTTTTAATTATTCATAATTTGATCAAAGGAATACAATTAATCTTAACTCATTCACAAAACATTGGATTCATGGGAAACTTATCGTCATCAACCAATTATTAATTGGGCTTCGGCAAGTAGCACGTTCGTAGATACTCGAACGGCTAGGGGCTCCAACATCCGTAAGATTATTGGGCCCGAATTCATCGTGGGCATTGGGCTTGTTCGGTGAAACAATTCATGCTTGCATCAGTTGGTATCAGAGCGAGAAGTTCCTTGGAATTTTGTGTTCAGCACACTTGATTTTCGCAAATTAAAGAATCTTCATATTTATGGTATTTGAAACAAGAAGTATTTTTCAGTTCAGTTATTTTTTTTTTTTCATTCAGTTGTAATTATTGGACTGTTATTTTGTTCTTTCAACGATTTGAAAAAATTATCACTGTCCCAGACATTGATTCTATGAGTCAAGCTGTAATTTTTTTTATTGGTGTTGTCTATCTCCATAATTACTGCTTGCTTCATGAGAATTGTCCTCAAACCAGTTCTTTGAGCAGTAATGTGTGGTTGGGGGATCAATATTGTAATCGTGGATTTTTCGTTGCGTTTTCAAATTTGGACGTTGTGTTTAAGACCAGCAT
Source organism: Chimonanthus salicifolius (assembly GCA_013350335.1). Classification (NCBI taxonomy): domain Eukaryota; kingdom Viridiplantae; phylum Streptophyta; class Magnoliopsida; order Laurales; family Calycanthaceae; genus Chimonanthus; species Chimonanthus salicifolius. Next base: position 58,619,168 of record CM023535.1, on the reverse strand, counting down.
CACTGCTTCTCAAGTACAGTACCAGAGGTTGATTAGAAGTGGTTCATTGATGGGACAATATAGTTTGTCGGCTCATGAGGAGTGTACATTCAGATTCATCATTACCCTTCTATCATTGTTATCTTCAGTAGAACTTGTGCAACGGCATTGGTTCAGTATGTGTTGATTGGCAACATGCTTTTATGATTGTGTTGAATTAATGTGCATTTGACAGTGCAGTTTTGCCTTGCTACTTCCCCCTTTGTATTCTCCTTGTTGTTTAATTACCATGGCTAGCCATGCATACAACACACGGAACAATCAGGGGAAGGAATGATGAAGACAATGCGCAACTCCTTCAGAACCAAGAAGGCACCTAGCCCAATGGTAATGAACGTGTCGACGCTCTTGAGATGCAAGCCATAGACCTTGCAAGGACAATGCAGTTTTGGCCGTGCAATTGATCACATTGCAGACCAATCGACCACATCCTCGCCGCATTCACAACATTCTACTTCAGGCTAGCCTGTGAGGCCCCGAGTTGAAGTGTTCCATCATAGCGTTCGCAACCTTTTACTTCAGGCAAACTTGCAAGGCCCAAGTTGTAGTGTTTCCGCCGAAATGGATTGGGTCACACAGCCAACGTGTGAACCTTGGTAGAGGAAGAAGTTGAAGTCTAGCAGACAGAGTTGACCCTGGTTTCACTTCAAGAGATCCACAGAGAGGAACGATGCCTTCATGAAAGCTCCACATGCAAGAGTTTCAGGGGGTACATTTGGTGTTGTTTTAGTATGGGTTACGTTATGTAAGAAGTATTGGGAATGATTTCTGATTGTAAAATGTAAGGGATTTTTTTCCCATAGTATTCATAGGACCAAGCCATAGACATTTGGGCAAACCTATGAACCCTAAGTCCTCAACCAAAGGGGGTTCAGTTTTCGGGAATACCACCCTCAACCTTCATGCATGCAGTTTCCTACGCCCTATGGTTTCGGAGAGTCCGGACCCAACAAGTGGACATAGTACACAGTGATAGCATTTTGGCAGACCTTCAACCTTCATCTATGGGGATTCAGACAGAATCTCATGTCCATAGCACCAAAGGAACAACTGAATAGCATTTGGCAACTCAATAACACAAAGCTCGTGTTCTTGCCTCTGACGACTAAGTTTGTTTTAGGCGACGCTCACTCCATAGATGCATTGGACCCTGAGTAGAAACCCACACATCGATGACCGGTATCTTGTGTATTCAGACTGCATCATCCAGCCATATGTTGGTCCATTACCACTGGTGAAGAAGTTGCATCACCACACCTCCTAAACTCGAGGACGAGTTCTTTCCAAGAGGATGAGAATGATGCAGACATCACACCCAGTAATGGGGTGAAACTTTGGTTGGTGTTCGACTAAGCATGCGAACCCACATATGGGCCCACACTCTAATCTCTCCCCATTTGGCTTCAACACCTTATCCAAGAGAAGCAAATTCAAATTTCTCTTAATTTGGATGAGATTAGGATAGGAGATTGTTAGATTTATTTGAATTTCTAATTTCTAGATATTTGGAGATTTGATAGGATTAGAACTTTAAGTGTCCCAGTTTGATTGGTTGTTGTCAGATAACCCAAATCCATGTGAGAGTTTGGATTATCACAAAGTCTTAGAGATAGAGTACCCAAATAGTCATTAGCTAGTTTTTAGGTGGCTTGAGTCATCCAAACTCCTTGGACTCCCAAGTCATGTAGGTTTCTTCTTCTCTTTCTTCTATATAAGCATAGGACTGTAGCCTATTCTAGCCACCCAATGTTTGAGAATAAACAATTAAAATGGGACACTTAGAGTTCTAATCCTACTAAGTCTCCAAAAATCTAGAAATTAGGAATTCAAATAAATCTAAAAATAGCCTATCGTAATCTCATCCAAATCAAGAGAAATTTGAATTTGCTTCTCTTGGATAAGGTGTTGGCGCCACATGGGGAGAGATTAGAGTGTGGGCCCACATGTGGGTTCGCATGCACCATGTCATAATTGCGGCAGTCGAACATGAACCAAAGTTTCACCCCGTTACTGGGTGTGATGTCTGCATCAGTAAGTCAAGTGAGGTTAGTGACCTTCACACAGCAAGAACCTTCACAGGTTCACTGCTGAATATTAATGTTTGTGTGGTCATGTTTGCACCAATCACTAGCATCAATTTAGGGCAGAAAAGTAGAGCGAAAAAGGGTGTGCAGCTATTGAGAAGTGGTATAGCTATTTGGATATCTGACTGCTTCACCACCCCATGCATAAAGAAGAACATTCTGCCAGAACATTCAAACTGGTTGTGATTCAGGGTACATACAAATGCATACAATCAGCAGGCACCACACTTTAAACCATATTTTATTAGAAAAAACCAAAATTTAAATGATGCACTGACAGGCAACCCTCAACCACATTCGATAACTGAACACATCTAGGGAATGTATTATATAATTTGTCTGTACTAAATTTTCAATCTAAACTTCAGTGTCTTTCCAAGGTTCCACCAAATGTTTTCAGTGTGAAAAATAATCTGAAATTACTGCCCAGCATCTACATGCTGAGAAATGATACCTGCATGGAAAAAAAAATCAGAGGAAGTTAGGCTCTCACTAATAGCCTACTCCTCATCAGTTATCCATTTTCGGCGAGCATATCCCTTTCTTCATACTCCAAAATATGCAAAAAAAGTTCCTTCTCTCCCTAGAATAGAATACCTCATGACTTTGGTGAAGTTGGTATTGCATCTCAGCAAATTTAAATTTTGAGGAGCTGAGATCCATACATAGACCATGGTTCATTGATCCAAACAACTGAGATAATGCACAATATAATGAAAAGTATATCCTGAAGAAATCACCCAAATTGGAGGATTACAGTCATAATGGTTACCAGACTGTTGATCAAAAGGTTATGATCTTTTTCATTAAAAAAAAGGTTATGATCTTTTAATCAGGGAGTTACTTACGGTGCCACCTGTCAATCATGTGGTCCATCGGATCAACAGTCTGGGTAAGCCAATGTCTTAGTCATGAGCTCTACATGTATCAAATTGGATGCCTTAGCATACAAAAACTTGCTGCTAGTACAAGAGCCATTAGTTACTCTCTTTTTACATATAAAAATGAAATCATTCATTTTGACTTCTCTCATGTTTCATTGCTTCCTGATGCATTTCCCCTTCCTTTGAGAGATTCTTGATGTATTTTCCTTCATGGAATACATTATAAGAAAACAAGAAAGATTGTACTGAAGGTTTATTGATTGATGCCAGATGAACATATGGTGCCGTTGGGATTTGTGGCTTCATCATAAACACTTCCCAAAACCTAAAAAACTTACCTCTGCAAGAATTCAGCTGATACTATTCCAGTTTCTTCTTGTAATTCTCTAAGGGCAGCATCTCGTGGTTCTTCGCTATCTTCAATACCACCCTATATGAAGAAAACACAAACTACATTCAAACTGTGTAGAACCACTAGTGACTCAGATAGGCATGGATTAATGCCTAGATCTGCATGGATTGAACAATAGTGACTCAGATAGGCCAAACATGTTTTGAGCCTTTTTTCACTAATTATTTTCAAGCTTTCTTTTTTTTTCAGATTCCACAATTATTTTTTTTCATTTTTAATTTACTCAAATAAGTTGTATGAAGTTCATTTCCTCCAAAATGAGGAGGAGGCAATTGCACCCTTAATTATAAAAGAACAGAAAAACTGTAACTTTATCCTGTACTCTGAACTGTCCTGGATCATCTTAGACCAATTTAGAGATTTAAACTTCAGACAAGACTAGTTTAAACAAATGGTCACCAAAAAGGTTCCCTGATTTAGTGATTTACAAAATCCTAGTTTGTGTTCTCAAAATCACCAAAGATGAAATAAATGAAAACTGGAACAAGATAATTTATCTACTCCAGCTTGTTAGTAGCAGATAGTCCCAAGGCCAATTCTCCATCTGTCTTATGTGGATAAAGATTATGAATCCATTTTCATTTAGAATTAACTCTTTCTTTGCTGATTTATGTGGAAAACTGATCTTTCAAAAGGAAATGGAATATACCTGAGGCATCTGCCATGCTCCAGGAACATTCAATCTTGAAGCCACAAAAACCTGCATGAGAATCACAGAGAAAGTACCATTTTAGACAGAGGGTTATCAACCAAAACTATGAAAATATGGAAAAACAATATACACTAGCAATAAACAAGGACAATACAACTAAACCCAATTAAAAGAGCAGACATGGGATGTGTCAATGAAACCCAGATTGTCTGACAGGAGGTAATAAAAGGCATTTTTATTGGATGGAGAGGGGGAAAAAACTACTGCAAGCTTTGCACATGCTATAATATCATAAAACATATAGCCAGAAGGTTTCTTCAATAGCATTGATTCTTAGATTGTTTCATCTTCTGCTTAAACATCTAACACTATTAAAACAATGAAAAAATGTAAAAATAAATATTGAAAGTATTGCAGTAGATGGATTTTTTTTTTCTTTTAATGAATCTTCAAAAATGTCCATAGAAGCTTTCTTCAATAGCATTGATTCTTAGATTGTTTCATCTTCTGCTTAAACACCTAACACTATCAAAACAATGAAAAAATGTAAAAAATAAATATTGAAAGTATTGCAGTAGATGGATTTTTTTTTTCTTTTAATGAATCTTCAAAAATGTCCATAACTTCTCACTTTCCCATTCAGACGTTAGCCTCATCTGATCAGAGAAAAATAAGATTTATCAGTAACCAAATGTCCTGGTTGATGGCCCAGATTCATCAAGCTGGAACCGTAAGTGCATACACAGAGATGTCATCGGAATTTACTACATATGAACTCTCCCCATCAATTTTATTAAGGCAAAAAAGAGAGAGAGAAAGTCCACCACTAAAACAACAGTTGATGGTGGTCCGTATATTAAAAAATAAATAAAATTCTCAACCCCCCACTACTGAATTTTGTCATTCTAACAATTTTTAGAATCTCGCATCTCATTCCTGGTTAACCAACAAAACCCAGTCTTTCTTCTCTCAGTTCCTCTTCCCAAAAACTGGAATTATTAAAAATAAATAAATCCATCCATTAAAATTCAAGGGCTTCTTACTTCCACTACAACCCCCCCCCCCCCCCCCCCCCCCCCCCCCCCCCCCCCCCCTTCAAAAAAAAAAAACAGGTAGTTAAAATCAAACCCAAAACAAGAGTAAAAAACAAAACACAGAACCATATCAAATATTAATTTAACGATCTTCAAGAGAGAGAGTGAAAGAAAAAATAAGAACAAAAAAGTCAATGAATACTGAAACCAGACTAAGTGATTAAAAGAAAAATAAATAAATAAAGGGATAATCCGGCTCACATACTTGGTTTTGAGAATTGATGAGACATACTCCAACATTGGGCCTGTAACCCTTTGGAAGTCCTTCCATTCTTCACTTGCTAACCAAAGCCACCACCTACTTGTGAAGAGTCTGAAAGAAAAAGAGTTGAAAGAGTCTTTGGGATGGTTTAGCGTTGTTTTCAATTATATTCCCATTGGCATAAATGTGATCACCTCATGAGTGGAAAAGGAAAGGAAGTGGGGAGGGGATGTGCATGTTAAGCTCCTTAACCTGCGCACTAAGCAACCTCACCACTCTTGCAGAGATTTTGGATCAATGGTATTAAAATAACAGCAATTATCTATCAATTCATCGCAGCTTGCACCATAGAATACTTTATTTACCTGATTATCCAAGGCTAAAATGGACTCAATTTGACCCCAATCTTCTTCTCACCTTTCTCTCAACTTAATTTATCCAAACTAGCCATATTCATGTTACATCCACCGTTGGATTGAAATTTGAGACTTTCTGCACTCATTCTAGTCGTTGATATTTGAAGATTTGAAAAATCATAATTAGAGAAGATCAATCAAGCAGAGATTCAGCATTCCTCTTATCCATTTCTATAGCTTTCAGTTCCATACTTATTTGTATATTATTATTCATCCATTTGGGGCCCTACTTATTATTTATGAACTAGTGGAAGGTGGACAGTGTGTGATGGGATTCTTTGTTTCTTAAAATAATGACAAGAGATGTCAGAGGAAGGTCAACCGCTGCACGCGGATGAGTGGAAGCAGAACAGAAACAAAATCTACGGTACAAGGGTTGACTTCTAGGTGTTCGCAGCTGTTTGGGCCCCACCTACATTTAGACGATATTGGGCCCCACTGGAAGGAGCTAATCAGTGGGCAAACCTTTTTTAGCATTGTGGGGTCTGGATTTTTTGTGGGGGCCACTGAAATTATTGCCGTTGCTTCGGGTGCTCGTAGGTGGGTCCCTTTTGAAAACAACGGCTAACAATGTGTCATTTCACATTTGGACTTTGTGAGGGAATTGAGGGGAAAGACTACCTTTGGACAAGTGAGAGATGCAGGTGACCAGTAGATCTGTAGAGTGTAGACTTTTACAAGGGAAGAAAATTGGGAAAGGGAAATTAGTATTTTATTAATCATGACTTAGTCTGAATTATTGCGCTTAAATAATTTTTATGATTCCTAAAATATGACACTGTGAATAATAGATAACTCCATGAAAGGAAGGTGAAGGATTTATATAATTCACATACGGAAAATGTCCTAGGATAAATCCAGCAAGTAACTAATAATTTGTTGTATGAAAAAAAGTAGTCATAAAATATTCTTTGTGGATTGGTAAAAAAAATATCTTTTTTAGAGAGATATTATTTCACCAATTGAGTCATAAGTATCTAACATATTCATACCTAACATAAAGTAATAAAAAAATGTATACCTTGTATGGATCTTTTCATTTCTAATTCGTTCCATTCCATTCATTCGTAGAACTATTTGTTTGATCATAAACAAATTAACTAAAACACTAGATCTTATTTTCTTAGGTTAAATTATTGGTGTATCCTATCATCCATATCAAAATCACTTTATTTTTTATTTTTATTTTCGGTGTCATTCTTTTACTTTCTATATGGATATATTATGGATATAAATCACTAGAATAGGATCTCATATTATTTCTCTTAATAAATATCTTATAATTAGACAGTGATTTTTAACTAGTAACTTGGTCATTTGAAGAAATATAAGAGTGGACTCAAAGGATACAACTAATTGAATTGAGCAATTGAATTGTATCAATTGTTTAATAGATCTTTTTGCAAAGTTTTTTTAAATAAAAAAATTTCCATTTTCAAAATTTTACTGGAATTCAATACGAACAACCTTTCTATCAAACAAATATTTTAATGGTTTGATTCCCATATTCATATTTGAAGCTAAAAGGGATATATATGATGAGAACTTTTTTTCCATTTATCGTTTTAGATTTGATGACTAGAGATTACAATCTATGAGTGTACACCACTAAATCTACTTGATAATACAATTTGTAGAAAATAATAAAAAATGTTTAAGTAAAATAATATAGAGTCCAAGAACCAAGTTGCATTAGTGTTAAGGGTGTTTGGGGGTTATGTTCAGGTTAGGTTCTGCTATATGGCAATCCAAGCCCGTTTATAAATATATAGAAGCCATCCTTCCTTAAGCCATCAGGCTTTGCAGCGTTAAAGCCCAAGCCCTCCTGTTTGGAAAAATAGTTGGAGCCCATCCATTTGAGACCATTAAAAAATAAAATCATTCAAATTCGAAGTACACACAATGAGCTACAAATGGACTAAATTTGAGTTTACTCAATTTTTAGTCACTTGATTTAAGTGGTTAAAGTCACCAAGCATCCTTATCTTAGTGATTTTAAAGATATTTGATGACTATGACCAGTAAGATCAAGTGACTAGAAATTTACTTTTAAGCTCAAAGTTGACCCACTTGTAATTCATTATATCTACTTTCAATCTAAGTGGACAACCTTCTAATTAATTTAAATTTTTTTTTTAAAAGAGAGAAAATGGCCCAAGTGTACACCTACAAACATATAATGGCTAAATAGTCTAAAAGAACGATGAATTTTCACTCACAAACTTCTTTCAAAAGCCCGAGTTCAACTATTCATACAACCAAGCTTGAGAATTTAGCCTGAACCCAGCCAACAAGTTGGTATATGTGTTCAAACCCGTTTATTTATAATAGGTTTAAACAAATTTCAGACTAAGTTCGGGCTGAAGAACAACCCTAATTACTATTGAACACTTTTAAAGACAAAATTTTATGTAGGTTTCATTCTAATGTACTTGTAGCCATACTTTCACTAATATAATTTTATGTTTATAGTTTCCTAAATTTTGAGAAATAATTGCATACAAAATGAGTAAAATTGAGGAAATACTTTTGAAGAGAAAAATGTGTCAAAATTTTATGTTTACAATCTTATGTTGTCACTAGTATTTGGTACTTAAATCAGTGATTAATCTAAAGTGCATCTAGAAAGTTTGTTATTTATAGACATAGGGTCATTTTAATGCCAGTGAATAAAAGAAAGAGAAGGCAAATATGGAGAGAAAGGCGGTCCATGTATCAGCAACACTTGGCGATTGAATACATGGTTCTTAATTACACCTCAATTCTTTCCTAGGAGAATGAATGGCTATAAAATGATCTCAAAAGAGTGCAAACTTCCTATTATTTGATCTATTGGATCCCAAAATGAAGTACAAGTCCTCTCTTTATAGATCCTAGAGAAAGAAGTAGACTTTAGTGGAACAAAAAAATCTTTTTAAAAAATCTACTGACATGTAGTAGGTACTCACTTGAAATTTTTGCCAAATGTCATGAGCTAATAAGCTAGGAATGAAAGCCTATTATCTAAGCTGTGATTATTTGATTAAATTTTAAAGTAACAACCTTTTTAATAGAGATTATGCAATCATCCCAAAGGGGTTGGAGTGATTGTCAGGAATCCGTCTCAAGAAGTAGAAGTCCTATATTCAATTCCCTCTTCACCCTAAAAGGCCACTCCTTGTAGAATTACCCTATGTGTGTGGGTAGAGAGACTTGCACATACTTTAAAGATTAGTTGAGTAATCTAAGAGGTCTGAACACCTTAATCATCTAAAAAAAAAGTAGACTTTTGTAACACCCCACCCACATGGGGGTGTGGGAAAAAGTCCCACATCGCCCATGAGGTGTAGGGGGTGTGGGGTTATAAAAGGGTACTCCCCTTTCCTTAGCACAAGGCCTTTGGGCCTGGCCATGTGGGCCAGGGCCAGAACAAAGTCTTGAGGGCCCATGTGGGGCCCAGAGGGGACAATATTGTGATGGGTAGGGCCGAGTCGTTACAAGTGGTATCAGAGCACGGTTCAACACTCTGACTGTATGGGCTCCACTTGCGTGACATTGCCTACCTGTGTGTGTGGACCTCCTGTCAGTGTGACGTGACAAAGCCAGAGATGACTCTGGTCTTAAGAGAGGTGGATTGTAGCACCCCACCCAAGTCCCACATAGGTTGTGGAGTTGGGTGGAGGGGGCTATATATGAGGAGGCAAAGCCCTTCTCCATCACAAGCCCTTTTGGGCCTGGTCTTGTGGGCCAGGCCCAATGCAAAGCCATGCGAGCCGCCCCACATGGGGCCCAAAGCGGACAATATTGTGCTGAAGGGACGGGTTGTTACATTTGGGTGTGGGGTTATAAGAGGGTGCTCCCCTCTCCTTAGCACAAGGCCTTTTGGGCCTGATCTTGTGGGCCAGGCCCAATGCAAAGCCGTGTGGGCCGCCCCACGTGGGGTCCAAAGCAGACAATATTTTGTTGAAAGGACGAGTTGTTACATTTGGTATCAGAGCACGATTCAACACTCGTACTGTATGGGCCCTCTACCCTTCTGTGTTGTGTAGCTTGTGTAGACCCCTTGATAGTGTAACGTGACAGAGTCGGGGATGGCTCTGGTCTTAAGGGGGTGGATTGTAACACCCCACCCACATGGGGGTGTGGGAAAAATTCCCACATTGCCCATGAGGTGGAAGAGGTGTGGGTTATAAGAGAGTGCTCCCCTCTCCTTAGCACAAGGCCAACCAGGCCCATTGCAAAGTTGTGCGGGCCACCCCACGTAGGGTCCAAAGCGAACAATATTATGCTGAAGGGACGGATTGTTACAATAAAAAAAAATCAAATCATCGGCTGCTATGTGTGTTTAGACAATTGAAATGAATATATTTTATTAACAAAATAAAACCTTCAAGAAGCTGTCAAGATGTGAGAACATTATGCAACCACAATTTCATTCTGTTAGAAGGGATATGTTGCTCTCAATCCCTTGAGCAACCTGAATTTTGAGAAGCTTTTCACAAATTTCATTGTGTGGGACACCAATTTCCTTGTATATTGGCTTTCCAATTGTGTTTTCCTTTTTCTTTAAGGGGTTAGAATGATGGCCAGGAACTCGTCTCAGGAAGTGAGTCTTCAGTTCGATTCCCGCTCTACCTCCAAGGATTAGGGAGGCTTACATGTGCTCCAAGGATTAGTCGAATGCTCTAAGATGCTTGCACACCTTGGTCATAAATATAGACCTTGAATAAGGAGAACCATAAGACCAGAGAACGGAGCAATGACCTAGGTTTAGAACTCAAAATAGACAAGATTCAAAAACGAAGTGCAAGCCACAAAAGGTTATCTAAACAATTCAGCTATGACCAAGGCATAGCCCTCTTTAGAGTTTGAGGTACTGTACCTGTGGTTTGGGTTTATGATAGTGTCGATATGAAGAATTGGTCTATAGAAATAACAAACATACTTGACTTCAGGAGCAATGATGTAGATTACAACAAATGGGAAGAATTGTTTTGTAGCGAACATAGATAAGGGATTGACTTTTCTATTGCAAAAATTAGGGAAAGAGCAACATGGCTAGCAGAAAAGACAAAAATGAAGAAAAGGTAAAAAGGGAATCATTTCCTTCCCTACCCTCAGCATCTATTATGAGTGTCAAAGATGAGGAGAAAAAGGAGAACATGAACATGAAATTGCTAGACCCATAGACAGGTGCCCAAGGTGGAACAAGGTCAAAGATGAGGGAGTGGAAGAGCTATTGACATGAAGGACAAAAAAAAAAGATAGTGAGAAAAGAAAAGCTACCAACAGTTCAGTTCTAAGCTTAGTAATAAAGGTAGAAGAAATTCTTCGAATTGCCTACCAAATCTCCAAGAACTCTGAAGAAAAGCATCAAGGAAAGCTACAACAAAAGCAAGCAAAATTGCAGTTCCAAGTGTCCAAGACCCTAACAAGAATACCACAACTTAGACCTAAAGATAATAGAACATACTTCACCAATCCATTGGATATCCATGTACACTTTTTAACTCCACCAAATATCGCAAGTATTGAAGGATCAAGTGTTGCACATCTCAAAATTCCTTCAAGAAAAAGTCCATGGACAAGGTAAACTGGTTATTGAAGGGGACTCGACAAATGCCTTCAAATGGGCAAAGAGATCGAGGCGACCCTCTCGGAAATTCATCAGTACGGTAAGGGAGATTAGATAATTGTCCTGCAGGGATGGAGGTTACCTTCACTCAAGTCGGCCACGATGCTAATGGAGTGGTGGATTATTTCACCAAATTGAGAGTCGGCAATCTTTTTGCGGGCGTCTTTTTTCTTTTTTAGTTCTTTATCTTTTGTTGTTTCTTTGTATTGGTCTTTTATGTTTTTCTTTTCCATTTTTTCTGGTTGTTTCTTTTGGTCTTATACCTTTTAGACCCTCTCCTTTGTATCCTTTTCATTTTTGTGTTTAATGGAATCTTTTAGTTATCGCTCAAAAAAGAAGAAGATTCTCATCTAGTAGTACAAAAGCTTCACCAACACCACCCAAAGAAGGCAATGCAAAAGCATCCAAGTAAAATTGCATTGTCCAAGGCTTCAACAAGAGGAACACCACTTTGAGCACCATGACAAACATGACATGGAAAAAGACTTGTAATAGGAAGCAAGTACTTCCTCAAAGATCAACGTCAGATCGCCAATATTAGAGTCAACATCTCCATAGTGACATCAAGTAGGAGCCCCAAAACAAAGGTCTCCTCAAGAAATGTCAGCAACAAAACAACATATCATTTTCTGAAATGAAGACAGATGAGCCTCAACTTTCATTACTTAAAGAATGAGAGAAATAAGCAATTTCCATCTACAAATAGAGCTTGAACCAAAACAGAGCTGCCATCAACCTCATGAGCATCCAAAGCCATCCTTTGGGCAAATTAGATTCATTTCCAACCAACAAAAGCAGAGCAACCAAGGTAGGAAACACCTCAAAAACAGAATATTGGAGAAATTCCATCAAGTGAACCCTTCAATAGAGAATGCACAACTACCAAATCCTATTGGACAATCTCAATGCGCATATTAGGATATATTTAATGATATATTTAGATGTTAAATATATTTAGAATTTACTAAATATTGTATTTCCCTATATAGGGATTTCCTCATTTATATTTTCCAGATTTGCATTTATCTTTCTCTATAAATAAGATTGAAGGGTCTCTCCTTGATTAAGTGAGACACACCAAATCCTGTGTGTGTTATTCTACAACGCACATGAAGCAGGGCCTTTGAGGGAAGATAAAAAATAGAGCCCAATGAAGTGGAATTTCTCAAAGCAAGACTTTATAGTCAAAACCCCCCTTGGGCGTATTAGGTTTCAAATAGGTCGAGAATTTTATATGAAGATGGATTATATGGGTCCAACGTTATGTAGAAGATCAAGAACCAATCGATCTACTGCTTACTGAACCATTAAAGAAGACTTCAAATTGTGCACAGAGATGGAAAAGAAATATTATGTAGTGGACTTGGAAGGAAAGTAAGACCATCGTAGATGAATTGGAAGCTTGAGGCAATGGTCATTACTTTGTAGAAGCCATTGTTAGTAAACATGCAAGGTTCTTTTCATTTTTCCAGCCCAATCCTTAGATTAGAAGAGTTTGTTGGATAAGGCTATAGGAAGAGCTAACATTCAATACCAACAGACATCCTTCATAGAATTAAGCAGCAGTTGCCAATGGAGATTTTTTATTTTTGTGATTTAAGGTGTCCAGGCCTCTTAGATAACTCGACTAATCATCGAGGCATGTGCAAGCCTTCCTACCCACACACATCAGGTAATTCTACGGGGAGTGACCCTTTGGGGATAGAGTGAGAATCGAATTCAGGACTCCCGCTTCCTAAGACAGGTTCCTGACCTGATCCTCTAACTCTTTTAGGTTCAAGATATAGGCATGTACTAAGAAACACATGAAGAAGCTCAAGGAGCATTAACACAATCAGAGAAGATTGCTAGAGACCTACAAGAACATGAAGTTGCTACTAGAAGAAAGATACCTCAGCTAAGAAGAAGAGAGGATATTGGGTGGTCCAAAGGTGAATGTTGTCTTGGAAAGGAATTACCAGGTCCTTCGGGAGGAAGAAGCATAGCTTCCTTGATGTACATTCACCTTTCATTACTTGACAAAAAATATATAAAGTTTTGAGAAATGAAATGACATATGTTGATAGATTTCCCTATTTTGACATCTTCTTTCTACATGCTACGTTTGATGAAACAGTAATCATGACTTGAGCGTAGCTTATACTGTGTCAAGTGACTCAAGTAACTCTTACATGGCCTGAGGCATTCAACTGAGAATCATGAGAGAGGGCAAGCCTAAACACTTTGAAGCTACAATAGAAGGGTCTGTGAATCATTAAGGACCCTTTTTGGGGAAACAGAAGAAAAAACTAATCAGAACATGAGCTGAAGTCTTGAGATCTAGCCTCTCTCAACACAAAAAGACTCATTCCCCGTTGTTCTATATCCGACGAGTGCGGATTGAGAGGTTTACACATGCCCCAAGGATATTGAGGTGAGATGTCTCAATAATTTGGTCTTAAGAAAAAAAGGCATGAGCTCAAAGACCTAGAGTGCCTCGTACCAAAGTGAGTCATGAGAGATGATGTTAATCCAAAACTACATCAGCTCGTCATGAACAACTCGGTAGGGTGGAGAATTGGATTTTCTCAAAGGTCTAATTATGTCAATTCAGACGTAACAAAGTCTGATCATGACCTCACATAGGCCGATTGAATAAATATCTAACAAGGTCCATCTCGAATCAAACTTTATGGGATTACATCAATCAAAAGGAAGGCATTGATGATGCAAAAAGCCTAAAAAGGTGACTGGGGCAACCCACCAATGATGATCACTTGGATATCATCTTAAATATCTTTAAATGAGTTTCCCGATGCAACTTGTAGATCTTGATCAAGTTTAGATGAGAAAGGTATGGCTTAAATACCAAAAACTGCACAAATTTGGACGCATGACAATTATGTGTGCCCAATAAAAGGACTTGGAAAAAAAGCCTCAAATCATATATCAGTAGAAAGATTATTGATTTAGTTTTTCAAACACAATTTATGAATCCATAAATTGGACACAGGACAAAGAAAATAAAAGACGCTCCTCTCATGAAGTGATATCTTGAGTTCTATTCATGTTCAACCCCTTTAGATCACTCTGCATAGAGTTAATCTCCATCGACTAAACCAACGTGTGCAAATTAGGAGGTTTACACATTCTCGTGAGATTAGTCTCTATCTCCAATATGGAGTGGAGATGTCCATATTATCTGGAAATAAAACAACCTATTCTAGAGTGAACAGAAATATTAGCGACTAAGGTTGGACTTTAATGCCCGACTAGCCAATTGGCCATCGCAAGTAATTGAGGAACATGCCCTAGCTGACATCTAGGTTATACATCTGCTCCCAAATGGATCCCGCCTGATGAAAGGTCTTGATGAAGCAATTAAGCAAGCAATAGTAAAGGGAATAATATGATTCCTGTTAATCAAACAAAATATCAAGCTTTGATTATTGGTATACAAATCAATTTCGAGATGCACGTATTTTCCATAAGAGTGTATGGTGACTCAAACTCCATTGTTAACCAAATGAAAGGCGTCCATGAAATAAGAAAGCCTACTTTCATCCCACACTATATACGACTCATGGATCAATTTGCTGGATATGAAATTAACCATGAATCCCCATGGCCACAACACCCAAATAGATGCTTTGAGAGGACTACCAATCACCCAACTAAATCACATAATTCAAAGGGGTTGGAGTGAAGCATGTGAGTAAGAAAGCTTACACATGCCTCGAGGATTAATCGAATGCTCTAAAAGACTTGACAACTTGGTCATCAAAAGAAAAGACTAGCAATCACATGGGTCATTCCCAAGGAGGAAACTATGCTTGGTACCATTGGTCGAAAAAAGAATACTTTTGTCATTGAATTTGCTTTGGACCTTCTGATGCAAGTATCGGATGCAATAAACCCGAAGATGACCCGATTGAGTCTCAATTATTCAAAATCAAGGAATTGACCATTCAAATCCACAATCGGGCTAACGGAGGGAAACGAAGCCCACAGACTCGATCCATTAGGGCTCACTTTCACCAATTTGGGCCTTTGATCCACTTAGAAACATTTTGGGCCTTCAAAGCTCGCAGACTCGAGCCCACTTGTTGTTCACAAAAAGATCCATTAGAACTGAGTTATCTGTTGACTAAGACTTGTGTGGACCTGACCTGTGTGCCCACACCAGGGGTCCAAATCTAAGCCGATACATCTCGTATCGGCCGTACAGGCGAGATCTCGATTGATATGACTGAGATCTCATAGATATTGGCCAATACAATACATCTAGGCCGAGATTTGGGCAAAGAGAGAGAGAGAGAGAGAGAGAAATATCGGCTGATATTCATGGGCCTGAATCTCGGTCCTAGCGTTTTTTCTACCCCTGGCCCACACAAGTCTGAGTAAGTAGAAACTCAGTTCTGATGGATCTTTTTGTGAACAACAAGTGGGCTCAGGTCTGGGAGCTTTGAAAGCCCAAAATGCTTCTAAGTGGATCAAAGGCTGAAATTGGTGAAAATGAGCCCTAATGGATCAAGTTTGTTGGCCTCGCTTCCCTCCATCAATCCGATCTTGGATTTGAACGGTCAATTCCTCAATTTTGAAGAATCGAGACTTGATCGGGTTATCTTTGGGTTTATTGCATCCGATGCCTGCATCACCATCATAAATTGCTTGGCAATCAACTACAAGTGGCTAGAAATCTAGCTACCGTTAAAGATCAGTAAGCCCCACAGATTGCTTATCTTGTGTTCACAATCGTGGCCAAGGATTAGTAAGAAAGACACAGCATACAAAGAAAGGTGCTTTGCTTCTTTATTGCAAAAAAGGGCAGTAGCCTTTCTGAAAAGTTGTATGATGGGATCCTCCTTCAATGTCTTAGGAATCAAGAAGCTAAAAGTTCTCTCCATTAAACCCATGATGGAATTTGTGATTCTCACTAACTTGGCCTCACATTACATGATCAAACCAGACTATTAGGATACCATTAGGTATTGGCCCATGATGATAAAAGATGCTAAAGAGTATGCTCGAAGGTGCAAAACATGTCAATACCAGTGCTTTAAAGCCCAAACCAGACTATCCAGTTGAACCACAACTGGGCAGCACAGTTTTCTGGGTCCCAAGGTTAAAACCATAAAAAGAACTAGCAGTCCAACTAGTGAACCCTTCAAATTGAATGTTCTGGCCTTTTTTTCAAAACTATTTTCTGCCATAAAAGCCTTTACCCTTTTTTTACTTTTCCCTTTCCTTTAGTAAAAATCAAAAAAACCTATACTGTGTTTGGATGAGGGGTAAATTTTGTAGGAGTAGATAATCAATTATGAATACCCTTTGCTTCAAAAGGATTTTTAAAATTTTGAGTGGAGGAATAAACAAGAGTAAATTTGAGATTTTTTACCAAACAAAGATAACGAGGGGTAACGCTTCATTTTCCTTGCAACTCTCGCAACCAAACACAGCCGTAGGAAAAAATTATTGCCACTTTTGAATCTAGCGAAATTAGCAATGCGTCAGCGACAACGAGGAGAAAGGTGGCCGAAAGTATTCAGGCGTCCCACCCGACTAATCCCATATGCACATCTCCGTACACAGACACTGGATTCGTCGATGGAAAATAATCCATAGAGAACACCCCAGAGATGTTGGCCTGCGTTATGCATTCTGTATTTTTCTTTTGTTTTCTTTGGGGGGCCATCCATGGAAGGTTTGAAAAGCTATCATTAGAACCTTCTCGATATCTTCCCCAAGATCGACCCCTGCTTGGGGTGGAAGTTTTGATGGGCCTTTTTTTCATTTTTCTTATTTTTTTTTTCTGATATTTTCATCTTTTATGTATCAACATCTAGTGGATTTGCCTCAATTTAATGACTCTCTCTCTCTCTTCAATCAATCTGGTGTACACACATATTTTATGTGTTGAAATAAATTACATGGATCCAGAATTGATTTATTTTATTGTTGATATTTTGCAGTCGATTAATGTTATGGATTACTCATTACTTCTGGGAGCGGACAAGCATCGGCGTGAAATTGTATTTGGTATTATTGATTATCTAAGGCAGTATACATGGGATAAACATCTTGAGACCTGGGTGAAAGCTTCGATTGAAATGGAGAGTGTCGACCGACAAAATGGTTGAGAAGATACGGAACGAGAAGAGGGAAGAGGGAAGATGCAAATGCTTAAGAAGAGATGGAAGAGGGGCTGTTGTGCCATCGAAATGATAGTGGAAAATGAAGAATGGGAAAGAAGTTGGGAAAGAGAAGAGAAGGGAATACGTTCAAAAGTAGGAAAAAAGAGACGTAGGGAAAGAGAATATGAAGGAAAGTAAATGAGAGAGATTTAATTAAGAGGTATCAAGTTTAAAATACAAAAATATCTTAATCTTATGATTGAAGTAACTACACAAACTCAAAAAATGATTAGGCGGACACAATTGGCTAATGTGAAATCAATCAGACCATCTATTTACTAGGATCATATTTAGTTGTCACATATTTGGTGGTTATAAAGTTTTAGATGTTTCTACAACAAGGGTAGTAGAAAATACATCAACTTGCAAGCTCAACCCTTAAAGTTTGAGTTTTTTGAGTTTGATTCGTATCTTTACTTTACAGTTTAAATTCAATCCAATACGATTAGACTAAAATAAATCTGAGTTAGCCTAGATGAGAGATGATAGGCTCTAGATAATATATATTGCAAATAAAATAGACAATGCCTAATAAAATTACGATAAAATCTCTATAATGTAATATGGCTGGGACTACGGTACATATATTATATTAGAGAAATTATTTAATTAGAGGGTCTAGCAAATTGACGTTCATTAATCCTTTCTAAAAAAACTCATTAAACTCTCACCCATTATAAAAAGTCATTTTGTCTGAAATCGTTTTATCTTCCTTCTCTTTCTATTCCATCGGCCATTGTTGATTGAAAGCTAGATTGCCGCCCATCGCGTCCAAGGATCTTCTCCGTCTGCAACCCATAAGACCAACGAGAAACCTTAACACTTCTGTCAGATCTGAAAACAAAGTATTATAAGGTCGTTTTCCAAAGTGTTTATCAAGAGAGAGAATATAGAGGAGGGTTTACAGAACTCTTTTTTGGAAAGACCTTTGGTTAGGAGAGAGGCCACTCAAAGAAATATTTTCAAAACTCTTCAGAATTGCAAGGAACGCTAATGCGTTAGTTCAAGACCTTATCAAATGGGATAATGGATCTTTCACATGGAATTTGGCATTTCGTAGAGAATTAAGATCCTTTCAAATGGAGAGCCGCAATGGTCTTCTAAATCTTTTAGAGGAATTTTCTCTCTTGCTATCTGAATCGGATGAAATGATATGGAGACTACTCAGGTCTTTTCTCAGTTAGAGCATTAGTACAGCTGGTGCAAAATCAATTTTCCAATGATGCTAGCATCTATAGTTTAGTTTGGGAGAGTGCAGCCCCTCCAAGGGTCCAAATATTTGTTTGGTGTGTTCTTAAAGAAAAGATCTTAACGAATGTTGAGCTAAAAAGAAGAGGCTTGCTTGGGGATACAGACAATCTTTGTTGTATCCTTTGTGATTCTCATGAGGAGGATGTTGATCATCTCTTTCTTAAGTGTGATATAGCTAAAAATCTTTGGTCAAAGTTCCTCAAATTCTTGGATATTCCTTGGGTTTTTTTCAAACTCGTATGCCAAATCTATCGAAGCTTGGAATATTGTGAGATTGTCACCGAGACTGAAATGTGCTTGGCAATTGCTTCCGGCAGTGATTGTTCGGTCTCTATGGAAAGAGAGAAATGCTAGACTTTTTGAAGAATTATCGTCGTCGGAAAGTGATCTTTTTCAAAAAGCCAAGTAGAGGTGGTTTGTTTGGTTGTTGGCGAACTCCAATTTTAAAGGCCTTAAATTTAATGATCTTTTATTATCATGGGAGGGATGCATGAAGTTTCGAAACTGTATTGTAAATGTGAAGGAGAAGTGGATCCCACCTCTTTTAGGTATATGGAAATTCAATATTGATGGGGCATCCAAAGGGAATCCAGGTCCAGCAGGGATTGGCGGAGTATTTCGAAATCATAGAGGTGAAACTTCTATTATTTTTACTGAATCGGTGGGAGTAAAGAACTCCAATGATGCTGAAATTCTTTGCATTAGGAAAGCTCTTCTTATTTGGAAGATTCTTAGGTCAAGGCAAATTGATTGTAGAAGGAGATTCTGCTAATGCTTTAAAGTGGGTATCGGGATTGAGGCGACCACCTTGGAGACTGACTGATGTGGTTAAGGAAGTGAGAATTTTGACAAGAGAGATGAACGTTTCTTTTGCTAAAATTGGACGAACAGCTAATGGAGTGGCGGATTATTTTGCTAAACTGGGAGTTGAAAACCATTGGGCGTGAGTTTTTATTATTTAATTATGCTTCTTGTTTTATGTGCGTTGCTTCTCTTATTTTCTTTTGGTCTATTCCTTTTAGACCCTTTCTCTGTACTGTTTCTCTCTTTTAATGAATCTTTTTTCGTGACTGCTAAAAAAAAAAAAAGGTTTACAGGACAACAATAGATCGATAATAACAAAAAAAAAAACATCGTCAGAATCTTGCAATTTGTAAGGTCTTTAATCACTTTTGCAGTAATTTTGCATTCTAAATGTATGTGATATTACTTTACATAATGGTTGGAATAATACATTTTTTTATTTTGAATGTATTGAATACTGAGTTAGAGAGATTTATTATATTTTGTATGAGTCTGAGATCAAAACCGATTACTGATATTATTTTAGATAAGTTTTAACTTTATAGAATAATACGTTATAAAAGTTTTATATCTTATATGCTCTCAAAATGGTTAGATGGACATAGTTGTCCAATGTAAAATCAAACAAGCTACTTATACCAGTTGTCATATATTTGATTGTTATGAAGTTGTTCAAACATAGATCCATTTATAAGATGCTCAATAAAAAACTCTACAACATTCAAAAGAGTGAGAGTTAATTGTAGTTATGTGGAGGGGAGAGATTTAATAAATGGAATTAAGTGTAAATTACAAAACTATCTTAATTGTATGATTGAAGTAAAAAAGAAGAAAGGGATAAAGTAATAATTACATAAACTCTAAAAATTAAATAAAATAAAAATTTGATGAGACGTAGTCACTTACCATGATATGGTTAGACTTAATCTTTATATGATTCATTTATTTCAAAATATAGAATAATAATCACAAAGGATCATATTAAAAAATTAAAAATGCCACGCCTTTCAAAATGAATTATGCATTTTGCACCCATTTTCCTCCTTTTTTTTTTTATTGTATCTAAGTTTTCTAAGATTCAAAACTACCAAAAATTGTATTGAAATTGAGAATTAGATGAATTTTTTGGGAATCTTTTGTTTTTTTTTAACTTGAATTTCTTTTCCTCGGTATTCTTATCTAAATATGTTAAACTTATATTTAAGAAATTGCGTTGAAATCTTTTGCCTTTAATTTCACCTTTTTGAGATTCTTTCGAGGAACTCAAATATTACCTATTTTGTACAATTTTTTTTTCTTTTCTAATTATATCAAAGCCTTTTAAGTTCAAAATTCCCATATTTTTAGTGAAAAATCAATTTCTTCTCCTTTGGAAGATATTTTTCATGCCTGAACTTCTTTTCCTCATAATTTTTTTCTCCAAAGTCCAAACATCTAATCTTACAATTAGAAGATTATGTTGGTATCTTCACACGATTTTCGTGTTTAATATTTAAAAAAAAAATAATTAAGCAATAATTTATTTTTATCCAATGCCACTAGCAATGTGGGACTTTTTGGGACAGGGTATTACAATCTACCCCCTTAAAAGCCAAGCCGTCCTCCGCTCTATACACACAACAACCAAGCCCACATCCTCAGGCAGAGAGTTGAACCATTCTCTAATACCATTTATAACGACCCGTCCCGCTAGTACAATATTGTCCGCTTTGGGCCTACACACAGACCCGCATGTCTTTGCTTTGGCGAGCCAACCCACTGTTGCTCCTAAAAGACCTTATGCTAGAAGGAAGAAGGCCACTACTTATATACCACGAAACTTCCAAGACCATTAGGCAATGTGGGACTTCTTGGGGCAAGGTAATTACATGCATACACTTAGATCTAAACATTTGAGGTTTTACTTACATGGATGTAGTTCAATTGGTTATCTCCCGTATCAGGAAGCGGGAGGTTGCGGGTTTGAACTCCCATAGCTTAACTTTGGTGTACCATAGGGGTAATAGACTCACTTATGGGGATTTTACACTGATATCCCGCGGTTTTGCTCACAGAAATTAAAATAAAAACATTTGAGGTTTTTGGAGTTTAATAAAGGAGTGATTTAACTTTTTTTCTTTTCTTTTCCCTAATTTCTCTAATTTGAGGTTTTTTTGAATTTAATGGATGATACATTGTTAAATATTTGCTCATATATGTTTTTCTATTTTAAACATTTTCATAAATTTGATGTACTTTACATGTTTCGAAATTTTTGAGTTGTAGGTATTAAAATGCCATTGGAACCAACCAAGTCACTCATGTTAAACCCAAAATACGAGTTTTTCATATATTTTTTTGACAACATTTTTTTTTTGTAAATTTGTATCAAATTAAAATGGAGATGCAAAACATGCATAAAATGGACTTAGAACATGCATAAGAGCAATGGGTATGGTGGCTGGCGATATGGCCACTATGTTTTGACGTCATAGGGCTAGTTATAAGTGGGGCCCATATGATTTTTTGTTAAATGGTTGGCTACAGGTAACACATGTGTAGCCAGCCATTTATTTCTCCCTCCTTTATATATATATATATATATATATATATAACTTGTATATTGTTTTTGATTTTTTTGATTTTCTCTTTTTATTTATTTATTTGATTATTTTGGATTTTTTGTTTTGTTTTTTGGTATAATTTGTATATTAGGGCAAATAATTATTTTTTTCTTTACTTTATTATTTTATTTTTTATACAAAAAATAAAAAATAACTCTTTACCTTTTGATTTTTTTTTTCCTTTACATTTGTAAACAAAATATATGAGAAACAAAAAATTAAAATTATTCTGTATAAAAAATTAAAATTATAGCTATTGAGAAACAAAAATATTAAAAATAATATTTTATTCATTGCAAACAATATGAAAAATTACATTTCTAAAAATATCTCTTTAAATTTCTTCATTACCAAATTTATTCCACAAATGTTCCATAAGATCTCTCCTGAGATCCAGATTGTTATCTGCATTGCGAATCCTGTTAAGCCGAGTGGAAATTTGTGCCACTAAAAATGATCGGTCTTGATTGTAGTGTGGAAGACAAACTGGCTCATCTGTCGGAGGTGTCTATTCTTCAATGTTGGTGTCGTGTTTATCTTCTATGATCATATTATGCAGAATGATGCACATTTTCATTACTTGCTCAGGTCTTCTTTTTTCCAATAATACACTGGTCCATGCTTGTATGTCTTTTTAATTTATTTAATTTCTTGTAAGAGAATATATATGTTTTTTAATTTATTTAATTACTTGTGAAAAAATATGTAATGTCTTTATATTTATTTTCTTTTAAATTTATTAAAAAAATGTACATAAAAAAATAATAATAAAATATTAAAAAGTAGCCATTCTAGTTAATATTATACCGTTTAATGAGGCTGACTAAAAATTATAGCCAGTCATATCATAAAAAAAATATTATTTAATTATATAGTTGGCTAACCTAAACTATGTGAGATACCAAGTCATATTTAACCCAGCCAATACCGGTTGGCCCTAAAACCATCTGAAATTGTGCCTGTAGGTCTTAACATCTATGTAAATTGTTTTCAGTTGGGCAACTTTAAGTGGCTCGTGACCCTATGTCTCATGTGGGGCCTACCAAACATACATCCACTGTGTGTGAATTAAATCATACTTGATTTGAATTTATTATAAGTTATCTCTTGAATGAAAATTACTAATCATCATTAAAAAAAAAAGGAACCTTTGAAAATGATAAATTTCAAAATTTAATAGATCTATTTTAAAAACAAAAAGGGTACCCAACACTGCAGAAATCTGCCAGCAGACACCGAATTCTGAAATTTTACTAAAAATTACCATTATGCCCTTTCTGCGTAAAATCGTGCGATCGATTCTGGAGCGCTTTGCTTCGATCGATCGATCTTGCGATTGATTCACGATTCACTATGAATACAAGCAAAACAGTTTTATGAAGAAATCGATCGATTAACCGATAGATTGATTGCTTAAAAAATTGTGCTACATTAACTACATTATTTAAATAAAAAAAAATTCATTTAAAACTTTAAAGTTATTTTTTAATCACTGTGTATTTTCAAAATTTTTCAAATTGAATATCCGAACTAATTACGATAACCTGATAAAAATACTTTAAGACTTCAAGGTCTTTTGACACTCCTAAATGATTAAAACAGAGTATTTACAAATGAGGGTATCCTTAGGCTGTACCGAAAATATATTTGGGAGTGTCAAAAGACCTTGAAGTCTAAAGTATTTTTATCATGTTATCGTAATTAGTCCGGATATTCAATTTGAGAAATTTTGAAAGTACACAGTACTTAAAAAATAACATAAAATTTTTATATTTACTTTTAAAACTTTAAAGTTATTTTTTAATCACTGTGTACTTTCAAAATTTCTCAAATTGAATATCCGGACTAATTACGATAACATGATAAAAATACTTTAAGAATTCAAGATCTTTTGACACTCTCAAATGATTAAAAGAGTGTTTCACAAATAAGGGTATCTCTAGGCTGTGTCGAAAACACATTTGGGAGTGTCAAAAGACCTTGAAGTCTTAAAGTATTTTTATCATGTTATCCTAATTAGTCCGGATATATAATTTGAGAAATTTTGAAAATACACAGTGATTAAAAAATAAGTTTAAAGTTTTAAAGAAATTTTTTTATTTAAATAATATAGTTACTATAGTACAATTTTTAAGTAATCAATCGATCGGTTAATCGATCGACCGATCGATTTCTTCAGGAAACTGTTTCGCTCGTATTTATATGAATCGTGAATCAATCGCACGATCGATCGATCGAAGTAAAATCCGCTCCGGAATCGATCGCACGATTTTGCGCGGAAAGGGCAGTATGGTAATTTCCATTGAAATTTCAAAATTCGGTGCCTGCTGGCAGATTTTCACAGTGTCTATATGGGCAAAAAAAAAAATCATCCTAAAATACATTTGAAAGTTTAAACATTACACCCTATTCTAGTGGGTCCCATAAAGCCTAGAAGCACTATTGCTCACGAGTGGCAATGTTAAGGAGATAGAAATTCCTTTATCTATGTATGTATAAAATATTATCTGTCTAAACTTTAAGGATTCCAAAAAAAAAAAGGTATAGATCTTGTTCCAGAGTTTGTTCGATTTTATTTGATTTTTAATAACAAATACATTAAAACACCATAACTATGCATTCACTAAATATAGATATGTTAACAATCTAAAAATCATAATTATGAAAATGTCTAAGCTTAAAAGTAGAAGGTGAAACTTGGCTGGGTTTTAATTTGACTGGAGAAATCAATGGACTTAGATTATGTAAATGAAATTTAAGTCGGGTTGACAAATAAACCCATATAGAATTCGGGTTAAGTTGGACTCAAAAATTTAAAATGAAGTTGACTCCACCCGAAAATCAATGGGTTGGGTTATGTAAATGTAATTTAGGTCGGGTTGAAAAAAAAACCCGTATAGAATTCGAGTAAGATTGGGCTCAAAAATTTAAAATTAACCCAATCAAACTCAAGTTGAGCCGATCTAATCTGAGTTTCAGGAAAAATAAAAACATGTTACTCTTTTTTTTCTCCAAATTTAGGCTAAAATAGGTTGGGTTGTCACCCTGAAACTCGGGTCAGGTTGAGTTGAGCAATTCAAACCAACAACTCTATTTGAATTATATTTGATGCAATAAATTTTGGCCAGCAATCCTCCCACAGGCATTTTGTGTATACAGACACGGGTTTTACCAGTGATTTCCAATTTGCCCTCCACTTGACGTACCGAAGAAAAAAGAATGCCAAAAATTCATAAACAGTGCAAATTGGCTCACCAAAATTCATGAACAGTGCAAATCAGATTGCCAAAATTCATGATCAGTGTAAATCGGCTCTTCAAAATTCATAACTAGTACAAATCGGTTGGCCAAAATTAGAAGTTGGTTCGCCAAAATTCATGAATAGTGCAAATCGGCTCGCCGAAATTTATGAACAGTGCAAATCAATCTATCAAAATTTTATTGTTCATGCAAAGGGTAAAATCGAGAATAAACTACAACCCGTGTCACTAAAGACAAAATGCTCGTGGGAGGATCACTAATTTTTATATGAATTGAACTTTTTAAAACTTAGCCCCACTCTTCTAAGTTTCAACCGTACTTAAAAATTAAACTTGATAAGATACATTTGCCAAAACCAAGTCAATACAACATCTTAATTGAGCCAAAAAGCAATGTACATTAATTGAGATATTAACGTTTTAGTCGATTTTAATATAATAAATTAAGGCGCGACTTATAGACATCCAGATTTTCTACCTCTATACATTCAATTTCAGATTTTCTACCTCCACATTTTTACTCATTCAAACGAACTGCTAGTTCATTTCGGCATTCGTTCGAATGAATGCTCGAATTGTAAATTTAGTTCATTCGAATGAATGGGTAGAACACAGTTTATCCATTCGAATGAACCTCAGCGTAAATTCTATTCGTTCGAATGAACCATGTTACAGTAATGCATTATTTAAATAATAAAATCTCCTTTAAAACTTTTAAGTTATTTTTTAAGCACTGTGTATTTCCAAATTTCTCAAATTGAATATTCAAACTAATTATGATAACTTGATAAAAATATTTTAAGATTTAAAGGTCTTTTGACACTCCTAAATACTTAAAACATAGTATTTTACAAATAGGAGTATCCCTCGGCTACGCCGAAAACACATTTGGGAATGTTAAAAGACCTTGAAGTCTTAAAGTATTTTTATAAAGTTATCGTAATTAGTCCTGGATATTAAATTTGAGAAATTTTAAAAATACACAGTGCTTAAAAAATAAATTTAAAGTTTTAGATGAGATTTTATTATTTAACTAATGCACTATGCATTACTTTAACATTGTCAATATAGACCGTTATTTTTTAAGTATTGTGTATTTCCAAAATTTCTCAAATTAAATATCCGGACTAATTACGATAGCTTGATAAAAATACTTTAAGACTTTAAGGTCTTTTGACACTGCTAAATGTGTTTTCGACACAGCCGAGGGATATCCTTATTTGTAAAACACTGTGTTTTAAGTATTTGGGAGTGTCAAAAGACCTTGAAGTTTTAAAGTATTTTTATCAGGTTATCGTAATTAATTTGGATATTCAATTTGAGAAATTTTGGAAATACACAGTTTTTAAAAAATAACTTTAAAGTTTTAAAGGAGATTTTATTATTTAAATAATGCATTACTGTAACATAATTTATTCGAACGAATGGAATTTACTGCTGGTTCAGGTTACATTCATTCGAACGAATGGAATTTACGCTGAGGTTCATTCGAACGGATAAACAGTGTTCTACCTATTCGTTCGAATGAACTAAATTTACAATTCGGGTATTCGTTCGAACGAATGCCGAAATTAACTGGCAGTTTATTTGAATGAGTAAAAATGTGAAGGTATAATGATTTTTTATCTAAAAAATCTGAAATCAAATGTGTAGAAGCAGAAAATCTGGATGTAAGACGTGACTAAATTAAATTGAATTTGAAGGTTTTTATCTCATAAGCTTTAGCCAATTTAGTTCAACTCTTGAAAAATAATATGTAATTTTTATAGCTTTAAAAACTTTAGAGGATGCCTAAGAAGATGCTTACTGTTTTCAACTTTTTCTATTTTCATTAGATAATTTAGCATCATGTCACGTCAACAATTACAAACTCAATAAGTGATTAAGTTGTTATTCCTTCATCCCATTTTAGTTGTCTCATTTGAAATATTTATATTTTTTTAAAAATTCTCTATATAATGTTAGCACTCTATGTGATCTCATCCATTTTGAACACACTTTATACTACTTCAAGATAAATGAGATAACTATTTTGACACAATTCTAAAACCCATATAGAGCAACTAATTTGGGACAAAAGAGTATTTAAATTAAATTATATATATTACCATCTTAATAGCCATTCTAATTCATTGCCACTCTGAATTAACACTGCAAATGCAAACTTGTCTCATTCCATTATGGAGATTACTCTATTTCATGGGAGAGCTCCATGTAATGAGTTCATTAAGCAAGTTTATTTAATTATATAAAATTATTTTGATTGTATTAATTGATTTATTTCTAAAATTATAAAAATTAAAAAATAATTTTAACAATTAAAATTAGAAAACTTATCAATACAGTTTTTTATTTATGACGAAGAACTCCAAACTCTGAAGTTTATGCAGCTCTTTGTAAACAACGGACAGACTGCAGAACTCGAATTTTGATCCTTAACCAGAGTGCTTGCCATTGCCATTTGAGGTATCACATGCATAATCTTATCACTATATTTTATAAATTTAAATAAAATAATTTCTAATAAATTTAATAGTTAATTAAAAAAAAAAAACTAATAACACGAGGCTCATTTGAACCCCACACCAATCACAATTCACAAGTACAACTTCACCAATGATCATTTCACATGCTCACGTAAACCATCAAGCGGATTGAAGCGTTGAATCCCATGATCGGATGATCCAACTCAGTCCCCATTGGTTGAGAACTTTGTCTACGATCCAATGTTCTGCCATCTGTCCTGAATGAGGTGGGCCACACCCATATGCTAGAAGGCCACGAGATCAGACGGCCCGGATTTCTCGGCTCCGGCACGTGCAGGTAGGTACAAAGACAAAGTCACAAATTAGATGAATTATTCATTAAAATAGTTGCAAAGGACGAGATTAAAAATAGAGAAACATACGAGGGTCGTTTCAGCAAATGTGTACAAAGGCAAGTTCCATTTAATTACTTCGACAATAAAAAAAGAAAAAGCTACTACCATCCACGTCATCAATCTGTGTGATGCTCTTCTCTTTATTTCCCGACCCTCCGATTGAAGCTCTATCCTCAAGATCTAGCCGTCCATTCAGACCCAAATCCACTCTAACACCATCCAACCCCCAAAACTCCCTCTTTTAAAATCCCGTCTTCTCCTCTTTCATCATCAAACAGTTGTTCTCTCTCTCTCTGTGTCTGTCTCTCTCTCTCTCCCACTTTCTGGTTTCCACTTTCTTCTATCTTCTTCCTTGATTTTTCTCTAATGGCTGCTGCAGAGGAGGAAAATAAACCTCCTTCTCTTCCCCAGTACCCTGAGGTAAGGAAAAGAGAAATCTTGAAAAAGAAATTTGCTGACTCTGAAATTTCTCGAATCATCCGTCTTTTCTGTGCAGTACTAATTTGCCAAAATTTCTGACCCATGTTCTATTTTCTGATTCTTTCCTTTGTCGGTGCGGATTTCAGATGATAATGGCGGCGATTTCAGCTTTGGACGATAAGAACGGCTCGAACAAGACGGCCATCTCGAAGTACATCGAGTCATCATACGGTGATCTGCCGGTGGGCCACGCGACGCTACTGGCCCACCACCTCAATAAGATGAAGCAGAACGGGGAGCTTGTCATGGTCAAGAACAACTACATGAAGCCCGACCCCAACGCTCCCCCACGGAGGGGCCGCGGCCGGCCTCCAAAGCCCAAACCCCAGCTTCCGCCAGGCACTGTTCTTCCCCCGCCTAGGCCCCGTGGTCGGCCGAAGAAGGACCCTTCTGCACCCAGGGCACCGGTCAAGAAGAGTGGTGGCTCCTCAAGGCCCCGCGGACGGCCGAAGAAGGTGGGCCGTCCGACTGTAGCTGCTCCTGCGGCCATCTCTGCTCCTGTTGCTGTGGCCATCTCTGCTCCGACTGTTGTTGGTTCCCCCAGGCCCCGCGGCCGGCCTCCCAAGTCAAAGACCCCTCTTGTAGCCGCTGGAATTTGATTGACAGATGAGGAATTGTACTCAAATTAGCTGATTTTTTTTCATCTTTTCAAATTTATCACCATCTTTGTTCTTTTCTTTGTTGGGGTTTGTGTGTTTTTTAGAACGAGTGTTTGTACCTTGAAATTGGCCTGTACATTATTCAGCTGCTGTTGAAGCTTTTTCTCCTCTTTTCCTTGTTCCTTAAACTGACTTCATTAATGCTAGTTAGACTTCTTCCTCTTCTCCTTCCTTTTTCCCTTATTCTTTTTGTTTAATTTGACTTATTTATTTAAATTTGTTGATATTTGTGGAAGTGATATTTGGTATGGAAATGTGTATATGCTTATAATGGGACAAGCAAATAATTGATGGAAGGTTGGGTTCATTTTGTCCATTTTAGATGGGCAAGATTTTGGTGTACTGATACTTTCTATGTTTTTTTGTTCAAATGAGTTTGGTTAGAACTTGCAAGTTTCTTGAATACCCTCTTATTGAATACCCTCTTATTGGATTAGCAGAAGTCAGAGGCATGATACTGTACCTTTCTTTTCCAAATTTGATGGGTAATTTGAATATAAAATTGATTTTTATGTCATTTTTTTTTAAATTTGTTTTCATTTTTTTCAAGTCCAAGGTATCTTGGCCTCGTACGGCCTTAGGACAAGTGTAAATCTTTCTATCTACTTAATAAAATTAGGGTAATAAAGTTAGGGGAAGTAAAATTAGGGGAAGTGATGTTTACATGTTTAGAGTGAGATTTGAATCCATAATTTTTCGCAATTATTAAGGTTTTTAGTGGTCAAGCTAACCCTTATGAGTTATTTGTTATCATCTTTTGGATTTTAAAATGTTAAATTTAATATTTTTGGGTGCATTTATTTATAGATTAATACTAATTTTTTTAGAATAGTAATTTTTTATGAGTTTTGATATGGTATTTAAGGCATTTATTTATTTTATTAAATTATAACCATTTCAACTTATTTTTACTATTCAATGAGAAATGATTTGGAAAACTCTTTAAGGTAGATTTTGATATTTGGATTTGATAATTTTTTTCCATAGAGATGTTGATGAGATTTGTACTTATAATCTTTATGTTACAGTTTCTTTTTATCAATTTATTTTACAAGAATTTAGTGAGGAGTTTTTGTATTTCAATTGTTAACCATTGACCCATGATGGTTCAATTGATTGGCTTAAGTAGTTCAAGTTGCATATTTCTAGTAATTAAATAGAAGGAAAAAAAAACTATTAAAGGTGGATGAGAGGTTACAACTCCTTTGTTTGAAAATTTGAAAGCGTTTTCGAGCGGATTGGTATAGAATTTGAATTTGTGATGCGTTTGGTCTTTTTACTTTACTTTTATTGCTATACATTTTTATATGTTGGAAGTTTGGTAAGACATGTTTTGCCATTACTGTGTAACTCCAACTGATGGATTTCAAAATAATGTACAGTCTGACCAATACATTGGCTCCAGTTGTGAGAAAAGATTAGTGGGGTATTTTAAAAGTGAAACGTGCAAGCACCTTTATTTATTTTTTTGATTTTTTTTTTCTCATTTAGCCCCATCTATTATATTATTTGAGTTTAAATTTGTGATTGGTTCATAATTGTTCTTTGGAACATTTAGTAGCAGTGATGAATATAGTTAGGGTAGCAATTTTTCTACGGGTATTTTGTATTTTGTGTAATTCGACACGGTTTTTAATATATTGTCAATTTTACCTTCTGTATGAACAGTAAAATTTCGATGAATCGATTTATTGTTAATGCGAATTTCGACGAGCTAATTTACTGATCATGTGAATTTTGGTTAAGTTAATTTTACTGTTTATGTGAATTTTGGCGAGTCGAATTATTATTCATGCTGAATTTCGACTAGCTAATTTTATTGTTCATGCGAATTCGATGAGTTGATTTACTATTTATATAAATTTCGGCTAGTCGATTTTACTGTTCATGCGAAGTGTTGGTGAGCTGATTTACTGTTAAAATTGGCAATACACTAAAACTCATGTCTGGTTAAATAAACCTCCCGTGAGAGGATTGCTACCCTATAATTATATGTGAAATATTCTTGAACATTGGGCATTTTTGGATTTTCCTATCAGTTAAGTAATTATAGTTATATGTTATCTATATGATATTATCTAAGTCAATGGAAATAAGTTGAATCCACAACTATAGAGGGGGTTGGTTTGATGATCAAATTGTCTGTCTCATGAAGTAAGGTGTTGAGTTTGATTCACACTCGACTTTTTTAGGCCGCTCTATATGGACTTACTCTTTATGGACTCAACTAGCAGGATCGGCCCTGAAATTTCAGGGGCACTAGGCCCAGCACACTGGTATGGGCCGTAGGCCCTAGGGAAAGTGTATGGTGGGGCTGAGGCCATTGGTCAAATTAGGAGAGCCCCTAGGCGCCCACCTATTTGGCCTTAAGTCAGGGCTGGCCCTGTCAACTAGTGTGTGTAGATTAGGGAACAAAATCTCGACCAATACGCTATATCTCGGGTTTTTGAACACTGAAATATCTCGGCCGATACAATGGTACTGGCGATATATCAGCCGATACAGTTTTAAACAATCGATATTTGCCTGGGAAAAAAAAATTAGGAGAGAGATATTAGCCGATGACACTGATATCTCGGTATACGCAAATTTTTGACCCTTGGTGTGGATATAGAGGTTTATACATGCTCGTGAGATTAGTCTTTCATCCAATATGGGTTGAAGAATACCCATGTTAATAAAAGTTGGATCTACAACTCTAGAGTTTTTTTTTTTAAATTAAAATTCAATATATACTTTATATTTATGGTAGGATTGTGATGAATTTTTATGCATTTAATTAGATGATTAATAGTATCTTTTGTCTTTGTTTTTGGATTTAAGATACTTTCACATTATACATTGTGAGATTTATTAGCTTATGATATAACACATGACAAAGGTATTAGAACTAAATTTGTTTCATTTTGCTTTTTAGTTGGATTTAAACAAAATATTGATGGTAGGATTGTGATGAATTTTTATGCATTTAATTGGATGATTAATAGTATCTTTTTGTCTTTGTTTTTGGATTTGAGATACTTTACAATTATACATTTTATATTGTGAGATTTATTAGCTTTTGATATAACCACATGTCAAAGGTATTAGAACTAAATTTGTTCCATTTTGCTTTTTAGTTGGATTTAAATAAAATGTTGTCTTTTTGATCATTATAGAAAGGAATTGAGAAGTTGGTGAGTGAATTAAATTGTCTATGTGGAAGGTTGAGTTAAATAAAGTTTAATGGTGTTCAACTTTAGTCAAATTTGGTCAAATTTTTATCATAAATATGATATTATAAATAATATTAAATTATTAACTAAGATTTAATAATGTGCGAAATAAAATTTTAAGCAAAAATATTTTTTTTTGAAAAATAAAAAACAAATGTTGAATTAAAAAAAAAGTATTTTATTTTATAAATTTTAAATGGTTTTTTTATGGGCCATAGTTCACGGTCTATTGAAGAAAATCGATCAAACCCGCAAGTCTGATTGGTTTTTTATGGTTTTCTACATTGAATCATTTTTTGAGGAAATTGTCCCTTACCGAAGCCAGTAGTGATTGAATCGACGGTTCAACTGCAGGCCAATCCAATTTTCAAAACATTGGGTGAGTCTTGGCCTTATTGTTTATTATAATGTTTTTTGGTAGGTATTTGGAGTAATGAAACAAAGGATTATTTGAAATGTATCATAAACCTAGAGGTGAAACTCGGTCGGGTTTTGACATAACTTGTATAACTTGACCTGAGAAATTATGCGAGTCGGGTCAGGTTGAGGAATTTTCAAATTAACCCGACTCAACTTGGCTAAAGTGGGTTTAGAATGCGAGTCGAGTCAGAATTTGGGTTGAGTCGGGTTAGAATTCGGGTCGGCTCGGGTCAAGAATTTCGTGTCAATAGCTCAAGTCGAGTCGAGGCGGGTTCCATAAATATTGACTTGAGTCGGGTTGGGTTTAAAGAAATCTGACCCGATCCAACCTGATTTCAGCCCTATAGAAACCCCATGTAGATAAAGGATTAAGGATTGAATGACATTGTCAATCTTAATTTTGTGAGCTTAACATGAAATAAATCAACTTTTCTTAGCTATTTAATTGCATGAACTGTCTCATAAAAATAGAATAAATGTCTGATATTATCATATTATGGAATCGATCGTCTACAAGAACATATGATTTATAGTCAAGATCATCATCATTAGAATCATTATTATATAGAACAAATGTAATTGCAAAATGAAAAACTCTTTATCTACGAAATGGGCTTTGGTAGGTGTGTTGGCCTCTCTACTCTAGGAAAGTATGAGACATCACTAAATCATGTGACAAGCTTAACGTCAACTTGGCCAAAGCCGAACATGGACTAATCCTTGCAACTGCAAATGGGAAAGGATGTTTTTTCTTTTAATATATACGGCTGTTTATTTGAATGACAAAGTATTTAGGTATTTCACCGTATAATATAATTGCCCATCTGAAACGTGATAACTTCTTCTGGTCCAAAAATTAGTAAAAATACAGTTTATCATACTTATAGATATAACAAACAACTACTGCCTGTTATATCTAACTACGACTGGTGGGAGATAATCGGATGAGAGAAACCCCTCTTTGATTTGTTACCCCAGTGTTATCCCTGTTTGATAAGTAATGGAGGGGTAATCCAAACGCAGCCTTTGTGTTGATGATGCTTGATCCCAATACTTCCTATAAAAAAGGATGAAAATTGACGATCGAGGTAATCCTGCAAGGTTAAATATATTCGGCTGTTAATTTATTGTATATGCTTAATAGATGGGATTTGTCACATTTGCCTTTTATTTTTTAAAATTTTCACTTAGACCGATTAAAAACTAATTGGACAAATTAAAAGAAGACTTAATTTTCTACACTTAAATTAAAATTTAGATCAACTTTTGATTTCAAGCTGCTTGATCTTAATAGCCAAATTCATTAGGTATCGTAAAAAATTAAAAATAATTGTTGATTTTGACGAGTATTAAGATTAAGTGTCTTAAAATTGAATTGAAATTTAATTCACTTACTGTGCATCAAGTTTTGTTTCAATATGCACAATTATTTTTAGTTTATTATAAACAATAAAAAGTAGACCATATCTCACCTATAGAATTGATTACACCTTTTCTTTTCTGTACACTTGGATCTTTTTACTTTATTGTATATATAAAATATACAATTTAAGGGGATTGTTAAATGAATCTTGATGTTTATTCTTTAAACGGTTTTAATTTACTTTCATGTTAGTAAAAAAGAGGAAACTTTATTCCAAAAGTGATTAAAAATAGAAAAGAAAATTGAGATTTGATTTGCTGAATTTGAATATTTTGACTTATTTTAATCATATCAATATAAAAAATATTATCAGAGATTATATGGAAAATCCTAGTAAAAATTCTTGCCAAGTTGATCTCATTTTAACATTTCATGGTCCATTCTTGCCAATTTTTTTGCGAAAATAGGGTTTTAGGAAAAATTCGCACTACCATAAATATAATTTTTTAAATTAAATTATTTGCATTTTTATTTTCATTTCTTCATTTACTAAAAGTATTTTCAATACAAAAATAACATAATTTTTCTTCTCAATTTATAAAACATAACTTATTGAATAATAGATTTCTGAAAACCTTCAAAAAATGTTTTTACCTATGTAAAATTATTGCTTTAAATAAAATTAGGTAACGACTCAATTAAACAAGTTGATATATGTTTGGAACAGAGAAACCAAAGATAAAGTTTTAGCAAAAACCGAGCCATCTTTAGTGCATTTCTTTTGCCCTGATATTCATAGGACACTTCATGGGCTAATTGAATTTCAATTCGAATCCATGACTTATGTGCTCAAAACAAGGATCCATAGAGGACTTGATATGAATGTTGGGAAGAACTCACTTGACTTTTCAAATTGTATTCTTTCAATTTTTTTGTTTTTATTTTTGTTTTTTAGATAATATAGATATCACATGTCACGAAAATACAAAACCACGCCCAAGTATCATGGATCAAGTATGTCTCGAATGCAAGATTTCTAATTTAATCTTATAAACTTAGACCAATTAAATTACTCGTGCAAATTTGGTTATTATTTTATAACAACAGTTTATTATCTAACTTTTTTTATTTCTTTTCTTAGTAGTTTATATATTTTTGTCTATGATAGTATGATTTGTAACTTTTTGACTCTCTATATTTTTTAAATAGTTTAATTTTAAAATATGTATTTATGTAAATTATCTCAAATAAATAAAAATAAATAGGTCTCAGTATGTCATCTTTAATCTTGTTTAAAATAGAGGAAATTTATACTGTCTCCCTCTTACGACTTGCCAAAGCAATTTCAAGAACAACGGTACGGAAGGGGGAAACAGCTTTTCCCTATTTCGATGAAGAAAGATACTAAACTTCTTGTTTTATTTATTTTCACAAAATATGGGTTCATTTCAATGAAATTGGCTCTGCCCAAACTGCTCTTTCAATTTCCATAATAGTAAAAGGAAAGCATGCTACAAATTTTTAAAAGTATACTACTCCCTCCGTCCTATTTTAGTTGTCTCATTTGAAATATTTGTATTTTTTAAAAAACTCTCTATATAAGACTAGCACTTCATATGATCCAATCAATTTTCAACCTACTTTATGCTACTCCAATATAAATGAGACAATTATTTTGAGATAATTTTAAAATCCATATAAGACAACTAAATTGGGAGAGAGGGAGTATAAATTTTCAAAAGGCAAACTTAAAAGAGAGTCTGATTTTTTAATATTTAGGTGTAACATATATTTTTTTATGAAACATGTACAATAAAAAATTGATTTTATAAAATTCGAGCTTTCTTGTGGTCTTAGAATTCAAAATTTTAATTGCTATAAAATCATTAACTTTTTATAGTTATTTTCTCATTATAGAAGGAATTTAGCGAACACTATTGTGACGCCCAAGCCCAAGACGGCCAGTCCCAGGTGTCCAGGCCCAATTGCGCTAGGAGACGAGAGAGAGCTGGGCGTCTGGGTGTGGAAATTTGTCCCATATTGCCTAGGAGATGAAAAATCTGGGGGTTCATAAGAGGTAGCATCCCTCCACCTATCAGAATATGTTTTGGACTTAAGAGTGAGTGGAGCCCAATGTAAAGACGTGGGAGTCATTTTAGCCTAAAGCAGACAATATTGTACTGAGTCAGGAGGAGTGGTTACATGGAGGAGGCTTATGACAATATTTAGAGAATTAAAAGTATATACATAGGTTTGGAGGTGTCTTTTCGAAAAGTTAGGGGAACAACCAATGTTGTAGTAGATTTCTATACCAAGTTGGGTTTAAACGCCATATGCACTGTGTGTACCATGGGCTATGGCATGAGAACACTCCTCGGTGCCTTTTACGCGTTATATATGGGGATTTTTATATATGATAGTTGCTTTGAGTTTATGTTTCTTGAACACTTTCATTGTACCTGTACTATCTTTTATTCTTTTAATATGTAATTTTTATTATATTTAAAAAAAGAGTTTTTCATGATCTATATCATCCATGGTGTCTTCTATCCATTTTATTCGATGATATGGAGCCCATCCTATCATTATTTAGTCTTCAATTGAAATGGAAATCAAAGTTTCCTTGGACTTGTCATTTCCAAAATTCCCTTAGTGAGTCCAAATGTGAGAGAGAACTCTCTTTCTATTTTCAAAAGGGAGATATTGTATTGTGTATAAAGAATGAACTAGAGGTAAATCAATTAAAAAAACTAAAATTAAAATTCTAAAACATCTACTCAAATTCAAGTTTATGTGGGCCAGGTTGAGCACCTCAGAGCCAACTTGAGCTTGAATGGTTTGAAAATTTAAAGTTTAAGAGGTCTGGTGAAAAATTGCTTACTCTGCATGAAATGAATTGATTTTAAATTTGACAAGTTTATATTTTTAATATTTTATTTATGAAATTTGAAATGTATCACTCTTTAAAGGAGCCTCCCTAAAGCTGAATTGACCCACCCAATTGGCTCTGTGGTATTATCAAAATTGAATAGTTAAATTATTATAATGATGTGGAAATGAATTTAAAGAAATTAGCAAGATATGTAAAGGGCTATAAAGATAAGAGTGTGGGTGTAATTTCATGTCTATCCAATATTTCGATCAACCCACCTCATCAAATGTCATATAAAATGGATAGTTCAGCCCAGTCATCCTAACACGGGTAGGGATGAAATGGAAATTTCACTCTATTGTCTCCTAATAAATTTTACCCATGGAAGGTGAGCGTCTGATAGTTCATGACATTCCAATTTTTAAAGATGAACATTATAAGACTAAAATGATCAACAATGAGTATAATTTCAAACCTATCTTATTTATGTCGTTTTTTACACATTCTATTTAATTATGTGCTTCCCTAATTCTTACAAAAATCATTCTCTTTATCTTATTATCGTTAACCTTTTTTTTTAAAATAATTTTCTCAATCCATATTTATGAAAAATACGGTATCAGAATCTGGTAGGCATCTAGAATTTTCAGTTGGTATTTTTATCGGTTTTTATGGAACTACTAGTCTATGTTTGGTAAATTTCGATTATGCATGAAGTGTAAAGTGTTTAAGTTGGATAATGATCCATGCACCATAAGTTTTTACCATGGTGCACCACTTTTAAAAGAAAAGTACTATTTTACTATTATTTTTCTTCTTTTTCTCTTCTTTTTTTTTTTTTAAAAAAAGAGGGGGCAAAATGATCTTTTCAAAAAATTTAGTGAAATTACTCTTTTGCCCTTTCATTTTTTGAAAAAAATGCTGTCGTTCAAATTCCAGATTTTCAAATAAGGTCGTTTCTCGATCGATTTCTACAAATAAGGTATCAAAATTCATTTACTCTAAATTTTATAAACTATAGGACTGATTTTAAGTGAATAGGGTATAGTTTTGGACTTAAAAAATTGTACCCAAAGAATTAAGGAAAAATGATCTTCCTTCTTAATTCTTTGAGTACGATTTTTAAAGCCCAAAAATACACTCTTTTCATTTAAAATCAGTCCCAGAGTTCATAAAGTTCAAAATAGATGAATTTTAATATCTTCTTTGTAGAAATCAATTGAGAAATGGGCTCTTTGGGTTTTTCTCACAGTTGACTCGGGTTTTCAAACGAGACCGTTTTTCACTCGATTTTTACAGAAAAAGTATCAAAATTCAATTACTTTAAATTTTATGAACTCCGGGATTGATTTTAAGTGAAAAAAGTATAATTTTAGGCTTAAAAAATGATACTCAAAGAATTAAGAGGAATATCATTTTCCTTAATTATTTGGGTACAATTTTTTAAACTCAAAATACACCATTTTCACTTAAAATCAGTCATAGAGTTCATAAAATTCAGAGTATATGAATTTTGATATATTCTTTATAAAAATCGATCGTGAAATGATCTTATTTAAAAATCCCATTCTACAATCCACATATACTGCACGTTCGGTTCGAAGAAATCAAAAATTTGATGCGGTGGAATTCGAATGAAAGCGTTAATTTTACTAGATTTTTTAAAAACAGATGTGCAAAGAAGGAAAATCCGATGTCTATTTATGAATGCCCTCTTCTTAATGCAACAAATGGATCATCTTTTGTTGATACGCATGTGTCAGACTACCTAAGTAGGAGAACACTCGCCCTCAATTCTACTTTTTCTTGCAGTTTCTTATGCTTTCTTTTTCGCATCTTTTTCTCACAAATATTGTCCAAGAAGAATTTACTACTCTTCTTTGAGTCCGAAAAATTGTTGAAACCAATCATCAATCAACAACTCCTGAAGAAAGTCTTTCCAAGGGATCCACATGTAAATTTTTATATTGTTGTAAAAATATAATCTCCCAAGCAAAAAAGAAGACTGGTCAATATCAACCAGAACTATCTGCATACTTTGATCAATTCTACGCTCTTGAATATTCAAGAGAGGCATACAATCTTTTTTGTTTTTGTTTTTGTTTTAGGGATCTTCTTCTAATACTCTTTGTGGAATCGTTGTAGAATCCTTCTCCAAAAATAGTATGGGTTCAAAAATGAAATTTCTAAAAATATTAACTTCTTAAAATAAAAATTCTAAAAATAAAAACTTTCTAAAAATAATAATTGTTAGAGATAATAGGTTTGCAAAAAAATGGTTAGCTTTCCAAATGCATTGGTTTTTTTTTTTCTCTTCTTTCAGGATCTATGCTCTGATGATCCCTATCATTTTAATTGAGATAAATCACAAAGTTCAAAAGAATAATGGTTTGATTGAGTTCTATATGATGGATGAATCTCAATTTTCGCCAATGTTAGGATTTTATGAATGTGGTTTACTCTTAAAAGGAATCCTCACACTCAAGAACTTGAAAATACCAAAAACCCATTATGATTTCTAACACGAATTTAAAAAAAGCTTAGTGAAATTTGAAAATCTTTTATGATTTCGACGTAATCACGATTTTATGAATTTGGAAAATAAGTTGACACAAATAAAATTGTAGAGTTT
This sequence comes from Chimonanthus salicifolius, assembly GCA_013350335.1. Taxonomy (NCBI): domain Eukaryota; kingdom Viridiplantae; phylum Streptophyta; class Magnoliopsida; order Laurales; family Calycanthaceae; genus Chimonanthus; species Chimonanthus salicifolius. Next base: position 58,579,158 of record CM023535.1, on the reverse strand, counting down.
AATTAAAAAATTACATAAAATTAAAATAAATAAACTGAACTCACTTGAAAGGAGAAAAACATCACAAAGAAGACAGATCCCCATGTGCACGTATCGGTGCCGAGATTGTTTCCGCTGTCATTTACATTCTATGAAACTTCTTTTTAGTCCCATTTTATAATGAAAAGAAATCTATCAAAAAAGTTTGCTATATTATTTTCTTTTGTAAGTATGTTAACTAGCCTCTTATCTTTATGCCAAAAAAAAATCATTATTAGATTTATATTATGTAAGTATTCAACATTCCAAAAGAATTATAAAAATGCAGCATTTGTTTGTGTGAAAATGATTATATGTGAAATTCTCAGCCATATATATTGGTATATTGGTCAATGCAGTTTCCTAATCCAATTGGAAGATATTAAAATCATGTTGGCTCGGGCTCACACTCCAATCTAATATGAGTTTTCTATGTGATCATGTATTTAAACTAATATACATTTTGGTCCCTACTATTTTGTTTGATCTTCAATGTGCTTGATTCTTTAGCTATTGGGTTGACTTGACGGTCAAGAAACTTGTCCTATGACGAGATCTTGAGTTTGATTTACCCTAGATTCCCAATGGACGTTCCTATGTAGTTGTGGTCTCGGTGTGTATTAGGGCTGAAATCGGGCCAGATTTCTTAAAATCCAACCTGACCCAAGTCAATAAAATATGGAATCCGACCTGACCTGAAATTCTAGACCCGATTCAACCCGAATTCTGACACGACCCGTATTTTGAACCCATTTTAGCCGGGTCGAGTCGGGTTTGATCGGGTCGGGTTGGGTTAACTTGAAAATCCTTCAATTCGACCAGACTCGCTGACCCGACTGGCATGACCGGACTGGCACATGTTCTAAGGATTAATCAGGTTAAAAAATATCCCATGTTCTAATATAGATGAGACATCTAAACACTTTCGTCATAAAAAAAAAAAAACTCTATTTTTAATAGGATAATGATCCTACCATGGACATTTTGTGTAACGAGACACGTGATTTAATGTATTGCCCATTTTACCCTTCTACTGTCGTACGAAAGCATTTAAAAAAAAAAATCAGTGATCCAGTTAGTGATCCGATCAGTGAGTCAGTCAATGATCCAATTTGCTGTTCCGTATGAAAAAAAAAACAGTCTGACTTAGATAAATTTCAGTGAGTCGGTCAATGATCCGGTGAGCCATCAGTGAACCGATTTATACTGCAGTGGAAGAGTCAGTGATATTGCGAGCCGGTTCGAAAGGCAAAATTGGCAATATGTAAAATCCGTGTCAGATTACACAAAATGCCCATGGGAGGATAGCTACCCTTTTAATATTGTCAATTATATTTTATGTAGATTTTGACAATGATTTCAAACAAAAAATGCATTTGTTCAAATCAACTGTTGTTCAATACCTTAAATCATGTCATTTAAAGGATTAATATTATTATCATACTTTTATTGAGTAGTTTAAATATTAAATAATTAATTGATTAAAATAAGAGCGACGTGTGAAGCAGGTGTCTCAACTAGGATAAAGGGATAATTAGTGTGACTAAAAAAGTATAAAATGCATTATATTTATAAATATTTTTTAGACAGAGAAATGACAAAAGGGTTTTATTGGTGGAACATAAAACACCCGAAGAGTTTATAATCATATATTTTCTGTTTTCTCCTTTCTTAGCTATTTTTATATTAAAGTGACTTTGTCATGATATTGTTTTCAGGTATTCAAAGGGGTTGTTTAGTGTACAAAATACAAAATACATATTGAAATTTATAAGAGGTTACCAAATGTATAATTGGATCAGGGAAATAAATATCAATCATATTAGTTTATATCGAGCAATATCCTATATATATCACCGATAGACACATCATCAAGGAGGGAAATAAATATCGATCATGATATCAGACGATATCCTATATATATCAGTAATATATTAATATATATCACCAATATCAATTAAAAAAATAACAATTAGTAGAATAAAATTGTCAACAATGACCATCTAATAAACATTTTAAAAGAATGAAAGACAAAGCCAGGTTAGAGTTTCATTTATAATATTTAGTCTATAAAACACAAAGTTTTAAACCAGGTTTGGTGGGGTGCGCCAGGCCCTTGCAATAGTGCAAGACAAGGGCGACACCTGAGGACCCCAGAAGCAAGCTACTGTAATGGGCCCTCCCCCTAAAAAAATTAATTTAATATCGTGTGGTCCGATGGACCACGTATCAGATATTAAACTGATAAGAACAGATACTACACTTGATCTTAGCCAAAAGGCCGAGAAAGGTATGCTCTCTCTCCCATCTCAAGCTTTGTCTTATAGTCTCGATTCAGATTCTTCTTTCTCTCTCTCGTCGATGTGGGACTAGAATACCTCCTTTCATTTATTGGGCTCTCTTTCTTTCGTACAAGTTCTGCAAACCCAAGTGGAAAACCTATCTATGTTACTAGACATCTCATCCGTTGATTCTACAACACACCAATTTTCATAGCCCGTTCACATTTTAATCCATCTGTGGAATTTGACCAAAAGCACCACCAATTGATTTTCCTCGTTTTGTCCTCTTTATTCATTTTGCTATTTTGTACTCACTAATAATCACCATTAAACAATTTCAGTGAAATAAATTATGGAATTTCTTACGAAAATATTTCGAAAATTATAATTTTGTCTCAGTGTCTCCAACTTTTTTAATCCGGTCAGATTGCCTCATATGCCCAATTAGATTTTTTTTTTTTATAAAAAAGTCCTCATACACTAGCGCAGCGCATATTGAAACTTATATTTTAAATGTGCACCTATTCTAGAAGTAGTACATTGAGTTCCATGCGCTATCACAGAGAAAATCTCTAGCACATAAACCAATTGATAGCGCATAAAACTCAACTCTAGCTCATAAATTGTATTACTAGTGCAATTTTTTCTTTTATATATATTATTTTATATTATAATAAAACGTAGAAGTCATAGTAGTCTATTGGCAAAGATATCCGTTTTCTTTATAGATGACTTGGGTTCAAGTTTTGTTGATGGTTATTTTTTCTCCTATTTTATGATTGGTACTATATTTTCATTTTTCTTGGAAAAAAAAGAGTAATAATTAAGGGTTGTTCATTTGTCTAAACTGGCTTAGGCAAAGATTTTTTGTTTGACGGATCGGTTTCGGGCTTTTAAGCCCAAGCACAATTAAGTACGAGCCCAACGTGCTTTGACGGGCTTTAAGTATAAGTCCTATACTAACCTCGACCTCAATAAATGTATTTGAACATGGATTTTTGTTCTACAAACCGAGCTGGAGTTTTTACTTAAAGCTATTGACCATCTCCTGGTCTCGTGTCCTTTCTCTTGGAGCATTTGGAGTTTTTTTCTGAATCTTATGGGAGTGGCTTGGGTTTGCCCTGGCTCTTGGGGTAGGTTGATGGAGTCTTGGTTTATTCCTTGTGCTCGAAAAAAAAGAAAGCTTGCTTGGGCTTCCCTCCCGGCTGTGGTCTCGTGGTCTATATGGAAGGAGAGAAACTCTAGGATTTTCGAAGGGCATTCGTCAGAACTTAACGATCTTATTCAAAAAGCAAAATGGAGGTTGTGTACGTGGTTGTGCTCCAATAGGGAATTTAATGACCTTAGGGCTGAGGTTTTGTGCCAGTCGTGGGAGATCTGTTTGCGCTCCAATTCTTCGATTAAAAGGCATAAGCATGTTGAGTGGACCCCTCCTCATCCGGGTGTCCTCAAGTTCAATGTGGATGGAACATCATATGGTAAATCGGGTCCGGAGGGTATTGGGGGAGTTCTTAGGGACCATGTGGGAAGTATTAGTGTCGTTTTCTCGGAAGCGGTGGGTATCAAGGATTCAAATGAGGCGGAACTTCTTAGTATCAGGAGAGCCTTGACCTTAGGTGAAAGCTTTGGGGGGGGGGTCAAATTAGTCATTGAAAGTGATTCTTCCAACGCTATAAAATGGGCTAGGGGTACTAGGAGACCTCCCTGGAGGTTAATCACAGTTGTTAGGGAGATAAAGGGGCTTTCTGCTGGTATGGAGGTTTCCTTCAATCACATTAGTCGAATGGCAAATGGAGTTGCAGATTTTTTTGCTAAAAATGGTGTCGATGGACCGAGTTCGGGCATTCTTCTTTTGTAGCATAGTTTATGTGCATTTGTGGATTTTAATTCTTTTGTTTTGTCTTGGGCCTAATTCTCGTAGGCCTTTTCTTTCCTTTTTCTTGTACCTCTCTTATCTTAATGAAATTCTTCTTTACCGCTAAAAAAAAAGGATAAAAAATAAAATATAGATGCACGAAATAAAAAATTAGACATTACATTAACTTCTAAAACACCACATAATCCATTCCAATAAAAAAATCATTTAACAATATTTAAACTATATTCTTCCTTACACTTAATTTTAGGTTAAAAATATAAAAAAATTATAAATGCATGAAATAAAAATTTTAGATACTGCATTAACTTCTAAAACACCACATAAACTATTCCCAATAAAAAAGTATTTTAACAATATCTAAACTATATTATTCCTTATACTTAATTCTTGTTTCAAAACAAAAAAAATTATAAATGCATGAAATAAAAAATTTATACACTATCTAAACTATATTATTCCTTATACTTAATTCTTGTGTCAAAACAAAAAAGAATTATAAATGCATGAAATAAAAAATTTATACACTATAGTAAGTTTTAAAACACCACATAAACCATTTCCATTGACTACAGTGCATGAAGATTCGGATTCAAAAAATATAATTACAAGCTTTACAAGTGCATGAAATATAAATTTAAAAAAATAATATCTTGAGATATGAAAGCTACACTAAATAATTTGGGAAAAAATTACAGTAATTGTAGATCTAACAAGGAATTCAAGCTTCAACTGTTTGGATTGTCGAAAATTAGCTGAAAATCAGTTTTTTGAGGGTAAAAAAGAAAAAGTAAAGAAACGAAGTTGGAAAATAAAAATGGAAGAGAGAGACTTGGTGGATCAGGTGGTCGGATGAAGGTTGCTTGGTGCAGAGAGAGGATAAAGCCTTCCTATTTATAAGATAAAAAATTCAACCATTGTGGGCTCCACCATGACTAAAAAAATATTAAAAAAAAGATGTCCAATATGAGGAATCTGCACCTGCACTGTACGGTTCAAATTAAAAAAAATAAAACTAGCGCTATGAAGGACCCAAATCTTCCGTTTGTCGGGTCGAAGGCCAGTGGACCCGCTAGACACCGTTGTGCAAGTTAAAAAAACGCTCGAGAGATTTTGCAGTGGTCTTGCTGGCGAGATCTCGACCGATATAATTGAGATGTATCTGATATAGGCTGAGATTTGTAAAAAGAAAAAAAAGAGAAAAAATATCGCTCGATATCAGCGAGATCTCGGATCCATCTTTTTTCAGCCCCTGGTACAATGGGAACAATATAGTAGCTCTCTTTCCATTGATGCACAATATATCAGCTGAACTTTTTTTTTTAATCATATAGTAATGCAATTTATGCACTATTTTTGGATAGCACTGCAAGTTTGGCGCTAGTAATACACTTTATCCATTAGTAATACAATTTATGAGCCAGACTTGGGTTTTATGCTCTGGTGTTTGAGTTTATGGGCTCGAGATGTTTTATGCAAGTGTATGAGCGTGAATGTGCTATTTAAAGAGTAGATGTATATTTAAAGAGGAAGCTTCAATGTGTAGATGTATATTTAAAGAGGAAGTTTCAATGTATGCTAATGGATGAGGGTTTTTTCGACCAAAAAATTTGATCGGGCATACGAGACACTCTAATCGAATTAAATTTTTTAAAGAGACTCTGACATAAAATTATAGTCTTTGTGATATTTTCGTTAATTTTCTGCTAGGAGGTACTATTTTTCAAAATGCGGTGTGAAATTACCATTTTGCTTTTCCATTTTTTAAAAAAAATAAAGATTCCTCCACAACTTCTGAACGAAGGATAGAAGAATTTTCGTGTGTTCGGACGCTCGAAATGTTCAGACGCATATTTTCGTTCGTTCGGACGTTCGAATGCACGACTGTAATGTGGAGAGGGCTTTTCAAATGAAGCCTTTTTTCGACTGATGTCTGCAAACAAGCTATGAAAATTCACCTACTCTGAATTTTATGAACTCCAGGATTGATTTCAAGTGAAAACGGTATAATTTTGTACTTAAAAAATTATATCCAAAGAATTAAGAAAAAATGACTTTCCCATTTAATTCTTTGGGTACAATTTTTGAAGAAAAAAAAATACCCTTTTCACTTAAAATCACTTCCAGAGTTCTTAATATTAAGAGTAGATGAATTTTGATATCTTATTTGTACAAATCAATCAAGAAACTGCCTCTCTACTAACTGTAAACTTTGCGTTTTTTATTTGAGTTTTTAAACGAGCCGGTTTCTCAACTGGTTTCTTTAAATAAGATATCAAAATTCATCTACTATGAATTTTATGAACTCCGGAACTGATTTTAAGTGAAAAGGGTATAATTTTTAAAATAGATAAATTTTGATATCTTATTTATAAAAATCGATCGAGAAATAACTTTATTTAAAAATCTCTCCTCACGTTTCAGTGGTCAATTGTCAAAACGTCCAAATGAATGAAAATGTGAATCCGAACCTTCCGAATGTTGGAATGAACGAAAATTCTTCTACCCTTTGCGGAAGAATATTTTTTTTAAAAAAAATATGTAAAATGGTAATTCCATACTACATTTTTACAAATGATGTCTCCGGTAGAAAACGTGTCTAAATGCCACCATAAATTAGAAGGCAATAAAGCACTCTATTCCTCCACGCCAGCATTCTGTGTGGTTACGTGTCTGAAGTAATGATTTCCAGTCGTCCAATGAAGGTCCTCGTCATAATCTGCAGCCGTTGATTTGACCCAATGTCACTCTCCTAATTCCTTTCATCCCAACTCCAATCATTAAATTCTCGCTTCTCCCAAATGCTTGACCTTTTCCTCGTCTCGCATGAGCAAATTTGCACATAACAAATAAATAAATAAATAAATATATATATATAAATAATAATAATAATAATAATAATAATAATAAAAGAAATGATTCTCTTACAGAAATTTTGTATAATTTGATACAAGTTTTACTGTATTACTTATTTTGTCTTTCGAACTAACTCACTGAACCATTCGAATCAGTTTATCAAATCACTGGTCCTTCTACTGTTATAAATTGGCTTACTAATTGGATCACTGACTAATTTAGTGAAATTTAATCTAATTGAGACTGCTTTTTCATACAGCACAGCAAACCAGACCACTGATCAGATCACTAAAATCGGATCACTGAAATTTTTTAAAATACTTTCGTACAGCAGTGGAAGAGTAAAATAGGCAATACTCTAAATCTCGTGTCTCGTTATACAAAACTCTCGTGGGAGGATCAGTACCCTATAGAAATAGATATAAAATGACATCTCTATAAAAAGAATTTTTAGAAATACCAAAAATCTATTTAAATGTCGGAGTTGTATTTTACAAAAATGTCGACATGAATGTTTTTGAGGATTTGTTAATAATTTTTTTGAAAACTTTAAGCTAAAATTCTGATCAATCTCTATTTTTAACTACATTGAACTTATTAAATAGTAGAAATTTACTTGTTAACTATTTTAATTTTAAAATTTGTACTTATGCAAAATATATTAAATAAGGCCGCACTTACACACCCGATTTCTCTGTCTATACACACCTGAATTCAGATTTTCGTGGAAAATTACCATTTTACCCCCATATTTCCAATCATTTGAATCAATGTCCAGTTTATTTTAGCATTCATTCGAATTAATGAGCTGAATAATAACACGGAATACTGTTCAGCCCCATTCATTCTAATGAATATAGTTTCAACTATACATTCGAATGAATGAAGTCCATTTATTCGAATGATTGCTACAGTAGTAGCATTATTTAAATAATAAAATTTATTTTTAAAACTTTAAAGTTATTTTTTGAGCAGTATGTATTTTCAAAATTTCTCAAATTAAATATCCAGAGTAATTACGATAATCTGATAAAAATACTTTAAGAATTTAAGGTCTTTTGACATTCATAAATATTTAAAATATAGTATTTTACAAATAAAGGTATCCCTAGGCTGTGTCGAAAACACATTTGGAAGTATTAAAAGACCTTTAAATCTTAATGTATTTTTATCAGGTTATCGTAATTAGTCCAGATATTCAATTTGAGAAATTTTAGAAATACACAGTCCTTAAAAAATAACTGTCTATATTTTAAAGAATATTTTATTATACATTTGAATGAATGGGCTTCATTCATTCGAATGAACATAGTTTCAACTATACATTCGAATGATTGCTACAGCAGTAGCATTATTTAAATAATAAAATTTATTTTTAAAATTTAAAGTTATTTTTTGAGCAGTATGTATTTTCAAAATTTCTTAAATTAAATATCAAGACTAATTACGATAATCTGATAAAAATACTTTAATACTTTAAGGTCTTTAGATACTCCTAAATATTTAAAACACAGTATTTTATAAATAAGGATATCCCTAGACTGTGCCGATAACACATTTGGAAGTGTCAAAAGACCTTTAAGTCTTAAAGTATTTTTATCAGGTTATAATAATTTGTACGGATATTCAATTTGAGAAATTTTAGAAATAAACAGTGCTTAAAAAATGACGGTCTATGTTTTAAAGAATATTTTATTATAGCATCGGCAACATAGACAGTTATTTTTTAAGCACTGTGTATTTTTAAAACTTGTCAAATTGAATATTCGGACTAATTACGATAACCTGATAAAAATACTTTAAGACTTCAAGGTCTTTTGACACTTCCAAATGTGTTTTCGACACAGCCTAGAGATATCTTTATTTGTAAAATACTGTGTTTTAAATATTTAGGAGTGTCAAAAGACCTTTAAGTTTTAAAGTATTTTTATCAGATTATCGAAATTAGTCCGGATATTTAATTTGAGAAATTTTGAAAATACACACTGTTCAAAAAATAACTTTAAAGTTTTAAAAATAAGTTTTATTATTTAAATAATGCTACTGCTATAGCAATCATTTGAAATGAATGGACTTATGAATGTACAGTTGAAAATATTTTCATTTGAATAAACGAAGCCCATTCATTCAAATGTATAATAAAATATTCTTTAAAATATAGACAGTTATTTTTTAAGCACTGTGTATTTCTAAAATTTCTTAAATTGAATATACGGACTAATTACGATAACCTGGAAAAAATACTTTAAGATTTAAAGGTCTTTTGATACTTCCAAATGTGTTTTTGACACAGCCTAGTGATACTTTTATTTGTAAAATACTGTGTTTTAAATATTTAGAAGCGTCAAAAGACCTTAAAGTCTTAAAGTATTTTCATCAGATTATCGTAATTAGTCCGAATATTTAATTTGAGAAATTTTGAAAATACACACTACTCAAAAAATAACTTTAAAGTTTTAAAAATAAATTTTATTATTTAAATAATGCTGTAGCAATCATTCGAATGAATGGACTTCGTTCATTCGAATGTATAGTTGAAACTATGTTCATTCGAATGAATGAAGCCCATTCATTCGAATGAATGTCAAAATGAACTGTACATACATTCGAATGATTGAAAATGTAGGGGTAAAATGATAATTTGACACAAAAATCTGAATTCAAATGTGTAAAGGCAGGAAAATTGGATGTATATAAGTTTGGCCTTAAATAAAATAAAAATAAATGATTCCTCGGTATGTCATCTTTACTCGTGTTGGAAATAGGAGAAATTCCTTGACTTTCGTACTGCCTCCTTTTGATGACTTTTCAAAGTAATTTTAAGTAAAATGGCATAGAATTTTGAGAGATTTGTGATGGTCAATTTTCGTGAGAGATTTTGGGATTAAGCCTCACTTAATATAAAAATAGTCACTTCCTTTAGTTCTGTATTCAATGTATGCAGATTGGAAGGTTTACACGTGTCTTAAAGATTAAACAGGTGGTATATCTGAATTTATTTGCAGATTGAAAGGTTTATACATGTCTAAAAGATTAGACAGGTGAGACATTTGTAAAATTCAAGTGAGACGCTTAGATATCTGGATCTTAAAAAAAATAAAAAAAATAATATGAAATGATTTCCACAAATATGAAAGCATGCTACAAGTTTCCAGAATCGCCTTGAGTGAGTCTAAATGTGGAAAAAATCTCACTTTCCATTGAAAAAAAAAAGAGATATCGTACTTATCTTAAAATTATGATTTCTGAGTTGTACTTGGTATTAGTGACGGTATTAAATGATTTAGATGACTGGGCAATTGAAAGAATTGTGACAGATGGTTACCTTAAATTTGTTTTGTGTGAAGAGATAGATGCGTCCATTTAACGGTATCATTTTGAAATTATGTGGGTTTGATATGATATGACATGGAAATAAACAATGAATTTTTGTTTTCTGGTTTTATCACTTCAATGGTTATCCAAGTGTAAGTGTCTTTTGGCCTTTTGTTTTCACATACTCATTATCTTCTAATCACTCTTTTCATGTATCATAGCATTTTTCCGGTGGTGGTAAATTAAGGTTTTTTTTATTATAAAATTAGACATTTAATATAGATCCAACATCTAAATGCCTTTGAACGAAGACATGTACATAACCTTCAAAGGAATTAGAGTGAAGGTCGAGAGTCTCTTTTAAAAAGTGAAAGTCTTCAGTTCGATTCTCACTTTACTCTAAATGGTCACTCTTTGTAAAATTACTCGATGTGTGTAGATAAGGAGAGTTGCATATGCTTTGTGAATTAGTAAGATATTCTAAGAGATCTAGACATCTTGATTATAAAAAAAAATACAGACATATACATGAAAAAGATTAAGATAACTTCTATTTAATTAAAAAGTATTTAAATCGCCAATCAATTTTTATTAATGATAGTTATACAATATCAAAGAAACCAGTACATAAGTTCTGTTTTCTTGCTTTTGGTCTGTATGTATGTTGATCGCCACCTATCTTTTAATCATATATATTTTTTTTTACAAGCGAATTAAATTTTAAATATACGTTGTGTTGCCAGCCTTCGGCATTACTCAATGGCACTGGCTAGGAATTTTTCTCATCTAATTAATGATTATGGAAATTAGAAGTACGTTTTATGATATAAGTTCTACTAGCATACAGATGCCAATTAGCCTTGTGCTCCACTGTCCCCTTTTACACACTTTTACTCGCTGCATATTAGAGCTGTATTTAATTTCATCCATTCATGCCACTGCCTTAGAGCTGTATTTTTGAAACCGTATCATATCGGCCGATATTCGGCCTATATATCGATATCTTGGCCGTATCATATCGGCCGATATCACAATATCGGCCAGTATCAACTGTTTTTTTTTTAAAAAAAAGAGGAGAGAGAAAAATATCGGCCGATATAAGTATCGGTCGATATTGAATTTTAAACCCTGCATAAAATATTAATTTTCTTTTGTATAAGGGAAAATGGTAATGTACTATATTATGATTTTTACAGGATAAAAAATATTGACCGATATATATTGTATTGATCGATGTATATCGAATTTTAAGAGCCCATATATATCTATATACGAAAAGTTAGACTGTCAATTTTAGTAGTCTATTTTATAATCTATCAAGAAATTAATATTGAGAGTTTGACTGTCAATTTCCATGCTTATAAAGACCTTCATGCCTGTCATTTGCTAGGCGAGTACTTCAAATTCTTGTCTTGAATTTCTTGGGATCCATTGGGTCACCACATGCTTACCATTTCAAACACAGCTCTCTTTCGATGATTGATCTTGAATTTAAAGAAAAACTGTATAATTTGTTGATTTTTTAATTCTCTGATGATTTCTAGGTCTCCTTATTTATGGCCATAAACTTTTGTATTAGGTTACATGGGGCACTTACCTGCATTCTGTGACCTGTTTTACTACATTTCAAATTGCTTAGGATTGCTTGGCAGTTCACATTTCACAGTGGCTGTTCACAATCTACAATGGCTTCAAATCATGATTATGGATAGGATTTTGGATCAAAAGCATCAGTAATCCCACTGCTATTTTTGGTCAAGCATTTGGTTTTCAAAGGTATACTGATAAACCCAAGCGGGTGTAGTTCAGTTAGTTGAATCCCACCTCAAGAAGTGAGACGTGACGGGTTCAAACTTCTGTGGGCTAACCTTGGTGTACCCTTAGAGTAAGGAGTATCATCCTGTACTGATGGCTCTAAATATTATCATGAACACTATACAAATGAAACATTGGATGATAATACATGAAATACTAGTCTAATATATGTTCAATTTTAAGTTTCTATATTTGGTAGGGGATTTATAGGACATTTTTTTTTTTTTACTTTATTATGCTTTAAATGACAAAAATACCGGCCTGAAATGATAATTATCAATTATATTAAAATCTAATCAAGGACACTTTCTCATTAAGGTAATACAAAGGAGGAGGGGATGTACCCCTATAGAAAATGGAGATTATCCCCATTAATCGCGTAGTTGGTATTGATAGAAAAAATCTAGATCTAAAATACATGTAAAAAAAAAAAAAGAGTCAGTTGAAATCTCATTGAAAAGGTTGCAATATTTTCGTTTAATGATTTTTAAAGTGTTGATTTATATTTGGAAAATCTTGATCACTATTTTCTGAAAACATATCATGATTATGATTCCTAAGAATATTCTATATATCTAATATTTTAGCTACAAAACACCAACCATCATTAAGATTACTTGAGAGAGAGAGAGGTCCAAGCCCACTCAAAACATGTTGGGCTTTTCAAGAATAAATTTGAGCCCACTCATTTGGAAATGTACTAAGCCCAAGCCCTTCTGTTTGAGATTGTTAAAATTTCAACTGATTAGATTGAAAATAATATGACAAGATCTCATTAAAAATCTCCTAGCCAGAATGCCAAGTGACTAAATACTAAGATCAAATCACTAAAAATTTAGCTTTGAGCTGAAATTTAGTATACTTATAGTTCATCAAGCTTAACTTCAATATGAATGGTTGGTTTTTGATTAATTTCAACATAATTTTGAAAAAAGAAAAAATAAACCAACTATACACAAACATATAATGGCTAAATGGGTCAACATGATGCATGTCAGATACACTTCGGAGCCATAGAAGAGTTGATGAGTGGATCCGTTCATAGTTTTAAATCTTGTTTGATACACATTCTTTCAGAAAATTGGTAAGCCACTGTTGTTAGTATTGACTCCTCTATTAGTTGTCCCCACATTTATAAGAACATTGATACATGGATATCCACATTTTGCGACTTCAATTATAATTTTCAGGATTTTTTTTTTTAAACATTTTTTCCACCATATTGACCAACAAGCTGATGTGTTTTATAATTATTGTTGAGTAAAAAACTGGTGTCTAAAACCATTGGATGATTAGCTGAACCATTGTCTCATAAAAATATGAAAATACATGGGGCATGTCCTTTGAGAGTGAAGGGTCATTGAATATCACAGTCACCAGTGCATTATGCTTGAACTTTACTTCTAAAAAAGGGTGAAGAGTCATTTTCCGTAGAAAATATTGACATCCAGTGGCAAAATTCAGTGGTCACTCTTAGATATTTACATGACCCTTCATCATTGGAAACCATTTTCTACCTTCTTTTCACAGAAAATGGCAACTGTTGAAGGTGTTTTATGTTCACAAACCCCATGAACCGTGAACCCCAACAATGAGATGTTCAAGAATCTCAAGAAACTTCCTTCTCCATCAACCAACCCATATATGCATTAATTCAGGGATCCTTGCAATCCAACGAGTCATCATTTTCCTAAACAAAGCTCTCTCTCTCTCTCTCTCCCTATATCTATCTATGAGAATGTGCAATGATCATGTATTCTAAATTTGTTGTGGGGATATGATCATACTTTGCCAGGGCAGCATGCAATTCTAAATTCATAACTGTCCTCATCTGTTAACCCAAAAGCTGCACCCATTGATGATAACTTTTTATTGAAATGATTTTAGTTACACAAAGAAAGCCCCCTCTAAATTAGGCATGGGTTTAGTCAAAGCAGCTACTTAATAACGAGAAAGAGGGTCTAAATTATACATGTGATCAACCAAGCTCCTCCTCAAGAACTTCCAAGTGTTATGGCTGAGACTTACAAATGAATCAACCAGTTTGTCCACCACTGAATGTTTTTTACAATGCTTTTCCTGATGACCCAAACAGCTGCATTTTTTCTGCAACGACAGCCTTCATGGCCTCCTTTGCTGAGGCCATTACATGAATGAGATCTTTCCTGGGACTGCGCAAGGAATCCAAATATGCATTTCTGACCTCCGTGTTTACGTTGAACTTTCTAACACCAAGATTGATGCATTCCTGCTCAGAATCAGAATTCAGTGATACATAGTGTCAGCATGAAACTCAAAACACTGATTTTTGAAAATTTTCATAGTTTCAAGGATCTTTTTTTTTTTAAAGCAGTAGCAAGATGAATAATTCATGAATATAAAGAAAGACATTACAAATAGATAAGGGGGTCTAAGAGGCTCAACTCCAAAGGAGAAAGAATAAACATAAAAGACAAACAAAGGGTCGAGGACTTGCCTCGCAGGGGGTACCTCAACTAGCAGACACTTTGGCTCAGGAACTAGAGGTCTCAGGTTCGAGAGTCCCGTAGTCACCTAATGCTCGTGGTTTGTGCACAGGGAAGGGGAAGGAGGGGGGGAGGGGGATGCATCCAGAGTTTTATCCAATGCCCTAGTACTCGGGGAGAGGTGGGGGTCTTGGGTTTCTTCGTCATCAAAAAAAGAATCGAAGGACTCAACAACAATATATAATCAAATCCCAATGATGCTCTATACTACTACTCCCAAAAGTTACAAATAAAATACGCCCTCGATCATCGAGTCAATCCCATCTTTGAGAAGAAATCCGCAATCCCATTGGCCAATTGTCTAATCTACACAAAGGAGACCTCATGGCCTGAACATAACTCCTTAATCTCCCTGTCCACTAAGATCAGTTTCCAAGGAAGTTTTTTCCTCCCCTTCACCCATTTGATCATATTAGCCGAATCCCCTTCTATGATTAATTTTCCCTGACCGAAGGAGGTCCACAAAGTCAAAGCTAAACTCTCTTAATAGTTAGAAGTTCAGCCTCATTAGAATCTCTCACACCCACCGATTCCGAGAAGACTAGGGAAGAAATACCAATTGAATTATGTAAAACCCTCCTATCTAAGCCAGCTCTTGTTTGCCCCTAGCTGTCCCATCCACGTTGAATTTAGAGATTCCAAATGGTGGGGGAGACCAAGACTCAACAGTTTGGACTCTTCTAGGTTCGCCCCTCATACAATCGTCTCGCGAAGTAAGAAAGTCTGATATTTTGTATCCTTTAAAGTCCTTACAAGCCAAAAGCCAAGTGAAAAAACCAATAGCCTTTCAAATGGATAAGGCGACAAAGGTGGAAAAACATACTTCTTCATTAAACAAGCAGTACCTTTATTAGATACTCAGACAATCCAGAGGCTCCATGAAGCACCAACATGACTCCTTTTCTTGAACTCATTGCATGCAGGTCCTGGAATGGAACAAATCAGTGCATCATACAAGCATTGTACAAGAAAATAAAGATTTCTCATTGTCACGACATAAAGGTTGCAAGTTTAAGTTACACTGTCATTTTAGGGGAAAAACAACTATTTTTTTTAATTAGCATGTAGAAATGGTTTATATATACCACAATAAATGAATACTTGCTGATTTATAATTAACCATATGCAGTGATACATGAATAGTTGCAGATTTATAAGTAACTGAATAAAAGGGTTATATTTTTCAAGATACTTGAGATGTCATGTTTCAAAATTCTTTAGATACATCAAATGTCAATTGCAAATAAAAATATATTCTTGAAATTGGCTTTTTTAATCTTTTGCATTGCAAGATTATAGGAGCATCCATATATATGAAGCGCGTATGATGCAGATAAACATACGTTTAAGAGCATTTGTCATTAACAATAATGAAAAGTTATAAAAAGGTGATCGTTGTAATAAAGTCATTTTGTCCATCTAAGCTTTTTAACAATAGACTTCATAAACTATGTTTTAGAATTTAGACAATAGAGACAATCATGAACATAGCTCAAAAATAACTCTGAGATACTTGACCTTTAGCAATCTGAGTCTAAGGTTGGGTCCACTTGCTGGGTATTTCCCATGAACATTTCCAATACACACGGCTAAAGCATCAATGCCTGTTTCATCGATGAATTCTTCAGCCTGAAATACATATACCCACCATCATTTATGATGAATAATTAGTATCTATCAAACAAAAGATGTCTTTTTCTGTTTCCAAAATGAAGTGGACAGTTTACTTGTGTAACATCAGTGAGTCTCGCTTCATAATCT
Organism: Chimonanthus salicifolius; assembly: GCA_013350335.1. NCBI lineage: Eukaryota > Viridiplantae > Streptophyta > Magnoliopsida > Laurales > Calycanthaceae > Chimonanthus > Chimonanthus salicifolius. The sequence continues at coordinate 58,562,710 of CM023535.1, read as the reverse complement.
TCAACTGTCAAGTCATCTTCTGTTCCTGATAACCGCCCAAGTTCAGCTTCCACTAGCATATTTTTTGAGTGGCCAAAGAATGATAACTCCTTTGTGAATGAGATGTTTTCCTTGAAAAGGAGATGAGAGCCATCGACCATAATTGAATCGAATCCCTGCATGATTATCAAATAAGCAGTAGCATCTGAATTTGAAAGCAAGTCTCCTGTCACAAATATTAATTTATTTGGGAGGCAGTTTTAAATAGTAACTAGATTTCTATTCCAAATAAATGAAATTCAGGGAAAAAAAACTAAACAGTTTAAAAGTGAGAATACTGAATAGCTTAACAAAATCACAAACCCCCCAAAACATCATTTCAAAATAATCCAGAAACCTGAAAAGCTCACAAGAGTAAGAAATTCAAAACTATTCCACCCTCCCTCAACTACTCACCCTTAAAACTATGTCAATGATTCTCCGAACCTGCTAAAATACCATAAAGACTTGAGGAGACCTTTTACCCCATTCCCCACCCCCCATAAAACTCTAATTAAAAGAATCCTTAAACAACCAAAGATTATTCAACCCTTATTAGATAGACTAAATCATTAAGGAAAGTAAAGTTTTTTTTCCTTTTTTTTTTTTTGAGTGTTAACGAAGATAAAATACATTGAAAATGCATGTTTATCTACAAAAAGGGGTCCAAGAGACATAGACCCAATATAAAGAAAGTGAGTGAGACACTGTAGATACAAAAGCTCACAAACTGCCAAAACAACTCAAACCAACAAAGCCCATGATTCTGCCTCTGTTCCTCTACATATATGCTACAAGTGATAGACTCAGTTAAGTATCGAGCTAACTCCAGCCATTTGAGAAGAAGTCTGCTATGCCATTGGCCGTCCGACTAACCTACGAGAAGTGTATCTCCTTATCCAAGTACAAGTTATGTATTTCCCTAACAACTGTTATCAGTTCCCAAGGGGGTCTCTTTTTCCTTTTTGCCCATTTGATCAGCAGTCACCAAGTCCACAACTAACTTCCCTTGACCATAGAACCTCCATAAAGTCAAAGGTCTCCTAATTGCTAATACTTCAGTCTCATTAGAGTCCCTCACTCCTACCAATTCAGAGAACACCAAGAGAGAAACGTCTCTTGAGTCCCACAAGACCTTGCATATATCCGTTGGACCAGGCTTACCTAAAGCAGTACCATCGACATTGAATTGTAGACCCTCGGTTCAGGGGGACTAGATTTCTGATGGTATGATCCTCCTAGGCTCGCTACTCATACACCCCTCCCATGAAGATAAGAAGTCCGTTATTTTGTACCCCTTAAATTCCTCACAAACCGAAAGCCACGGACATAGACTCCATCTAACTTTCACGACCACCTCACTTTCCTCTTGAAATTTTCCCTGAAATATTCTAGCATTCCTCTCTTTCCTAATAGACCACAATACAACCCCTGGTATGACATTCCAAGCTTTCCTCCATTTCGTTCTATATCCTGAAATCATCCAGCTACCGACCACCCCTTCGCACAATCTATCAAGAATCCATTATACCCTAAAGAGATTCGCAAAGTAGTCCCAGAGATGTCTCACAACCGTACATGTCATAAATAGATGGTCTATGTCCTCCGCTCCAGTACCACACAGCAAGCACAGGAGATCCTCCCCTGATCCCAGAGTGCCTCTCTTAAATAGCTCCATTCTAAAGAGTACTTTTTTCTTTTAGAGTGCACCACACAAATGTTTGAACTCTCGGGGGTGCCAACCCTGTCCTTGTGTTGAGGGATTGGGAATTTGGGGAGGTGGAGTCGAGGACTACCAAATATGCTGCTACTGCTGCTTTCACTGTGAATATCCCCAAATTCTCTCATCTTCCTCCTCTCTTGCTAATGGAAATTCACTTAGTAGGTTTCTCAACTGAACCAAACTAGCCTTTTCAAAATCTCTCAAGGGTCTCCTAAAACCTATAGCCCATAAGTTCATAAATAGACGTCTCTAACAAAATCACTTCTCATTTCAAAATTCAAAGTACAAAAGAAATGACATGTGGAACATCCGTACCATCTCAAGAGCTTGCAACAACTCATGCTTGGAAGTTCCATGATCAAAATGCACAGTAATTGGCACCTGCCACAGAATAACTCATTCAGAAAAAAAAATATAATTCAGAGTGTAAACTGAGGGATGAAAAAGATCTATGAAAATATTGCCTGAAAAACTTTAACATTAGCACCATTTGGATCCTAGAATACTGTAGAAAGGTTCCACTTGTTGTTTAACAATAACGATATTACTATAGGTTAGTTTAGTCTTCAACTGCCCAATGACGTTCTTGTCAATTGACAGTAAGAAATTCTTTGAAAAACCAGGTTGGTTTGATGAAAAGATTTATTTCTCTTTCCCCTCTAAACTTAACCATACGTTTAAGAAGCACAACCAAGTATACTCACTTTTTTAAGAAAATTAATAATGTCCAAAACCACTATTATGCATGATAACCCCAAGAATCAAGTTATAGATATATTGAATATAGTACAGAAGAAAGGGTATACAGATATTTTCTCCATGAAGGACATCATAGACATCTATGATTCAACTTGAGGGGCAATGCTGTAAAGTAGAGCCATCATTGCTATATTGGTATATAATCTTCTCAATATCTACCGAGTACTTTGTTAATTTTTCTGATCTAATAAACATACGGAAGTAAAAAACAAAGTTGAGCAGTTGATTTTCCCCCACAGACTTTCTCCTTTCATCTTTCTTCCGTAATCCTAGAAAAAATTTCTCATTAGAATTAGGCATGCAATTTCCACCTAATTAGGAAGCTAGTCTTGAGTGGATGAGTTGCATACAAGGAAGATTGGAAGAACGCAACGACTGCTCAGATCCAGGAAGAGCTTCTCGCCGCTCATCTCGAAGGGCAGAAAATCAACCTTGATGAGCCTGTGGTTGAAGATAAGGATGACGATGATGACAAAGATGAGGATGATGCAGAAGGAGAGCAAGAAGGTGATGCAAATGGTAGGTCAAAGCAAAGAAGAAGTGAGAAGAAGAGTTGCAAGGATATGCTAAAGCTTGGAATGAAGCCCATACCTGGTCAGTTGTGTTACACTTAAAAAGAGCAAGAATATATTGTTTGTTATCTCTAAAACCGATGTTTTCAAGATCCCTACTTCAGACACTTACGTTGTGTTTGGAAGGCAAAGATTGAGGATTTGAGCTCGCAAATTCAGATAAAAGCTGCTGAGCAATTCAAGGCCCCTGATCTCAGCCATGTGATATCCACGCCTGAATCATCTGCCATGGCTCAAGATGATGAGAAAGTTGATGAGACAGGTGTTGAGCCTAAGGATATGGAATTGGTCATGACTCAAGCTGCAGTTTCTAGGAGCAAGGCTGTGAAGGAACTCAAGGCTGCAGATGGTGATATTGTCTCTGCCATCATGGAGCTGACAAACTAGTAAGAGCACCTTTTGAATGTGGTGTATTAGTGGTATTTCAACACTATTTTGATGACTTTTCATTTTAATTATTATGAGGGAGAGTGTTATGTGTTCTGGACCATAGTCAGTGGAGGTGGTATGTTTTTTCTTTTCAATTTTTTTCAAGAGGTAAGTGTGTTCCTGGCTACTTCAAATATCCAGAAGTTATAGCTTTCAAAAAAAAAAAAAAAACTACCTAATCAAAGATTTTTCATGCCAAAAGAGAAGGTCCTCACGGTTAGTACATTTTCTAAAATGTATTATGAGAACAATATGCTGGACATATACGCAGAGAAGTTTACCCACATGTAAAACTCATATGATTATCACATATGTGGAGAAATCAATCTGGACAAGGAAGCCCCATACTTTGTCAAATTCAAGAATGTAATGAATAGACAAATCTTGGTTTGGGCATCTGTCATTGAATCAATTCATAATCTCTTGTGGAATTATGTCACAGTTTTCAATAAATTTTATCTGGATCTTATGATCTGTTCCCCAGGTTTTGGTAAGAGGTGGTGAATGTGGAATTACTCAATTCACTTCTCACAAGCATCTCCAAGATTATGAAGATATTGATGCAATAATGCTGAGATGAGTTGTAGAGAGTTTCCCCCTCGTTGTTAATTTCATTTGCTACTCTTACATTTGCTTGTTCAGCAGCAGAGATACAACATGCAACCAAAGGAACTCCTCCTTGCTTCAATGCGCTTGGATGAATCTGAAAAAAAATCAGGAGAATGTGCTGAATGACACCAAAAAAAAGAAAAAAAAGAAAAGAAAATATCATTGATACACAAACACAGCTTTTAACATGAATCTACTAATTATAAGATCCTCACAAACATGTACAGTATCCTCATGTCTTGAGTCTCACACATGGAGCCTAAAAGTGGGTAAGACAAAAGTTAATCTAATAGCTCCATAGCAGATAGAACCAGTTAAAAAAAATGAACATATAACCAAGATATGGACTTGTTTTTTTTAGAATGAAGTATCACTCTATTTCATTCTTTATGGTTTAACAGAACCATTCATTTGAAGTTAGGATTCTCAAATCTGGGTTATTTCCAGGACATATGTTTCATGTAATGAATACTAGGAAATGATCTATATCACTGAAAAATCACCAAATGTACAGATTGTATGCCAGAGGATAAATTTCTATTGGCAAGAATTATTTGATCATCACTTATTCAATGAATGGATATAATGATTCAAAATTGCATGAAAAATTTATCCTCAGGTCAAGACAAGCTTGCTTCTGAAGAATACTTGCTCAATTTATGATTCTCTGTTTGATAGTACTTTTGGAGGCCTGTCACAAGGGCTGTTATAGCAGGTATGAATCAAGTTCAAACAATTTTTTTTTTTTTGATGACTGAAATCTTTCGGGGCATGTGCACACCTCCCTACACACAAATACCAGGTCCAAGCAATGAGGAGTAACCCCATGGGGAATGGCCCAGAGGAGTTTGAGTGTGAATCAAACTGAAGACCTCTATGAGGGGAGCTTCTTGACCGTCAAGCCAACCCCCTCTTGGTTAAGTTCAAACATTTTTTGATCTTTAATGTGCTTATGCTTTGGTACAGATCAGTTAATTCCTCCATGTTTCAAGGAGGAGAAAGGATCTTTTCAATCTTCCACACTTTCATCCATGCATTGCAACTACCAAAAGATGAGCATTTAACCAACAAAACTCGCCCTAATTTGCATTAACGAACTTTTATTGTCATGAAGCACATGCAATGCACAAATACGAAAGCAGCAGCAATAACTATAATAATAACCAGAAAACCTTTTTACAGAATTATATGCCCAAAATCAAATATCAGAGGGTTTAGTATTGCATAGTAGTCAAAGGCGCACCTTAATTGCACCTAGGGTCTCACCTAGGCTTTAGAATCATTTTGTGCCTCACCTAGCACATTTTGCACCTAGGCCCTCACCTATTTCTTTTAGAAAAAAATTCTCTATAATAAGCCTATACTTTTAAAGGTTTTTGTAATAGATAGAAAATATTATAGTCAACATGAAGTAATTGTTGGTAATATTTAATTTAAAATTCTAATTATGCGATATATACTTGTGCATGTATGTAATACATACTTATATATTGTGCTTGGAAGTTGATGTGGAGCATGTTCTATTTCACGTTTATTTCCCTTCATTTTCATAATGTTGGTTTAGTTTAGTTTTATTTTATTTGAGGGCACTTTAGTCTTTTTATTGTAATTAGGGTTTTTTTTTTAATTTAGGGACAGTTTGGTCATGTTTTATTGTAAACATTATAAATACTCCTTGTAAGCCTCATTAGAGGGGTTGTTGAATAATTATTGAAGAATGGCTGCAAGTTTTTGCTCTACACGAGTTTGCCTCCTTGGTGAGAAGCCAAGAAGGGTGAGTAGCTGATGCAGGCATATGTGCACGTAATCAAAATTTTAATTTTGACCTGGGCAGGTACATTATCAAATTAGCAAGTTCGGGTCCTCAAGTCAACAGATGAAAATTATATCGTCAATCCAGGTGGGTATTCGAGTTAGAAGATTTGGTGAAGTGGGCCTTTATATGGGCCAAAGCCAAACTCACATTAGGCCCAACACTCAACTTGGGCTCACCCATTCTTGTGAAGATTAAGCATTGATGTTGGACTCAAAAAGTCCCAAAGCCAACTGGATACCAAGTCAGTCGGACTATGAACAACAAACACGTTGGTTGAGTGGTAGTTTCTTAGGATTAGTTTATTTTATTTAGGACTATAGTCTTGAATTCAAATTAGTAGTTGCTTTATTTTATAATTAGGTAGTTGTTTTCAATTAGAAATTGATTACAAAGGAAGGTAGGCTCGTTATTTAGCAAGTATTGTCGGTGTTTTTTTTCTTATTTAATAAATTGTAATCGGCAGAATTTAGGAGGACAATTTATGAAATAAAGTGTTTTTATTTTTCATGGGAAAATTTGATTGAGGCCTAAGACAACTGAGGTTGCCGCTGAGCCAAGCCGAGTGCTTGTCGATCCTCACCGAGTTGAGGCGTTTTGAGGACAGACTGAAATTCCTCTCTAAGAACCAGGTATTTCTAAACTCTCTTAAGTATTTAGAGTTAATTGAATCAAGGTTCTTTGTTGATTAAATCCGTGAACTCAGCGTGACCGCTGATGGTTTAATTAATGGAGTCGTATTGACTCGTCGTTTAAAACCCGTATTCCACGTCGAGTCTGGGCGTAAGTGGGTTAGAGTTTTCTTACACAATGTTTTTTTTTTTTTTTTTTGAATTGTTTGGGGGGAAAAAAATCAGTTTTTTCCCCAAAAAAAAATTATTTTGAACTGATTTCGTTAACTGTACCCAGATTTTATGAAACCTATTGAATAAATTTGTTTGCAATTACTTCAATTGAACTGGGGTAAATCAAGTTATGACGTTGGCTGAATTTTCTGGAATGTTTATACAATTTTAAGATATGTTTGAGCTGATTTATTTGAGCGTGATTTGTGATTGATATCTAAGAAATAAAATCAGTTTTCTAAACCCGTTGGGTTTTGGTTTTTTTTTTTTCAAATCAAATTCGTCAGTTTTCAACTTCATCACTTTGATTTTCAAATTTTGTTGCTCAAATTCGATTGATTGTTGTGAGGGATTTTGATCAAATTAATTGGGCATTTTGAAAACCCGCTCATGTTGTGTTTGAGTCAACTTGATTCAATTAATTTCATTGCTTATTTGAGTTGGGTTTTACAATTTTGAATTATCGGGTTGCATTAAACCGGTATTGGTTCTTATTTTACACAAGAGCTTCCGCTCAAGCGATTGAGTAGGGTGCCCTATCCTACCCAGTCTACATCAGAATGGCTATCAGAGCTTCGGAGTCATTTGAGACTCATACATCGATCAAGGGTTAGTTATGGCAAGGCGTGACCGCCTTCGTAGCCGACAAGCCAGGAGTAGTGACTGGTTTTATTCCAGTCAGAGTCGTCATGTGAGACACGCTCCAGAAGATAATCGAGTTGAATTCTCTAAAGACCGCGACATGCAGTTTGATCGGTTATTTGAGTCATGTGTTAATTTACAGAGATAGATTGTGGCTCTAAAGAATCAAACAAGCCAACACCCTTCTAGTTCGTCATCAGTGAGATCAAGGTACTCCAGATACTCATCTTCTGAAGAAAGTTCAGATGACAGTTCAAATCAAAGTTTGGATGAAAGTTCAGACGAAAGTTTCTACTATCACAGACATAGGGCAAGGCGTGTCGTCCGACAGCCTGAGAGAAGACAACGATTCGTCCGATTTGCTGATGAAGTAGACACAACTGCACAAGTCGAAATTGTTGACTCAGATTCCTCTAGTGAGGAAGATGTCGATGATTCTGTGGAGACGAACTTCATGAGTGCCCAACTCTTCAAGACGGTACAGGAACATCCAGTTCAAAGTTGTGAACCCCGAGTGGATGATATTAAACACAGTGGCACAGAGGCCGAGGCCACCACTGAGTTTGTGTTTTGTGATATTTATCCCATGGAAACATTGGGTGAGCATAAACCTTATGTTGATCAAATGTTGGAAGAACACATGAACCAGTTGGCCACACCCAGTATCTCACAAGTGTTAGCAGTTCATGAAGCTACAACAGATACAGGTTCAACACATGGATGTATTCGACAATTTTAGGCAAGTTCCATCCTGAAGCAGGAACTTGAGGTACCCAGATCCCATCCTGAGCCAATGTCTATTGAGAAGCAGCAAGAAGATGCTACTGATAGAGGCAACAGAGATTGGTCCGTACAGGTTCGTAAACTAGGGATAGATGTACCGGCATCTTGTGGACTCAAACCACACCATTTGGCCATATGTCGACCCTATTTGGGAAGGTTATGAGAGACAGTCCTCAACACCTACATCTTCTAAAGTGAGTAATCCACAACGATTGAGTATTCAGCATAATGAAATTTCATTGAAGCACAGGAGAAAGACTATGAGAAGACCGCACCCTTCATCGATGAACTTTATAAACTCGAGGACGAGTTTTCTCCGAGAGCGGGAGAATGATGTGGGCATATGTGGACGTAATCAAAATTTTAATTTTGACTCGGGCGGGTACATTCATCAAATTAGCAAGTTCGGGTCCCGAGTCGAAAGATCAAAATTTTATTTTCAATCCTGGTGGGGTGCGAGCAATTTGGATCAGGCCAAAATCCAAAGTGAACCAAGCCCAATTCCCATCAGGCCAACACATCAACTTGGGCCCAAAGACATGAAGACCCAAACACATTAATGTGCATGGCATGGGTGTTGAGTTAAGAGTTTTAATTAAAGTGGGATTTGATTTACAAGCAACGTTGGAAACTTCTACAAGCAGCAACGTTTTGGAATGGGTAGCTTATCTAATTTTAGTTAGAATTAGATATATTTAGTTATTTCCAACTTAGATATTGTGTTTAATATAGAACTTTGTTATTTTTGAAATTCGAAATTGTATGTGGGAAGGTCGGTTCCTATTAGATTTAGGAGATGTTTTTCTTATTTATTAGGTTGTAATCACTAGATTGAGGGGAGATTTTTATGAATAAAAGTTATTTCTTTTCCTTACAAACAATGGTTTGTTTTTGTGAAGAAAAGTTTCCTGCATCACGTTGCAGAGGTTCTTCTATTCCCAGGCATAAGCCTTGTGGGTTTTGTGAGTTTGTTCAGCAGTTTTAGCAGAAGTTTTGCTGGAATGCAAGACCAGGCCCAACCAGCTACGGTGGCCTTCAGTTTTGTCTTGGAAGCCCAGGAGTCCCTGCAGATTCTTCAACCTTTTCTGCAGGAGGTTTTGCCAATTCCAATTCGCAACCCAGACCAAGCAACAACGATCGTGGCTGACTTGCAGCTAGTTCTTTGATTTTGTTGCTTCCAGGCCAGTTGTGGGAAAAGGTGATCATCTGAATCAGGTGATTGGATCTATGCCTTGTAGCATCTTGCCCAATGGTGTTGTAAACAACCAACAGTAGCGTGGCAAATTTACAGGTGATGTAAGAACTACAACCAGCCAAAGTCAGTGAGTTGGGTATGGTTGTTTCTTGGAATAATTTAGCATAGTTATTTTGATTTATTTGCGATCGGGTTATTCACGTTTTTATTCAAGCTTCGGCTATAATTCAAGGTTGGGTATTCTTAATCCTACCTAGCCTACATCAGTAGCCCTCCTGCATATCCAAGTATTTTTCTATCTTTTCCATCTATCTTTTTCTCTCTTCTTTCTATCTTTCTTCCCTCCTCTTCCCATTTTGAAACCCTAGCCTTCTTGATCTTCCCCTTTCCCTTTCTTTGCTGCAGCCCATCCCTACCACCAAACTCCTACCCTAGCTTCCTCGATTTCCCTCCCTTTTCTTGTGTTGCCGCCCCATCCCAAATCAACAACCCTAGCCTTGGCCGCCACCTACTTTCTCCTCTAATAGCCGCCACCTCCCCAATTTTAAACCCTAACCCTAGCCATCACATCAAACCCTAACCCTAATTTTCTTCCTCCATATCCAGTCGCCACTTCCCCAAACCCTAAATCCTCGCCTTTCTCTTCTAGCCTTTTCTGCCACCACTTTCATGTGTTTCTAAACTGCTGCCCCAACCCATAACAGCCCCATATATTGCTGCACACTGCTACCGCACCCATCAGACACCCCTACTTTGCTGTCCCACACATTCAAGGGAACATAGTGCTGCTGTTCCACAGTTTCTCTCGTACACAATGCTACCAAACAGCCAACTTAAGCCTACCTCTAATAAAAGACCTACATATTTGATAGACCCCTTTGTTTGGGGGGGCTTTCACTGTGAATGTGACTTGGTTTGGATTGCCTTATAATCGTTTTTATTAGATTCTAGTGATTGCTTGATTATTTGTGACAGGGTTATATTCTTCAATTGAAAATGTTGATTTAGACCTTAATTTCAGCCATAGCATGTTTAATCATACTACTTGTTTCATCTTACTTGCATTAGTCTCCAAGGGTCACTAATTATTTTGTGTTCTGAAAGAAGTTTTGACATTTAGGTCTACTCAATTTTGTGTCCTACGTCAAATTTGGTATCAAGAGCTAGTTTATGATTTTCCTTTAAACATCCACGGTCCTAGATTGCATTTTATTTTGTGATAAAAAAAAAGAAAAAAAAAATCTTGCTCTGAATCATCATTACATCACAAGTCATTCATTGCATATTAATTCTAGGACACAACATATATCCAGAATCTTTCCTTACTTGCGAGTCTATAGGAACCCTAGTACGTGTGTCTGTGCATGACAACTAGGAGTTGAGTTACCTATCAGAAATGGTCAGAACCATCGAGAGATATGTCAGGAGATTAACCCCCAGTTTGGGTTACTCAAATCCTCACCCAGTTGACCGAACTTCAGAGGACACAGGAAGCCTTAAGTACTGACTTGGCAGCCGTGAGAACTAGGGTTGAAGTCTTAGAAGCCCCTAGGGAAGATGATGGTGAATTGATTCATGGGGACAATAGGAATCTAGGAGATTGGAATGGAGGCCGAAGAGTTGGTCGTGGTGGGTACCAGCCGCATAGGACATCAAGAACCAACCAACAGTGACGAACGTGTTTTGAAGACTGTTCATGTGGAAGCCCCTAGTTATGATGGTTGTCTAGAACCCAAAATTTTCTTACCGACTGTCGGACATGGATCGCTACTTTGAGTGGCATGACATGTCAGAAGTTCGACGGGTCTGTTTCGCCAAAATGAAATTGGTGGGACAAGCCCGGCTTTTCTGGACCACGGTGGAACAAAAAACTAGGAGGTTGGGAGATGACCCCCTCAATTTGACCTGGAACAAAATGAAGGAAGTGTTAAGGGAGAAATACGTCCCTCGCAAATACAGGCAAAGAATCATTGGCCAATGGAACTCATTACGTCAGGGTAACCAGACCATTAGTGAGTACATCACTAAGTTTGATGAGTTCTTTATGTGATGTGAGTTGGACGAGGAGCCCAGCCAAACCCTCTCTAGGTTTAGACTAGGTTTTCATCCTAAGTTCCAGCTTTAACTCATGTTGCATCGTGTGGAAACTTTGGAGGAAACTTACCAATTTGTGCAAGACATAGAATGGTACTTGAAACTGAACCTTCCAAAGCCATTTGACTCCCGTGGTACTAGTTTCAAGGCCACCCCTCAGGGAGTCAACCCAATCAAACCACCAGTGCTCCACCCAAGAACAAGGATGCAATCACTAAAGGAGCCTTTGGTGCAAGCTCTTCCACGAGTGGCCTACAGTGTTATCATTGTCAGGGCTATGGGCATTTTGCTCGTGAGTGTCCTACTAGGACCAGGAACCAAGAAAGAGCTCTCTTGTTGGGAGAACAGTCTAATGAAGAGACTGACCATGGAAATGGGGATGAAGAGATCTTTGAAGGAGTCAAGTCCCCAAGTGACGAGGACGTTGATGAGACAGAGGCAAATCCCCTTGCAGTGGTTAGGTGTGCTTTCACCCGATCCTAACCGTCAGAAGATTGGAGGCGAACAACCATTTTCCACACCTACATCAAGTGTGCGAGAAATCCTACAAATTGATTGTGGATAGTGCGAGTTGCACAAATGTCGTGTCTACCAGCACAGTTACTTGATTGGGTTTGAAACCTGAGCCTCATCCTAATCCCCATCGAGTTTCGTGGGTCAATGACACATCACTCTCTGTCACCAAGTGGTATCTAGTGCCCATTCAGATCCTTTCCTATCAGGACACCGTGTGGTCCTGATGTGATACCTGTGGGCGTAGGACACATCATCTTGGGCCGTCCTTGGTTGTTTGACCATGACAGGACACTGTTCGATCACTCGAACACTTGTTGTTTTGAGTACAGCGTAAGAAGATTAAAGTCACCCCTGCACAACCCAAGGACACTCCATCAAAACAAGAGGTCATAAAAAGCGACAAACCGAAGGTCCAAACAAAGGCCCAACCCAAGTCTCTACACATCATCACCGCTAAGGAATTTGAGAAAGAGACTAGTGACACCTCGGTTGTGTTTGCCCTCGCGTCTAGGGAGACCTCCCCTGAGGTTGGTATTGAGTTGTCAAAGGTTGTAGTTCCGGTCTTCCATAGGCTACCCAGAACCATTGTGTTAGATAGAGATGTCAGGTTTATGAGTTTCTTTTGGAAAACCGTATCGTACATGATGGGTACTAGGCTCCAGTTCTTTTCTGCATATCACCCCTAGACTGATGGTCAGTCTGAGGTGGTCAATCGTAGCCTAGGCAATAAGTTGTGGTGTCTTGTCGGTGAACATACGCGATCATGGGATGATGTCCTACCAATTGCAGAGTTAGCGTACAATAGCTTGGTCAATAAGTCTATAGGCATGAGTCCTTCGAAGTCGTACATGGTTATTGTTAGTGGCCTCGGCTTGCCGAGTCACCTATTTGTCAATTCCATGACTTAGGTGAAGCATTGCCTTAGGAAGATTGAAGCAAGAATACAAGACTCAAGTGGTGGTGAAAACTGAAGATCAAGTTGGAGAATCAAGCATCACCATGTGTATGGCAATCACTCGAGGTATATTGGCCATAGATGACTTTAGGTGGAACCCAACACCTTAGGATGACCCTACCTAGGCTTGGATCTCACATCTGGATAATCTAAGCCTAGTGGATGTTTGACACCAAAATCAGAACATGGACCTAATATTAAAAACCACAGATTTTATTGTCAAGACGAACATTGTGTCGGCGATACATCGTCATTGATAGGGACGACCAATCAGTGGTATAGCGATGCATTGTCCGGAAAAATGAAGGTTCTGGTTTAGAACTGTCTGTCAAACACCAGTGGTCTTAGGACGATACAATCGTGCTCACGATGTATCGCTGGGACGGGGCCGATTAAATCGGGTATAAGATCGATCGCCTAGACATAAATGATCTAAACAAAGAATCAAAGCCTGATCATGGACGATCAACCGGTCGCACGATCAATCGTGTGGACAGGGCCGACACATCGAGCGCACGACCAATCGCCCTAGGTCTTGATAAGACTTGTCTTGACAAAGCACTGTCAAAGCTGGATAGCCTCAGGCCAATACATTCGCCAACACACGATCAATCGCCAATGAACATGAACGATCAATCATGAGGCACGATCAATCATGCATGACCGTTTTCTATCCGTTGGAAAACATTTAATGTACAACGGTCATATTACAACGGCACTATTTGAATACACGATCAATCGTGGGTGCACGATCAATCGCTCGTTGTAAGTTCGGATTCTCTCTGTTTGCCTATTTAAACACCAAATCTTGTTGTGTTTGGTTGGACCTCTAACTTGGAAAATCAAAAGGCAAATCTAGAGCTCCCCACTCCTCTCTAAAACACTATACTTGGTGAATCATTCAAATCCAATCATCTTGATTGAGATTGAGACAGACAGAGAGAAAACAATATCTAAGATTACAATAGGCATATCTTAAATCCTAGAACCTCCTCCCATTGATTGTGATTGCACTACACAAGGCACATCTTTGTCATCATTCGACATCACATTGGGAAGGAGACTTCAAGAAGCATATCATCTACAAGTGAGCTTACACAAGGCAAGTGTTTCTTAGTGTTTGAATTTAATTTTCAAATCATAATTATCATAATTGTGAAGTGGACTAAAGCAAGGTGCTTGAACCACTATAAAAAATAGAGAGATAAGGACGTAACCAGGGTTTGGTCGAACCTTTCAAAACACTAGGCGATTGGGTGAAATTCCCAATCAATTGGATTGGTGGAAGTCCTATCCTATTCATGAGGGAGTAATTCCCCACACAGTGTATTTGCGATAGCCCAAGGTTGGGTGAGTCCAACAGTGGGTGCAAGTTTGTTTAAACCGAACCACTATACATCTTGTGTTGTAGGTGTTGGTCTTATTTTTGTGTGATGGTTCTAGTATTGGCGCACTCTCTTATCACACAACACATATCTAATCCGCTGCATTTCTATTAATTAATCAAGAAATTTGTGTAGACCACAAAAATTGGTGATTGCCCTATTCAACCCAACCACCCCCCCTCCCCCCCTTCCTTCCTCTCTAGGGTCAATCTTGCACCTTGTTCTAGCATGCTGGGAACTTTCAATAAGCCTAGAAAACCTATAGATCTCATTCCCATGTCAGTGTCACATAGGCTATCTGAGTCTGCACATTCATTTGCACAACATATCCATGATTTGCATGCTGAAATTAGAAGAAAAAAATAATATGAGCAATGAAAGGTATAAGTTTGCTGCAGCTTCTCATCGCAAGTTTAAGGAATTTAATGTGGGTGATTATGTGATGATTAGAATCAAGCCAGAACGATTCCCACAAGGAATTGTGAAAAAGTTACACGCTCATAGTGCGGAGCCTTTTAAAATTTTGAGGCGAGTTGGACCCAATGCATATGTTGTAGATCTTGTATCAGACATGGGCATCAGCTCTAGTTTAATGTTGAGGATCTAGCACCCTTTCAAGGTAGAACAACTTCACCCTCAAGCCCCACCCCACATCAACATCACCCTGACCCTCCTACTGGCCTTCCTGACCCACTTCATGACCCCTGGCAAGCACCTGCACAGCCTTCTCAACCTTTACCTTCCTTGCCACCTAAGAGAAATGAGATAGAATTTATCCTGGACGAGAAAGTGGTTTCAACAAATGCGGGAGGTTATCAAAAGTATCTCGTGAAGTGGAAGAACAAACCGATGACAGATGCCACCTGGTTGACTGAGGATGAGCTACAACGACTTGATCGGACCTACTGGAGAGATTTCGGAGTTTTGTCTCGCCTAGAGGTGCATTCTTCTCATCTAGGGAGAGCTGACAGCAATGCCAGGGTAGGTTTCCGTGTATATTAGAGACGATAGAGGAGAGCCACTCCAGCCCTATCATTGTGGCTCGATAATGATCTGATTGGATGACGCATGAAGGCCTCACAGTGCGCATGATTAGACTTTGAAGACCCCACACTGGGAAGGCATGCGTGTGGTTCGATATGTCTTCTCATCTGTTTGAACTCGAGGTTGAGTTTTTCTCAGATGGAGGGATTGATGCAGAGCATGTTTTATTTCACGTTTATTTCCCCTTATTTTCATTCTGTTGGTTTAGTTTTATTTTATTTTATTTGAGGGTACTTTAGTCTTTTTATTGTAATTAGGGTTTCTTTTATTTAGGGGCAGTTTGATCATGTTTTATTGTAAATATTATAAATACTCCTGGTAAACCTCATTAGAGGGGTTGTTGAATAATTATTGAAGGACGGCTAGTTTTTGCTCGACACGAGTTTACGTCCTTGGTGAGAAGCCAAGAAGGGTGAGTAGCCCTCCTCCATATCCAAGTATTTTTCTATCTTTGCCATCTCTCTTTTTCTCTCTTCTATCTTTCTTCCCTCCTCTTCCCCTTTTGAAAACCCTAGCCTTCTCGATCTTCCCCTTACCCTTTCTTTGCTGCCGCCCATCCCTACCACCAAAATCCTACCCTAGCTGCCTTGATTTCCCTCCCTTCCTTTTCATGCCCCATCCCAAATCAACAACCCTAGCCTTGGCCGCCATCTACTTTCTCCTCTAATAGTTGCCACCTCCCCAATTTTAAACCCTAACCCTAGCCATCACATCTAAACCCTAACCCTAATTTTCTTCCTCCATATCCAGTCGCCACTTCCCCAAACCCTAAATCTTCCCCTTTCTCCTCTAGCCTTTGCTGCCACCACTTTCTTGTGTTTCTAAACTGCTGCCCCAACCCATAACAGCCCCATATATTGTTGCACACTGCTACCGCACCCATCAGAGACCCCCACTTTGCTGTCCCACACATTCAAGGGAACATAGTGCTGCTGTCCCACAATTTCTCTTTCACACAATGCTACCAAACAGCCAACTTAAGCCTACCTCTAATGAAAGACCTACATATTTGTGGGATTTGACAGACCTCATTGTTATGGGGACTTTCACTGCAAATGTGAATTGGTCTGGATTATCTTATAATCGTTTATATTAGATTCCTTGATTATTTGTGACAAGGTTATATTCTTCAATTGCAAATATTGATTTGGACCTTAATTTCAGCCATAGCATGTTTAATCATAGTACTTGTTTCATCTTACTTGCATTAGTCTCCTAGGGTCACTGTTTATTTTGTGTTCTGAAAGAAGTTTTGACATTTAGGTTTACTCACTTTTGTCTCCTGCGTCAGAAGTGCAATTGCCAATATAGTTTGGTGCTTGGAATGAGTAGTATCATGTTTTGTTAATCTAGATCGAATTAGATTGAAGTTCCATGACTATACCTTAGACTGATAAGGCTCAAACCTAGACATGCACCTTGCGCCTTAGGCTCTAGGACCCCTCGACACCTAATATTGTGCCTTGCACTTTGACTACTATGGGTGTTTGAAAGAATTATTTGCAAAAGATTATGTTACATCGAAACAAAAAGAAAATATTTTCAATGTAAAAAAATACAATATTCAGCTGACACATTTTTACATCTCAAAAATGAGCATAACGTGGAGGTTATGTAAATAACACCATGCAACCAACAGCAAATGAAAGAACCTATTCTCACCTGCAAAATAGCAGGGCTATTTTCTTCTTCAGCAGCAGCAACAACTGCTTCAATTCCCTCAAGATTATAAACGTTGAATGCTCCAATTGCATATCCTCCCTTCCTTGCATCCTTTATATAAAAAGGTATCATAAATATATGAAAATGACATGTTCTGGAACTAAGAGGAAAGTCATCTTACAAGAAGCATGTCCTTTGTTGTTGGTCTACCAAGACTAGCCCAGTTTTTAACAACATCAGCAACTGCATTATTGTCGCCAACATTACCTATGCAGAGACAGACATTGAAGGGTACATGCAAGACAGACATTAGAATATGATAACGAGGAAAATATATGAAATATAAAAATAGACTCATCTAAGGGCAACCTATCTGATACATGTAGAGAGAAATCACTACGAATAAAGAAACTATTGAATTGAATGTGCCGTAATATGCAGTATTAATTACCATTACTGGCATTAAAATGACATGATACAAACTGGTAACAAAGGGACAGACACAAAATATCCAGTTGTAGAATTATAAAGTAACAGTCAGCCTGAACTAGGAATTACCTGGAAAAACGATATACGGAACACCAGGATGTCTACTTTCAGGACCCAGTTGCCACAATGGAACACCAGCTAAGGCTTGTCCAACTACCTTAGCACGCTTTGCTTCCAAAGCCTTCACAGCAAGATCCGATGAGGTGATACCGCCCTGGAATTATATTGTCAAAAAATGAATCATTTTCTTTTCATGATTTTGTGAACAAATTAGTTACTGAACTATCACAAATTTCCAACTGACAAAAATACAACTGAAACATATACCTCACAAGAATAAATGATGAAGAAAATGCAGAAATAGTTTATGTTCTAAATTTATTTTATTTTGAGAGCAAGACATTGTAAGATTCCAAAATTAATGAGTGAAGCTTTAAAATTTAAATAATATTTTATGTGAATTTGAATAAATAAATAAACAATTTGTCCTCCAATCAAAGATATGATACTATAGGCTGTAAGATTGAGCCACTTGGTTGTGATGATTGGCAGTCTCATCTGTAAGATCAGAAGGCACAAATACATCTGTCAATCTTAGACAGCTTTAGCCCATATCACTATTGGGGCTCTAGCATTTTTTCTGACACTGTTGGCAGGAATGTTGGATTTCCCTTGAACAAGAAAGAACACAACACTATAAACAGATCATGGATCCACTTATCTGAGGAATCAGGATCCGTATTGGTCTAACGCAATTGGAGAACAGGCAGGAAAACAACAACAAAATCAACTCCACAGTAAGCAAAGGACTCTTACAATTGGATCTAGCTCTCTCCTTGCAATTACAGAGATGCAGGAAAAACTCAATCTAGAAATGTTGATTCCACCACTTACAAAAACGTCAAGTACACCCTTAAACCTCTTTGCATTTATATAGCAGATAAATACACCCACCATGATAAGCCCCCACAACATAGAGCCTGGTTGTTGATCATCCAGGTTTGGCTATTAATAAAAAACAAATAGACAAAGGTAATGGTAACAAAAAATATATATTGTAAGATTATTTTTTTGAAACATTAACGACTAATTCCATTAAAATGAGAAGAAATTACAAAGAAGGATCCAGGTATAGGAGAGATATACTCTGATCAAGACGAAGGAGAAAAAAATAAAAGAGAAGAAGAAACATGAACAGAAAAAAAAATACAACAAAACAAACATCCTCCCTAAGAGGACCCTAGCTCCCCAAATTCCCAAGGCTGGTTAGAAGAAAAGATTTCCAAAGTTCCTCTTCGCTTATGAACACCAACTTTTGCCAAGAAGTCTACTACATTGTTAGCTGAACGGGGTATATGAGTGAAAGTGATGCCTCCCATTTTGCACAGCCTCCAAATGTCCCTAGCAATACATAACAATGTCCACGGAGGGGATTTCCTATTACTAGCCCAGGAGATGGCATTAGTTGAGTTGTAATGACCCGGACTCGAGGTAACGGGTCAGTAGTGATGGGTACAATTAATTTAGAAAATTATCTTAGTTGAATATGATAGTTAGTTTAAATTGATAAATTTATTTGGAGAAAACATAATTTAATTTAGGGATTGAATATTAGACCCCGATTTCACACTTTCCCCTCAATGAGAGTTTACAAATTCATCCCCTTCGAATTAAATTAAGGGAATGGAAAATAAATTATCAACTTAGATTTTTATTCCCCTAAATTAGAATTTCAATTAGAAATATTCAATTAAGAATGTGAAATCAATAAATAAATTCTAATTTTTAAGTGTCTAGAAATTAATTGATGAGTGACAAAATTAATAAAGGACAATTTATTAAAATCAATAATTTAAAGGGACCTACCATTAATAATTGAACTAACCATAGGAGTGAATTTTATAAATAAATAAATAAATTCATTTTAAAAGTTTTTAGTTGAAGTTTTATTTTAAAATTGTAATTAGGTGTCACATGGTTTTTTGCCCAAAATCGTGTGGGCCTTTTAAGACCCACACCCCTTTTGTTTCTTTTATTTTTCCTAAGTCCCCTTTTCTCTCCCAAAGCCCCTTTAGTATCGATGGAAAGAGTCCTTCAAATCCCTCTTTCCCCTTCCGTCTCCTTCAGTAGTTTCCAAAATCTTCTCCTTCCTTTCCTTTCTTCAATGGGACTCAAATCCCTTTCCCCTTTCTTTTCTCCTTCCGTTTTTCCCTTCCGAAATTGGGGCAGCCGACTCAAGCAGCCATTTAAAGCCAAGCAGAAGAGGGAAAACGGCGATTTTTGCGATCCCTAGCACTGCAACTCTCTCTCTCGGCATCGTTCTCACTTCTCCTTTCGAGTATTGTGAATCAGAAGCCTTCTGCCT
The DNA here is from genome assembly GCA_013350335.1 of Chimonanthus salicifolius. NCBI lineage: Eukaryota > Viridiplantae > Streptophyta > Magnoliopsida > Laurales > Calycanthaceae > Chimonanthus > Chimonanthus salicifolius. The sequence goes on along the minus strand of CM023535.1, from coordinate 58,542,812 downwards.
GTAGCACGTGGAAACAAGTGTGATCTTTCCCCAAGCTCCTCTCGGTCTTGTTCTTGTACCCAGATCCAAACGCAGCCATCTGTATCTAGCTAACCAGGTATGTCACTTTCTTCTCTTGGATTCCTCTTCTTTTCCTTTCTCTTCTCTGTTTCAAGATTTGATACCTTGCCAATCATAGCTGTCCCTCATCCGTGAACAGTACCTGCCCAGTTCTCTTCCCCAAATGACTAAATGTGGACTGATTTCAGAGTTTGTAGAATTTGCCCCTATTTTGCCGATCGTACTGTGACCCAGATCTGTCCCACCATAGGTCTATTCCTTCTTCCAAACAAATGCATAGAAGTAGATGCCCTGTTATTTACATTTACCTATGTGAATTGATGAAGAGAAACTAGATAAACTATTAATGTAACTAGGTGTTATCTGGGACTGATTTCTCAAGTCTGCTGATCGTGGATTTTTTGGGGACTGTTTGGGACTTAACACAGCCTAAACTTGGGTGTTTCCCCTTGCTGTCCCACTGTTCCAATTCAGCCAATCAAGTGACTGTTTTGGTTAACCGACCCCTTTGGCACAGTATTTCTTGGTTTGGATATTTTAAGGTATGCCCATTACAATCCATAAATTCAGATAACTGTTTGTGGAGTATAAATTTTACTTGGTGATGCCCAAAACAGTTTATGAATTCCAAATTTATTTTGAAAGACTTTTACTTTATTTTACAGCAACAAATCTGATCTTTCCTTAAAGGTTTGGCCGTAATGTTAGTATATAGTCTAAACCGGTATGGATTTTCGTTTACTGGTTTTAGTCTATGTTACTAAACTGTTTTATAATAAAGGATTCCGAAATTTACAGTAGATACCTAAGCATTGTCTTATTTTATTTTCATACCTATTAGAAAAGGATATTCCTACAAGACCCCCTTAAAAGTGGGTAACTCATGTCCAGGTTTTTATTCCATCTTCTTCAGTCTCACCTATTTTCCCTTTTCTATTCTTAATGCTGATAGCATATTATTACTGCTAGTTAAACCTTATATAAATATACAAACTCTTTGGTTTATGATTTTGAATCCTTGTTACAGTGGTTACTGTACAACCTTTTCTTATGTGGTTTTCTTTAAGTTAAATGATTGACCAATGCGAGTTTATAACTACAACTATACTATTATTTATTATATTTTGAGCGAAGTTATCAGAAAATTTAAAGAGAAGGTTTTTATCTTATTTTAGTACCAAGTTGGATTAGGCTTGACGTGGTCGTACATTGTATGAACTCCACCTTTACCCTTAACCATGGACCTTTAGATAACCCATAGACTAAATTTGGGGCAGCAACATACTTCACCTTAATGTAAATTACCGAAGAAAATAAATAATCCTCATTTTAATAACACGTGAAATCTTTAAATCGTATTCGCAGCAAACTTTGATCTTCAAGGCTAATATCTCTTGGAAAGCGTTTGGGTTCATTGTTGGCACTTCACAAACTTTTAGGTGAGGGAAACAATTCACTACATACCATGTATTTATATAATCTTCTAGTTGTTGTTGTGCAATGAAAATTATGCATTGTTTTGTATGTTATGAATATAATTGTTGGATCTAGAAAGACTGGATGCATGTTAATGATGCTTATAATCCGGTGCTCACTCACAGGAATGTAAGAGAGATCTTAGCTAAATATTATATTGGCCGTGAGGAGATCCAGTCCGCCCGCATTGTAAAATCTAACCATTAATATATATTGAAAGATTCAATGATTTCATATTCGTAGAGTAGTGAATAATTGTATGGTATTGTTGAAATGCAATATTGATTTTTCATGTTTGAAGGTTGGGCTATATGATTCAAATCATTATGATGCTTAGATTATTGATATGTTTATTTCAAGGTATATGCATGCTATAGCAAGTGAGATATCGATTATGATGTGATAATCTGCTTAGAATGGAAGTTATATTGTATAAGTATGTCAGGATTAATTAAGCATGTTGAAATGGCATTGAGCATAGCATTGGGTATAAGGGTGCGATCCATGATTGTCACGAAGACCACGACGGTGGTAGTATTGTTAGCCTCACTTTAAGTGGGAAGACCATTATGGTAGATAAGATGTGATATCCGTGACAAGTCATGAGGGCTGTTATTTGGTGGTAGGTTGTGTTATCCTCACTTTATGTGGGAAGGCCATTAAGACGATGTTGTGTTAACCTCGATTCGTCGGGAAGACCACCAAATATCAGTAAATGTAATAATGGGTTGGAATATGGCATTTGGCATTGAGCATTACATTTTGCAGAGGCATGAGCATGTAATAAATTGTTATTCTTGCTTATTTGAAATATCATTGAGGAAGTAGGAATATCATACGCTATGTTTGTATTATTGTTTTCTTCACTGGGATGGAGCTCATCCCTTACATTGCAGGCAATCCCTTGGACTTGGGTCTGAACGATCATCACAACTGAGCTTAGAAGGCCAGGAGTCGATGAAGAATTCGTAGAAAGGCTTAGTTAGTGCAGAACTTATTATTTAGATTATAAGTTGGTTGTTTAATTGATTTGAGACTTTGAGAAAGTTGTTTATTCTTTTATTTTTAATGTGTGGAAACTTGGATAATGAATTCAAGTATGGATTAATTTTGAGAACTCTTTAATGTGATTGTTATGGGAATGTGAGTAAGTGATGCGTTTAGGAATCCTTATGTGAGTGATATTTATCCCTTTGAGTTATTTGGGAAGCTCAAATGAGATGTTATGTCTTCGAGCAGGTTGTAGGCTTGAGGAATTTTGGTGGCTTGTGAATGTAATTATGTTCGTTTTGAATTTAGCCACAGATTTTGAAAGTAAGACCCGTTTAGAGCAGTAGGTAATTTAAATTTATACAGTCAGATCACGCACGTCTAGGTGTTGAATGGCGGGGCGTGACATGAGTCACCTTCAATAATGAGATTACCGTTCCTAAACTTGGACCAAACCTGAAGTTTTCTCCTAATTGCTCTTAGTTCTGTCTCGTTTGACTCCATTATCCCTGCTGGTTCAGAAAAAACAACCAACATTCTACCTTTACCATCGTATAACACACACCTATACCTGCCGGGCCGGGCTTATCCGTTGCTGCCCCATCTACATTGAGTTTACAAGAATCTAGGGGAGGTGCTACCCACTCTACGTAACTGCTTTCGACCACTACCAACCCCTTTCAAACAACCTTCCCAAGACAAGTAGAAATCCTCCGGTGCTAGATCTGAAAACTCCTTACACACAGACAACCAACCTATCACTTGCCATTTCGCCTCTCAAACACATCTCTAGGAGCACCCCTCTTTCCCTAAAAAACCCTCCCGTTGCGTTCTTTCCAAATTGTCCACGAGACGGCGAATGGAACCATTTTCCAAGCCACTCTATATCTACCTCTAAGCCACGAATAAATCCTCCACTTCACTACCTAAAACCCATGAACACCCAAACAACCTCAAAGAGTACCACACAACCCACGTGAATCGGAACTTACATAGCAAATGGTACATTGCCTCCTCTTCATCCTTGCACAAAGGAGAAACTGAAGGCGCCTCATTCGGAAGTACACCTCTACTCCTGAGATTATGCCTCACTAGGATCTTCTTCTTCAAGGTTGTCCACATAAAAAACTGGATTCTAGGGTATATCTTATTGTTCCAGGAGAGATTGCAAATAGGGGGTGAAAATGAATTTGCTGCATATGTTGCTTTCAGGACTGATTTTACCCAAAAAGACCCTGACGGCTTCAATGACCAGACCCACTTGTCCTCATCCTCTATCCATAAACTGATATCTCTTAGGATTCCTAACAAGGCTTGGTGGATGGCTTCTTCAAAGTCCCGCAATGTTCTTCTGAAAGATATTGACCACTGTGATGTACCATTAACCTCTCTATAATAATCGTTGATCAAAGTTTCACGATTTCGAGCCACTCTAAAAAGTTTGGGGAATACTTCATTAATGGATTCTCTCCCACCCAAATATCCCTCCAGAACAACACTCTAAAGCGATTGCCAACTTGCATCCTAATCCTCCTTTGGAATATCTCTCCAACCTTTCCTTCCCCGCTCCCTACCCTCATCAAGGATTTTACTACCGACGAACTGACCCTAGCAGCTCTACAACCTAGTCTCCACCCCCGGGGTCACCCATGCCATATATTGCTACTTATACCTTCCTCCACAATGCCTCTCTCTCTAAAGAGAATCTCCACAACCATTTACTTAGAAGGGCAAGATTCATATCTGTAATACTGTAAATCCCCAACCCACTCTTCTCCCTCAACTCTCTAGCCTCTTCCCAGTTTCGCTAGATGGATTTTCCTCGTATTCCCATTCCCCTCCCACAGGAAGTCTTTGAATTTTCTCCATCTTTTTTACCACTCCTTTAGGTATTTCAAACAGAGAGAGTTGGTAGGTGGGAAGATTCACCAAACACGATTTGAGTAGATATATATTGCAAGATGGATGAATAGAATACCATTGAAAGATAGAATTAGGAATGAATATGTGATGTAGGCTAGGACGAATAAATCGTCGAAACTTGAGCACTGTGCGGAAGCTTGATATGGTTTATTAGGACTAAATCTCAGAAAATACTAGCCCAAATAAATCAATTCATAAAACCAACTTGGATCTAACACAACCCGTTGATTTTACATCAAAATCCAACTCACCAACGTCCTGGAAAAATATCTTCAGCCAATCACTGTGGCTTAGTGAATACCCAATGGCTTTCAACCAGGAATAATGGGCTTAAATGTTTAATCACTCTCCATTTTTTATTCAATCGCTCAACGTTTACAGACATGTAAACATACCTATTTCAATCGTCGGAACAAAGCTGGATTTTCCAGCAATTCTCTGCAACTTATTGCAGTCTTGAACTTCACAAACACACCACGGTTTGGAAAGAAATTAAACTAAATTTTATTCATAAAAAATCTCCCTCAATTCTACTGATTACATGCATTATATAGAAAAATTAAAAACCTAACCTAAGTGGGAACCAACCTTCCTACGAATTTCAAAAGTAACAAGTTCTAAATTAAATAGAACACCTAAGTTGGAAATAAATAAACTAGGTAATTGCTACCACCGATTGAAATACCCATTCCTAATTTGATTAGGATTATTGCACCCGTCGGGATTGTTTGACTCAATTGAAGTCGGTCAAAACTGGGCCATGCACATGCTTGGACTTCACAAGAATTGGGCCTGAATTGTTGGGCTTGGCTCGACGAACTTGGATTTGGCTTGAATTCTTGACTTGATTAAGTCCACTATCCATCTTCAAATTTCCACTCGGATACCCGCCAGGATCGAAGATATAATTTTCATTTGTTGACTCGAGGCCCGATCTAGCTAATTTGCTAATGCACCCGCCCAGGTCAAAATCATAATTTTGATTTAAGTCCACAGATGCCCGCATCAATATGTTAGTGCCCCAGCTTGCCGAATCCCTATGTTAGTCAATTCCATGACTCGGGCAGAAGCACTTGCTAAGAAGCTTGAAGACTCAAAGAGATCGAGAGTGAAGATCATGCTCCATCGGATTGAAGTTCATCGTACATGGTAATCACAACAGGTATTTGGCCATAGATGACTTTAGGTGGTACCCACACCTTAGAAGGACTATCTCTAGGCTTAGTTGAACAAATGGTAAATCCATAAAGAAGCCTAAGAGAGGAAGTTGGACAGTGAACTGGTAGTGAACTTGGAAATATGAATTAAGTTCACTATCAGCTCGACCAGTCGTTCTCACCGATCCCTCGGTGAAGACAGGATCGACCCATCATGGTCGAAAGACTGATCGACCAGATTGACAAAGGTTCTGGAACGTAGAATTGTCATTCTGGGTATATCTCTGATCGAGAGTCTCGTATGTACCGACCCCTCGGTGAAAGATTGAAACGACCCCTCGTGGTCAACAACTCGTCGATGATAACTTATGAGTTCTAGAACTTAGAACTCAACTGGACTCTCGAAAAAACAGATATCTCGGTAATTCAAGACCGATCGAGAGTACCAGGACCGACCCCTTGGTAAAGGGCGACAGGTCGGTCTAGGTAAGACTAGTTTCTGGACTTGAAACTCTGTTAGCATGGTGTTGCCCCAGACCAAGCTTCTCGTATGGACCGACCTCTCAGTGCCATGACTGTCGACCCATCGGCGACATCGACCTGTCGACCGAAAAGTAATAATGCCGTTGGGAGTGCATTTAATGTGCAACGGTCGGGTGGTTGATCAGTGATAAATATGAACACCGACCTTGTAGTGACCCGACCCAGAGTAGCGAGTCAATAGGTAGGATCAGTTTAGTAAATTAATTTTGTTTATGCAAATTTGATACTTTGTTTTAAGTGAATGAAAAAAATATAGTTATTAAATTAGATCCTAATTATCAGAGTTGAGACTTCAATTAGAATTGTTCAGTTGAAAATTAAATTTTACATTAATAATGTTAATAAAGATTCCCGATCGCACACAAACCCCATCCTAAATTAGTGGTCACTGGAAATAAAAGGTAATGAAAATACATAAGTTTGGTATATGGAAGAGTAATTAAAATAGGAGGGAATTTAATAAACCTTACTCTAAAATTCCATTCAACAGGAAAATTCTATCCTTGTAACCCCAAGTGGGGCCTACATGTGAAACACATCCCCTAAAATCTCTAAGTGTCGATGGAAGCCCCAAATAAACCATTCGTTCCTGTCCTTTCTCCTCCGAAACGGCAGCAACCCAAATCCCCTTCACCGTCATACCCTAATGGAAAAGTTTCCCCCAAATTCAATCTCCTCTCCCTCTTTCCTTCTTCAAAATGGAAACAAATACTTGGCACCCACCATGTTTAACTCTTCCAATCCGAATTTCTCTCGGGATACCCAGCCAACCTTGGATTCCATAAATCCACGCGGTGCCGGTTGGTTTTCTCTCTTCATCTTCCCTCTTTGTTTTCCAACCTTCTCTGGTGGCAGCAGCATTGGAGACTTTGAGCAGCAGCAGCCCTAAGGCATCCTCTCACTTTCTCTCTCTCCCCTTCCTATCTTCTTACTCGGCAAACAGATCTGTTAATCAGCTTTCTTCCTGATATTTTTTCCAGGTTGGTGCCTTCAACTATTAATTATTTTTAGGGTAATTAGTTTATGTAAATTTTTAAGAAACCAAACTTATCTTTGTTCAACTGGGGACTGATTTTCAGTCCAAGATTGGCTTGGCGTGGGGACTGGATTTCAGTCTCTGGATTTCTGTAAGAGATCTCATAACCATTGACAATAGGAGTTATTTTTCAGCCCTTAACTGGTTGATTTTAAGAATGGCTTTCAGTCTTGGACTGCTGAGCATGACTTCAGAGAACCCACCTTACTCTATTTTCTATAGTAATATGATAAGTATATTAAGTGACCCAAATTCCATCTACCCGGTCTTTTATACAAAGACAGTTGACCCTCAATCGTCCCAAGTTGGGACTGGTTCAAACTTAAACTACAGTTTTGTTTTATTTCACTATATTATTATAAAAGATAGGATTTTGGAAATTTATAAAATTGTTTAAATGGTATACCTTCTTAGTTTGTGGTAAAGATCAACTAACTATGTATTTGATTTATCAAGATAGTCTTAGTATTTTATCCAGACCGGACTAGTAAAATCTGTCTATATTTTACCCAAACTAGACCCTTGAACCAATCTTTTACTGTCCAACCTGAGATCTGGACAGTTTTCCAAGGTCTGATACATGTATGGTAGATTACTAATTTGGATCACTTAGACCCCATTAATATTCACCGATTTAGTTTTTAAACTCTGGTTTAAGACTCTAAGTTTATAGTCACAATGTAAAGACTAGAAACTGAGGGTATTTGACTCAATTAAGTTTAGTGATGAGATTGTTTTGTTTTGTCATACATGGAGAACGAACCAGGAGTCGAGAGCGAACCCGGCACCATTCGTACCGCTTCGTGAATTTTTTGCCTCCGCTGATCACTTTTGACTAGGTAGGTTTTCCTACATTATTGAAGCACTAAAAGTTATGATTTAAATATGATATCTTGTTATTATAAATGTGATGATTGATTTTCTTCAAATTTATGTGAAAGAGATGATGTTTATTTACTTTTGAAATATTTAAGATATTGTCACGTATATTATATGGAATTTAGCATCATGATACATTCATGTACCTCATGCATATAGCATGGGATGAGAATTGCATTACCCGAGACAAAGCTGAGCTGTCCGGACATTCTTTGGTCTCAGAAATAAATTGATGAATTTGAATAAATATTAATATTTGGCCGCGTCCATTGTTATGAAGATACGGCATTGAGTTGGGCCAGAAAGACTCCTGGGTAACCAGTCCCCAAACCCTGCGCAGAGAGAGGAGACCACATTCCACCGATAGTCTCGGTTGTTAAATTTGTGGATAGGGAACAGCACCCTCGTGGTTGCCGCCTGGAATGCCGGAACATAATTGGCCAATGATAGTAACCATTGAGAATAAACGACTCATAGTCGATACATGGGGCATGAAAAGGGCATTCATTATTCATGGCACTCATGACATGACATTGCATTATAATTACTATTTGAATTCTGAGATTCCTATTATGCAACACATTTATGTTATAAAATGTGATTCTCCTAACATTGATTTCGAATTATATGTATTTTACTATAACCCTTCTTGGTGCACTTTCCTTTGATCGGAACTCCTACTGGGCGTGTTGACTAAGCCCATATAATTTCCCCTTTTTAGATGCTAATGCAAATCAAGGACAGGAAAGCGAGGTCGGACCAAGTGGAAGTCAGGCATGAGCGAGATAGACGCTAGGAGATAGCGTGAATAGTGTAGTTCGATTTATTTTAATTTAATTTGGAGTCAATATAGTTTATAGGAGATTTTAATTTGAGAATGTAATAACTTAGTCACTTTGTGTTCGGATATTTGTGTTTGGTTTATGGAGAACACTTCATTTTTGCTTAAGATGCGAGTATGTTATGATCATGATTTATGATTTTATTTTCCGCTATTTGTTCTAGCATGTTGTAACTGTTATCATGGACTACGATCCATGCACGTGCTAGGTTGGGCCAGTCGAGGGTCGAGTTTTTCGGACTCGGACTTGACTCGCGTTGTGACACTCGCCTCCCTCCGTGGAAATCTTTATCCATTTCACTCTGATCTTACTCTCGGGAGGGAGTGGTGTTACAGACTTGTCGGTATTGGACAGTTTGAAAAACTGTGAAAACTCCTCTATAAATATGAGTGTTGTGTAATTGTTTAATCATCTTCCTTGAGCTGAGAAGAGTCATACACTCTAAGGAACGATCAACACTCTTGTGCTGAGAATCATAAACAACCAATCTATTGATTGAGTTTGAAAGTGAGAAAGAGAAGAGGAAAGAAAAGACATAAACTAGAAAATCTTTGGTAAAACCAGTTTCCTTGTCACCCTAATATTGTGATTGCTTTACGACGGCTACAAGGAGGGCGTTGGCACACATTGGGTGGATCTTCAAGAAGCACACATCAACGAGAAAGGGCTTCAAAGGCAAGTGCTTCTTGGTTTTAATTTTTATTTAAATTCTTTGTCCCGAAAGTGGAATAAGGAGGAATGGCTCCGGAACCACTATAAAAAACTCTAGAGCGTTGTCTCTGGCACAGTGGTGGGTGGAATTTCTACTCTAATTGTGAGGGTGTAAGTCCCCACATAGTAAATTTGAGGATAGCTTAAGGTTGAGCAAGTCCTAACAATAGATGTAGGTTGGCGAACCGAACCACTTTATATCTTGTGTCCTTGTGCTTGTGGTGTTAGACTCTTTTCTTGTGTTGATTGTTTAATCACATTTGCTAAAACACAATCACTTGATTGTTGTATCCGCTGCACTAATTAATCAAGTAATATTTTAAAATGACCAACGAATTTAGATTGACCTATTCACCCCCCTCTAGGGTCAATTATATTCTAGCTTGCAAAGGGGACTTTCAGAATATACTAGAGAACCTTCATAGTAAGCCCCAATAGAAAAAAAATGAGGGAAACTTGCGTAAAATGGTTTGAGCATGTAAGTAGGAAACCTTAAATGACCTTTGTGAGAAAATTGAAAAGTACAAATAGACGGAACAAGGAGAGGTAGACCTTTAAAGCCTTGGTTGGAAGGGCAAGGGATATAACGGATTATCTCAGCATTTGTAGGCTAAAATAAATTAAGTTGGATACATCTACATCACCGTGCAAAAAAGTAGTGACATTAGTAATCACAAATGAATTAAATAACGCCATTTGAAATAAAAACGATAATGGCTCATGTATCCAACAGTATGAGTCCAACAAATTATGTAAAAGTGTTTAAAAAAGTGAAGTAAAATACTCAAGTATCTCTTTCAGTAGTAGTAAGAAGATGGACTTTTTCTATCAATATATATATACACATCCATACATACACACACACACACACATATCTAGGGAGTGTCTCTCCCACGAAATCGAGCTTTTGGTGCGAAAATGTGAAATTCAATTTAATTGGATCCGTACATAATTTGTTGGCATTGGTTTCATTCAGTGTTAACCCAAATGTTTCACTTTTAACTTTTAAAGACCTTGGGGTAGGTGCATGCACCACAATGGCAAGTACAAGCTTGAAAGAGAGAAAGGAATCTAACTCTTGCTTTTTTGTGTTACTATTATTTTATGGTCTATATTTTTATATTAAATTTGTCACAATTATGATTTTGTGATATAGATTGTTGATCATAATAAGACAAAAAAGTTATAAGAAATATTCAAAAATGAGATATTATTAGGTATTTGACCATTCAATATTTTATTGTCTACAATGATAGACTCAGATGATAGCAATTTTTTTTTATGTTTTTTATGAACAATTTATTTTAAAAAGGCAAGAAAATAATTTAAAATTACATCCCGTGTATTCCACATATTGACAGGTAAATTTTTTTGACATGCAAGCTTGTGGAACCGTTCCATCCCATCTCATCTACTCTCTCCCTTTCACCAAAGTTGTGACTTGTATTAGGCACACAACGGCCCTTGTATTACACATTTTTTTTTTTATAGTAGGCCATAGTTAGAGATAGGGCCCATGAGATATCCTTGTGTTTGAGGCACGGTGTGGGAAAGAGAGAAAAGTGCCACTGAGGGCATTGAAAGTCCCACATTGCCCAGAGAGTTTGGAGTGCTATGGGATATAAGTCGGGACGCCTCCTCTTTCTAGCACAAGGCTTTTTGGGGCGCTAGTATGGGATAGTGCTCTAAGAACAAAGCCATGAGGGCCCGTGTGGGCCCAAAGCGGACAATATTGTACTAGGCGGGACGGCTTGTTACAACCCACTACTAAGAAAAAATGTTATTAAAGATATAAAATAAATCACTTGGAAGTTATGTCTACATAGATTGAAACCAATATGATCATCCTAGCCCTTGATTTTGAGATCTAAAATTTCAACCTTGATTAAAAAAATGTAAAATCCAATGGTGAAAATCATTTGAATGAATATTTCAAAAAAATTGTTAATTATCCAAGAATAGTTAAAGTCCATGAAAGGTTGAAATTGACAAAATGTTATCCCAATTTTTTTAATATGTAGAAAATATATATGCTAATAGATCTGTGCCAGAGAAACAAGATAAATGATATGTGTAGTCATTTTTTGAGGGCCAGTTGTGCACAAACACGCCAAGTCCCTTAGGAGATTGTGTATGAATCCAATGAAATGCAATTTTGTATTTTTACACCAAAACTCGGTTTCATGGGAGAGACACACTACACACACACACACAAAAGAATAGAAACTTTACAGACAAGGGATTACCTTGGCAAGAATATAGCGAGGTCTTGTATTTATTCGTCTAACGATTTCCACCAACGCAGAGCTGACTTTAGAATTAATTTCTAAACTCTCAGAGGGAGCTGCAGAGTAACAAGAATAATAAATTGCTAGACAAATATCCCCACCAGAAATCCATAATAAGGAGTATTGAAACAAGGCAGTTTAAAATTATCACCTCACATTTCAGCTTAGATCAGTCATTGAGTCAAATTTCAGGAAATACATTTAAGGCTAAACGTCATAAGTTGCAAGATCCCTCTCTCACTCTCTATCTTGCTATAAGTTGCAACATCATCTGTATGTATGTATGCTGTCATTCTAATGGTAAGGATGACAACAAATGCCAACATTTCGGACAGGTGGGGTCTACCTATTAAAACTCCAAACATTCATTAATCTCTATACACTTACATGTCTCTTTTCAGATTTTGTGAAACTATAATAGACCTATGTTGGATAGGTTTCAATTCTCTAGGATTAAGGAGGAAAAGGTGGATTAGCTCGAAAGGGATTTTAGTAAGGAAGAGATTAAAGAGGCCTTAGAGAGTGTAGAGGGGGACAAGGCACCGACTCTGGATGGTTTTAACTTCAGGTTTGTTAAAATGTGTTGGGACACGGTGGGACCTGATGTCTTGAAGGTGTCTAAAGAATTAAATGAAAGAGGCATTATTAACAAAGGTTTGAAAAACTCCTTTATCACACTTGTTCCTAAAAGGGAGTTCAAAAATCTCTCATTTCAGACCCATTAGCTTGATAGGTAGTGTTTATTTGCTGGTGGCTAAGGTTCTAGCGAGAAGGTTAAAGAAGGTTGTAAAGGACAACATTGGTGAATCTCAAGGAGCATATGTGGAAGATAGGCATATACTTGATGGGGCTTTGATTGAAAATAAGTTGGTTCACATTAGAAAAAAGGATAAAAACCAGGTATTTTGTTCAAAATCGATATGGAGAAAGCTTATGACTTCGTGGACCAGAACTTTGTCGGTTACTGTTTTTTAATTTTTTTGGAGCAGTAACAGGAAAGACTTTTATTAAAAACAAAGCAGATACAAAGAGAGAGTACAAGGCCTAAGAGAATTAGGCCCAGAAAAGAAACAAGAAAGAAAACAAACAATCAAAACAAGAAACAACAAAAAGAAAAAGAAAAAGAAGTAAAACCCGGCTGCAGCCAAGCACACTAATCTCCTAGAAGCTGAAAGTGCCATGAATCGAACCACCGACTCCATTATTCGCGAAAAAGTCTGTCACTCCATTGGTTGAGCGGCTGATATGCACAAATGACACCTCCAAGCCCGAGACTGGTTCCTTGATTTCCCTAACCAGAGTGATTAGCCTCCAAGGGGACGCTCCAATCCCCTGGCCATTTCCCTAACCAGAGTGTCGGTTACCTTTTTATAGAATGGCTTTTGGTGATCGGTGGTAGAAGTGGATGAAAGCATGTGTGGAAGGGTCTTCTTACTCTATGTTAGTTAATGAATCTCTTATTGATCCCATTGAGGCTCATAGGGGTCTTAGACAAGGTAGCCCTATCACCTTTCATGTTTACGCAGGTTGGGGAAGGTTTGAACAAGTTGGTGGAGAAGGCAAGGGATATGGGTATTATTTAAGGTTTCTCAGTGTTGGAGGGCAGACAAGTTGTGACCCATCTACAAATCACAAATGATACATTGTTCTTTTGTCATTGTCTAAGGAAGAAAGGTTACGAAGCCATCTTGAGATGTTTTGTGTTGGTGTCTGGCTAGAGGGTCAATTTAGGGAAAGTACCCTAATAGGAGTTGGGGTGGAGGAAGGTCTCCTTGGTAGGCTAGCTTTAGAGATAGGGTGTGGGGTGGGGAGTTTACCTTTCATTTATGTGGGTTTGCTGATTGGTACCAATCTGAGATCTAAAAGGTTTTGGTCCCCTGTCATTGAGAAGGTGGAAAGAAGGTGGGTGATCTTGTCATTGAGAATTAGTGTGATTTGGTCTCCTCCCCCGCCCGGTGTTCTCAAATTCAAAGTAGACGGGCCAACAAGAGGTAAACCTGAAGCAGCAGGTGATGTAGGACACGCAACAAAGACCCAATTAGTATTTCCTATTTTCGTATATTTTTATTTTTAGAATTCTTGTTTAGCAAGGATGCCAGGTCGTGGCTTTCCTAGTTTGTTTAAGAGTCTAAGATGAGATTAGATGTTGTTGTAGGATTGGAAACCACTCACGTGGCCTTCCAAATCCATTTAGGAGAATTGGTAATAGAGTACTTTGCTATTTTGAGTTCTTAGTTTTATTATAAATACCATGGATGTAACAGAGGAACCTTACCTCTTTCGAACTTATGAAATAAAATCCAGATTTGATCATCTTTTGCCTTCGAGCCAGGATTCCTCTTGCTGCCTTAGTTGCAGACGATTTTCCCTTGGTGGTTCAATTCCACTTGAGTTCCTTGTCGCAGATCTTGGGCTTAATCCCAAGTGAAGACATTCACACTGTTCTCTAGGCTTCATCCCAGAGTCGTTCGCTTCGCCCTCACCTCTGCTCGTTGAATCTCAGTTAGACAAGTCAGCCAACATTTGGTTTTGCCTTTTTGATCTCGCCTCCTTTCGCTGTCTTATTCTACCAAATCCAGGTACCGACAGCCTTCTCTCTCTTTTCCTTCGATTGCCCAAGCTTCCGCCTATGTTAAGGTTCAACATCAGATTGGACTCTCCCATCGCCAAATCCAGGTGCAGGTAGTCTTCCTTCACCTCCTACCCCTTCGCCTCTTCTTCCTCTCCGATTCCTTCTTCTCCATCTTTCGCTACAAGCCTTCTACAAGCCTCCCCTTTTTCCTTCTTGCTTCCGCCACCATTGCCCCTCTTTTGTTTCCACTTTCTTTACTTTTTCTACCCCATTCGTATTTTACCCTAAGTTATCCCTAAAACCCATTGCATCACATGTGCCAAGCAACCCTTTAAGTTAAACCCCACGTGTGACGAGTTGTGTGCATGTGTGACCTGATATTCGTTGGGACTAACTTGTTTTGATTTCTTCTCCGCTTCCACTACATCAAGTGGATCAGAGCCAAGTTCTCTGTTGTCCAGGGACGATCCCCGCTTCTCGTCGGTGATCTGAAAAAAAAAAAAAAAAAAAATTTTTTGATGGCATCCAACAACAATCAGAATGTCTCCACCGCTCAGTTCGATGTATTTAAAGCTGAGATCAACGCTCAGATGAATGATATGAAAGATATGTTCACCGCATTCCAGGCAACCATGCTTCAAGCGTTGCATGAAAAAGATGTCGGAAAGAAACAAAAAGAAGAGCCACCGCATCGGGAACATTAAAATTCACATAATGATTAGGATGACGATGAAGTCGAGCAATTTGTTCTCCCAACGCACCCACCCAATCAAAATCAGAAGACTGCCGGAGATTCTCGTCGACCTTTTGAGACCGAAGATTATCAACCCAAGGTCGAACTACCTTCTTTCAATGGTATTGTCCATATCAGAGTTCATGGAATTGATTACAACGGTCAAGCGTTTCTTTGAATACATGGGAGTCCTTGAAGCCAAGTAAGTTCCAGTTGCTTGCTTTCAAACTGATTGAAGGTGCTTCTTTTTTGGTGGGAGCAAACTCAACAAGACAGATCTAGAAAGAACATGACTCCTATTCGTACATGGTACCGCATGAAACAACTTTTGAAGGGTTGCTATCTGCCTCCTAATTACTCTCAGATCTTATTCAACAAACTTCAGGGCTGCTATCAAGGTACACGTTCTGTCCAAGATTATGTTGATGATTTCTATCATCTGCTCTCTCTCAATGATCTTCATGAAACAGAGGACCAGAAGATTGCCCGCTTTCTTCGTGGTTTGAGATGGGATATTCAAAAAGACCTTGTTTCTCACAGCCCCTACGCCTTAAACACAGCCATCGGTGCTGCTTTAAGCGTTGAAAAATTCCTCGATAACCCCCCACCACCAACCCAACCCACTAGCCGTCCCACCTCATCAAAACCTTCATACACCTATAACCCTCCCCAATCCGACCCCGAACCCATCTCTTCCAAGGCTTCCTATCAACCTCCCAGTGGTTTGAGATGGGATATTCGGAAAGACCTTGTTTCTCACAGCCACTATGCCTTAAACGCGGCCATCGGTGCTGCTTTAAGCGTTGAAGAATTCCTCGATAACCCCCCACCACCAACCCAACCCACTAGCCGTCCCACCTCATCAAAACCTTCATACACCTATAACCCTCCCCAATCTGACCCCGAACCCATCCCTTCCCAGGCTTCCTATCAACCTCCCACATCACAACCGCCGCCTCAGAGCAGGCCTCCTCGATACAACAATCCCCCGCCTCCTAATAAGACCAATCCATCTTCCTCTTCCTCTTCCAATCCCTATACCTATCCAAACATCGCCAAGTGCTTTAAGTGCGGTCGTCCGGGACACCGTTCCCATGAATGTCACATCCATGTAGCGCTTGTCACATCAGATGCTCCACCTGATGAGGATGATGATGCCATTGAAAACATTGATGTAGATGCTCCACCTACATATGGCAATAATGAGGACACATGTCTCCTATGTGTTCATACACTGTCTACTACTTCTCTAGAGATGCCATCGTCTATTTCGCACTCCGTGCACAACTTCACGGCCTCCCTTGCCTCTTAGCCATTGACAACAGTTGTGAAGACAATTTGATTTCACAATCCTTGGTCAACAAGTTGCAGCTTTCCCTCCAGCAGCATCCAACACAACACCTTGCTCGTTGACTCGATGATGCTATCGCAAGCATATTACTTTCCAATGTGAAGTCCCATTCTCCATTAGGAGCTATTCAGATTTTGCTTTGTTCGATGTGATCGACATGGATATGTGCGACTTGATACTTGGATGCCCTTGGTAATTTGATGTTCGCGCCTTACATGCCAGCCACGCCAACACCTACACCTTCATGAAAGATGGCGTGCAGTTTGTTCTTGCATTCTTACCGCCTGCTTCCCATGCTTTTGTTGTGGCCTTATGTGATTCGTCTCCTGCCAGCCCGGTTAGTGATGCCAAAGTTGTTGCAGATGAGATAGACCCTGTCTCCTCCTTGCTTCCGCCGCCGTTGCCCCGCTCCACTTTCTTTTCTTCTCTTTTTCTATCCCATTTGTATTTTACCCTAAGTTAGCCCTAAAACTCATTGCATCACACATGCCAAGCAACCCTTTAAGTTATACCCGACACGTGTCACGAGTTGTGTGCATGTGTGACCCGATATTCATCGGGACTGACTTGTTTTGGTTTCTTCCCTGCTTCCGCTACATTAGCAGGGATAGGTGGAGTTTTATGCAAATCGAAGGGGATATTGTCTCTAGTTTTTTCAGGAGTATATGGGCATGAGAGACTCGAGTGAGGCAAAACTTTTAGGGATCAAGAGGGCTTTGGCCTTGTGGACTTCTATGAGTTAGGGGAAACTTGTTATTTAGGGGGATTCGACGAATGTGATTAAGTGGGCTAAGGGACTTAAGTAGCCTCCTTGGAAATTGATATCAGTTATCAGGGAGATCAGGACATTGTGTTCTGATCATGGGATATCTTTAAGCATGTTAGGAGGTCAGCCAATGGTGTGACGGATTTCTTTGAAAAACTTGGAGTGGAGCCACCAAATGAGGGCGTATTTTCCTTTGACTCTAGGGAATGAGGAAACATTGTTTGCGTTTCTTTGTAGGAGATGTGTTTTTTTTTTTTTGCATATTATTCTTATGAACTTGTAGGTCTCGTTGTGATTTTCCTTTTAATCTTTAAGTCTCTTAGACCCTCTCCATGTACTTGTAATGATTTTCTCTTAATATATTATTCTTGTTACTGCTCAAAAGAAAGGTTGGTGACTTGGAAAAAGAATTATTTGTCCATTGGTGGTAGGCTAGTTCTTATCAAGTTGGTGCCAACAAACCTTTTGTTGTACTTCATGCCTTCATTTGAAATAACAAAAGGGATCAAAGACAAGTTGGAGAGATTATGCAGGAATTTCTTGTAGGGGAAATAGGGAGGATAAGAAAAGGATTTGCCTTGTTAAGTGGTCTGAGGTTACTAAACTTAAGTCTGAAGGGGGGGCCGGGTACCTTTAGGAATCAGGCATTGCTGTGCAAATGGAGATGGAGATTTGGTTGTGAGAAATATGCTTTGTGGAGGAAAGTGTTAATCGCAAGGTATGGTTTGGAAGAAGTTAGGGCTTGCTGGAGGATTGGTAGAGGGCAAGGGAAGATGGGTAGCCTTTTTAAGGAGAGGTTGAGATTGTTGTCTTTTTTAGTGATAACAAAGGAGAAATATATTAATAGAAAGAGAATGTACAATAGGGTCTACAAGGTTTAAACCCGAGGAGAAAATATGTACAAGAAAGAAAACAGAAAACCAGAGAACCATATATAATTTCTCTAAAAATACAGTAAAAAAGTTCAAAGAAACATTAATTCCT
Organism: Chimonanthus salicifolius; assembly: GCA_013350335.1. Lineage (NCBI taxonomy): Eukaryota > Viridiplantae > Streptophyta > Magnoliopsida > Laurales > Calycanthaceae > Chimonanthus > Chimonanthus salicifolius. The sequence continues at coordinate 58,524,501 of CM023535.1, read as the reverse complement.
GAGATCCCAAGAAAGAGCCTTGCCACCCTGTCTGTCAATTCCTTATTTGGCTAGATAGTCGGTAACTCCATTTGCCAATCTTGTAACAAATGAGAAGGAAACCTCCCTCCCACCACACAGAATACAAATCTCCCTGTCTACTGTTACCAAGGAGATTGTTGGTTGGAGGAGGTGATAGAACCCTTTTTTGGACAGATCATTAGGTAGGCGAGAGACCTTTGATAGATGTCTTTCACATACTCTATAGGATAACCAGTGATAGGCAGACCAAAGTTTAGGATTTCTATGTTGTGGAAAAGGGGATCCATAGGGCTTTTGAGAAGAATAACTTAGAGGAGTTAAGGGCATTAGTGGGTGACTTGCCAATAGCATTAGAAAAAAGAGCAAGAGCGCATGTGGACTGGTGATTCATCAAGTTTGTATTCAATGAAGGTAGGGGTTAACTTGGCACTCATAGGAGAAGTTTCAGGGACTAAGCCGGGTTCTTTGGCGTGGTTAGGTGTAGCTCTTTTGTGAGTTCAGGTGTTTGTTTGGTACACACTCAAAATGAAAATTCTTACTAGGGTGGGTCTGAATTGCAAGTGTTTGTTGAATCAAGATGGTGATCGGTCTTGTGTCCTGTGTGGTTATCAGGAGGAGGATAGTGACTGTTGTAAACGTTGTAGTATTTTCACATTTTACATGTGCATTTGACCTTTAGATATCACTGATTGTAATTAATTGTAACCATTCTTCCTTTCCTTTTTTGCTCACCTTGATTGGCTCTTTGTATTATATATTTGTGTGTACATTCTTTTGATTAAACACAAGAAATACAACACAGAGAATATGGAAGAGGATACTTACAATTTCCCTTGATGAGCTCACGGCTGGTTACCAAAAGAGTGTCTTTCCGGGACTTCAAAAAAATATTTGCCATTTCAGCTGTTCTATTGATTTCTTCTTCTCGGTCTTGCATTGACTTCATTGCAAGTTTATCAACAGATATCTACTTCAGAAATAAAAAAAACATTTCATTACTTCACTGATTAGATGCTAAAACCTGCATCAAAACTTGATATAACACACGTATTACTGCCTTTAGATCACCTCTATGCATTTTAGGATGTTGTTGCATTGTGACTTAAGCTGCTCAACCTGCAAGAAATATTTACTTTGTAATAACATAAATGTGCCAAAATATGAAAAGAACAGAAAAACATAAGGGGCTCAAAATCTATAAAAAAGAAAGAAATCACAAGTCAGACCTGTCTTGTTGTTTTTGGAACGTATGACCCCACAACTATTAGACCTCCATTCCTTTGTTTATGTATACCTATGTCTATTGGAGAGATTGAAGCCTTTGGCTTTATGCCAATTCGAACAGAAACAAAGCTAGCTGCTGTGCGGCATAAAAAACGTTTACCCTTCATTTCTGCCTACAATTGAATAACAGAAGAATTTATAAATCCATTTCTTTAGGTAGTTAAAAGTCCAAATCAAGAAAAACACATGCCTGAATCATTCCTGCAGCGAAAACAGCAACATCTCTTTCACTAGCTGCATTGACAATACATATTGAACCCTATTCCACCATACAAAGAACTGGAAGAATTAGTGAGAAAATTCAATTTTTTTTTAAAGATAGTAACATGACTCAAACTTGTAACCTCTATGGTTGCAATACATACATATTCAACACATTTTGTCATCGAAGTGTAAATACTATTTTTTTTTTTCAAAATTGTCTCTGATGACACACTTGCCTCAATTGGTTGAACGAACAAGACATATCAAAATCTAGTAAGAGAAAGTGAAACTCAAGAAAGATTTGGTCGATCTAGACCTACTATGGTTCTATTCATCAAAAGTGGGTAACTACTGGATCAAAGAAAGTATTGAGATTTGATTGATAACATATCTTAGTCTGAGGATGGCACTACAACTCACTGATCTTTGATCAGATGACATGGATCAATATATGTCACCTGTGGCCCACTCACGGTGGCTCGAATATATCAAATTCAAGTCCATTCGAAGATCCCGTCAATAATATCCAACACAACTTACAGATCAACGATCAGATGTATGGATTAAAAGATATAGGATTTGGCCACGACATGGATCAATATATGTCACGTGGGGCCCACCATGGTGGCTCGATATATCAAATTCAATTCCATTCGAAGATCCTGTCATTAATATCCAACACAACTTACAGATCAACGATCAGATGTATGGATTAAAAGATATAGGATTTGGCCACTTTAATGGGCCAATGATCATAACATCAAGTCCATTTTGAAGATCTAGGTGTTAAATCTCCAACACATCAACGATTGGGTGTATGGATTGAAGATATAGGATTTGGACCATTTTGATGATATCAAATTGAAGTCTATTTCGATGATCCATGTGTTAGATCTCCATTACAACTCCAGGATCGTTGGTCATAAAAAAAAAACAACTTAAGGATTGACGATTGGATGTATAGATTGAAAGATATAGGATTTGGACAAGTTTGATGGCCCAATGATTGTAAGATCAAGCCATTTCAAAGATCCAAGTAATAGATCTCCATCACAAATTTTGGATCGACAATCAGATGTATGGATTGAAAGATATAGGATGCAATATACTTTGATGACCTGATGATCATAAGTTCAAGTCCATTTTGGAAGATCCATGTGTTAGACCCCAACTGCAACTTACAAATCGAAAATCAGACAAGTGGGTTGAAAGATATAAGATGCGATCCACTTTTGATATCTTGATGATCACAAAAATATTAGATCTCCAAAACAATTTGCTAACCGTTGATTGGATGGATAGATCAAAAGAAGTTTTGTGTGGCCCACCTACGATCAATTAAGGATGGATCAAGGCCCACTAGTCACAGGTTAAATCTATCCATGAGTTCAACTCTTGGTTGAATCCATTAATGAACTCAACTCACGGTTAAATCCATTCAGAGGTCAAATTACAGTTGCATTCATCTATGAGTTCAACTTACAAATGAATCCATCTAGGATTCAACACATCATTGAATTCGTTTGTGAGTTCAACTTGCGGATGACTCCACTCGAGATTCAACTCACAAGTTGGATTCATCTGTGAGTTCAACTTGCGGATGAGTCCAACCTAGATTCAACTCACATTAGGATTCATCTAAGTTAACTTGTAGATGAATCCATCTGGGATTCAACTGACAATGGATTTCCGTGAGTTAACTTGGGGATGAATCCATCTAGGATTAACAAACAGTTGGATTCATCCATGAGTTAACTTGTAGATGAAGCCATTTGGGATTCAACTCACAATTGGATTCATCCGTGAGTTAACTTTCGGATAAATCCATTTGGGATTCAAGTCATAGATGGATCCATCCGTGAGTTCAACTCATGGATAAATCCATCCATTAGTTGATCCATAAGGAGGTTAACCCTTAGATATAAATATGATGAGACTCAGGATTGCAATGGGGGGCTTCAGACATGAGACTCTAAGGGGAGTGCTTCTTGAGGAAAAGTGCAAGAGCTTTGGTCTTGTGAGAGATCCATACTCCCTGAAAGATTCAAGATTCAAGGCTCTCAGTTTCTTCTTCACCATCTTGAGGTGTGGTTTGGAGTTCACATCCAAGGGCACTCAACATCATTTCTATATGACAATGGTTGGATTCTACCCATGGGCACTTGAACTTTCCATATAAATGTGGTTTGGGTACTACCCATGGACACTTGAATCTCATGTAAGTGTGGTTTGGGTTCTACCAATGGACACTTAAACTTTCCATATAAGTGTGGTTTGGATTCTACTCATGGACACTTAAACTTTCCATTTAAGTGTGGTCTGGGTTCTACTCATGGACACTTAAACTTTCCATAGATGTGTGGTTTGGGTTCTACTCATGGACACTTGAACATTTCCATATAAGAATGATTTGGGTTTCACCCATGGACACTTAGAAATTTTCATATGAGTGTGGTTTGGGTTTCACCCATGGACACTTGAATCTTCATATAAGCGTGGTTTGGGTTTCACCCATGGGCACTTGAACCTTCACATAAGTGTGATTTGAGTTTGATCCATGACACTTGAACTTTCCATATGAGTGTGGTTTGAAATATTATTTCAAGAACACTTCCCACATGATTATACATTTTCTTGTAATTTCTATCTCCCTCAAGTGATCAAGCCAGCAAAACCCATCAGAGATTCAAGAAGACATATGTAACGTGGAAAAGACATTTCTTTAATTAGTGCTTCATTTCTTTGATGTAATCTGATGTAATTTTTTGCTTAAAGTTGTTTAATTTGTACATAGGGTGTTGGGCCTCTTGAGCACCAATACTTTGAACATTCTACTGTTAGGGAATTGGACCCTCATACTCATGCACTCAGTCACAGATCATACACAAGCGCGCGCACACACAAGGAGGACACATGATATACGTGGTTCGGCAATACTGCCTACGTCCATGGGAAAGTAGATTTTATCCATAGAGAAACAATACAAGATACAAGATTTACACTACTTAGGAACCCCTGACCCAAATCTCTCAGCATCTTCCCTCATGCCTCTCTCTATCTACCTCACTACACTTCTCTCTCCTCACAACTCTCACCATTAGAGCTTCCTTCTAGGATCCCCTCTTGGGGTCCCCACTGGGATGGCTTCCTCCTACCTCAGTTCAAAAAAAACCCTACAGAAAGATACAATATATACTGTTGCTTACAACAGATTGGGCCCATCGAGCTTGGGCCTGGGCTCAACTAACAACCTAAGCCCAAAAGGGCTTTGAGCCATAAATCCAACAAACTTCACCTTGGCGAAAAGCCAAAAGCCCGACACCATGAAAGATTGTTGCCCTGAGTTTATGACACTTCCACCTGTTGTGCAACACCTACAGTTCTGCATCTTCTGCAAGACACCCATGCCATACCTTGGGATGATCCACTCCTCTTCAGTAAGACTGTTCAGCCCAATCGGGCTCCACCTCGAGCATTGCCGCCCAAGCTTCCTGTGTTGCCTCTGTAACTCCGCATCTTGTGTAAGATGCTCATCCCATACCTTGGGATGATCCTCCAGTCTTGAGTAAGAATGTTCAGCCCAACCGGGCTCCACCTCGAGCATTGCCGCATGAGTCCCTTTCACTACCGTTGACCACTCCCGACTCCTCCAAATCCACTACCGGTCACTGTGTAGATCTCTCCGCTACGATCGTACAGGCGAAGAAGGATCTCAATTTCGAGTCCAAATGTCTCCAGAAACTGCAAAACAATTCTGACCTTTGATTTTTCCCACTGAAGGAGTATCTGAATTTTGTGGTCCTGCGTGATCACCCAAAACTGTAGTCCTGCCGACTACCGGAATGCACTCCTGTGATCCTGCGTGACTACCCGAATCCATAGTCCGTCGGGTGCACCAACATAAGTGGTCCTCCAGACCACTAAATTTTCCTTCTTTTTTTCTTCTTCTTTTTTGTGCCTAACTACGCACACACGGTTGAGGGATGAGGGGCCTGTGGGCTACACCTTCCTCCTCCACCTGCTGGCTGCCGATCTGCCTCTCTACACTTGCCTAGCCGAGGATGCCTTTCACTGCCAATGACCCCAGATTTGCAGAGATATCTGCTCCTTCTCAGATCTCGGTCTCTCCTTTTTGCTGCTCCAACATCTGATGGCCGCCGTACCTCTTTGCTATAGAAACGGCACTCAAGTTCACAACACCACCACTGCTGCTCGGCTTGCCTGTCTACAGACCTCCAATTGACGCACCTCTGTGCTGCGATGGGTTTCAAAAACTGAAACCCCCTTTTTGGTTCTCCTATTATTGCCCTAGTCGACGGCAGATCCATTGTCCGTCGGTGCTGCCTTCAGATCTGAAACACTCAGATCTCTACTACTGCTCCTGTGACCGCCTTTGCTCACAGCTACGGCTGCTGCTGTCACCGCTTGCAGCCCTCTCTCTTTCTCTCTATTCTGCCGTCTAAGATCTGTGGCCAAGATCTGCTCTCAAATCTGTACTGGCTACCTCTTTCTCAGATGTGCACGGCTAGGACAAAAGGCCGATCCTTTCTGGCCGATGGTCCCTGTGATCTTCAGATCTCTCTGGTTAGATATGCACTCGTCTCTTGTCGGCAATCTCCACTGCACTCAGCGTCGCCGCTTCTGGCACTCTATTCCTGCACAGCCTCTTCTTCCTCAGGCGATTAGCGCCTCTTGGAGTCCTCTGCTCATACCTTGGTGGTGGGTTCTCCTCTCTGCAACCTCGACCTTGGCTTCTCTGCAGATCTCATCTCTTCTTTTCTCTGCTCCAGCCGCACCTCTAACATCAGATCTCATATTTGAACCGAGAAACACCTTCTCAGTTTCCCAGATCTGCACAAGTCCGGGCGAATCAACCTCTTTTTGCTCTAAATCTGCATACGGCTGGTTTTCTCTGGATCTGCGATGCGCTCCTCTGGTCGTCCAACTTTTGTGCTTGTTGCCTCTTGCTTGCTGTACATCTACAACTGCCGCAGTCACTCTGCTCAACCGGTGCGGCTCGTCTGCACACCTCTGCTTGTGCGCCTCCTCTCGAGCTCCACCTGCAGCCAGCACTTTCTGGTACACAACAGTTCTTCTTTTGATCTGTGATTTTTCTAGCCCAAATCCTAACCTTCAGTTGTGATACCAATTGTTAGGGAATTCGACCCTCATACTCACACACTCAATCACAGATCATACACAAGCACACACACACACAAGGACACAGGATATAGGTGGTTCGGCAATACTACTTACGTCCACGGGAGGGTGTATATTTTATCCATAGAGAATGAATACAAGATTTACACTACTCAGGAACCCCTGACCCAAATCTCTCAGTATCTTCCCTCATGCCTCTCTCTATCTTCCTCACTACACTGCTCTCTCCTCGCAGCTCTCACCATTAGATTTCCTTCTGGGATCCCCTCTTGGGATCCCCACTGGGATGGCCTCATCCTGGTTCAGTCCAAAGAAAACCCTACAGAAAGATAAAATATATACTATTGCTTGCAACAGACTGGGCCCACCGGGTCTGGGCCCAACTAACAACCTAATGCCCAAAAGGGCTTTGAGCCATAAATCCAACACTTTGAACATTCTACTCACATTTCATCAATTAAATAGAATTTGTGGACTCAAATTTTTGAACACTCAAAATTTGGCAAGTACAATCAGTATGTACATAGGTACATACATACATATGTACGTGCATACAAATAAGATTCTCCATAGCACAACTTAGAAGGTTTCAAGCTTACTTTCCACTAGCTCATACACTCTAAAGGGAAGAACTAGTTCATCTATAGTAATATTGTACTTGACTGCACCATATAATGGACATAAATTCAGGTAGAGGGGCAATTAATCTCACAATTCTTGTCACTCTTCTTCCATCTTCATCTTTCTCTTCCATTCTTCTATGTTATTTTTCTAATCACTACGACTTGAAAGTACCGGAGTAATGAGCATACACTGTTTTTTTTCTTTTTAATAACTTCCTTCTGAAAGGGTTACTCTTCCCAGATTCAGCAACATCAATATTAGCAAGGGCAATCATCACCGTGGATCATTAGGAGAAAGGCTCCATTGAAGATATCTTGACTTTTTAAGCCTCATTTTTTTGAGGCATTCCATTCTTCCTTTCTGCTTTAGTGGATAATTGCCAGCAACTTGATACAACAGTTCAAGGAAGAATAGCTGAGAACAGTGCACTTGATACTTCTCGTTATGTTCTTCGATGGCCACTTTTAAGATCCAAATGGCATCAATTGATAAAACTGAGAGTTTTCATGTTAAAAAAGCTATCAAGTAATTATTTGGGTTTGTACACAGCTGCTACACCCATTCCACATGTTGTTGATCACAATAGAACCCAATCAACCCATTAATTACATTTAAAATTTCCCAAGTTAAGTCCACGTGTGTGCCTGGGGAGAGGTTGAGTGTTGAGTGTTGAGTGCAGAACTACTTAGTGCATGTAAGAGAGAGAGAGTGCTTTTCCAGGTACCTTTTGCAAGCTACAAAGATGCTCACAAACAGCACTTGGACCTCCTTTTCGCAAAAGGTGAAGAGAGATAGATGCAACACTTTTCGCTGGTACCCGACCTTTAGTTTTCTCTTCAATCCACTAGAAACACAGATTTGAAATTCAGTTGAATCTCCGCTTTGTTATACAGGATAGAATACAGCCATTTTCTATATTCTTTTCTTGATAAGTCAAACTACCTCACGGAGGTTGGAAGCTTTATACCCGAAGGAATCATCCTTGGAAAACTCAGTTTCCCCTGCTGGAACAAGTCTATAAGAGAGACAGATCCAATCATCAGTGTTAGCATTTAAAAATCTTATTAGTAAGAAGCATGCACTTTGCATGAATGACATTGGTCAAAAAAAAGTAGTAGCAGGACACTCTTTCTCTACTTCACATTTTTTTGGAAAAAATATTCTATCTTTGGACACTAATATGAAAAATGTATGCCAAAGCTTTAAAAGTCACCAAATTTGATCATAAAATACAATCTCCCTTTCTATTTTCAGTCATTTTTTTGCACAATTTTCTCGTAATTTTAGATGAGAATATGATACACACAAACCAAATCCTTCATACTCACCAAATCCACTTCTAAAATCCTTTTTTTTTTTTTACTTTTCTTTTGAGGATTTTTTTGCACGAATTTTTCCTAATATTTTAATATTAATAATTTTTTTGAAACAGACAGAAAATATTTCATTATTTTAACATAAATATGATAAGGATAAGTCAAAATTTTCATATTTACTAAACCAAATCTTAATTTTTTTCCTATTTTAGCCATGTTTTGGACAAATTTACCCTTCTTTGCTTGCTAACATGGAAGCAAATCACAACCATTAATGGAATGAATCAAGATTCATTTGATGGTCACCTTAGACTATCTGTTGTATTCTTTTATTTATGGGTAGATAAAGAAAAGAGATTACAACTGATGAATGAAGAAACATCCAAAGTTCAACAAATGTCACATGAATGAACTGATTGGCTTTACAGAATTTACTGATTCATAGTTCAGACCTTTACAGAATATGATTGCTTCAAATGGGAGATACACAGTCTTCTCCATTAGATAACCTAAACAGTCCAATGATGGCTTTATTGGATACTAAACACGGACGACTGGCAATGACTACCCATTTGAAGCCATCAATCAGATTAGGATTATCTGCAGTGACACATTAGAATGTGGTGGTCGACTCTCATGATCATCCCACAATGGAGATTACTTGTAGGTAGATCCAAAATTGGGATTGCTGGTTTAACCACCACCCCCTTCAAACACACATGCCCAAAAAAAAAAAAAAACGACAATAGAAGAAAGAAGATGCGCAAGTGTTGGATGATGGAAAAAAAAGAAGATAAATAAACAAAATTACAACAACGGAGATACACATGCTACGTTGGATGGGTGGTTTAACCCTAAATGATATAGTTAGAAACAAACATATTAGGGAATAGGGATACTATAAAGACAATTCTAATAGCTGACAAATTGAGAGAAACTCATTTGAGATGATTTGGTCATATTAGTAGAAGACCAAACACAACATAGGAGGAGAGTTGAGAGGCTATGGATTGAAGGCATTAGGAGGAGAGGGCGGCCTTCGAAAACAAGGAGGGAAGAGATAGAAAAGGACATTTTCAATTGTAGAATGAGTAATGGTATGATTTATGATAACCCGTGAGGGTTGGCTTGGCGGTCAAGAACCCGCCCGAGATGCGGGAGGTCTTGGGTTTAAATCACATTCAACACAAAAGGGCCACTCTCTATAGTATTATTCAGTGCTTGTGGATAGGGAGGTTTGCACATACCCCAAGGATGATGAAGAAAAAAGAAGAGAGAGTCATTTCCTGATCTAGCATCATGTAGTGCTTATTGTATGACCAACCTATCAGAATCTGCAACATAGTGTATATCTTCAATGGTGTAGCGTCCTCCCTGAAGAAAGAAAGGGCAAATGATCCAGGCATCCATCTTGCCTAGCACTGAAACAGCAGCATCTGGTTCCTAAAAGAGGAAATAAAGGCTGCCAGCTTTAAGACATGCAAGTACGACTTCCAGTCGAATATAATGAAGACATAAGGTAATTAACATCATCAACTCTCACCTCGGGAAAGTGGCCACGGAGTGTTGAATCACCTCTCAGGACCACTGTGTAATCAATATTTTCAATTCTCTTAGCTGCAGTGTCTATGTTTCTACAGATATCTTTTATCAATGAAATAGCCTGTCGAAGTTCAAAAAATCAGAAATTAGGACACAACTCTCAGGAAAAAGTACAGAATTTTACAAAAAAAGAACCCGTTGACTCCTACCTTCTCAGAACTTAGTGCTCGAGAATTGGTTAAAATGAAAAAACAATTAGACCTTTTACTAAACTGTTCAACCAGTGACTTGATACTCCTGCATAGAAAACATTACACATGTTACATTACCTCAGAGAATGCGAAGGAAGAACTGATTTCAGGATGTCAAGATACATTCACAACAATTTAAATCTACATCATAAACATGCAAAGACATGCAAATGGGTTGCCATGAGAGATTCAGTCGGTGGTTGGGCTGGATCTGAACATGAATCCAATTATTGGAACTGGTTGGAAACCTGGACTCGAATCCAACAAGGATTCAGTAAAAAAAGACCTATGCCTGACTTCGATAAGAAGAGTAGAACCTGGAACCAACCAGATAGTTCATCCAAGGATTTAACTCCTTTAAGAATAAAGTAAGGAATATGCTTGAGATAGGAAAGGAGGTGAGAGACCCTTTTTTTCTCTCTTTTTTGAAATGGAAGGATCTTAACTATTATACTATAAATTAAATATTTAAATCCTATTCATACTAAAATTGTATAAAAACTACAACATACACAAAAACACAAATTTGGATATCCAGATAATCGGCAACCAGATCCACTCACCTGGATCCTTAATCCAGATTATTTTTCTATTTGAAAATTAAATCCGAATCAAATTTAACAATTGAATCCAACTTCATGATCCATAACAGGTTTTTTCAAGCTGGATCCCCAGGTTAATGACTTTTTCTACAATTATTTAGGTAATTAGAACTATTTCTGCCTGAAATTACATCAAACTACTACAAAAATACACATACATTTTGGTTATACAGATTGCTGGGCACATATCATAGGATTTAAAGCCCGGCAATTAGCAACTGGACGCAAGCACCTGGATTATAAACCCAATTGCAATTGAATAGGTGGTACGTGAGAACTCACTTCTAATCAAGACTGCTAGTCTTTGATCTAGGCCAATTTAATTGAGCCACTGCAAATATTTGTGATCGGACTTTGAAGCTAGGGTCTTGAATAAGAGTAAATTTCACTTACCACCTATTCACAAGGTCCTCTACACATCCAAAGCAACACAAATAGGCCATGCACTTGTGCAATATATATAGAAAGTTTCTGACATAACTATCACATCACTAAAAAGGTAATAAAAATTGAATCAGGATAGTTTCGAAGCTCACTTTCAGTCACCATGGATCTTTTAATGTGGTTTCGACACGTAAAATTCTTTCACGTGAGATCATGTGAGAGATGACAGGAAGAATGAAACCAAATTCTCTCCATTTGTTGCCAATTTTAGAATTTTTTTACATGATTAAACTTTCTGAATGAAGGCTCACCTTCCTCGGCCCTCATCCATTGAGTCTCTCTCACCTCATTGCCATTTCCAACACCAATACCAGAAGCAGCTGGCTTGTCAGCATCGGAAGAGGAATCATTCACCCAGTTTTGCCTCGCTGCTGTCTTTGCTCTGCTTGAGGCCAGCTCTTCTTGGGCCACTCCTCGGTCTGCTGGGCCCATCAAAGAGGAAGCCTAATAGAGGAGAGCATGACCCAAGATTGTGGGACAGCCTAGGCCCATAAATTCCGTGGCCCAGAAGAGGATCCCTCGATTTGGGGCTTTGTGCCAAAACTGACTCATCAAGCTCACACCCATTGGCAAGTTTAAATTTTGAAAATAGATTATTTCCCTATGAGGAAACCTGCCTTAGCCTCCTTCCCCGTTTCCCCTTTCGCAGTTCCGTTCCTTGTGGTCAATCATTCGCAGACCTCTACAGAGACCCCTTTTTCTTCATTGGACATTGCTGCCTTAGGAGCTTGCAACGGTCTCTGCCCACCAACCAGTCCTCGCTTCCCGTTTCCACTGAGGGAGTGCCTAGATCCTTGCCCGCGAAAACTTTTGATTGCACGTGCAATGGTGGGAGTAACCAACCATCGCCGTTGGAATCCACCATCCTCTCTGGACAACCCCCTTGTTGGAATCTCTAAATCCACAGTCTCGAAGCCATGTCGTCCCCCGACTGAATGATTTGTCTACATTCTTGAACTTAGAGCCACCTTCCGGCGCAATGAGTTTATGTCGTCCTTCATCACCTGATTCCACAACAATAGCTCCCTCAGTGACCCGGTCCTACACTTATGCCATCTCTCTCACTTGTATCCTGTACTCCCCATCCAAGACTTTCAAGATTGCCTCCTCTAGAGTAGCTTTTGAGTTCGCCACCTCCCGTAGAAATATCAAAGTGGAGAGATCTCTCCTCTCCAAATTATCCTTATCGACCTCCAAGACCTTCCTAGTTTCTTCGCAAAGCCCCAAATAGAGTCACGATTCCAGGCAATGAGAGGGAACCCAAAGCAATGTATCCATATCTGTAATATCCCTACCCCAAAAAGTCCCACATTGCTAGTAGCATTGGAAATTCCCTGGTATATAAGTAGTAGCCTTCCTCCTTTTAGCACAAGGCCTTTTGGGAGCAACAGTGGGTTGGCTCGCCAAAGCAAAGCCATGCGGATCCGTGTGTAGGCCCAAAGAGGACAATATTATGCTAGCGGGACGGGTCGTTACAATGTCCTCCTAACCGATGGACACGAATTGGAGCCCAAATTTCTATTGATTTGAAAAAATGCTTCCATTCAGGGTCCGAAGTCCATGCTCTCACTTCCTCATTGTCCCATGCAGCATTGAGGAAACAACCACCTGACCTCTGAGCCAGTGACACCAACCTCCCTGTAGAAAAGTCTCAACTCCTTCGGCCTTATGCTCAAATTTGCCACGATTAACCGTGGGAGCCACGCATAAGCTTCCCCCAAATTTGCACTGCTCATTGGAAGCTCAACAAAAGGATCAAACCATTCTGGTGCTACTCAACATTTGTTGCCGGCGGCTTGTTGTTGGACATCAGAACCCCAACCTACGAGCGACTGCCAATGGCCGGCTTAGGAAGATAAGTTTTCGTATCAGCGGTGCCCCTTGGATTCAGAGGTCACCAGTAGGAGTTGCATGTACCACTTTTCTTGCTTGTTCTTCCTCATTTATCTCACCCCGCTGCCCACCCCTTCCATACAATGCCATATGCACCATTATCCTTCTACCATCCAGCTAGCACCCATTCGATCCTCGAATGGTGTTGACAATCGCTCCCTCCCCCTTCATCCTAATAAAACCAAACAGCTTCCCCTTTTGGTTCCTCTTTTTTTTTTTTGAAAAAGTAACTTCATTAATAAAAAAAGAGAACAAAAGCAAAAACAGGCAGAAAGAGTACCACCAGAAAACAGCCAAAAAAACCAACACCCCCCTCCCTTCACATTACATAATTATTTACAATTTTTGAAGACAAGGTCACACCCTGATGAGCCAACTCATTTCCTCTGAATTTGCGGTTGGAGAAGCCAAGAAAAAGAAAAACAATAAGACTCAGTGGACTGATGAACCTTTTCCACTTTATCCAAACACGACCATGGACAAAGAGACCCAGAAGCCCAACCAACAACAATCTTGGAGTCACCTTCTAAAATACTCCCAACCGCCCCCAACTCTTCCAAAGCCAAAACAACTCTCCATAGAGCATATAACTCCACATCCAGCACAATTCCATTTGGAAAAGGACCAGCAACAGAGAACAATCTGACACCAGATCCATTATGAATGACTCCCCCATAACCTGCTAAGCCAAGCTCACGCACACAACTCCCATCAAAGTTGAGCTTTAGAAGACCCATTGCTGGTGGGATCCAAGCAACAAACCTCATCGAATCTAAATGTAGCGGTAGGTGATCCACCGACTCCCAACACCTACAAATATCTGAGATGTTGATACCACGAAACTTCCCAGAACCAACTAGCCACCAGGCAACTTTGCTCTTCATAACTTCAATGGATGCCAGAGAGAGGAATCCTTACTATTAAAGATCCTAGCTGTAATGACCCGACCCGAAGTAACGGGTCAGTAGTGGCGGGTAAAATTAATTTAGAAAATTAATTTTAGTCTAAATTAATTTGTTAGTTAATTTGATAATTTTGTTTGGGGAAAATATAATTGAATTTAGGGATTTAATATTAGACCCTTATTTCACACACTTTCCCCTCAATGAGAGTTTACAAATTTACCCCCTTCGAATTAAATTTAGGGAATGGAAAATAAATCATCAACTTAGATTATTATATTCCCCTAAGTTAGAATTTCAATTGGAAATATTTTATTTAAAATTTCAAAATCAATAAATAAATTCTCATTTTTAAGTGTCCAGAATTTAATTGACGAGTGACAAAATTAATAAAGGACAATTTATTAAAATCAAGAATTTAAAAGGACTCCCCATTTATAATTGAACTAACCATAGGAGTGAATATTATAAATAAATAAATTCAGTTTGAAAGTTTTTAGTTGAAATTATATTTACAAATAAAAATAAAATAAAATATCAAATAGAGGTGAAATAGCTTAACCTTGATCGTGTGGGTCTTTTGAACCCACACGTTTCTAGACTGCTCTTTCCCTTTTAATTTCCTATGTTTCCTTTTACCGTGAGATTTCCTCCCTTCCGCCTTCTTTGATAAAGCCCTAAATCCCGATGGAAAGAACGGTAAGACTCCTTCCTTTCCTTCTTATCCTTCCTTCCTTAATCAAATCCCTTTCCTCTTTCTCTTCCCCTCCCGATCTTCCCTCCCGAAATTGGGGCAGCCGACAGCCACTTAAAGCCAAGCGGAAGAGGGAAAACCCCTATCTCTGCGATCCTTGCACTGCATCTCTCTCTCTCTCTGTGCATCGTTCTCGCTTCTCCTTTCGAGTATTGTGAATCAGAAGCCTTCCGCCTGCAGCACGTGGAAACAAGTGTGATCTTTCCCCAATCTCCTCTCGGTCTTGTTCTTGTACCCAGATCCAAACGCAGCCATCTGTATCGAGCTAACCAGGTATGTCGCTTTCTTCTCTTTGATTCCTCTTCTTTTCCTTTCTCTTCTCTGTTTTAAGATGTGATACCTTGCCAACCATAGCTGTCCCTCATCTGTGAAGCTGTCCCTCATCCGTGAACAGTAGCTGCCCAGTTCTTTTTCCCCAAAATAACTAAATGTGGACTGATTTCAGAGTTTGCAGAATCTGCCCCATCCTTCATCCGTGAACAGTACCAAACCAATCTTTATTTCCCAAAGCTGCTGCCAGCACCTTTACCAGATTTTTTTTCTTTACTCCCTACTGGGTTTACAGATTTTAAATAGATTCTCGATAACTATAGCATTTTGTATATTGTTTTACTTATTTATAATTGTAAGTCTCAAGATGCAGTTGTTACCTCACAACTGCCACATGTTTGGTTTATTTAAATTAGTTGTGGCTTGAAACCTTTTTGTTAAAATCATGCCCTTCAAAATCTTCTTTTTTTTTATACATTCCTATCCTTTAAACCAAGCCGGACTCAGATCTACTATATGTTTTCCTTTCTTATTCCAAAGGTAAACTATTTATGTGATGCCCAAACTTCATATTTACTTGATTAAATAGTTATCTCCTTTACTTTAAATCACCCAAAAGGATTTCAAACATATATGTATATACCTGAGCTATTGTAAAAGACCTATATATTGTTATGTTTTGGGATTTTCCAGATCTCACCTATGTTTTAATTGTTTTATTTAAGAAGTATCTGAGACTGTAAATATTACAAATGTTACAGTATTTACAAGATTTCTCATCCTATTTTGTCTTATTTACAAAGTAATTAAATGATAGTTTTAAAATGTGCCTTTCACTTTATTTTACAAAAAAGATGGTTTA
This sequence comes from Chimonanthus salicifolius, assembly GCA_013350335.1. NCBI lineage: Eukaryota > Viridiplantae > Streptophyta > Magnoliopsida > Laurales > Calycanthaceae > Chimonanthus > Chimonanthus salicifolius. The sequence continues at coordinate 58,508,372 of CM023535.1, read as the reverse complement.
AAATCACTATTATTGAGTTAGTATTTATTTCGGACACAATAGTAAGCTAACAATAGTAACAATGTTGTGAATCTTCGAACCAACTTCAGTATGTAGTTATTGTACCTTTATCATTGTTACTATGTTACCTTATAAAGTTTAACACTATGACCCTATAATTGGATTGTGAGTTTTTCAAAGGAGTATTTCATAAAACCCAAACCCCTTAGTAGTTAGGCAAGGTTTCCATTGTCTAGTGAGTACCAAGTTGGTTTGGGCATGGTCAAGTCATGTGGTATATGGACTTAACCTTTACCTTTAACCTTGGACTTTAGGATTGACCGTAGGTTATGGTTGGGGCAGCAACCTACTTCATTTTTATTAATGTAAGTTTGCCAAGACATCTAATTAACTGTTCTTGGAACCTTCAAATAAATGATGTGCAGCACACCCCGAAATTCTTACTACCTGACCACGAGTTGGAGAGCGTTTGAATTCATCACTCATACTTCACAAAATTCTAGGTGAGGGAAACAATTCACTACATACATTGAAACATGATTCCTTATATTCTTATGTGTTTAGGCAATGGAATATGGTATTTTGTTGTGTGACTAGAATATAATTGTTGGATCTAGAATAGACTGGGTGTATGTTAATAATGGTTGTAATCCGGTGCTCACTCACAGTAGTGTAAGGGAGATCTTGGCTGAACTTTCTATTGGCCGTGAGGAGACTCAGTCCGCCCGGATAATGGAATCTAACCATTAAAGTTATTGAAAGATCCAATAATTTTATATTCGTAGCTTGATGATGGTTTGTATGGTATTATTGAATTCTAATCTTGATTGGGCAGGTTTAAATGTTGATTTATATTATCTTGATATTATGATGCTTGGATTACTGCATGTTACAATCGAATTATATGCATGTGTAAATGAGATGTTGGAAATGTTACACTCTGCTTATACTGAAATCCATGAGTTTACAAGCATATTATGAATAATTAAGTATATTTATTGAGCATAGCATTCTCATATTCATAGCATTGGGTATGAGGGTGCGATCCATGATTGTCACGAAGACCACGACGGTGGTAGTGTTGTTAGCCTCACTTCATGTGGGAAGACCATTATGGTAGATGAGATGCGATATCCATGACAAGTCATGAGGGCTGTTATTTGGTGGTAGGTTGTGTTATCATCACTTTATGTGGGAAGGCCATTAAGGCGATGTTGTGTTATCCTCGATTCGTCGGGAAGACCACCAAATATCAGTAGATGGAATAATGGGTCGGAATATGGCATTTGGCATTGAGCATTACATTTTGCAAAGGCATGAGCATGTAATAAATTGTTATGCTTGCTTATTTGAAATATCATTGAGGAAGTAGGAATATCATATGCTATGTTTGTGTTATTGTTTTCTTCACTGGGAATGGAGCTCATCCCTTACATTGCAGGCAATCCTTGGACTTGGGTCTGGACGATAATCACAATTGAGCGTAGAAGGCGATGAGTCGATGAAGAATTCGTAGAAACGCTTAGTGCAGAATTTATTATTTAGGTTATAAGATTGTTGTTTATTTGTTTGAGACTTTGAGAAAGTTATTTATTTGTTTTATTTTATTCGTGAAAACTTGGATAATAAGTTCAAGTATGGATTAATTTTGAGAACGCTTCAATTTGATTTTTATGGGAATGTGAGTCAGTGATGCGTTTAGAGATCCTTATGTGAGTGATGTTTGCCCTTTGAATTATTTGGAAAGCTCAAATGAGATGTTATGTCTTCGAGCAGGTTGTCGGCTTGGAGAATTTTGGTGGCTTGTGAATATAATTATGTTTGTTGAATTTAGCCTCAGATTTTTTATGTAAAACCCGTTTAGGGCAGCAGGTGATGTAATTTTGTACAGTCAGATCACGCTCGTCCAGGTGTTGAAAGGCGGGGCATGACATTCCTTTCTAGCCAGATAGACCACACTATGCTCAGAACAGTCGATGTCCAAAGAGTCCTAAAAGAACTTCCCCCAAACAAAACTTCTTCATTGAACAAACCTAGCCAATCTTTCGGGAAACAAAAAGGCCTCCCTAACAACTAAAAAAAATGACACTGAATCTAGTACACAAACCGACAATGAAGAAGAAGATGATTCACTGTCTCTTCATCAGCCAAACAGAGCGTACAAGCATTAACAATAAGCATTCGCCGCACCCCTAAATTATCAAAACACACCCTAACCTTAGCTTCTTTGTCAACAGCAAGAGAAAAGAGAACAGGAAAAATGGAAGCTAACGGAGCATCGCCCAACCATCTATCCGTCCAGAAGAAAATATTATTCCCAGAGTAAACACAATACCCAATACATGAATCATAAAGCAATGAAATGGAACAAACCCCCTTCCAAAAACCAGAAACCATTCTATTAGAATCAACAATAAACCGCCATCCCAAATTATTCAATCTGTACTTTCATTGCGCAATAAACTTCCATAAACCATCTGAAGAATTCCATAAACTTCCAAGACACCAAATGAAAATTTCTTTTATCCATGTCATCCTTCCACAAGAACTTTTTCTAGATGCTTTCCATCTTCTTAAAAATAGCTACTGGGCATTTAAACACACTCAGAAAATAAATTGGAGGGCTAGAAAGAACATATTTAATTAAAGTGATCCTAGCACCAATCGACAAGTACTTCCCTTTCCATATCGATAGCCTTCTTTCCATCTTTTCAATAACCTCATCCCAACAACACTTATTTAGAGCTGCTAAGAACAAACAAGCCTTCGTTCAAGACAACTATCGAGTAGAAGGTCCTAACATCCTTTGGAATAATGAATTTAGGAGAGATTTGAGGTTCTTTGAGAGAGTCTGTCTAGACAAGATTTTAGGAAAGTTAGGTGAGTTTCCAGTGGCTTTATGGGAGGAAGATGAGATGGTATGGACAAGTGATTCCTACAGGAGTTTATTCGGTCAAACTATGGTGGATGTAGCTACACAACAATTAAGTATTTCAATGACGTCCCCTTGGCTAGTTTGGAAAAATCAAGCGCCTCCTCGGGTTCAGGCCTTTGTTTGGTGCGTGGTGAAGAGCAAAATTCTTAAAGGAATGGATCTTAGGAGGAGAGGCCTTTTGAGACTTGATGAGTATAGTAGTTGTCCTCTTTGTGGGCACTCGGAAGAAACTATTGATCACCTCTTGTTACTTGTTCGGTAGCTTGGCACCTTTGGGGTAAATTTTCAGTTTAATGGGCATCTCTTGGGTCGGTGCTAACACCTAGGCGGGAACTTTGGATTCCTGGTTTTTCCCTTATCCCAATAAGAGGTGGAGGATGGCGTGGCTCACGATTTATTTCATGGGCTATCTGGAAAGAACGAAATTCAAGAATTTTTGAATGAAAGTCAATTTAGAGTTGTGAGTTATAGCAAATAGACAAATGGAGGCTTTGTGCATGGCTCCTTCCTTTCAAGGAATTCAAAGATTTCAAAGCCATTGACCTTTTATCTTCATGGGAGGGTTGTATAAGAGGAGGACCTAGGAAGTCCAAGGTCTTGATGAACTGGTCACCCCTCAATTTGGGGTCATGAAATTTAACGTGGATGGAGCTTCTAGAGGAAAACCGGGACCGGCGGGTATTGGGGGTGTACTTAGAGATCACAATTGTCAGACATCCGTGGTGTTCTCAAAGTCAGTAGGGACTGGATACTCTAATGAGGCTGAACACTTTAGTATCAGGAGAGCTTTGTCCATATGAGTAGGTCTAGGTGATGGGAAGCTAGTTATTGAGAGAGATTTGACAAATGCTATAAAATGGGCAATAGGTTTGAAACGTCCCCTTTGGAAATTGATTACTACAGTCAGGGAAATCAGGGCACTAGTTAGGGACCATGAGGTGTCCTTTGTTCACATTAGGTGTGCAACAAATGGAGTAGTGGACTACTTTCCCAAAAACAGTGTAAAGGGATCTGTTCTAGGTGTTTTTTACATTTAAAGAAATGGGATTTTAGGATTGTATATGTTACATCTTTCTATTGGAGGAGTTGTTTTGCTTTATTGTTGTCGTTTGTTTTCTTTTGGTCTATTCCTTTTAGACATTTCTCTTTTACTTCTCGTTTTTACTTTAATAATATTTCTTCTTCGTTACCGCTAAAAAAAAAACACTTATTGGTTTACCCTTACAAAGTGGAAGACCAAGATAAGTAGAAGGCCTCTGCAACCCAACTGAGAAGCCAGCTCTATACACAAACTATGATCTACATTCACCCCCATCAATTCACTCTTATGAAAAATAATTTTCAACACAAAACACATTTGAAACCATAACAGAATAGCCCAAACCATCCTCAGCCTTAAGAAACAAAATGGTATCATCAGCATAATGAAGATGAGTGATATCAAGCTCCGTATGTTTAACATGGAAACCATGAAGGGACCCCTGCGTAGCGGCAACATGAAGCATAAGATGTAAGGCATCTCAAATATAACATAGAGGTACGGAGATAAAGGATCCCCTTGCCTGATTCCTTTCTCTATTCTAAAAAAACCGTTGGACTTCCATTAACCAAAACTGATAGATGGGCCGATGTAACACAAGAATGAATCCACCTTCTCCACCGATCACCGCACCCCATTCGTTGTAGCACATAATCAAGGAACGACCAATCCACGCTATCATAAGCCTTTTGAAAGTCCAGCTTACATACTACACCAGATTCCCCTGATAGAAACCTCGAATGAAGACACTCATGAGCTCCTTTTGGTTCCTCTTTATTGGGATGAAAGCATCGACCACCCTTCCCCAAGCACTATAGATCTCCATCAACCATCTCCTTATCCCGAACTCCTATATATTTCGAAGAAGAGTGTCACCAATGCTGAGTTCTCTTGCACCCTCTTCCTCCTACCGATCATCTTTTGCCATCCCGGTTGCTTGGATTTCTGATTCTCGCCCCATGCCCGCTGGATGCCTCCACCTAATTGCTCTCTCTCTCTCTCTCTCAACTCTCTCTCTCTCTCTCTCTCTCTCTCTCTCAATAAATGAAGTTGCCTTTTGATTGTGAACACCTTTTCCTTGGCCACCATATTGCCGAGTTAACCCTACAAAACCTTCCAACCAGGCTACAGTATTTCATGTGTGCATATAGAGGCTTCCTAATTCTTTGTGGCTACATGCCATAAAAAAAGATGGTCCTAGCATGTAGATTTTGTAGGATGAGCCCAGTCAAGCCTGCTTGCTACTGTTAGGTGTGCTACAATGAAAAGCACAGGTGTGTCCATGTAGAAAAGGCATGCAAAACAATAAATCAGTTTCTTAGACCGAATCTCCACTCAAGTTAGCCTCATAAGCAAATAAAAAATATTTAGACCACAAAAAAGTAAAAATAATAATAATCAGGAAATAAAAAGGGTAACTTACCATTCCGTTAAGACATCGACATCATGAACAGTTTGAGTTCCAGTTGGGTCATCATCTAGAACAACTAAAACCTTGGAAGCAGTATGACATTGTAATCCATGAATATCTTCAATTGGATCCTTGGGCCACTCAGGTGGAAGAGAGTTCAAGACATCTTCTTTCTTAAGATATGAAAGACTTCCTTCAACTTTAACACCTGTGAGTGTCTCATATACCTGGACAGATGATAGCCAGATCTGTAATTATTCTACCTTGTAGTTTTATGCGTGAAACTGATTTTAATCACACACTCCAAAATGGTCATCAAGAAGATGTCTGCCAAGATAGCAGTGAGCAGAAAAATGTTAGCACGGAATAGCCAAGCTCTCCCTTCATAACACCTTTTTTTTATGACCAAGGTGTCAGACATCTTATAATTACAAGATCAAAATAATGCTTGTTCTAATTGGATCGTTTCTTTGTTTTTCTTTTTGGGTTTTTAAGTCAACCATTTATCCACATTTGTTAGTTCTCGTATACTCGCAAAAAGGAAATTCTACAACTTCTAAATTTAGTACTCATATCACCTAAAATGAGTAATGGTAATTAGTAATTACCACGATAATGCTCATATTGCAATTACTTTACTTGAGCAATGATGGCAACTTATTAAGAAAAAGAAGACTTGTTCAAACCCTATTTTTCTTGAATTAATTCCCACCAATAACCCTCTACCATTGCCGTCTAATCGCTTTGGAGGTTTGAAGATGATGGCCCAATTAAACCTTGGCCAACAAACCTCACCCATTGTAAAGGTCTTCATAGTCATTTCCATTAATGTCCAAGAGGAATTTTGTCTTCAGAAAAACTCTTAACCCATGCTACCCAAGCATGGCATACAAACAAGTTCCTAACTGGCCCCCAAGCCCCAACCATCCATGAGACAAGATACAAGGATTAGGTATTATGTCAGCATCTGTATCTATGTCTGGTACCATGACATTTGCACTATGCAAATAGAGTACTTTATAGAATATTTTTTCTTGGTTTGATATATTTTAATTAATAATTGAAATAATAATGATTGTATATACTTCTCTAATACAAAGCTTTTAATAATAATTCAGCAGTGGTTTATTGCCCTATGATTTCTCTGGGTATCAGGCAGATCTTCAGTTTTTTACTACAGTGCTAATTCAGTGGTCATGATTCTTGTGGTGTATGTTGACGATATTGTTCTCATTGACAATAATGATTTTGCCATCTCTGCATTCATAGTGTATTTACAACAGACATTTGATATTAAAGATTTGGGGCCCCTCCGTTATTTTCTGGGGATTGAGGTAGCTCGTTCCTCCAAAGGGTTGTCTCTTTCTCAATGGAAATATGCTCTAGATCTGATGCAGGATGCCGGGTATTCTGAATGTAACTCTACTGATAGGCATTTGGATGTCAACACGAAGTTATCTGCTTCAAATGGGACCCTTCTTGATGATCCTGCCTTCTATCAAAGATTAATTGGGAAACTGATTTATCTTACTATCACTAGGCCAGATTTATTGTATATTGTTGGTATGGATCAGTCAGTTCATGCATGCTCCCCGAGATACCTATCTTCATGCTATCTTTCATATCCTCCGTAAGGCTCATCTCGGTGAAGATTGTTCTAAGAACGACAGTCCCACTTTTGGGTTCGTGGCTATTCAGATGTTGATTGGGCAGGTCTCCTGATGAACGCCTCTCTACTACCGGTTACTGTTCTTCTTGGAATCCCATTTAGTTTCGTGGCAAAGCAAGAAGTAGAATATTGTTGCTTAGTCGAGTCTTGAAGCAAAATATCGTGCTATGGCCAATACTGCATCCGAGTTACTTTGGTTTCAGCATTTTCTCTCCAAGTTAGACCTTGCCCCAACTGATCCACTGATAATGTTTTGTGACAATCAGGCTGCAATTAACATATCCTCTAACCCTGTGTTTCATGAGAGGACTAAGCATATTGAAGTTGATTGTCACTTCCTTCGGCAGCATATTTCTAAAGTTCGGATCTTCACTCCTTATATGCAATCCAAGGACCACTTGCAGATATGCTTACCAAGGCTATATCTCGGACCGAACTCAATCATGTTATATGCAAGTTGAGCTTATTAGACATGTTCGCACCAGCTTGAGGGGGAGTATTGTGGGACCCATGTCTGGTCATAGTTGACCAGAATCATCCCACTTTGAAAAGTTGACCTAGAAGATATCATTAGTTGTGTAATTTATCATAATTGATTATTCTTTGTGTACATTCCTTTTTTGCCATCGTAATTGGCTCTCTTGTGATTATATATTCATGTACTCTCTTATAGATTAAGACACAATACAAGACATAAAAATCATTCTCCTCCAATATTTTTCTCTTTCTCTTCTCCTTTTTCCAATTATTATTTTCTACATGGGCTTCGGCCCCAAGTGGAGGGGTTGGCTAAGGTCATGTGTCCGATATTCTTCCTACTCCATTTTAGTGAATGGCTCACCCAATGTTGTCAAACTCAAATCGTATCGCGAATCGGTCTAGGGTTGTGAATCGTGAATCGGAAATCAGTAGAATAATAAGATTCATAATGATTTTTATATTATTATTTATATTACAATTACATATAATATGACATATAATAATAAGATGTTTTTTCAATTCCTCATAATATAATACCATCATAATTCATAAATTTTTATTATCCAAATTCTAAAATACCAAAAAAAAATCTAATAAAAAAGAATTATATTAATATGAATTAAAATATAAATTTTAAGTACTGATAAATTTAAAAAATAAAAAAATAAATCAAAAGCATTTAAATAAATTTTATTAGCATTCATCAAATAGTTTTTAAAAAAATAAGAAAAAAATTAGAGCTTTTTAATTTTTTTAAATAGACATAAGAGATTGAAAATAAAAAATAAAAGAAATGCTTTTAACTAAAACATAAAAAATGAGATAAAAAAATTAAATTTAAAATATAAGTGGCCGGGCATAAAAAGAGTTTGAAAGTCCACGTCCGAAGACTCTCAAACTAGAAAGTAAAGCTCTCATGCGAGGGACTCTTCATGAAACTATTAAAGAAAATAAAACATTAGTTTCCGCTAGACTTGACTATATGTTTTATTAACGATGGAAAGAAAAGAAGCCCTAAACGAAACAGAGAGAGGCTGCTAGAGGAGGAGACACATGAGAAAGAAACGACGGAGAACAAGAAAAAGAAGGGGAAAAGACCAAAAAAAGAAGGCTCTTGGTATGTTTTTATTTGCTTCTTCCTCCCCTTCTCTCCTTTTTCTTCTCCGTTTCTTATTCCCCTTCTTCCTCTTCTTCCTGGTCTTTCTTTCCTTTCTTCTTAAAATCGCACGAGCTTACGATTACCTGGGTTGACTCGCAAATCATGCGAGTCAACTCACAAATCGGTACGATTTTGGGCATAACACGATTCTTCCAGCGGTTTGACTCGTTATAGCTCCCAAGTCGATTCGAACTGTGAATCATGTGATTTTAACAACATTGGGCTCACCCACTGAACCAATTAGGGCTACTAGGAGCTTACGTCAAGGTGATCCATTATCCCCATTCCAATTTACGATGGTAGTTGAAGCACTCAATGGTCTTATGAGATGAGTGAAACACAAACCTTATCAATGGTCGTGAGGTCTCCCTTGGTAGCTTTTCAATCAGTCACCTACAGTTTGCAGACGATAACTTATTGTTCTGTGAAATATCTAGTGAAGAATTATTTGGGGTAAGAGCAGTCCTAAAGTGTTTCGAGCTAGTATTAGGACTTAGAATAAACTTAGAGAAGAGCAACATTCTAGGCTTGGGTATAAAGTTGGAGGAAGTCGTACTTAGCAACAGCGCTAGGGTGTGGACTGGGCAAGATCTCATTTACTTACCTTGGGCTGCCAGTAGGTGGGAATCTGAGATCCAAACCTTTTTGGGAGCCCGTTCTAGAAAAGATATCAAAAATTGAATGCCTGGAGCAAGTATTACCTCTCACTAGAAGGTAGACTGACTCTGACCAAATCATGCTTGGTGAATCTTCCTACCTACTACCTCTCTCTGTATGAAATACCCAAAAGCCCGGCAAAAAGGATAGAAAAAATTCAAAGAGACTTCCTATGGGAGGGGAAGAGGGATTCTAGGAAAATCCACCTAGTGAAATGGGAAGAGGCTAGAGATATTAGGGAGAAAGGTGGATTGGGGATTTATAGCATTAGATATAGGAATCATGCCCTACCATGTAAATGGTTGTGGAGATTCTCTTTAGAGAGAGAGGCCTTGTGGAGGAAGGTATTAGTAGCCAAATATGGTGAGGGAGATCCCGGGGGTGGAGACCAGGGAGTAGAGCTGCTAGGGATGGATCGTCGATAGTGAAAGCCTTGGTGAGACATGAAGCGGGGAATGAAAGATTGGTGAGGTATTCCAAAAGGGGATTAGGTTTTTGGTGGGGAATGGCAAGAGGGTGTCATTTTGGAAAGACATTTGGGCGGGGGAGAGACCACTAATGGAAGTATTTCCCATACTTTTTAGAGTGGCTCTAAATCACGAAGCATTGATTAGTGACTACTAAAGAGAGGTCAATGATGTACCACAGTGGTCCATCTCTTTCAAGAGGTCCTTGCGTGATTTTGAAGTAGATATCCACCAAACCTTGATTTGAATCCTAGGAGACACTAGATTGTGGCTTGAGGATTAGGATAAGTGGATTTGGTCCATTGAGCCATCAGGGTCCTCGGTAAAATCAGTTCGCAAACTCAAATCCTCCACCTATATGCAACCTTGCCTGGAACAATAAGATTCCCCCTAGAATCCAGATCTTTATGTAGACAGCCTTGATAAAGAGGATCCTAGTTAGACATAATCTCAGGAGAAGAGGTGCTCTTCCTGAGCAAGCTCCAATAGTATGTCCATTGTGTGGAGAAGAAGAGGAGACAGTGGACCACTTGTTATGTATGTGGCCTCATGGGCAATTTGGAAAGAGCACAACAAGAGGATTTTTTTAGGGGAAGAGGGGGGCATCTAGAGAGGTTTTTGAGAGAGCGAAATGGCAATTGATAGGATGGTTGTCTGTGTATAAGGAATTTATGGGACTAGAACCCAAGGATTTCTATTTATCTTGGGAAGGATGCATGCAAGGGGTTGGGAAAGTTAGGAAGCGTAAGTTCGGTAGGAATAGGAGGGGTGTTGAATGATGATAGGGATAGGATGTTATTAGCATTTTCTAAGCCATTAGGGATAATGGAATCAAATGAGGCAAAACTGAGAGCAATCAGGATAGCACTCCAAGTCTGGTCTAGGCTTATGATCGGTAACCTCATTATCAAAGGTGACTCGACTAATCCCATCTCCTAGGCTAGCAATAGGAACCACCCCCCCCCCGATGGAGGTTGGTAAGCATTACTAGCGACATTTGGAGACTGTGCAAGTCAAGAGACATCTCTTTCATTCATACACCTCGATCAGCAAACAGTATAGCAGACTTCTTAGTGAAAGTGGGTGTGCACAAACAAAGACCGGCTATGGAACTGTTTTCATCATATCAGCCTTGAGAGCTTGGAGAGTAGGGGGCTCCTTAGTGTATCTTTTGTTGGGAGGGGCGTGTTCTTGTATCTCTTCTTTTGCTTTATGTTTTTTTTCCTACTTCTTTTCCTTCTCCTTTATCTTGGATCCGAGTATAACTCTCCTATACTTGGATCCCCTCATGTACTCATTGTTTTTTAATAAATTAAGTCATCAATGTTTCAAAAAAATATTGATCTCTTTGCACCAACTTGAGGAGGAGGGTTGTAAATAATGTTTTCATATGTCTTAATTCAAGGGTTGACCGAAAGATGTCATTAGGTGTAATTAATTATTCTTCCCTTTTTTACAACCTTGATTGGATCCTTGTAATCTATATATACATAGGTACTCTTCGTCTTCATTACAAGAAATACATACGAAGAATTAATTTCTCTCAAGCTTTCATCCCTTCTCTTCATTTATTTTCTTCTCTTTCTACATTTTTATCTTCAACAGCATTACTCAATGACCAAGAGATTTCCTTCTCACAAATCAGCAGATCGACTAACGGAGTAGAAACTTCTTTGCGAGACTTTGAGTTAAGTCATCATCACAGGGTGTTTTCCATCCGTGACTGTTGGGGTGGGAGGGGTTTTACGGGTTATCTCTATTGTATTGGATGTGTTTTTTTTTTTTTTTTTGAGCAGTAACAAAGATACTTCACTCATAATAAGAAGAGTACAAAGGCTAAAGAAGGTCTAAAAGTGATAGACCTCAAAGAGATACAAAAAGGAAGAGAGAACAAAAGAAAACATAAAGAAAAGTTGGATGTGTTTCATGGACTTGTTTTGTATTTTTGGGAGGGTTTGTTTTTTTTACATTGTTAGGGTTTACATCTCCTAAACCCAATCTGTTTTTTTTTTTTTTTCATACTATTTTACTTACGTTTTCTTATTAATGCATTATTACCTTGTTACCGCTTAAAAAAACAACAAGAAATGCAAACTCAAAAGAATGGTTTCTCTTAATCTTCCTTCATTGTTTTCTCTTCGTTTCTCCTTGTTATCATTCTAACATGGTATCACTCTGAAATTGGTCCTGCCAATATTCTCAAGCAACAATTTCATCTCATTCCTTGGGTTTTCTTCTCATCCCTGAATCTGCCCTTTCGTGTAAAATTTCATCTTGGATTCTACCATGTTTTTGTCACCCCTTCATCTAGATCCAATCCATCAGGATTGATCTTGGGTTTGACTACAAGTGAGTCCCACTTTTCCATATATTTTTCAAGAATACTCCAAGGACAATTACAAACCTTGTTTTTGGGTTTCTCTCTCGCGATCCAGACCATACTAAGGTTGCTACCACCAGATCTCGCACTCAAAGAGTCGCCCGTAACCCTAGAACATATCTATTTGGCTCATCTAGGGTTTCGATTAAAGGTGGGGCCCGTTATACAGCTTTTTCACATTTGCAACGCTTGAAACCCCATTTTCTGCATGTTTTCTACTAGATTTGGTTTTCTAGCCCTTGGATTTCTTCGACGTGGCTCTTGACCCTACAGTGATTTTGTACGTTGACCTAGGGTTTTGGTCAATAGTGGGGCTCATTTGGCCTCTTCTTCAGATCTGCTGCAGTGACGTCCAAAGGCCTATTTTTTTTCCAAAGATTTGGCTCGATCTGCTCCTGTACAATTCATCTCGTGTTGGGATTTAATTGCTACAGTAACCCCTAGTGGTTCTTCCAATCCCATTGAATTTCTCTTGGCTTTGTGATTCGTGGAGCCCACTTACTAACCAATTACTCTTGAAGAACTTTTTCTCTTTTTTTCTCCTTACATATGGCATTCTTTAGCCCTATTTCTCCTAGAGATGATGTTACAAGTGTCTCAACAAGAATTTGATTCCTTGCAGCAAGACAGGATGCAACTTTAGAGCCTTCAATCCTCTAGTTATACCCAAACTTTTGTTGCTTAATCAGGTACTATCTCATCTACATTTCAGATCTCATCCGACAGTCCCTGAATTATTGATTCTGGGGCTACCGGTCACACGTCAAGTATGGCTCATCTTTTTTCTTTTCTTAATTCTCTCTCTTCGACATGTTAAACTTGCTAATCGGAAAATAATCATCAATAAAAATAACAAAATAATGGAAACTAGTATGTGAAATAAGAGGAGACATCCAAACATTAGAGTAAATGAGAGAATAAAATGTAGAAATAATTTTATTAAGTTATAGCAAAAAAGGTCTTTGATGTTTTCCATATTGACAACTTTCACAATCAAATTTATCAAATGACAAGAAATGAACCAATTGCTTCAAGACAGTATCAGACTGGCTGCCCTAAATGGCAATCCCAAACCACACATACTGAGAAGAGATGGAACAAGCTTCAAAGTGGTTTTCGGCTCAAGGATCGAAGAAATATAGTCATTCGCTTCACGACCACCACCAATCGTCTGCTACATGGATAAATCCTGGAAGACACAATGGGTAGGATAAAAAATTACTCGGTAATTCAATGACTTAGTAAGGGACTAAGGGCACTAACAAATAATAGATTGTGCGATAAATGAGAAACATTTAAGACAGATAATAAATCAAGAGGATTAGAGGACACAAGGATAGTCCTTTTACCAGCAATATTAGTGAAAGACCCATTAGCTAACTTAACCTTGCCAAGAAAAATAGGGGAAAGCATGGAAAAAAGATGAGACATACCAGTCATATGATCAGTACATGACTAATCTATAACAACATGGGAAACCTTGGAGGATTGAAGATTCTTCACTTGCAGTCGATCGTGTTGTAAGGAGGCATAGTCATGTTTACACACATGAATGATATCATCTTCAGTAGCAGTGGAAGGGATGTTGGTACAATGAGTCTACTTAGAAGAGGGCCGACCATGAAGTTTATAGCAAGAATCCATATAGTGACTGGTCATTTTGCAGTACATAGAAAATCGGGTACCTTTCTTCTTTTGTCCTTAGGAATCCCGTCGGGTATCAATCACCAGTTCCTACCTTTGAGAGAGGGAGGCCCCTTAGAGACAAGAGTCAACCGATCAGCAAGCACAAAGGCAGAGAATATAACGTGGCGACACCTCTCATTATGAAGTAGTGTAGAATAGACCTCAATGAGTAGTAGAAAAGGTCGCTTGCTAAAAATTTGGGCTTAAATAGCCTCAAAATCAATGTTAAAACCAGCCAGAAAGTCAAACGTGTCACATTTCTCAACATATTGCATGTGCAATAAAGTTCGAACCAATAACACCACCTTTTTTTTTTTAACGGTAACTACATATTTTTAATAATATGAATTAAAGATAACTCTCGCTGTCGAAGATTTGCAAGCATCCTGGTAGAGCTCGTAGATAGAGAAGAATTATCATCATCCGAAAATAAAGCTTGTATTGTATCCCATACATCTTTTGCAGTAGGTAGGATAAACACTAATCCTTGAACATGCTCTTCCATAGTGTAAGAGTCAGGATTGAACCAAGGAGTTATTGACTTCCCATTCCTTGTATTTTGTATCAATCATTCGCAGGTTCGAAGGCAGTACGATCAATAAAATCGGTTTTCTGCTTAGCATCAATGAATATTTTGGTTGAATGAGACCATTGAAAGTAATTTGTCAAATTTAAAAGGGCAGTAGGTGATCTTGCCAATATAAGTTGAATCAGAAGATATAGGGCCGAGGATGTTTGAAAGAGAAGATGATGCCATACTTTGAAAAAAAAAAAAAATCTCGGAAAAGAACCAATGCTTGCAAAATCTGAAAAAAAAAAATAGGTGCCATGAATCACGAAACCAAGATCAATCCAATGGGGTTGAAAGGACCACCAAGGGCAACTTTAGCAGTGAAGTCTCAGCCTGAGAGGAGGTCTATAGGAGCAGATCGATCCAAAGCTTTGAAAAGAAACCCCTTCTGGTCATCCCCATAGCAAATCAAGAAAAACAACAAAAAGGGCCCCACTGTTGACCAAAACAATAGGTCAAACATATAGAAACACTGTAGGAGTAGGAACGAATGTGGATGAGAAGTTTTGAAGGATCCAATGTCTAGTATTCCAGATCGAAACTATTTTGTGCTAAAACTGGGTTTTTTTCCAGGGCGTCCTTTAATGGAAACCAAAATAAGGCCCCACCAGAAATCGTAGGCAAAATCCAACCAAATGGACAGAAACACGAATGAGAAACGATTCAAATGCAATAGATTTGTAGTCCAAATCCATGGAAATCCAACAAATCTAAGGGCAGTTGTTGGGATTGCCCTATGAACCCAATAATATAGGAAACAGAATACCAAAAGCTTGACCTGGGAATGGCAATAGGAAGAAAATCATGAAAAGAAAAATTCCTTATGTGGCAGAGAAAAATGATCGCCGCAATAGTAAATTAGACAGGACGTGTTCTGGCTGATACCATATTAAAATGAAAATATGGAGAAAGTATTCGGAGAAGAAAGAAGAATTGAAAGAGAATTCTCTTGAGTATTGTATTTCTTGTGTTTACTCAAAAGAGGATAGACATATATATAGAATACAAAGAGCTAATCAAGGCGACCAAAAAAGGAAAGGAAGATCAATTACAATAAATAATATATAAAAATCAAATGCATATGCAAAATGTGAAATTACTACAACATTTACAACAGAGTCAGTGATTTTTTTTCCTCTAAATTGGAATATTTTTTGTTGCACTGGTATTATTAAATAATTATTAACTGATGTAGAAAATCACTAGACATTGTTATTGACGAGGGAAAGGGAAAGTAGAAAATAGCTAGAAAATACAGCTGGAATTGTGCTAGAGTATGATGTGACTCTTTTAAAACAAAAAAGAGAAGGATACCAGTTTGAAAATTATGTGAGATGTTTATTGTGTCAACAAGAAACAATTATGAAATGCTTGTAAACCATAAGCATCATTAATACAAAATATGTAATGGCAATATTATATGTCCATACCTTGACAACACCAGCATCATCAATGCGGCCCCATCCAGCAGCAGACCCTATCTCAAAGGTTCATAATCATAGATCATTAGCTCAGAAATATTTAGGCAGAGACCAGGTAAACTAAACAAAGAGATCAACTCAAATACATGGTGCTAGAACCAATGATATGGATGACACTATTCATGAGGACCATATTCTTAACATAGCCCTACATTATTTAAAGCCAATTAGAAGCCACTATATGGAGTACAACTTTAGTGGAATAAGGAATAGGGAGGATAAACTGATTAACATTGGCTATCACTATCTATATACATACAAGCACTGGCTAACATAATGGTAACGATAATATCCTGGCAAACATGATGACACAACAAACCCTGCAGACTTTATGTGGTCTACAAGGATGGGTTTGTTTGAAAGATTTATCATTGAATAGGACCCTAGCAAAACACACCCTAATTAGGTCATTGTAGGTGTGTTTTTGAGGACCCAAAGTCTAGATCACTTAAATTGTTTCCAATCCAACTTCAGAGAGTGAGGTGAGGTTGTCAAATGAACCTCAGAGTGGACGCTACATGATTTCCTCATATGGGAAAATTGTGCAAACCAGTTCATACAGTATCATTTTTGCATACACACATCCATTGATGACAAACAGTAGTTGGAGGGGGGATGGCATTCAAAAGGGGCCCAAGTGAGCGCTACAAGACTTGCTCTCATGGTTAAAACATGTCAACCAGTTTTTTTTAGCAGTAAAACAAAACTTTCATTAAAAAAAAAAAAAGATGTACATAGAGAAGGAGAGTAAGAAGAAGAAGACTTGCATTCAGGAGAGATGAACCAAAGGAGAAAGAATCAATGTTGTCAAACTCGAATCATATCGTAAATCGGTCGAAGGGTGTGAATCATGATTCGTAAATCGGAACTCGTAGAATCGTAAGATTCATAATGTTTTCCTAAAATTATTCTATAATCTATAAATATACTAAACATTTATTGTTAAATTTTTTTAAAATTATTCTATAAATTATAAAAAATCGGTCAAGCAATTGTCATCTCCAATTTGACACTTATTATCCATCGTAAATAACTATAAAAAAGACACAAAAATATATTAATGAGATTTATATATAAATACTAAGAATTAATAAATTTAAGAAATCAATAAATAAATTCAAGGCATTTAAATAAATTTAAATAGCATTTATCAAATAAAAAATTATTTTTTAGAGATTTTTATTTTTTTAAATAGATACAAAAGATTGAAAAAAATAAAAAAGAGGTTTTTTAATAAGAATAGAAAAAAGATGGAAAAGAATAAAAATAAGAAAAATAAACATGTGAAAAATAAGAGAAACAAATAATTAATTAAAAAAGAAATAATAAAAAGAAAGAATAAAGAGCATTACTAAAAAAATAAAAATAAAACTCACGAAAGCCATGTGAGATACAAAGAAACTTAAGTCGCGAGAGTCACGAAAGCCAAGTCAAATAACCTCTGCCGCTGACGCAATGAAAACATTACTTAAGTCACGTGATGAAAACCTAAAGCGAGAGCTGCGGTGATGAAAACACTAGAATACCTGGCTGCAGCGAAGAAAAAGCAATGAAAACCCTAGTATACCGTCAGATGGGGCGAAGAAAAACGGAAGAAAGCAAGGAAGAAAGAGTTGCGACGAAGAAGGTATGTCTTCTTCACTTCTTCCTTCTCTCTCACCTTTTCTTCCTTCATTTTTTTTCCTCTTCTTTCACCTCTTTCTCTCTTCAGATGAATCGCACAAGTCTTCAATTCATGGGCATGACTCGTATGATTTGCGAGTCACCCCCAAAATGACACAATTTCTTCCTCTTCCGATTTCCATTGCGATTTGACTAGTCGTGTAATACCCTGCACCAGAAAGTCTCACATTGCTAGTGTCATTGGAAATTCCCTGGTATATAAGTAGTAGTCTTCCTCCTTCTAGCACAAGGCCTTTTGCGAGCAACAGTGGGTTGGCTCGCCAAAGCAAAGCCGTGCGGGTCCGTGTGTAGGCCCAAAGCAGACAATATTGTGCTAGCAGGACGGATCGTTACAAATGGTATCAGAGCCAGGTTCAACTCTCTGTCTGAGGGTGTGGGCTTGGTTGTTGTGTGTGCAGAGCTGGGGACGGCTCTGGCTTTAAGGGGGGTAGATTGTAATACCCTGCCCCAAAAAGTCCCACATTGCTAGTGGCATTGGAAATTCCCTGTTATATAAGTAGTAGCCTTCCTCCTTCTAGCACAAGGCTTTTTGGGAGCAACAGTGGGTTGGCTCGCCAAAACAAAGCCGTGCGGGTCCGTGTGTAAGCCCAAAGGGACAATATTGTGCTAGCGGGACGGGTCGTTACACGTTGGAGCACCCGATTTGATTTGAATCGCATGATTCGAACCGTGAATCGTGCGATTTTAACAACATTGGAAAGAATACAACATCACCCACCCCACAATATCCCATGTAAGCCAATCTTAGAAAACAAATACTCGAAAAAAGTAACCCATCTCCAAAAGCTCTACTCCTATGAATTACTAATAATAAACACCCAGGTTTGTTGAGTCCACCCCTAGCTTTGCAAAAAATTTGCAACTCTGTTGGCCGATCTACTGATTTTGGTGAATGAGATTTCCCATCCCTTAAGTAGCGCCTTGATCTCCGTAGTCAGTGTTACTAACTTCCACAGTGGTTTTTTCACTCCGGATACCCATTTGATTGCATTTGCCGAGTCACTTTCGATGACCAGTTTGTCCTAACCCTAAGGTATTCCAAATGGTCAAGGCTTTCCTAATGCTAACTAGTTCCGCCACATTCAACTTTTTTATGCCAATCGCCTCTAGGAAGACAACTAAAGGCTCCCATGTGTGATCCCGCAGGACACTTCCAATTCCTACCGGCCCGGTTTTCTCCTCGTTGCCCCATCCATATTGAACTTAAAGCACCCCTGTTGTGGTGGTACCCCGTTAGCTGATTTCTTGGTTTTTTTAGGGACTTCCATCATTGAGCCCTCCCATGATTGATAGAAGTTTGTCACCTTGGTTCCTATGAAGTCTTTCCCGGTTGAGAGTCAAGTGCACAATCTCCATTTAGCTTTCTGGAATAATTCCTCAACCTCCAACTCCATAGGACATTCATTATTTCACATACATATCTGTTGTTGATATATGGTTACCAATGTCTAGCAGTGTTCTTGAGACATGGTTCATGTTTGGATTGTAACTTCAGTTTTATTTTAATTTTTCTTATTTTTAACTTTTTACATTTATTTGTTTTATTTTCTACATGTTCTATTTATAATAGAACATACCTTTTGTGAGAATCTATTTTTTGACATTTGTTAAGAACAGTCATGAATTAATGACCCTAAGAAAATTTGTGTTTTAAGGCAGTGACTTTATTTCTACATGTACTGAGGGGGATAGTGTGGGACTGTGGTCAACATGAGCCAACATCCTCCAACATTTGACGTGCATGTCCATTTGTGGGAAACCGAATTCCTTTGTTTGCGTTTTTTCTCAGCATTCAATCTGAACACATGAAAGTGCTGAAAACGCATACATTTCCAGCTTTTCATTTTCTGACTCTCCCCCATCAGAAATGGATTCTGTGGTAAATGTCATTTTCTACATCAGTTTTCCTTACAAGCCGAAAATGACAAACTGTTCCTAAAAGGTTTTTGGCAATGCTCAAGCTTGGGGAAGACATAGGTCCGGTTAGATCCTAGATGGATCTTAATCCAAAATTCCAAACATCAAACTAATGGAATCTGAATCCAAACTCAGATCCAAATGAGGCATTAATCACACAGGAAAGAATCCTTGTCAAAATTCAACTAGGAACCATAGGCATGAGTCCAATAAATGAAACTTACTTACAGTTAAGTTTATAACGATACACAAGGAGGTGAGAGCAGGTATACGACTTCAATTTGGATTTCAGGGTTTTATACCATTTTTTATATCTATGTAGATATTTACTTAAAGTAATATATAGATTAAAAAATGAAATAAAATATAGAAGCATATTGGGGTGGCCTATATGGATTCAACAGGATCAGAGTAAGGGTATTGGTAACCGGATCTGATCAACCAGGTCCCATTATTAATCAGATCCAATTTTGGGTTTCGTATCCTGTTATTTCAGTTGGGTACCTTGTGTAGTTGGGTTATCAAAGCTCCAGTAGCAGACCTACTCATGCCCAATCGATGACAGAGAAAGTTTAAACCCAATGTCAAGCATGAAAAACCTTAATCAAATGGTTGATAGACATGGAAAGGGTCAACTTGTCTGCGCCTGACAAAGGTGCAGAACATCTGGTCCTGAGACCATGGATTGCCAACAGACATTATTAACCTTATTCAAGGATGGCAATTGACACATGAAATACAACACCATTGGAAAGCTACTCATGGTTTGAAATGGAAACAGAAAACTTTAAAATCATGGGAGAATAATTGAAAATGTGGAGTAAAAATAAAAATGTAGAATTAAACAGATCAGCATAGTTTACAATTGTTGGTTCTATTTCACCTGACAGAAATAGCTGGTGAGCAACCGTTGAGACAAGAACAGGGATTTTACGGCATGTGCTTTCATGACACACAATACCCTGCAAACAAATATAATTAGTTAAAATAGCATCACATTAATAGGTTGACAAAATAATGCAAAATGTGAGAGGAAGTGAACATTACATACCAGATCCTTGACAAATATATCCAATGCAGAATATGGCGTGTAATCATTGTCTAACATGTGTGGAGTGCGATTTTCAAACATCCTGTGAAAAAAAATATATATATAAATTCCCACTAATTAAGAAGTATTTATATTTTTGATGTATCTAAATAAGTGCAGCGAAAAAATTGAGCTCATACCATGGGTTGCACCTTGCACCTATGCTCCAGGACCTATTGTCCCCTTGACTACTGTGTAATTAACAAGTACACTTTATTTTGAAAAAGTAACTAGAAATATCATTAATGACAAATAGTTACAGAAGATGCACAAGAGCCTTATACCAAACACCCTGATCAATGTATACACTCCTCCCCCCACCCCGCCCACTCCCCCAAAAAAAACAAAAAACATCTAAACCGAAGAAATAAGCAATAGCACTATGTCTATCTACTACTATTTTGGCCCAAATATCAACTACTCTATTTGTTGATCTCCTGACATGACTGAAGGACCCTTTCCACCTGTGAGCATAGATCCCAAATCTCTCTCACAACCAATATCAATCTCCATGGAGGGCTCTTCTTTCTATTCATGACCTAACCAATACACTAAAAGCCCCAAAGCTGATTGAATGCAAAATCAGGACCTTTATCCTATCCCACATTGAGTTGGCGCACACCCCAAGCTAGATCCTACTAGGCAAACTACTAGTCATCAATGAATCTCATAATTCCCCCTTAGAGATGATACGTCATATAGCAGACTGCTTCCCTGCTGACCTCCTTTGACGGCCCACTTCATGGAGGCTCTCATTCTATCCAGGTAGCCCTTACCATCTCTGTGGTGATTTTCACACTGGCACTAGATAGCCCTTCCCTAAGTTGTTGTCATCGGGATTTGAACATGGGACATGGAACTTCACTCTGATACCAATTGTTAAGGACCTAACCAATTTGAGAAAAGCTCCAAAGCTAATTGAATACAAAAAACTAAACCCTTTATCCTATCCCATGCTAGGTTGGCCCACTCCAAGCTAGACCCCACGAGGCACATGACAAACTATCAATGAATCTCAACACTTTCCACTACCCATTTGATTCCATTCACCGAATCCCCTTCTATTGCTAGCTCAAGACCGCCATGCCTTGCCCAAAGGAGTAGGGACTTTCGTAATCCTTAACAATTTGCCTCATTCGGATCCTCAATACCCACTGGTTCCTAAAAATAAAATAATGCATCCGGTCTAAAGTTATGAAGTACTCTCCTAATTCTCACAGGTTCCTGTTTGCCCCTTGTCATCTCATTCACATTACACTTAAAAGTACCCTTTGGTGGAGAAGACCAAACTACCCACTACTCACTCCCTTGACTGCCTTCACTCAAACAATTGTTGTAGAATATATACTTTATTCATTTATGGAAAGGAGTGCATAAATTAGTTTAGTCGTGAGAATTACCATATTTCCTAGAGTTGACCTTACTCTTTTGTTGTATTTCATTGTCCATATAATTCTAGTTTTGTACTATCTATCCCTCTTTGAATAACCCAAAGGAGTGGCTAAAAAGCTGGAAAAATTATTCAGGAGGTTCCTTTGGTGAGATCAGGAGGAGAAAAGAAAGGTACACTAAGTGGCTTGGTCAGAGGTCACTAAACCTAAGTCGAAAGAGGGACTAGGAGTTGTCCCATTACAAAGTGAGGAATGAAGACTTACTTTGAAAATGGGGATGGTGTTTTAGAAAAGATAGGGAAGCTTTGTGGGTTTAGGGATACTTAGAGCTTGGTGGAGGGTCTGCCAGGGTAGAATGGCGGTTGGGATATTGTTCAAGGATAAATTTTGCATGTTAGTTAACAAAGGAAATCAAACCTTCTTTTGGAAAGATTTATGGATGGGGGATAGGCTCCTGAAAGATAGGTTTCCAAGGTTATCTAGAGCAACAAGGAACAAATAGGCTCTAGTACAAGATGTATGTTGAATGGAGAGCCATAACATATCTTGGCACTTCGATTTTAGGAGAGAGTTGAGGTCGTTCGACGTTGAAAGTTTGAGTGAGCTGAAAGGTAGATAGCAACTGGTGGTGCTTGGGCGAAGAGGTGGATAAGTCGAGTTCAGGGATACTTAGAGCTTGGTGGAGGGTGTGCCAGGGTAGAATGGCGGGATATTGTTCAAGGATAACCTTTGCATCTTAGTTGGCAAAGGAAACTGAACCTTCTTTTGGAAAGATTTGTGGATGAGGGATAGGCCGCTGAAAGATAAGTTTCCAAGGTTATTAAGAGCAGCAAGGAACAAATAGGCTATGGTACAGGAAGTATGTTGAGTGGAGGGCCATAATATATCTTGGCACTTCGATTTTAGGAGAGAGATGAGGTCTTTCGAGGTTGAAAGTTTGAGTGAGCTGAAAGGTCAGTTAGGCGAGTTTCCATTAGACCTAGGGTAAGAGGACGAGTTGACCATTGCCTAAAGCTGCCACATGGCACACATGCGCAACTGACGCAGCAGGAGAGGACAGTTGCCACCGATGACATGGCGGATGAAGAGAAGACTGTCGAAGAAAGGGAAACAGAGAGGACACCTGCCAACGATGATGTGGCAGAAGCTCCAACTTAGATACATACATATGCATAAATTAATTAGTTTTCACCGCGTGGTACCTTTGGAGTTTCTAAGTACATGAGGATGGCTTGGAAGGTCTACAAATATATTGAGGCGCTACCAAAAACAAACTTGACAGGACTCTTCTATGCATGTTTATGAGGCTCCAGAAACCAATGGTTAGAAAATTATGGATTTTGATTCAAAGATAAGTGTAGCTTGGAATAACAACTTCCATTCAGAACTTAACCTCTCTCAAGTATGAAGAAAATGCAAAGACAGTATAGAGTGAAAATACCATGAAGTTCCTCTACTGTGCATAATGGCTTCAAATAACAATCTTGTGTTCAGACCCAATCGAGCTCCAAATGCCATTGCCTCAGCTGATGCAGCAATATGAACTCCAGCAAGCAGTTGATTTATCATCTTTACACAACTACAGAATGGAAAAAGACAGATCAATTTCCATCAAATCATATCTTGAGAAAAAAAAACCTTTGAACTGTTAGAGCAAGGTAGAGTTAAAATCACCTTCCAGCTCCACAACCTCCCTTGATGATATACAGGTTCTCACTTAATGCTGTTTATGTTGAAGAATTAAACATGAGTCTTTAGGTAATTATGAGAAGTGCGGGATTGAAAACATACTCTGCATGGCCATTACCTGAGAGAACAGAACCAGCAGATTCGAGGGCCTCGTTCGTGCCTGAAGCCATTATCTAATGTAAAAAAAAAAAAAAGGATTTCTGTTGGTATCACCCTTCATACATAAATAAATATAGGATGCTAATACAATTCAACTTTCCATATGCTGGAATGGAGAAATGAATTGCAAAATGAAGATAGGGTGAAAAAATAGAATAGATTATTCACACCGTAAGAGTTCCATCCGAAGCCTTCTTAACCCCGCCAGAAACTGGTGCATCCACTAATTTCAGATCCTTATGTTCATCTGAGACATTTATTTAAAAAATTATAAAAAGGATAAACATTAAGAAATTATTTAAAAAAAAATAGTCAAGAATAACATTTGCTGCCATGCAGATCGATTTAGAAGGTCCATTCACTGCTCCGCCTAAATGGTGTTTAAATACTTCGTAAGTAATTTTCAAAAATATGTGCAGACACTAGAGGTGATGAACTCCTTTCCTTTGTAGTTTTTGAACTTAGAACATGACATGGAGCGAAAACCTTGTTGAATATCGCAATGAGCATTAACCAATTGTGAAAATGAGAACGTCCTTTAACATCCTCAAGGGTTGTATTTGTGTGGGAATAACACAAGGATTCTCCTAGAGACTCAAAACTCACTCTATTTTGCTGTGTACTTATCGGATCTTATGGGATTTAGTTGGATGATAGAAAACACGGTGGTGGCTATCATCAAAGGCAGGAAAGTAAACCTTTTTGAAAAGAGAGAGAAACTAATTTGGCAAACAATTCCTTTGGTGATTCCCTTTGATCATAATAATATTCCTAGTGATCCTTTCTTCAACTTTCATTATTAGAAAAAGGAGGGGGGAAATAACTGTATAAAAGGAAAGCATAGAATATGAGTGGAGGGTAAATTTTATTGTGTAGTTAGTTAATTTTCAAATACACTAAGGAATCGTACACAAAGTTCATACTCTTGTTTGTGATTTCTCTCTTACATTCACAATTAGTGGATCAAAATGTGGATCCAGGTTGATGTAACTTGGAATTTGGCATATATTCAATTTTGTTTTCAAAAAACATAATGATTTTGATTATGACTTGTTTGTTGATTATAGGTAGGTTACAATTCAGGCACTCTGAATTTAGCACACAATCAAGTAATACAAACAACTAAAATAGAACTAGAAGCAGAAGCAATAGAAGCCGTCGCAGCAGCAGCAGCAGTAATAATAGCAAGAGCCGCTGCAGTATTAAAACTCCAACTCAAGGCCAATCATATGTACTCAAACGGAGACCTTAAGAAAGCCACAGTAAGGATAACAGGAGCTACCTCGCAGGCGACTTTCCAATCTCGATAAAAATCCAGGGGAGACAGTGGATGAAAGGACAATAGATGCACCACTAGGAAGCGCTAGAAAACCAGAGGAAAGAGAAAACAAAATGTAAAAGAAATTCATATAATTTAGTGAATGAAATCTGATTAAAAAAAAAAAAGTGAAAGACAACTAATTGTACCTGATAATGATCCAGCCTCACCAAATAAAACATTCTCTGCTTGAGCTTCATTTGCCACCATAACTATAAGCACATCTACATCTGAAGGACATATTTGTTAGACCCATTTGCAAACTAGAAGGAAAACGAAAGCAATTAAAGGAATATTTTTTAAGAATAAAATATTATTCCTTATTGGACTGTTTCAAAAATAAGAAAAAATGAATCATTCTTCCATGCACAGTGAAAATGAAACGGGTTCCAGTTTATTTTAGCATGTCTAATATTGTGGTATATATAGTATGAACAACTTCTAAACAAATCTAAGTCAAAGATAGCTTCATGATTATCCCAATGATAATACACTCCTCTATTTTTCCTTCCTATTTCTCTCAGTCTTTTTGCCTTTTGAATAAGTGTGATTATTCTTACTCAATGTTTCATATTGCAAACTTTCCAATGCAGGGGTCTTCATATTAAGTGCAATAGTGGGGGCCCATGCCCATAGGACCAATCCTAAATGTTATAAATCCAAACCCAAGCAAAAGATATGGAACTGGGTCATGGTTCACATGCTGGCCCATCAAGAGAGAGCCTATTTAAGCGTTTCCAACATTGTTTTAAGAGTTCTAGCAGAGTCTAGTACTTATGCAAGATAGATGTTTTTAATCAAACTATACAACGTATTGAATAGGCACAAATAGCCACTATGATTGTTGAGATTTTATATGTTTTTTATTAAAAATAATTTGGAGAGAGAGCATAATGAGGAGAGTTATTTCCCTATTCTTCAACTTTCGTCATCTATGACTTTCTGTGGTTGGATTCTATATTCCTTTCATAGGATCAATATCGACCCTAGGGCTTTGATCAACACTAGAACTGTGTTATCTAGATCCCAGTGGTCATAGATCTGGAATGTACGACACTCGAAAGAGGAGTGGAGAAGTTAAAAAAGAAGCTAAAGCGAGATGGTGGTCAAGGCTTTCTGTCATTGGGAGATGGAAGCTTAACTGTTTGCTTCACAGAACGAGGGTATGGATACCATGTTCTAGATTTGCTCTCACAGGCTGGAATGAAATGGTGATCCAGTCTTTCGACTCCTGATTCAGTAATATAATTGAAGTTTATGGCCAGAACCTGAGCAAGGAAGACTGTTCAATCCTACATCTTCTAGTAGAGGTAAAGATTAGCAACCCATTACAGTAGAGGTAATCGTGTGTGTTGATGATGTGAGTCATCAAATCCAAATCAAGGAAGAAGTCACGGTTGAACTTTCACATGACAGACCTATTAGCCTAATAGGTTGTGAGTACAAGTTGTTGCTGAAAGTTCTGGAGGAAAGACTTAAAAAAGCCCTTCCCGAGCTTATCAGTGAATCTTAAGGGGCCTCTGTAGAGGACTGTCAAATCCTTGGTGGAGTTCTAATTGCGAACAAATTGGTTCACATGCGATTAAAGGAAAAGAGACTGGAGATTCTTTCA
Source organism: Chimonanthus salicifolius (assembly GCA_013350335.1). Classification (NCBI taxonomy): domain Eukaryota; kingdom Viridiplantae; phylum Streptophyta; class Magnoliopsida; order Laurales; family Calycanthaceae; genus Chimonanthus; species Chimonanthus salicifolius. The sequence continues at coordinate 58,481,578 of CM023535.1, read as the reverse complement.
AAAATAGATTTGGAGAGGGCCTACAGTTTTGTCGATTGGGCTTTTGTAAGCTATCTATTTGATAGGATGGGATTTGGTCCCTGATCGAAGAGTTGAGTGATAGCCTCCATTGAGAATACCTCCTACTCGGTGCTCGTAAACGGATCCCCAACCCAACCAATAGTAGCACCTAGGGGATTGAGACAAGTGTAGAAAATAATACTAGAAAAGAGAGAGTATTGGAGAAGAATTATTCTCTCTGTATTGATTGTGTTGAATGTAAAAAATAATACTAGAAAAGAGAAAGTATTGGAGACGAATTATTCTCTTGGTATTGATTGTGTTGAATGTAAAAGAGTTACTTGTATAAATAATAAACAGGGAGCCAATCTAGGTGGCTAATATGGAAAGGAATAAGCGAATGATCAATTTACAATAAATCATACAACAAATAAAATAAACTAAGATATCTTTCATAAATAGGATGATTTTGGTCAACCCTATCCTGAAGTGGGTCCCACAACACCTTACATGTCCTGAAGTGAGTGTCACAACAACAAGGTGATCCACTTTCCCCCTTATCTTCACACTGGTAGGAGAGGCTTTGAATGAATTGGTAAAAGGGCTTGGGAATTGGATATTATTAAAGGTTTTCAAGTGACCAGACAACAACCAGTAATTACACACCTCCAATTCCCAGACGATACATTATTCTTCTACAAACCAAATCGAAACGAGTTGCTAGGCTACAAAGCAGTCCTTAGATGTTTTGAGTTGGTATCTAGGTTGGGGGTGAACTTAGGCAAAAGTACCCTAATTGGAGTCGAGACAAAAGAGGCCACGCTTAAAGTTTTAGCAGAAGAAATAGGGTGCAGATCAGAGAAACTACCCTTCACCTACCTTAGGTTTACTGGTAGGAGGGAACCCGAGGTCTAAGAATTTCTGGGCTACAAAGGATTGAGAGGAGACTGAACGGTTGGGGCAAGAAATACTCATCCATCAGGGGTAGGCTCACCCTCATCAAGTTCGTCCTCACTAATCTCCCAACCTACTATATGTCCCTTTTCCAGATCCCCAAGTGTGTAATGACGCAGATAGAGCTATTGTTCATGACCTTTGCATGGGGGGGACAAAACAGATAGGAAAAGGGTGCATTTGGTGGGTTGGTCTGAAGTCATCAAACTAAAAGCCAAGGGCGGATTAGGAATCGTACCCCTGGACATCAAAAACCAAGCCCTACTTTGCAAATGGAATTGGAGACTTGGGAGAGAAAAGAATGCCCTTTGGTCGAGGGTGTTGGTCGCCATATACAGTCATCTAGATAGTGGAGGATGGACGCTTGGGAAAAACGTGGAAAAGGACGGTTCCCAGATAGTAAAAATGTGGTGGAGACTGGATAGGGGAGGAAGCCAGTTGGGTCTCATCTTCCAAGACAAACTAAGACTGTTGATGGGAAAAATGGTACAGAACCCGTTTTTGGACGGATTTATGGCTGGGTGATAGAAGTTTGAAAGACGCCTACCCTAGGATATACAAGATAGCAAGAGACAAACCAGCCCTAGTCAAGGATTGCTACGTAGAAGCCATGGCACGAACTCATGGCAATTGGATCTTCGTAGAAACTTGAGAGCATTTGAACAGGATAGCCTCGAGAAACTAAAAGCGATGCTAAAGGAATTCCCACTATCCATTGGAGAGGAGGACGAAATACTTTGGGTAGGAGTCATCCGGCATCTTTTCAGTCAAAGCATTGATTCACTTGGCTCTAAACCAACAGAATGAGGAGAACCTCACATCAAACCTAGCCTAGAGGGGCCTTACTCCCCTGAGAGTCCAAACCTTCGTGTGGTGTGTGCCTTGAAAGGGAAGGTATTGACAAGATCAACTCTCAACAGAAGAGGGCTACTTAATTCAGATAAAAATTTACAGTGCACACTTTTTGGTCACACGGAGGAGGACATCAATCATTTTTTTGCCGAATGCCCAATAACCAAGAAATTGTGGATAAGCTTTGCAAACTTGATGGTGGCGTCATGGGTTTTTGAGAGAACATACGAAGGAATCATTCAATCGTGGACTATTAAATGAACAAATCCCAAGATGATTGTGTCTTGGAACATCATTCCAGCAGTTGTTCCATAGACAATGTGGAAAGAAAGGAACTCACGAATTTTTAAGAACAAGGAGTTGGAGAAAAAAGAGATTATCCAGAAAGCTAAGTGGAGACTTTGCACATGGCTTTTATCTAGAAGGAATTCAAGGGCTGTAAAATGACAGATTTCTCACCTCTTGGGAGGGTTGCCTAGGCAGAGGGCCACAAAAACCCAATATCTAATGCCCGAATGCACACAAATTCAATGTCGATGGGGCGGCAAAGGGGAAACCGGGTCCAGCAAGTATTGGAGGAGTTTTCTGTGATTGCAATGGTAGAACATCCATAGTTTTCTCCAAGTCAATAGGTAGAAAAGATTAAAATGAGGCAGAACTCATCAGCATTAGGAAAGCCTTGTCCATATGATCTTCTCTGGGAGGGGGGGAACACATTATTGAAAAAAACTCTACAAATTCGATAAAGTGGGCATCAGGGATGAAAAGACCCCCGTCGAAAATTATCACAATAATGAGGGAAATTAGGGCGCTTTGTTTCATCACATTCAATTCAAAAGGTAGTGATTGAAGTTGATCAACTATGAAGTCACAATATTCACGTTAATTCCTTAAAGCCTTACCTTCTCACCTGCAAATCGATCCAATAAAAGTTCAAGCTATTATGTCTATACATGAGTTGCCAGCATCTTAGCCAAAAGAATTGATGAGAAATACTAATACTAGTATAAAATAATAACTTAAGCATACAAAAGTTAAAAGAAAACAAACAATAACTAAGAACTCCCAAAGGACAAAAAAGAAATATGTTACTAATACTTTGTGCTAGAAGAAAGATTTGGTTAAACTAAAGAACAGAAATACCTTTAGAAGCATCTGCTGGACTATTTCCAACCAAACCACCAGCATCAGCAAAGCGAGATAGTGTTGGCTTATACACCTACAAATAAGTGAAAAAAGTAAATAATTTTATAAAAGAAAGTGGCAATACACGATTTTATAATGACAAGGAGGGAAAAAAAAAAAGAGAAATGAAGATTGAGAGAAACCATTCTCTTGAGTTTGTATTTCTTGTTCTTGCTAACAAAGGAGGATACATGTATATAAAGACTATTGGGAGCCAATCAATGAGAGGAAAAAGGAAAGAAAAATCATTTACAATCATTTACAATCAATGATATCTAACAAAATCTAAAAGTCAACCAACATGTGCAAAATGTGATACACCATATCCTACAAGACACGAATGGGGAAAAGGTAACAAAGTAAGAAAGTGAGCCGCAAGATAGCCTCAATAGATATGAGGATGAAAACTGAAGGTCACAAGGGGAAAAACTAGAGCTCATTCATTCTCTCTCTGTATATACAACGCAACCAGGATTATCTAAGATCAAGTCAAGAAATATCTACAAATAAGGAAACAAATAGGCCAGGTCTAGGTTGCCTGAGGACCGGAGATTGAACAAACCAAATAGGCATGATAGGCCAAAACGACCGAAACTTTGATTTTCTTAAAATTACTTGCAGCCCAATGGTGTTTCCATATTTAAGTTAAATATTTTACTTGCAAAGCGACTAATCACCAAAATCAACAAAACATGTAACCCATATGGGAGAAAAACTTCAATAGAAAATATTAGAAGTTTTGGAAAATATAAGCTAGAAAATATTAACAAATGTAGGGATTGGAATCATACATCATAACCAATAACACAGAAGTTGGAGGTTAACAGGTGTCTTGCCATCCCAAAGCCCATTGCCCCAAGTCCAATAAAACCAACTCGTTTTATGGACTTCGATCTGGCTTTAACTTGTTCAGCTAATTGCTTGGGGTTGTAGGCTTCTGCCTTTGATGCATCTGTGATATCAACTCCAAGCGTTTTTTCCCAAACCTGTCCATGGATATGGTGTTAAGTAGTCATGAAATAAGAATAAACTAAGAACTGATTGGAAAATTGACATACTAAGAATATCTTTTACTATCACAAAAACAAATGAACTGAAACTGAGTAACATACAAAAGATACTCAAAGTATAACCTTGATCAAAGTAGCATAATCAGCAGGTCCAGAATCTTCAATCTTATGGGAAGACCCTGAAAATTAAATCAAATAAGCAAATATTACGTACATCATGCCCCTAATGATTTCAGGTTAACATGTCCATTATATCCTCCATTTGAAAGATAAAATATAAAAATTACAGCACAGAAATAAGTACCATATATAAGTTGTTGATGAGCCACTGCTAAAAGCGGAAGAGGAAATATAAGTGCCTTCGCCATATTCAACACGAAACCCTTAGTATATAAAAAATCAAGTGTTAGATCATGGAAAAGTCAAGAGGCCATACAAAGGAAGTAAGGAACTAATAGAAGTCCTTCAATTCATAGAGAATTTAGAGCCATTCTAATATACTAAGAAAATGAAGCTTCTGATCAATATGTCATGCAAACATACTGAAGTTGACTGTCACTTTGTCCAAGAAAAGGTAGCACAGTATAAAATAAACATGTGATACAAAAACTCAACATCTCAGCATGCCAATTCTTAACGAAAGGAGCAGGCAGAAGTCAACTTCATTAAATCAGTTACAAACCGAGCATGATGGATTTTCGCACTCCATCTAGAGTAATGCAGAGATGTGAAAAAATAAATTTTCTTTTACTTCTATGTATATTTCTCATTGTTCTCTCGATACAAAAGTGTTGTACCACTCATTGAGAAACAGATTTCTGGCTCATCCACATCTCCCCACTATTTTCCTCTGAACTTCTCCCTTTATTGCATATACCATTTTTTTTCTATAAATTCTTCCCTTCGTTGTGAACCCAAGGATTGATTGAATTTTTAGAGAAAAGGGTGATCTTTCTTGTACCTACATGCACTGTTAAATCATAAATAGTCTAGCATGACTTTTTATTAAATCATCTTTTTTTTAGCGGTAACAAATAAGATTTCATTAAAAATTAAAAATATGATACATGAGAAATGACAAATGAAAATCAAAATTACAACACAAGGGATAGGTCTAAAAGAGATAGACCACCCTATAAAAGAAAACAAGTTACATAAGATATAATCCCAGCAAGACAACACCCTGATCAAGTCCAATCAAGTTCAGAGAAAAAAGACCCTAGATTCTTGTTGACTCCAAATTTAGCGAAAAAATATGCAACCCGATTTGCCGTACGACTTACTTGAGAAAAAGAAACATCCATTCCCAAAGACAGGTCCCTAATCTCCCTAGCAATGGTGATCGTCTTCCATGGGGGACGTTTGAGTCTCTTGGCCCATTTAATTGCATTTGCCGATTCTCCTTCTATGACTAGTGTACCATGCCCAAAGACTTTCCAGATGGACAATGCCCTCCTAATACTGAGTAGTTCTGCCTCATTTGAGTCCCTAACCCCACCTCTTCTGAAAAGACCAATGACGTTTCTCCCCTGCCATCCCTAAGTAGTACTCCTATTCTTGTTGGTCCCGGCTTTCCTCTAGTAGCTCCATCAACATTAAATTTCATAACACAGTTTGGGGGAGGAGCCCAGGTTGCCATTGTTGTCAGTTTTCTAGTTGCTCCATTCATACAACCCTCCCATGATGACAAGAAATCCATAGGTTTGAGTCCATTGAAATTTTCCCGAAGGAAGCCATGTATAGAGCCTCCATTTAACCGACTGGAAGAGGTCGTTGACCTCACTTGACTTTCCTAAAAAATTCTCGAATTTCTCTTTTTCCACAAAGTCCAAAGGATTGTGGATGGAACTGTATTCCAGGCTACCTTCTTCCTAGAACCAAGTCTTGGCAACACCCACAACTCCACAACCCCAACACGACTTACCCCAAACACCCAAGCAGCCTCAAAGAGATTTGCAAAGTTTAACCGGAGGTTCCTAGCAATAGGATAGCTAACAAAGAGATGATCAATATCCTCTTCAAGATGACCGCATATGTGGCAACTAAGATTCTGTCCATCTCTTATCAAATCCTTTCTTTTAAGATTAATTCTGGTGAGGATCCTACCGTTCAGTGCGCACCACACAAAGGCTTGGACCCTTAAGGGGGGGCAACCCATTCCAGGCTACACTAGGTGTTGTGTCTCCATTGTTTTGTTGCCCCAAGAATAATTCTACCATTGACTTTACTGAAAATGATTCCGAAGAATCTCCCGTCCAGACTAAGTTCATCCTCTTCTCTTAAGGAAATAGGGAATGTAACACCCCGAAATCTTAACCCAGTGGATAAATGTAATCACCTCTTAAGAGTGAAATTAGAGGGGTGATTAATTAATTAAGAGAGGTTAAGAGTGACTTGAATTACCTTGTTAATTCCATTGAAGATAAATAATGGAGTGGGATTAAGAAAATAATTAACTGGGTGGTGAAATATAAGGTGATTAAATTAAGTGTTAATTTAATTACAAGATTACCGAGTGAGGTTTGAAGGAGACTAAGTTAAGTGATGAATTAATAAAATCATTTTGAAAGAGGGGAGATATAATTAATAGAAATTAATTGGTGATGTGGAATGATGCCACATAGGCATGAGGTGTCATGCCACATGGGATGGCAAGGCCCCTTGACTAGGGCAACCAAAGAGGAGAGAATAAAGGGCTTTCTCTCTCTCCGATCCCTCACTCTCCTTTCCTCTCTCTCTCGTAGACGAACCAAAGTGCCGAATGTCCGGACGGACTTTGGGGTCGCATTATGATTTGACGAATCAAAGTGCTGAATTGACCAGGGTAGACTTTGATATCCTACGCGCACATGATTGATTTAAAGAAATGATGTTACACTGGTAGAACTGGTGGTGTTGTAATAATGTGTACCAAGACTCCCCCAGGAAAATGTTAAATGTGAAATGTGTATAAGGGATGGGAAATGCCCGGTTGTTTCAAATGAGATATTGAGGTACCTTGCATGCGGCATGATAAGGGTATGCATATATCATGGCACCTATGGCATGACATGTGACATATTAATAATCATTCATATGAACTAAATATGATATTTGAGTAATGAAAAGAGAATGGCTTTGTGAAAGGTTTTAAGAATGAGTTTATGATGAGGCATTTTCATAATAAAACGATTAAGACTTTGCCTTTAGTTTTCTATCTTGATTTAGACATACATCTTGAGAAATGTATTATGATACATGGTTGACATGTAGTATTTTGAAAGGATAAGTGAATATGATTTCCTTATAAGCATTGTTTTGACTATACCTTTGAGAATAAAGTACGAGATGAATTAGGTATGAGTACCTTGTAAAGAAGTATGTACATATGTTTTCAATTATGATATCTCTAAAATGAGTCAAATCTGAGATTTGTAATATAAGTAAATAGTTTGAGAAAAGTACTAAGTATATCTTGAATAAGATTGTTTGTGAATAGGTATAGATTTATGACCTAAGTATGGTTTCGTATAATATGAAGTACGATATGATCGAAATTTGATAAAAACACAAGTATATGTAGTGTCTAGATATGACACACCGTAGGCATACTATGTGATCGGAATTCCTACTAGGCAAGTTAACTAAGCCCATAAATTTCCCCACTAGTTTTGTATGCAGGTTTTGGAAGATGTAAATGATATCGGACTAAGCGTTGGCCGAGCCTGGATGAGATAGAGATCAAAGAACGAAGTCTTGTGGACTTAGAATTATTTTGATGTTGTGAGAGATGTGCGAACATTGCACTTTTGTATAAGAATGTAATCTTTTTGAGGAATGTATATTTATGATTTGGATTCATGTATTTAAGTTTATTTGTATTTGACTTGATGTATAGTCATTTTGGGGAATTCCTTATTTTGCTATGAGATGTGATTGGCTATTCATGAATGCTATAAATGTTTAAATTTCTTCAAGATAATCAGGGTGTGTACAAATGTTAACATGCACACCCTAGTTGGGGCCAGTCAAGTGTCGGGTCTTCAGACTCGGACTTGGCTCGCATCGTGACGCTCGCCTCCCTCTCCATTGTTTAACCATATAATCATACTCTGATGACGATGGTTAGAGGGAGGGGCGTTACAGGGAACTCCTCCAAATGGGTTAAGAGATTCACCCGGCTCCTAGTCTCAAATGATCTAAGTTCCCTTCTCAAGTCTAGGATCCAAGAAATGTTACTCCCCTCAGTCTGATAGCAATCCTGAACTAGAGCATTCTTGTTTCTAGAAATTCTATATAATCTAGGAAACCTCTCCTTTAAAGTTTTGTCACCCAACTAAAGATCAGTCCAGAAAAATGTTATGTCACCTCTCCCAACCAACCTCCTAATGTTGCCTTTAAATAACCTGCCACAAGTTGACCTTTCTTGACAATGACATGCATAACATATGTTGGATCCAAATCAGTTACTTGAGCGAAAATGAATCAAAAGTAACAATGTTGCAAAGAGATCACATTATGGATTACTAAATTAGAAGAATGATAAAATCCAATAAATTCAATCTTACTAGATTATCAATAAAAGCTTTTAGAGAATGGTATTGAACACGCTCTGCCTGTAACATTGCTGGAACACAATTTGCAAATATCCTGAAAATGTTATGAAAAACAACAAATTAGAAATCCAGCGTCTAACACACTTCTTTGGTTATTCAATGTTTCAATCATAATCATAATCAAAGAGATGAAAACTCAATGAAAATCAATACGGAATGAAGGTCATTTATAATGCACCTTGAAGAATAGGTATCACCTCTGTTATAAGCCTATAAAAGTGAGATGAAATTTTGCTGATTTTTTAGATACATAAGAGAGATGGTCCTTCAGAGTTAGGTAATTTTAGGCTTGTTAGTCTTGTGGGTTGTGTTTATAAGCTGTTAGTGAAAGTGTTAGCGGCCATCATTTCCATCATCTGCCCCTAGCCCACAGGCTCCTGTATAGGAAAACCTCTCAGAGCTGAAGTCTCTACGGAACTCTCTGATCCGTCCTGGACCACTGGTCCCTCTCCTGCTGGAGGAACCCTTGTTGCATCCAAATTATCGTTTCCACGGCCTCCCCCGTTCAAACAGGTGTTGTACCTCGCCATCTCCTATTTCACAAGAATACGCGTTGATCCGTCGCTATAACAAGCGAAAATCCAAAACAGCATTGATCTCAAGCATACCACACAAACCTAGGGTGTCTACACACTACTCCAGAACCCGGTTCCATCTACCCTATCACACAGGGGATGATCCAAGTGACACATCCAATACAATCAGGACAACCCGTTTAACCCCTCCCACTCCATAAGTCACAAATAGAAAACACCATGGGATGATGAGTCAACTCCAAGTTTTGCAAAAAAATCTGCTACTTCATTAGCTGATCTACTGACTTGTAAGAAGAATATCTCGGCCAATGAGTAATGCCCTAATCTCCCTCACTACTGTTGTTAGTCTCCGAGGAGGTCATTTCACTCCCATTACCCACTTAATTGAATTTGTCGAGTCACTTTCAATAACCAGTTTTCCCAATCCTAGAGAAATCCAGATAGTCATGGACCTCCTAATTCTAAGAATTTCCGCCCCATTTGATTCTTTTCCACCTACAGATTGAAAGAAAATGACAGACGATTTTCCTGTATGATCACGCAGAACCCCACCAATTCTTGTCAGCCCCGGTTTTCCCCTAGCATCCCTATCTACATTGAATTTAAATGTGCCTTGGTGTGGGAGAGACCAAGTGACCGAGGTTTTAGTCCTTCTAGGTCCTCCCATGATTGATGGAAATCTAATAATTTGTGTCCCTTGAACTCCTTCCCGGATAACGGCCAAGCACAAAGCCTCCACTTAGCCTTAGGATCTCACTTACCTCTGATGCATTTGATTGAATGACCCTGGCAGTTCCTCTCCTTCCAGATGGTCCATAGGATCGTTGCAGCTGCAGGTATTGTGCACCAAGCTGCCTTTGTCTTTGGATTGAGACGAGGAAAAGACCAAGATCTCATCACTCCCTCACAAGTCTTGTCTAAGACCCACAGGATTCCCATTAGGTTAATAAAATTTACCCAACATTGACCCACGACAAGAGAGTGCAAAGAAAAGATGATCTGCATCCTCCTCCGCATGACGGCATAAGGTGCATTGCAGGTCTTTCCCCGGGTTGAGTAAACCCCTTCTACTTAAAGCCACTCTGGTAAGTGTCTTACCTTTTAAGACACTCCACACAAAGGCTTCAACTCTTGAGGGAAGTATTGAGCAAACTAATGCATAAAGTGATGGAAATAGGCATTATAAAAGGTTTGGAGGTGTCACAAAATGATCCAGTGATTAGACATTTGCAATTCGCTTATGACACCCAGGGGACTGAAAAAATGGTATCGGCCGATAAATCTCTCCTTATTTTTTTTTTTAACAAAAACAGCCGATATGATGCGGCCGAGATATCGCATATCGGCCGATATGATAAGGTTTCAAAACCATATCATATATCGGCCCCTGATGACACCCTTCCTTTTTGTGAGGCATCAAGAGAGGAACTATTAGGTTTCAAAGTGATTTTGAGGTGTTCAAAATTTGTTTATAATCTAAGGATAAGTTCAGGAAAGAGCAGTGTTACTGGTGTGGGGATTAGTAAGGATTGGTTTAGCATGGTGGATGAGATGGGCTTTGGCAAGGGTAAGATGCCTTTTACTTATCTGGGACTTTTAGTGGGAGTGAATCCTAGATCAAAAGTAATATGAAACCCTATCATTTTTTTATGACCAAGGTGTCCAGCCCCCTTAGAGCACCTGACTAATCCTTGGGGCATGAGCAAGACTCCCTACCCACACACACCAAGTAACTATATGGGGAAGGCACTTTGGGCTGGAGTGGGAATCGAACTCAGGACTCTCACTTCCTAAGGCGGGTTCCTGGCCATCACTCCAACCCTAGCATTAAGAAGATGAAAAAGAAATTATCATTGTGGAGTGAAGCTTTTGTCAGTAAGGAGCGGAATTTTTTTTTGAACATTGACAACTTAAAACCATTAAAATAAAAAGGAAGTACAAAAGCAGGGATCCAAGTATAAGAGAGATATACTCAGAGCCAAAGAAAAGGAAAAGAAACATAAAAAGAACAAGGAACAATAAAAAATAAAAAGATACAACAAATAATCCACCCAATACAAGATCCAAATGAACCCCCAATCCACAAGATTCAAGGTTGGTGAGATGAGAAAAATTCCAAAGAAGGACTTTATAATTGAACACAAGCTTTCGCCAAGAACTCTACCACACAGTTTGTTGATCGAGATGAATGAGTGAAAGAGACACCACCTCGCCTGCACAACCTCCAAATGTTAGCAATACCGATCAACCTCCACGGGAGGACTTTTCTATTACTAGCCCAAGAGATAGCATTGGTTGCATCACCTTCAATAATGAGGTTACCACTCCTAAACCCAAACCAGACCTGAAGTTCTCTCCAGGTTAATGTCCTTAAGTCTGTATTGGCAAACCTACTTACATAATTAATGTCCTTGTTCGAGATGCCTGAGAGGGTCGCCAAGAGGTTGGAGAAACTTCAGAGAAAATTCATATGGGACGAGAAGGAAGACAAAAGGAAAATCCATTTGGTCAAGTGGAATGAGGTGATTAAATCTAAAGAGGAAAGCGGATTGGGTATCCCCAGCATAATGGATACAAGTCATGCCCTTTTATGCAAATGGTTGCGGAGATTGACTAACAAGGATGAGGCTCATAGGAGGAAGGTTTTGTGCCTAGGTACAAGGTTGAGGGGACCGAAGATGGGAGATAAGTAAAAGGGTGGAAAATGAGGGTTCTAGATGGTGAAAGTGATTTGTAGGCTTAATAAGGTGAGGGGAGATTTGGGCAAGCATTTCGGAGTGGTACCAAGTTTCTAATAGGGAAAAGCAATAGGGTGTTTTTGACATGATAAGTGGCTCGGTGATAGGATTTTAAAGGATGTATTTCTTGATTGTACACAATAGTGGAGAACAAGCGAGCCATGATTTGTGATTATTATGAGATAGATGGGAGTGTGGTATGGTCCATATGGTTTAAAATGTCACTGAGAGAATTTAACGAGGATGAATATGAGAACTGGAGGAATTTGTTGTTAGATTCCCATATCTTGGTGGAGATGAGGATCAAAGAATTTGGAAAAGAGATTGCTCAAGACACTTTTCAATGAAAAGGGATCTTAAGGGAGTGCATCAAATTCAAGCCAGTCCTCCATACTCCTTGGTGTGGAATAGCAAGGTTCCTCCACATGTGCATGTCTTTTCTTAGGCGGCTATTAAAGGTAAAATCACGGTTGGGTGTAACGAGAGGAATAGAAACATTTTACCTATGGAGGCATTTGTGTTATTTCTCGTGTGGGTTAGAGGAGGAGTCTATCAATCAATACTGTATGGGTACCATTTTACGCAAAAGGTGTGGGTTTTCTATTTGGATTTAATAGGATGTAATTGGATTCTCAATGGTAATAATGGAAGGATGATGGAGAAGTGGAATGGGCGGCCCTTTGTAGGGAGACAAGTTGTCAAATGGAGTATTACTTCGATAGTCGTTTTTTGGCTGAATAGGAAGGAGAGGAATCAGAGAACTTTTGGAGGGAAGGTATCGGGGGGTTGGAAAGATTTTGGGGGTAGCTAAGTAAGGATTGGTTCCATATTTGAATTTTTCAACTCTCAGGAAGGATGTCTGAGAGGAAAGATAAGGAATTGTAAAGTAGTAGTTAAGGTATCTTGGTTGAGACCAAGTTTCAGCTGTTTCACATTCAATGTCGACAGGGCTACAAGAAAGAAACCAGGCTAGTAGGCATCGGGGGTTCATAACGATAATGGGATAATATCCTATTCTTCCCAGAACAAATAGGTAAAGGTGGAGCCCATGAGGCTGAACTCCTGGGGATTAGTAGGGCTCATCAATTGTGGCAAAGTCTTGGGCAACAGTTATGTCGAGTCCCAAAACAAGATCCTTAATCTCCCTAACCATGGTAATCAATCTCCAGGGAGGTCTCTTCAAACCCTTTGCTCATTTGATTGCATTTGCCGAATCCCCTTCAATCACTAGTTTTCTATCCCCGGAATCTGCCCAAATGGTCAAAGCTTTCCTAATATTGAGTAGTTCTGCCACATTTGAATCCCTAATCCCAATTGGCTCTATGAAAACTGAAAACTGAAACTGAAAACCAAAGATGAGTAGCAGTTATGATCCCTAAGAACACCACCTATCCCGGTTTCCCCTTAGAAGCCCCATCCATATTAAATTTCAAGACACCACTTTGGGGAGGTGACTAATTGACTGAGGTCTTTGGTTTCCTAGGGTGTCCATCACCATAGAAGCAAAATATAAATGAAATAAATAAATAAATATACACATACATATATACGTGACCAGAGGAGAGACGAGTTCCACCGGATCGAGGATTTATGAAATTTAATGTGGATGGGGCTGCAAGGGGGAAACCAAGGCCGACGGAATAGGAGTATTGAGGAATCATTTCGGCCGAACAACAATCATGTTTAATGAGTCGGTTGGTATTAGAGATTCAAATGAAGCGAAAATTCTTAGTACTAGGAGAGCTTTGGCAATTTGGAAACTCCATGGGCAAGGTAAAGTAGTCATTGAAAGGGACTCGACAAATGCAATCAAATGAGCTAAGAAACAAAGGCGTCCCCCTTGGAGATTGATCATGACAGTTAGAAAGATTAAATCCTTGGTTTTCAGGGTTGATGTATCTTTCGTTCACATTATCCCTACAATTAATGGTGTTGCAGACTACTTTGTAAAGTTGGGAGTTTATAACAGCTTCTCAGGAGTCTTCTTCCTTCGACTTTTGTGGACGTCCATCTGATTGCATATTGATTTGAAGGGATGTTCGACAGCATCTTATTTTTTGTATTTATGATTGTCTTTATTTTCCTTGTTTTTATTGTTCTTCTCTTTTTAGGTCTATAGCTTTTAGACCTATTCTTTGTTGTACTTCTACCTTTTCTATTTTGAATGAATTACCTTTGTTACTGTTAAAAAAAATACATATATACAAATATATATAACATAGAAGCAAAGTATAAATGAAAGAAATAAATAAGTTGAATAACGATCAACTGCACTTCCTTTCTTTTCCATGGGTTCATTACTCCTGAACCCATGATCTTCTTTCTTCCCTTTGTACCTTTTTTCTCTTTTAATGAAAATTCTTGTTACTGCTCAAAAAAAAAAAAAAACAGACGATCAACTACACTAAAAGATTACAATAATTAATGTTATCACCATGAGCTTCCAGCAGCATTGGAAATTATGTCGTAGAGAATCCATGGTTGGAGCCCAGCTTGAGCACCAAGAAACATACCCTCCACAGAAGCGACAAGATGAATACCCTCAAGCAGTTCAATTACCATTCTAACTTTACTGTACAAGGAAAGATCAATGAGAACCACAAACATCTTCAATAAATATAAAAAAGGTTATATTCATCATTTAAACTAACTCAACAAACAATTATCTAGTTCAAGAGAGAGAATAAATTTCTTTATAGAACACTAGAATCATCAAAACATATCCCTACAAAAGAGGACACCCATGAAAACAAGAAATCACACCTTCCAACACCAACTTCACCATGAAAAATGTAAAGCTTTTCACTCATTGCTGTTCACAAAACAAAGTAGTATGATTAAAATAAATAATAAAGAATACCTTAGTTGCCAATAATAGAAAAACATTACATTTCAAATTAAAGAATACAACAAATGAGATTCAAAAGGCACATATTCTACCAGAAAGGAAAGGTTGTGCCTTTGAAATTGCCTCTTGTTTTCCAGACACGATAGCCTAAACATGATGCAAATTATAGAATACAATGAGATTCAAAAGGCTAAAAAGGATTCAGAGAAATGACCTCCATAGCCATCAGACTTATAAAAATGAATCAGTAGACAGAGAAAGAATTATAAAGCCAGTATACTTACAACAATTTTACCATCAAAAGACTTTGAAACTCCCTTGAACACATGTGCATCTACAATAAGAGCAGTCCCTACCTCTATAAAGATGAATCAAGATGGGTCAATTATCAAGTAAAGCATAAAGTAGAATTTAGAATTCCTTATACACTTTCTCAATAACATATGATAATTTAATAAATGTCAAAAGATAATTACCGCATTGGCACTATCTGGCAAAAAACAGAAATCCAAAGGCAATTGACTAAATCTTCAAACAATGGAAACAATAGAACCACCAAACTAACATATTTGCCCACATGGGTGTAGCTCAACTGTTAACCTCCCACCTCAAGAAGCGGGAGATGTCATGTTCCAGCCCCCATGGCCTAACTTGGTGTACCCTAAGGGCAGTGGGTGTCACCAGTGGGAGTTTTACACTGGGTTTCCCGCGGTTTCCCACACATAAATTCAAAAAAAAAAAAACTATGACATATTCACCTTGAATAAGACAAAGGTGAAGAACCAAACTGCAACGTGTTGTTAACATCCTCAAACTTAGATAGTTTACTTTTTAAACATTTTTTCTTTTGCTCTGTTTTTAGATAATAAGTAATGAAATTTCAATGAATTTTTTCTAGATCCATGAAATTTCAATCCTAAATCATTCTAAATTCTAAGAAAATTAACTTAAAGTTTGAATTCTCATTTTTTTAAATTTTGTGTTTAGTGCATTAACAATATATTCTTAATTTTTAATCATCGACAAAATTTCATCTTTGGTGCATTGAATTGAATAAAATGTCATTTGAAATATTATGATTAATATAGCTTTCTGAAGTTCACTCATTTATAAATTATTTACTAATTAAAATTGTGAGTTTCAATTATATTATTTATGAAAATAATTCACCAAATCTTATTAAATGAAAATAGAAAATAACAAGAAAGTGCAAACATCAACGTAGGTTGAGCTCAAGTAATTGCGAATAGACAGGCCTAGGAAATCATCATCATCATCTACGTCATTGGCATTTAATATTTGGATTTGACAAATTGTTGTCCATGGGCCAACTGCCTACGACATCCATGGGACTTGAACCAGCAACCTTTATGATACAACAATGAACCTTACATGTTGTGTTATAGGTTCTTGTCAGACAAGGTTCTTAAAATTTTACATTTATCAAATGGTGGAAATTCATCGGATTAGATCAATGGGCTTTAAAAGTCAAATTGGTGTCAAATTAGGTAAGGGAGCAATTCACGGGTGGCAAGTAGGTGTGAAGGAGGAATTGGATCCATCAGGTCTACTATGGGCTCCACAAACCAAAGTTCTCATGAAAGTCTCATGAGAACTATTCTTAGGAGATCCTCGTTATATACACACACATATATACATATGAAATATATTTGGGATAGACCTCTGGTAGAGACCTCTATGTAGGGCCTCCAGTTAATCCAAATACGTGACAAATCCTCTCAATTTTATCTAAGAATATCCACGGACATGGAGTGTTGTAGGACCCGATTGTCCAGGTTCAATAGTTGTCTAACATGGAGATTCAACGCCCATCCCACAACTACCTTAGAATCACTTTCCACTAAACTCCCTTGAACCCCTAACTCTTCCAGTTCCAAAATGTCTCGCCATAAAGCAAACAATTCCACCTCAATTACCGAGCCATTAGGAAGATGAGAAGCAAAGGAAAGCACTATATTCCCCACATCGGTAGAAATACCCCACCATAACCTGCAAGCCCAATCTCCCTCATACAATTGCCATCGAAATTGAGTTTGAGAAGCCCAACTACAGGACGAGACAGTGTATAAGAAGTTTAGTGGAAGGCGATTGTAAGCCCAAAGGACAGCACTATATTCCCCATCTGCTATTACTCCCCAGAAAATATAAAGCAAAGCAATACCGGTCATGAGTAATAGCAATGTGGAAAGTCCACGGATGTTAGTGAGTTGTTCCAAAAAGCCAAATAGAGATTGTGTGCTTGGCTCAACTCCAATTAGGAATTTAAGGACCTTAGAGCTTGTGACCTTCTCTCTTCGTGGGAAAGTTTTATGAGTGGCATGCATCAAAGGCATAAGAAGCCGGTTGATTGGTCCCCACCTCAAAGTGGAGTACAGAAATTTAATGTGGATGGGGCCTCTGGGGCAAATTGGGACCGGCGGGATTGGGTGTGTCCTTAGAGATCATCAAGGTCATACAACTTTGGTTTTTATTGAGTCGGTGGGGGCAAAGGATTCAAATGAGGCTGAATTGCTTAGTATATGGAGAGCCTTGAGCATTTGGGCAGGTTTTGGGGGGTTTTCTTTATGTATTGTCGGGATCTAACTCTTTTAGACTCTGGCTCTCTTGTTTTTGTACTTGTATTTTTCTTTTAATAGAATCATATTTGTTACTGCTCAAACAAAATTGTGGGAAGGCATAAAACAATTTTTCCTAATAAAAGGATTACTGCATTGGTTGATACCATAAAGGACTATAAGAAACCGTGTCAAAAACAATTGTACAAATCTTTTAACAGGAAAACCAGAGGAAATCAATCAAATGGAAAGATTTTAACCTTAAGAAAATACCAGGATAGAGCTACAGGGAAACAAAAGGAAAGAAAATTGGACATGCCTACAAGACACTTCTCTAGCTTCTGAATATGAACAGATGATATTGTGGATCGGAGTATGACGACTGCATCTCCGTGCAATCCTACATAACAATAAATAAAATCATTTAAAAAGCAACAAATTGAATAAGAGCATCCTATTATACTCCTGAATCAGTATAATAGCATGCTTAAAGCCTGAAATACTTCGTACAAACCTTTCAAAACACCTTCTTTTCCAAAAAATATATTCTCTACTTGATCTGTGTCAGATACAAATACAAATGTGCTTGCAGCATCTGCATACAAATGATATGTCGATGAAAAGGCAAGACATCCAAAAGATTACCGATGTAAGAAAAGTGATTTAAGTAAAGGGAAATCCACAACCAGAAGCTTAATACATAGATGACACCCTTTCTTTTTAAAATGGTAATTTGACTTGAAACCAATTGCAACCATAGTAGTCACGGGGCAAGGCCCAATCAAGGTGCCAAAGGATCTTGGAGCCTCAGGTGCCCACTTATTTAGATAATTCAAAGATATGTCTAGATTCATGGACATTGTGTCACTACATCAATTTTAACAAAATAAAATACCTAAAGCACCAAAATATATTGGCAACTGAGCTTCCAAGCACATCATACATGCCTATATACATGTACATGTATACTATACCATAATTAGAGTTCTTTTAAGTTTACAAACAATTACTTCATGCCAACTGTAATATTTACTAGCTATTACAAAAACCTTGAAAAAGAGACTTGTTATAGATAAGTTTCAAAAAAAAAACTAGACATAAGTAAGGTGATCCAGCCTTGGAGCCAAGCAAGGTGCAAAATGGATATGGAGCCTAGGCAAGGGCCTAGGATGCAACAACGATGGTTGCAACAATGAGCACCTTTATGTATCATTTCTGGCATGCTTATTGCCCTCTCAGTGACATGTCCAACTTTTAAGGTCTGGTGCCCTCCAACAATCAAAAACTCAACAGAGAACACTTTAAACTGGCTACAGGCTCGTCTCGATAGAAATATTATTATAATCTGCAGGGAAAAAATCACCTAGAACATTGAAGTCTTAATAGAATTAACAATATAATTTTTTTTCAGGATATATTGGAGTATGACATTCGAGACAGTCATGTAGGCCAATAAGAGCCTCATACTGCACCTACAGATAGAGGTAGAGGTTTCACCCACAGTCGCAACATCTGTGCATTCGTAAAAGAATATATAAATATTTACGCACACTTGCTGTCCTTAGTTTGAGGTGTGTCAAGTACTGCTGCTTAGCATCCAAAACAATGATTGGTAAAACCAGAAAATAAAGCAAGATAATTTCAACCTTTAGCTGCCTCCATAGCACTACCACATTGTGCACCACCCAGCTTGAGGAAATCATCCATTATAGGCTCACAAACCTACAGTGTAATCATTTTTATCAATAACTACCAACCAATTGTCAATCAAACAAAAGCAATGGCCTCAAACAAATTGTGGAAACACTACTCCCCACAGAAACTATATAGGAATTGCGCATCGAAAACAATATTCTCTACAGACAATAAAAGGGAATTATGAGTCCAAACCAATTATCAGCAATATACTTGTTACAAATTGCATAACTTTACAAGCAGAGAGAACATGTCCCTAGATGAGTACAGCCAGAAACTAGAATGCACAGGTGATCCCAGATAGAGGGATAAGCATCAATGATGATGATGATGTTAATGTTAGAAAAAACAAATAGCTTACCGCCGTATGCAA
This sequence comes from Chimonanthus salicifolius, assembly GCA_013350335.1. Classification (NCBI taxonomy): domain Eukaryota; kingdom Viridiplantae; phylum Streptophyta; class Magnoliopsida; order Laurales; family Calycanthaceae; genus Chimonanthus; species Chimonanthus salicifolius. The sequence goes on along the minus strand of CM023535.1, from coordinate 58,462,216 downwards.
TTTAAAGAAAATGAGTCAAAATCATTGCACATCCAAAGCCACCTAATGTTCAACAAATAACATAAGGGAAAATGACGGCAGTCATTAACTTCTGACACAGAGAATGTCAAAGATTCTGATGCTACTGTCTACTAGAAATGGGAATCACAAAATGTCCCAATTAACACTTCTTCAGCACAATTCTCAGTCAAAAAATAAGAGTTATCCGGTTACAGATCACCAACAAAGGATTAGAAACAAGGCCCATCTCTTAAACTCACTTTTAATCTATCACCACTATGTTAGTATGCTCTCTAAAGTAGTTGGCTACTTGTAAACTTCCACAAAAACTTCAGACTTCCCTAGCAACTTTCCCCTCACAAATCTCAAAAATATGATACAAAGTAAGAAAGTTGTTGTTCAAAGGTGCAAAAAGTATCATTGAATTCTTTGACTACTTACACATGTAAGGTATATAACTAGCTAGCTCACAGGCTGGTGCCAAACACAATGTTTCCAATGAAGAGAAGCTCATTTACATTCTCTAACCTTTGCCATGACCATGAGATGATTATAAAAATAACCAAAACATCACTAGCAATTTATTACCTCAGTTAATATCAAACACAGATTGACTTTGTGGATGTCATCAAAACCTTTTTTAGAGAGAGAACTGTCATCAAAAGTTATCAATCTATTTGTAGTCATCTTCGCAAGTTTTACTTCCCTACTCAACCTTGTTTAATGTCAAATTCCGTCACTATACAGCCTAATAATAGGCCTCTTCATGGGCCAGGTTTAAGCAAGGCTCTTCTCATCTCAACCCATCCCTCTTTTTTTTTGGAAGATAACTTCATTAATTTCAAAAGGATATACATGCAAAAAGGAAACAAAAAAGACAGGCAGCAAAAACCCGCAACCCGGAAAAACACCCATCCAAAAAACAATCCCCCCCCACCCCCCAAGAACATCACAAAAATTTATTTACAATTTCCATCGATGAAGTCAACCCCTGACACACCATTTCATCCGCAGTTAAGCAAGGAGAACGAGGTATCCAAAAGACCTTAAAGTCAAATGAAGTAATTGAGTGTCGAATCCTCTCAATTTTATCTAAATAAATCTAAGAATATAACGAACCCAACACCCAACCTACTACAGCCTTTAAATCTCCTTCAATTTACTCACTTCCGCACCTAATTCTTCCTACTCCAAAACGCAAACAGCTCAAAAGATCAAAGTAGATCATTAAACACGCCCGCCCCTCCCCCCCCCCCAAAAAAAAAATCCTGCTAGCCCAATATCACGCATATAGCTACCATCAAAAATTAAGTTTGAGAAAACCAAAGTCAGGAGGGCACAAAAAAGCATGAGTCCTGGAGTCCATGTGAGGGACAACTGAATCCACCATGCCCAATTCCTACATATGTCCGAGATGCTTATTCCCCAGACCTTTTCCGACCCTGACAACCACCAAGCAACCCAAGTCTTAATAACATCCAGCAAGCTCAATACCGAAGATTCCTTTCCTTGAAAGATCTTATTCTTTTCCAGCCAAATACACCATACAATACTCAAAACGGTGGCATTCCAAAGGTTTCTTCGGAAAGAACTTCCCACCACAAGCACATCTTCATTAAATAAATTGCACCACTTTTGTGATACAAAAAGAAGCACCAAGCAACCAAATCTAATATGAAAATCTACAATTAAACTATGAAGTACGGATACTCCGAAACCATTCGAGTATCCGTGTCGGATATATTTCCGACACGGATAGGGCTGGATACGGCTCGGATATGTATCCAATTAAATAAAACATTTTTTAAATATGGATACATCACGGATACGGCAGTTGACACGGGACACGTGAGGCAGGACACGGCACGGGATACGGCAGCAAGGGAGAAAGAAAAAAAAAAAAAAATATATATATATATATATATATATATAATAGATTACAAAAGATATATATTATAAAGATTAGACTATTAGCAATTTAGTATTGTGAAAAGATATATATAATATGTTTAAAAAATATTTACAATATTACAATATATAATATGTGAATGATTATTGAGATTAAAAAAATAATACTGAAAATATATATATATATATATATATATATATATATATATATATATATATTGTATTCATTATAAATATAAAAATATAATTTTCTAATAATTTTTATCTCATAGTAGAATTTATGATATTTTTTTGTAAATATCTGAATTTATTTTGTTGATATATATATATAATAATAATGATTTTTTAATTCGGTGTATCCCGCTACACCCGTATCCTAGTTTTTCAAAATTTGTCGTATCCCCGTATCAGATACGTGTCGTATCCGATACGCATACCCGTATCAGTGCTTCTTAGCAATTAAGTAAAAGATGGTTCACCGACTCCGCATCAGACAAGTAAGAGGACAAGCATTCACAATGAGCATTTTCTTCAATCTCAAATTATCAAGGGTCCAACGAGCCAACCAAAAACCTTCACCTTAAATGGTGAAACAACCTTCCCAATTTTAGGATGAACATAAGGGACCTCTCCAACACTCAGCAACAGTTTACAAAAAGATTTAACTGAAAAAATCCCATAAGGATCAATTTCCCAAAGATGTTTATTAGAACCGCTTCCCAAAACAAAACTTTACTCAAGAGATCCATCAAAAATAACACCCTTCCACCATCCAATTCTCAACGAAACTTGGGGTCCAAGCCACCTTATTCTGAATGATGTCATAGCATTCCCTTATCTTAGCTTCTTTATTAGCAACAAGAGAGAAAAGCACAGGGAACTTCTGAGCCAAAGAAATTTCACACAACCATTTATACGTCTAGAAGAAAATATCATCACCCATATACGCTTAGAACAGAATATGGCAGTCAAACACCAATGAAATTGAGCAAACACCCTTCCAAAAACCAGATGCCCTCCTTGGAGAAAGAGCAATCCTCCAACCAGATACATGCAACCTATACTTCCTACTGAGGATATCCTTCCATAAACCCTCAGAAGAATCCCCCAACCTCCATAACCATTTCCCCAGAAGTGATATATTAAACTAGGCGGACCGGCCAAATTCCAACTCCCCCATTCTGCCATTTGTTTACAAACCTGTGACTAGCTTACCAGATGAAATTTTCTTTTCTCCCTTGAGGATATCTAAAAGCCTGAACCTACACACAGCCCTTTGAGCTTTTCATTGTTAAATCCCAAGTCTGTCCATTTAAAAATACAACGCCCAAGCCACCTATTTGAGACAACTAAAATTTAACTGTTGAGATTGAAGAGTACACATGATGGGCTACAAGTGGATTAAACTTTAGCCCAAAATTTAATTTTTAGTTACTTGATCTTAGTATTCAAAATTACCAAATATCCTTAAAAAATAACCAAGACAAGCAATTGGATGACTTCACCCACTACAATCAAGTGGCTAGAAATAGACTTTTGGGTTGAAATTTAGTCTACTTGTAGCTCATCATGTTTACTTTCAAGCTCAAAAACTTTACGATTGCAACAATAAGCACTTGCCAACTATCTTAGAGATTCTTGTCTTCTCGTATTTTTACATAAATGGAGACTTTTATAAGTTTTTGTACCATTAGGACCAAAAAATGAACAAAAGAAAAAAGAAGTTGTTTTCCTTCTAACTACAGTTTATACAATTCTGAAAGCACATTTGTGAGTTTCCTCTTTTAGACAAGTTCACTAAATCATCAACTGAGTTGTGAAGTGCAAAAGGTGGCATAATTTTGAAACTGTTTGCATTTTCAGCCATTTGCAATTTACAATGATCTTCAGTGGAATTTGGGCACTTTAAGCGCCTTTTCAAGTGATATTCTACAAGAATAATTTTTTTTCCTTTTCTTATATGGTTCTTTTTTTAGTTAGAAGAAAATATCCTTTTGGCATATTGTGAAATAAGCCCTTAATGTTTTTCAAGTTACCGTAACACTTGCTAATAGGTTAAAAAAAAATATATATATATATATATATATATAGTATTTTCATTTTTCAAGAATGAAATGTTCACCTGCGTACTGAGACAAGTTATTACCATGAGCACCTCAGTATGGGGCCCGTCAAATGGTATGGTGATGGAAATAGCCCTTTCTTCTATCAAGAACTCTCTTATTCCGTCAATCACTTTGCTAATATAAAAGGTATTTATATACATAACACATAAACCCTAATTTAGGAAAACAGGAAAAAACTAAACTACCCTCAGTATACATAATAAAATACAAACTCTAACACCCGCCCTCAAACTCGCGATGTGACAATGTTAAGCATCGAGCGTTTGCCAAGAAGAAAGTGGAAGCGTATAATAGTGTCACTTCGAAAAGAAGTCAGCCAGTTGCATTTGAGAAGACACAAACATGAGAGAAATCGTGCCCAACTAAAGATGATGTCGCACAAAGTGACAATCCAGCTCAATATGCTTGGTACACTCATGAAAAAATGAGTTATGTGCTATTTGAATAGCACTCTTATTATCACAATACATATGAGTGGGAGTAGAAATAGAGATTCCCATATCTGCAACTAATAACCAACGAAGCCAAACAATCTCAGTAGTAGTAAAGGCCATAACTCGATACTCAGCTTCGGCAAATGAACGAGCAACAACATCATGTTTTTTGCTTTTTCAGGAAATGAAAGAGTCACCCAGAAAAACATAAAAGCCAGTAGTAGATTTGCGATCAGACGAATCACCAGCCCAGTCAACATCAGAAAAGGTCCGAAGCTCCAGAGCAGATGACGAGAATGCCACAAATAAAAACTAGATAAATTAGAACTCAAACGAAAGGACAACAAATCAACAAAAGATGCAACAAAATCAGGAGCATAAAGTTGTATCCAGAGCTAGGTGCCAGGCTTGGTCACCTCCCTTTTTTCGTTTGCAAACATACAGGAACAGTTCGACTATTTTGCCCTTTCATTAATCTCCTCCCTGCTAATTTCTAGTTTCGACTCCTTTCGGATCCCCAACATAGACGTGCAGGTTTCTAGGTCGAACAAACACCACCGTCATTGATTCCTTCTCAGCTTGGTACTCTACTTCACTAGATATGATTCCAGACTTGCACCTTTGATCAGAATTCTAACGAAGCCCAAATCTGTCCAGAATCCCCTTTGCCCGTCGCTGGTCCATGCCAAAACAACACACTGCAGAAACGTCTCTGAACTTTTCTTTCGCATTGCACCATCGCTCCATCTCCGCATTGCAGGAATCAATTCGTTTGGCATCCTTTGTTTGGTGCTGAACGGAGAGACCTCCAACCTATCTTTCGTTAACCCAACGCCCAGATCTATCACATTCACAGTGGAGTCCTTGCTCTTGCAGTTCCTTCCCTCATTGTAATTGAACTCCTCATTGTAGTCCACGTTGCAGTTTGCGGACGTGGTGGCCTGGTTGCAGAAGGTGTTCTCAGCTGGGTTGAAAGCCTTTATGGGACATCATATTTGATGGACTATGAGTTCTGGTTGAGAAGGTTGAGGAAGTACACGGAGATGATTTTGGGAAGGAAGTTGATACTTCATGTTAGATCAGTCACTTTGAAGTGCATGGAACATCACGTAGCTTTATATTAATGGGCTCATTGCTTGATTTCTCTTGCAATGTCTTGTAGTTACTATTTGAAGATTGACATCGTAAGTTGGCAGTGGGCTGGTTGAATCTGGCCGAGTCTGACCTTCTTCAACCTCCGATCGAGACAGCCACCATCTCATATCCAGGCCTAGATCCAAAGCTCTGATACCATATCAAGAACTCCCTTATTCCGTTAATCACTTTGCTAATACAAAAGGTATTTATATACATAACACATATACCCTAATTTAGGAAAACAAGAAAATACTAAAGTACCTTCAGTATACATAATAAAATACGAACTCTAACATCTTCAATATGTTGTCCACCAATAATCACCTTGATCCGATTGATCAAGCCATATTTTTAGAATTCTCAAAATTTCATCATTTTAAATTATTTCTTTAATCTCTAAACTTCATAACCTTTAAAATCATGGCGTGATCAATTTGGTCAAGGTGATTTTTGGTGAATAACATATTAAAACAACCACCATTTCAATGGGCTCACTACCACTCTATTTGATGTGTCCCGTGCTCAGTGTGTGTAATGACCCGAGCCTGTCAAATTATCAAGGATTCTGCTCGAAAGTGTGCAGAGGTCACACCTAGCACCAATTGGGCCAAGTTGACTTTAAAATTGGGTGACTTGACAGTAGTTTTGACTTGTGGGGCCCATTTGAGATATCAATTGAACTTTGATTTGTGTCAAATTTGTTTTGTTGGATAGCCTAGTCAAAGAGTTTTCCGTTGAGCACAAGAATGCCCAAATTCGAACTCCGTAGCTCAAGTTATAGTTGTTTTAAGGAAGAGGGACAAAACTATCAAATTGCAAATAGTGTAATCTTTATAATATATATCTTTTGTAATGTTTACCATATATATATATTATAATAATTTTTTTAATTTGGCGTATCTCACTGCACCCATATCCTAGTTTTTCAAAATTTGTCGTATCCCTGTATCGGATACGTGTCGTATCCAATACGCGTACCCGTATCGGTACTTCTTAGCATATGGGTGAACAGAACTGCTAGATGGGTGAACCGAAGTTGCCAGATGGGTGAACCGAAGGTGCAAATCGAAGGACCGAAACTGGGCTCAGTGCACCGACTGTTTGCTCGACCAAAAACCAGAAAGCACCCTTTTTGCCATGTTTGATCGGAGAACCGAAGGAGGATCTTCGGAGGACCAAAGCAGCACAGAACAGACTTGTATTTAAGCCCCTAGTGACTTAAACCAACCCATTTTCTTTTCCCAACTGAGTCCCCTCTGTGGGAAACACTCTTACCTTGAGAAAAGCCCCTCTCTTTCCCCTTTCTCTTCAAATTTCTCCCTTTGCATGTAAGTGGAGAGGACTTTCTTCTTCTCCAAACATCCAAACTAGAGGTATTTTCCCTTTCTATCTACCTCTAAACTGCTAGGTTTGTGTTTTAAGCTTCTTTTGAAAGGCCTTTGATAGAGTTAGAGCAAGTTTACTTCATAAATGGGGTTTTAGCATTGGTTTTGAGTAATGGAGAGTTTGAGGGGGCTTAGAGAGAACTGTGGTTGTATGAAGGGGTTTTGGCTCTTGGTATGAAATGTGGAATTTGGGGAGAAAGGATAGGCCCTTATTTCTCTCCTTGGTTTTTGGGGTTTAGCTGTTGATTTGGGGATTGTTGTTCTCCCCAAAATGGGAGAGGATTTTCTTAAACATGAATCTTGTTGCCCCTCTTGGGGTGGGTTTGTAATTAAGGTAGACCTAGGCCAAAATTTCATAAAGGTTTGGGGTTTGGCTTTCCAAACAAGGCCTAGTTTCTTCTATTGAGGTTGGAAATTTGAGGAGGATAGAGTTTTCCTCTTTGTTGTGATTTGTAATACCCTATCCCAAAAGTCCCACATTGCTAGTTGCATTGGAAATTCTCTGGTATATAAGTGGTAGCCTCCTCTTTCTAGCATGAGGCCTTTTGGGAGCAACAGTTGGTTGGCTCGCCAATTGAAAGTTGTGCGGGCCGTATGTGAGGCCCAGAGTGGACAATATCATGCTAGCGGGACGGGTCGTTACAAATGGTATCAGAGCATGGTTTAACTCTCTACCTGAGGGTGTGGGCTTGGTTGTTATGTGTGCGGAGCCGGGGACGGCTCTGCCTTTAAAGAGGGTAGATTGTAATACCCTTCCCCAAAAGTCCCACATTGCTAGTGGACATTGGAAATTCTCTGATATATAAGTGATAGTCTTCCTCTTTCTAGCATGAGGCCTTTTGAGAACAGTGGGTTGGCTCACCAATTGAAAGTCGTGCAGGGTCGTGTGTGACGCTCAAAGCGGACAATATCATGCTAGCGGGACGGGTCGTTACATGATTGGGGTTTGTTTCTCCCAAAAGGGGTTGGGAGTGTGACCCTTGGTGAGATCAATTGCATGAATTGGATGCTTGAGAATTTAGGGCCCAATTTACTTAAATTTGAGATTTATGAAAGTTTTCTCCTTGTGTTGTTTGTTTTGGACAGCACCAATCCCTTCTGGCGCCGATGTACATCGAGCCGAAGGAGACCCGAACTTGGTGTAGGACTACTATGTGAGGAGAACTTCACACCCAAGTTGAATTAATTTAAATATGGCATGCTTGTGTTGAATTTCCTTTCATGAGTTGATTGGTGTATGTCGATGATGTGAATGAGATAATGTGGGGTTAGATCCTTGTCAAGAAGGGGCTTAGCTCGGATAATGTATGAAATTTGTAAGGGTTAAACTGTTGAAAGGAAAGACGAGCTAGGTTCAAATTGCCCCAAGGACGAGGACTCAAGATCACCCCTTAATTTGATGTAATACACATGAGATGAATAAACCATGTTTGGGTGTTATGAATTAACGTGGTTTGATGGAATGTGTTCGGTTATGAAATGTGGTGGACAAGGCATGCAAAATGATGACGGTTGTGAATGAATATTTGTATGAGATATATTGGCTGAAGCATGATGTGTGATAACATGCATGTGTATATGAATTTATATGAATTATGACACAATGCTTGTTGATAGAAACTAGTGTGATGTAAGTGAATTGCTTACTCGCGTAGATTAACATGACATGTGAGAGCATGGCTAACTCTGAGCATTCAAACATGTGTCACAGCATGGTTGAGTGGGGGCATCAGCATGACATGCATGAGCATGAGGGGTAGATGGAACTTGAGAGTGTGTGAGTCCTAGCGTGTAGAGCCTGTTGATGTGATTATGAGGCCCCCACATTACGAAAGCTTGGAAGTGGCTACATGTGGATTATGATGTGATTGGGTATGCAAAGCAAGTCGTACCAGGCACACATAATAAGTCGTGTTGGACAAGCAGAGTAAGCCGTGTCAAACACCCGAGTAAGATGCATCCATGGTATTATTCCAGAGATGCGATTGGGTACACAGAGTAAGTCGTGTCAGACATGCAAGATAAGCCGTTTCGGACGCGTGTTGGGGGTTGTATTGATCTGTGTGGTTTGGTTGAGTGGATACCCAGTGGTTGAGTGGGAAGTGATGCATTGCGTGACATGCAAATAATTTCATTTGGGCATCGCATATGAGTTGTCGTACATGACTGTGAACATAATGGAAATGTGGATATGAGGTGAATGTGGTTATGTGAATACCATGTAATTATGAATATGGGGTGTGTGTGTGTTGCATGCTTGATACTCCTCACTAGGCTTTGTTTGCTCACACTCACAAATTTCAGGAACTGTCGCGGAGGCAGGGTCCATGGGACCTCAAGGGCGAGCTTAGGAGCTACTTGTAATTGAGGCCTGGATCTAAGTTTTGTATTTTGATCTGAATTATGGAATGTAAATTTGTGAATGTATGTTATGGTTTATGTTCTAATTCGGGTTGTATGAACTAATCCCCCCTAATGTTGTAATGTTTAAGACTTGCCTTTATGGACTGTTTTTGAGGTGGATTGTACACCTGAACTTTAGAAATTGATGAATTATTGACAGTGTGGGATGATTAGTGATCAAGTAGGAATAGTAGATAGAAATTTCATATACGAATGTGGTCGAGAATGAGACAAGTTGATAAACCCAGATTGAAAATCTGGTCAGAGAGAGGCCCCATAGTCCCATTTATGGGGGAGACTCTGTTGGATTTTCGGTAGAATCTTCGGACCAATGAAGAGACCTAGAGATGGTAGGTTACCCATGTGTGCCCAATGTCTAACGTGTGGGCAGACTTGGCATGAGGGATGAGAACTTCAACAAAAAAATGGTCATATGTCCCGAGGATGGGGGTGTGATAGTGCATGTGTAACACAAATGTGGGGGGAACATCTTATTTTTCAAAAACAACACGTAGTATAGTAATAAGTCTCTTTTGACTCGATTTACTGAAAGAGAATCTCTATATTAAGAAAGATACTAATTCCAAAGTATTCCTGATATCGAGCTATTTAATACAGAGATAAGAAATGGATGGCTGACTCCCTCATTCCTTCCTTTATACTTCAACGATCGACTTTATGACCATATCAAATTGATAGAAATTTAAGATGCAACTGAACGTCATTAATTTGTTTAACTTGGGCCATCAGAAGATCCTCATACGAAATTTTTTGTAGCATGTGCTGCAGTGGAATGAAAAAGGATTTTTCTTGTTAATTTAAAGAGAGAGAGAGAGAGAGAGAGAGAGAGAGAGAGAGAGAGAGAGAGAGTTGAGGCTTCTTTTAAAAATGAACAAAAACAGGGGATATTTTCTTAGACTCATAAGAAAATGAAATTTCTTTCAAAAAAGGCTCTGCCGGACTCCCATAGGAAACGTGTTTTGTTGAAAATCATAAAGAGAACACAGAAAACAACAAGCGTCCAGGAAAATGACTAGGGAAAATGAGCATGGTAGGCAGTTGCCCCCAAACAATTAGCTTTTCTGATCAATTCATAATTCATACTACAAGTGTGCAGTGGGGCAGTTCAGATTCCATGGAAATCCATTTTACGAGAAATGGAATAGAAACGAATGGGAAGAAGAAGAAGAAGAAACGAGACCTCATAAGCTTGAACGAGAAACCCGGAGCGAATGAGGAGAGAAGCGATTTCCAGGCTCAGTTCGTCTAATCCTACAAATCCGACGACGCCTTTTCCACTTTCCATTTTGCCACCCGTTTCCATTATCCCAGTTTTTCTTTTTCTTTTTTCCGATGTTTTTCTGTAATCCTTCGATCGTCGGAACTGATAGAGAGTGACAGAAGGTAAGAGAGTTTGGTATCTTACGCAAGACTGAGTTGGTATCTTTCTCTTTCGAGTTCGAAACTAAAATATAAGGGCTGGCAGAGAAGACGGGAAAGACGGGCATAATCAAAGGATCGGCCGCGACAACCGGCAACCGGCTAAGGTTAAGTAATCTTAGATTCTAAAAGAACAGCTCCGGAGAGATTCAAGCAAGGATTTTTTTTCATCGAAAATATTTTAAAAATTATGAAATCTATCCAAATATTAAAAAAAAAAAAAATAGTGTTTGTATTTCCATGTTAGACATTTTTAAAACAAAACACGTTTTACACGTGTACAGAATATAGACTAATTGTGCAGCCCACATAATTTGCATTAGGCAACCTTGTGCTAGCCCAATCTTTGCCAATTTGACTAGCAGAAGATATGACTTCATGCACTAGAGCAACTTGTCCATGGTACGCTTGAGCTAACTCAGCTTGTGAGTGTTCCTCTGGTGGTGCCGGTCCGATCGAAGTAAAAAATTGTATTTATAATTTTTTCTTTTTAAATAAAGTATTGAGATCTTTTAGAAAACATGATTAAGCTTTTAGTCATATGTAAATCTCCGTATCTATACACACTAAGTAAGACTATACAGAATGACTAAATTATATTTATAATAGAATCTACTAAGATTTAAAATTTGCCCTTCTTTTCTTTCATTTAAAGCCTATCATCCTTTGTTGGCTTTTTCTTATTCTCTTCCTCTTCACTTTCTCCTTATTGTGTAGAAACACCACCAAAAAGGTTTATAAGTAAGAGATTTTATTTATTTAAAAAAAATATTTGAAATTTGTATTTTATTTTTTATTATTTTTTAATTTTGTTACCTAAAAATTTTGATTTTAAGAGATATAATATTTAATCATATATGATTATGTTAATAATATTATATGATTAATTATAATGTTGCATTTTGATGAAAAAATTGTGTTATTGATAAATATTTGCAACGGGGAAATCACAACACATCATTTAAGTAGCATCATAAAAATCTAAAATACAAGCTTCAAAAAAATGTGCCCAATTCAGGATTTCATTTCTACATAAGGCTACAACTCAGGTCACGCGGGTCGGATTCCTTGTTGATATATATAGAATCTGACCTGACCCAACTCGAATTCTCAACCAGACTCGTCCTGAATTCTAACCCAAATCAATTCGAATTCTGATCCGACCCGCATTCTGAATCCATTTTATCCTAATTTTAACTGGATTGAGTCGGTTTGTATCGGGTTAACTTGTAAAATCATCAATCCTACCCGACTCTAATTTCATCCAGGTTTTTGTCTTCTCAAACTGACCCGAACTTGGTGATCCAAAATTTTCGACCTGACCAGCATGATTTCTCGGGTCGGATCATGCAGGTCAGGCCAAAATCCAACCTGAGTTGCAGCCCTATCCCTACAGTTCAACACATGGCATCAAAACTTGGATTTTTTTTAATAAACACGTCCAAAGCATCAGCAAGTACATTTTGATTACAAGGAATAGACACATCTCTCAATTGCAAAGGAGAGGACTTTCCGGGTTTGTCATGAAAGGTCTAAGTTTAAATTAAATTATAAAAACATTGTTTTTGAATTTTTAAAAGTTGATGACTTAAAATCACTTTAGTATAATATAATAGGACTATTACAATGGTTTAAATATGGATATGAAATTGAAAAAAAAGTTAATGTGAATGAATGAATGAAGTCTTATCTTGTAAGCTCATTCTGTATATAATTAAATTAAAATTTTAAATATTACAGTTATGTTTGAAATAAGATTAATTTTTCATCCCATTATGCAAAATTGTTATCATTATTTACCTTCATTTAATTATTAAAAAAATTCAATTAATTTTGAATATTAAATGACATATACATTAGATATTTTATTGGTAATTATCACTTTTTTTTTTATGATGAAGAAATTTAAGATTCCATTTCTCTTAAAAAATTAGAATATTGAATAAAACTCTAAGATAGAAGACAGCGCACTAAAGCCACGTTATGGACGACTGTGTACCGTGATAAGAACTGATGAGCACCTGCGTCTGACGTGGAAATGAGTAAAGTCCAGTCAGATTAAAAATGAGCAGAGCTGCAATTGTCCTCTTCTGGTGATAAGAACTGCCGGAACCCGCATGCGTCTGACGTGGAAATGATAAAAGTATAGTCACATAAAAAATGAGCAGAACACGCTCACCCGACGACTTTGTTGTGGCATTCTCGTTATTTAAATTAAAATAAAAAATGGCGCTCCACATGGGCATTTAGTTTTTCTGACACTACACATTTGATTTTAAAAAATTGGATGAAATTATTATTCTATCCCTCTGTATTCTAATATCTGAACGAACTGTCAATTCATTTTGACTTCGTTTGGATGAATATACTCATCTAAACGAACTGTCAGTATAATTTCAATTCGTTCGAACGAATATACTCATTCGAACGAACAGATCAATGTAATTCTATTCATCCAAACAAACAGAACAGTGCAATTTCAGTTCGTTCGAACGAATGAACTTATATATTTTCATTCGTTCGAATGATCAGTTTGAATTATTCGAACAAATGAACATATATAAGTTCATTCGTTCGAATAATCAGTTTGGATATACCTTAAAAATAGTATATTCCTTTGATGAGTAAACAATGTGACATAGTAAATGTCAAAGAATGCTGGAGTAAATGTGGTGCACAAGACACATAATAGAGAGCTAGTTCTGAAGATACCAAGTATTAGTCAGCAAGTCCTCAAAGAATTTTGGCAACTCCCGTGGTATAGGTTCTTGGTGTTGTGACGACCCGACCCTACCCCATCGTGATATTGTCAACTTTGGGCCCTACTCGACCTGCACGATTTTGCTTTGAGCCCTGGCCCACATGGTCAAGCCCAAAAGGCCTCACAATGGGGAGGGTTGCCCTCTCATATAAAGCCCCCACCACCCAAGCTCCCAACCGATGTGGGACCTTTGGGTGGGGGTGCTACAATCCACCCCACTTAAGACCAAAGCCATCCCCGGCTCTGTCTCGTCACACTGACAGGAGCTCACATACATGCAAGCTAGTCACACAAGTAGAGAGCCTTCACAGTCCTAGTGTTGAACCGTGCTTTGATACCACTTGTGACGACCCTATCCTACTCCATCGTGATATTGTCCGCTTTGGGCCCTACTTGACCCGCACGGTTTTGCTTTGAGCCCTGACCCACATAACCAGGCCCAAAAGGCCTCACAATGGGGAGGGTTGTCCCCTCTCAAATAAATCCCCCACCACCCAAGTTCCCAGCCGATGTGGGACCTTTGGGTGGGGGTGCTACATATGTGCTATTTCAGATTCTGTCTTGAAAAAGAAAAGCAGTGTCATGTTTGCTGATAGATCTCAAAGCAAAGCAGCTGAATATGGGGATACAGCCAAAACATGAGCCAAGTCTGAAGATGACAAACTTGAGGAATATGGGGATGCAACAAAAACATGAGCCAAGTCTGAAGAGGACAAACTTGAGGAATATAGGGATGCAGCCAAAACATGAGCCAAGTCTGAAGAGGACAAGTTTGAGGAAGTGAATGAGAAGGCACATTCGTTCAGATAATCCTAAGTGATCATTCGAACGAATGAACATATATAAGTTCACTCGTACGAACGAACACAGCAGTGTATTTCAGTTCGTTCGGATGAGTATTACACTCACAGTTCGTTGGATGAGTATATTCATCCGAACGAACTGAAAATGAACTGACAGTTCGTTTGGATGACAGAACAAGTAGGGGTAGAATGATAATTTCACCTGATTTTTTTGAAATTGGGTGTGTAGAGTCCGTTTTCATGGTGTTTATATGGGGCGCCTAAATTTTTTTTTTTATAATTTATGTTTGGTAAATCGCGGGATACCCAGCGTAAAACACCTACATGTGAGTCAGTTACCCCTAGGACGGTCCAAGATTAGGCCATGGGGGCTCGAACTTGAAACCTCCAGCTTCCTGAGGCAGGAGGCAACCAGTTGACCTCAGCGGTATAAATCTCGATATTAGCCAATATCTCGACCGATAAATTTCTCTCTTCTATTTTTTTTTTTTAAAAACACCTTTATTGGCTGATTTATATCGGATATTGGCCGATACATATTATATAGACCGAGATTATTACCCCTGGTTGAGCTAATAAAAGATGGGTAATGATTTTTGCATCACCATTTTTCTTTATGGTGCACTCCTTAAAAGAAAATTTTAATTTTTTCTTTTTTCTTTTTTTGAATTTTACGTGTGGGAAACCGTGAGTTATCCTATATAAAACTCACATGGGTGTAACTCAACTGGTTGCCTCACGTCTCAGGAAGCGAGATGTTGAAGGTTCGAAAGAGGGAAAGAGAGAATGAGAGAAGTAAGGGTAAAATTGGAATTTCATTTTAAAGAGAAAAAATAGTGGTGAAAAAATTACTATCCTTAAAAATAGTCTAAATTAGATAATTAATTATTTAAGTAATAAATTAGAAATTGCATTTCAATAAATATTTATTTAAATTAAATAAATTTACAACTAGAATAGAGTTTCTAGTAGTTATTAATTTTATTTCTTAAAATTAAATAAATAAAGGCTATTTTTTATAATCAATATATTCACATTTTATACTTTAATTAGGTAAGATTAATTTATAAAAAAATTATTTTAGAAAACCAAACTGAGTGAGTTACAGTGTTACACAGCTCGTAATGCAACAACGTTGGCGACAGACGGATCCAATTGTTGGGACTTGGAAGACACAAGTAATAGTCAATTATACTAATTCCAATCAACCACCGTTAAAAATTTAAAGTAATTTTGATAATAATTTGATAAGATTTTAAGTTGAGTAAGTTGATTGATAATTTTAAGTTTTTGATTTAAAAAAAATTAATTAATTTTTTTAATTACACTCAGTGGTTATAAATTATAATATCGGTCATAAGTTAGCCCGCATCAGCAATGTACTGTATCAGTGATTCATTGTACATAGGGATTTTTCTATATTTTTTAAATATAAAAATAAAAATAAATAAAACACTTAGACTGAGTATATATATATATATATATATAATATTGATTAATGGTCATACTAATAGTGATTTTATAGAGTTTTAGACCTTTAAAAGTTGAAATTTTGATATAAATTAAATAGGTCCTAAAATGTATCTAAAAATTTTATAAAGTAAAAAATCAATACTAGAAAACACCAATAGGAAATTTATATTCTTACGTTTCTCCAATTCAAACGTATCTTCTACAATTAAAAAAAAAATTATCGTAAAAATATATGAGCTTCATAAAAATGTTAGTCATCTAATAGTTTTCTAAGTTTTTTTTTTTTACTTTACAATTATAATGAAGGAATATTTTGTTGAAAATACTTCGAAAGTTGTGAATTCAGATAAGTACACCTACAAATTCTAGAATTGGGTCAAGGTGGCCTGTATGTCTAGTCAAAATTTTTTTAGACCAAATTGACTATGTTACTTTTTAGAATCACAAGTATAACTGTACAAATGACAATAGCGATACTTGGAATAACTCGTATACCCATGAAACCGCTACTTTTTTCTTACGCTTTGACATGAAAGCACTACATTTTTCAGCACTAAAACGTCACACACTATTTTTTCTAGCATTAGAACTATGCACGTGAAACGATATATATATATATTAAAGAAGATTAGATGTATAAAAATTATTGTAATTTAGTGAAAAGTAGTGCTTTCATGAGTATACATGCTGGTAAGACTAGCGCATTATTCCAATGGTCGCAGTTGTCATTTGCGTAGTTGTACTTATGTTTCTAAGTAGCATGGTTAATTTGGTCTAAAAAAGTCTGACTGATCGTACGAGACACTCTGACTCAATTTCAAAATTTGTAGGCGTACTCACCGAATTTACAGCTTTTGAGGTATTTTCACGCTTTTAATTCACGTCTTCTTTTATTATATATATAATGTTTTGCGTGCACAATTCTAGCGCTAGAAAAAATTAGTGCACGGTGTTCTAGCACTAAAAAAAAGTAGTACTTTCATGTTAAAATGTTAGAAAAGTAGTGCTTTCATAAGTATACATGCCGATAAAACTAGCGCTTTATTCCAGCGATCGTAGTCATTATTTGCGTGGTTGTGCCGGTTATTCTAAGTAGCATGGGCAATTTGATTTAAAAAAGTCTGACCAGTCATAAGAGACACTCTAATTCAATTTCAAAATTTTTAGGCATACTCACTCGAATTTACAACTTTTGAGGTATTTTCAACAAAATATCCCTATAATAAAAAGTAAAATAATGAATAATTTGCATAACTGGGTGCTCACGTGCCTAAATCATTTTCCTAACATACGAGGAGAAGTACTCTTCACGCTACCCATTTTGTTGGCAATCCATCACCTTTGACACTAAATTTTTTTGTTCTTTTGGAAACTGAATAGCATTTTGCCTTCTCGTAAATACTAGTCAATTTCTACATAGCTTTGTGCAGTAGAAACAGAAGACAAAACAAAATTGAATGGTGATAAATATTGGCAGCCACCTATGGAATCACTTTCAGCACAGTAATATTGCCCGTGAACATCTGTTTGTCTTGAGCTTTGTAAAGTCTTAAGAGGTGAGATTCAATACATAAAATCAAATGGGTCTAAAAGATCGTTTTAAAATAATATTTTTCATAAAAAAATAGTTCTATTGAATATGAAAAGACATAATTTTCTAGTATCCAAAAATCAACAATAAAAAAGATTAAATTTTGAATGAATTTTTAATTTAAAAGTGAGATCAATTAAAAATGAATTCAAATTTGATGTAGATATAAGAGAGAATGTCGCTAGTGAATAGACATCGACGTCGTCGAGCTGGATAGTTCATTTGTTTTGCTTTGAATACAGTTATTGAAAACAAAGATTTTAATATCGTCCGATATCCGATATATATAGTCAATAGTGGCCGATATTTCAGATTTTAATTAAAAAAAAAAAAAAACGAATTAGGATCTTGGCCCGTACCGAGATTTGAACCCTCATTGAGAAAGGAAGGTGTCCCTCATTTCCATCTTAAGATGATGGAATTGACGAACAGATATTAATCACCACTCAACTTTCTTGCCTCTATCCTTTGAAAAGGGGGTTCTGTTCATGTATCATTCAGAAGCCTAGAAAGGTTGAATGAAAAGGAAATGGGTTCTGAAGTTTTTACTGTAGAGGTTGTATCTGCAGTTTTTGCACGTGTGTGAGAGGGGTTTTGCTTTGAACTTCTTTCAATTTGGACCATGAGGCCAGTCTTTCAATTTCAATGGCTGAAAAATGTTAGAATGGCCAAGGCACATACCAACTCTCTTGAAGAAGAAAAAAAATGTATTCATTCATTTGACAATTAAAATGTTTTCATGAAAAATCTATTGATTTTTGTCTTAGTTGAATACAGAACTCTAGATTGTAAAGTGACTGGTGATACGATGGTTTATAATATAATCAATTGGAGAGGAGTTCGTCATGCCGACCTCAAATTGATGGAATAATGGCTAGCTTAGACTTTGATGATAATGATAATGACAACATAAAGGACCCAACTCCAAGAAACTTAGATCTAAGTTTTTTCAAAATATGATGAAAGACAGCTTCATATATCTAGAGATGTGAACCATTAATTGGTAAACCTAAATCTAACCTAATCAACTAAAGTTTGTTTTATTAATTTGTAGTTGATAATTCTAATTCATAGATGTTGAAAATTTGAACATATAATTAAATATTGCATTTTGAGAGAATAACCACAAATTGCACCCATATTAAAAATAACTCAAATATTAATCATATTAAAATTCACTTTTTCTCTTATAAATTGCTTTACCTAATATATAAAATGATCAGACTTAAAATTTAATTAATTTGATGAGTTAACTATACGGCTTTAAGTTGACATGTTTTAAATTATACTCTAGAAGAGAAGGCCATAAATTAGTGTGGTTGGTGACTTAGTGCTATCATGTTCTGACTTCTGAGACCATATTTCACCCACAGAGTTAAAGTATCCAAGCAAATCAGAATGTTGATTTTTTTTTATTTCTTTGGTTTTGAAAAAAATAAAAATCCTTGTTCCAAACCTCCTTTGATTTAAATAAACGACCGCAGACTATCTTCAAATGGATCCTTTAAGAATTTAGATACTGATGGTGTAATTTCTGAATTAGTTTTTAATCAAAAGATATTTTTTTATGCACAACCGTGAGGGATTAGTTTGGTGGTCCAAACCCTCCTTTGTTTGCAGGAAATCTTAGAATCAAGAATCCTTCAATATAAAAAGAGTCACTCTCCATTATTCTGTACTCAATTTGTGCAAATTGAAAAACGCACGTGATATTGACATATTTCAATAAACTATTTAGTATTAAGTTCCACTGCTGTCCTAGATCACTTGTCAACGTTTATCAAATGATCTTTGCTTTTAATATAAAGTGAAGGATAGCATAAAGCATTTGGCAAATATTTGTTGAAAATTTCAAATATTTTACTAAGAATTATTGAAGTTTTCAAAATTTCTTAAAAATTTGGAGAGACAATTCTTGAGAAGGGGGAACTTTACTTCAAAACAAATTTCACCAATGCTTATTAGTAAGTTGTGAAGTCGATAAAAAAAATTATATTGTCTAAGACTAAAAAATCAATGACTATATATAATACTTGAAGCACTATCTTCTTCATGACTAGCTTTTGAGAGTGAATTTTACCTCAAAAATATTAACATGATTTTCTAAAACAAAATTATACATTTTCTTATAGTTCTACGATAGATAAATGCAAAGCATGAAGAGGCATTCGTAAACAACTCCACATCATCCATATTTAATTGGATTGAGTGTTGAACAATGCAATTTTCGTGTGCACAAATGTATGTGGTTGTTCAAGGTTTACTTTGCAATTGGAATGAATACATCACCCTACGAATCCATTTTTTATTTAGTCCGAGTCACCCCACTAAACCAAGTTGGTTATGTCAACCTAGATAATAAAATATAAATCACATAAACAAAACACACAAGTTGAGTCTATAGTCGCTACCACCGATGGTCGACTTGGACCATCTTCAATATTTCACTTAATTTCTATGCTCTTGCTTTCACAATGCCCATCTTTCAAGTTTCATCTCTAATATAATATTTAAAAGGTAGATAAAATGTTGTAATATCTATTAAGTACAAGAAACTTAGATAGGGAGACTTGCATATATTCTAAAGATTAGTCAAATGTTTTAATAGACTTAGACAACTTAATAATAAAAAAAAATACAAGAAAATTGAAAAAGAGGATAACCAGTAATGACAAATGGAAATAATGAACAAATTTATTGATGTCTGAGTTATGAGTGTAAAATTATGATGTGTAAAGTTGACCTCTATAAAATTTAGTATAGTTTGTAAGACATTTGAGCTACTGAAAAGTTGGGATTTATAATATAGAAGTAATATTGCGAAATGTTTATATACCGCTGACAGCATAATCTATCGTCCATTGAAATTTAAAAAAAAAAATAGAAAGTGAATATAAGTGATAGTATAATATTATGTGCAGTATACAATCATGTCTCATTTTATATTTTCCACTAGTCATTCTTGACTAGATCACATAATAGATTACACACGTTCCCAAACAGACCCACCCAAATCCTCTTTGATTTATAACAAAAAAAATGTGTTCATATGTTGTATTGTTTGATCGGATGTCAGCAAGCCTTACGGCTGACACTTAAGCACATGGGCTCACATGAAGATTTCAGTGGTATAAAGCGACGGTTGAAATATCGGCCGATACATATTGTATCGGCCGATATGTATTGATTTTTTAAGACCGAGCAATATCGGCCAATATGATATGTATCGGCCGTACAAAACGAATATCGGCCGATATGGCCGATATTCGATCTGCAATATCGGTCACCATATCGGCCGATATGTACAAATATCGGTATGTAAAAGTTATTTTTTTTATTTTTTTTTAAAAAAAAACCGATACAATTTTTTGCGGTTCTACACGGTTCTTCCGATACGTTTTTCACGGTTTTTCACGTTTTTTTGCAGTTTTTTGTAGTTCGTTATGGTTCTGCACGGTTTTTCACGGTTTTTTCGCGGTTCCGATATCGGAGGAGAGAGAAATGACCGATATCGGAAGAGACAGAAATTTCTCAGCCGATATTGCGGCCGCCCCGTTTTTTTACCCCTGGTATAAAGTATGTTGTGCTTTTTATCATTATTATTTTTAAGAATGGATCATTTATGGACTACTCCTTAACTCAAAAGAGTTGAAATGATGGTTAAAAAACCTCCTCAAAAAGCAGAAATCTTGAACTTGATTTCAACTTCATCCGAAAAAGCCACTTCTGGTGAAGTTACCAGGTGAGTATAGATAGAGAGACTTATACATGCCCTGAAGATTAGTCAGATGTTCTAAAAAACTTAGACACCATGGTCAACATTTTTTCATAAAGAAGTCCTTAGAGACACTAATCAAATAGAGCTTATTCCTGACACCAAATCAAAGTAATATTTTAAGAGCAACTTAATCAATACAGATGTAATTACCATGGTTTTATAGACTTTGAATAATCGATAGCTTTATGAAATCTATCATCGTATCAAGAGCCTAAGTCAATCCTCTCCCGCACGACTTCGTTCAACACAAGCGTTCATCTCCTCTCTCTTCCTCTCTGAGGAGACACGTCTAATATATTCTAACACGTTCGATGGGCCACGTGAGCTCCAAATAGCTTCTTACTATTTTCTTCATAATTACCATACACTAATCTTATGTGTACTTTTATTCTTCTCTTGCAGTATTAAATATTAATAAAACTTGATGCAAGAGCACTAAACCCTCAACAAGACGATCTTTATGATGAAAGTCATGGCTATACTGAGAACCCCTAAATCACTTGTTACCTTGACTGTCCCTCAATAAAAAATGTTCTCAGATAGGGCTAACCTTGTGAAGAGCTGTAATAACATATTATCTTTTTTTACCATCCAGCCGATACAGATCTCTTCCAGGTGTGTGTGCGTAAAGAGAGACGAATATTGAACATTAGGTTCGAGACACATTCCAATACATGCTCATTGACACCATGGTCTGTTAATCCAAAATGATTTTCCATTTGCACGTACACGCATGGACAGAAGACATGATCAAATCACGGAGATGCTAAGATGTTCTCTTATGTTTTTTTTTTTTTTTCAAAGGTTGGAACGAACTACATCAAAGGGATGCAATCTCATTACTGCTCTGGTAGGGAATCATGTTCACATCCGAGGGCCATGGCCTGATACAGTGTAAACCCACATCGGGTCTAATGTACAGTGGCCCACAAGCCAAACAAATAACTCAGACTAAAATTGGAGCCCCACATGGTAAGGAGCAGTATCCTATAACAAAAGAGCACATCCCAAAACTTTCACTCGTTCAGCTTCTATCTCTGCAAAACAGAGAAATGAAAAAAATATGAATCAGCATATTGAACAGAACATTAAATCATATCTTATAGGATCAGTTTTTCTTACATTTACAAGCTGTACAAACAACAAGATGATGGAACCTTCATTAATTCACATGACTGAAAAACCCGTCCGGTCCTTATGAGAAGCTTGATGTTACAACTCAGGGTTCATCGGCACATCGTCTTTCCAGCCCTTGCTAAGCAAGTCATAGTTGATTGACGCAAGCTGAGAGAGATTCTAATCACCAAATAAAAGATATCAGAAAAAGAAAAAAAAAATCCACTTAGCAAAAACAAATTTTGCTTTCCAATTTTTTTTTTAAAAAAACCTAAACAGTAGTAATGCCACATCATTGCTCTACAATAAACACTCCAGATGTTTATCCATTTTTTTCCTGAATGATTTATGCATAGAGAGCAGGTGTGTGAAGTGTAGATGGGGGTCATAAGCACAAAAATGGGCATTTCTATATGATGGCAACTTGACTTCTATAATGTTTTATAGAGCTGAATGTTGAGAATAGACAAAGTATGATAGAATGCATATATTAAGATGACGTGTAGTAGAGAGGAAAAGACTACAACCATGTCGCATCCTACAAAACCTAAATTTCTCATTTCCCTGACCTCCTCAATGCTTCCTATTTCATGTCACCTCTCTTTAACCCATCTGTGTTTCACCATCCTCTCTCGCATCCCCTCATTCTCTCCTCCCTTCTCTTATCCAACTCAAATTGTGCTTAGTGTCCGAAGGTCTTTTCACTTAGATTTTGGTTTCAAGGTCTCAACAGATCACACACCCAGAACATTTTCTGGTTGGGCCACGAAGAGATGGAGAAGAATGGAGGAAAATCAAGTAAAAGAAATGAAAGGTGAAAGGCTGCATAACGGAGGAGGAAGAATGTCATTGGTACATTGTATTTGTTAGAAAACACTATACATAACAAGTGACTGCTAATGAGGGCGAGAGGGAGAGAAGGCAGAGAAGTGTTGAAGTTGGAGTGGACGAGGAAGGAATTAGTTAAAAGGAAAGAAGGAATATGACTTGTATGGCACGAATGATATTAGGTTTCGTTTCTGTCGCATGATACGATTTTCTATGGAAGAGAAAAACCACACACACACACACACACACACACACATCTGTTTGGAAATCGGTGATCCTATCTCATGTAAAAGCTTTTTGTTGCACAGCCTCATCCAGCAAAAACCTGAAATTAGAGAACTTGAAGATCGGAATTTTGGAATTCTGAATGTTTCTCCCAGTTTTGCTAGGGGAGTTCAGGCTTGTTTGCTGGTTTTTTTTTTCTCCTTTTGTATTTTTTGTTTTGGGCTTGCTTTTATCAATAAAATGACAACTATAATTAAATAAAAATTGAATTACTAAATTTGAGTAAAATTTGGTTTGTGAGGCCCACCACAAACCTAATGGATCAAATTCCCCCACACCTACCTACTCCCATGAATTGCACCCGTCCCCAAATTGACTTTAAAAGACCATTGATCCAACCTAACTAATTTCACCGTTAGATAAAAAAAATGACTTTTCTTATCCAACCATGATGAAATTTTGTACGCATTGGCCGTTTGCACCAAGTTTCGTGCAAATTCGTTTTAGGAGAGAGCTCTTCTCTCTCTCTCTCTCTCTCTCTCTCTCTCTCTCTCTATCTCTATCTATATATATATATATATATATATATATATTCTCCTCTAAGAATAGTTCTCATGAGACTTTCACAGTGGACCTAATGAATTCAATTGCCCCATCACACTCAACTATCTCCCCTCCCCCTTACTCAATTGAATTGCTCTTGAATCCAATTTGACACCAATCTGACATCTAAAGCCCAACAGTTCTCATGAGACTTTCACAGTGGACCTAATGAATTCAATTGCCCCCTCACACTCAACTATCTCCCCTCCCCCTTACTCAGTTGAATTGCTCTCGAACCCAATTTGACACCAATCTGACATCTAAAACCCATTGATCTAATCCGATGAATTTCCATTGTTAGAAAAATGTCAAATTTTGAGGGCCTTAAAAACATGGCTTCTTTTATCAATCAAGATGACATTTTATAAGTACCATGTAAAAGCCAAGGCCTTTCAAATCTACCCATTCATGTGGGTCCAGGTGGTGTCCATTGGTCATTTGTACCAAATTTGGTGCAAATTTGTTCTTAAAGGAGAGAACCTACATATACAAATAGTTAGGTTCACCAACACGACATCATGAATGTGCAACATTGCGTGGATGAGCCTGTGGGGCCCACCTGAGTGGGGTTAGGTCCATTTGAAAGGTATTTGCAGGATGATGCTTCTCATAAAAAAATTAGGTATGTTGGATTTCAAAAGCCATGATTTTCAAGGGTCCAAAAATCAATGGTAAACATAGGGGCAATTTTGTATGGATTTCAATCCAACGGTGTGATAACTCAGAATGGGTTCAAAAATCAAATTGGATAGGAATCCAATTCATGAGATAAGGAAGGGTGCGATGGAGGTATGGGGTATAAGTGGAGCCCAAATGGGCTCCATTTCGGTTTTGTCACCCATGAGAACCTGGGTAGATATATCAGGTGGTGATCCCCCGCACCCCTCTTTAAGGTACACTCTTTGTGAGCCCACCTATGATGACAGTGATGGGTCTTTTGCATATGCCTAAGGTTGAAAATATGACCTACAAAAAATCATCTTGATTGGATCTATAAAGCCATGGTTTTTAGAGCCATGAAAACCTAAGGATAAAAAAGAGAAGTTTAGGGACCTTCAAAAGCATGGCTTGATCAACCCAATGTTATGATTTTTAGTGGGCTACAAGTTCAAGCTTAGAACCGTAGGCGCGCTCACAAAGAATATGGCTTAAAGAGGGGTGTGAGGGATCATGGCTACCTCGTCACAACCTACCCTACCCCGTGAATTGGATCCCTTCCTAATTTGAACCCATTCTGAGTTAATCTCACCATTGGATTGAAATCCATTTTAAAACGGCCCCATTTTACCTTTGATTTTGGGATCCTTAAAAATCATGGCTTTTGAAATGCAATGGACCTGATTTTTAAGAGAAGTATCATCCAAGAAATACCTTCCAAATGAATCTCACCTTCTATATATAACAATGTTCACCAGCAAACAAGTTTCCATGAACTTTAGTGCAAACTTAGGATTGTGGGCCCATATTTGATAAAATGAATCCATGCCCCCACCCTCCTCAAACCCTCACCCCCCATTAATTTCACTCGTGCACAATTTAACTTTTAAAGCTCATTGATCTATCCCGATGAATATTCACCATAAATGTGAAATGTGGAGGGCCTTAAAAAAATGACTTTTCTTATCCAATTAAGATAGAAATTTTACAAGCACCATACACAAGCCAACGCCTTCACACCCATGTATCCAAGTGGGCTAAAGTGGGACCATTGGGCTGTTTGCATCAAACTTGGGTGCAAACAAGTTTACAGGGGAGCACTACCATATATTAACAAGGATCACCAACAAACTATTTTGCACAAATTTTGGTGCAAGCGACCTAACTTGGGCCCACATGGATGGTGGGTTTGAAAGGCCTTGGCTTGTATATGATGCCTATAAAATTTCATCTTCATTGGTTAAATGAAACCATGATTTTTAAGGCCCTCAAACTTTCACATTTATCTAACGTGTGGAAATTCATTAGGTCGGATCAATGGACTTTAAAAGTCGAATTAGTCTCAAATTGGGTTCGGATGCAATTCAATAGGGGTAGGTAGTGTGAAAGAGAGAATAGATCCATTGGGTCCATTGTAGGTCCTGCAAACTAAAGTTTGCACCAAACTTCATGCATACTAGTTTGGGGGTGAACATTTGACATTTACACAAAAAGGGATATAGAGAGAGTGATTCTAAAATAATGATACTTGCATCATTTTTAGAGCTAAGAGAATTGACTTGAGAGAGTTTGTTGTCTAAGGGGAAGAGAAACAAAGAGAGAAATCATGATCCTGAAAAAGAAAACCCCAAATCGAGCCCAATCAAACCCAATGTAAGCATGTAGATATATAGGTAGGTAGGTGGACAACTTTCAGTCGATCCAGTTGAAGCCCATTAAGGCATCTTCCCTTCACTTCCCTTTTCCCCTCCCCATTTTTGAGAGGTCATCAAGATGGATCCAAAATCTAAATGGAATATGTCCAGATCCGTTTCATTTTTCTTATTGGGAAGGAACAGATCTAACTATCGTATCCTTTATTTGGTGTTAAATAACTCTTATAAAAGCAACCCTAGCAATTTGACCCATGTATTATCTCATCCCTTTCCATCTGGTGTTGCACACCAAATTGAAAATTTCCATAGAGATCTATTATTGGATGGGCGTGGGGGAGAAAAAAGGAAAATGCATCCACATCAAATAGGAGACAGTAAAACTACCAATTGAGAAAAGGGGGCTAGAGATAGTAGAACAAGTTGTAAAACCAAGGACAATAAGATTCTTAGTGAGGGATAGAATCAGATCCAGGGAGCATGTGGTTAGCTGACATCTATCTATAAAAGTAAGATTTCAAAGACTATGGTCAATATCCATTAAAAAATACGTCAAATAACATTGTGAATATGGGTGCCCATATTGTAAATACAGTACAATAGTAGTAAATTTGGTGGAGATGTCATCAAGTCATAGAAGCAATAAGAGTAATATGAACCATTCAGCTCCAACATAGAAATTCAAGTATCCCAATATTTAAGAGAGTGAAAATACTGAAGCAAAGTTGAGACTTTTAACACATCTTTCTATTGGAAAGACAAACAAGTCTTTTGTAAACATGGTTTACATGTCACTTTCCCAAACCTTGTTTCCCAAGGAAAAAGCAATTTCTGCGTTGGTAGTGATTATTCAAACAATAAGTTGCCAAAAGGAGTATGACTGAATTTCTGATTCACAAAATCCTTTCACTTTGTGAATAATGGATTTTTCCTAAAGAGAAAATTGAACATTGAAAATATGAGTTGTGACAACTCTCCTCCATTGAACAAGGAATTTGGCAAAAAGCATTTGCATCTCAACCTATTTAAGCAAAAAAAGAACTTTTGCACTTGAAAGGCTGTCTCCAGTTACATGGAAAGCAGAAAACAACAGATGTGGGTTAAGATAACGCATAAAATTTTACTTTACAGGAGAGGCAAATTTTCTAATCCTTCATGGTTACAAGAGTAAGCACCGCCCAACTGAACTGGGGCACTAAATTTTTATGGTAGCTGTGATTTTAACACATTTACTGACTGTGTATGTAGCAGATCTCTCAGAAGGAATTTTTTTAAGTGCACCAAGCACAAAATATTGAGTGCACAAGCATACCTTAAATGAAAAATTACTGAATGTGTACATGTCAGCTGATCCAGGCTCGAATTCAGTAAGTCGTCCACATTCATCCTCCTGTTTGTCATTTAACAGTGCCACCAAAAAATGTAATTGCATAGATATAAAAAAGAATATGAAAGAATAATTACTTTGATGGTTCATACCACTTCATCTTGACGATTGCTTATGCAACTACTATCACTCATGCTGTCACTGTCACCTGAATCTTCAAAATGACTAGAAGTATAGACATGACCTTCTGAAGGAGTCCAGGAGTAACGGCTTGTGAAGTAGCTTGTATCAAATGCACTTTCTGATGCTGGAACAAATAAAGCCTGTATATACAGCAAGAAAATGTGCCAATGATTTTTAGCTATATGACTGTACAGGTACAAATGTTGCCAAGGAGTGGAAATACAAAAATTAAGGCTTCCAGACAATTATCGGAACTTGGAATTCAGGCCCAGGCTCAGCCTGTTAGTCAATAAGACAATAAAGCCTGAAGTTCATGCACGGGTATAAGTCATGAACAAGCCTGATCCACGACAAGGTAGGGCCAGTGGAAAAGGCTCTGAACTGGATAGAGCCCAGCCCATTTGTCAATGGGGTAAAAAATAGAGCCCCCTTCGTAAGGCCTAAGATCCCTGGCCTTCCAGATTGATTGCAATCAAAACATGTATATGCACACTGATTACATAGGAAGAATTAGACATCAGAACATATTCTCACCTTCTGCCGGGCAAGGGTGTCCCAGTTGATATCTTTGAAAAACACATGCTGTTTCACCTAGATAAGTAAAGGTCGGTCTTAGAAATTTGAATAAAAATTGCATTCACTAGGTTTTGTTCAAGCCCTTGTGATATAAGAAAATTGATCTCTGATTTTAATACTCTGGTAATTGATATAGTATACCAAGAAACAGAGAACTTTCTCAGCTCCAAAAAGCAAGAAGCTAAACACAGAATGATGAAAAAAAGTCAGTGGATTTGGGGAATAATAACCAAGTTTACCTCAGAGGCACCTTTGGCACCAAGTCTCTGATTTGGATCTTCTGTCAATAATCTGAAATTCGAAAAGACAACAGTTATAAGTATTTACTGAGTCAGTGTACAGTACCATTTTGTACAACTATCAGTCACATAACGTGAATAACCATGCATGTTTCATAGCCATGTTGGCAAGCTTATTGAATGCGTATCATAGAGAAGTAATAGCAAGTAGAAAGTGACTCTTCATGGTTTAATATAGCTGATATGAATCTGGAATTGGTTGATACTGAGAGATAGATACATTGGAAATATCTCATCATCATCATCATGCAAACCACTTTCCCATCTAGTGGGATAGACATCAAAGTATTGGTGACATTATTGGCCATTGATATATTCAATATACTGAATGATATTACTCACTTAAGGCCAGATATGCATTTGTGGCCCTTTTTTCAAATAAAGCTGTGACCAATTTTTTTTGCAACTTTTTCCTCTTTTATTTTAAATCCCTTGTTTCTTAGTGGGGAAGTAATAAACATCCTTATTGAGTGTCTTGAGGATAAAAAATAAGTTGTGAAGGCGATCTAAGCAAATTAAACAATTATCAATAAACCTGACAACAGGTCGGGTTGCATCTTATTCAGCTTGAGTCTATTTCGGGTGTTGATAAACGGCTTAAGTCAGTTCAGGTCTATTTTGGGTTTGGGTCAGGTTACCCATTTACCTAAGGAGACACTCACACCAAGACTACTTAAATGGGTGTAGACCTCGTATGGTAGGATGTCTTACATATAAACATGGAACAATTGGGTCTACCCATTTATAAATGGGTTTAGGTTGGGTCTACTATTTATTAAATAGGCCTGTTTAGGAGAAGTAATTGGGTCGGGTCAAATTTGGCCAGGTCTAATTGTGAGTGTTCACTGGTTATTTTAAATTTATTATGACATATCGATACAGGATATACACGGCCTAAAGCGGGCCGATGATGCCATTACATTGTGGTAGATTGAAATCAAACATGAAAATCCATTATGTTCCCAATATTTTGGATTTTTAATACTTTTTAGATTTTTTTTTCGGATTTAAAATTAACACTAATAGATACATTAATACAACTGTTTTTTTTTCAAGGGTAGATACAATTAATATTATTGGCGGTTCATATGACATATTCATGGTGTCTAATACAATGATTGATACTAAACCATGGTTTCCTTCCTACCATAATAAAGATCTTGTACATTTAAACAAATCAATAAAGTTTCAAGTATATCTCATACTGTGACAACTTTCTCACTATTTCTCTTTTTCTAGGGTTTTTATTCTTTATAACTTATAATACAGAAGAACTATTGCAAACAACTAATAGCTACTGTGGCCATCATATGCCAAAACAAGACATTTTTCTGTGTATCTCGTACTTAAAGAGAGACCAGAAATTGGAAGGAACCTAAGGGCAATTTAAAGTAATAAAAAATAACATGATAAATCAATCCAAAGATCCCTGAAATCCACATCCATGACGATCTAATCCAAAACAATCAACAGTCTGGAAGCATCATCTCAGTTTTAGCAAAATTCTACAGCCACGAGTGGAACATAACTTGCTTTTCTAAGTGAAGACAGAAATAAATGACAATCAAAACAAAATGGAAAATTGGATGCATAATCTATTACTAAAATATTGGATAACTAACTGGAGCTATTCTTGCGTACACAGATTTAAGGAATGATTAAGCAACACGTTGAAAAAGGTCCGACACATATGACAAAGAAAGCTGAAATCAAAGTGTCAAAAGTGTTAACCATGACCTAATAATATTTTTGAGGTAGAACTCAACCTCAAAAGCTAGCCATTGAGAGAAGGGTGCCTCAAGTATTATATAGTCATTGGTTTCTCAAATTAGGCAATATGGGACTCTCTTGCCAATTCACACCCGCCCTCACGTACAGCTGCTCACTCTCCCTTGCGTATAGCGGCTGCACGTGGAACCTGCTTTGATACCATGTTAAAAAACAATGACTTAATAACATTCTTGAAGTAGAACTCACCCTCAAAAGCTAGTCATTGAAAGAAGGGTGTCTCAAGTATTATACAGTCATTGGTTTTTCAAATTATGCGATATGAGACTCTCTAGCCTCTTCACAATAACTCTCTCACAAGTAGTTGTGTGGAACCAAATTCCAATTGTGGTATTTTGGTCTGTTTGGAGGGAGATAAAATCTTGATTGAAAAGTTACGGAGGTGAGGAAAGTTTCTATCTCTGATTTTCTTAATTCTTGAGAAGGATGTATGCGGTGTACGTAGGTGGTAAGAAACGTATTAAGATTGGGTTAAGCCTCCAAACGAATTTTTCAAGTTCAATGTAGATGGGGCAGCTAGAGGTAAACCAGCCTCAACTGGTATTGGTAGGGTTGTTCATAATGATAGGAGGGGGGAGCGGCAGAATCAGTAGGCTAATGAGTTGAACAAGGTGGAACTTTTAGACATCAAAAGGGCATTATTACTATGGCAATTTTTGGATTCTGGTAATTTGATTATCAAAGGGGATTAGGCAAATGCTTTAGCTTAGGCAGTTGGTAGGAAAAGACATCCTTGGAGACTGATTCATGTAGTTAGGGACATTAGGAAGGTATGTAGGGATAAGGTGGTGCACTTTCGGCAAGTTAGAAGATCAGTGAACTGTGTTGCTGATTTTTTGGTAAAATCTGAAGTTGATAGGAGTGTATCCTTTGTGGACTGTTCATGATCATGGTATATGGGGTTCATGATTACTTTTATTTGTTAGGGCTGAAACTCGGGCAAGTTGGGCTGGGTTTTAATAAACCCAACCCATGTCAAAACTTATAGAACCCAACCCAAATTGCTAAACCAAATTACTCAACCCGACCCGGCCCAAATTTTTTACTCAACTCAAGCCGAGTGCTGGCCCAACCCGAGTTTCAGCCCTAATCGCTACTGTTTTATAACTTGGTGCACCTGAGTCGAGTCGCGTTACGTCGAGTCGGGTTGATTTTAAATTTCTCAACCCAACCCAACCCGACCCGAATCTCATGAAGTTTTTTTCCCAACCTAACCCGACCCGAAATATACAAATACATAACCCAAACGCGTTGATTTCTCGGGTCATGTTAAAACCTGACCCAAGTTTCACCCAAATCTTTGTGTAGCTTATTTTCTTCTGGACTGTTCATGACAGGGTATATGGGGTCCAGGATTTCTTTTATCTTTGTGTAGCTTATTTTCTTCTGTACAAACCAATGTTTTAAAAACTGACTAGTTTTACCGAACTGTCAAAATAGAATGTTAGGTTAGATAAGATTCAACTGGGTTCAACCGCAGTCAAACCCGTGCTATTAATATAATATAAATAAAACCCCAAACAAAACAGAAAAAGAACTCTAAACAAAACTCCCCAAGCTCAAAGAAGGTAGACCCCAAATTCTGAGTTGTCAATTCCAAACTTAGAAAAAAAATCCGCGACCCCATTGGCTGTGCGACTCACTGGGGCAAAAGAAACATCGATTCCCGCGGTTAAACCCCTAATTTCCATAGCTAAGGTAAATCAACTTACATGGAGGATGCTTGAGTCCCTTAGACTATTTAATTGAATTTGTCGAATCCCCTTCAATAACAAGTGGACCTTGCCCATAAACTCTCCAGATAGGTCAGAGCCCTCCTAATACTAAGTAGTACTGTCTCATTTGAGTCTCTAATCCCGACATCTTCATAAAAACAAGTTCAATTTCCCCCTTTTAATCCTGAAGTACTCCATCTATGCCAGTTGGCCCCGGCTTACCCCTAACAGCTCCATCCACATTGAATTTCCTTGCACCACGGAGAGGAGGATCCGAGTTAATAGTTCTCTTTAGATTTCTGGAAATTTACCTCATGCACCCCTCCCAAGATGACATGAAATCCATTGGTTTAAGGCCCTTGAAGTCTTTTCCGGAGAGGAGCCAAACACAAAGCCTCCACTTACCCCTTTGGAAAAGGTCATTGATCTCGCTTGATTTTCCTTCAAAGATTCTCACATTTCTCTCTTTCCACAGGGTCCACAATATTGCAGTTGTAACCATGATCCACGCTACTTTTTTCCTTGTGCTAAGCTTCGATAACACCCACAACTCCACAACCCCCATGCAGCTCTACCCAAAAACCCAAGAAACCTCAAAGAGACTCGCAAATTTTACACACAAGCTCCTAGCGATAGGGCACCTAACGAATAGGTGATCAATGTCTTCCTCCGGGTGGCGACATAAGGGACAACCAAGATCCTCCCCATTCCTCAGCAATCCCCTTCTCTTGAGCTCCAATCTAGTTAGGATCTTACCCTTTAGTGTGCACCAAACAAAGGCTTTAACCCTTGGGGGAGCCATACCAATCCAAGCTAACCTAGAGGATGGATCTTCAATGTGATGTAGCCCCAGGCTCAACTCTACCATTTGTTTTACTGAAAATGAGCCAAAAAAGTCACATGTCCAAAGAAGTTCATCCTCCTCATGTAGGGTCTAGGGGAATTCCTCCAGTTGGGTTAAGAGGCCCTCCCAACTCCTCATCTCGAAGGATCTTAGTTCGCGCCTAAAGTCCAGGTTCCAAGAGATGTTTCGACCTTGAAACTGATAGCAATCCTGTACTAGGACATTCTTGTTTCGAGAAATTTGGTATAATCTTGGAAACTGAATTTTGAGAAATCCAAATCTGATGGCCAAAACTGAATTTTTACCCAAAGTTTTGATTTTAAGAAACCATTACAAAGCAAACAAAACTTCAAAACAAGTAACATGCAAAATATTTCCCAAAATTCCCCCTCTTCACAAATAGTAAACCTCGGAAACTGAATTGCTGATCCCATTTTTGACAAAGAAATCTGCTATGCCATTTGTTGTGCGACCAACATGAACAAAGGAAACATTCAACCCTGATGCTAGCGCCCTAATTTCCCTTGCTATAGTAACCATTTTCTAGGGAGGACGTTTTATGCCCTTGGCCCATTTAATAACGTTTGCCAAGTACTCTTCAATCACAAGTGAACCGTGTCCGTAGACTTTCAAAATAGTCAAAGCTCTCCTAATACTAAAGAGTTCCACGTCATTTGAATCCCTAACCCCTTACCACATATCCCTGCCGGGCCCGAATTTCCCCCCGAAGCCTCGTCAACATTAAATTTCATAAGGTCGTGTTGAGGAGAGTAAATTATTGGGTAAAGTAGATTTACGCCACTTAAAATTTGCATGAGGGTAAGATAACGTAAAAGCATCATATGAAACTTCATATTTTTATAAATATAGAAGTTCACAACAAATAAAAGTTCAAGAAAACCATATCACATAATTTCATCAGATAAAGGCAAGATGTATATGAAAAAAATCATCAATAAAAGAAACAAAATACTTAGTCACTACCTATACGTGCAAGTCCCCAAACATCACACAGTGTATTAACTCAAAGGGTTAAAAAACTCTATTTAATCGCCAAGGGCATGAAGTACAAGTATGTTTGCCAACTAACAAACATCGGTCTAAAGAGCTAATAGTATTTAAAAGTAGTAGTGCCAAAGTTCTTTGCTTTTATTCTATTAAGTTTAGCTCTATTTGCTTTGATTCGTCATTTCATTTTTTTGGCTACCAGTATGTTTGACAATAGTTCTACATTTCCAACCACACTAGGGATGATGGCAAAAAATATAAGCCTTCAACTGAAACACAGAATCCTTGTATCACAAACATTTTGCTGAGTGGCAGTAAGTTCCTTTCTTGGTCACAAGCTGTCAAAATTTATATGGGTAGTCAAGTCAAACTTGGGTATTTGTTTTGGCATGATTCCCAAAACATTCCTAGTGATACTAAACATGCAGAATGAGAAGCAAGCAACTCTTAGCTTTTGAAATGGACATTGACCAATATGCGTATAATGTGAACAATGGTTTGCGGAATAAGAGGACCACTAAGGAAGTTTTATCCTTGATATAACTTTCTTCTAAATCTTTCAAAAAAAATAAAAATAAATAAATGAGTTCAAGAGAAAAAGCTCACAGGTTGGAGAGCTCAATCTCTCTCTTTTGGAGGCATAATTATTTTGATTAAGTTAGTGCTCTCAGAACTCTTGTCTATCCCTTTTCTTTCTACTTTTGTTCCGAAAGTATGATTACAAGACTAGAAAAGATTCAACATAATTTTTTGTGGAATGAATCAACTAACAAGAGAAAAAAATACTTGGTAGATTGGCAAACTGATTTGTCGTCCAATCAAGGAATGCGGTTTGCGTATTTGTCCTCTAGCAGTAGAAAATGAGGCTATGCTTGGGAAGTATTAGTGGCGCCTAGGAGATGGTTCAGTTGGTCTTTGGAAATCTATTCCTTAGAGCTTAGTCTACCCTCTTCTGATTGGCATGTGGCATGTTCCTCTTCTCCTCTCTCTAGCAACTGGCGCATTTTGAGATCTGTTTCATGATCATTCAACAGATCAATTCATTATTGAATGGGTAGCTATGAAGCACGGATACTCCGAAACCATTCGAGTATCCGTGTCGGATACGTTTCCGACACGGATACGGATCGGATACGTATCCAATTAAATAAAATATTTTTTAAATACGGATACGGCAGCAGACAGGGAGGGATACGGCGGGACACGGGAGGCGGGATAGGGCACGGGATACGACAGCACGGGAGGAAAAAAAATGTATATATATATATATATATATATATATATATATATATATATATATATATATATATATATATATATATATCTTTTCAATATTATTTTTTTAACCTCAATAATCATTCACATATTATATACTGTAATATTGAAAATATATATATATATATATATATATATATCTTTTCATAATACTAAATTGCTAATAGTCTAATCTTTATAATATATATCTTTTGTAATGTATTATTTATATATATATATATATATATATATATATATATATATTGTACTCATTATAAATATAAAATATAATTTTCTAATAATTTTTATCTCATAGTAGAATTTATGATATTTTTTTGTACATGTCTGAATTTATTTTGTTGATATATATATACAAAATAACTTTTTTAATTTGGCGTATCCCACCACACCCGTATCCTAGTTTTTCAAAATTGCCGTATCCCCATTTCGGATACATGTCGTATCTGATACGCATACCCGTATTGGTGCTTCTTAAGTTTATATATATATATAATAATTCTTTTAATTCGACGTATCCCGCCGCACCCGTATCTTAGTTTCTTCAAAATTTGCCGTATCCAAGTTTCGAATACGTGTCGTATCCGATACGCGTACCTGTATCGATGCTTCTTAGGTGGGTAGCGGTCATCATACCTTCTCCTGGACAACTTGTTGGGTTGGAGTTTGTCCCTTTGTGCGTGTAGTTTCCTCAGTCGTTCAATACAGTGCTTCAGAAAGATTGTAAGGTTTTATATCGTGTCTCTACATTAAAAAGTTATACGGTATGGATGCCCTTGTATTGTCGTAACCTTACATATGAGGAAGGATATCAGCTAGTCTCCCTTCTTTTGTGCCTCTATAAAATATATGAACCAGAGAGGATAATGATTAATGCGGAATCGATGCTTATCAGCAGAGAGATCCAGCAAAATAGGGATCTCGAGTCTCCATCGAGACTGGGAGAGGAAGAACAAGCTTGCAACTCCGGCAGGAGAAAAAAGAAAAGATAAAAATAGATAAAATGAATTTCTGATTTCATTCCATTGATGATCGAGAGTTGTGTTTCTCCTACCATTACACTAACGTATAACCAAAAAACACCAACCAATAATAGAATCCTGATTGTAATAGGAAACTTAACTAAAAAGGAAACATAATCTAACTAGGAAACTAACTAAAAAACAAATTAATGTAGAAATTCAAACAGGCTAAAAAATAAAAAGATAAGCAGGGTCCACACGTGAATTAGGCACGGGCCATGTCCTACATGAGTCCCCCAGTCTTGAAAGAACTCGTCCTCGAGTTGAAAGAGGCAAAACCACAAGATACCAAGCAGAGGTAGAGACCAAGTCCGAAGAGGCGAATGACTTAGCTTGTAACTGCACAACTGTCAATGCACGGATGATGAGAGTAGACCATCTTCGAGACAAATGAAGCAAAGACCATACACAGGCTCAAGCTAGCACGAATCCATCCAGTCGCGAAGGGGTCTTCAAATGGAATTGTAGTGATGACACCGTCCGAAGGGTCTCTGGGATGCGGCAACAAAGATAGGGTAGGAGGCGGGCAAGATAGTGTACGAATAACCATAGACGAATTCTCAGTACCCGTATCGCAATCGGGTGTGGGAATTGGTAAGGGTTGGGTAATCGGCGGAGTTAATGGCGGTGGTACCGGTGGTGGTGGTGGTGGTGGAGGTTGAGATTTAGGGGTTGGGTCTACGTGAGGTGAGTGATCCAAAATAACCTTTATGATGTCTCTAAATCTCGCACCATGTCGGGTTTCGAGTATGGACACTCAAAGCTCATCAAACATCACTCCAAGCTCAGATTTAAATGCATTAAGCTCAGATCTGGTGAGATACTTATCATCATCTTGCGGTTCCATAGAGTTCAATACGCAGCAGATTGACAGATCGGGTATGTTATGACAACAGGATCGATTGAGTTGGACCCGCTACTTAGCCAAAGGAATAAGATTGGGACTTGGTCAAATGGGTAATGGAATGGTCAATGGATGGGCCATGGTTTGAATAGGATAGGGTGGATTTGAAGTTTCTGGGTATTGATGGAGGCTTAGGGTTTTATTGGTTTGAGTGGGGAAAAAATAAAAAACAAAGAAAGAAAAGGGTTACCTCGGTTTGAGATTGGTTGGCAACTGAGGACGATGGGAAAAGAAAAGAGAAAGGAAGTGAAGCGCAAGTCATAGTTTGAGGTTTTTTTTTTTCCGTGTGGGTTACAGGAGAGAAACATAGAGGGGTTGGGGTAACGCAGGGACACGGCTCGATACCACTTGATGCGGGATCGATGCCTATCAACAGAGTGATCCAGCAAAATAGAGATCCCGAGTCTCCGTCGAGACTGAGAGAGGAAGAACAAGCTTGCAGCTTCGGCAAGAGAAAAAGAAAAGATAAAAAGAGAGAAAATAAATTTCTGATTTCATTCCATTGATGATCAAGAGCTGTGCTTCTTCTACCATTACACTAACATATAAATTAAAAAAAAAAAAACTAACTAATAATAGAATCCTAATTGTAAAAGGAAACCAATTAAACAGGAAACTTAACAAAAAAGGAAACATAATCTAACTAGGAAACTAACTAACAAAACAAATTAATTTAGAAATTCAAACAGACTAAAAAATAAAAAGATAAGCGGGGTCCAGGCATGAATTAGGCGCGAGCCGTGTCCTACATCAACGATGCAAGGATTTGGAAGTTGGAGAGGCCTTTGTCTTTTGAGTGTTCCAAGAAGTGGAAGTGGAAGTGGAAGGGTGGTGTGGGGGGGAGCATATTGTCTCTACATGAATCAATCTTGTCCTCAACCCAACAATTCAAAACTTTAAAGCTCCTCTAGGACTTCTAGCTTTCATTTGGATGACTGGACGGAATAGAATCTTAACTATCAATGATCATCAACAATGGAATCATTTCGTAGTCACTAATTGTTAGTTGTATGCAGGTTTGGCAGTTCTGTTTCAGATTGTTCGGTGCTCTGTTATTATGCTTAGTCTCTTTGCAGAACTCATCAACTCATGGTATTAAGGCTTTGATTCTTCCAAATATTAGATGGTTTGGAGTACTTCTCTAGCCATTATATTGTGGTCCATTTAGAACGAGTGCAACAATCATGCTTTTAACATCAAGGAGAGATTTCCTTTGACATGGCCCCTAGGAGAAAAATAAGGATCATTTGCTTAGTTGGCTGCAAGTTTGCCTCTCTATTGAGGCGGGAGGTCTCAGGGACCATCCCATCACGGAGGTAAATGTGGCTCTTCTCTCCAAATGGTTGTGGCAGATAGAGAGTGGAGATGATGCCCCTTGGAAAGCTTTAATTGTCGAGAAGTACAAAATCGAGAATGGTGGTTGGGATTTCAACTTTACCCCGTGGAGGGCCTCTAGAATATAGAGGGCCATCAGTGCTTGCATCGTTACTTTCAAGCAAGAAATCCGTTTCAAAGTGGGGCATGGCGACCATGTCTAGTTTTGGACTGACCCCTAGTGCAATTCCTCCTCTCTTGCATTGTAGTTCCCCTCTCTCTCCCAGCTATCAATCTCCCCTAGTGGGTTCATGTCCGGATTCTACTGAACGTCTGGTGATCAGTTGGTGTGGGATATCTGCTTCTGTAGAAACATAACCGATGAGGAATCAGATGCCCTTAGTTTCTGCTCTCCTCGATTCAGGTTCAAGTTCAGGATGAGGATTCTTTGGAGTGGTGGTTGGACTCTTCTGGTTCTTTTTCGGTGAACTCTTTCTATGCGTGGAACTACCAGTGCAATGCAGTCCCAGCAATAAATCTGGCCATTTGGTCTACCTAAGGAAAATCCTCACTTCGGATCAATGTTGTTAAAATCGCACAATTCACGATTTGAATCGAATTGTGAGCTGTAACAAGCCAAATCATATTGAAAATCGCACGATTATGGAGGTGACTACGAGTCACCCCCATGAATCGTTGACTCGTTCAATTCTGTTGGAGGAGGAAGAAAAAGACGAGAAAGAGGAAGAAGCGAAAAATGACATACATTTCTTCCTCTTCTTTCTTCTTCGTTTCTCTTCTCGGTTCCATTCGGTCCTTCTTTGTTTCTCTTATTTTTCTTAGTCCTCTTCTTCTGCTCGCAAGTAAAGGAGTCGCATGAAGACGTGAAACTTACTTTACTCTTTCATTGAAACAAACTTTAATCTTTTAATTGATTCAACAGTCCTTGCACGAGGACTGTCCGTGAGCCGCCCTTTTAGTTACCGTGAGCATGCCCTTTTATACTTTTATTTCGAGAGTCTTGCATGAAGATTTTTTCTTTATTAAACTGCTTTTTATATTTTTAAATTTTTACCATCATTTTTCTGTTTTAATTAAAAAACATCTCTTTTATTTTTCATTTTCAATTTTTGTATCTATTTTAAAATATTAGAAATTCTAATTTTTTTATTTTTTTTGTTTAAATTATTTAATGAATACTAATAAAATTTATTTAAATGTCATATTAATATATTTTTGTATCTTTTTTTATAGATGGTTATTTACAATAGATGATAAATGCCAAATTTTTATTGGGTATATGTCATGTTATATGCATTTATAATTTAAAAAATATTTTAGAAAAAATATTATTAATCTTACTGATACACACTCCTAGACAGATTTCCAATACGATTCGAGTTTGACAATATTCCTTTAGATAACCTGTATAAGAGGGGTAGGATTTTGGTTAGTGTGTGCCCATTTTGTCTCCAAGCTTATGAGGATGTGGATCACCTCCTCATCCATTGTCCTTTCTCATCGGAAGTGTGAAGCTTTGTCTTGAACCAATTTGGTATCTAGTGGTCAATATCCCCTTCTGTCATTAAGTTGTCCTTTGCTTGGGATATCCCTAATTAATCTTCCAAAAGCTCAATGATGTGGCGGTTAGCTCTTTTTTGCTACCATATGGAGTTTGTGGTGAATGTAATAACAAGGTGTTCAGGAATAGTGCCGAGAAAGCCCAAGGTGTTTGTAATCGAGTTATGGCCAAATGTGTTGCTTGGGCTTCTTCCCTAGTTGTATTTCATGATTTCTCCATCTCGGACACTTTGAGAGCTTGGAAAGAGTGTATTGGTATGTCTTAAAGCTTCATTATTTTTCTTTTGGGTTTCTTTCTCACTCGAATGTACGGGGTTGAGGGTTGTTTCCTTTCTTGTATTCCCTTTTTTTTTTTTTGGAAGATAACTTCATTAAAAAGCAAAAAGATACAAAGAGGGAGGCATCAAGGAGAAGCCCTCCCAAACAGAAACACCAAAATTACATCAAATTGTTAACAATTTCCTCATTTAAAAACACCCCCTGTCTAGCCATAGAATCAGCAGCAGAGTTTGCCGACCGCGGAATCCTAAGCAATCTTGAAACCAAAGGCAGCAATAGCATTACGAATCCTCTCAACTTTATCAAGATAGGGACAGGGGCAAGGAGAACCCAGCACCCGCCCCACCACTACCTTCGAATCACCCCCCACTAAACTCCCACGGAACCCTAACTCTTCTAACTCCAAGATACCTCTCCATAGAGCAAACAATTCCACATCGATGACAGACCCGTTATGAAGAGGACCAACAAAGAAGAGCACAGAAGATCTTGAATCATTACAGATAACCCCTCTATAGCCTGCTAGACCAACTTCCCTCATATAACTCCCCTCAAAATTGAGCTTGAGAAGCCCAGCAGAAGGTGGAGACCA
This sequence comes from Chimonanthus salicifolius, assembly GCA_013350335.1. Classification (NCBI taxonomy): domain Eukaryota; kingdom Viridiplantae; phylum Streptophyta; class Magnoliopsida; order Laurales; family Calycanthaceae; genus Chimonanthus; species Chimonanthus salicifolius. Next base: position 58,421,192 of record CM023535.1, on the reverse strand, counting down.
ATCCACAGAAGGATGAGAATCTAAGAGACCACTGGACACATCCACCAAAGCCCAATCTCTACTATAGCTCTGCAACAGAGAACTGACGAAACTTCAGCTACCCAACCACCCACCAAGCAACTCGCAACTTAATTTTTTCAAAAGTCCAAGACAAAGAGCCAACCTTCCCCTAAAAGACCCTCTGATTTCTCTCTAACCAGATGGACCAAACAATACTCAAGGAAGTCGTTTTCCACAACTTCCGCCGAAACGAGCTTCCAAAAAACACAACATCTTCATTAAACAGCTCATTCCAAGAATTTGGAATACAAAAAGCAATGCCTAAAAGCTAAAAGCAATACTCCCAAGTCCGACGAGAGTAACCACAATGAAGCAATAAGTGATTCACTGACTCCTCTGCAGAAAGACATAAAGGACAAGCGTTAACAATAAGCATCCTCCTCAACCTCAAATTATCAATAGTCAAGATCTTTTGTAGCCCAGCAAGCTAGCCAAAAACCTTCACCTTGAAAGGAGACACTCCCTCCCAAATCTTAGGATGCACAACAGGATCTTCCCCAACCCCCAAAAGATGATTAGAAAAAGATTTCACCGAATAAGAGCCAAAAGGATCTAACTCCCAAATCCGCCGATCAAAGCCTTGACCCAGGACAAATACACTACTCAACAATGACATAAGAGCCATCCAGCCATCCAATCCTCCAACTCTCTATGGAACTTAGGACTCCAAACAACCTTATTCCGACTTAGCTCATAACAATCCTTAACCGTAGCATGATTATTCGCCAAAGGAGCATCACCCAACCACTTATCCAACCAAAATAAAATATTCTCGCCAGAATACACCCGATATCTTATGTGGCTCTCAAAGGCCGGACACAACTGAGCACACACCCTTCCAGAAACCCGACCCCCTTCTATTAGCGTTAACAACCCGCCAACCAGATCCCGACATACGATACTTCCTGCGAATAATATCCTTCCACCAACCATCCGACAAATCCCCCAACCGCCATAACCACTTCCCTAGCATTGCAACATTAACCTTGCGAATAGGACGAAGACCCAAACCCCCTTCCTTCTTAGATCGACAAACCTGAGACCACCGGACCAAGTGAAATTTATGCCGATCTCTATCATTATTCCACAAGAACTATCTCTGAATCCTATTAAGCTTATCTGCCACTGCCACCGGACATTTAAAGACACTCAAAAAATAAACCGGAAGACTAGCCAGAACCGACTTAATCAGAGTGATACGACCACGAATTGACAAGAATTTACCTTTCCAAGAAGACAAGCGCCTCTCCGTAGTTTCAATCACCTTATCCCAGCTCGCTTTCCTCAGTTTGCCCTAACAAAGGGGAACCCCCAGATACAAAGATGGGAAAGGAACCACCTTACAACCTAAAATAGAAGCCAACTGAAGGCATTGATTATGATCAACATTCACTCCCATCAGCTCACTTTTATCAAAATTAATCTTCAACCCAGAACATATCTGAAACCATAGTAAGATGGCTCGAGCTGTTTTGACTACCTCCGCATCTGCCTTAAGGAACAGAACAGTGTCATCGGCATATTGCAAATGAGAAATACCAATATCCGCATGCGCAATACTAAACCCGTGAATCAACCCCTGATCACGAACCAGCTGAAACATCAAATGAAGAGCCTCAACAACAATCACATAAAGATAAGGCGATAGTGGATCACCCTGACGAACACCTTTCTCCATCCTGAAAAATCCCTTAGGACTACCATTCACCAAAACCGACAAATGAGCCGACGACAGACAAGACCTGCATCCAACTCCTCCAATAGTAACCAAAGCCCATTCGAAACAGCACATAATCAAGAAAGGACCAACTAACATTATCATAGGCTTTCTGAAAATCCAATTTACAAACCACACCTGGTTCTCCAGAGACAAACTGAGAATCCAAACATTCATGAGCAACTACAACTGAATCCACAATTTGCAGGCCAGCAATGAAAGCGCTTTGGGAAGGGGAAATGAGCTGAGGAAGAACAACCTTCAACCCATTAGCCAACACTTTGGAAAGGATCTTATAAGGGCTGCCAAGCAAGGAAATAGGCCGGAAGTCCTTCAAATCAGCAACCCCTGGTTTTTTCGGAATTAACGTGATAAAACCAGCCCCCAAATCTTTAGATATCACACCTCTATCGTAGAACTCCACCACATAAGCAAAAAAATCCGCCTTGACCAACTCCTAAAAATACTTGAAGAATAGAATAGGAAAATCTTCAGGACCTGGAGCCTTATCCTCCCCTAACTGCCAAACAGCGTCTTTAACCTCAGATTCTTCAAAAGGAACTTCCAGAGAAAGCCTATCCGCCTCACATAAATCTTTAAACGGAATTGAAGTAGGAAGAGGGAAATCCCTTTGAGGAGCTTTATACAGACGAGTATAAAAATGCACAACCTCCTCACAAATATCTACTTTTGAGTCAATTCTCTCCCCATCCATATGAAGAGAATGAATAAAATTCTTCCGTCTTCTAGAACTAGCCATTCGATGGAAGAACTTTGTATTCTTATCCCCCTCTTTCAACCACCTAACACGAGAACGTTGCTTCCATTTAACTTCTTCCCTCAATGCTAACTGTTTGAGGTGGGCTTTAACCTCCTTCCTTCTCAACCAAAGATTTTGAGAAAGAGGACCACTCTCTTCCTGCAAATTAAGAAGACATAGTTCCTCCAGCCAACCCTTCTCTTGTAAATTCTCTATGCATTTCTGGCACCTTCTTCTAATTAATACAATTACAACTATCGTTCCAAAAAAAAATCACCAAGGAGTCTTCCTCTAGTCAGATGGCTGTGATGGCTATGGGCTAAAGAGCGCCCGAGGTGTTTTTCATTAAAATAGAAGCTTTCCTTTTCTTGTATTTCCTTTCATCTTATTCTAAACCTACTTTAGTCTTTAAAGAAAATGATAATAAAAATCTTGGTAACATGGATTGAGAAGATAACAAAATGTATAACAATATACTTTAAACATGCATGATAATATCATCTAAAACAGTAAGCCACTCAAAGTTCCACAAAATAGTGTCTTCTTTGTCTCCAAGAGTTGACCACTTCTGAAGGAAGTTGCTCCAATGGTAGAATATGTTAAAGAAAAAGACATACAAGGAATATTCTTTTGGGGGAATGACAAACAAGGATTTTGTAGCCAGATTGAGTGACTAGAGATCACTAGATTGGAAAACTCTTTCTACATTTGTCAACCTAGTAGAAATGAAAGCAGCTGGATAAAAAAAATACAATTATATGAGCTTACTTGTCAATTAAGTCTTGTGCTTCATGACTCATTTCTTCAGGTACCCGGGGCCAAGGGATTTTACGGTTGAGTATATTGTCAAAAATTGTCTGCATGCAAAGAAGACTGATTAGTAGAACAGAACTAAGTACTGTGAGCTGTGAGTTCAGTTAGAAATTAGATACATAAATGAGGAAAGGAATAAATATCATGGATTAAATTAATTAATAGCAATTGCCAGCAGGATAAATTTTCCTTATAAAAAGTTAAAGCTCTTTGGTCTATGACTTGGCCCAACCTGATCCATCCATCCATCCACTTATGAGAGAATCCGAGCGCATATTACATGCCAAAGCCAAAGCCCAACAACAATTTCCATCCAACCTTGTGTTAAGAATTCTTTCATAACACATAAAATATCAAGTATGGTCTAGATTGATTATAGCAAAAAAGTTGCATTTGTTAACTGTAGCATTTATATCTAAATCACGCCTCAAATCTCAATAGGCACTTCAATTGGACAATCACAAACATCTTGTAAATGGTCAGCGAAAACTATTCCAGTTCAACAAGATTGAACATATTTAGACACTGGATCCCTCAAATTTATCAAGAATCATGTTTTCCAAATGATCATAGCCATGCTTCAAATTTTAAATTACTGGTATGCATTGGCACATTGGGCTTACAAATACGCAATACTTGTAAGAATAAATATAGTAGAAAGTTGCTTAAAATATGAGGAAAAATTAACAAAAAAAATTAAAAAACCTACCAAGTATCCTAGTTTTGTGCAAAGAATGCCTTTCAATACTTAGATCTAAGTCCAACCCATGATTGAGGAGGGCTTTATTAGGATTTGTTCAATAAAATATTGAGGAGAGGGTTGGCAGCTTCGAGTTGGGGTTGGGGTTGGGCAGGTGGTTTGAACTTTGAACTAGGGGAAAATTTTAAGAGGTAAAAAAAGGTTCAACAACAATAAATTAAGTCAAGAACCAAACAGACAGACACAATGGCTTCAATTTTCTTATTATCTTTTTCAAAACTAGTTCTGATACTCAAAACAGTCAATAGTGTTGATTTTTGGTCCTATGCTAAGAGAGGAGGGTTTTTTTTTAAAAAAATTAAAGACCAATTATATTAAAAGGAAAAAGAAGGTAAAAGACACCTTTTGTCTTCAGGTAAGACAGAAGCAGAGGTGAAAAATCGAACAAGAAAACTACAACAGAGGTGAAGAAGCTCCTAAATGGGCTAAATTGTCTACTTCCCCGACAAACCTTCCTAACAATCAAACCTCATCGTTAATTTGAAAAGTTAATTCCTCGAAAGACACAATTCCTAGTTCATATGGGCTGGGCACATGTATTGGTTTGTAATGCCATTATTAATGGTTCACCCAACAATTACAGGTGTTTTAAAGGAAAAGGAGCGAGCATTGAAGAGTTATCTCATATCGTCAAATTGAGGTATGCAATTTGGGCCTTTATCTTACTAAACTCAAGTCTATGAAAATCCATTTAATCACAAGTATTGAGCATTGGCGTCTAAAGAAAGTCAATTTGTTGTAGATGACTCAAGTATGTGGCTTCCTCCTCTTGGATTCTTCAAACTGAACTTCAATGGTTGCATTTTGGGTGCCCCCAGAATTGCCAGAATTGGAGAGTAGGTTTTTAACGATAGTGGTGAGTGATGGCCCAACCCATGATGGTGTACTCGGTTCCCTTAATCCAAAGCGGCGGAAATGGCCGGAGATGAAAACACAAGAGAAAATCGCAAGTGTTGGCGCTAATAGGGGTGGAGGCGCAGTTATCCCACATCGCTTGGGGAAGTGGTCTTGATCATGGATATAAGTAGCACCCTCCCTTCTCTCAACATGAGGCCTCCTATGTGTGTGGCCGTAGCCCACGTACTAAGAACAAAACTGTGACTAGTGGAGCCGGATCATAGCCTGTGGCCCCCAAAGAGGATAATATCGCCGCTGCTACTCTGATAGTAGGATGAGGCCTTTTGAGGTGTGTATATGAGCGCATATCCCAAAGAAAAACCGTGAGGACGTGTGTGAACCCAAAGCAGACAATATCATGATGGGCGGGGTAGGGTTGTTACATGGTGACTCTATCATTGCTTTCTCGAGCACTTATGCCCCATGTCTCTCTTCCGAGGCAGAATCCATGGCGTTGTTATTGGGCTTAAGTTCACCATTCAGAGGAACCTTATTACAATTGTCTTACAGTGTGATTCTTCCTATGTCATTAATTGAGCGTCTCAGCTGGACTCCTCCCCTTGGTTTATTGCTGAAATTTTCGAAGAAATTGCTGACTTACGAAGATCCTTCTCTTTCCCTCACATTGCTAAGGGGGCCAAGGGACAATGATGAAAATAAAGGGTGGCAATTTTTTACCCAACCTGTGAACCCACCCCACCAGACCCCAAAAAAACAAGGTTTTGTGTTATGCCTTTCTTAAAAGAAATTTAAATTGACCCGACCCAATCCAATCCGAACTAATTTGGGCCAGGTTGGATAGAGGGGTCCCAAACCTGACTCGAATTAAATTGAAATTTTTATTTATTTTTACCAAGTAATGTTAGCCCATGTACCCCACCAAGTTTGAAAAAACAATTAGTATATTATCTCAATTTTCTACATCCCAATGTGCTCATATGAAACGGAAGCCCTTTTTTTCTTTTATTTCTATTAAAAATCATTTTTCTAATTTTCTAAAAACATTATATAAAATCGGATCGGGTCGGGTCAAGTTGGGTTGAATAAAATAAAATCTGAGTCGGGTCAAAAAGAAAATTTCTTACTATCTATAGCCAACCCGACCTAAATCGACCCAACTCATTGCCACCCCTCTGAAGTTGTATCCCTTGCAGAAAAAGGTGTTTCCAAAAACTAGGTGTTATTTACTAAGTTCAAAATATGTAATTCCTAACTGGTTCTCGTCTAGCCCTTTCGCCGATCTCTCTACTATCAGGTGAGGTGTTTTCAATTTTGGCCTTAGAGCTTTTTTCTTCCCAAAGTCATTTGTGCCTGGGTTGTTTTTCTTTTTTGCAACCTTTCTAGCTTGATTGTAGCTTCTCTTTTTTATTTCTTAATTATATCACCAGCATACGAAAACAGGGTTACATGGGTACGGGTGCAAGTGTTGGAGTTTGATATGGGTGCGAGGAAATTTAAATCTAAATTTATTTTGAATGAAAATAATATTAATAGAGAACAATGTAGGTGACAACCATATTGATTTTTTATTAAGGATTTGAATGAGGAAAATGTGTTGAAATATTTTAGTCATCTTAAGAAATAAAAAAGTCCATCAAGAACCGGTATGAGTGTCTACAAGTGTTCAACACAAATGATCACATATCTTGAAATGTCTATGCAACACAACTTGTGGCTCACTGGTGACTGTGGGGATGCTTAGTTGGGAAGCTATGCTTGCACGTCTGGATAGTAACCATTTCAAACTTTTAAAATGCCAAACTTTTCTTGCAATTCACCATGTAGAGAGAATTACTTGGGATAAGACCTATGCTTAGATTAGGGGTATAACAAAAATCACTTTTACCATTGTTATACCAAAGATTAATGAATAATGGTGCATTTTCATCAAGTTCTATTCCAAAAATGTGAAAATCAAGCACAAGATCCAACTGGGTGGGGCTAACACATTAAGCCTCGTAACATTTGTAATTGTTGTACATTTCCAAAAAAAACACAACACATTAAGCCTCATATGGTTTGTAAATGATCATTTGTGAGCATATGAACTTCTAATAGATGCCTCTATGATGTATGCTGCGCTTTTTGGATAGTGGGGCACACCTTTTACGAAATCCAAACTTTTCACACCCCCTTGCCCACAATGAATTGTCAAGAGTCCCAATCATTGTTGTTAAAATCTAATGATACATGATATCTCATGATTCTAAAATATTATAAGAAGAATGTCTAGGATTGGTTTTGGAGAACTTACAATTCTCATGGATGATAGAATTTGTTGCCCTTTGGAATTCGAAGCATAAATTTTTTGTTTTGATGAGCTTTTTTGTTTGAGTTAATGGGGCCCTAGGATCTAGGATTGCTTGGGGGCCTTCTAGGTTTTATTTTCAGCCTTTGTTACAGCATTGGTTGGAGTATATTGGTATAGTGGTATAGTATTTTGGGAAGTCTGAAAATTAAAAAGTGATCTCTAATTTAATAGTGCATTGTTAGCAATATAAATGCATCTTCACTTAATAATGAAAGAAATGGGGGTTCTGTGGGAATGCGGGTTGGTTTGTTTCGTAGTTCTTCCTTTTTTCCTTTTGTATTTGCACCTTTGGTGCTCTCTTTTTTATTAAAATATTAACCATTCAAAAAAAAATAATGAAAGAAATGGGATAGATTCTGATATCAGTGCTGAGATATCTCTTATGTCATTTCATATATATTCTTTATGGGGAAAATTATGAACCTTACGTTTCTAAATTTACCATTCATGATTCACAATTCAAGATACAAAACAACTTTGTCATATGATTTTCAAAAACATTGGTTCCAATTGCAACCAGTCAGCTGATATCTACTATTGGATTAAAACCCTTCTGCTAAAATTAGGGACCAGGATATCAAGGGCTACATTGATTAGATCAAGTTGAAGTTCAAACATCATCATAACATTCCTTACACTTTTTTTTTTTTTTTAAACTAAGATAAGATCAAGCATTCATGTGATTAGATAGCCCACCTAGACGCATGAAAATAATGGCCAGTGGGGAGTAGGAAGGACAAAAGGTGAAATGTGGGTGGAAAATACTTCAGCTCTACCCCTAAACATGAACAAAATATAAGGACCCAAAATCTTATGGTTTTATATAGCTAAACTTAGTGGAGTTTTGTCTTGAAAATCTGTCCTTTGCCTTCATACTGCCTAGATAACAACTCATTTGATAATACACTATTCATTTGTAAAGGATATTTGGTACTTCTATCAGCCCCTCTTTAGGGTAGAACAAGCGCTACAAAATCGTGACAATCATATTTGTGGTGTAATCAAGAACCCAATAACCAATGAAGAATATTAAAGCAGGATAACTTGCAAGCTTCTCATGCTTACCCCTTGACTACTGTAACAAATCATGTCAAAAGTATTAAATTCTATAGTAGATAAACAACAAGCAGTACCTTCACATGTAAATAAATCCCAGTCTTTTTAACATCTTATGGATATATGGACGAGGAAATGAGGTTTGAAGCTACTTTGCCCTAGGAAAGCTTTTTAACCCTGTTTCCCACTTTGGTGAACACTAGAACTGTGGAAACCACCAAATTTCCTCCTCTTGCTGGGGCAACCATAATTCTCAACAAGGGTGAGGAGCTACACTGTTTCTCCAAATATTAAACAGAGCAAAAAGTGGGTTTCTCCACCATAAAGATAGTCAAGTATACAGTTTTACCCTTTTTCATCTACTTAGCAGTAACCCCCACCTTCTGAGTTGTCAGCCAGAAGCCAATATTAAATCTAGATAAAGCACGAGATAAAAGAGAACCTGGCTGCTACAGACTAGGAAAAGTTGTACCACAATCAAAGTTCAGGAAGTTATGCGCAATAAATAATAGTAACAGGAAAAAGGAACTAGATGCAAAAGATATGCACCAGAAGGTTGAAAATAATGGTTGCAATGCTGACGTAACAGACCTGATCCTATCCTACCACCAAAAAAAAAAAATGTAGGAAAAAAAAAAATTGGTTTAACTTTTTCAAGAAACAATGGATTCAGTTGTATGATATGAACCTGTGGATGTTCAGCATTAAAAGGCGGAATCCCAACAATTAGTTCAAAAAGGATAACACCCACAGACCACCAATCTGCTGTAGTGCCTGCCAAAGTAGATGCATCACATGAATTAGTGAAAGTGAATTCTACCAGCTAGCATGCTTCGAATAACCAAGAAACTAAAAAAAGGAAATGCATCACAGCTTGAGACAAAAGGAAGAAAGTCAAACCATGTGCTACTCCTAATAGTATCTCTGGTGCCAAATAATCAGGCGTTCCAACAGCAGATCGTTTCTGCCTCCGTTCCCGTTGATTCAAGTGTTCAGATAATCGAGGTTCATCTTCAACCATTGGAGGAGTCCCACTAACTGCCGGACCAGACAGATCATCAGTACTGTTGATGAGACCAACCTTGGAAAGTCCAAAATCTGTCAGCTGTCCAGAAACAAAACCAGAAAGGTCAAGGGGAAAATTTCTAGGACAGTCAATTTTCCAACCCCTCACAATTAGAAAACTAACACATGGGAAGTGTAGAGAGCCTTACAGAACCAACAGATGAAGCTCTCTCTCTCTCTCTCTCTCTCTCTCTCTCTCTCTCTCTTAATACCAATTAGAAGATTTTTTAATTAAAAAGGCTCTTTCATCATTTAAATCAGCCATATATGCTAAAAGGATGTTTTGGTATATCTGATCATGAACTCTATTTTTTAAAGAAGAAAAAAGGATTGTTAACCCAGGATCCTGTTCACTGAGAGGGAAAATAATGGCAAGAAAGAAACAAATACAGGCAAGCAGGCAAGATAGAAAACCTTGATATGTCCATCATGTGCAATCAACAAATTATCTGGCTTCAAATCACGATGCACCACACGTAAAGAATGTAAGTATTCCAAAGCAAGGACCTGCAAAACATTTACTTCCAGAAATGAAACATTACACAAAAGATAAACAACTACCATTTCTCAAAGGATATGCTTGAGCTTACAACTTCTGCTATATATATACGTGTAACGTCTTCATCCAAGCAACCTAAGTTTCTCAGCAATGAGTATAGGTCACCTCCATTCAAGTACTCCATAACAAGATATAAGTTCTCTTGACATGTGAAGGAGTAGAAGAAGCGCACCTAAAATGAATGATATTCTAGTTAGAATGGGATAATTTAGTAAGCTCTTACATTGGAAAAGCAATCTGCTCACCACAAAGGGATTGCGAACAGAAATTAAGATGTCACGCTCTGCCAATATACTCTCCACAGCATTTTTGCGGATCATGTCTGCCTTTTTAAGAACCTATATAGATGTTAAAAATGTAAATGAGCACATCAACTCTCCCACAAAACTCCAGATTGATAAACTTATTACTTCGCCAAACCAAATAAAAAATGGAAAATATGGGAAGAAACAACAGAAGCAAAATAAATAAGACACATCATGGGAGGCAGAAATTAATTATTTGGCAGCTTCAACCTATAACATAAAAGCATGGCATGTTGAAAACTAATATAGCATGCATCTCCAACTGATTCCAGACTAGATAATGACCTATACAACAAGAAACTACCAAAGCTGCCACCTATCATTACAAATAAGAAGAAATGGCCACTGCTAAAGAAACCTCTATCAAGTCCTTCAACACTTCTAGAGAAGTTAAACGGACAAGTCCTCCATCATTAATGTTCAACAACACTAAACATTCTTAGAAAAGTTAACAGGTGGGTTACTTGGGTTCAGTGAGTTGCAGTCTCCCACATGCATGCATATGCACATCCACTGATGCACATATGCACCACAAAAACAAACACAACGCACACACAATGAAGCTGTCACCATCCATTTAGTCCAATGCAAACAGTGATATATAAGTATTTTTTTTGAGCAGTAACAAAGGTAATTCATTCAAAACTAAAAGGTATAAGGTGATGCATAAATATTTGTCACATAACAGTGACTAACCTATTAATTATTAGCACAATTAATTTAATCCATATCACTATTTGATGTGTTATATAGATGTGTGAAAAGTGGACCACTTTAAATCTACTTGATGGAAACACAGAAGGCTTAAAAGTTCACAAAAAGAGGTCTAGATCTGGTTTAGGCCCTGCATATCGGCTCCATGACTAACCATAGTAGCCGGCTTTGAAGAATATTTGTAGCGAAGTTAAAATTCAATTATCATGCAATAAAGTCTGAATCCAAATTTCAATTGTGATGCAATTAGTTGTAAAGAGTTTTAGTTTGAATTTCAAATGATGTGCAATTACTGTCTTGGTTTAATTAATTTCTGTTTGAATTCAAATTCAGATCCAAATTTGGATTCTAATGTGTTTAGTCTCGGTTATAATTAGAGCATGAAATTTGAAGGACGATCAATGAAATTTGATATGAAACTTTGACCCTTCACCTTGGTTGGTGATGGACTCCAGCCTAATTAGAAGGTCCTTGGTAATGACTCCAAGGAAACCTTAGCCTCTTAACGCGATTTATACCTCTACCATTCCTTTCCTACTTTTCCAATTCTCAAGCCCACCCTTCGTCCTGAACTTTATCTTTAAACCACTCCATTTTAGACCAGCAAATAGTTCCTCGCCCTTTTCCATAGGTTACTAACCCTCAATGCCCTAACCTTTAATCCCATCTTAACCCCCACACTGCTTGCTATTTGCCACCATTTTGGACCTCTCGGCACATTTTCCAGGCCATTCTGCATCACTATTATGCTTCAAGAATCCAAACCATTCATCCAATCAAACACCATCTTCCTTTGAATTGGAAGCATCTAAAAGCTTGTTCAGGTTTTAATCATTTCAAGGATGTTTTGTATTCCTGAATGATCCATTTCATAGAGTCTGAAACCTAAACATATCATATCATGGAAGTTTGTGGAGATTTTGGAGCCCAATGAAGTCCTCCTACTTCCAAGAATGGTCACTTAAACATCAGTTAGATCAAGTGCCATTCACTGTTAGCTATATAACTGCAACCAAATTACTGAAAATTTGGACCATACATGTAGAAAATGCCAAATCAGGGTAACCTTCATATCCTTGGGCATTCAGGAATCTAAAGTTAATTAAACTTGAATAATCATAAGTCCTGTTACTTTTCAAAAAAAAAATCAGAAGTCCTGTCTAAAAATCTCCCAGCTAAGCCTGCACTGGGGGGGATCTAACTTAAGAAAATACTGCACACAAACAAATTAGCACATAAATACAATTGTTAAATTTAGATAAAGGTAAAAAAGAAAAATAAAGAAATCATTGCCTCATCTAACAGCAAGCACCAGCTCTCTAAAACATTTGTAATGATGGGCAATTTAAAATTTTAAAAGTAAAGGCAAAATTAATCAATAAGTAGAAAGTTACAAAACAAACAGCAGGCTTTGCTATAGTAACAGAAATAAACTTGAATGTGAATTAAAACGAAACAGCAGAATCATCCACACGCATAGATAAATAAACATACCTTTATAGCAAAGAGATCACCAGTTGTTCTTTTCTTTGCCAAAAAAACCCGACCAAAGGCCCCCCGACTGATGGGTTTTATAATCTCAAAATCATCTATTGAAGTACGGTCTTTTGCAGAATGCATGGGGCTTGTTCGCAAACTACGAACCATGTCATCTTCCAAAGGACCATCCTCATCGATTACAGTACTTGTAATATCAACTTTTTCATCATCAATTAGCTCACAAAGTTGTACATATTTCTCCCTGCAAAATGGCATGCCATTGAATGTTGAAGGAACAAGTGAAAAAATTGGACCATAAAAATTACTGAAACAAGAAAAATTCGATGAATGGAAGACGAGATAACATAGTCTACATATTTTAAAGAATCATTGTAGCATCATAACAGTCCACTTTATTATTATACTTGTTGTCATTGTAGTGATAATTATTTTAAAATGAGTAAGTAATGCAAGACACACAGGCAAGAGATAGCCCCAAAGGTAAAAGGCAACACAATTAGAAAAACAAAGAAGTCTGTTCATTTGACCCAATGTGACAAAATTTATTGCAAATGAGTACGCACATGCGCACATGATAGATCTTTGAAACCGAACCAACATCATGATCATAGGCGAGCTCCATATGGAACTTTCATCTGGGCAACTATTGCCCATGAGCGACAGTCAGTCCAGTGCCTCATGTGGGGTACAACATACTCCAAATTGACACCCTCTTTTCTCACACCCATCTACCCCCTGTGAATTAAATCCATGCCCAACTTGAAACCCATTTTTTAGTTGATCTCACCATTAGATTAAAAACTCATTCTAAACTGGCCACATTTTATCCATTGATCTTTGGCTCTTGAAAATTATGGATCTTTTAAGAGAAGCATCATCCTAAAAATACTTTTCAAACCCACATATTCCCAGTTATTGGACCCCCACCACTATGGTCCCCACAGGGCCAAGGGTGATTGTCGCCCATGGGCAACATCGCCAAGGGGAAAGCAACTATATATGTACACTCCACGTGGTCACATGGTGCTCTCACCACGAGAGCACTCATGGGGGGGTGGCTTATATTTCAATTCTTTCATAAATGGGTCTAAACACAATTAATCAGAATATCAAATTTCTTTTCATAGTGATAATAGCAATCCCACAATGTGAGTGTGTCTTTGGCAACCCTGGATCTCTGGAGATTTCAATCTGTGCATTTGGTAGCAGATTAGGAGATTCTCAACTTGGTGGTAAAGGAGTAACATGTATGAAAGGCATTTCCTACCCACATCGTGTTTAATATTTTGGTGAAAGGCCCTCTCATCTCCACAAACCCTCAAACCCTCTCCACTCCAACAATGGTCATTCTTTCCCTCCTCCAATGATAGCCAAACAAAAGGATTTCATTCTTAGTGGATTTTTCTCCTAATCTCAGCTCAGAATCTAAACAAACACAATCTTCCAGTTCACAAGCACACCCTCAAGGGCCAAAGGATTGCGCTGTGCTATATACCCAACCCACCCAACTAGAGGGGGGGGGGGGTTGAAATGGGGTGCTGGAATCAACAATGACCCAAACCGATAAGGAGAACAAGGGCACAATGTTTACCCAGTGACCAATTCATATCATATTATTTAAACACACCATAACAAGAACTCCATTAAGCTCCTCTTACAAAGTGCCCAATGAAAGAGAAGGGAAAAAAACTCATCCCATGGATACCAATCAATCTCAAAATATTCCTATCATTTCATTCCAGACAAATTCCACATAGGAACCTATGATGCTCAAAAACAGAAGGGACACACAATGGACAGAGCAAAGACACAGATTTATACATTAAAATGTAATGTCAAAAACAACACAATAATGAAATATTGCGTACTTTGAAGTGTCTAGGCATCAGAGTCAGGATCAAAGCCCAAAGATACACCACTTCCCTTCTTTTGAGGGCCGTTGATCTGAGCCATAAATATACCATCTATTTTTTTATTTTATTTTTTGTGAAGGAGCACAGAAATGAGATCAGTCTGGAGATTAGGAAAATGTTCTCAAATCAAAGAAACCTCTCACAACTTTCAGGTGTTGTGGTAATCATTCACAACATTGAAAAAGTCACGAATTAAAAAAGTAGTGGAAAAGACAAACAAAACTTTGCATATCTAAATTAGTTTCAACATTACTGAACTACAGCAAAATAGGGGTGTCTAGAAGACTGACCGAAGCAGTTTCTCTATTCGAGTTCCAAAAGTCTGAACAGTAACAGCATCTAATTTCCTCCGCTGAATTACTTCTTGCAAGTCCTCTATACAATTGACCAGATAAGGCAAGCACTGTTCATCCATAGGAGTGTTTGCAATACATCGAGCAATATCAGCAAGCTCATTTATCTGCATTATTTTTAAAGATGTGTAACAGCATACTGATTAAAAATGGATGCACAAATGAAATAATAAGGTAATAATAACATCAATATTGCATTTCAAAAATAATATTAATATTGGCTGGGAGCCCCATGCAGTCACCCAACAGTTAATGAAACACCATTTTCACTTGCATATGGTAAGCAATGTAACAAATATCTCCGATATTTTCATTTTTATCACGAAAATATCGGCAAACTAACTTTTGCACGTAAAAAACCCGAGCTTATCGCGTTTGCCATTTTTAATGGTAAATTTCCATTAAAAACATGTTTTTATCGCGAGAAACGGTAAATTCCAGTTAAAATTGTGAGATTTTACCGTTAAATTCCCGTTAAAAACGCTTGGACCAAATATACATTTTTTTATTTATGAAATATCATCTATGTTTTCAAACTCTTGCCACATTATTTATTTTTATTATTTTTTAAATAATATATTTTCCTCGAGATTTTCCCTTTAAATTTCCGATACTCGAGAATCTGAATATATCTCGCTATTGACAATTGCCGTTAATATCCCGAGGACGAGATTTGTGATAATGATGGTAAGAACCAAGTACCTGGGGAAGATCTTCATGTTCAGACAATGGACTTCGTCCTGCCAAGAGCAAATCTATCTGACTGGTCCTTGGTGTCAATAGAGGAGATCGAGGAGTCATGCTACCAGCTGATGATGTTGTCATTCCTTGATCAGACTTCGGACCAAAACGTGTCTTACATGACATGGATGGAAGACCCTTTAGATCATCCACAACAACAGCACTATCAGCCTCTGGAAGACAATCAAGCATGTCCTCAGATCCCCTGCGTGACCAATCACTGAGCTTCGGAGAGAAGACATCAGATTCTTCAGTAACACTTGAGTTTGAAACCTTCGCAACATCTGGGCTACCTAATGCATTGTGCAGATCTTTCTGTGAGAAGGACTCTACCATCTTTTCAAGTGTTTCAGCAATCCTGATAAGGCGCTCATTAACACTTAAGCCCTTCTGATCACATCGGTCTGCAATTGTACAGATTCTAGAGTGGTCTTCCACATGAGAAGTCGGAACTTCCTCCTCACAAATACGACAGATTATTGAACCCTCATCAGTTAGATTTTGCTGATCACCCCAATAGCCCCAAGAAGGTTTTTGCTGATGCTTGGAAGGAACAGAAGAATGTCCAGGAGAATCTTTGGTAGGTGGGAACTCAGGCTTAATAGCAACCTGGTCTGGATCAGGATGTCCTCTCCTGTCATTTGACATCTTCAAGGATTCCATTTTACTGTCAAATTGGTCATCTTTAACCGGCAGAGCTTCTTTGTGGCCCTTCTCTGCTGGAGATGGAAGCTGTTTCCAAGAAGCGATACGGTCCCTGCCCGCAGGAAACTCATTGTTTTCTGCAGTTTCACTATCTGGAGGTGAGGAGAAATTTATAGGTTGCACCACCTGGTCTCTTTTCCAACTTAATCCATGTTGCTCCTGGCTATAAGACTTCCTTGATGAGGCTGCCTTCGAGGTCCTTGCATTGAAGTTCTGCCCATCCCTTCCTTTACAAGATGGAGTTCGTTTGACTGCAGATTGCAAGACTCTAGATTGACGAAGACCAAGAAAATGTTCATCCTCAGCCAACCCACTTTCTTTGTGGAACTGCAACAATCGTGTGCATCTAGTAAGTATGAAAAGCATGCGGGTGTGGACTTGCTTCAACATACCCATAGGAAGTTCCTGACGCCGATCATCTAAGTCTTGAACTATACCTTCACACTGAACCCAAAACTCACTAGGTGACATAACAGCACAATGACGCGCTAGAACCAGTAAATCCTCAATGGTTTCTTGCCATTCAGGATGGATTTCTGCATTCTTCTCTAGAATGCCGACCAAATCCCCTGCAAAAATTGCTAGATCAGAGTTCACTTCTTCCTTCGCTTTCTCAAATCTTGCACGAATAACCACCAAGACCTCCTGCATAAGGGGAAAGATTGCATGAAAACAGATACAGAATTTAAAAGAGCAAAGACACATTAGCAATACTAAAACCTGCCGTCCAAAAAAACACACAGGTATTTCAGTCCAGAGTTTGAAGTTCAATTGTGGGCATCTGGAAGGAAAGGAAAGAGGGAGATATCGAAGGTGGTGGACAATATTAAACATAGAATTGCATTTTGGATCTCATCTATTCCTGAATTTAAAGGTGTAAAAATATCAGATGTGGTTAGGTTGTGGTATAAGGGGGCAGTAGTTGTTCTGAGAAAATTCAGAAGAACATGACCTGGGTTCCTCCCCCAGTGAACAAGCTTAAGCTCAGCTTTGAAGGTAGTTCGATGCCGGACATTCAGAAAGCTGGTTTCAGGGGTCTGATAACGAATGATAAAGCAGAAGTGCTGTTGTCTTTGACTGGCCTGTTTTTTTATTTCTTAATTATATCACCAGCATACGTAAAAAAGGGTTACATGGGTACGGGTGCAAGTGTTGGACTTCGATATGGGTGCGAGGAAATTTAAATCTAAAATTATTGAGGCAGAGCTTCATGCTATGTGGGTAGGAATAAAGGACTTAGAAAAAGGTAGGCCAAGGAGGTTGTGTTTATTAGACAAATCAAGGAAATTAGGCAGATTATTGGCAGAAATAATTTCTAGGAGCTCCATGTTCTCAGGTCCACCAATGATAAGGCAGATGTGTTGGCAAAAGAAGGGGTGTTCCTTTTGAATGTTGAATTAAGAAATTGTGTAGTTCTTCTAGGGTTGGGTGTGAGGGTCTGCTAGGATTTCCTGGCACTGTATTTTGTTGTTCTCGCTTGCATTCTGCAGGTTCCTGCCTGTATTCTTTTTTTTTTATTAATAAAATTTTATCACCATTTCAAAAATAAATAAATAAAGCAGAACCAATTAGTATTATTACTTTCACTCAATTAATTCAGTAATGGTGGTTTTTAAATAATAAAAAAAATGATGGGATCCATTTCACTCAGAAGTCAAAACCTTGTAGTCACTCAAATGCAGTAACCATCAGCTTTGACCCTACTTGACACAATTCCTCCTCAGTTTCACAACACTAAACAGATGAGTTTCATATTTCAGTCATTAAAATGGAGTACATCAGTCAGGTCCATCTCAGTGCATGGAAAGAAATCTAATGGGATACACATCCAATACAATTTCTGTATGAAATTAGTGCATAGAGATTACCTCCAAGTTATTGAGGCCTCGGGGCTTCCAAAATGGAAAAGGCCTCACTCCCTTAGAGTTCAATTCATGTGAAAAACTCTTGATATCAGCTGGAAATCTTTTCCTCGGAGCACTTGTAACCCGCAGTATGGCTTGAAAACGGGGAGATTCAGATTCCTTTGGCGTTCCACAATCATCATATGAATTCTATAAAAAGACTCAAATTATTGACATATCATTATTTCCAATGAAAATGGGTGAAAAAAGAAAGAAATAATTATGAAAATTAAACCAGAATGAGTTGTTTGCATGTAGAAAAGATAACAGAACTATCGGCAGCAACTCTGCCTCGGGAAGAAATAAAAGAAAAAAGAGTACCTCTGCCTCAGGAGTACAAGCATTTGAATTTCTTACGCCTTCAGAATGACCCCAAGAACTATTTTGCCCTAGAATGAGGAGTTAAAAGGATCAAGTTAGAAAAACTTCAGATTAAGTAACTTAATGCAGCCCACTTCAAATATTCACCATGATAAAGAATAGATTGTCAAGGGAAAAGAAATAACTAATATCACTAAAAAGACATCAAAATGTTGAACAAACCCAATAACATGCTTTCTATTTTTCTCATTTACCACTAACAGAAAACTACATAAAGCAAAATATGCAGTAATACAGATTCAATGTGTCAGCCTGCTAATAAGAAGATGAAAATTACTTTTAAAACAATTTTTGACATTCATATTATTTTACAAGATTTACAGCATAACTGCCTTTACACGCATGGATGAAAATTTGCTATCTGATGTAGAACACGGGAGAAGCCCCACTTCTATTTTTGCTTATTTATTATTATTATTATTATTTTATTATTAGCAAGTTATTTTCGTTTTAGAGTGTTAGTTTGTTTAGGATTTAGTTTCCTAATATTACTATATTTCCTTTTTATTTAGGTTTCTTTATTTAATTTTAATTTTTCTGATATAAAGGGATGTACTTTGTTTGGGATATCATTCACGATGGATATTCAATAAAAATATATTGAAGGCATAGCCTTTTCCTTTATCTTTTCTCTCTTCTTCTT
Organism: Chimonanthus salicifolius; assembly: GCA_013350335.1. NCBI lineage: Eukaryota > Viridiplantae > Streptophyta > Magnoliopsida > Laurales > Calycanthaceae > Chimonanthus > Chimonanthus salicifolius. The sequence continues at coordinate 58,402,035 of CM023535.1, read as the reverse complement.
CCCTGCCGAAGGTACAGGCAAATCTCTTCCTTCTCCTACCAAAGTTGCAAGCCCTTTTATCCCGATTTCGCCGGATCGATTTGCCATTGAGCATTGATCCTACATCAATTGGTTCAGAGCAAGGTTCTTTGTATCTCTGTAATACAGAGACGTTCCTCTTCGTAGACAGGTCCCTGCATTATCAAGGACGATCTAGGTCTCAGTTTGTCGTCTTGAAATAAAACCAAAAAAAGAGGATTTTTGAAGAATTTGCGTCGTTGCTTCCACCCCAAGCTCTCCATCAGATCCGTACGCCGTAGCAACCTACACCCAGCTATCGTTGTTATTGCACCAGTCGAACCAACAACAGATCTAGTCGTGGCCCATCACCGTTCGTCATCTGCTCATTCGCCCAAAATCCCTTTTTTTTTCTCCATCGTTATTTCCCTCCCTCTTTTGTCCCCTCCCATTGAAAAAAAAAAAAACAAATTAGTACCCTACCTTCTCTCGCCCTCCACCTTCTTCGTTGCAAGCCACTAGCCCAGACCCCTTGTGCTTCGTTCGCCCATCTGCCTTGCTTCCGCAGCCAAACCCCACCCTGCCTCTCACCGTAACACAACGAAGTAAAAACAAAAACAAAAAAAAAGCCCCCCAATCAATAGCCCTCCTCTAGCCGATTCCTAGGTACCTTCCGCCTGCACCTATTCATCTTCGTTCCACCTTCTTCCTCTGTGATTCCTCTGCAACTCTTTTGTTTGCCCTCTTTTTCTTTTCTAACTCTCGCCCTTTTCATTGCCTAGACAAAAACCACACACCCCCTTTCCCTCGCACCTACCCCTTTTTCCAAGTTTTCGAAACACGTGGCCTTACCTAAAGTTAATCGACCCACATGCCTAAGTTACAGCTTATTACCCCTTTTAGTACACGTTTGAGTCTCCTTTCATTACACGTGTGACCAGCCTTCCCATTTAATGCCCATTTACCCACTAGATTGTGCCCATTTAAACCTTTCAATCTAACCACTTTCCCGAACTTAAATCCATGTCCTACTCGTGGGTCCCACCTCACCCATCAATTAAACCATTTACTCAGTCGTTCTCATACTTCTCATCTAATCCCCTCACCTAGCCATTTACCCGATATAATGAACCCTATAACTACCACTCAGTTCCTTTCTATTCCCATTCACCTAAGTCACCCAGTTATGTTCAAGCCACAACCCGCGGCATCAAGTGGACTCAATGGCGACCCATATTAGTAACAAGTAAATTACTAGAGTTGAGATTAAAGAACTTTTCTCAGATGTGCGATCTTTCTTTCAAGTTTTTTTACAACAATTTAAAGAAATATTGCACGACAGAAAATACAAAGATACAAAGGCAGTGACCCCACAGAGAAACCCAAAGTTCGTGCCTGCCCTGGAGTTGGACTCAGAGTTCATGCCTGCTTCTCGAGAAGTCGTGACCCCACAGACATTGCCTATGTTGGAAAAAAAGTCAATTGTGTTGCCGGTGCCAAAGTCGATGCAACCGATGAGTGTCAATCCACCACCACCTCCACCAATTACCGAACCATCTCCATTACCCAAACCCGTTCATGATACGGATACCAAGAATTCATCTATGGTTATTCGTACATTGTTCTGCTCACCTCCTATCCTCTCATCGGTGCCTCGTTCGACAGACTATCAGGACCATGTCATCACTACAGTGCCATATAAAGACCCCTCCGCACTCAGCTTGGTTCGTCCATGCTTGAGCCCGTTTGCTGTCCTTGGCTTCTTCGCCCTACAGAAGGAAAGCTCTCATCGTCCGTAAGTTGCAAGTTGTGCAATTACAAGCCTCATTATTCGCACCTACGGCCTTGGTCTTCACCTTTGTTTGGTGCTTTGTGCTTTTACTACTTTCAGCTCGAGGACAAGTTTTTTTAAAAACCGGGGGAATGATGTAGAACACGGGAGAAGCCCCACTTCTATTTTTGTTTATTTATTATTACTATTATTTTATTATTAGCAAGTTATTTTTGTTTTAGAGTGTTAGTGAGAGTCTTAGTTTGTTTAGGATTTAGTTTCCTAATATTACCAAATTTCCTTTTTATCTAGGTTTCTTTATTTATTTTTTCTTTTTCTTATATAAAGGGATGTATTGTGTTTGGGATACCATTCACGATGGATATTCAATAACAATATATTGAAGGCATAGCCTTTTCCCTTATCTTTTCTCCTTTCTTCATCCCTACCAGAGGTGCAGGCAAATCTCTTCCTTCTCCTGCCAAAGTTGCATGCCCTTTTATCCCGATTTCACCGGATCGATTTGCAATTGAGCATCGATCCCGCATCACTATCTATACACGATTATAACTCTTGCAAGTGACAAGAACCTCCATGGGTCTTTTTTCCTCTCACCCAAGAAATCACATCCCAAAATCCCCTTCAATGAATAACTTCCCCAGTCCGTTTCCCCCCACTTCATGGAACATGCCTAATAGACAGCAACTTCACTTTATTTGAGTCTTTAACCCCTATACGTGCAGAAAAGAACATCTTCATTTCCCCCCTATTATTAAGATCACCAGACTTATATGTGGTTTCCACCTAGCCACTCCATCAACATTGAACTTGAAAGTGCTCCTCGGGCAAAGCTACAAATTTCTGAATGATCTTATTTTCAATTGTTCCACCACACATATTACTTCCACCTCCTTATAAAATCATCGAAGGTGTAGCCTTCAATTCTTTACTACACAATAAATCTGCTTTTAAAATTGTTATAAATAAATGCCACTAACCTTTCCTCTGAGGCAAAAGATCTTGCATCTCTCCTTCCACACCAACAAATGGATAATTGATGGTATAAAATTCATTGAAAGTTCCAAGTTGAAGGTCCATGAAGGAAGGGTAAAGCACTGAAAACATTCAAGAAGGGATAAAGAAAGGCACGTTAACAATGGAGTGATTGATTGTATGATTTACGATAGGGTCAAATAGATAAGTTGAATACGAAAAGCAGACCCTAGATAAATGGGATTTTGGTGATGATGATGATGATGATGGTATAAAATGCCAAACCAACATTCCTCTTCTCATCACCACCCTACCTCCCAAAATCTCATTATTTATTACCATTGTTAGCTTCTTTGTCCCTACATCTTCAAAATACCATGGTTTCCCTCATCCAACCATATCCAACCAAGGGCTTGTCCTTTCCCTAAAGAACATGTGAGCATCTTCTTTAGAAAAGAAAGCAAAAACAAAAACTATAGGGGAAAAAACTAAACTCTCCTCCCACAATCTGAACTATATATTTCTACTACCATCATGCACAAAGCCACAAACTGATCACTTCTTCCACTTTCATCTTCAAACATCTATCCATCCTGCATCTTTTCAGCAACTCCGTATGTCACATCTTAACATTCTCCCCACGTGTCAGTCCTACAACTACAACCCCCACTCCCCCCAAAAAAAAAGAGGAGAAAAATAATATAGATGAAACACTCCATCTCTTCCGATGGTAATAGTGGTGTTAGTAGTGGTGATTATAACAATAACTATATAATATCCTTCTCTAATGAAAATGATAACAACAACAACAATGATAATAATCAAAGTCATTTACCCTACGTATCTAAGTTGGCTTTCTAAGTTTTGCTGACCCCACCGCCCCCTCCCCCCCAAAAAAAAAAAGAGAGTAGAAAAAGAATATAGATGTAACCCTCCATCTCTTCCGAGGGTAATAGTGGCAGTAGTAGTGGTGATTATAACAATAAATATATAATTTCCTTCTCTAATGATAACAATAACAAAAACAACAACAACAAGAATGATAATAATCAAAGTCATTTACCTCACCTATCTAAGTTGGCTTTCTAAGTTTTGCTGATAACTCAAACACATTCAGCACCATCCAAAATAAAAATATATAGTGAAGATGACGATGACAAGGTATAACTAATGCTCTAAAAATAAATAAATAAAAGAGCCACAATTTTTTTGCATCATGATTAAACAATAAACTTTTTTGACATGCTACTAATATCACAACAGTAAAGTTGGCCGCTAAACTGCAGCTTCGCATATTGTTTATATATTTCTAGGAAAACAACCAATCACTACAACTACCAAAATAGTATATGCATGATCCCATGCAAACCTAAATGATATTAAAAAAAACCTGCAAAGTTTACATTTCGTGAATCCAATTCATTGGATCACATCCTCATGAATTGTCAGTCCCACAAATTTCACTCATTTGGAGTTAAGTGAGGCCCATAGGGAATTTAAGAGGATAATATTAGAACGTTGTATGGCAAAGGGTAGCCAAAAGTCATCATCATCATAAGCAAGAATCCCATCTATATGGGTCGACTTTTCGAGTTCTATTTCTCCATTCGACCCAATCATAAACCATAGGGTCAATCACTCCACTACCTAGCATATCCATCTTATCCCTTCTCTCCACGTTTTGAGAGGTCGCCCTCTCCACCTTGTGCCTGCAAACTGTAGTCTCTCAAAGGCCATCCCTCATAAATGACAAGAACAACAGAAGTGCACTTTTTTATGTATTTATATGAATTATTTCCAAAATGACCACCCACGAGATTGCAAATTTTGAGACCAGATTCATATCATTTAACCCAAAAATGGTGTCTCCGATAGACCAAAGGAGTGATTAGAATAGCACTAGCTCAACACAGATGAGCAGATATTCATTCTATGATCTTCCAATACAAGTGAACAAATGTTAGCCTCTTTTTTAAATGTAAAATTAGATTTACCAAATGTTATACCCTCTTTTCCCTGCAACATTTACATTTTTTTTAAATGATAACGATTTTACTGAAGTTGCATGGTCCATAATTCTTGAATCCATCTGGCTCAATCACACTACCCCCCTCATAAATTGTCACTTTTCCAAATTTTATCCCATTTGGAGTAAAGACCCATAAAAGAATTTGAAGAGTGAAAGTAAATCACTTTAAAGAAGGATGGCATTAGAAGACTGTATGGGAAGGCATAGCCAAAGATCATTCATCATATAATGATAACAACAAGAATAAAAAAGCCTGTACATGTATTCATGTGAATCATTTCCAAGTAACTTGCACCCAACAAGAGCATGTAGCACAGTTGGTAAAGTGCTCATTGTCACAACCAAAAAGTTATGGGTCCAAGTCTTGTCACCATCTCAAAAGAAATTACAAATATGGACACCCATTAGATTGCAAATTTGGGACTATATTCATATCGTTTATCCAAAAAATGTCACCACTAGTTCAATACAGGTGAGTAAGTGTCATTTTGTGATTCTCAGGGATTGAACACATAAGTTTCAATGAAAATTGCCAGCAAAAGGCGACAGCACCATTTGCAACTAACCCTACCGAAACAAGCTTGAAACAATCAAATTTCCAATTTGTTTACATAATGCACTCCTGAAATAATGCCATACGTTAATAGCTTCTGTATTGCTAGAAACATATATCCAAAACTGCAGGGCCAAACCAATAGAGGTAACTGTGGTTACCCAGTACCTCAAGTTCGAAGAGCTACTGTTCAGATCCTGCACGTTTCTCCATTTACATGAAGCCATCAAAATACCTAATTTAGAGGGAATTGATGATTTGGAACACAACAAAGAGGATACAAGAAAATTGTGTAATGACCGTGTTTTTTCCTTGTTTTCCATAGTTGGGTTCCCTAGTTGTTTTTTTTTTTTTAAAGAACTGAGTTAAATGGTAAGAAAATAACAAGATCCAAAAGAATAAACGCTAACACCTATGCTTTACAGAAATGCCACTACACATACATCAATATATTTCATCAATGTATTTCACTTAGCTGGTGTGGCATGTGATCATTTGAAGTAATTGTGCAGTAGAAAACGTTAAGCAACAAGCAATATTTATTATGCATAACTCCCATAGCATGCATTTCCAATTCCTAAGATCCAACAGCCCTGAGTGCAACTAACAAATTATTTATTTAAAAAAAAAAAAACTCTACCCACCTAGATTATAATTGCCTTAAACCTTAAATGGTAAAGTGCATTGAACACACAACCTTACCGGTCACAACAGCAAACACTTGCTAACTGGATTAAAATTCCATCAGATCCTGCCTCCAATATCAACATATTCTACCTACTCTCAGAAAGTAAGATGCAACTAAGCACATGACTTCTACTTGTCTTAAATAGAATAATTACTTGCTCTGCGTGATCTTCCTAAAAGCAGAATAGGTGTTTTGAGTTTTTACAGCATTTAAGAGTAAAATTCAGTAAATATAATTAAGAATAAATCTCATAAACAGAGTAGCACTATCAGTAGGGATGTATACCCATTTCCACAGGTGATGCTGAACTCCTTAGTCGACCCACGCTCTGCACATTTGGGCTCTGATCTCGCGACTGGCCACCACTACCCGTTGACATACAGTCACTATTACTTCCATTATCCACCCAACTAGCACATGAACCGTTATCCTGAGGCACCCGTTTAATGGCATTCTGGGCCTCCTTCTTCCTCCCAGCATTCCTCCCCGACACGTTGGATGATGTTGAGCACCCATCCCCTCCCAGCTTGGAGAGATTGCTCGCCCCAAGTGCCGATCCCTTGTCTGTCCGGTACCCAAAGAAGCTCTCCTGCGGCAATGGCCCTGATCTCGTCTTTATCCTGTTCAACCCCAGCGATGACGCAACAATTGGCGACACCGATGCGGCCCCTCCAAGTGGCCCCTCCTTCTTCTCCAGTTCCTTTCCTAATTTCACTGTATCTCCCCCGCCACCACTGCCGCCCACTTGGGCTTCCTTTCCTTTGCTATCCTTCTTCTTCTGCTGCTGCGGCTGCTGAGGAGACTGGTTTTTGTTACTGTCCTTAGAGAGTGATTGACGGGCGGTCAATCCAGCGGTGGCAGCGATCTGGGTAGAATCTGATCTGACCTTTTTCTTGTCAGATCTGGTATTAGGGGATGCATTGGATGGGGTTTTGGGGCTATTGGAACCTTCAGGGCTGGAAGAACCTGATTTCTTCGAAGAGAAGAACCTGCCTTTGAAGACCATCTTCTTTTTTCTTCTAAAATCTCCCTGGGTTGTGCCTTTGGTCTGTATCGGGTTTGTCAGGAGTCTTTAGATTTGTAAGACTGGGTGAAGAATACACAGTGAATGGGGTTGAAATCAGAGTTCAGACTTCAGAGTCGTTCAGAGTAGAAGAAGAGAAGAAAAGAGAAGTGTGCCGATCAATTGCCCTAATTTTAGAGAAACTTTGTCCGAAGAGATTTTCTTTTTTCTCAATTTTTTTCCATTTTTACCTTTTTTTTTCTTGTCTCTTTGATGATGGATGAGATGATGGTCAGATACACAGATGGCGTAGAGGGATGGCGATGACTTAAGTTTAATAAGTTTAATCGACAAACAGTTAAACTTTGCCACTTTGGTGAGGGAGATCTAACCGCACACGTGGCACTGCGTGGCAGTTAAGTGGATAATTAAGCCTCTTGTGAAGTCATAACTAGCTAAAATCTCCTGTAAAGTATGGAGTAAAATTATAAATATGAATCAATTTTATAGATAATAAAAAATTATTATAAATAAAAAATTAAAGCATAAAATAAAATAAAATTCATTTTTAAACAAATAAAATTTCTATTATAATTAAAAATAAAATGAAATATGTCAATATAAAATAAGAGAATTAAAAATAAATTTAATGAACTTAGTTTTTCAAAAAAAATACATTTGAAAATCTTAAATTAAAAATAAAAAGGATAAAATATGAAAATGGGAAATTTAATTTTGTAATTGAAGGAAAGTTAAAATTAACATTACTATTAAGATTGGAGGAAAAATAAATTTTAACTAACTCTTTAAGCCTCTAAGTAATTCATAATCACCAAAATCTATAGTCAAACTCCTCCAATTTAACTTTCAATTATTTTTATTTTAATAATTATAGATTAATTAGAGGGTTAACATTAAGAAGTCGGTTGAAAAAATAGAAGTTTATAAGGCGCTTCTAAAATACAAAATGGATAAATGGTTGGAGAAATCAAAATTTACCACATAAGCCTATTTTCTCTTTAACTCTTGTTTGTATAATATAATAGATAACATACTAGAGATATTTTTCATTTATAAAATATTTCTAGTTAAAATTTTAAAGTCAACTCAAAATTTGATCAAAACTAAACTAACGAATTTAATAAGTTTTCATCCTGATTTAAAAAGAAATGGTTAAAATAAATTAACTATAATATTCTTATTTGGGTTTTTCAAATTTTTAACTAATTTTTATTTCTAATCAATACTATATAATTCATAAAATGGGATGTCTATTGTTGTCGTTAAATTCTCAAAATTATCACTTTAATTTATTCATATATTTAATTTTTTGTTTAGTTAATTTTAAAATATTAAGTATCAAAACTCAAATTTGTTCGAACAATAATTTCAAAGACACACTTGTTTATAAAAGCTCTTCTCTTAAAACAAGTTTGCACCAAATTTAGACGCTCCATATAGACACTTAATTTTTCTATCTCTACATACCTGATTTCAAAAAATCGGGTGAAATTATCATTCTACACCTCCGTATTTTATCATTCCGAACGAACTGTCGATTCATTTTCAGTTTGTTCCGACGAATAGACTCGTCCGAACGAACAGATCAGTATAATGATTTGTTCGTTCGGAATAATATACTCATTCGAACGAACAGATCAGTGTAATGATTTATTTGTTCGTACGAATGATCAGTTTGAATTATTCAAACGAATGAACATACATAAGTTCATTAGTCCGCATGATAAGTTTGGATATACCCTAAAAATAGTATGTCCTTTGATGAGTAAACAATGTGACATGTTCAATGTCGAAGAATGCTGGAGTCAATATGGTGCACAAGACACACAATAGAGAGCTAGTTCTGGAGATACCAAGTATCAGTCAATGTCAAAGAATGCTGGAGTAAGTGTGGTGCACAAGACACACAATAGAGAGCTAGTTTTGGAGATACCAAGTATCAGTCGGTGTCAAGGAATGCTGGAGGAAAATGTAGTGCACAAGATACACAATGGAGAATTAGTTTTGGAGATATCAAGTATCAATCAGTGTCAAAGAATGCTGGAGTAAATGTGGTGCACAAGACACACAATGGAAAACTAGTTCTGGAGATACCAAGTATCAGTCAATGTCAAAGAATGCTAGAGTAAATGTGGTGCACAAGACACACAATGGAAAGCTAGTTCTTGAGATACTAAGTATTAATCAATGTCAAAGAATGCTAGAGTAAATGTGGTGCACAAGACACTTAATGAAGAGCTAGTTCTGGAGATACCAAGTATAAGTCAATAGTTTTGGTAACTCCTGCAGTACAGGTTATTGGTGTGCTATTTCAGATTCTGTCTTAAAAAAGGAAAGCAATGCCATGTTTGTTGGCAGATCTCAAAGCAAAACAGTTGAATATGGGGATACCGCCAAAACATGTGCCAAGTCTGAAGAGGACAAGCTTGAGGAAGTGAATGAGAAGTCATATTTGTTCGAATTATTCTAAGTGATCATTTGAACGAATGAACATAAGTCCGAACGAACAAATCAGTGTAATTTCAGTTCGTTCGGATGAGAATATTCATCCGAAAGAACATAAATTACACTGATATGTTCGTTCGGACGAATCTATTTATTCGAACGAACTGAAAATAAACTGACAGTTCACTCGGATAAATATACACGGAGGGGTAGAATGATAATTTCACTCGATTTTTTGAAATCAGGTGTATAGAGGCAGAAAACACTAGTGTCTATATGGGATGCCCAAATTTAGTGGGAACGACTAAGAAGCATAGACACCTTAGTTAAAAAAAATTAGTGGGAACAGTCAATGGGCAATGGGCACCACTTCAGCTTATATAAATAGATGAGTTTGAAAGGCTTTAGCATATATGTAATCCTTATAAAACTTTATCTTAGTCGAAAATGAGAAGGAATTTTTTAAAACCCTCAAAATTTTGCATATGAAAATTCACCTAGTTACATCAATAGCTTTAAAAGTCAATTGGGTGTTAAAATAGATACATGTGCAATCACATGGATAGGGTGTGAAATTGGATCCATTACGTCTACTATAACAAAATTTCCATAAAAGTTTTGTGAGAACTCTTTTCAAGAAAAAAGTGTTATCGATGTTTATATCATAACTTATATAGTAGATGACATAAAATTCTATAAAGGATGATCACGTAAACACATAAGAATAGACATCAGTGATAGAGTGATGAATCTTTACCAGAAAGACCTTTGTTTCAGTATGAGACCCACAAAAAATTACTTGGTAAATCATGAAAGCGTATTTTTAAGGCCTCGGACATTAAAAGTTAAATCGGTCAATTTTTTCAGCTTAAAAAAATAAGTTCGATTTATTTAATAAAGGACTATTTGAAGAGTGCCAAATATTAAAGAAAAACTTTTAAATTGACTCATCAATTTCAATTTAGTAGGCTCATGTCTAGATCCATGGGCTAATGTCGATCACATGAGTGCGAGTGCCTGATCATTTCACCCAAAACGTTAACCAATAATATCATACCAATAGTTCAATAAGCCAATAAATATTTGTCAATATTTTAATTTTAGACTTTAAAAATTGTGGTACAAGTAGTGTACAACATTAATAAATCTCAATATACTACATTTTTTGCATGAATATTAATACTAACATGATTAAAAAACAGAATATTAATGGGTGATTTGGTAGTTGAGTTTCTTAGATAAGACTATAAACAATGGTAACATGGTATTTATAATATCATCTATTTATAATTTAACTGTTGATAGTAAATTAAAAGCATCTAACAATGATGACTTTGATACAATACACTTCATCTAATATGTCATATCAAGTAACATGGTTTCGATTATCAATCCATTATTAATTAACACTAAAAAACTTTTCATTTTAATTTTTGGTTGGCAATTGGATATTTTAGAAGAACTAATCAAAGTATTTTAGCAACATGCACATAACTATTTTAATAAAATAAAATAAATAGAGTTGTTGGTGGAAACCCACAACCCTTTGTCTTAAAAGGAAGCCATTGGACCAATGTGAGTTTAGGTGAGAAATTGAAACTTCCTAAAGTTGAAAACAACTCAACCCAGATGAGTATAGATCAACTGGTTATCCGTGGAGGTTTTATGCTCGGTATTCTGCAGTTTTCCACATACAAATTAAAAAAAAAACTCAAAATGGTTATTTTTTAGGATAAAAATAGAAGAAAATTACTAGAATTTATTTTTCATGCTTTTGAAATTTTTGGATGTCTTTTCACATATTTTGAAAATATTTTCAAATTTTCAAATTCGTAACTTCAAAATCACATTTAAATATATAAATGACTACAAAATAATAATAAAGTTCCATAGAAATGAATCCTAGATTTTTTTTTTGATTTTATGTAATTTTTTTAAATTTAAAGAAAAAAAAATCCAGAAAAGAGAGAATGCATATCGACCCTTGACACCCCATACAGACACAATCGGTCCACCGGTTTTTTTTATGCCAGTAGTCTAAATTGAATCTTACTATGTAAGTCTCATACCCTTAAAAACTGGCTAAAACAAATTGAGTTAACTGTCGAAAAGAAATAGTGAAAATATTTCTTATGATCAATTTAAAATAGTAACTCCCCTCATCCTCCAAATATCCATCCCATATTTAGATTTAATTCACGTGTCTCTTATTGAATGAATATTTTACCACTCATCATTGATGAATTCTTATGATCAATGTAACAATATTATTTTTGGAATTTGTATTTGACAATAGATTTTTATCTTTTCAGTAGATTTTTTTAGATGTTTGGAATATCTATGTTTTATAATTGAATGGATATTTGTTGGATATAGATGTAAGAATAATTAAGTCAATATCTTTTATCTATTTATTTTTGAGTTCAAATTGAATTGAGTTAAATTAAATTACTCAACAAAAATAAGTAAATTCAACTAGTTACCTCCCATCTTAGAGAGTGGAAGGTTATGGATTTGAGCTCTTGGTGTGTCCTACGGATAATGGGTTCATCCGTATAATTTTACGTTGGATATCTCACGATTTTCTATACGTAAATTTTTTTTAAAAAAAAAAGTAAATTCGAATTCAATCAAACCAGATTTTATCAAAATCTTCTTCAACGAATGTAGTGGAGGTTTCACTAAAGAATCTTCTTTTATTCATAAAACTAGCCTTTGACTTTTAAAAGTTGTTCTCTTTTATTCTTTGGAAAAGTAGTTTTTCTTCCTGATGACTTTAAAACATGAAGAACCAATGAGAAAGGGTAGCCTCTGCAAGTAGAATTTTGACTTTAAAATTTTCAACCTTTCTCTGCCTAGGTTAGAACGACCACTTTATACTTCCACCATATCCAAAAGATCTGTGAATTTGATCTTCTAGAAAGACCTAGACAATTTTTTTTTTAAGTTTGGGAAGAAAATATTTAGGCCCTTACTTGCAAAGGTGCCATGAGTAGATCAGTTAACAATTAAATCATGGGTGACCACCACAAAATAAGATTTCTTAATATATATGTATTTTCCTCATAATTCATGTTAAATAAACCCATTTCTCTCAAGAGCTATTTATATGTTGTGGACTTGTGGTACAATTTAGATTAAGATTAATTAATTTTAATTTAAGAAACTAAATTTTAAATATAGGCAAGCTAACCCAATTAATTTAAAACGAGTTTAACATGTAAAATTAAAAATATTCTGATTTATTTTAATGTGTGTTGATTTTAGGGTTGAACTTTGCAAACTCAACATGTCTAAATTGCTAAAATTATATATAGTTTATTTGAGACTTTCTAAGACTTCACTTTTTAAAGTGATCATATTTTGTATAGATGTCTCTTTATTTTAAACAAGTCAAACATAGTATATAGACTTAATAATCTACTTGACCATGTGAGTTGAGCTATGATCCAATTAAATTCAACCTAAATATTATCCACAAATTGAATTTGAATAACTTATAAATGGATTAAAAAAGAATTAAAATATATTTAAATAAATAATAACAATTCTCTCAAGTCTCAACTCGATCCACTCACCCGTACCTTAATCAGTTAATGAAATTCATGCCTATTGTTGTGACAAGTGATAACAAATTAAAGGAATGCCATCATACCAAACAGTTTAGGTTCACAAATGGTGGGCCCCATTAGTAGGCATTAAACCTAGCCAGTGGAATCTTGGAATCTATACTGGCAAATGTATTACTAATTTCGCTTTTCAATAAATACATTTGATATTGGCAAATATTATTAGTATATATAATATTAAAAGCTTATAGGTTTGTTATAGATTCAAGTGGGACATTTGAATGCTTTGAATACTTTGATCTTAAAAAAAAAATTATAAATTTTTATATCAATTCTACAAATGTAGCTGTATTGTCAAGGTTGCAATTTGCAAGTTTGGTCCGGCTCAGTTCGCGCTGGATTTTGGAGCCCATTTTTCTCTTATTTTTTCACAATTTGAGTTTAAGTCCAAATAATTTAGTATCATTTAAATCACTAAAAGAAAAAAAATTAGGATCGTTCAAAGTCAATTTATACTTAAACTCTGACCCTACAATGAGGGTCTAAGCCCAAATTGATTTAGGGCTCAAATTAGCCCACCGAATTCTATCAAAAAGTCCTAATTGATTGTCTCCTCAATGAATACCAATATTGGTAACCCAATATCATCTATAACCTAGGCCAGAGACAAGATCCGCAATGCGTTTCAGTAAGGGTTTTTTTTTATCATTTGGTCTGACAAAAATTGATCATTTTTTGACTAAAGATATTATTAATGTAACACATTTTCTACGGAGTAGTAGGTTCGAGTCTCGTGATCACCGTGTACCCATTAATTTACAAAGGACTACATGTGTTTAAAGTTTCCATCAATACCTTCGTACTCAGATAGAGAGAAGCGGAAATTTTGAGTACTTTTATCATAAAAGATATATCATTAATGGTCGGAGTGCATTCTGTCATTGATCAGAACCCGATTAATTTCTATTTGATTTTTTACAACCAATCATTCTTATACACTCTTTTTAATGGGGAATATAATCTTGACCCTACTATGTTTGAACGTAACATTTCTAGTGGTACCCTGTGACATCTTCTTCTGCTCATGCACCGTCTTTGAAGATCAGTCGTGTTTGGATGGAGAAAATTTAAAGTAAGAGAAAATGAATCACTCTATTCCTTCTAGAGCAGAAGTGAGTAGAATTTCTATACTTGTAGGTTCTCCCAAATTAGGTGGTTTAGTAAGACTCATAAGAAATATATTAAACTTTTTTTATTTTTTAAATAATTGTAGATCTATGAAAGAAAAATATCTGGTGTAATTGAAAGACCATTTTAAGCTCAGGCAAAATTTCAGTTGGAAAATTAAATTTTAGCCACTTAATCATAGTAGAGAAATCACCAAGTGTAGTTAGAAAAAAAAATGCTTAGTGATTTTTTTATCACTAAGATCAAGTGGTTAAATTTTGATTTTTAGTTGAAATTTGGTCCGCATGTCATATTTAAAATGTGTTTCTAATCCCACTGGTTAAAAGTTTTTTTTTTTTTATCAAACTCTAAAAATTAAAATAAATAGAAGCATAACCATGTGTAACACAAGTAATGAGTTAATGCAAGACAAGATTGGTGGGCCATGTCTTCTTCTGCAGGAGAAGTTTGAAATCTTAGATATAAACATGGAACTTAGGAGAAGTCTCCTCACTTGTCTTCATCTAAACACAACCTAGCACTAAAATTAGGCATGTTCATGGGTTGATTTCGGCCCATCTATATCAACAAAAGTCCAAGTCTATTGTTTAAAGCCCATCTATTTTGCATCTGGCATTATTTTTATATATTTTTTAAAAAAATTAGTTGTAATGTGAAGATCTAATCATACAAATTGAAAGCATACTTAAATGACTATCTACCCGTTAAAATTTTAGTTCAAAAATCAATTTCTACCCACTTGATCTTGATAGTCCGTCATACAAAAATCTTGTTAAAGCCCGTTTATTTAGATCGGGCTCAGGCTCCGTTTAGAGAAATGAACATCCCCAATTATAAATGTATAAATTATAACATCAATTTTATTAGATATTTCTAGCTACAAGATATCTAAAGAAAATGAGAATACACGAAATCACCCACAAATCTCATATATTAGATAAGTGTGAGAAGAGTCGAACAAAAAACATTAGTCTAATCTTAAAAATTTAGAACAACTGAATTACCTATGCAAATTATTGTTCACAGTTCACACAAGCACACAACACTTGGATTTTATGGAGAGTCAACCAATCCCATTCACTAATAAATATTGCGAAAGTGAAAAAATGATTTTCACTCACTTGTGACTCAGTTGTATCATTAAATTTTTATTTTTTATTCTGTTGAGTATTGGAGTTACTTGGAGCTGCTGAAATTTACTAGACAGCGAAGCTTGGTCTTCTCTCTGACCTAAATTAGACGATCTTGCAAAACGGACGGTTGGATTTCTCATCCAACATGCACAATATTTGTAATAAGAAGCAGGAACTGGTCAAGTCTCCAAACATTCATGGCACTCTGGTCCTTAATTTGTCAGATTCAAGAGTTTTGAATGAGTTTAAAATAGATTTAAACCAGTAGAGTGGTCAAAATTCATGCCTAATCACGTAGAATTCTGGGACACGTGGGTAGATTTCTTCACCAGCTATACTAGACTTCTTTGTCAAGTTTCTATATGAGTGGTCATCGGAAATTTGCTTTGGTAATTTTCTTTTGAATAGATCTTCAATGGATTGATTTCACACTCAAAGGACAATGAAAAATAGAATTATATATAGGAGACTCATCCACAATATTATAAGATCTTATATTTTTATTACTTATTTATAAGTTTTAGAAATTCAAATATTAAAATATAAATGATACAATTTCTGAAATTAATTGTGCTTATACAATTTTTTTTTTTTGGAATTTATGTGTGGAAAACTGTGCGAAACCCAGTGTAAAATCCCTACAGGTGATATCCACTGCTTTTAGAGTATACCATGTGAGACTATGCACCCACAAGTGATATCCACTGCTTTTAGGAAACACCAGGTGAGACTATGGGGCTCAAACCTGATACTTCTCGCTTCATAAAACGAAAGGTTACCGGTTAAACTACATGCATATGAGCATACACTGTCTTCTTATTTAAAATTGTCATGGAGCATGAGAGATCTAATAATAGTATCATCAAAGCTTGTATATGCACGATTAGGTTCAGAAATTCTATCATTTATATTTTAATATTTGAACTTCTAAATTTATCAAATAAGTAATAAAAATGTAAGTGCTCAGGCCTTTCTTAACTGTTTAAGTAAATCATCATCTTGAGTTCGTATCTGAAGGGCATTGACCCTACTAGGGGTCGAAAAAACAGTATTGGCCAAGATATTGGCTGATTTGAGATATCGACCGATAAATTTCTCTCTCCTTTATTTTTTAACAAAAACGGCCAATATTGACCAATATTGTGATATTGGCCAACATGATGCGGCCTAGATATCGGCATATTGGCCGATATGATAAGGTTTCAAAACCGTATCATATCGGCCGATACGATTCGTATCGGCCTATAGTTAGACCCCTGGACCCTACTGTCGGATTTCTCACTTTGTCAAAAACCTGATTAATTCAGGGTGTAAAATATCAGTATTTTTAGCACCACTTTTAAAAAAAATTGAATATTGGTGTTTCCCGCCACTATTATATCGGCCGATATCAGTCAAATATTGACGATGAAATATCGACCAATATTCTTTTTTTTTTTTTTTTCAGAATTTTTTATTTTAATAAAAAGACCATTTTACTGTTTTTCAATTTAAAAATGCCTGAGATTTGAAAAACATAATGAGAGAGAATTTTATCGGCCAATATGTTATTCGCTGGCTCAAGATTTTAACTCCTAGATTAATTCCAAATGAGGTGATCACATATATAACAAGTGAGCACTCCAACAGTGGGACCCACACATTCAAGTTCAAATTTTGGAAGAAGGTGGGTAGGGTATGGATGATTAAATTTCATTATCACCAGTTTCTTTGAAGAAGGGTAAACAACTTTTACATGATCTACATATAAATCGAGTTATGCCAAAATGTCCCATATTAATTGAAGCAATGGTGGATTATTTGAATCAATCGCTCATGTTTTAGATCCTGGATACAGTGATCCAGTACAACATTGTGGAAGTGATAATTCATACACCAAATTGGTCAGACACCTAGAAATCTTTTCAACCATCGAGGTTTCAAGTTTTATAGAGCACTTTACTAATCTTTGGGAAATATGAAAACTTTTTTACCCACACACACCAGATAATTCTACGAGGAGTCATCCTTTGAAACGGATTGCAGATCAAACTCAAAATTCCCACTTCCTAAAGCGGATTCATAATCATCACTCTAACCACTTTGAATTCAGGAACATAGAAACATATGAAATAAAGCCAGAGATATATTAGTATTTTTAGGATTTGAAACCATTCCAAATTTGACAAGCAGTGAATTTCATTCAAAATTTTGAGACAAACATGTAATGAAGCACGTAAACGTAGCTGCTCACAAAAGCTTCAGCAAATTATAGAACCTTCAATGAGAAACTTGCAATAAATAGTGTTACGAGTAAGTGCTACACTAGCAGGACATGTGATGATAAGTAAATCAGCCTGTAATACATTTGTCAAATAAAACTCAAAGGGGTTAGAGATGTTGTTTTTGGCTCAAAAAGTGGAGCCCAGTTGTATACCCACTTTCTTCTATGTAGTTTTCTTTTCAGTTTTTGTAACTGTAGCAGTTGCTGTGTAGTGGGTGAATTGTAGCAACTGTTGGTGAGTAAAAACAAGAGAGGGGAGAGAAAACTGGTGTAACTGCTGAACTAGAGAGAAGAGAAAGTGTGAGAGACTGTGGAAAGAAAAGGGAGTCCTTTGTAATCATTGTTCATAGTGGAATCTCTATTGCACGCTTCGCAGATGTAGGCGGTTTTACCAAACCACGTATTTCTTGGTGTTCTTCTTATGTGTGATTTCTTGTGTATGATTTGTGTTTGTGTGTGGGACTGATTTGCACAACAAGAGAGATGGTTAGGAACTCACCTTAGGAAGTGAGAATCCTAAATTCGATTTCATCCCACCCCAAATGAACACTTTCCATAAATATTTATTTGGGCTGCGTTTGAATCAGGGTTAAATTTTGTAGAGGTGGGTAATTAGGAATGAGTAACCAATTTTGAATACCCTTTACTTCAAAAGGGTTTTCAAAAGTGAGAGTGGAGGGGTAAATAAGGGTAAAATTAATATTTTTTACTCTTATCATTTAGTTACCAGACAAGGGTAACGAGGTGTAACACCTCATTCTCCTTACATCCTCCTCATCCAAACGCAGCCCAGGTGTGTGTGAGTAGTGAGGCTTGTAAGATCTCAAGCATTAGTCGAGTGCTCTAAGAGACCTAAATACCTTGACCATAAAAAAATGCATTTGTCAGATGAAGAGTAGTTAAGGATAATAATCTATTATTTTTATCTTCCAAAGAAAGAGCGCCTTACACGGGAAGCAAGTGCAAAACTATATATATTTTTTAATTTAATGTGGAAAACCGCGGGAAATAGAGAGATGCACATGAATCAACAGAGTTTAATGAATGTTCATTACATGCATCACGTGGTTCAATACTGTCATAGTGTCATGTATACTATATATTGAAAAGCATAGATGGACAAAAACTAAGATCTAAATATATAGAAGTACACAGTGGGGTTCTGAATTCGATTCTCACTTTATCTTGAAAAGGTACTCTTTGTAAAATTATCTGGTGTATATAGGTAGAGAGGCTTGCACATGGTGCTCTAAGAGACTCGAATACTTTAACCATAAAATATTATATATATATATATATATATATATGAAGTTTCACTGCAATTAAATCAAATAATATAGCCAGCAATCCTCCAACTTGTTTGGCCAGTGATTAAGGCCTAACCTCACAAATAGTGGTTAACTAACGGAAGAGAAATCCACGGCGGGCATCAATCAATGTCAACATTCCCATATATCAATCAGACAAGTTTCTGGCCAAATTTCAATACAGCAACAACACTACTAAAAACCTCTTGAAATTAAAACAGCAATTTTTGTCCAGGGCTATTAGAGTGGGATTCAATGCTCTCCCTTCCATTTCTTCTGCTTTTTCAGCTTTTCCTGCTTTCCAAAATCACTTAAAACCCATACTGCTTTTAAATATACTACATAATGGGCCATTTCTGCCATCGCCCTCTCTTCTGCAATTCTACAGCCTTGCCTTTCTCTCATTCCTCTCTTACAAAATATCGCATCGACGAGGGGTTGACTTGACGGTCAAGAACCTGCCTCATGAAGAGAGGATTTTATGTTCGATTCAATCTTAATCTAAAAGGGCGACTCTCCATTAAACATATTCAATGTATGTGAATTATGAGGTTTACACATATTTGAGAATTAATTGAGTGAGACGCCTGAAAATCTTAATTATATAAAGCAAATGTTACATCCACAGCCTCATACATCCATATCTTCTATAACCGAGCCTTGGACATATTCACTGACATCCATGATTTGAAACTGTCGACAAGATAAGGTAAGGAGGAGGTCTACAGAACCATGTCCGGATTATATTCCATTAAATCTTTTCCATTTGTATTAAGATTTTTTCCCAACAAATCTAGATGAGGCTTGCAAGTATTATACCATCCCATGCTGTGCATCACAGATGCATGTTCAAAAGGGCAGAAAATTTATTTTTAAAGATTATATTCTTCCCAAGTTCAGGACCCCCACAACATATTTGATACATCTGAGAAGATTTCCTGAAGGCAGGACCGGTTTTGAAATTTCAGAGGCCTTAGGCCCTAGAAAAAGTGCAGGGTGGGGGCCTTAGGCCATTGGTCAAATTGGGGGAGCCCTAGGCGGCCGCCTATTTGGCTTTAAGCCAGAGCCGGCCCTGCCTGAAGGCTTACCTTTTTTCTCCATTGGTATATTGGTATGCACATGTGACATAGCCTACCAAAAAGAATACAAGAATGTAGGTTGGTGAAATCTCAAACTTCAGACCAACTTTAGACATGTCTAGTTTCATTCTGACAATGTAGATCAAACTATAAAATTTGGGCATCCAGCAAATCTGCAATGTTTTCCAGGTACAGAGGATGATAATGAATTCTGATTTTTTGCTTTAGCTACCAATTCTTAGGCTCTTTCGTCTTCTCTTTTTCTTTTTCTTGTTTGGTTCTTTAGCTTCTTATTTCCAGATTCATGCAAAGCAGTAGAAAATCGTTGCAATGTGTCTTCCAATGATTAAGAGATAATGACACCAACTGATAAACAGCCAGTGCTTTAAGTTACATATGAAAGTAGATACATCATATCCTAAACTAGGATCGGGTGCCAAGCTAGGAAATTGTACAATATCAATACACAATTACAATCCTTAGGTGGTATCCAGACAATTGGAGTGGTAAATGGTCTTAATTTGATTGGCAACGTAGAAATATCAGTGAGAATACTCAAGGAGATCATCAAAGGATCAAGGTATTTTTTTTTTATTTTTTCTATAGGAAATTTGAGGGCCACACTCATAAGGATCTCTTCTTAAATAGGGTAAACAATTTCCTCTCTATGAAATTTGTGATTTTTCTCCTTTTTTTTTTGTTTTTGGAAGACTCCTTTTTTTTCTGAGTTTGTGAAAATCAATCTTCTAAGATACAGCAAATTCATTCACACAATGTTTACCCCCAAGATATACTGAGCACTATAAATAGTCACTTAGTCTACTAATTTCTTTCATTTCCTACTTAATAGGTATTCTCTGTTTTTTTCTTCTGGAAAAAGATAGTTTTAGCCCATTCAAATACCCTTATTTTCATCTAGTCCTTCCTCACAAATACCCATGACTCTTCTGGCAGACATGGGTATAGGCATACAAGAATAGAATCATTCATTCAGTAGGTCCTGCACTGAGAATTGCATAGATGAGACAACGTTACTGTCTAGCCATGGGGTTCTTTCCAGAAAAAGGATGATCAAGGTTTAGTTTGACTTCTTTCTTAATAATCCAGTTTTCTTGTTTGGTTCTACAACCAAATGGTTAAGGTTGTCAAACAGGGGTGATGTTGAAGCTATGATCCATCCAATTTCTGCCAATTGAAAGATCAGATATCATAAATGGACCCCACATGATTCAAACGAAAGGAAATGTTAATATAGCAAATAAAAGGTGACAGACAATGTATTCAGAATGAATAGAACTATAGGTTATGATGACAAAAGGAGTAAAAGATCACCAACAATGCACTTTTCAATTTTGAAAAGAACCAAGGTGTTAACCCTAGATGAAAATGCCAGAAAAGGTATTTTATTAAGCTTACAAAACAATAAGAACCTGATGATTGAAGGTTACTGAACAGCTTCATATATAACCAAAATGTCCATGAAAGTTGATGGACGGCCTATTCCACTCTGCCAAAACTCACATCTATAGAGATACACTCTTTAAGACACAGCCCAACATATTACCTCCAGAAAACTCCAGTTAGTAACATCTGTCTAAAGAAACAACTACACAAACGATGTTCCAGCTGACTACTGAAAACGAAATTGTGGATCTTCTTTAAGAAGACATGGAAGCCCAAGGCATAGTTGAATCCCCTCCCAAGGACAAGCTTAAGCATCAGAGGCACTTCTTCGAGGCTTCACTTCATTGCGGAATTCATTTTAATGATTCTGAGCACTCAGGCACCACAGTCGCCACTAAAAAAAATTACAGAATATGGTTGCAAAAATTTACCATGGTGTTCAACATAATGGGACAAGTGGTGAGTGGCAACACCACAAAGCTGAAGAATGGATACTGACTTCAGTACCAAAAGGTGTGGTTACTTCGTTAACCTTTTCGTCCATACTTCTTTGCAAAATCAGAAAGTGATAAAGCCTGTCTAAACGCCAAATATTTTTCCAAGCTAGTTCCAGCCCATCGCTGACAAAAGGATTCGTCTGTAGGAACAAATGAGCCCAGAGGAAATGGCCCTTTTGGAGCTTTCTTCAAGGAAACCAAGAATCTGTGACGAGGTCGAATTCTCTGCTCTAGAGACAAGCTTAAATAAGTTGGATATTTTGTCAAGGATCGGACTTCATTGCGGAGATCATTTATCAAGTATAGATACTTGGGCTTCAGATTATCCTCCAATGACAGAGACAACACCTGTGAAGAGAAGACTACTATCATCACACTATGAAACAAACATTGAAATTGGAAATTTAGGACTTGTTTGATACTTTGCTGAGGGTGAAGAGCAATATGCATGGCCTTAAACCACCATACTCATGGCATAAATGTACCTCAAACCAAACCATCCAATTTGTAGGGCCAATTTAATACAGGGTATGATCCAAAAATTGCATTTAATGGATGGTCCTAGCTGTTCAACCTAAGTGGATGCTGAATGGATGATTAAACTGAAAACAGCCACTGATCCTAATCAAAGTTCAAAAACTTGAATCTCAGACCTGAATCGAAATCTTATCGAGTCAAGGACTCCACCAAGTTTTTGCACTTGACTCGAAAAACTTAGTAAAATACTAAAATCATTGACTTGCTAGACTTGAAATCTCATCGAGGTCAACTCTGACTAACTCGCCCGAGTTTTTTTTTTAAGTTTTTAAACTATGATCCTAATTCAACAAACATCCGTTCTTTTTCTCCCTTTTTTTGTTTTTGTTTTAAGAAAACAAACACATGTCCGTTAGTTAAACAAAATGGTTGTCGTATGCACGGATATGGCTAGCTATATGCTACCACATTAGAGATGTTTGTTGTCATAAATTTCAAATGAGAAGGGAGAGCATGAAGACCCAAACCTGAGTAAGACTAGTTAAAACTTTCAAGATGTCAGAATTGTGCATTCCGATGCTCCTTAGAAAGTTGATCCTTGGACGTATACCATCCTCAATACTGTAATGAAGAAGCTGAGGATGTTTTGCAACCATCTTCACAATGCTCTCTCGGGGTGCCCCCAGTTCCTTGGATAGAAAACAAAACCGGGATGTCCATGAACTGTCAATCCGCTGAACCAGAATTTGAGGACTCAACTGCACAACTTTGCTCACATCACTTTCCTTAACACCAACTTCTTCAACCAAATACCTGATCGTGGGTTTCAAAGAGTGTTCCACACTATAAGAAAATAGAGATGGAGCAGCAGCGATTATCTGTCCAATTCGAGACTGAGGAACACCTAAACTTTCCAAAAATGCAACATGAGACTTCAGATTATTTTCCACGGTATACTCCAAAATTTGTGGTTGCCTCAAAAGTATCTTCTTGATGTCTCTTTGTTTGACACCGACGCTCAGTAGGAACTCCAACCTCTCTTTGGCAGAAGCTACATTTAACTGAAGGCATGGCATATGCCTCTCATAGATTTGGATAAAATGAGATTCTTTCAATCCATATGTGCTCAAGTATTCAATAAGAGGAAACCATTTCTCATCAAAATCCAAATCTTCAGATAGTCGAGAAAATGTACTCTGAGTACATTTTTCATTCTTCAGCTGCAACCAACAAACTTAAAAATCTTCAAAATTGTCTCCTACTGATAGATACCAATTTGTTAAAAACACAATTAAAACCTCAAAAGTTACTTTTATTGTATATGATGAAACTTTATTAGAAAAGAGAAGTGAAATATAACTGAAAACATAATATAAAACTTTAAGGGATCTTACAAAAAATACCTTTCTACTGCCATCGACAAAGCCTGTCTCCTGTGATTTGCCTTTAGTATGAGAAACATTTCCAGTGTTTCTCCTCTCTAGAGTGTTTCTGCCATGTTTTGCATCTATAAAACTGTATGTGGGTTGCAAGCTTCGTCTAGTTTTTGGCGATGACTCCACTTGCCCCTTAGTTGTGAGCCACCAGGTGTCTGCATGACCCATGAGAGGTTAAAATTATCAAAGAACACATGAGCCTTCCTAAATACTTTGCAAAGTACCTTGCTGTTTATTGATATCATTCTTTGACTGAAAACTTGATTGTTTTCTGTGTAAACCCATATTGACATCTCCCATTTCTTCATCCTAGGAAGATGAATAGAATCAGACAAAACAGTCAAACGCTTTCTATATTTAAAAAATTCTCTAAATTTAAATGGCAATAAAATTCTTGATCTGCAATAGCCATTAACGCAATGATCATACATACACAATAGACTGAACTACAATCAAGCAACATCAATGAACAAAGACACAAATCAAACAGGAAAAAGAACGAGCACAGAAAAATGATGATTATGCCAATCAATTCACCTTTGAAGCACAATTCTACATGTCCTGTTATGGAGATTTCAGTAAAAATGCTATGATATGTGAAACCACGCCAAGGGTTGCATTGCACATCTACACACATGCCCTGAATTCATACATTATTAGAAAGCCAAGCTCACCACATGAGTACTTTCTCTTTGTCCATGCCCTGATCACATTAAATCTGAGCAAATGAATGACTCCAAGTAGAACATAAAAGGTCATGTTTGGATGAAGGGAGCTTAAAATTGGGGATTTCCCTAGAGAACTTGTAAAATAAGGGTTTACCCATATGCAGGCAGCACCCTACCTTTACTTCTCGAATATTTTAAGTCACCCCATTTGGTAATTTCAGCCAGCCCTCCATCAAAGTTGGTTTAGAAGTGTGTACATTACCCGATAACAATCTGAATCTTCCATTTGGTGAACCATTATATGAATTAGTTATAGTTCCCAAGAACCATGCTTATATGAAATCAAATCAACCTTCCGATTTCTAGCCTTAAAAGAAAAGAAAAGAAAAAACAACAACAAAATATATAGTAATAGACCTTAGATAAAACATATATGGATATAGTCAGATTGATTATTTGGAAATTATATGTCTAAACGAACTTTTAGAAGATATTTGAAGATAAAACTAATATATTCAAATATAGACCTTAGATCATCTCCTCTCACACAAAAATCAACTCATTTTTAAAGGTAAAAGCAGCTCATGTTCTTTGGAAAACAAATTCTGATAGAGGATGAAAATGGGTCTTCGATATCTTCTTCCAGAAAGAGTTGGTTTAGAATGTTTAAAATTTCCAAATATCAACCGAAATTCATCCATAAGGTGAACCATGTCATGGATTGGTTATAGTTCTCAAGAAACACCATGATTAGATGGCATCAACTCAACTATCCAGTACAGAGTTCGAAAGTTAAAAACACACAGTATTATCAAGAAGACCAATGAGTAGATGGTTAGTATTACCCATTTTCTAAATTTCTTTTCACATTGGTATATGAATTAGCTTTTTTCAGTGCCGTGGTCTAAGAACTACAGAAAATGCATCAAAAAGAATAACAAGGTCCAGATCAATGACTCAAAATACAACTAATTGTATGACACCATGCATAGCAGTCAAGGTGTAGATTATTGTAAATATTGTAATTTGTGTATTTTTCACATGTCTTATTATAGATTTCACCTATAAATGTCATTAGGTGTCATTAGATGTAATTGATTTCTCTTTCCTTATTTGCTGCCTTGATTGGCTCCTTGTAACCTATATACATATTTGTACTCTCCTTCTTCATTACAAGAAATATATACAGAGAATTAATTTCTCTCATGTTTCGTCCCTTCTCTTCATTATTTTCTTCCCTTTCCACATTTTTATCTTCAACATAGACTATAGACCCTTTAGTCAAAGGCTTACAATTAGACTAAAGGCCTTACTTTAATTTCAAGTCATTAATTACAGAATTTTCACCATAACACTCTACTATCTTAATATCAGTATCATAAAGAACCAAAATAAAGAATATTTGTATATCTTTTAAAATATATAAAATGGATGTTAGACATGCATCTCTATATGGAGTATATGTTGGACAATAAGGAAAGTGCAAGTAGATAAAAAATTAATGGTGACAGAGATGCATGTCAAAATGGATCAGTGGTTTAATAATAGAAGACAGAATTTGGGATAAGGCATTATAGGAAGCTAAAGGTTGCCACACTAGAAGAAAGATGATGTGAACTCACTTATGATGTTTGGTAACATGCACAAAAGAGTACAAACAACCCAAGTGTGAAGAACCAGATGATTACAAATAGAATGCACAAGAAGAAGAGAATGACAAAGATTTGGATTGATGCGGTAAGAAAGTTCATGAAAAATTGTGAAGTAATGGAGGACATAGACCTTTTGGCTAGAAGGAATTCAGTGGAAATGTTCTATATTTTTTTGGGAGAACTTTAAAAGTTACAATGTTTGGATGGTATTCCAAGGAAATATACTTTTTCCCATCTCCTCCCTGTGCTCTCTTGAGTCTTGTCTAGTGCCTTCTCATTCTATTTCAATATTTCAAATTAATTTCCTTTTCATTGCCTACCACACTGATTTTTTTTTTTTTTTTTCATTTTCCACACTGAAATAGAAGGAAAAATCAGGGATAAAAACTGGAAAATGAAAAAAAAAAACTGGAAATTATGAAATGTACTTGCTTTAAGAAATGTACATTTTGAAGGAAAAGAAATTTGCTTCCCTAAAATAAAGTGCATTTTCAAGCAAGTATATTTCTCCATGATCCTTGCAGCCAAGCAACCCAAATAATGGAGTTGAATGGGGAAACTTAACATAGAAAGCTGACTGCAGGTAAATGAGACAAATGACTGTGACAACGATGACTTCAATGTTATCATCATCAAAGCCATTTGTCCCGTCTATCTGAGCCGGCTATCTAAATTCTACATGTTAAGTAGAACTTAAATTTGGCTTTAACACAATGCCTTGAATGCACTAACTAGCCTTTGAAACCCTTAATTGTGCTTGCCATTTGACACCCATTACAGTCTTCTATCCAGTCTTCCCTCAGGCAGATGGTGGAATAAGAAGTGTACCAACCAAAACCAGTCTCACACCTTGAATTTTGACTGCTATTACACCCTGTGATACAATGCCTATTCTCACTTTCTCTACCAGCCTTCCACGTACAAGATTTCAGTAAAAAAAAATGAGAGAGAGAGAGAGAGAGAGAGAGATGGGAATTACTCACATCAGAAGACTCAGTTTCATTTCCGTCATCATCTTCTTCCTCTTCATCGTCTTCTTCTTCATCATCTTCATCGTTGTACTGAAAAAGTTGCTTTCCATAGGGAGAGCGACGATTGGATTTGAGAATTCTAGGGTTTGAATGAGCAGATAAAGCAACGGAAGCTCTTCTGCAACTGGGTTTTCTCCTCCTTGCGCTGACGGTTCCACTGAAATGGAAAAGCGAGGGGGAGACACTCCAAGCAGAGAAACAAGAATCAGTGGGAAGTGAAGAGAAGGGACTGGAATTTAAATACACGTAGAGAATCGACATTGGATGGATGAACAGAGAAGGAAAGAAAAGAAAGAGAATATCCAAAACCCTAAGAATAGGAATATCCGGGTCCGTAGTAGCAACTGTCTGCTTTCATTTCTCTTGGTTTTCTCTTCCTTATCCATGTCTAAACCATTTATTTCCAAGATTCTTCACACCAAGAAAGAAGGAAGCGGTGGTCACTGGTGAGTGGTGATTTGGAATTTGAATTTGTCGCTGCTTTTTACTGCAAGAGTTTAAAACTTTAAACCCAACGGCAAGTGTCGATCGTCAGATCGCGCCCATCTAGACCATCCAACTGTGTTTGCTAGCGAGCGGATTGGATTTAGAGTTACATTTTAATTAATTTATATTTAATTTAAGTTATTATTATTTATTCACTTTCTATTTTAGTCTTTTTTTCAATCTATCTGTAACTTAATTCATTTTTAAAATATTAACTCATTTTTAATTTGAATCAATTAATTTAGGCCCGATTAAATTAGATCATATATCAACTTATATAATTAAATAGATAATTTAATATATCTTATATTGATTCGTTTCAAATACAGAGTATCTATAAAATAAGTCTTTAATATTAAAATATAACCATTGTAAAGAATTAATTATGAAAAAATATAAAATAATAATATAACAATGAGGAATATGTTTATATATATAATTCAAATAATTAAGACACGTCGGATTAAACAAAACTTGACTCTAATCCAACTCAACTTAAAAATATAGGTCAAACTTTTTTTTTTGACTCATACAAACCTATATTTTAAATGAGTTGGGTTAGTCTACCCATATTTTTGAGTCCTCTCAGGTCAATTTGGATAAAAAAATTATCAATTAAGTCACATGAACTCCATTCTCATATAATGGGCCTTCATCGATCTCATCCACTTCGATTGGGCTTTTGATGAGGCATCATTTTCACTAATTGTTGTGACTTACGAGCAAGGAATATAGATCTCGACTGATACTGTGCGTATCGGCCAAAGATAAAATAATTCGACTGAATATCAGCTGAGATTTTTTTTTTGGGCTCGACTGATATCTCGGTCAATATTTGTCCATATCGGACTAATATCGGGCGATATATATATTAAAAAGATCTTTTTTATTTTTTTAAATGAATTTTTCAAAAAAAAACCAACGACATTTTTTAAAATAAAAATTAAAGAAAGAAAAAAAATCCCGGCCAGGCCAATTCGCCTGCTTGCGAGAGAGTAACAAGTGGAACTCTTCTAGATATTTGGTCACAGTTTTCTCCCATCGTCTCAACCCTTTTTTATCGGTTGTACATAGTTGGTAGGTAAGAAAAAATTTGCATCATCATCATTGATGGCTAGAGTCTTACATTTGAGTTTGATTCTCACAGGTTGGACTTTGTTTAGATCTGGCACATCTCTTTACTTAAAAAGATGTTTTTAAGACTTTAACCAATCTCATCACCGTGAATACCTCTAAAAATTTGAGAATTTCGAGTCCAACTCAGTTCTGTCATCCTGTTAGTGATATTCTCTATCTCGTTGAATGTGACGTCTGCATTCAACGTTTTGGGTTCTCTATAACCTTCTCCATCGAAGAAGATCCCGACTCGCTATCTGCTAAGGTTAGTCTCCACGGTGGCGATCCTTATACGGCATTTTTTAATAATCGGATACAAAAATTAGTGAATTTCTTAATTTATCCTTCACTCTTTTCTCAACGATAACTTAAAAAATAAATTACCGGCGTTTGGCTCTGATTTTCAAACGAAGTTGTTTTTCGATCGATTTCTACAGATAAGATATCAAAATTCATCTATTTTAAATTTTGTGAACTCTAAGACTGATTTTAAATGAAAAGGTATAGCTTTGGTCTTCCCTCTTAATTCTTTAGTTATGATTTTTTAAGTCCAAAACTATATCCTTTTATTTTAAAATCAGTGTCGGAATTCATAAAATTCAGAGTAGATAAATTTTGATATATTGTTTCTATAAATCGGTCGAGAAACGGCCTCGTTTGAAAATTCAAGCCAAACGCGGGAGAAACCTGTAGTTGATGAACCAACTCGAATGGCTCACCGTTTTAGAGTAATCGACTCCCGATAAATGAACGGATTTTAGACATTTTTTTTAAGTTATCTGTACAATAGAAGTGAAAGGTAAAGTGGAAAATCCACTTATTCTCGTGTCTGATTATATAAAAATCCCATGTGAGAATCGCTATCTCTCCATATCTATTATTTCGCATGATGACAAAAATCAATCTTCTTTTAATGAAAGAAAAATATTGTTTTACTACAATACATTTTTTAACAAATACTATTTCTCTTATTAAAAAATTAGTTAATAAATTAATTAAACTAAAACTTATTTGACTCTACCAAAGTATTAAAGTTGGTTGGTGTGCAGTTTCTAAACAAGTTAAGGATATTTATTAAAGGGATAATTATTTAGACACGGGCATTTTCATGGGTTTTCAGTTTTTTGAAGAAAATTACCGCGTTAGCCCTTCTATGTCACCGTGGTCTAGACATGAGATAAGCATGTTTTTCCGTCTTTCGTACTATCGGATTATTCTGACAATAGTTCATGTGCAAATTCCATTCGTTCGAACGGTTGTTACCGATGCTACAGTAATGCATAATATTTTGAATAATAAAATCTTCTTTAAAACTTTAAAGTTATTTTTTAAAACGAAAACCTGATAAAAATACTTTAAGACTTGAAGGCCTTTTGACACTCTCAAAGGCTTAAAACACAGTATTTTACAAATAAGGGTATTCATCGGCTGTGTCGAAAACACACTTCCAGAAGTCCAAACGATAAACCGTAAAAACTGTTGAACTCCAAATTCAAAACTGAACAAATATGTGAAATTTACCAAAAATAGGTGACCTTTTCCAATCCAAAATCTCGTCGTTTCTTCAAAACAAAAAAAAAAATAAAATCCAGAAGTGTGTTTTCAGTAAAGCTCAACGGTTTTTACGGTTTGTCGTTTGGACTTCCAGAAGTGTGTTTTCAGTAAAGCTCAAGGATACCTTTATTTATAAAATATTGTGTTTTAATCATTTACGAGTATCAAAAGAGCTTAAAGTCTTAAACTATTTTTGTCAAGTTATCGTAATTAGTATAGATATTCAATTAGATTTTTTTTTAAAATACACAGTACTTAAAAAATAACTTTAAAATTTTAAAAGAGATTTTATTATTCAAAATACTATATATCACTGTAGTATCTGTACAAGGGAGGAATGGAATTGACGGATGAATAATGATCCAAATGATCTCATCTGAAAAATATTTTTAACTCACGTTCAAACTGTGCAAAAGCATAAGGGCAACACGGTAATTTCTTTTAAAAATTTGTGTGGATGATGAAAATGGCCGTATCTAAATGTCTCCCCTTATTAAAGACGACAAAAAGTCATTGTAAGTGATAATGATAAGTTGTCATAGCTGAAAATGAAACAAGGGTCGGGCCAAATGAGTGGGCCTTTCTTTAATAATTAGAAATCAGCCCTCTTTCGTGTTGGAATTTTGTCTTCCATAAGCTCCACAGATGCCCCCAACCTCCGTCCAAATTTAGAAAAACCCTTTTTCGCTCTGAATATTCTCACTACTCTGTTATAAATTATAGTCACAAATATTTCTAATATTTTTAAATTTATTATATTTTTATCAGTAAAATACCAATTGAGATTAATATCTTGAAATTTATTGGCACTATAGTAAATTCTCAAAAAATTTAGAATAAATAGTAATATTATGATAATATCCAAATAAATTTCTGATTAATTCCTAGTAAAATACCTATAAATTCCATATTGATATTTTATTTATTATTTTTTAAATATTATTTTTTCTGTGAGATTTTCTCATTAGTTTCTCGATAAAAATCCAAAAAATTAAAAATATTATGATATTATCGATAACAGTTAATATCCTGAGACCGGTATTTGTGACTGAGTATACATTACATTGAGGATGTTAGAGAACAGAAGCCATGGTTCAATTTTGTTTTCCCATTGGATTCGTGGAATATGACTAGGATTTGCAAACTGTGGTGAATGGTTCTATAAAATTTTGGATATTTTATAAATAAAGTCAATTTAATTAGATATTATTAGTCATTCATTCTAAATCAATGATTATTACAGATCAAATGATAAAAGGATGAAGTGACTTAATACTATACCATCTGACAGATTGCTCAGAATTTTTTTGTGTAGGATTGACTTAACTAACTCCTTAAAATATTTGAAAAAGTTGATAAGACAGATGAAAATGATACAAAACTACTATTCATCTAAAAAATGTATATATAATTTTCATAAGACTTTTATGACAACTTTGATGTGTGGAATCTACAATTGAACTAATTGATTGAATTCTTCTTCAACATCAACTTAATCTCATGTGAATTATACTCGTATCTAATTTGAGAAATTTCTCGTAAAAACTTTCTATATAGAGACTTTCAATCGTCAATTTAAATTGTTAACACTCCACCTCCTTTCGAAATGTTATATATCTCAAATTGACACATATCCATTTTTTTACATGGTTGAATTGTAAAGTGAAAAAAATTACATTTATCTAATACTTATAAAATCATAAATTTTGAACTCTTACATTTATTATTATGTTTGTTCCCTTCTAATTCATCTAACAATCTTTTTATTCATTTACTCTCTAATGATTGACATTAATTTAGTTGAAACTTATAATTAAAAAAGTCTTTGGCATAGAGGTTTGCTCTCACATATTGGATTTGCTCCCTTATATCCTGAGATCAAATCCTGGCACTACCGCCTGATTTATCTAGGACGATTGTGTAGGCAATGGTAGTGCGGGCTCCAGGGAATTAATCTTATTAGGATCAATACTTCAGGAAATACCTCGACATAAAAAAAATAAATTCTATTCCACAAAATAAAGAACAATCTCTCTATATTTTTATTAAAATAGTATCAATTGGATATGTGATGTTTTGGAAGGTATAGATTCCATCGTTTTCAAACTTAAGTTGTGTAGTACTTTGTCCTTATTGCTAGCCGTATTGATCATGGTCATTTGACTATTTTATTTCGATGTAATTATATTAAATAATTAGATAATTTTCTACAATCATATTTTTTTTTTTATGAAAGTGTTCAGGTCCTTTAGAATAGCTAAATTCTCTGAAATATGTAAAAGCCTCTCTACCCACAGTATTATGGGGAGTGACACTTCAACGTAACTCCCACTTCTCTGAGATGAGTTTCCGTCATCACTCCAACCCTCGTAGATTTTTGACGATTGAATATAAAGTTTTGTCTTTACTACAGCCCTTCTCTCTCCTCTTTTATTTTTTATTTTTAAATATCGGTATTTTTTCTGAATTAAAAAATAAATAAAAAACCCAAAAGAAAGCTATTTTTTTTTAAAAAAAATTGAAAACAAAAATATCGGCCGATATTGGTCAGATATCGGCCGAGATATCAATTCGGGCCCTACCACTGTTTTGATATTTTTTTTTTTTTAAAAAGACAGATATTATGAATATCAATCAATATCGAACCGATATATATCGTCGATATATCAGTCATATCGATTGAGAAATACTGTGTACGGCCGATACAATACGTATCGACTGATATCTGTACCCCTGACTACAGCATCACAAGCCCCTGAATTTTTATTGCAAAAAGAAATTGAAAAACTAAGAAAATCAAATTTGTAAAATACTTTATTAAAAATTTGAATAGTATGTGCTTAAAAACAAATGATAGATATTTAAAGAGAACAATAACCAATAATAGAGAAATTGTACATTTGCAAGGTTCTATTTTTTGGCAATGTAAAACTCTCAAGCATATAAATATTAGAAAATTCAATATATAAAATAATGTTCCAATTTAACACTTATCAATCAATATATTTCTATTGATTATAGTAGAAGAAGATTCTAAATCAATAAAAAACTCAGTACAAAGATATCTTTCTGAAAAAATAATTTTATGAAGACTAAATTTTTTAATTAATGGATATTTAAAGCAGTCAAGACTCAAGACATAGTTAAATTCTTTATATTAAAAGAAAGACTCTAAACTACTAAGAAAATTTTGCATGACTTGGTCTCTTTCTTTATAAAATATATTACTTTTTAAGAATTTAACATTTTAATTATTAAAGATTTAAAATAGTCAAATGCGCTCTTAAATCCTTTCTCATTTTTGCATTTTACCTCTTGTTTCACAATAACCCATGTTGTCCTCCTCTAATAACAACGAAAATACATAATTTTGACACCAAATAAACTTTATTATTATCTCTCAGTATTATGTTTGTCCATTAGCAACGCTCCTGCTGATGTTTGCAGTACTCAGTGGGCATCTAATTAAGGTGCGAAGTATTGTAGTTTTCCAGCAGTAAAGGGGCATTTTTTGTTGGCCATGACATTTGTTAATGCTCAAAGTCAAACTTTCATCCTGCGAACTCCATTGAGGTTGAATTTTTAAGACCTTTGTTTGAAACCAGTTGCAGAATGGATACTAACAAATGAGCTCTGGGAGGTATCTGCAGTACCTGATTTTTTTTTAAATGCTTATTTTATCATTTAAATCTACTCTTCTTATGATTTTGGAACTGGGTTTTGTAGTTGAAAAAGTAAAGATTTAATCTTCCTCTGTAATTTTCAGCTCGTCTTGGAATTTTCCCCAATTTCTACTGATCAAATTTTAGGGTCTCTTGGTGGATGGCCGTGATCTGGGTGGATTTGCATGAATGTTAAGTCTATGGCTTCTGTTTCTGTGAAAGTTCGATTTTTTTCTTAGATGGATTCTTGTCTGAATTCTGAATTGTTTGATAAATGGTCTGGGTTTGCATGTTGATTGTAATTTTTGTTGACTTTTTTCTGCAATTCTACTTGAAATTTGTGGTTTGATGTGTCTTCTTGATTTTAGAGTTCTCCTGTTTCTTCTTATTACTGGGGGGAAAAGGACTTTTGTAGTGTTCATTTGTCCAACCGCAAAGTTTGTGGGTTCAGAAAAAATCCAATTTCGGCATTCTATGTAGCAGACTAGCAGAGAAAACTGTATCCTCATGCTTATTCTTGGTCAAGGACTGATTGTGGTTTTTTCTTTTTGATTTTTTTTTTTTTTAATTTGTTCTGTTTTAACTGGGTTAGTGCCTTTTCTTGTACAAATTACTTTTGTATAATAAAATAAAAATTATTTCTGTAAAAAAAAAGGTGTATCCTCATGTTGTTGTTAGATAAACTTTGATGCCATTTTTGGGATATCCAACCTACCCTTAAACTTGAAGCTGATCATCAAGAGAGACCTCAGGTAAAGGTCTCCTGTGGAGCCCTTCTATGGCTGCTCCAACTTTCCACCCATCCCTCTCCTATGAGTAGCTGGAATTTCAAGCCAAAAAGTACATTTATCTGAGCTCTCTAGAAATAGCATATTTTGAATTCCTGTATTTTATTTATGACCGTGATAATGAGGATGGAACCAAAATTTTTGTACTCCAAATTCCTAATCCACCTAGTGACTATTCGATTCTTGACGTGATTCGCATGCATCTGGGGTAGCCCTAGAATGATTATAGTGGCATGATCTCTATTTCATGAAATAGAAATTCCTAAAAACTGCGACTTGGTCTCTCTAGACAACTAGCTGAAACTAAGACTCCATTTGGCTCTTTGCCATTATGGGGACATAAGAAATTACACTTTTTTTTGTGTGCGCTTCCTGCCCTCAGTACCCTGATAACAGAAGAGTAAGAAAAGGAGCAAAACACAACCTTAAAGTTGATATGGTTTTTATTCTGAGGTTTTCTGTATAGAAGGGGTAGTTGGTTACCTCAAAAAGTGTTGTTTATTTGCATGTGGGTATGTTTTGTTATAAAGGGGCTCTGTAGCTAATTTGACAGTTCTATTCAGCAGTTCAACTTTAAGTTCATATTTCTAAAGAGATGGTTTATCCTGAGAGTATGAACAGTGTTCTTGGTTCGAAATTTATATATACCTTGATCCAATCCATTGAATTTTTGTGGATTACCTTTTCTGCAGAAAGCTCCTATCTGTGAAAGTTCAATTGTTTGCCTCTACAATGTTAAATATATACAGTTTTGTCATATTTTTCTTGATAGACTATGGACTAGACACAATCTGAAGGCTAGTAATTTCTTACTTTAGAAGCTATGGTGCAAAAACCATCTATGGTGAGGCCTACTAAACATCATATAGTGGTCGAGATCACATATCAGTGATCGAGATCAAATCGTATCCCATGAGATTCAGTTTTGATCAGGTATTTAGGTGTGTTTTGGTTTTATGTATCAATTTTGTTTGGTAAATCTTTTGGTTAACTAATGCAATTTTGTAGTTTGTAGCCTTTCTACTTGAATCTCGTAAGTAGCTTGCCAAACTATGCTGCAGTTTCTGGCATATTGGTGAATAATGGATTTATCGGTGCATATAGGCTGTTTATTTGATTGACATACTTCGACTGAAGATAGAGTCAGATTTTAAGGCATTCTTGCACCATCATATGATTATATAATTGTATATTTTTTGTCAGCTAAAGTTGACCAATGAGTACTTTCTGTTGGCTTGTCATCAATAGGATGTTCTTTCAAGGTAGTAGTGATTTTTAAAGGACACTGAGCACGTGTCTAGGGGGGAATTTATGTTATCATTGAGTGCTTAGAAATATGCTTAATTTGAAAGATTGGCCTGCTCAACATTCTAGAGTTTCTTATAGTTAGGAAGTATCCCCTATTCTTTTGGCTTATTTAGTGATGGCCGTGTTCATCTGCACAGCTCTCTGCTGCTTACTGCTTCTATACAAGTTTAATTTGATGCATCTAGGTACATTTGGATGATTGATGATTCAAGATTTCATAAATATTTATTTTTGCAATGCATCTATCTGTTCTGTTAACTTTAAGTGTTGAAATTATCCTCAAAGATACTCGTTAATGTTCACTTCCCAAAAAAAGGAAAAAAAAAAAACACTTACATTGAAATAGAGGTATAATAGTGTGCTTATTATGAAATATTTCTCAATGGCTTCAAAAGAGGCTTATGCTAGATAGTCATTTATTCTTTAATATGACCATTGCAGTGGCTTGTGAATATGTTCTGGGAGTGGACAATTTATTTATTAATTCTTTTGGTGCGTTTACCTAGCCATGTTGCAAATGGTCTTGAATTTCCTAATGATCCAATCTTAAGGTTCAAATATCGGCCGATACATATCGTATCGGCCGATATATATCGGTTTTTTAAGACCAAGTAATATCAGCCGATACGATAAGTATCGGCTGTACATACCGAATATCGGCCACAATATCGGCCGATATTCATAAATATCAGTATTTAATTTTTTTTTTTTTTTAAAAACACCGATACGGTTTTTCACGGTTTTTACACGGTTTTTCACGGTTTTCAACGGTTTAGGGTTTACGGGTTTCACGGGTTCTCACGGTTTTTTGCGGTTTTTTGTAGTTTTTCACGGTTCCGAAATTGGAGGAGAGAGAAATATACCGATATCGGAGGAGAGAGGTAAATATCGGCCGATATTTACATATCGGCCGATATATCTGTTAAGCCGATTTTTAAATCCCTAATCCAATCAGCCTTGAAATCTATGTACCCATTGTACTTTTTTTAATATGAGAATACTAATTTTATGTTTGTCTTGCAAACTTAAGAGGAATGCTTTTTTTTTTTTTTTCCTTTACACTGAGTGACATGATCTTCATTGTTCTTCTGGAATTTTGTTTACTGAAGTGTGCTTATCCTAGTCAAGAATATATGCAGAAAGAACTGTTGTTAACCACTCTATATCATATCAAAGAAGTGCTTTCTAAATGTGATGGCAATATGGTTGTCCAAATGTAGGATTGTTTCAATTAGCTCCCTAACTAGCCTACGCTGATTATTGAGATATTATACCATTTTTCATTCATTTTTGGAAGTGATTCTGAGATGCCAACTGTTTTCATGGCTCTGACGGCAGCCTGTGGTATATATCCCATGAACGTTCAGATGACTTCTCGGTTGACATCAGAAAATGATGATGCTGGAAATGACTACTAGCATGTAGCAGAGCGACCCGGCAATTCAATTCAATCTGGCTTGCTAGTTTATGGAATAAGTTGTTTGTCAGGCTATCCATCAATGCAACCTTCCATGACCCGTGGGAGTTCAAACAGTGGTTTGCAACAACTGTATTATCGACGTGATGCATTGCCAGTGCAAGAAGTTGAGTCCTATGGCATGACCTCGAGCCAACCTTCGGACCACCCCTCAACTGATGATGGATGCCAAGGAGTCAACCACCCTGTTCAAACTTCTCAGAGCCAGTGTTACCCTGTCGAGTCATCTTCATCAAATGCAAGTTATGCTGTTTACAACTCACCATCTTCCCTCAGTTTCTCGCCCAATGGGAGCCCATTATCTCAACAAGACTGCCAATCTCACCTGGTGGACATCTATCTCCATTCTCCTGATAACACTTTCGAATCTCCAATCGTTGGCTCCTGTATAACTAATGAAGTAAATGATCTGAGGCATAAGTTAAGAGAACTGGAGAATGTGATGCTGGGACCTTACTCAGAAACCATTGACAGCAATGAAAGTTCTTTTCTAGGTGACACACCATTGGACCAGAGACAAACAATGGAGATTGACAGAGGGGATTTGAAGCAGATCCTCATTACTTGTGCTAGAGCCATTTCAGATGAGGATCTGCAGACAGCAGACCATTTGATGAGTGAGTTGAGGAAGTTGGTTTCAGTTTCTGGGGACCCAATTCAACGGTTAGGTGCTTATATGTTGGAAGGGCTTGTTGCAAGGTTAACTTCATCGGGAAGTTCTATCTACAAGGCTCTAAGATGTAAAGAGCCTACAAGCAATGAACTCCTCTCTTACATGCACATCCTCTATGAGGTCTGCCCATACTTCAAGTTTGGTTACATGTCTGCTAATGGTGCCATAGCTGAAGCCTTGAAGGATGAAGATCAAGTTCACATCATTGACTTCCAGATTGCACAGGGAAGCCAATGGATCACCCTGATCCAGGCCCTTGCAGCAAGGCCACGTGGTCCCCCACACATACGCATCACAGGTATTGATGATTCAATGTCTGCCTATGCCCGGGGTGGGGGGCTTCATATTGTGGGACAGAGATTATCTCAGCTTGCAAAATCTTGCAACGTGCCTTTTGCGTTCCACTCTGTGGCAATGTCAGTTTGTGAAGTTGAAGTAGGTCATCTTGGGGTCCGGCCTGGGGAGACGTTGGCTGTTAACTTCCCATTTCAGCTGCATCATATGCCGGATGAAAGTGTGAGCACTGAGAATCATCGAGACAGGCTTTTGAGGATGGTGAAGGGTTTGTCACCAAAGGTGGTGACCCTAGTAGAGCAAGAATCCAATACGAACACTGCCCCTTTCTTCATGAGGTTTGTGGAGACACTGGATTACTACACTGCCATCTTTGAGTCGATAGATGTGACCCTCCCTAGGGAGAATAAGGAGCGGATCAGCGTGGAGCAACACTGCCTAGCCCGTGACATTGTCAACATCATTGCCTGTGAGGGTGCAGAAAGAGTTGAACGTCATGAGTTACTCGGTAAATGGAGGGCACGCTTCATGATGGCAGGATTCAAGCCTCACCCACTGAGCTCCTTGGTGAATGCCACCATTAAGACCCTGTTGGAGAATTACTGTGAGAACTATAGGCTTGAAGAGAGAGATGGAGTTCTATATCTTGGTTGGATAAATAGACCTCTAGTAGTGTCATGTGCATGGAGTTGAAACTTTGAAATAGGATACACTTGGTTGACATGCTTATGTAACACTCTTCGACTTGCATTCTTTAACGTTTCTCATTTGTCACCGTTGGCACTTTCTAAGGGGGTTGAAATTCATAATATGTATTTAGTCTTCGCAAGTATGAGATCTGATTGTACCACAGAGATCTTGAAATGAAACTTCATTTTGGTCAAACGTAAGATCCCTTTGAATTACAGTTACCACTGTTCTTCCCCTTCTGTCAGAGGGTGCATTCAACTGCATCAACTCTTAGTTTAGGGTGCCTTTGAAAATTTGAAACTAATCTCATGGATACTAGAAATCACTTGCAAGCCTCTTATATCAGGTAAATTCAGGAGGAGTCGAACCCAACCCAAGACTTCTAGTCTAATCTTAGAAGCTTAGACCAGCTGAGCTTGGATTGATTCTTTTGGTTGCTTGTTTGTGACATCAGTAAATTAGAATATTGGATACTTATGTGCAACAGTTAGAGCATTAACATTTGGTACGAATGCAACTCGTTAGGCGAGACACTGTGTTTGCCACATGATATCAATTCTGTACAAATTGCTGGAAGAAACCTCTTAGAAATTCCTTCTAAAAGCCTTGATGATAATCTAGCCAAATGTCTTTTGGCTTCTGTCAATTTTTTTCCCTTTGTTCAACAAGCATTGTTTCAAAAAAGACAATCACAAAAATGTGCTTTACAGAAAGGAAGCTTTGATCATTCAAAAGTTTTTGTAATAAATAAATAAATAAGAAAGGAAGCATAGAACCAGGTATTATATCTCTCTGGGTCATGTCCTAGGTATCTCACCACTTTGCTGTCAAAAGGCATCCATTTTTGTTATGTAATGGTTTTGGCTTGAGTGTATCAGATCCCTTTTTTTCCATTGATCTCTATTGTATTTTCAGTTGATATATGTCTGAGTACTTGAAAGCAAGCAACTAAAATCAATACTTCACAAAACATCTTAGTTCTTTGCAGACTTTACCCCGTTAATTTTGTGTGATATCTATGTGCATGTTTTTTTTTTTTAAACAAAAATAATAAATCACTATTACAAGGGCAAACTCATGCTCGCCAGTGTAGACTGTTTGATGGATGTAGCATCCATATATTTATCGTGGAGAATTGTAGACCATGTAGGGTACTCCTCGGTACTTTGAGTGCATCTTTTCAATGAAAAAGAGAAGAATAGAAAGTTTTCTAGTCGTATTAGCGAACAAATACAGAGTAGATTTACTTACTAGCAGAAACTAGTTCTATTATGTTCTTAACTTTACAGAGATGATAGAAAAGAAAATTAACAGATTTTCTGACAATGCACCCAGTTGCATATTGACTCTTGGACTATCCATATGCACCAATCCGGAAGTCTAGTTTTCTCCACTTTTGGAAGATCTCATCACTATGGAACAATTAGAGTTTGCATTTAAAAAAGAAGAAGAAGAAGAAGAAACGAATAAAGGAAGATTTTAGATCATTTGATTGAATTGATTATTTGGAATCATGAGCAATCCAAAATGGTACCTTACCAGTTTGTGAATTGTCATTTGCAGAAGATATACTGAAGTGCTAATTTTGCAAGTTAATATTGGAGTTGTAATTTTTTGTTCGATCTTCACCTTTTGGCCTGGTCTGAACCAGTGACATTCTTGATTGGTGATGAAATGGTACAAGGGTCAAAATGCAACTGGGTCTCTCTCTCTCTCTCTCTCTCTCTCTCTCTCTCTCTCTCTCATGAAAAAACAATTGCAAAGCAAGGAAGGACTGCACTGGGATTTCTCACCAGTAAATTGACATACTTAGAAGACAGCTCTCCAATTGCTAATGAATCAAACCCATCCTCACTTCCACCTCCAACCATATTAACTACCCTTCCAGCTATAACCCTGCAAACAACCACAGCTCTTTTTACTCTTTGCCGCTTCACACCAGCAACCATCTCATCATCAGAAACATCACTGATTGCGTTCAACAGAATCCCATTTGTCTTCATGCCTTCAGTTTCAAAGCCTGATTCAATTATCCTACACACCTGACATTCGTGATTGTCGCAGAGCTCTGAAATCTTTGACACCTTTGCCGAATAGCAGCAACTCATGGTTGTGTTATAGAACATTAACAGCTCATTTCCATCAACCACACTTCGAGGGTGTCCTTTTGTGTTGGTTTCTGGCCCTCCTCTTCACCATTTCTCTGTATTCCTCAAACCGTTCGAGAGTCCTTGTGGAGTTTTTCACCTTCAGAATTCTTTCTATCTTCTTGGTCTCCTTCTCAGGCCTCATTGATGCTGCTCGGAATATCATCTCAACAATGTTCCTTGGTGGATCTCTTCTGTTGAGTTCTGGTGAAAGGGAAGGAAGAATTTTGTTACCACAAGTTCAAAGTAGTTCTGTAAAAAATGCTCGAGTCAGGCTTGGATTTGCAACTGGCATGGCTGAGTTTTTTGGAACAGGCAAAGGTTATTACCATAGTTACGTCGTTCTCTCAAAACCCCCCATGTTCCGCAATCCAGCGAACTAACAACTGGATCATGGGTGATATACCAACTAAAATCTTATTTTGCAATCTATATTCTAATCTGTTTTGATTCACTTCTGTAAAAACATGAAATGCCAATTTTTTCATGTAACTACTTATATTTTATTTAATTTTTTTATAAAAAATTCAATCACAGTAAACCATGATTGTTGGTATGTTGCAATCAGCAAACTGTAGTATGTTTCACAATTTATGA
This sequence comes from Chimonanthus salicifolius, assembly GCA_013350335.1. Lineage (NCBI taxonomy): Eukaryota > Viridiplantae > Streptophyta > Magnoliopsida > Laurales > Calycanthaceae > Chimonanthus > Chimonanthus salicifolius. Next base: position 58,360,039 of record CM023535.1, on the reverse strand, counting down.
TCTGACAATCTATGCAACGCTGGGTTAATTTTTCTCTGGCCATTTAAATTTTTCTGTAAGAGGTGTTAGGACTGGGCTTCCAGTCCAAAAGACTAGCTTGATAGGTGGAGTAATCCAATCCCATATAAGTCCTCAGTTTTCTCCCCTCACAATCGATGTGAGACTCTCGTTCGCACCCCAACAATTTCCCCTCTCGAATGAGGTTGAGGCTCTCTGGTGGATAAAACATCGCAAACTATCTCGTTCAGGCTAGGGGATCCCTGAGTCTACATGCTATGGCTTGGGCACCTAGCTTTGATACCATTGTTAAAACTGGACTTCCAGCCCAAAAGACTAGTCTGATAGGTGGAGTGATCGAGTCCCATATAAGTCATTAGTTTTCCTCTCTCACAACCGATGTGGGGGACTTGTTCACACCCCAACAAGAGGCTTTCATGAAATGGAAATGGTTGTTTTCAGAATTTCCCCTGGTTTAGCCCAATAGGTTTGTGGCTCTGTTCTTAGAAAATTGGCTCCAAAGCTATGGTTGGAACGGATTATGCTTACTAGACACTGAACTTGCTCAAGGGAAATTATGCAGGGAAAGGTCCCAACCTAACCCACAAGGAACCAAAACTGTAGATGGGTTAATTTGGAGATGGGCCTACTGCAAGGTCTTGTGATTCTTCTGTCTTCTTCCATACTTCCAATGGACATCATGAAGGTGATGCAGAGGAAAAAACAGAGATAATTTACCATCTACTCTCCATACTTGGTTTTTCCCCACTCAAGTTGCCAGGAATTCTATCTTGCATGATGCATATGGACAAAGATCCTAGCTGTTCCTCCTACCAGATGTACAATGGATGGTCCACATTTAAGCATCATTTTATTTGAACAACCTTTTCTTTCCTGTGGAATTTCTAATCTAAAAAGTCTGACACGCTATGACGATGATGATGACGACAACGATGACTAAGATGATTGAGGGATTATTTTAAAAATGAGGCCGAGCATTGACACCCCAATTGTTTGGCATGGGCAATGAAATGGATGCTATATGAAACTTTGTGACCTGTTAAAAATGTGTTTTATTAGATCATATTAACTCTTAATTATTGAATTTTGAATCTGAGGCCTACGATATTCATTAATAAATTTAGCTTGTTACTGACATGGATTGGAGCTAAGGTTGAAATATCGGCCGATACATATCGTATCGGCCGATATGTATCGGTATTTTAATACCGAACGATATCGGCCGATACGATATGTATTGGCCGTACATACCGAATATCGAACGATATGACCGATATTCGGTCTGAAACATCGGTCACAATATCGGTCGATATTCATAAATATCGGTATTTAATTTTTTTTTTTTAAAAAACACTGATACGGTTTTTGACGGTTTTTACATTGTTTTCCATGGTTTTTTGCAGTTTTTAATGGTTTTCCGCGGTTCTTTACGGTTTTTAACGGTTCAGGGTTTACGGCTTTCAAGGGTTTTCAAGGTTTTTTGCGGTATTTTGAGGTTTTTCACGATTTCGATATCAGAGGAGAGAGAAATGCCGATATCGGAGGAGAGAGAAAATTATTGGCCTGATATATCGGCCGATATTTGCATATCTGCCGATATATCGGTGGAGGCATTTTTTAAACCCCTGGATTGGAGCATATTAGCATATGCATGAGTACTCGTGCCTGCAAGATCAAGTCATTTATGAGCATTAAGTATACGATTGATTTATGAAAATGGTTTGTCTATCAACGAAATAAATAACTTTGCCGATGGTGACAATAATGATATAGTGATGAATGATATTTGATCAAGTGGCTCATATGGGAGCTTAATTTGAATTCATGTGGAAAAGAATTGCATGGAAGGGATGGCCCTAAATATAGGCATCATGTGTGGGCCAGTTATTATTATTTTTTCTGACCGAGGTTTTTAGAGTCTTTTAAAGCATCTAACTAGTCTTCTAGGCATGTGTGGACCAATTATAGCCCAAATTAATTTATATTTCGTTTTCTCAAGCTAATTCTTTGCAGTCGAAACATGTTTTTGGTCTATTTGCATGTCTACGATAGATCAACTTGTATCTGATTTAAATATTTTACAGACTTCTCTATTTGTCATTTATACAACCCACAATTTAGTCACTATCCGTTCGGTGTATTTCTTTTTACACAAGATTGTCTGTATCACTAGATTACGGTTAGTGGCTCATTATTTAAGATTATCTAATGGTTTTGCTGATTAAATTTTAAAAGAAGTTATTTATTCTGACACATGTGTTTTTAGCATGAGAGAAACTCGCTTTTTTCTTTTTTAAGTTACAATCTGACTTTTTTTTTCACTATTAACGGCAAGTATCATTCAAAAATAAAGGAAAAACATCCAAAGAAGTGCCCACATCCGAGGCAGGGGTATAAATCTCGGTTGATATGCCAGAGCAAAAAACGAAAATCGGTTGTGGGCTCGGGCCTATGTCTCGCCCGATATTTGCCTATATCGGATGAATATCGGCCTGATATTTATATTTTTTGTTATTTTTTAAAAAACTAGATTTTTTATTTTTTTAAATGATTTTTTTTAAAAAAAAGGTCACCTGAGATTTCAAAAAAAAAAATTGAAGAGAGAGAAAGATCTCAGCCGAATTTTGAACCCATGATCCGAGGACAAGAAGCAAACAGTCCAATCATTTAACACCATATATTTGTTAAAAAAAAAAAAACACGAAGGACCAAAGAAAACAGACAAATAAACCCCAACCAAGACCAAGAATAAAAAAGAAGAGAATATTATCAATATGCAATTTTTTTTTTTTCATAAGAGGACCAATCAAATAAATCTTAAAAGAAAGAGAGAGAGAGTTGTAGACAGCACTTCAGCCAACTGGAGTCCACTTGGGTGCATGTAATCATAGAAGAAAGGGATAGAAAAGTATTTATATAAATAATAACAGTACAAAAAAATTAATCTTATCTGATAGTCCTAAATTATAATTTAGGTGGTCCAAACATTCTGGATTTTTCAAAGAGATCATTAATATTAACCTAATCTTATAAAAAATGGTAGTGTTATAGTGTTGATGGCAAAATTTGTTTAATCGGCCCTTTTGCAATAAGTGTTCTTGGCCATACAGATACAATCCCACCTTTGAATTTTTAAAAATAAGAAGAGAAAAATAAAGAAAAAAAATCTCTAGTTTCTAAAACATCTGCTAATTTATTTTTGGGAATCGGCATTTTTTTTTATAACCAAGGTGTCTAGGCCTCTTAAGCCATCCGACTAACTCTCGGGATATGTACAAGTCTCCCCACTTACACACTAGATAACTCTAACAGGAGTGGCCTTTGCAGTCCTCTAATTGTATTGACTGATATGATTTTGTTGATAAGGATTGAGTGAGGCGATGTTACTTTTCTTCTTTTTAATAAAAAATTAATTGCATGGGTGTGCACAGTCCCCTATGTACTGAGGCCCTCTGATACAATTCTATTGGCCAATATGATTTTGTTGGTAAGGATTGAATAAGGTGTGACTTTAGTATGGAAAATTGTTTATAATTTTATGTAATTTGTAAGAGTAGTTTCTTATTTATTGATGGTTGACTCTTTCTACCTGCTTTGGTTTTTGTATTTGTTCTCTCTCTTATTTATTAATGAAGTTATCTTTAATGAAAAAATGGATTGAATAAGGTGATTTTTTGTTTTTTTTTTAAATAAAAAATTAATTGCATGGGCTTATACAGTCCCCAATGTATTGTTTTCTGTAGATCTGCTTAAATGAACATTTTATGCTTTATATGCTAGACTTAAGCCTGTATGTTTCCATGGGGTGTCTAGATAATGAGATGTTTGGTTGGAATGCCATTTTCCTCAGCATTCCCAATTGTTCTTAGTATTCTTCAGTAGAAAAAGCAGGCAATTTTGTGAAAGATGTACTCAGACTTCAGAGAAATGAAGATTAGATGGTGTGAAAAATGTAAAGTTGACATACCAATAAATCTCTCCCTTTCGAATTTACGCTGAGAAATGGCATCATTTGGCTTATGAATTGTGCAGTTTCTGCTGTTTACTTTTACTGGCTCAAGAACATCGCCGGATTTCATGCTGCAGTTGATGTTCTCCTTCAAAGATACCCAAACAGAATACATCTCTGTCTTTGTTTTGGTCTTCAGATCTTTAAGACACAGATCTTCTTGTGATAAACTTATATTGTTGGGTTCTTTTTTTCACTTGGGTTCAGTTCTGCAAAAAAATGCAAGTTCTGCTTTTCATCTTTAGTTGTAAACAGTGTAGGGAAAATTTCTTCATAAACAATCATGTCGAGTACTGACTGAATTTGATATTATAAGAGGATAGAAACTAGAACAAAAATCACATAGAAAAGTGTTAATCACTTCAAAGAAACCAACTTAAATCTTAATTAAGAAAAATTACCACAGATACACTGTCATAACATCATTAAACCCCCTAAGAAAATCCCTTTACAACTTACAACACCTCTTGTACCATTGAGAAGAGAGAGAGAGAGAGAGTTGTTTATGTATTAAGGCCATCATAGACTGGCTATTGTAGTTCGACCATGAACTACAATAGTCATTGAGAAGAAGCACATTCTCTCAATTCCCATCATCCAATTGGGAATGAATTAGAACCATGAGAAAGTAACTTGCCTTGGAAATGAAACAAGCACTTGATTCTCACTCTACTCTCTGTATTTATTTTCCACCTTGGCCCTCTCATTTCCTATTTAAATCTGCCTTGATAATGAGGTTTTCCAAATTACCTTTGAACTTCAAATTGTTCCATTCTCTCATCCATTCCAAATGTCTACCATGGAGAGAAGACTCACAAGTTCAACACAAAAAAGGGCCACTCCCCGTTGCTATGTACTGGTGTGTGTGAATTGGGAGGTTTACACATGTCCTAAAAATTAACGACGACATACCTTGTCTTTTTAAATAAAAAAACATCATGCTTCTCCTTGACCCAGAAATGGAAAACCACATTGCCATTTTCTAAACATTCGAAGGACTAACAAACGATAATTGGATGTTTCTTGATATCACCATCAGAAAGATGTTGGAGAAAACTAGTAACAAAATAGGAAAAGGAGAAAAAAAAAAAAACATACCCAGTGCAACCTAATCCAACCCAATCACTTGGGGCAGCAGAACAATCTCACGTCTTCTCCTTTTACTATTCAATGAAATGGAATGTAGATATACATGAGAAGAAGAAGAAAATGAATAGTTGCAGTGGCAATGTAACAGTGAGAGGAAGGGAAGATAAATGAATATGATTGTAAAGGAAAGGGTTGAAAGATGGAGAGGAGACTTGGGTTGGAGAGGAATTCAGTCGGAGGAGAAATAGGAAACGTGGCAGAGAGTAGGTTTCATGATTGGAAGGGTAGAAAGACAAATAGCAGTAATGAAATGAATTGTGGTTTTTTGGAGGCTTGTTACAGGGGCATTTAAAAGCAGTCGGGGAAGAGGGAGGCAGCAGGCCACCAGAAAGCGATTCCAAGTTCCACCATCCTTTCAAAATAATAATAATAAATAAATAAATGAAAATATAATATAATAATAAGGATGATGACAACAGGTGGTATTAGGAGATTCCTTTGGTGATTAAATCAATCACAGTTAGCTAGACGGTTAAGAATTCGTCTGAGAAAGTGGGAGTAGTGTATCTAATTCACAATCAACTCCAACGAGTCACTATCCATTGAACTTATTCAATGTGTGAAGATTAAGAAATTTAGACATATCTCGAAGATTAGTTGAGTGAGACACTGGACACCTTGGTTAAAGAAAAATCAACGGATTAACTTGTATGAATTGAAATGTGTGCTAAATTTCATTTTATATTAGAGTGGGGTTCATTGTCAAATCAAATTATCCATGCACTGTCAAATTTGTTGGACTTCATCAACTATATTATTGTAGTAAAATGATGATCTATCTATGGACTAATATTGTGGATTTTGTACAAATTTACAGGAGGAGAATGCATTCAATCCTGCCCTGGCTGTACAGTCACAGTTTTTATTTATTTATTTCTAACACAGATCCATTTAGCGGGTCCTACAAACTATATTATTTGAATAATTTTTATCAGATTTATTCAAATGTAAAATATATTTTTTTCTAATATAAAACTACAAGTCATAGGTTTCAAACTTTTTTTTAAATTAAAATATTTTATTTTCATACTCAACCATTGATTTTTGTGGATTTATATAAGACAAACAGAATATACTTTTAAAAAATAAGTTTTTATATTTAAATAGATATGATTAAATAATTTAAATGATATAATTTATGGAAACCATAAAAGGACAGGTGTCAAAATTAAAAAAATATATATATATATATATTTTGACCACACCAAGGTGCATATTATCATGGTAAGATTGACTCCTTTCTCCATAAAAGATTCGTGCATGAATATGAGATTAACAAAAATTATTATAATTGGATGAACAGTTTTTTTCTTTAATACCAACGTGTATAGGTCTTTTAGAATACCGGACTACTACATTATGTTGAAAGTGACTTAAACCCAAAACATTCCGCACCTCAAGTGGACTCTTGACGGCCAAGCGAACCCTCATGAATTATCAACAAAGTCATTTTAAAGGTCTTCAAATTTCAACAAAGTCATTTTTGTGTGAAAAATTACCATTTTGCCCTTCTATTTTTTTTTTAGTCCATTTTACATTCGAACGAACTATTCGAAATTCATCTACTCTGAATTTTATGAACTCCGGGACTAATTTTAAGTGAAAATGGTATAGTTTTAGCCTTAAAAAATTGTACCAAAAAAATTAAGGAAAAATAACATTCATTCTTAATCCTTTTGGTACGATTTTTGAAGCTCAAAACTTTCCATTTTTACTTAAAATTAGTTTCGGAGTTCATAAAATTAAGAGTAGATGGAATTTTGATACCTTATTTGTAAAAATCGATTGAGAAACAACTTCTTTTGAAAATCTCTCTTTATAAGCTCATTCGTTCGGACTATTCCATTTTATATGTAATGGTTCGTTCAGACGTTCTGATCGTCCGAACAAATGCAAAATGGAATCTCTGTTCGTTTGGAACAAAAAAACGGAAGAGTAAAATATTAATTTCATCCTATTTTTTGAAATTGAGTAGATAGAGAAAGAAAAATCGGGTGTCTATATAGGTTGTCTTCTAATTACATTTTTTATACATATCACTTACTTAATTTGATGAACGACGATTGAAAACCCCACAACCCGAACGCACCCGACCAACACAGCCACATATTCAAATGTAGATATTTTATAACGGGCATCCATGATTCAGACAATATTGATGATATTCCATGGAAGAAATTATCCATTATCTATTGGTTTACTGTAAACTTGATATAAAACTTTTTAATAAAGATTATATTTACATTATTTTTCTCTCTATTATTTTTTATTATTTTATAAAATTGAATTGATATTCAATTTACACTCTCTGTTGGATCAAACCCAACTCATAAAGATCGGTAAAAAAAATTGTCTTTAAATTATATTCAAAATGATTTGTTCAAGTTAAACTTGACACACTTACCCAATTGTAGAATTTTCAATTTAATTCATTGACATCATTGAATAAATTCAATTCACAATAAATCATTTATGATAGGTAATTTCTCATCCACATCTAGATACTCAAAATAAATGTGTAGACTAACTTGTAATAATATTCTAACAAGGTGGGTTTCAGATAGATGGTTGGGATCATCCATGTGGCATGACTTTCAGACATGATATCAGAATAATTTAATAATTTTGAAGCTACGTGACACAATATAAATAATTGGTTTGAGTCATTTAAAGTCCGGGTTAGAGTCGAACTATTCAACCCAGCCTGAATTCCACATGTCATGTTTTTATACATAAAATGACATGAATTTAGCTTTTAGAATAACCAGTTTTAACGTGTTTGCCTATTTTATGTTTGTTTTAGTGAAAAAAAAAAATGAGACATTGATATAAGATTCAAAACTAAATACATGTAGTCTACAACCAGACTGTTTAGTACAATCATCTGCTAAATTAAAGTTGTTCCTTTGCTTGAATTCGACCAAAATCAACCCAACTTGCTTGGGTCGAAAATTAAGTACCATGGTTTCAGGGTTGAAAGCATAGTCATAGATATCCGTTAATATCGGGATATTTTTTAATTTTTGAATTTTTACCGGAATATTAATGGGAAAATCTCACAAAAAATATAATATTTTAAAAATAATAAAAATAGATTAAATTAAATACTGATAAAATAAAAAACTTAATATGAAATTTACCGAAAATATATAGGGATATTACCATTTATTACGTCTTTAATGAGAATTTATTAGAAATTTATCATCGCACCGATAATAAATACACGTTATTAACATTGTAATAGTATTTTGCCTATAAAAACGTGATAAATTTGAAAATACGGTCGATATTTGTGACATGGGTTGAAAGTAGCAGATGTCAATCAGATCAAGCTTGAGGTCAACCCGACCCGACTTGACCCAACTCAAGTTATACCCCAAGACAAAATTATATAAAAAGATAATTAAATACAAGAATGAAAAGATAATTCAAACAATTTTGCAAGGAGAAATGCTTTGGCGATCAGAAAATGTTACATGTGTTGATCTCAAAAGTTGTACAAAGTTATAGCTTACAAGGTAACGAGATACAAACAATAAACAGCTTCCAGATTGGAGAAGATATCCAACAAAAGTTACAATACGTATTAACAGAAGCACAGCAGAGATGGGAGCAGGTGTTGTATCCAGTCATTTGGTACAATACAAGATGCATTTCGTTGTCTGACCCACCCTTTTCTCTGGCCTTGGAGCAAGGATCAGTGGAAACATTCATTATACTAAGGTTTTGTGTGATCCATCAGATCAATCCTATGGACCCATTACCATTCTCCCAATGTTCTGCCTGTAAGGGTCTGCAGTATGATTTAAAGTCGGAATCTTGAAGCTAAAACTCCCTCCCAGGCCATCACTTGATCCATATCGGTCTCTGTGGTCTTCTGATAAACTTCCATAAAATGCGGAAACTGGGGCTGCTTGAATCAACTTACTACAACCAGAACCCGCAATCTCGATTTGGGTGTTGCCTTGCATGGTGCCAGGTGTTTGCTGCCGCTCGCTTGTTCTATTCTCAGGACTTGAGCCGATGCCAACACCTAGATCAAGGCTGAGTACCTTATTTTCATCTGATCGATCGAAACAGTGGGGCATGACCTTTACAGTGTCGTCTGTCCTCAGCATGCTGTTCAAAGCTGCTGACATGTGACTGTTAAGAGAACTAGAATTATTAGGAATAGTTGGTACTGCAGTGTCATGGCTACTAGTCCTCGCAGCAGGGACATCATGATTGTGTTTGCCCTCGTATGTGGTTATCACCGCCTTCGGATCATGTGATGCCCTCTCAACATGTTTCCTGACAGGGCACCCAGAATTTGTGCATTTGTAGTAACTCCTACATTGTACACGAAATTGGTAACAAAAATTAGAATCAGGTGAAATCATAAGATAAGTCTTATAGTCATGTGGGAATTTAATAGCTTTAAGCAACACTAAATAGGTCATCCAACAAATCTGGTAGGTCGAACAAACAATTTGGCTTTATGCTAGACAGATTAACAGTAATAGCCTCCTTCTTCCTTTGAAGCAACTCATTAGAAAGTTCAGAAAGTGAGGAAATAATTAAAAAGCCTACAATAGGATGCTGAGGTAATTAATGGGCCACAACTTAAAAGAAATAAATCCCACATTTCAAGATTATAGGGGAAATGTACTAGGGAGCAAAAACAAGTGTGAGAATGGCATGTAGAGAGATGACAGATTCCAATTGAAGTTAGGTTCAACAAGGGTTCAGTTTGTGCCCCTATTTATTTGTTTTGACCATTAACAGCTTCACATTAGAAATAGAATATAAAGTTCTTTGAGTTATCTGCAGATAAGGCAATTCTAATTAGTAACACCAGAAAACAGTAAAATATTAAGTTAGCAATGTAACAGAAACTTCTGAAGCAAATGGCTACAAATCAGAAGAACAAATACAGATATTAAGAATAATTTTGGTAGACTAGAAAGCAGGGATAATGGATGATTATTTGATAACATTGAAAGTGACTTAATTCCATCAAAGTGAGAAATTTTGATACTCATGTACAACTGCAGAACCAAATGAAGGACCTAATTTGGATATCGATAAGAGGATGGCCACCTGGTAGGTTTAGGCAAGCTAGTGGAATGTTGTGTGATGGAATGGTGTCACATGGATAAAAAGACATAATAAGACAGCACTTAAACCTGCAACGTTATGTGGACATGAATGTTGAGTGATGAAAAGAAACATAAATAAATTAACAGTGATAGAGATGTATATGTTAAAATGGATGTGTACTGTCACAATAAAAAGAGAAAATTACAAATTACAAATAAGTCCCATCTGAAGGTTAATTTGAGAAAGAAATGTAAGAATGTGATTTAAAATGGTCCACATAATCAGAAAAACCTGAAACAACGCACAAGAAGAATCAAAAGATTACAAGGCACTAGAAGACCAGGGAGGTCATTGAAGACGAGGGTTGAGGTGGTACAAAATAACAGACAGATTGTTGTATGACAGAGAATATGATGTATGATTGGTGGAATGAAAATGTAGAACAAGAAAATCCAACCCAAATAGGTGGAACACGTAACTTACTAATGATGATGATGAATAAATGAAACGTTATCAATTTGAATGTTTTCGCATTCTTTGTTAGAATAAGAAAATTAAAGCAAATTTTACAAACAGGCCGAGAAATTTTACAATCAGTACATCTATAACCTAGTGAACTCGAGAGTAGAGGACAAAGTGGCATAGAAATCCGACCACTTTTTTCCTGAATGCATGCTGCTTAAATTCTCTGCAGAATGTCAACCATCCGTCCAACCAAAATGCATCTGTTTTTTGGAAATGCTTCTTGGTGAAGAATGTCCAAGTGAAACAGATAAAGCCAAATATAGAAAACAAAGCGATAGAGCATGGATTGGAGATATTTCTCTTTTTCTTCAATAAAAATCTATCGCTGGATTGGAGATATTTCTCTTTTTCTTCAATAAAAATTGGCATTCTCTCTACTTGTTATTAATGTTAAAAGGAAACTAGGGACTACAATGTAGAACATGAAAAAGAAGAAGCATATATATGATGATCATTTGAGCATCAATATCGTTGTCATCATCAAAATATATACAAAATGCTTTTATAATGATGAATTGATCAATGGTACAAAATCATAGATGCATATTGTGAACAAGACCAAGCAAAGGTTGAATTCATCTGAAACGTCTTTTCAGATCACTTCTACCACTTTAGGTCCCACACTTGTAGATGAATGGCATAGCAATAACGTTCAGGGACCTTTTTGAATGAACCTATTATGCAAATATGCAACTTCACTGCTTTGAGATTCAATAAGAGCATCCATAGCTGCAAATTTACAGCAAAATAGACAGAAATCGACTTAATGTTCAAAGACCGAAGAATGATAGACTGTCTCCAAGTCAAACAGTATATGGCAAGAAAATCAAGCCCCTCAAAGATGCCTGATGCTTGCGAAGTCCCACACCACTACCTGAATAGTAAAGCTCCAAAGATGGAGAAAAATGCCTATAAATGTAATAGGAAATGATTTTGACACTGATGGCAATAAGACAGTACCACCACTGTCAATGACCATGTTCACCTATATGACCAAAAAATCCGCACCTAGGCCCCACAAAGCCTTTTGATATGTACAGGTGACAAGTGATGCGCTTGAAGTAGGATCAAAATGGCAAATAAGAGAATTGTGGGAAAAAAGTGGTTGCTTCAAGGCTGCACATAAACAATTCACCTCACATGACATGTAAAAGAACATTCTTCACATTCCATCTCTACTACTATTGGTGTTGGATTTCATAAAAGCCAACACAACCAATTCTTTGTTAACAATTCACCTACAAGCATGAATTCCTTTTGGTCTGTGTTGATGAAAAAATCATTTAGGAAATGACGAAAAAGCCATTTTTTTCTTTTGTCAAGAGGTTCTCATAATGGCTTTTCATATAAAAGATCTTGGTCATCTCACTTATTTCTTTTTTTTATTGGAAGGAAACAAAAAATTTATTGAAACTAAATCGAAGTATAATAATGACAGGCCCAGCAAGAAACTGGCCTGAAACAGAGACAAAAACGAAAAAAAAAAAAAAACCCGCAATATTAAGTCAATGACATCCAGCTTCCACCAAACTGGCCAGTATCAATGCCTGAAAAAGAATCTAAAAATAGCCCATTAGATGATGTTCAAGCTGACTTACGAATCACAACCTCTAACGATGCAGCTTGTCTTCAAAATTTCTTCTATTTCGCTCCAGCCAAACAAACCAAATAATGGCCAAAGGGGTCATTTTCCATGAGCTTGACTTCTGTTTGAAAAAGGACCCAAACTCCATCCAGAAAAGAGAGCTGGATGAGGAGGAATTTCCCATGCAATCGAGAAAAGAGAAAGGAAATAGGACCAAATGAACACAACAAAGGGGCAATGAACAAACAAGTGACCAATGAATTCCTCATTCCTCCTCCAAAGATGGAAAATATTGGGGGTGGAAATAGGTTGTCTATTGTCAAGGCCTTATTAAGAGAAGCTACCCAACAAAAAGACTTTACCTCCAAACGGCTTTAAAAGGGGAAAAAAAAGAAGTCAGAGGGTTAGGTTTTACTTCTTTTTTTAGAGGTAATGTTAAAAATTTCATTAATAAAAGAGGTAGTACAAAGGAAAACAAAACAAACTGAAAACATCAAAAAAGACAGTCTAACAGAGTTCGACCAAAAAAGAGAACAATCTGTGCAGTAGGTTTAACTAACGATTAGTTCTCCATGAATCATGGCAACTTAACAAGGAGTTGATCTATTTGGCTCAAATGGATGGCACGAGTCTTATTGACAGCTTGGTGGATTTAAATGTCAAATTTCACAAAGATGATCCAATTTTTTAAACCAACTTTATATCACTCAAGGTCATTAGACCATTTAGTGTCTTAAATATTGTGATCAATTCTTATTTTCTCCTTGACATCACTAAATGGCTGTTGTTTTCTGCATTATTTGTTATCTGAAAGACACCATAGAGCCTGGTCTCTTCGTTCCATCTGACATTTCACATCATCTACAAGCATATTCAATATACCACACATTGCTGGTTTTCTTTCAAGCATTCTTTAATATAATGGAAATGTAAGAAGGAAAGGCATGTATGCAAATGTCCAGAGAAGCCAAATATCAAGCTATGTCCTCTGTTTCTTTGAAGCATTAGCAAGCAACAATAGAATCATGGCTAACGGCATGGAGTTCAACCACCAAGAACTAACAGGTTGCCCTACCCCAACCTATATAATGTTGACAGGCAGTGATAGCTGCTGTGCAACAAAATAGAAAAGGGGAAAAGCTTTTTACAAGATCCTTTAGTTGATTATCTGAACATAAGCCGGAAGTAGTCCAGATTGACACTAGACATTGGCTGTCACCTACAAGAATTATGGTCTAGCTACAAATTTGGTTGGCAGTAAAAAATCTAAACCCAAGTTCACCCTAACATAGCACAATCAGGCCCAAAATTCATGTAAAAGGTCAGTAGCTGAAAGGAAAATATCTTGACAAAGCTATGTAAGTTGGTGGATCTGCATTCTTTTAAAACAAGATCAGTTGATGAACCAGGGAGTGAAAATGCAAAAACTACAAAGACGACAGAATTTTTTTTTCCACACATCTCTACACATTAAATAGGACCAAATCCTCTCTCATACTATCTCAAAAAATGTACAGAACTGTTACTCAGTAATACTGACACACTTGGAAAAAATACAGAGAGAGAGAGAGAGAGAGAGAGAGAGAGAGAGAGAGAGAGAAATGAGTGCTTGAGTGATCATAGATATTTTTTATTACTGTCTGGTTTATGGCTAGTTGAACTGCAGATTACTACATCCAACTGCAGGGAAAATAGCTTAAATTGGCAAAGTAACTATCAATGACACACCCTGAAGTGGGGGAAAAATGAGTGATTAATTGTGCAAGTATAAAGTCACTATTGATCACTCACAGACACACACACACACACACACACACACACACACACACACACACAGAGAGAGAGAGAGAGAGAGAGAGAGAGAGAGAGAGAGAGAGAGAGAGAGAGGGGGGAGGGACAGAAATGATATTTCTCTGGTGCATAGCTAGTTAAACTGCAGTTTACTACATCCAATTGCAGTGAAAATAGCCTACATTGGCCATATAGTTATGCTAGCTTGCTTCATTTTTTAGTGATTTATGCAAATTCACAATGCACAGAGGGTTGGAGTAAACATTTATCTGTGTTCCTTTTATATCTTTATTTTGACATCAGTGATATGCAGGTATAATGGTGCAAGACAATAGACTTACTCAAATTATTTTTAAGACCTACCAAACTGCCTCATTGTGAAAAGTTTCAATGGTCACAACTCCTAAATAGAAAAGGATAGGATCTAATTCCTTTAGCAAAAATTCCCCTGATTATTTGCAATTACCCGATCCTTGAACACCACAACACTGAGTACTGATTGTACTGAACATAGCTCTTTCTTGTTCTTCGAAAAGATACCCAAAGTAGCAAAGTAAAACAACAAAAGAATTCAGATTGATGACAAGTTAAATGATCTCATAACAAATGGAAGAGGACTATTTCCAGGTTTTTAGTGGTGTATGCACATCAAAGAAATAAATACACACTTTTCAGAATTTTCAAAAATCCAATTTTGGAAATAGAACAATAAATCAAAGAACAAAACAACAGAATGTATTTATTTTATCCAAGATACCAACACAAACCTTGGATTAGGATTCCCTTTAACAACTTTCTGCCCATATTTGCGCCAACGGTATCCGTCATCCAGGATATCAACTTCACTCAGAGTTTGTACAACAACACGTGGCTCCCGGGTTGCTTTAACCATTGAAGTGACATCTATACCACCAATATCTGTTTTCCTGCTACCATTTTCACAGGATTTTGCTGTTAGTATTTATATTAACGAACCTTCTCAGGTAAGTAAGAAAATAAACAAATTCTATACATATTATCAAATTCTAAATAAATTTAAAAAAAAAACACTTGACCTAACACGCCTAGCTTTGGTTAATTCAAAACAATTACTATGACACCCACCACTGTTGATGAATGATACCCAAAATGTCCCTCGCAATCCTAGATTCCTACCATCCTATTTTTCCTCATCAAATGTAGATATGGAAATTATTTTACATCCATAAGACACCAGTCAGACAGCTAGGATCATCTACTATGGGAGATAATTAGACCATGGCTCATAGTGGTGTACAATGAAGAGACAACCCCTTGAACAGATATATTACCAAAAGGAAGGGTCCACCTGTACCATTGGTGGTTGATCATAAACCCATTAGATCTCTAGATGATTCAGTGTATATAAACTTCTAGCTCATATACAAAACTTATAACCCTATAAAAGCTTAAGGAACTTCATCTTTCCCAAAAAAAAAAAAAAACTTAAGGACCTGCGCTTAAACTCCGGATCATCATCATCATCAACATCATCACCGATCTTGTTGGATCGTGCACCAACACCTTCTATATCATCATCACTTGGAGAAACAGGAGAATGTTCAGGGTTAGCACTTGGTCCGATCTGGTGGGAGAGCTGTCCATGTGTATTCATCGACTTGTCTGCAAAAGGTAGCATGTTACATATTATTTCCCAGAAATTCATTACTAAATGGATACTCAAAAGGAATATTAGGATGCTCAATGAAGATAAGAGTGGTTTTCTTTCACCAGAAATAGCATAGACAGTAGCCTAGAAGTTCCACATTAACAGGATAAAATCAAACAGTTGTCATCATCACTATCCAATAAGGAATTTCCCATCTATGATAGGTCCCATCAGTTGAACAATTACAATCACCAAGAGGACCCCATAAGTCCAGCTGGTAGCATGAAATTTTTTTATGATCACGCACTTTATTATTTCCTCATAGGAAGTATCATCCTAAATTCAATTCTTAAAATTACCTTCTGCACTCATTAAAGAAGAAAACCCATCAGACCGTTCTTCTGTTTGATTGGAAAGGATTGCACCAAGTGCTAATCGACGACCAGGCAGAGGCTTCGGATGATCATGGGTGCCCTTATAGATAATCTCCGTAACATGCCCATCATGAGAGCGTTCTAATTGCTTTTTTACTTGGCAGTTTGGATGTGTGCATTTGTAATAGCTACGTGGAAATTCACTTCCCTTGACATGCTTCTGCCCATACTTTCGCCAGTTATAACCATCTTCTGATGACTTATCAACTAAAGCCAAAGGACCAGTCCCTTTTTGATCAGATAGAATGGATTGAGTACAACCATCTGACCCCTGTTTTGGATGTGATTCATTGGGGATGACTTCAGAAGATGCCCTAGCCATTGAAGTAGCCATGTAAACTGGTGGAATTGAAGCTGATATAGATAGAGAGGACTCATCTGAAGAGTCTCTAACATTCCCCAAAGTTACTGGAGGTGAGGATGAAAATTTCTGTTGTTGGAATTGTCCTTGGACTTGTGCAAATGGTTTGATTTGCTGGTAATCTGAACCAGATGCCTAAAATGGAAAGAAAATAGCTGTCATGCAAGTATAATATGTAGGCCTGCTCTGATTCTTATTCATCAAAAATATAAAACAGCAATTTCATGACATTAGTATTACCACTCTTCCCACATGCTCCCATGCCCCCAACCCAACCCCCAAAAAGGAGGAGAGAACAAAAGGACGATCAGTCCAGATGGATGATGTGGGAAAATAACATGCACACCACGTACATAAGGAGATGGTTCTGAAGTTTGAATACACACATGATAGCACATATATCAATCGTATGCAGACACATATTGAGGTGGTCTTGAGCACACACAAATTGAGATGGTTTTTGAGCCCTCATATTTGAACAGGAAATAAATAACTTTGCAGCAAAACAATGTCTTTCAAAGATAAGTTAGAAATGTTGTACAGTGGTTTTCCCTCTTGATGTATCATCGACACCTCAGAGAACAAAAGGGTGACCAGTCCAAATGAATTATGTGGGAAAATGGGTAAACCACCTTTACCCTAGATATCTGTGTTAATAAGCTTTAATCAGAATAAGGCGACACCGACATAAAAAATAAGCTGATTGTGATGACTGCCAAGGTCAAGCAGGCAGTCTTCCGCTACAAAGGGCTTCTGTAGTTGACATGTAAATATAGGAAAGCTTTGTAGATAAACCAGGTCTTCCTTTGGAATGACCAAAACAGTCAAACTAGGAAAGCATTGTAATTTAAACCTAGCACCCTCTTAGGCAACTAAAATCATCACCTACATATCAAATAAGTCTAACCATGTCACACTGATTGATGAACCAAACTTAGATCAAGCATATATATTTGAACTGAGAAACCAAGACCGGTATGCACAGCATACATAGCTATTAGGCAACAAGAAGGATGTGCAGTAAATTGAAGGTCTGATTCATGAATAGTCACCTACTTCTCCAAAAACAAGTTTCATACTCCCTCTCAGCCAGCATATTATAAATGTAACTGCATATTCTACTGCAATTAACAGAAAGCACAGCCACACACCACTTTGTGCAGACTCATGTCTGAAGTCTCATCAATAATACTAATCTAAGAGGTTATTCTACAAAAAAAAAGTATACAACCATATCTATTTCCAACAAAACGGAAACCAAAATTTTCAAGAAGGTATAAAGTAATTCTAATCAGTCCCTATAAATCCCACCGTTCTTAACCAAAGAACCCAAACTTCAGTAAACATTCTAATCATATGCACAAGTGGAACCTACATCAAGACACGTCACTCCCCTCTCTCTCTCTGTTTTCCTTCCAAGGATTTTCTTGAAAATCCAATCCATAATGTTCTACAAATTCCCTAAGCTTGCTTCATTAGATTCCCATGCACCCACCCTACAAAACCTTAAAAGTACACAAGCACATCTTTCTTCTTATCTTGTAAAACTACCTAAATACCTGCAAGACTCCTTCCCTCTAGTAGCCATCAAAAATTAAAGTTTTAAATCAATATGACAGGGCATCTCTTTTTGTCGAGTAATTAACCCATACAACATTTTCCCATTAAAGCATATTACTATTGAAAATTTCTTCTTCTTCTTAAATGGTAAAATAACTAATACCCAAAACATTTTGTGGTTACAACAGTGAGCACCTTCCAGTTGTGGACAGGCTCTAGTCACCTTAACTTCCAAATTAAAAATAGCTTAGTAAATTCAAATACTCAAAATACTGAAATTCTATTTGGAGAGGGTAGCATCCATATCAAACTAAACTCAGTGGCTTTTCTTTTTCCAATATACTTGGGTGCTCTTGAAAGGAAATTAAAAGTTCTCCATCCTATGGCACCTGGCCCTTTTTGCTATTATATGGAGTATTTAGTGGGAGAGGAACAACAGAGTCAAGGCGAAGAATGCTGCTTGGGCTACACCACTCTAGAGTTCTAATCCTTCTCAGTTTCAGACATCCTCAGAGCTTGGAATTATATGTATTGGCCTGCAGTAGTGTTTTTAGTTTCTTTTTTTTTCAGCTTGTAGTTCCTTTTTTTGGTGTTTTGCTTCTCTCCCGGATTTCCTTAGGAGCTTTTGTTGGGTGGTTGTTTATTCAGTTCCTCTTTTCTCCCTGTTCTTTTGGCATGGCTTTGCTGCTTAATGAAGTTGCCATTTCAAAGGGGAAAAAACCATATTAAACTAAACATATTTTAGGAAGAATTATTCTTAAGATCAATCCAGTTCTTGATTTAGGATTTATTTAGTATATATATCATATTATCATGTAAACTTCACCCCAAAGGTATCGATGGGAGAAAACAGTCCCTTTTTTTTTAGAGGTAACAAGAAAATTTCATTAATAAAGAGAAGAAATACAAGGGAGAACATAACAAGCTGAAAACATCAAAAGAGACGGTCTATAAGAGTTAAACCAAAAAACAAAACCAACTGTACACAAACACATTACATCAAAAAAGAATCAAGCATCATGCAAATAGTTCCCCAAAATTCTCCTTCAAATATAGAACACCCCGGAAATTAAGTAGTGGATTCCATTTTTGGCAAGCAAGTCTGCCACACCATTAGTTGTGCAACTAACTTGAACAAAGGAAACATCCGATCCCGATGCTAACGCCCTGGTTTCCCTTGCTATGATAATCATTCTCCAGAGAGATTGCTTTAGCCCCTTGGCCCATTTAATTGTGTTTGCCGAGTCCTCTTCAATCACTAATGAACCATGTATGTAGACTTTCGAGATGATCAATGCTCTCCTGATGCTAAGGAGTTCTGCTTCATTTGAATCCCTAACGCCTACCGATTCTGTGAAAACCAACGAAGTTAGTTCATATGGTTCCTAAGGACACCACCTATTCTTGTTGATCCCAGTTTCCCCTCGAAGCTCCATCAACATTAAATTCATGACACCTTGTTGAGGACACCATGTAACAAAAGGTCTAACAATCCTACCAACTCCACTTAAACACCCCTCCCATGACACAAGGAAATCAATGGGTTTAAGCCCCTTAAATTCTTTTCCAAAATAAGAACCACATACACAACCTCCATTTTGCCTTTAGAAAATATAACTTTCCTTCAAATATTCTAGAGTTCCTTTCTTTCCAAATAGTCCTAAAAGACCGTAGGTGGAACCGTATACCACGCGATCTTCTGCCTAGGACTAACCCCAATATAAACCACGATCCCACTACCCCAACACAAGTTCTATCGAAGACCCAATCAATGTCAAAAAGGTTCACAAAATTTAGCCATAAATGTCTAGCAAAAGGGCAACTAATAAAAAGATGCTCAACATCCTCCTCCAAGTGGCCACAAAGGGGAAACTAAAATTTCTCCATCCCCAGCAAACCTCTCTCGTCTTGAGATTCATCCTAGTTAGAACCTTTCCTTTCAGGGTGCACCACATAAAAGACTGAACCCTAGGTGGAGCAAGTCCTTTCCAAGCAAAGGTTGACGTAGAATCCATGTTGTGTTGCCGGTGGAAAAACAAGTCCACCATGGACCTGACTGAGTAGATACTCGAAGAATCACCCGACCACACAAGTTCATATGCATCTCCTAAAGATAGCGGGAATTCTCCTCGTTGGGTTACTAAATCATCTCTACTCCCATTCTCAAAGGATCTCAATTGTCACCTGAAGTCCAAGAACCAAGATAAGTGATTGCCCTCTATTCTATAGCAGTCCTGCACCAAGGCGGACTTGTTCCTAGCTATTTTGAAGTCTAGGGAGAAAACAGTCCTTTCATGCTATATTCTATAAGTTTGGTGGTTGTAACAAAGAAAATGTAACTTTTGGTGGATGAGGACTTCTTTAGCCATTTAGTGATCCCATCCTATAACTTCAAGCAATAATTGCAAACAAAGGGTTATTTGATCCAAACTAAATAAATAGAGCTGTCTCACTAGGTAGCTTATTTTTGCAGCCTTCCATTTATGTGCAAGTAGATTGGTTTTCGTCAAAATTGATACTGATCGAAACAATCAAGATGATTACAGTGCAGAAAGGCAGGAAAACACAAAAAGGAAGCCTGTGTAATGCACCTACTGTGCTTTGGAAGATCCCGTAAGTAGAATGTGTGGTCCATTACTCCATTTCATTGTTTTGTCATTCCTATCTGCAATTTGGACTCCTTTGAATGCACTTTTTCAAGAAAAAAACGTTTTTTCTTTTATATTAGATGACATGGTAATGATCACTGTTCCAATGTGCATTTTCGATGAGAGAGAGAGAGAGAGAGAGAGAGAGAGAGCACATGCTTAAGCATTGATTCCTTGTGCACAATATTTACACCCATCAGAGAATTGTGATGGCGGCAATTACCAAATGTCCTAGTGGAGATAGGCTTGAGCCAGAGCCTGATCCAGTGTGGGGCTTAAACTCAAAGTCACGGGAGCTTCCTTCATCACATGAACTGTTATTAGGAGTGTCCCTCGGCAAAGAGAGTGAGTCAGACCCAAGAGAAACATGTCTACCCAGAGGCATAGAAAATGAACCAGTAGTTGGTGAGGGCTCGGCCTGCAAAAATAGTAGATGATTAAAAGGGGAGAAAGAAATGCAACAAGGTGATGCCTAAGAAATAGAATGTTATTACATGCCACGTATATGGAAAAAACAGGTATCTTCAAGTTTGTTTCTCACCATAATGGTATAAATCTTCACGTTTGTTTCTGGCAATAACAGCATAAACTCATAGAACATCACATTATAGAACTACAAGTCCAATGCAAGCACTTATTCTAAAAATAAAAAATCAAGAAAGTCAATAACACTAGATAACCGAGTCAACACAGGGATAACACAGCATTTATGTGTTGTGGGAAGATGGGGTGGGCAGTTTCAAAAAAAAAAAGATCCTTCCAACTAGTAAAATTGAACAGAAGGAATATAAGAAACAATGCAGAACCAAATAACTCTACAAAGCAAAACTGTACAATTTTAATAATACGACCAAAAACTTTCTGAGAGTTGTGATTACTATGTACGGGCTTCAAAGGATAGAGAGAAGAGAAGATAACCTTAGATATCTAATTAGTGGCCACTGATGCAAATGTTGAGCCTAAATTATGTTCATCTTCAAAGCATATGAAGGTCTCTTGAGTTCTTAGTTTGAAGGGTTTTCATATGTGGATGTTAGTAAGATGTTGAAGGCCATATTTGGGACTAGAAGATGAGAACTAATTAGAACATCTTTCATAAGAGGGAAGGCATCATAGCTCTTACCATTATACTAACAAAATCCTTCGCTAGCATAAAAAATAAAATAACAAAAAAATCAGTAACCTTGAACTTGTCCACTGATTGAACCATCAGAGAGAAATCAGATGGCATCACAAAAATCATCCAGTAGACTTCAGCATTGGTGGAGATGCATAAAATGATCCTATCTTGGTATAACCAATCTCTGTGACATGGAAATTTAGGCTAGTTTAACAGGTTTAAGAGCTTCAGAGACTCATTTCAGGGTGCACACAAGCAAAGATGGTTCCTCAAATACCATATCTCAGACAAAACACTGAAGTTATTAACTACATTCTCTTGAGAAATCCCACATTTTTCTATTCAACACGCTGACAGAAGTTAATTCTTTAGTCAATTCCCTCTCAGAAGAAGCCTTGTCCCACTGTCCTAATCTTGACATGGAAAGGGCTCTTTAATTGTACCACCTTAATGACTAGCAGTACAGCACATTTATTTTCAAATACTCATTTCCCTCAATTTGATGACTGGTGCATGCTCTACTTATTTCAATTTTTAACAAATTAGTATTTTTACTTACTAAAAAAAAAAGACATGATGGTGATATTGATACCAAAAACCATGCTGATGAAAACTCACCCACAAAATGATATGTAGGAGACTCATCTCAGGCCATTGAAAGCGGTACCCAGTTCCTTTTGAAAAAAAAATTAAAAAATAAAGAACCCGTACCCACTAACTACTATCTGAACTTACTAAAAATCATGGATTCTTTATTGGCCTTTCATCAGGTTTGCAGGACCATGAACTTGGTCAATATCTTCTTGGAAAGGGACTCTCATCAACCAACAGTAGCCTAAGTAATGGAAGCAACCATTCTTAGCACCTGGTTTGGTAGCCTGAAATCCTTCATGGAGTCACGATTCTGTGGAATTAGAGGGCATGAATAACAGTTGAAAATCCACATAATTCTACGTATCCCATTTCCACTATAGAATTCTGAGCTAGCAAACAAGCCCTGGACGTTTATAGAGATTCTAAAATTTAGTTGGTAAGCCACTCACGATCCCAACCAAAAAATGGAGTTCCTTAATTGCATAGAAGGGTGACCTACTCCCGTTTGGATTCTAAAACTAATACCCAACCTTTTGTCACGTTTCAAAGCAGAAATTCTCTACTGAAATCCTCAAAACCGAGACATTCTCTACCTTGAGTAGATAGATTTTCGTAGTTTAGAACTTCAGATGCACCGAGGTATTCAATTTAGCTGAAATCAAAGCGTAACCTTCTCCAAATAAAATCAAAGAAACCCTTGATCCTACCGCTCTATTTGGATGCATGGAAAAGCTGAGCTGTTTCCAATAAAATAACCATTCTTTGACCAAAACTAAACCATGTTTCCCCAAAAATAAATGGCCATTTACCAGGAAATTAATTTTTTGGACGGGAGTCTAGACGCCATAAAAATCAAAGAATGGGAGAAATCAAGCGCCAAACCTTTTGACCAAAATTACTGAGACCTGGAGTGCAAATTTTCAAAACAAAAATGGGGAAATTGAACCAAAAGACAAACCTTGGCGTTAGAGAGCAGGACCGGGGAGTCGAGCAGCGTGGTGGGGCTCAAACCGGGCGGAATCGTCAAACAAGGAGATCGCGTAATCGGGAGCCTAGCTGGAGACATGGATTTATACTTTGCAGGGTTTGATCCGACGGTGGACAGCGCTCTGAGATCGGAAGCATCTCTTTTCCGGTCTTCGTCTTCTAGGAAACCGTTTCCGCCATGGAAACCCTCGAATCGAAGCTCGGGAGCTAATGGAGCTGAAACTGGATTTTGGTTTCCAGGGTTTTGGAGTTCTGAGCTCGGATTCTCCGCCATTAGCGATTGAAAGAGAAAGGGAGCGAGGGAGGGGAGTGGAGGGAGAAGAAGATGGAAAGAATATTATGGGCTATGTAGTGATTGCAAGGGGCATTCTCGGTATTTACATATGAGCTTCTCCTCTGCTGTAGTTCTGTGACTCTGGAGTATGGATGTACAACGAACGAAATTCTTTTTTTTTAAGTGATTGGCCAAATATATTATATTTTAATGAGTGGGGTTTCTTTTATCAATTTGCTAGGCAGATGGTAGAAATTGGTAATTACAATATTTTATTTTATTAGATATTGATGTTTTTGGATTTGTCCTTTAAACCACTTATTTAGATATGGTGGAAAATATATATATCGATTTTTTTTTAATTTATGTCTTGGAAAACAGCAGAAAACTCTCACGGATGATATTAAGTGCCCTTGGACACACCAAGTAAAGCTGGAGTCGAACCTATCACCTCCCACTTCCAACAGAGAAGATTATCAGTTGAGCTACACCATGTTGACTTATTATTGAAAATATCAATATTCCTATTATTTTTCATAAAAAACAAATGTCATTATAATAAAATTGACATAAATATTTTTGATAATGATCTTATATTCTTTATTATTGAAATTTTTAAATTTCCATGCTAAATTACTAGCCAAATTAAAATCTTTATACATTTTTTATTTTTATTATGGATTAATTTGTATTTCTTTTACACATGTTTAATGATTAAAAATAGAGTGATGCTTTGAGTGAATTAAGCTTTAAACTTTTAAATTAAGAGTAAAAATAATTTAATGAGCGTGTCATGTTAGAATTGAGTAGATATAAAAATTTCATTCTCATTAAATACTTAATCTCTCAAGTCATAAGTGAAAGATAAGGGCAACTGATATGTCATAGTTGACCAAATTAAAGCATCTTTGGTTAAGAAAAGCGGAGAAAACACTAACTTAAGATCAAGGGATGAAAAAAATTTCTATAGTATTAATAGTAATTTGAATTATTATATAATTTTATTGTAATTATTTCCATATGGATAACAAAGCCTGAAAGCATAAAAAAAAAATTAGAAATTAATATAGGACTCACTTGGACCCTACAAACAACATTTCTCTATTTAATTTGAACTATTCTAAGATGATCTCATTTCATTAGATTGACATCTATTTAAAATTATTTATATTTTAATTATTGCTTTTTAATCTCTTAAAAATCATTTTTTAAGTCAAAGATTTTTTTTAAATCAAATGAACTTTTTTTATGAATAACATCATATTAAATTTTTTTTAAATATGTTAATTCTCATACAGTAAGATCCACCCATGTAGATAGATGAATTTGCTGAAGTGAGAGGTGCAGATTCGAGCCCCTATGGCCTCATCTGGTATGTCTAAGGATAGTGAATGTCATCTGTCGGAGTTTTACGTTGAATTTCCAAGGTAAATGAAAAAAAAAAAGTGTTGATCATGAGCAATGTCATCAAAGTAAATTTGACTTTGTATATTAATTAAAGCAAATTGCATAAAATTATTTTAGATTAAAACATTTATTATTAAAGTAAAATTATTTCACAAATATTAGATATTTTTACACCCAATTAAATAGTTAGAAGAAGTTGATCTTCAGTGAGTCAATTTTGGATATAGTTAGTCCTTAGAGCTATTTAGACTTAATATTACATAAACTCCACTTGCGAACATTATACCCGGGCAAAACTCATGTTCAAGCATTTTTCAGATTTTTCACACTTTGAATTATAACTTGGACAATTCTAAAAAGACTCATATTTATTTTTCACTGATTAAATAATAATATTGTATGAAATTTAAAAAAAAAAATACATCATTTCATCAATAAAAGAGAGTGAAATCACTACCATTTATTTTAGTTGTCCAAAAATTGATCTCATTTGTCAAAATAATATGTCATGGAAGGATTCTCCTATACACCACCCAACTCCAACCCAAAAGGGGTTGGAATGAACGTGCGGATATTAAAGTTTACACATGCCTCCAAAATTATCCGTGTTTTAAGAGGCCTGGACACCTTAGTTATTAAAAAAAAAAAAGTACATAACCCAATGTCATATAGCATTTATAAGAAAAAATATATGTCAATATACATCTTTTTATATGTCATGACCTTGATCCGAATCCGACCCGTATAATATTTTTCGCTCTAGACCCACACATGCCTACACAACTTTCTTTATATTGAGCCTGGTCCAACCCATAGGCTCAAAACGCGTTATATTGAATTAGGGGTGAGCACTCTCTTATATACCCCTTCATTTTTAGCTTATGGGCGCTCAACCATCCTTTGGCCGTGGGTTGGACCGACTAGACCTGTTGATCGGACCGACAATGGCCCATTTCTCTATTTCTGGCCCTATTGGGGCCGATCTTTGAGGGCCGTACATTACTTGACAAAAAATTAAATATAAATATATTTTGTTATTACTGATAGAACTTTTTTTTCTTATTTAATACATAGAAATTTGACTTTATTTAGACATTGCTGATAAAACCATGTGGGTATGCATCAAAATAATAATAAAGAATTATGCCATTTTTTTACAATTATATCCTTACATAAACAGCTAACTACATAAAAATAGAATTAACTTTTTAACAACTGACTAATTTAAAATAATTTTTTATTGTTGAGGCTGTGGGGCATTTATCAATACTTGGCTCCTTAAATGTTCCATTTTTGAAAATCAAGTGAAATGAGCAGTTCCCTCGTCTCCTGCCAAAAATGTAAATTTTATAGAATGACTCGCTATTGGAAATTTAATGGTATTGGTTACACCTTTCCCTCACGTTATCTATAGCTTTAAAAAATCTGTTGTCCCATCAAAAGAGAAGTCTCACCTCTGCTCAGCTGATTCAATTTCTACTTGTTACCTGTTTCCTTATCACAATTATTGAGACCCTTTAAATATTTTTTTAATATTTTTCAGTTATTGTCCCAAATAATTTATTATATTTCATTATCTAATAAAGGTCCCTCTTCTACTTAAAAAATACGCCAACTAAAATAGAAGTAAATTTATTTAATAACATAATTTTATGGATATACGATACCCGCCCAAAAGGCCAGAGATTTTCTCAAGGGCACTTTGTGAATGCATACACAGATTTTAGCGTGATGTCCATTTTGCCCTTCACATATCATACCGAAAAAGTTTGGAATGTCAGAAATTGGCTCACCAATCGGATCCTTTACTAGTTTTTTGCGAGTCAATTTACTGTTCACGGGAGATTCGAAGAGCCAATTTTACTGTTCACGAGTAATCCAGTGAGTTGATTTTACTCTTGGCGAGCCGATTTCTAACATTCATATTGTTTTACATTTTTAGTACGGCAGGTGAAGGGCAAAATAGGCATCACGGTAAAATCCGTGTCTATATACATAAAGTACCCTTTGGAGGATCGCTCACCCACCTAAAAGCCTCGTATATTAAGTAAATTCGAAAGGAGTTGAAGCTAAGATTTTTAGTCTAACTCAACCATCCAATGCGAGCAAAAGAATTTTTTTTCAAATTTTAGCTACGTATTTTCAAGGGCAAAAAAATCTCAATTTCACGCACCAACTTCACACTAATCAAATCAGAACTACCCTAATTGAGATGAATCTGCCTCAACAATTGGAGTTTTTTCTGCTTAATCAAGATTTTTCTCTTGTATTCTCGTGAGTGAATGAATGAATGATGAATTTAATTTTTTTTTAAAATAGATAGTTGTGATTTGATAAGATTAAGAGTGAAAATAATAATAATATTTATTCATGGCTAGAGGAGAAATATATATAGTATCTAATTAATGAAAAAACTAAAGTTTAAAAACACTCACGTGCATCAACTAAATTTTACCATTTTTAATACTGCCTCGGTTCCAAATTAGTTGTCTTATATGGATTTTGGAGTTGTCCCAAAATAGTTGTCTCATTGTATTTGAGTAGTATAATATATGTTGAAAATGAATGAGATCACATGAGTGCTGATTTTATATAGAGAGTTTTTTAAAAAAATAAGACGGAGGGAGTATATTTTGCTCTGAACCTTTTTTTAGTGGCTTAATTCCAATTAATGAAATGTAAAGATTCTTATAATAATATAAGAAACATCAAGAGAAGCACTTATAATAGTTTGTAGTGCTGAAGTGGAACCTTATTCGAATAATGGTTCTAATATTTTTATATGGAACATTCCCACAACTTAAGAAAAATAAGAATTAATCCACTAAACTTTTGATAACTTGATTCCTTTAATCCACTAAGGCTTACTCTTCTTATTATGTGATAATTAGTTAACCATTTAGGTTCTAATCCTACTTTTCTAGTTTTACTGTCACTGTTTAGGTGGCAAAATCACCAAACGAAGTGACTGTTTAGCCTCCCATGTGTTGGGATAATGGCACCAAACAATTCATAATTAGCTTATTACTTTTTATCCTAATCTAAAGTATCTCTTAATTTTTTTATTTTTTTTTATAATTATCTATGCTAATTTACTCAATATAAATTAGCAGCAATAACATTCTTAATTGTTCAGCCGAAAATTTCAAATAACGACTAAAAGTTTTAGGTCCATATCTAGACAAAAAAAATTGTGTTGGCCAAGATTTGTAACGGGTGTTTGGCTTTAATTAATATAGGAGTGTCCATTTGTCTAAACTCAGTCTAAACACAACTAAATAAAAGGTAGTCATTTAGACACTCTACTTTTGTGCTAAGAAACACCCTTTTTTCGAAATTTATTGTGAAATTATCATTTGCCCTTTCGATGTGCATTTAGACAATGAAAGATTTTTCAAAATCGAAAGAGCAAAATGATAATTTCATTCTAATTTAAAAAAAAAAAGTGTCTACCTGTAAAAAAAAAAAAGTAGAGTATCTAAATGGTCACCCCTAAATAAATGAGCTTAAACAAGATTTTTGTACGACGGATTGGGATCACACTTTTACTAAAAGTCTATCAAAGCATGTTGTGCTTTTAGGCCCATTTATTTTTTATATTATATACATATATCACAAAGTCATATTCATTATCATTTTTAATTTTTAATTTATATATATATATATATATATATATATATATATATATATATATATATATATATATATATTAAAATGAGACTTAAAAAGGTATCATTTATTAAAATTTCATCTTAAAAATCAATATTTAGTCACTCAATCTTAATGGTCAAACTCATCACGCGTTGAATATTTTCAAAGACGTCTGCCAACTTCGAATATCAAAATCAAGTGACTAAAAATCGAGTTTTGGATTAAAATTTTAACTGGTGTTAGGTATTTTAGTATACTTTTATTTTATACGGTTAAAATTTTATGTTACAAAATAGAAATATAAAAAATAGTACCAGCCTACCAGGTGCAAAATAAATGGTTTTAAAAGACCGATTCAAACTTTTGCTTTTTGAAAAGCATTTGGCTATATATCCAAGTGAAGATGCCTCAGTAGATAAATATTTGCTCACAAATATGGTTCTTTCATTATGTTAATTGCCTAAACTAAGTTCTTGTGCCAACTATTTAGAGGATGTGGCACATCCCATGTCAACATTCGAGATATTGTATTTTGGTGCAAAACCCTAAGCCAACCCACTGGTGAGAATGTTGATTCAACTCTTATTCAGGGCATAGTTGAAATTTGATCAAAATTGACCTTTTAGTTGTTGCATTTACTTCATGTCTTGTAATTAAGTATATTAATTTAGGGGTATTCTTACCGAGCATGAATATACTCGAAACCCATTGGGCTTTTTAAGGATATCTGATGACTTCAACCACTAAAATCAAATAGTTAGAAATTGAATTTTGAGTATAAATTTAGTCTATTTATAGCTAATCATGCATACCTTTAATATGAATAGTTAGTTTTCTAATGAATTTCAAAATAATTTGAAAATGAACCAGATGTACACATACACTATGATGGCTAAACGGATCGAAAAACCCAATAGACTTTCATGGGTTTTTTTGTAAAAATTCAAGTCTAATGGCTAAACGGATCAAAAAACCCAATGGACTTTCATGAGTTTTTTTTTGTAAAAGTTCAAGTCTGCTTATTTAGGTAAACAGGCTCAAGAATTTAGCTTGAGCTTAGCCCAACATGATAGTAGTACATGTGGTTTAAACCGCTCATTTATGACAGATTCAAGCAGGTCTCAAGTCGTGTTTGGATTGAGGAACAACACTTTATCAATTTAAGACATTAATATATAATTAATAACTCTAGAATTAAACCTTGAACTACTAGCAATAGTGAAACAACTACAACACAAAAGTTGGGGAAAATGGCTTGTTTCTTATGTCTCTTTGGTTAACAAAAAATTAGGTCACCTTGTTATGAAGGCCTATGTTGGCTCAAATGGATGCATCAATATAAAGATCCTATACTCTTGAGAGTCTCTTTTTTTTTTTTTTTAATTTATGTGTGGGAAACTGCAGGATACCCAGTGTAAAACCCCCACAAGTATGTCCACTACTCCTATGGCACACCAAAATTAGGTCATGGGAGCTAAAACCCAATGCATACTTCAAATACAGATTCCATTATCAGGAATAATGGAATAGAGTCCACCATGGTCTTTCTAACACCCTTTGATAAGTGGACCATCACAAAACACCTTGGAAAAGTGACATCCTCTAGAATGTCAATATTTTACCACTAAGCCAATAATGCCCATTGACAAACAAGTGTCTTCCTTGTTTCCCTTAATGGTTAATTACCCTGCTTCATTTTCTCATTTCGCTCTCAGCTCATCTAATATATATATATATATATATATAGACCACATTGATAGACACACCACTCTCAATTAGAACCCTTCTACTGGTCAGGCCTTTGGTATACAGAACAACATGTAAAGGCTAAGGCTTATTATGACAAGGAGGAGGACAAGACCTCTCTTCATCGGTAAAAGAGACCATCTGGTAGATACACCACGTATAAAAGGAGGTATAATAACCCATCGTTTTATTTACCCATTGATTTATTTGTTTGAGTAGTTGAGTATTCTCATCTTGTTTAAGAGGTTTAGCCCTCAAACTTTTGGAGCACCTACCCTGATTTATGATGTTTGTGGGTGGTGTTATGGATCCGAGGTTTTACCTATAATCACCACAGAGTAAAGCCGACGGATTTCCACTTATTCAAGAGAAAAAAAAGGTATAATATGATACTTCAGAATCTACAACAAAAAGTTTCATATTTTAATACAAATCACTACATTTTGTTTAATAACAATTGTAATTTAAACTTTAGTAGTTTTAGCTAAGGTTTTTTCTCCCTTCACAATCAATATGAGACTTGTTTGACTGCCAAACAATCTCTCCCTCAAACGAGATTCTTCAATTAATAAAACATCGTCTGCCATCCTATCTATAAAAAAGAACCCTGTGCATTCTGATTCTATTCCAGCCTCTTTCCCAACAAAAAAATGATAGAAGAGGGATCTTCATAGGCTTGTGAGCACTACATGGAATGCCAACCAGAGCTGACCCTGACTTAAGGCCAAATAGGCGGCCGCCTAGGGCCTCCCAATTTGACCAATGCCTAGGACCCCCACCATATACTTTTCCTAGGGTTTAGGACCCCTACCAGTGTGTTGGACCTAGAGCCCCTAAAATTTGAGGGCCCTGATGCCAGCACCAAAGCACACGAGGCACTGCTGTCTTATGTGATTGGATATTTGTTGACACAGACCCTTTCTAATCTCCATCACCTCTAATCTTTGTTCTCTCATCTCTTCCTTTGATTTTTTCTTTTCTTTTCCATCCTCAATGTTTTGCTGCAAATTGTATGCCTCTCTCTCAATGTTCACATCGATTTTGTCGTTAAGGGCATCTAGAACATTTTTTTTATAAATCGATGTCATAATATATGTTGATAATCCAATATATTCATAATAAAAAAAACTAAAAAAAGAGGAGCATATGGTCGTGAGGACCTTTAAAAGATAATTTTGAAATAAAATTTATGCAATTTCTATTTTTATCTAAACTATGTTCACATCGCTTTTTATGTCAAGGGTTGTCATTCATTTAGAACATTTTATGAGCGCCTTTTTTTTAGAATCTTTGAAAATATCTACCTTTTGAGGAAAGTAATTCCAGTGAAAAAATAGAGGTAAGGTTATATTGATATTATCCAACAAGTGCTGTGAAATTCGGTTTCATGTCGGGTCGTGAAAACGTGGTATTTTGGTTGTTAGTGTGAAATTCTTTATTTTCATTGAAAATGAGTGAAACATTATCTTGAGAGGAAAACCTCCATTTTTTCCTAAAAAAATTTTCTATGACTCCTGTGGAAAATGAATTCCTTGAAAAAGGAGAAAAATGTCATATTTCTTCTGGTCTTTTTTAAAAACCCTAATTCTTTGAAAGAAGCAAAAAAAAAGGAGATTCTATTTTTTCATATTTCTTATTTTTCATAGTTGGAAAATAACAAAAGTGTGTTACATTAAAAATTTGTATTTGTAGAAAAAATTATATGATAAAATTGATCTTGCATTCAAACAAATCCAATACACGACTTTAAAAAAAAAAAAAATTGTTTGATAGATTGATCATCAATTTGACAAATTAGGTGATTGACTATCGTTCTTACTTTATACTAAACTTTACCAATAGTACTGGGACTGACTAAACGAGATTGATATAATTAGTGAAATATGATTAATTTTTATAAGTGAAAACTCTAATTTAACATCAATTTTTATTTGCATAATGTCTAACATTTTATGAGGTCTATTGTCTCCATCAAATTAAATTTGAAAATTTTAATACGCCAATTATAAGAAACAAGTTTCACTTAAACATTTTTATCTATTCAATTTAAACAAATGAAATGAACAGGAATATATAAAATTAATTCAGATGTGTATTTATCTATTTTAGATTTATATCTTTAATGAGACCCGGGTGTAATTTGAGTCGGATTAAATTAGATCACAAGTCAACTTAGGTAATTAACTTGATATTATGTATATATATTATGATGATATTTTCAAACAAAGTATGATTTATAAAAATAAGTCTCCATCACTAAAACATGATTGTTGTGAAAAAGTTAGGTCTCAAAAAATATTTAAAAAATAATAATATGTGCAGACCAGTTGGGATATCTTATGCAATGTATGGCCCTATCCATCCCCGAAAAAATAGGTGTTTTTTTTTTTTTAAATGAATCATATTATTTAAATGAGTTGAGTTAACTCATCGACATAGTTTAAGTCGAGTCAATCGGGTAAAAATTAACCTTAACCCAAGTTAGACCCTTAAATAAAACTAAATTTTAAAAATTTACAAATTAAAGATTATTATGGAATTAATGAATGCCACCTGAATATTAGATCTCATTAATAAAAATTGTCCATGGGTTGTGGCGCGGTGTCCGCAACGGCTACTTTCCAAATCCAGTAATACGCGTTCATCCAAGACAGCATTCCTATAGACTGCCTCTCTCCTCCTTGGACCGCCTCTTTCCTCCTTCTACCGCCTTCGTTTCTATATTTAATCACAGAGCGAACAATGAAAATGATCAACAATCTGAAGAAAAAATGTGCAGTCAGTGAAAGGAAACGAGAAAATCAATCACTAAACTGCCGAATCAAAGACGAAGAAGAAGGAAAACAGAGGTGAGGGTTTGTATTCCTCCTATCTCTTTTTTTCTTTTCTCAACTTTAGACAGAGCCTTAGATAAGATGACCCACAAAATTGACAAATGAAAATGTTGTAGATGATGAGTTTCTTGATATGTTTTCCATTGTAATATCAGTAAGAAAGAGAGAGACATGCAATTTTTGTGTGGAGAGAGGAAAGTGTAGTGAATTGTTGTTATATATCAGTATATCACATACAAAAGGTTCGTGTGAATGTCATCCTAATAACAGTTGTGAATTGTTGTTATAGGTGAACATGATGACAAACGGTCCAGAAGGTATTCGTGAGGTATGGAAAGAGAACTTTGCAGAGGAGTCCAAGCTGATTTTCAATGTCATTAAGACAATTATATTGCGGTCGATATAGAGTTCTCGGAGTTTCTGATAAATACACCTTGGCATGCACCGCAGGATGTTCGTTACCGTGATCTTGCATACAACGTCAACAACACGAAACTGATTCAAGTGGGTCGGCATTTTTTTATGAACACAGAAATACTCTTTATCCTGGTTGTCGGTGACAATTTAATCTCAGTGACTTCAATCCTGTGCACAATCTGCATTCACCGAAGTCTATCAAGTTATTGCACCGTCATGGTATTGATTTCAATAAAATACTAGTGATGACATTGATTCAAACACTTTCTCGATGCTTCTAAGGAATTTGGTGGCACGTGTAAGATTCCGGTGGGTTATATTTCACGGTCTCTATGATTTGGCCTACATTGCGAGGGTCTTATCAGGTTCAACTCTCCCCAATTCGATTGAGGATTTTCTAGCTCAGCTGCATCATGTATTCGACGTCAAGCACATTGCTAAGTCTTATGAAGACTTGATGAGTGGGGAGCTCAGGCTTGAGAGCTTAGCAATAATTTTGAAGGTAA
Organism: Chimonanthus salicifolius; assembly: GCA_013350335.1. Lineage (NCBI taxonomy): Eukaryota > Viridiplantae > Streptophyta > Magnoliopsida > Laurales > Calycanthaceae > Chimonanthus > Chimonanthus salicifolius. The sequence goes on along the minus strand of CM023535.1, from coordinate 58,325,717 downwards.
AGCGACATGGAGATTGCCACCAACAGATAAGCGACATGGAGAGTGCCACCAGTCAGGTTCTGATAGCTTATTAACTTCAGCTGTCTTTGCAGTGATGAAAAGACGATACAAATTTGATGAGAATGTGTGTGAAGGATTCTTGAACAGTATTGATTCCTGTAGTGACATTTTAGTAGTTTTCATGATGTATGATTCAATTGTTTTTCAAGTAGTAAATCAAAATATCTTTGGTCCTTGCGTTGCAATGAAATTGAATTCGATACTTTTCATGATAGATCTTTTTTGGGTGATTTCAAGAAAGGGTAGATTAGCTAATCTAAAACTGAATTTCAAAGTGATGAAGATGATATAGGGATCTGATTATGTGATAACTCATGCCATGCCGATATCTAATGCAGAAACTGGTTATTATGAGTACCATTTTTTTTTCTATAATTTCTTCTCCTTGAATGCAGGTGTAGACATTAGTATATTAGAGATTTCTGAAATATAAAATCTAAAATGTTACTGGTGGTGGTATTTAACTGATTCAACCACTGAGATAAATCATGATTTTGAATCTAAATAATGAATTGGGTAAGTATTGTAAACTGCTAGCATAGCAATTTCTTGCTAGGTCCATCTCAGCATAAAATTCGTGTCGACTATGGTTGGGATACTAACCTCATGATAAACCGAATCCGAAAACAAAAAGGAAAAGGGAATTGGACCGGCTCAGGTTAAACTCAGGCATTATGTATTTAGGCCGAGGCCCCTGCAAGTAATTTGTCTTGAAGGCTTGGTATAGAAGATGCTAGAACTGTGGACCCAATTCCTTTACCCAAAATCTACATGACTGATTGAGTACACCAAATGTATAGATCTTCAATGGTTTTAATAAATGTGAAGTTTTCCTTCTCTTTTTTTTTTAGGCTTCAGATGTATCCAATTTTTTTTTTAGGTTCAGAGGTATCCAGACATTGCACCCGACTAGACACCAGATAATTTGATGATCTTGCTCCCAAACCAACAAGAATAACCCTTTGGGTTAAAGTTTTCCTTTTAATAAATGTGAAGTTTTCCTTTTGCTTTTCCTTTTTATTCTCAGGACTATGGACCCAATAAGTTGTGTGGAAAGTTGAATTAGAAACTTCGTAGAAGTTCAATGATGAATATGGAAAGCATGCTAAACTTGGGACCTACTTGATCTTCAGGCCCTTTAGTTCTTTGATTTGGTCAGAGATATGTTAAATATGATGGTGAGGATCTCTTGAATATGTTTCTCTGAAGGGTTTACTGGACAATTCACGGCAGTAAGATTTGACGGTGGGAGAGAATCTAATGAAGCTGAACTGATAACTATTAGAGACGCATGTAAAATTTTCAGCAGACTTTGAACCAGAGCCAATTTTCATCAAAACTTGCATGTTGTTTCATGGAACAGAGAGAGAGAGAGAGAGAGAGGAATGTGGGACTGGAGATGCACTTCTTATATTGCCATTTCACTTTTGAATCAGCAATAGAAATGTCCCAATTAAGATAACACAGATATAAAGATGTCAAAAGTAGCCAAAAATCAACTTAGGGGAATTGTAAGGGGCTGCAAATCAAGCATTTGATTAACCCAAATATCTTCTCCATTGCAGCAACATGGCTATTGATGCACGCCGATAAGCCCATCCATCTCATCAGCATCCTTCAAAAGAGGCGTTAAATGTCATTGTTTGATCACTCTCAAGGGCACTTAACATGACCTTCATGGTTTGGGCCTTAGTCCTTGCCTTCACTTGAGTAGTAAGTTCCATTTGTCATTTACCCCTGTTCACCATGCCAACAGCTAACATGCTCTCTGCATCAAATTCTTTGGAGTGGAGAAGAACGAACAATTCCACCTTCATTATTCTTATTTTTTACAAAGGAAAATTGAATGTCAAAGCCAACCCCATTCAAATCTTTTTTACACAAAGGGTATGCACATTTGATCCTTTCAGACACATAGGTGCAACCATACAATTAATCTTCCATCGTTCCAATATTTCAAGTATTTCTGTTCTGAGATGATTTTTGAGGTACAAATCATACGAAGAAATAGTTACGTACTTGGGAAGGAACCCATTAACATAACGAGATTATCATTATTAGATCTCCAACTCATTGCTGATTTTGCTTTGGGTTTCCTTGCTAAAGTATCCAGAACCCCAACTCATTGCTGATTTTGCTTTGGGTTTCCTTGCTAAAGTATCCAGAACCTCAACTCATTGTTGTGACTGCTTTTGTTGCTTGTGGATACCAGCTTCTCACCCACCTTAGCACCAGTACCACATAGACAGTTCTCTTGTTTTCTAAAGCATGGGTTGCAGGAGTTGCATCTTGTGATCTCGGCTTCTTGCAAATTTCATAGGCAAGAGTAGAGTTTCATTCAGCACCATCATCACCATTGTTAGACTCTTAAAACAGTAAACAGTTTCTAGACTGCCCACCTGTTTGAAGTGCAATATATGGATACCATCAGTAACAGAAGTGAGGAAAAAAGAAAAGGAATACCCAGCAGCTAAAGCCCTTTTTGATAGATCAACCACGTCACGATGTGAAAAGATTCATTGTTCTCAAGAAGATATCTGCGAGAGCCAAGACCCCTCTGGATGGACGGCCAAAATGGATAGTGAAGGTACGCAAGCATCACTCGTATTTTTTTTTTTTCTGATACCCATAACATGGAGGAAGGGTGGGACTTATGAAAATAGAAAAGGGTTCACCCCACTTACACAGAACATGGGTTGTGAACATGAAAGTTTGTGAAGTAACCACAATGGTGAAAAATGGTATTAAAAGCAAAATGAAGAATTCTTTCCCTTGTAAAATTAAAAGCAATATAAATAGTTGGCATAATAGAATACGGTTTGCTACTCTATGACACATCATCTTCCTAATCTAAATTCCACACAACCAGTGCCACATGCATGCCATGAAACGGGCAGAGACCTGGCGTGATCACCTACTAAAAATAAGCTGATCCACTCATCAATAGGCCAACATGCACTTCAAGATGAGCTGCTGGCAAGGCCCTTCTCAGTCATCCATTTCTTTCTCCAGCCCTTTTTCCTTTAAGATTCTCCAGCTAATAATATATGGGCCAGAACATCTAGATGGTGAAGTCCACCTTGGTGACAGCTTGGATGGTGCATGTATGTGACACTGATGTGCAGTTGCATGGGAAACCAATGTACATAAACAAAATAACAAGCCTTTGAAATACAAATAATGCTCAAGAATGAAAAATCTGACGTACAATGAGAATCAAGACATAAAGCACAAGCAGAAAACAAAATTTCCCTCAAATCAAAGAGAGGAAAAAAAAAAACTTTAAATAAGTGGTCCTATCAGCCATTTGTTGTGCAATTTCTGTTGACCCATGTCCATCCAGAAGGTGCATAGAGTGTCTTCAAGAGAAACCATACGATCCACATCCTAGGAATATGTATAGTAAGTATCCTTGGGCCTTCAGCAAGTGCAAGTGCTCACCATGTTACCATCAACCAGACCCCCTATTGTGGAATGTGGACAAACCATGGTGAAAAACCTCCCATAAAATGAATAACCAGGGACAATATGCATATGCAAGAGTAGATCATATAATTTTTCCATTTCAGCTGGTTCTACAATGTTATATTCATGAAAGAGGGGGAAAGATGAAGTACAAGGGAATGATACCTGGTCATATATAGATTCCAAATATGCTTTAACTGAGAAACTGGATACAGAGAAAAGTCCCAGTGATGAAGGACTCTAGCAGGGAGAACAGCAGTATCATTTGTATGGCATGATGCACGGAACAACTGGCCAGTATACTCACAAAATCAAGGTTTGCCCCCACCCAAATGTCTGTACGAGTACTCGCATCAGGGACTTTCCAGCGTCCAAGAGCTTGTGGCATCCTGCACACGTATAATGTTGAGGTTCAAGCAACTGATTTTGACATGTGAGGTTTAACTTCAAGCAGCAGTGATATGGTCTTCCCTAAAGTAGAAGTGCCTTCCAGACAAGCGTCCCTGTGAAAAGACAAAATCGAGTTACCATTCTCTGTCAGTCTCTCCACATACTGAGGCCCCACAGCCTTGAGTGTGGATAAATTGCTAGAGCTCTTCTGGGGGATAGAAACTATACGAGAGAACTTGGTGTACCAAAAGGACTCTTTGAGAACGGATCGGATACAGTCTGACTAAGAATGCTCCTCTCACTTATAACATTTGGAAAAACATTCCAAAAATCTTTCTTGATTCAAGGTCAAAACTTGACCAGGGAGAGGGAAGGATGCCGCCATGATCTGTAAAAAAAGTCTTTAGTTGACAATGGAGGGTAAAGAAATCACGGTATCGGCGTTCAACCTCCCACTGATCTTTTCCACTCCACACTCTTATTACATATACTGTATATTCATTGACACCAACCAATCTCCCCCCAAATGAAACATCGCCCTTTTTCAGCTTCTCCCCAACTACTTCAACCCAATCTATTTTCAGAGGATATACAATTGAAGAATATGCATCATCTGTACCAGATGTAGAAGCAGTTGAACTACCTTCTCTTAAAGTTTGAGAGAGGTGTGATACAGATTTCTGACCGCCAAAAGAGAAACTGAGCTCCAAAACGTTTTCCTGAGTCAAGTAAAATCTCCTCCATCTCATGAACCATCTCGTCATAGAGTCATCTGGTTCAAGTTTCTCAACCTGCAAAAATATGGTCAAATTGCAGACGGGAATACCCGCAGTCAAGGTTAACAATATAATAAAGATTTAGATCTGTGTGGATGTCTTAGTTTTGGTACATGTAATGCATTTTTTAACATTAGAAGAAGCATTTTATGCATGTAATGCATAAAAGTTGTACAGGCAACCAATGTTGACATTAAAATCAAGGGGAAATAACCATTCAAAAAAATCAAGGGGAAATATAGGACCTGCAGTTTAAGAATATGCTTAGCATCCTAGGGCAAAGTCAAAGCCACTTATCCCACCTATGTGGGTTGCCACTCATGATTGAATTTAGCAAACTACTTTCCATACGCCGACAGCCTATTTGACACCCTGCGATTCAATACTGCAATTTTATGGTTTCATCAATGTGGACCAACCAATCTCAAGTAAATAAATAAATAAAGGTCGAGAAAACAGTTTGAACTTCAGCAGTGATATACAGGTGGAACACATGGTTTGCACATAGAACTGTGCACACGTACACAGCCCAACAAAATAAATAAATAAAAGATGGACCATAGTCCACAGAACTTAGAACCTGTTTGGAAATAATGAGATTAGAGAGATTGCCTGAGATTGTAGATACAAATATCTGATCACTAGATTTGTGTGTTCGACTTCCTCTCCTTCTTTCAAAGGTTGTGTGAAATTGTAGATCCAAATATCCAATCACTAGATTTATGCTGGGAATCCTTGTCCACCTACCACACATTTTCCCTTGCTAACTGTAATGATTAGCAAGCAGATTTAGAAGTAACAAATTCAGATATGCAGATTCAGGCATAGCATGAGTTATTATGCAATCAGGAGTTAGGTGATGGAATAACATCAAATTTCTATAGAACTACTATCAATCAGGTCACTCTTCCAAACATGAATATTTTCCAAGTCAAATGAAAGACTTAGTATCAGCTTCATCACTTTGAAATTCCGTTTTAGATCTGCTAATCTTTGCTTTCTTGATATCACCTCAAAAGATCTGTCATGAAAAGAATCTAACTCAATTTCATTGCAATACAAGGACCAAAGAAATTTTAATTTACTGTTTGAAAAACAAATGAATCATACATCATGAAAATTACAAGTAAGATGTAACTACTGGTGACCTTGAATTACAACAAAAAGTGGAAAGCGTGAACAAGGATGCTTATAGTAAAATCCAAGGCAGCCTCTCGAAAAGATGGGATAGGGAAGCCTCAATATGTTGAAATTGAAATGTGTCAAATGGGGCATACGGTAATATCCACTGCTGGAACCAGGATGATGTGTCATGTAGCTTGCAGCATGGCTTATCTTGGAATCGATACTGTACAGGAATCCTTCAACCACATTCTCATCAAATTTGTATCGTCTTTTCATCACTGCGAAAGACAGTTGCAGTTAATAAGCTCTCAGACCCTGCCTGGTGGCACTCTCCATGTCGCCTTACCTTCAAAATTGTTGCCAAGCGCTCAAGCCAGAGCTCCCCACCCATCAACTCTTCATAAGACTTAGCAGTGGGCTTGACGTCAAAGACATGATGCAACTGAGTTTCGGTCAAAAGTAGAAAATCCTCAATCGAATTGGGGAGAGTTGAACCTAATAAGACCCTCGCAATGTGTGCTAAATCGTAGAGCCCATGAAATGTAACCCATCGAATCTTATGCGTGCTACTAAATTCCTCAAAACCATCGAAAAAGTATTTGAATCAATGCCATTACTGATATGTTTATTAAAATCAATACCATGGCAGTGCAATAACTTGATAGGCTTCGGTGAATGAAGATTGTGTGTATAGTTGAGGACGCTGAGATGAAATTGCCATGCGTAGCCAGGATAAGGAGTATTCCTGTGTTCATCGAAAAACGTCAACCCACTTAAATCAGCTTTGTGTTGCTGACATTGTATGCAAGATCACAGTAACGAACATCCTGTGGAACATACCTAGGCGTGTTTATCAGAAACCCGAGAAACTCTGTATCAACTGCAACATAATTGTGCATCTGAATGACCTTGAAATCTGTGTGGACTCCTCTGCAAAATAGAAGGGATTCGCGAGGTGTGGAAAGAGAATTTTGCAAATGAGTCCAGATGGATTTCAAGATCATTCAGACACACAATTATGTTGCAGTTGATACAGATTTCCCGAGGTTTCTAATAAACACACCTCGGTATGCTCCATAGGATGTTCGTTACCGTAATCTTGCATACAATGTCAACAACACAAAGCTAATTCAAGTGGGGTTGACGTTTTTCGATGAACACGAAAATACTCCTTATCCTGGTTGCGCATGGCAATTTCATCTCAGCGACTTCAACCCTGCGCACGATCTGCATTCGCCAAAGTCTATCGAGTTACTGTACAGTCATGGTATTGATTTTAATAAAAATATCAGTGATGGCATTAATTCGAACACTTTTTCGATGCTTCTGGGGAATTTGGTGGCACGCGTAAGATTTCGATGGGTTACATTTGATGATTTTAGCACCTCAGCTTAATACCTGACAACAAAAACCCCACCAACTATGGTTAAAGTAAAACTATTGGTAAGCTTAGTTAGGGACCAACCTCAGATCTTGCCACAAGGCAAGGATGTGTAAGATCTCTGATGTTTGTGGCAGGATGTGTAAGATCTCCAACGTCTATTCCTTCGTTTAGAAATAATTGAGGTCGCATTACCACTTGAGCATTCATTGCCATCGGATGCATGTTTTTATATTGCACTCCTATGAAACCACCAATGCAATATTTTCACATCTTGGTCCAGTTGTTGATTCCCTCTTTTTCCATGGATGGATTCACAGAGGTATGCATGGATTTCTTCTCCAAAGTCAAACCAAACTTTGACGTTGTTCTGACTTTGACGTTGGGTTTACAATTCTTTTCCCAAATGGCTGGCACATGCAATTAAACAATAATACAAGAAGTGATTAGTTAGCATGTGCACAAGATAAGCAATTCATGTTAGCTTTATCGTAAATTTGCTCCTGATTATAAGGATTGAAAATGGTTAAGACAAAACAGAAATAAATAGAAACGTGATATATCAAAGGCAATTGAAAATTTCATGACTTCACCAAAAAAGAGAGGAATGAAAAATAAAAAATCATGAGATATAGTTATAACTGAAATATTTAGTTGAGTTTTTACTCTAGAAGCTTCTCCTCTTTTGGCCAAAGGAGACCCAAGGAATATCGTTTCATGTGCATCTACAAAGCATCAAGACACAATGGGCAATACAAAAATAGAGTCCAGACCAGTGATTTATGTATCTCCAATCCTAGAATAAAAAAGATATGTTATCAGAATTTATAAATTGTACATGTTTTATTTATAACACATGGAAAACCATGTTCCGACGTATATAGGGAGCCCAGAATCATAGGTCCAGCTGCTATAGAATGCTACCAATGCACAACATGCTGATTGACCAAAATATCATGCCCCAAGGAATATGAAACTGTTATACTACCAAAATGATGAAGGACAGATTCAAAAAGATGCCATTGATTGCTGTCTTAGATAACTTTAGAAACATTGAAATTGTAAAATACAAGAAACAGCGCCATTTTCATATTTGACTGTCAAAAGAGATTCCCAAAACAGTCCTCACTCTAAGACATGTCAGCCTCTCAGAGGTATCAACATGTGAGTATGTGACTGTTGTTTAGGTTTAAATGTCTAATTGTTGACAGATTATACAAAACTGCAAATCAGTGATCAGCCAGTGTGTGAAAATCTCTTAGCAATGATAGCTTGCATCAAATTTGGACAAAGTAAAACGTAGAAAGATCATCCGACTGACAAAAAACAGGTCACTCAAACACCATATAACCACATAACATTATCAATTGATGGAAAACATAAACCCCAAGGGGTTGTCCTGGTGGTTGAGACACAAGACTTCAGGATTGAGGTCTTGGTTTTAATCCCGGTAACTCCAATGAAGGGTCACTCTCCATGGGATATGTATAGATAGGGCTGAAATCGGGCCGGGCTGGGTTGGGTTTTGAGTTACTAATATATGGAACCCGGCCTGACCCAAACTTTTGACCAGGACATCTTGACCCTACCCGACCCAAATTATAATCCGACCCAACCCGAAACCTGACCCGACCCGCATTTTGAACATACTTTAGCCTGCTTTTTACCAAGTCAGGTCGGGTCGAATTAACTTAAAAATCTCTCAACCCAACCCGACCCTAATTTAATGCGGGTTTCTGACTTCTCAATCCGACCCAACCCACTGGCCCAACTTTCATAACCGTACCCGAGTTTCACCCCTATGTATAGATTGAGATCCCACCACTTGAACTCGGCATGTGTGTAGGAAAGCGTGCACATGCCCAGAAGGACTAGTCGGGCGAGTAGACACCTCGACACCTTCAGTCATCAAAAAAAAATTGATGGAAAACATAGAAAAGAGAAAGAAAAAAACATTGGTAGTCTACAAGTAGTACTTAGTCAACAGTGAGATGGGCAATATACGCTGTATCAGTCTTGCATACCTTAACAGGTTCTCTTGACAATGTACTTGTATCCTTGTCACATTTTCCTGTAATTTTTTCAATATTTTCAGCATCAACCTGTAAAGGAAAAAAAGGAACAGAATATGAGTCATGATCAAATAAAGCCACTCTATTATCAAGTGAAATGCAAAACAAAAACTTCAAAACAGAAATATCTGATGTTAATCACTTGAAATCCTGCAGTTCACTTTTAGATAATGGGATGAGCATCATCCAGACCATCCAACTGGTCTTCCATGGAAATGACATTTCCTCAAATTGTGCCTACCAGATTATCCCAAGTTCCTAACACTGATAAAGGTCTTTTGCCAATTAAATTCAACTCTTGGTTGAATGATTCTTCCCTGAGAGTCCATTACTTGATTTCTTGAAAGGAGGTTGGGTAATCCAACTTTTGCAATTTTTGAGGCAACACAATAAGAATAGGACCAACAGATTAAACCAAATGCAATCATGCCATAATAAAAACCAAATTACCCTTTACATCCTTCTTGAGAACAAGATTATTTGGCGCCGATTTCCTTCAAATTGGAAACAGAAAGAGAATAGAATAAAATTAGACAAACAATAAATTAGGGTAACATAAGGAACGCTTGAAGCTATTTGTTAGATCATCCTGATTACAAGATAAGGAGAGCTTAAAGCTGTATGTTGGATCATCCTGATCAGAGACATTGCCGTATGCCGCCGCCCTAGATTTTACTGTAGAGCTGGCGCTTTCCACTCTTCGTTGTAAATTTATATTTATAGGAAAAAATAATATGAAAATATTCCGCTTGAATTATTATTAATTGATTTTTTCAGGAAAAAAAAAATGAATCTAAATTAATTTTGCTATTGAAATTTATTTATTTCAAAAAAACTAAAAAATGTGCCATTGAAAAAATTCACTTAATCAGGTAATGTAACGACCCGTCCCGCTACGGGCACGTTAAAACTGATACAAACTCTTAAAACCGATCCAATACAATTTCGGATATATATATATATATATATATATATATATATATATATATATATATATATATATATATATATATTTTAATGGGAGACACCGCTCCCGCTATCCACACTAACCATAGCAATCTACCAGTAAACCAAAAACCGTAAGCATCAATCATGATTACCAATTATAGCATCATCCCATTATTACATTCATCCAGCTTAAAGAAATGTACCCATAATTCAAATACATCAGAAAGTCCTCAATTATAAGATGGGACCCTTACAAATTATAAAAACTGCAACTCTACGCCCAACGTCCAATTGAGGGTCCCGCCAATCCTCCCTCTATGAAGTGCCTGTGAGGCAAGAGGTGAGCTTTACATGCCCAGTGAGGGTAACACATGCATCATAAGTCATCAAGCATACACTGCACATAATCATATGGACACATCAATGTCTACGATGTCTACATGCATGACCATACTAACGTGTGCCCTACCCCTAGCACATGGGCCCACGTTAGCCGGGCCTCTAGGACATCCTCTAACCAACCCAATGCAACTCCCTTATGTGCCCAACCGCAACAGTCCACTCATCCACGGGTACGCAGACAGATCCTCAGTCAGATCGGGGTCTTAGTCCTCAACTAGACCTATGACCCTCTCATGACAACCAGCACACATGCCACAACCAACCCAAGAGTCGGACTCACTAGAGTCCCAAACTGATTACCACGCGGGAGTAACCACCTCACCAGTCCTCACCGAACTGCCAACCAGACTCATTTATATTCTCATCAACCAAGCACCAGAGTCTCGATGGTCAAACCTATAACCTTGGATCCCATATGCTGGTCTCCACACGACTAGTGTGTCCACCTCTCACAGAATTCTATAGATCTTCTATCGAATGAGCCGCCAAACTCAATCGTTAAGCACCTATAAATTCCTGGTGAGTCAACACCTACAACACAAGTCTCAACCATGAACCCCAATACCATAACCGCGGGTAATACACTACCACACCGCACTACAGGCTGTCCCCACCATACAAGTGTCCTAGCCTGGAATACCATACCTCAGACTGTACCCACCTTGCAGACCCTACAGGTGTCCTAGCTTGGAATATCTCATCGTATCGCAGGCTGTCCCCACCCTACAGGTGTCCTAGCCTGGAATATCTCATCGCATCACATCGCACCATCCCTCGACCAATGAGCGAGCGAGCACATCCTCAACCTACTCGGTCATCCGGGGAATCACAAACCATACCAGCAGGAGCTGTCCCTCACCGCATCGTCCCTCGACCTAGGCGAGCACCTCCTCAGCCTACTCGGTCATCCAGGAAATCACAAACCATACCAGCGGGAGCTGTCCCTCACCGCATCGTCCCTCGACCTAGGCGAGCACCTCCTCAGCCTACTCGGTCATCCGGGGAATCACAGACCATACCAGCGGGAGCTGTCCCTCACCGCATCATCCCTCGACCTAGGCGAGCACCTCCTCAGCCTACTCGGTCATCCGGAGAATCACAAACCATACCAGCGGGAGCTGTCCCTCACCGCATCATCCTTCGACCTAGGCGAGCACCTCCTCAACCTACTCGGTCATCCGGGGAATCACAAACCATACCAGCGGAAGCTGTCCCTCACCGCATCGTCCCTCGACCTAGGCGAGCACCTCCTCAGCCCACTCGGTCATCTAGGGATCACAAACTATGCCAACGGGAGCTGTCCCTCACCGCTCCGTCCCTCGACCTAGGCGAGCACGTCCTTAGCCTACTCGGTCATATAGGGATCACAAGGCATACTAGCGGGAGCCGTTCCTCACCGCACCATCCCCCGGCCAATGAGCGGGCGAGCACCTCCTCAGCCTACTCGATCATCCGGGGATCACCTCACCCGTCGCACATTCGGGTATCGGAACTGCAAAGGCTTCTAAGGTTACCTTGGGTGAACCAACATTCAGCTTGATTGCCTATCTAGGGTTAACATAATTACTTCCCAATTAGTCCTTATCTGGGACTCCAGGCATCTTGTTTCCTAAACCAAATCACGCCCCTCTCATAGTTACGCCTGGAAATATAAGACGGACCAACCATTTGATCTATGCAAGGGGTACAACTACCCAATTCCAATCACAAGGGAGTTCGAATCTCAACCACGCGTCCACTGCGCGGTCCCACATAACATCCCCGCCCTAACTACCCGACAAGCTAGGGGAGTCTCTAGATCCTGATGTTGCCTAGTACCCATGCCCCCACCGACATCCCACATATGTCAGTTATATGTATGCACAATTACCTCTACGCTTACACATGCTATTAACATAGTTCATCACATAACAATTGGGTGTATGCATCACTATTTATCACTGGTTGGCATGTTAACATCCAAGCATGTTATAACGTCTAGCAGTCCAAACTAATCATCACATGATCATATGGAATATTATCAACAGAATACCTCACACCATAATCAAACATATACCACCACATATTACATATATTCGCATGTTGGCATCTTAACATATTATCAATAAAAATAAACTCCAATCATGTCACCACACAATCAATCAATTATGACATCAGATAATCAACTTGTATATGCCTTTGCAGGCATCGGGTACAAATACATCCGGATGGGGGCCCGCCACATAATGGTATCAACAATTCCCTTGCCGAGTAGCTCATAATACTGAGGACCCCCATTCGCCTTATTTCGTACCCGCACATTTGACAGAGAAGTAAGATGCATAGATGCATGCTAAAATCGGTGGTAAGTTCCCTCACCTGTGTGTGCCTCAAAATCCAAAGCGAGAAAGACAATGCGCTCGGTTGAAAGGAGTTCAATCTGTTGAAAAAAGAGCAAAGGAATAAGCAATCGAGCAAAAAGGGCCAAACAAAACCTGGAGTGCAAACGGGCCCGAAACTGGGCTGGGCCCGAAATTGGGCCGGGCCGGACTCAAAGTTGGGCCAGACCAGATCTGGGCCGGACGCAAACTGGGCCGAACTGGCCGAGTCGGGCCTGGGCCGAGTCGGTTGGGCTGGCTGGGCGAGCTGGGCCTGGACCTAGCTGCCAGGCCTGGCAGCAGGGCTTGCAAACTGGGCTTGGGAAAAAATGGGCCGAGTTGGACTCAGGTCACCAAGGTCCAGAATCGGACCCAACCGAGTCAACTCGGTAGTAGTGAGTTGGCTCAGTGATCTGGGCAAGAAAGAGGGGAAGAGGGAAGGAGAAAAGGAGAAGGAGAAAGGAAAAGAGAAGAAAAAGGAAGAAGAGTAGGAAAACAAGAAAAGAAAAGGGGAAAACAATGGAAAATCGAGGAAATCAAGGAAACCATGGAAAATCAAAGTAAATCAGAGAAAATTAGAGAAAAACGGAAAAGGAAAAGGAGATTCGAAGAGAAGAGGGGTCACGGGGTACCTGGGCTCGATTGGAGAAGAATCCGGCGGCTACACGCAGAGGAATCCGAGCAGGGCGGCAAGGGAGTCCGGTCGGAGCTCAAGGCGAGACTGAGGGAGAGGAATCGCAGGGAGGGGAGAGAGATGAGAGCAACGACGGCGGCGGTTAGGGTTAGAAAAGGGAAGGAAAGAAGATGAAAAAAAGGGAAAGAGAGGGTGAGCCGGCATTGTAGCGAGGTGCTACAGTGCCGCGCGGAAGGGGTTTTTTTTAAGATAGGTTTTTTTTTTTTTTTTTAAATAAAATCTTAAATGTTTAAAAAAATTAAATAAATAATTTAAAACTCATAAAAAAATCAAACGTCGAACATCGGGGAAGATAATGTGTGATTTTCAAACTTTTTGCATGATAAAATATTAAATGATTCAAAATTACCAAAGTGCCCTTCAAGTGTTTGAACTCAAAATCGGGCAACCCAGGACCCAACACGGGGCTTACATTTCCCCACTGCTACCAAGACCCCACGACTCTGAAATATCGGGTCGGGTCATTACAGGTAACCTAGCCTTCTAATTGTTGCAAACAAAGGTTCAAATATGGGCCGATACATAGCGTATCGGCCGATATATATCGGTTTTTTTAAACCGGGTAATATCGGCCGATACGATAAGTATCGGCCGTACATACCGAATATCGGCCGATATGGTCGATATTCGGTCCGAAATATCGGCCACAATATCAGCCGATATTCATAAATATCGGTATTTAATTATTTTTTTTAATTTTTTTTTTTAAAAACACCGATACGGTTTTTCACAGTTTTTACACGGTTTTCAACGGTTCAGGGTTTCACGGGTTTCACGGTTTTTTGCGGTTTTTCAACGGTTCAGGGTTTCACGGGTTTCGCGGTTTTTTTCGGTTTTTTGCAGTTTTTCACGGTTCCGATATCGGAGGAGAGAGAAATATACCGATATCGAAGGAGAGAGAAAAATATCGGCCGATATATCGGCCCAACCGATTTTTAAATCCCTGGTTGCAAACATAGTTGACTACTAAAATGCCTCTAACTTTGCTATTGAAATTTATTTATTTCAAAAAAACTAAAAAATGTGTCATTGAAAAAATTCACTTAATCAGATAAGCTAGCCTTCTAGTTGTTGCAAATATAATTGACTACTAAAATGCCTCTAATTTTGGAGCATTTTTTTCAAAAAATTAACTTATCATCATTAAATATTAAAGTTCTATCTATTTAAGGTTAAAATTTTTGAGTTTTACTTCTTTATTAATTTTATAAAATTTTATAACATCTATCATCTAAAATTAATTTATGACAATATTTATAAATAAAAGGAAATATTTCAATTATACAAAGTCCAGTGATACAATAAAATGAGGATGGTCTGACCTTGGACTTCATACTTCAAATAAATTATTTGAAGAAAAACTAAATATAATGGAGAATTTTGAAGAATATGAATTCTACCATTTTGCGCTGTCATACTTAGCCTATAAACCGTTTATCATTTGACACAATATTAGTAAACAACTTGAATATGTCGAGTGTGTGGCCTATATTCTTTAATATTAATAAAATGTGCCTATATTCTTTAATATTAATAAAATGTACTTAAGGTTAAATTGAGCTATCCACATTGAAGATCCCAAACTCCAAACTTGATTGTAGGTATGTTTGTGTCTACAAATCATGAATCCACTGATTTATTATCATTCTTAATTTGTACAAAAATTTATCATAGGTAGTTTGAGACCAACTAAATGTGATTGATTGGATCAGTGGAATATGATTTAGATTTTGTAATACCCACCCATTCAAAGTCAACGTTGGTTGGGACTTCGGCGGTTTTGGATTTAAAAGAGGGTTATCTCTTTTCCTTTTGTGAGGTCTTTTGGACAGGGTCCAAAACAAAATTATGGAGTCCAGGTGAGCTCAAAATGAACAATATCATCTTTAAATTAGGTCAAGTCGGGTCGGATCATCACAAGTGATATTAGAGCACAATTCAGTACTCGAACTGTGTGGATCATCTACTTGTGTGATGTGTTGGCTGTGTATACTAAAGATCCCTTGTCATTGTAACATGACAAAATTGACGACAGCTCTGATCTTAAGGATGATGGTTTTAAAAGACGGGGCAACCATTTTCCCTTGTGCGAGGTACTGGGTTAGGGCCCAAAGCAAAATCGTACATAATCAAATAGGGTTTAAAGCGGACAATATCATCCCTGAATTTGATCGAGTCAAGTCATCACGGTTTTTATAAGTAAAAACTCTATAATCATATCAATTTTAATTTTGATAGTGTCTAACATTTTACGGGATCCACCTTCTCTATAAATTAAAAATAATTGATATATTAATTATAAAAATAAGATTAGTTTAAAAAAATTATCCATTCAAATTAATTAAATGGAATGTATAGAAGATATAGTTCAAATTCAACTACCTAATTTATTTAATCTAAAACAAATGGATCTATATGTTTAATAAGATTAGGAATGCAATTTGAGCCGGTGAATTGGATTGAGAGTAAAATCTTAACTTGCTCCTGTTAAATACAAGTTTCTACTTTTGAGTCAAACTCATTTCTTACCTTTTCTTAAAAAATCATAATTCAACCCATTTTAAAACCCAAAACCCATTTTAATTCAGCCCAACCAATTTGGGTTGAGTGAAATCGGGTCATGAATCAATCCATATAATTAAATAGATAAAAAATTATATATACATTCTACTGACATATATCAACCAAATCATATCTATCAGAATATTCTCTAATATTAAAATATGATAAATGCAAAAAATTAGGTCACACAAATAAATATATAAAAATAAAATGTTTATATAACATTTGAAAATTGAAATGAATTTAGTTGATTTATACAATCTATAGCCTTAACACGATAACTCCATTATTTTGATTTATAGATCAGCACGGTTCAGATTGATTATAATTTAAGTTTTTCTTCTTAAATAAAAGAAAATAAAAAAAAAACTAAAAGTTATTACTTTAGTTTTATAGAATTAATGACACCCTCACATACTATATGTCACTAGTAAAAATTGAGTTTATGGCTTGCCTTGAAAATGTCAGTAGTAAAAATTGAGTTCATGGCTTGCCTTGAGCATGTCTAAGGATACAAGCCTCTTAAAGTATTTCATTAATCCTTTGAGCACGTGCAAACCTCTATTTTGTGTTGAAAGTGATTGAACTCAAGATCTCTCCTATTTCAAATGGGTTCTTGACTGTCAAACCAACCTTCGTAGGTTTAATTCATGTGCTTTAATAGGCTATGAGAAAGTGCACCTTTAATGGGCAGTTCAAAAATGGATTTTGTACTTTTAACGGATGGCCATCCTAAGATGGGAATATTCTTTTAAGTCGCATGGGTTTTCTCGAACTTCTCACTTTACGTCTGTCCGTTCTTAGGAAAATTTTAAAAAATCGAATGTTTAGATTTGGATAAAATAACTTTCGACCCACTTAGTGGTTTCTTCTTTGTTCTAATGATTTTCAAACGAAACTGTTTCTCAACTGATTTCTACAAACAATGTACAAAATTCATCTACTCTGTTAAACACGCAAAGGTTACCATTGTAGAAAGGCTCACAGCTGTTTATCGATCGATTTCTACAAACAAGGTATTAAAATTCATCTACTCTGAATTTTATGAACTGCGGGACTGATTTTAAGTGAAAAAGATATACTTTTAGGTTTAAAAGATTATACCCAAAAAATTAAGAGGGAATACCATTTTTCCTTAATTCTCAAACTATGATTTTTGAAGTTCAAAATTGTACCATTTTCACTTAAAATCAATCTTGGAGTTCATAAAATTTAGAATAGATGAATTTTGATACCTTGATTGTGGAAACAGTCTCGCTAAAAAACCCTCTAGACGAAGAAGAAGAAATGAGAACGGTAACAATCGAAGTTGAGAAAAACGAGTGCCACTTAAAAGAACATGCACTTATTAGGATTATCACCCTTTTTAATTCACAAATTTATTGGAGTCTAATAAAACTTAAAATAATAATAATTAAATAGTTTTATATTATAATAATATAAAAATGTTAAAATAACAAACTAAATCACTAATATAAAAAAATATATTCACAATCTATTATAATTACATCGTAATCTTATCTAAATAAATGAAAATCTAAGTTAACCTCGTTGTAATCTAATCATATCTTAACCTATCTAAATCATATTCTAACAAAGTATTCATAACAAATTAATGTATACAGAGATGAAAAATACCCTTCAATGAATGTAATTGCATATATTTATTATTTTTTAAATAAATTGAATATCTAGAATGAGATTAATGCATCAAATACACAAAATCAACTCGTTAGTCGGATTGAAGTTTAATGCGAGTGTATTTTTCCTCGTCTTCCGCAGTCGTTGAAAAGAAAAGAAAGAAAATACAAGAAAGAATTACGTGAATTCTAGTCCGTCTCCGATTTCCTCGATTCCAATCAAATCATCGTTTGGCAGGGGGTTAGGGTTTTCCGAGAAAAGTGAATTCATGGGTCTGATTTTCCTGGAAACGCTTCCCGGCCCGAAGATCTTCAAATGCAAATGCTGCAATGCGCATTCAGCGTCGCACGATGCGATCGTCTCCAAGTATTTCCAGGGCCGCTTTGGAAAGGCCTATCTTTTCAAGTCCGTGTAAGTCTTCCACCCATCACTTTTGATTCAAATTTTATATTTTTCGCGGAAATGCCCATCCATTGTTATTCACTGGGTATGTCTCTGGGGGAATTGCTATCCTTTTGGGGCAGCTCAGAAATCCAAATCACATTAGCTTTGCTGGGATAAAAGATACGAACTGGTTATCGCTCCGTTTGAATTCAATTCATGGAAGGGAAAGTGTCCTGTAAGATTTTTTTTTTTTAAATAATTTTTTTATTATAAATGTAATCGTTATCTACGTGGAAACTGCTTTGCTTTCCATGGATCTAAATGCTCTAGTCATGCCTGAGAAAATTGGAGAGAGGAAATAGCTTTGTGTTCCCGCAATGAGAAACTCTTTTCCTTGCAAATGGGTTTCTTTGTTTGGAAATTACGCTTCTTGCACAAGAAACAGTACGTGTTTAATAGAAAATACACTTTTTAAGCAAACTTAGGAAAATGAAAAGGGAAACCACTATTGTTTTTTTTTTCGAAGAACACTCTCGTGTTTTTGTGATACTTGTCGTTTTCATTAAAAACCAGAACATGCAGACATGCTTATGGCTTTTGACGGAAGTTGCAGAAAGTTATATTCAAATTTAATGTGGTCAATAAAGAATTAGGAATACAGACACTAAAAAATTGTTCTATCGAAATAGTTGGACTAGCTTGTGATTTAGGGCATGTCCAAACTCATTGTTTTGATAGGAATCTCAAGTGACTTGTATGCATAGTTAGGGAAAAAGGAAGGAGAGAAGAAAATATATAAATTGGCTAAAATAGGAGAGTGTGGAGGAGTGGGGATCTAATCTCATAAGATGCATTATGGATGATAAAAACTAAAAAGAGTGAGAAACTTTTTTTTGAAAGGTAACAAAAAATAATATATTAAAAGAATAGAAATAGTATAGTTACAATAAATAGGTCCTTGAGACATGGACCCAAATCAACTATAATATGCAAAAACTCCAAATATAACTCGTTAAAGACCCTGAAGAGCGTTCACAGGCCATGGCCCGAGAATCACAGATGGTAAACGCCATTGCATATGGTGTTCACACCCAACTTCGTGTAGAAATCTGCAACAGCGTTGGCTGTTCATCTGAATTGCTTTAAGGACACCTCAGAACCTATGCATAAGTTTTTAAGCCACATACATTATCTCTTCAAGGTTTTATGCAATGTCTCCTTTACTTCTTTGTTCTTTCCGTCGAAGATCCTTCCGCTCCTTTTCCACATAGACCATAGGACTACTCTAGGTATAGTATACCACACTTTCCTTAGCTTCGACCTTAGGGGTGATAGGGTCCAACTCCATACTACGCTCCCACACGAAGCGAGAAGGACCCAGGACATCCCTACCCGTCCTGCAAAGAAGCTCCACATTGTTTTCGCTACTGAACACAAACTGAACAAGTGGTCCACGTCTTCCTCACATTCTTGGCACAACAGGCAACATAGATCATCCCCCGAGTTCAAAATATTTCTCCTCGATAATTCTGGACCCCAGACAAAGCTAGGCCTTTCCATGCTTAGATGGCTAGATCTCTTTGGGGGAAAGTTGCTTTCTTCATTGTCGCTTCTACAGTAAAAGACCCCGGAAGAGTCTCATGTCCAGATTTGCACTTCATCCTCTTCTATTGCTATCGGAAGTTCCTTTAAAAGGGAAATTAACTGCTTTAGATTTTCCTTCTCAAACTCCCTTAGTGTTTTCCTGAATTGAAACTCCCAAGTGATGACGCCCTATTACTGCTCAAAAAAATTCTCCCTCTCAATCATCTTCCTCTCTCTTTGCCCCTATTCTTGGCTTTTGTTTCTCTCCCTTTTTCTTGCTCTATTTGCTCTTTTTGACCCCACTTTGTGCGTGTTTGCGCAATGTGCAGCTAATCATTTGACAATGTTACCAGGCCAAATCTCATCTCAATCTGATCATGTTGACCTTTGATTTTTTGTGTGCATTTGTGTTTTCGTTGTAGTAGTGGCTATTAAATGGAATATAGAGAAGATGGAGATGAGAAACAAGAGTAGTGTTAAAAGATGAGATGTCCTCCACATCTCTCGAGTCCAACTTCTTTAGGGTTTTGAATCATGGGTTAGGGTGCAACGTGCAAAGAATCGTTTAATGATTTTATAGGCCAAATCTCATCTTGATCTCATCATGCTGACATTTGCTCTTTTGGTCCCTAGAGGGTGGTTGTTTTTTTCAATGGTAACTTCGTTAAAGGGCACAAGCAGTGCAGACAAGAAGAAAAACAACAATAGGAGGAAAATAAAAACCTCCTAAGCACCCAACAACACACTTAACACCAAAACCTAATATAGGGAAAAAGACTGACAAAAAAAAAACACATGAATCCAATTGACTCCTTCAAGGCTTTGGAAATCTTAGAAATGGAGAGGTCCGAGAACGCTTGAAGAGAGGAAGCCAAAACACTGCATTTCACTTTGACTCTCCTATTGACCTCTAAAGGGTTCTCTTCTTTAGTTTTGAATACTCTATTATTTCGCTCCCGCCAAAGGCTCCAAAATTTTGGCTAAAGGGCAAGCTACAAAGAATTGAAAATCTTGTGGGACTTTTACATAACTTCCAAGTATAGGAGAGACAAGCAACATAGTGAGGCATATGTAGAAAATGATAATAGGAAAAAGAGAAGAATTTTGGAGGAGCATAATTTGATGCAGAACCAAGTATTAAGGTGATCCTAAATGCCTAAATTTGGTTGCCTAAATATTAGGAGGGATGAAAATAATACACCCTAAATCTAAAATGGACTGAAATTAAGTCAACAATTAATATATGCAATTAAATAATATAAGTTTACGAAATAATCATGCAAAATATCCTTGGAATCTGGTGTGAACAATGGAAAAGTTTAATAGAAGGGTGGACTGGTTGAATTTAATGGAAAAAACATATGGTTTTAAATAACCATGTGCTTTTACCAAAGAAATAAAAGGAATGAAAGGTAAGGAAAAGGGCATATGGGTTACGGATAGCAAGGGGAGGGTTTTTAGGTGTTGTGGCAAAGGTTAGTGGAGCTTACGGATGTAGGCGACAAGGGTCACGGAAGACAAGCGACAACAGGGAGGGGGTTTCTTGGTGGTAACGGCAAGCAAGGGGTGGGTTAGAGGGGACACTGCAACAGATCTGGGCTTAGGGTAGGGGCGACAAGCTAGTATGGGGTCTTAAGAAGGGATGGTCTACAGCAGGGGCCTTGGAAAGGGACGGTAGATGGTGTTGGGGTGACGACAGTTAAAGGTAAGGACTGTTATGGGATTCGGCCATAGTAGAAGAAAAGAAAAAAGGGGAAAAGAGAGAAGAAGAAGAAGAAAAGAGAAGAAGAGAAGAAGAAGAATCGTACCTGGAAGAAGATGGCCTCACGCCAAAAGGAATCACTCCCAATCTCAATCGCACTAGAGGTTTGCGAAAAAAAATTCTCAAATTTTATTCATCATCCACGTATCTCTGCCTCAGAGATGCTACAATTTATAAACTTTCATCTTACTAAGAATAAACATAAATAAATTCCTAAACTACCCTTACTAAGATTACTACCCTGTGCTAAAATAAACTACATGCTAAACATGGAAATAATAAAATAAGAAACACATGAAAGAGGAAGGTGCTGGAGGTGCACCGCATCATAATTTCTCTTTGTATTGAAGTGTATTTAACTGAAGGAGAATATATGTATAAATAGATTACATGGAGCCAATAATGATGGCTAAAAATGAAATAAATAAATGAATAATCAATTACACTAAATCATACACGTAATGACATAAACTGAGTTGAATTTTCAAAGTTAGAAGACTCTGGTCAATTCAACTCAAAAGTGGGTCCCAAACAGTCAACTGTATGACTGTATCTAAAGTGGGACCCACAACACTTCCCCTTAAGCTGAGGTGAAGATATCGAGTAAGCCCAACTTCCTTAAAGCATGATCAAGTTGGGTCCGAGAAATTGCCTTTGTAAGCATATCCGCAAGTTGGCCCTTGGACTGAAGATAAGAGATGAAAATGCATCCGACAGAAATATGTCATCTGAGAAAGTGTAATGACCCGACCCTTAATCACATATTTCAAGAAGTTTTACGGCTTCCGTTCTTGATTAAAGTCTGGTTAGATGCGTAGATCTCTTTGTGGGCTTTCCAACGAGCCCAAGTTTGAATCAATTTGAGCTTGGGAGCTCAAGATTTAGCTGTTTTGATGTCAAGGGGTAAAACGCGGTTTTGGGAGCACCACAAGAGTTGAGAAGTGGGCTAATGATTTACAGTTGTGAATCATCACTTCCATTAGTTTCTTAAGAGATCAAATAACATGGTTAAAAAGGCATTCTCCAAGTTCATGTTGCACACAATGCATTGTCTTCTAGCCCATTTTAGTGAATCTGTGGACATTTATGCTGTTAGATCACCATCCATTATTTTATGAGCATATGTTGAAATGGAAATATATGCTCTCGCTTAACTTGCTTCAATTTTTGGGTCAGAGCTTCAAATACGATTTTATACAGACTATTCACCTAACAAATTAACTTCAATTTCTTGGCAGGGCAATTTTGTTGATACAATTAAAGGCTAAAATAATTTTTTTAGGGAAGAATAAAAGTATCATATTTTGTTAGTCTGTACTGATATTTCATGAATCAGATGTAAGTTTCATAATATTTTGCTCGAGTGAAGTGCCTCTTCATTGAATAATCTAGGTTTTTTTCTGTATCAAATGTACAGGTATTCAGGTTAGTAAGTGATAGAAATGCCATCCATGTATTGAGTTTGTAATTTCATATTGGTGCAGTTGGTAATTGGTGATAACGAAGTATAAAGTCGTTCATTGTAACATTAGGACCAATAAATGTCTAAATTGTTGTTCTGTTGTTCCAGGGTCAATGTCTCCCTTGGGCCTAATGAAGACCGACAGCTTAATAGTGGATTACATACAGTGAATGACATTTACTGTAGCTGCTGCCAGCAAATGCTGGGATGGAGATATGTGAGTTAGCAGTAGATCCTTTTGCATTTCTTATTTGTTTTTTGGTAACACGATATAAATGCAATGTGGCATATATACACATAAAAACTACGGAATGAACTCTGGTACTAACTAACCGAAGTCAGAGTAGACGCACACCAATCCCGTAATCCTTGTTTTGAGTCTATGGTGGTTGTATATATTTAAACGAATGGTGTTAGATGATCCCTAGATTTTATCAGTTTTAATATGTTAATTTGGACTCTGACCTTTTGTTTCTAACCGTCTGTCTAATTGCTATAAATTCATTGGCTAAGATGATCTTTTTAGCAGTAACAAAGATTAGTTGTATTAAAATCATATAGTACAAGTACAATGGAATGGGTCTAAAAGACTTAAACCCAAAGCAAAGGTAAACAAAATAGAGATGTACATGCTCAAAACCAAACATAAACTACATCCGAATAGCAACCAATAAGATTATAAGTCGAAGACCGTCCAGTTGCTGCCTCAAAGATTGAAAATGACGGTGGTTGAGTAGTCTACCCCACTCTTAGCGAAGAAGTGTGCCATACCGTTGGCAGATCTTCTGACTAGAGCTTAGGAGATCTCATGACTTGAACATAAGGTCCTTATCTCCCTCACAACACTAATAAATCTCCAAGGAGGTTGCTTCAATCCATTAGCCCACCTGATTGCATTTGTTGAATCCCCTTCTATGACTAGTTTCCCTTACCCGACAAAAGGCTCTCCTAATACTAATAAGCTCTGCCTTGCTTGAGTCTCTATGCCCTACTAGCTCTGAGAAGACAATGGTAGATTTACCATTATGGTCCCTCTGAACACCTCCTATTCTTGTCGGTTTTGATTTCCCCCCACTGCCTCGTTAACGTTGAATTCATGGACACCTCGTAGTGGAGGAGACCAGATAACTAGGGGTTTCGTCTTTCTTGAATTTCCACTCAAACAACCTTCCCATGAGCTATAGAAATCAAATATTTTGAATCCTTTAAAATCATTTCCGGATAGGAGCCAAGTGCAAAGCCTCCAATTGGCTTTTTGAAATATCACATTTTCCTCGAATACCTTAGCCTCAAAGATCTTGGAGTTTCTCTTCTTCCAGAAGGACCATAAGATAACCGTTAGAATCATATTCCAAACGGCCTTGATTTGAGGACCAAGGCGAGTCATATGCTAGGAGCCCTACTATGCCCCTACAAGTTCTATAAAAGCCCATGAAACTCCCATCAGACTAGTGAATTGTGTCCATAGTTTCCTTGTCACTAGGCACCGTGTGAACAAATTAGCTATATTTTCCTCCAGCGACTCACAATGTACAACGTAGATCCTCCTCCGATTTAAGCAACCGTCTCCTATTAAGATCCATCCTTGTGAGCACCTTTCCTTTCAAAGTGCACCACACAAAGGATTGGACCCTTGAGGGTGCTAAGATTTTCTAGGCTCGGCTAGGCAGGGTAGAGGTTGATGGAAAGGTACTTGAGGAATCTCCTATCCAAATAAACTCATGCTCTGTCTCCTTGGACGAAGAAAAGTCACCTATCATGGTTAATATTTCTTCAAGACTCTCTCTATGTCAAAAGTCCTCAACTCTCTTTTGAAGTCGAGTTGCCAAGAAGTGTGTCCCTCCACTACTTTGTAGTAGTCCTTGACTAGGGCATGTTTGCTTCTAGCTTTCCTATATAACCTGGGATATACATATTTTAAAGGCCTCTCTCCGGGCCAAAGGTCCCATCCAAAAGAGAGTTTTGTCTCCACTTCCAACAAGATGTCTTATCTCTAAAGATGCTGCCCACTGAGCGCCTACCTTACCTAGATTTCATCATACCTTAGCAATTTGAGAGCTCGACTTCTCAACATTTTCCCTTAAGGCCCATCTGTCGATATCTCCTAATTTGTACCTTGCAGTCATCATCCTTGCCCACAAGGCTTCCCTATCTCTCTTGAATCTCCAACTCCATTTACATAATAATGCTTGATTTCTGACGTAAAGAGGGACGATTCCTAGGCCTCCCTTTGATTTGGCTTGGTCACCTCTTGCTAAGTGATCAAATGGACTTGCCTTATGTCCTCTTTGTCGTCCCAAAGGAATTTCCTAAACATCTACTCCAATTTCCTCACTATTCCTTTAGGCATCTCAAATATAGACATATAGTATGTGGGGAGATTTGTAAGAATGAATTTGATGAGGGTTAATCTTTCATCTAACAACAAGTATTTTCTACCCCAATGAGCCACTCTCCTTTCTACCTTTTCCACCACCAGCGTTCATAACTTCTTTAGCCTTGGGTTCACACCCATTGGTAAACCTAGGTAGATGAACGACAGTTTCCTAGTAGCACACCCTATCTTGTCCACTAAATCCTTAACCGAGCTATCCTCCACGCCTATCCCAATAAGGGTACTTTTCCCTAAGTTGACTCTAAGTCCTGAGACCCATTCAAAACACCGGAGGATCACTTTTTAGTTGAGAACTTTATCTTTGTTAGGTTCACAGAAGAACAAAGTGTCATATGCAAACTGCAGGTGTGTGACCACTAGTCCTAGATTGGTCACTTTAAAACCTTTGACGATGCCGAAGTCCCTAGATTTTTCCACTAGTTTGTTCAGACTCTCCTTGCCTAAGACCTCTAGTGGCTACTATAGGTTGGGTGGGGGAGCCATTCATCAGAATTGAGTATGTGGTGTCCACATAGGCTCTCATCCATTTCTTCCACCGTTGCCTAAAACCCATTCTATCAAAAAGGTAATGCACAAACTCCTAGTCCACATGGTCACATGCCTTCTCCATGTCGATTTGAAGAGGAGCCTTGGTTTCTTGTCCTTTTGTCACATATGAACCAATTCATTTGCGACGAGTACCTCATCCAGGATATGCTTATCCTCCATGAAAGCACCCTATGATTCCCCTTGTTTCTCTAGTAGGACCTTTTTTAGTTTTTTCCACCAACACCTTTGGTATTAACTTGTAGACGCAACCAATTAAGTTGATCGGTCTATAGTGTGTGAGTTCTGATGGACTCTAATAAAGGAGTTCTTCAAATCTCTATTTATAATGCCGTTGTGGTAAAACTCCCTGAAGACTGTTTAAGAAAGTCAATTCGTACTGTCTCCCAACAAGTTTTAATGAAAGTAAAGTTAAAACCAGGCCCGGCCCTGGCCTTAGGTGAATTAGGCCGTCGCCTAGGGCCCCCAAATCAGGTTTAATTTTTAAGTTCTTGCACCTTATTGTATGTTATAAATTTATTTTCATGTATATTTTATCAGTTAGTTGATTTGTGGCGCATTGGTAGAGCGTACGATTTTTAACACAAAGGTTGCGTGTTCAAATCCTAATGGGTTCATTTTTTTAATTTTTTATAATTTTAGACTTAATCTTTACTTTAATTAAAATAACTTTACTTTTTACAATTTCTTATATATTTAGACATAATTTATAATTTTTCTTTAAGTAAAATAACTTAACTTTTTGTAATTTATTATAAATTTATATATAATTTTTCTTTAAATAAAATAACTTGGGAGTATCCATGTTGTTAAATTTTTTACAATTTCTTATAAATTTAGACATAATTTTTCTTTAAGTAAAATAATAGACTTACTTTTTCTTTAAGTAAAATAACTTGGGAAGTATTTAAAGTAAACTTGAAAAGGCTTGTCAAGACTCGTTGAATCGCTTGACTCGAATTCCAATCGAGTTTAGTCAACTTAGATTGGGTTGGCCATTTTTTTTTTTAAATTTTAAATCTATAATTCTAATAAAATGAATTAAACACCATGGTAAAAAATCATTTATCCTATAGTTTTATTTTTCTTTTAAAAATTAAGAATTGAGATGAGTAATTGACTCTATTACAATATCAAAATTATTAAATAAAGGTTAAATTTTAATTAATCATTATTCTCATCATTTTTTTCAGAAATTTTAATAAAAGTGTGAGCTAAATAAGTCCCTAAACGAGGAAGCTTAGTGTTCACTATAATAATAGATGGTTTAATGAAAAGAAAATAGATTTAAATTTGGATGACCATTTTGTGCTTTATAGTTTATAATTGAGTGATAATTTTTTAACATAATTTTATTTTATAAGTTGTTTTAAATGCATTATATACTTTAGCATGTCAACTACTCTTTTTTAAATACAATAAAATAGTAATAAAAAATAAAAAAATCAACGTGCATACACAAGGGGAAATTAAATTTATCACAAGAAACATTGAATGGATTAATTATCTTATCTATTGAAAAAGATATGTTAAACAATCTTAAATATAATAATTTAATTAATAATTTTGCATCTGAAAATCCGATAAGAATAAATTTTAAATAATACTTTGTTATAAATTTGATTATGATGTTTTATTTAGATATTTCACACTTTATAAAAAAAATGTATGATTTTATTTTTTATGAGTGTATAAAAGGTCCATCTTAGAGGTCCGCCTAGGGCCCCTGAAATCTCAGGGCCGGCACTGGTTAAAACCATCGAGACCTTGGGCTTTGTCGCCTTCAAAACCATCTGGGGCTGCCCTAAGCTCCTCTAAGGTAAAGTCACTTTCCAACCAACCAACCAACTCTCCCATGCTGACCTTTTGAAATGGATCCCATCCATCGTTGTCCTGGTAGCCCTCTGCTCAATGAAAGAGGCAGAGTGACTCAGGACAAGACAAAGGGGTACCTTAAATGCCTAAATGCAACTAAGATGTAATAAGAAACCAATGTAAAGTAAAATATGAGGCTGAAATTAAAATTAAAATTAATAATGACGATTAAAATACTAAAATCTACCACAAATAATCAAGAAATTTAAGGAATTCAATGTAATAATTAATTAATTATATCACAATCCAAATCATGTTATTGCTCAAAATAGAAGACCCTCAAGATAGAGGATTGTTAGATCTCACAAACATATAGATTCCACATCAAATAAGGCTAAGTTTGGTTGTTTGGTCTCAAATTTATGATGAAATCTGGATATGACAGTGTTATGAAGGGTTAATGGGGTTAAGAAAGGGCTGGATTTATGGAACAACAGTAAGAAAAAGGGAGATACAGGTTGGAAAGGCTAAGATAAGGATTATATGAAGGTTTAGGACATGTAGTAAGGACTGTGTGAGGCTTGGGAAGGATGGGCTGCAGTAGGAAAGGCTATAGGAGAGGGTGGAGAGGTTAAGGTAAGGTCTGGAAACACAGGACAGGTGTATTGGAGGGTTAAAAGGGCTAAGGAAAGCGGGACAGCTGTGGTGTAGGGACTGTATGGGTTTTTGGAGGCAGATCTGGGTTCAAAAAGGGTTACCGTGATTGTAGAGGCTGTAGAAAGAGGGATCGAAGGCTGCAGTACAGTGTTTGGGGCTGGGCGAAAATCCAGATGGGGTTAGAATGGGAAAACGAGAACAATAGATGGGAGTTTTGGGTCTAAATCAGTTCTGGGGAGGTTTAAAGGCCTTGGGACAGCAGTTTGATGGCTGTATGGTGAGAGATTGGTTTGGGAAAGGGGTCCAAAAGGCTTGGGGTTTCAGCTGGAAGGTTATATGGGAAGGACGAAAGTTTAGAGGGGAGTTGGGAAGGGACGGAAACAAAATCTGGAGAGGGAATAGGCAGTGGCAGCAACTGGGGGTGTGGAAGGGGCTCACGGTAGGAACAAAAAAGAAAAATAAAGAGAGAAGAAGAAGAAGGAAGAAGAGAAGAGATAAGAGAAGATGAAGATCGTACCAGGGAAGGAAGGAGGGCTTCTCGCCAAAAGCTTCTCGCCGAGACCAGGGATTTGCGAAATCTCCAAATTTTTTTATTTCATCATCATATGTAAATAAGTTGCAAGAGAGAGGCTTTTATAAGCTTCTACATTACTTAAAATAAACTAAAAGCAACGAGGACTAAACTACCCTTACTAAAACACAAAATAGCAACTGGAAAAAAAAAGCAACGAGGACTAAACTGCCCTTACTAAAACACAAAATAGCAACTGGAAAAAAAAAAAGAAAGAAAAGAAAAGAAAACTCATTGCAAGGCAATGGATGCAATGGATGTGCCGCATCACAGAGCTAAGCTCAGTAAAAGGAGAGCTAAGACCCCTAGGTGTCGAGAATAAAGGAAACCTAAGAGAAGGATGCGACAAATGAAGTACAAAAAAAAGGGAAGGGAGCAAGTCCCCTGAAAGAGCTACAATAGTGAAAAGGAAGGGTAGCATTCAGGACTGAGAGTACCGCTGCTAAAAAAAGGTGAACATGATGATGACCCACTGAGGCGAGGATGAGCTGGGAAGTTGAGAAATCAAGCGCCGTGCCAGATGTGGAAGACCTGGCCTACAATGAAGAAAGTCGATGCCTCTGTAGCCAATCCTGATGTGATGATATATTTGGGGATGAGACACTGCTGATCTGCTAAGAGTTTTGAAGTTGAAAAAAATCCGCAACTAATGATCCTCAAATTCAATAGGAGAAGAATCAAGTTGAGCCCAAGGTGGTGAACGTAATTGTTGTAATGCAATCTGTCGGTGGGAGAAGAATCTGGAACGTCCTGCAACCAATGGATTGAGTCCCTAGAATGTCGAAGAAGAATGTCCATGCCTCCTGATGTCAAGAAGAGTGAAAGTCCATCTGTGGTAGAACAGAGGCTAGGCAAAACAGTGATGTCTTGGCAATCGTGATTTGTGACCTGGAAGACAAGTATAGAAAACACACCATGATATCTATGCAATAGGGGTTCAGAATAAAAGAAATTAGAAAATGGGGAGAGAGTACCTAGATCCGAGGCCGAAGATGAGGTACCGGAGAGAGGGGTGGCATGAGCGGAAGCGGGATGGGCAGGGGATGGTAGCGGATACTCATAAGGAGACTGGAAGATAGTTGAGAATTGGTTTCTAAGTGCCTCTCTGATACCATTCTTATCTACAATGCAACGGCCTTTCACTACAATAGATCTGATGGTGTTTGTGGCTTTCCGGGCATTTGCACATCTGTGGAAAAACTTGGTGTTTTTGTCCCATTCTTTCAACCAAATTTCTCTAGATCTCTGTCGTCATTCTACTTCTTCCAATCGTAAACAATCCCAAAGAGTGGCTTTACTGTACTTCCTAGACACAAGTTCATCCTCCTGTAGTTCTCTTTCCTCCTCCAATCTGTTCCACATCCTTCTAGTTCTCGAATAGCTGGCTATTTTCTTTCCTTCACTGGGCCACCAGCAGACTTGACCCAATCTTTGATTTTTGATTTCAAGAGAATAAGCCTCTTAGATAGAACATGCCACCCCAACCCTGAATGTCAAAATCATCACACCATTCTTTCACCAATATTGTGAATTTCGGGTCCTCCAGCCATGCGTTGCTGAAACAGAAAGGCTTAGAGCCCCAATCTATCTCCTCTGTGTCAAGCATCACCGGACAATGATCAGAGATAGGGCTGAAAAATTTATTCTTTTTTTTGAGTGGTAACAAAAAGAAAATATATTAATGATGAAAGAATTTACAAAAGATGCCATCAAAGGGTCTAAGAGACATAAACCCCAAGATAGCCAAAAGGAAAAGAGCAAAGTACAAAGAGCAGAGAACGGAAGTACAAATAATGCCCTCCAACATAATAAAAAACCCAGTCTCCCCAAGATATCTTATAGATAAAATACTCCTGTAGTGTTAGAATCCACACCTTTTTTGGCGAAAAAGTCAGCAACACCATTTGCATATCTCCTGATTGCCATGAAAGTGACCTCCCTTTCTAAACATAAAGATCTAATTTCTCTTACAATTGTGATCATTTTCCATGGAGGTCTTTTTAATCCTGCCGCCCACTTCATTGCATTTGTACAATCCCCTTCAATAATCGATTTGCCCCTCCCAATTGAGGACTAGATAGTCAATGCTTTCCTAATACTGATAAGTTCTGTCTCGTTGGAATCTCGTCGTCCTATAGATTCTGAAAAAACCCATTCCAATCACGTAACACGCCTCCAATATCGGCTGGGCCTAGTTTTCCTCTGGCAGCTCTATCGACATTGAATTTAAAGGTACCAGCTTGAGGGGGGTGCCATGGAGTATGGACTCTGCGATTCTTTACCTCCCTTCTAAGACAACCTTCCCAAGAAGTTAGGAAATCTACCGCTCTGAACCTTTTGAATTCTACTCTCGACAACAGCCATGTGTAAAGCCTCCACTTAGCCTTTTGAATAAGATCATTCTCCTCTGTTTCCTTCAATTCGAATATCCTAGCATTCCTTTCCTTTCACATCGTCCATAGCACAACTGAAGGAATGGTATTCCAAACCACCTTTATTTTGGGATTAGAATGCCAAATGTTCCAAGATCGGGCGAATCCTGCACACGTCCCCCGCCGTATCTGGCTTGCCTACATCAAACAAGTGATCTATATCCTCCTCCCTGTGGTCACAAAAATGCAATGGAGGTTGTTATCCACTCCCAGTAACCCTCTTCTTTTGAGGGCTGAAAAATTTAATCTGACTTGCATTGGGAAAAAGTGTGTCCCATTCTGATGAGGTGAGGAACCCATCAAGCCTGCTCATAGCCCCCCTAACTTGTTCATTACTCCAAGTATATCGGCCACCAATGAGCGGAAGATCAGTCAATTCATTTCTTGAAATGAAATCAAAAAAGTCCTCCATACCTCTAGTGAAGCCGCGCTCCCCGTTCTTTTCCGACGGATATCTGACAATGTTGAAGTCCCCACCTAAGCACCAAACAGGAGGGCTCCAACTGTGAATGTCATCTAATTCAATCCAAAAGATATCTCGCTCCCCTTTCAAATTAGGACCGTAGATGTTTGTAAAGCAAGCTTCCACACCCCCACTTACAAGCAGTCCCTTAACTGATATCGATCTTGAATCCAGTCTTCTTAAAGAGGCTTTGAAGACAGAAGGATTTCACAGTGTAAGCAGCCCACCTGATGACTCTTCCGATTATTTACTGAAGAAATCATAGTCTTGCATCCCAAATCTCCCTAATGAAGGGGGCACGAAGCTCCTCCCTTTTTGTCTCTTGGATGAGCTACATATCAACCCTATTTTTCCTTATAAAATGACAGATTGCCCCCTTTTCTTCTGGAGTCCTAGACCCCGCACATTCCAGCTAAGCACCTTCATTGGGAAACTCTTCTACCCCCATAAATCTTCCCAAGCTTTCTCTATCTTCTGCATCTAGTTTTGAAGAAAGAGTTTCTGCCAAAAAATCTCCTGGGAACTCTGGTAGAGATGGACAATGATCAGTTCCTCTGTCTTCAGCTGATTTAAAATCATTTTCTGCTTGAGAAAGGTCTCTGTCTTTACATATTTCCTATCAACAATAACATCCTCATCAATGCCTCCTTCCCCATGAGCATGGGGCTTTTCACATGCTGTTGTAAGATTCTGCACCTAAAGTGCTGAGTCTCTTTCACAGGAATGGGGAATCTAACCTGTTTGACAATGCCATCCATCTCCTCAAGAAGTGGCTATCCACTTAATGAACATCTCTGCTTTCCACATATTTGATTTCATCATTGTAAGTGACCTCCTGAATGAATCCTAGATATTGGATTTTTCTAATCCCCATCCTCATCTACCTTGCCCTCACCATTAAAAAAAACCAAAATATATAGAGCCTGCTTGATGATCTGCTGCCAGATTAGCAACTGTAGGCAGATCCTTCTCACCACCTGCTAGAACCCTAGAGTTTCTAAGGACCCTTGATAGGTTTCAGAATCATAACACGATCTCTCGGCAATTGAATTTTGGCATAAAATTGAGGGTTTTAGAACAAGAGTTTTTTGAGGAATGAAACAAAGGCTAAAAGAACCCCTTGGCAATTGGAGAAGAGGACGATCTGCTTTGGGTAGGAGACTCCTTTGGTGTGTTCTCAGTGAAGGCGTTGATCCATTCAGCCCTACATCAACAAAATGAGGAGGATCCTACAACGGACTGAGTCTGGAAGCCTTGCCCCTCTAAGAGTACAAATCTTCGTGTGGTGCGTCCTGAAAGGTAAAGTATTGACGAGGGTAGCACTCTACAGAAGGGTTTTACTTAGGATGGACGACAACCTCCAATGCATGTTTTGTTGCCATATTTGTAGAATGCTGTGTGGCTAGGAAATTGTGGACAAGCCCTATAGATATGATGGGGGTGTCTTGGGTGTTTGAACGAACATGTGAAGGAATCTTCTATTCATGGAATATTCGACATACTAATCCTAAGATAAAGGTGGCTTGGAATGCCATTCCAACAGTTGTTTTATGGATGGTATAGAAGGAAAGAAATGCTAGGATTTTCAAACTAAAGGAGATGGAGGAAAATGATCTTGTCCAAAAAGTTAAGTAGACACATGGCTATTGTCCACAGCAGAATTCAAAGGTTTCAGAGTGGTAGACCTTACGTCATGGGAAGGTTGTCTTAGCAGGGGGCCAAGGCCAAGGCACAAATTTCATGGCACCCCCCTCAAGTGGATACATATAAATTCAATGTCGATGGGGTAGCAAGAGGAAAACTAGGCCCGACGGGTATTAGTGGAGTGTTGTGTGATTGGGACGGTAGGACGTCTGTAGTTTTTTCCGTATCTATAGGATGGAGAGATTCAAACAAGGAAGAACTTATCAGTATTAGGAAAGAGTTAACCATATGGTCTTCCAAGGGAAGGGAAAAACTGATCATTGAAGGGGACTCTACAAATGTGATTAAGTGGGCGGCAGGATTGAAAAGACACTCATGGAAATTGATCACAATAGTGAGAGATATCATAGCGTTGTGTTCATGGAGGGAGATTTCTTTTGTGGCGGTCAGGAGATATGCAAACAGAGTCACTGACTTTTTTGCCAAAAATGGGGTGGATTCCAATAATATTGGCGTGTTTTGCCTATGAGATTTCCTAGGAGATGGAGCTTTTGTTTTGATTGAGGGATACGCTTGAATTATTGTACTTTGTCCTTTTTCTTTATTTTGGCTCTATTTGGGTTTATGCCTCTTTAATTCATTGGTGCCATCCTATGTAGCTTTTTATCATTAATATAATTATTCTCTTTGTTACACTAAAAAAAGAAGTTTCAGTCAGCTTAATGGTCTGTATTTCACTCTTGCTACCTTTAGCACACCTCCTTTGAATACTTTCCATCAATCAGAGACGTGGCCTCAAAATTTCTCCGTTTGTCATGAATCTGAAGAAGCAAATGCTGCCCTTATTGTTGCTGCCTTGACTGGAGTTTAGATGTTGAAAACCGAGCCTGCCACTTGGAAAACGATGCATTCTCCAAAAGGGTCAATCTCAGGTGTTTTGGACAAACAAAGACAATGAGTTTATCCATTGTCTACCCTGTCCTCATTGTTTGTCCATTCTCTCATCAGTAAAGCCCACAAGATCCTCAACTTTCACTTCTTTGGTGAAGATTTCATGCTTTCTTTCTAGACCCACCTTTACAGCTAGCACGTTCAACCGAAACACAGTCTGGAGAAGCAAAATGTAAATTACAGGCAACATTTTCAAATGGAAGAGTGAATTAAACTCATCTTTTCACATTCTTTTCCATTGTAATGCTCATCAGGAAAAAATATGAGCAGGATTGCAGTTCCACCAGAAGAGTGAGATAAATTCACTTCTACACTAGTTTCTGAAAGCTTCCAGCACCTTTCCAAGCTGATTTCTACATCCCGCATTTATTGTGAAATCTCGCAGATTTTTTATTTGCTTTGGGTTGATGCTGAGATGAAGTCTATGCCAAATATGTGAATCCAAATCCTATGCTGGGTGCTTAATCATCTTATGCATGAATCTCTATATCTTCTTAATAATTTTCTATCTTTTCTCAAAACTCCTAACAGGAAATAATATGCTGAACAGACTACAACCTTAAGATGGACTGCACTAATCAAATTAAGACCAATCTGCACTTAACTCTAATTATGGAAGATCTGAGGGTTAAGTTAATCTCTCTCTCTCTCTCAAAGAAAAATAAAATAAAAAGAAAACAGAAAAGCTGAGGGATGTCATGGTTCTGTGGGCATTTTGCAGGTCTGCTTTCAGTTTTCTTTGCTGGCCAGTATGGGCTGACATTGCCAACTGTATCATCATGTTGTCTTGTTTGGAACTTCGGATGGTTGATATGGTGCTATAGATGTTTTCAGTATTGGATTTTGAAAATTTTGATGTATTGGCTAATAGGATATGTATGGGATGATATTTAAAGCCATGATACAAAGTTGAATGACCTGGATTTGAATACTTGCATATAGTATATGCAGTGTTTGAATGAATCTGTTTGTAGGAGTCAAGCCCTTTAATGGAGGATTGGGTGCTATCTTCACAATGGCTTGGGGTTCTCAACAGGTCACCACTTTAGATGTATCACTAGGCGCTAAATTTGGAAAAGAATCCATAAAAATCCTTTAAAATACGATCTTGTTGAAGTCTTTTTTGTTGGGCACACATTTACAGCCCTTGTCCTTCTTTTACCAACAACCTTTGTAAATTGGATTCCTACATGATTCAACTCGTTCTAGGTTTTACCAACTTTATGATTAAGCCCGTCGTATGGACATTAGTCTTTGTGGCCTCCAAAACCATACTTGGGGTAATCAACTGAAAGAAAACTTGGAGTGATCCATTTGAGATGACTTTTGTGGTTCACTATCCAAGAGTAGAACTTTCAACTAACTCATCCCTGTGATAAGTTCTAGGTTATACCAACTTTTGGATTAAGCCCATGATGCGTACCTTTAATATTTGTGTACCTTCAAAACTATTCTTGGAGTAATCAATTGAAAAAGGAAAAGAACTTGGAGCGATCCATTCTAGATGGTTTTTGATGGTTCACTATCGTATAGTAGACCTTTTGACCAACTAATCCATCATCCAAGGTGCTTCACACTGAGATCCCATTTTAAGAATCTATACTGTTCATTCAATGATTAGATTATGAAACCATTTTTTGTTAGTTGATCCCGTCAATTTCATTTTTTGCAGTCACTTTACAAATTTTGGTGGGGTGGTGACCTTAAAGATGATGAGGATCATCTCTTTTCACACTATTGGTCCTTGATCAAAGATGATTTTTATAAAAAACTTAGCCTCCTTAATTAGGGAGACTGCTCGTTAATTTTTGACTGGGCCACTTCTTTTGGGTAGGATGTGTGCAAAATGACTATCATCCTAGTTTTGTGATTCCGTCCCTTCAAAATTTGACTTCTTTAAGCCATTGGTTTTTCATGGCTCAACTCACAAAACTACAATGGTTGTTGAATGGTTAAATTTTCACCAATATCCAATATCCATGTAATTCTCCGCAGCACCCAACTATATGCAGCCTAGCTCATATTAGATGTCCAGTCTTCCTCAAGATTGTGGATATCTCAGGCCTCCCTAGAGTTGCTTATTTTAAACCCCTCATTGATGGGCTGGAGCAGTGTAGGCTAGGAATTTGATGTCTCTCGTTTAAAGTCAGCTGATGGGGAAAAGGGTCATTGGTTGAATTGCCATTTTCTGCTTTACTGTCCTTGATTGGATACTTTCCTTGACAGTGTGCACATGCCCGCATGGTTTTTTCTTGTGTACGTGTGTGTGATGCATCTTTCCCTTAACATTGATGTATTAATAACATCTGAAATAGATAAGCATGCATCATATAAGATGTGAATGTTTTCCTGCTTGCTCTATTATCCACAGGAATCTGCCAACTTAACAAGACAAACCTGATATGGACCACCCTGGGCCTGACCCATTTACAATGGTAGTCTTAACCCGGGTATTGAAACATGGGGGAGTCTCCATCCAGCCAGGTTGGTGGACATCTAAATGCTTCATTAGCTTTCTTTCAACTATCAATTCATTATTTCAGATTGCAGGGTCTTGCATATTTCTTCTTCCTGCTGAATATGAAGATCACCTCTCTGGCTGGAAGTGGAGAAGTTTTTTAAGGGTCTTGTGGAAGTGATTGCCAAAGCTTGAGATTAGTTGCCACTGTTTGACTGTTGAACTGCATTTGGATGAATTTGTGATTATTTTTTGATTTTCTTATACTGAAAATTTTAAAACTTCCAAATTGGTATGCATCCAAGTTGGAAATATTGGTACTATTGCTTTAGTTTTGGCTGAATGTGTAGAACCTAGAATAACAGGCATTTAAGACTGCATATTTTCCAGTTTTGCTAAATCAACTATCAATTTACTTATTGCAGGAGAAGGCTTATGAGGAATCAGAGAAATACAAAGAAGGGAAGTACATCCTCGAGAAAAGTAGGATCTTCAAGGAGGGTTGGTGATTTTGGTGATATGGAACAGGAGAAACATGAA
This sequence comes from Chimonanthus salicifolius, assembly GCA_013350335.1. Lineage (NCBI taxonomy): Eukaryota > Viridiplantae > Streptophyta > Magnoliopsida > Laurales > Calycanthaceae > Chimonanthus > Chimonanthus salicifolius. The sequence continues at coordinate 58,288,180 of CM023535.1, read as the reverse complement.
TGTAATCAAATTTCATGTTCCTAGCCTCATAAAAAATTCAAAGAACACATCAGGTGCAAACCTATATCTCAAAATTCTGAATAGAAATAGTCTGATGTTCATATGGCCATATGATTTTAGGATTGTATAGGAGATAGCACAAAAACAGTTGTCTTCATCAATGAAGTAAAAAAAGTCATGTTTAGATATTGATGGAAAAAAACCATTTACTTTTAGCTTATATTCTATTTGCTATTGCTACTTCGGTAGTCGGTTTGGTTTGATAGCATTCATCTTAAATTCTCGGTGGGATCCTGGGAAACCAACTGGGAGATCAACAAATTTTTTTTTCTGTTCTTGGCAAACCCTTTTTACTGTGTTGTTGCCCAAACGAGGATGCCATCTGCAGTCCACCAAAGCCCAATTTTTGGGAAATTGAAAATTGGGCCAACTGTGGTGGCTTTCCAAGAATTGAGTTTTTTGGGTTTTCCTTGAAAGAACTGATTTTAGGATCCTGTATTTGGAGTGGCATTTAGACAAATTTCTAAAGCTGTCATCTGTCTATTCTTTATGATCACTATCACCATAATATAGTATGCCATTGAACTCAAGAGGAGTCTAACCACGTAACCTATGATACATGATATCTATCTCTAATAGAGACCTTGTAGAGACCTCTATAGCGCCCTCCATGATTAATCCAAACTGTTTAGGCTTTTACCCATTTTTTGTGAATTATCATATATGTCAAATTGGTATCCATCTACCTTTTATGCTAGTTCAAGTAAAAAATTGAAATTTATTTGACAGCTATAAAATCATTAAACTCCTTTATTTTGCCATGGTGATGGATGGGGTTGAACTAGGGCTGCAACTTGGGTCGGGTTTTGGCCCGACCTGCATGATCTGACTCGAGAAATCATGCGGGTCAGGTCAAGAATTTCGATCCAGCGGGTCAGGTTTGGTTGAGAAGATAATTACCCGCATGAAATTTGGGTAGGGCTGGGTTGAGGATTTTACAAGTTAACTCGAGCCGATCCGACCTGACCCGGCTAAAATGGGTTCATAATGCGGGTTGAGTCAGAATTCGGGTTGATTCAGGTCGGGTCGGGTCGGGTCGGGTCGGGTTCTTGAGTTTGGGTTGAGAATTCGGGTCCGGTTGGGTCGGGTTCCATATATATATCTAACTCGGGTCTGGTTGGGTTTTAAGAAACTCGACCCGTCCGACCCAAGTTGCAGCCTTAGGTTGAACCAATGTTCTGATGATTGAATGGTATTTTAATATAGCTATGTCTTGAATGACAAATTTTATATTGTAAGCCATAGAATTTTAAAACTCATGAATGTCTTCCCTTAAAAATATATAATATATGAAAGAATGTAGAATATATCTAAGTAATAATATGAGCAATACTTTATTTTTTATTAAATTGATATTATCTAACTATTTCATTGTAACTCAAATTTCAAATTTTCAACTTCCATAAGTGTGTTTCTAGTATTTATTTCAAATAATGTTTAAAAGTCAATGATAAATTAAAAAGCTTTCAAATGAAAAAGTTTAAAGTTCTTAGATATCATATAACCTCAAACCTTAAATCACCAAAGTCAAAAGATTGATGCTTTCAAACTCCAAGTAGCCTCCTATTTTTATGATCTATAAGATTTCTAAACCAAAACAAATAAATTATTTCTTTTATCATTTCATATGAATCATGTGTTGCAAGATTTGGGTTGAACTTTTGTTCGCTCTTAATTCACTTGATCTTTTTAGCTAACCACTCTCTAGTGATTAGCAACTAAATGGGCTGTTTTATAATTAGAAAAAAGGGGGCAAGGTCTCTATTTAGTCAAATAGAGTTGGTCTCTCTAGATCATTAGTCTATATAGATAGTATTGCATGCACATGCTTTGTAATTTGTATAACTTATAGTTTAATGATTTTAAAATATAGTTTAAAAATATATAAATTATATTTATATGTATGTGCATATCTATAAATGAGCAGTAAACCAAAATGGGTTTTATCCAAAGAAAAAATATTGGACACTTTTTAACTTTTAAAAAGAAAAAGGTATTTAAGAATATTAAATATTTAAAAATAATTTAAGCTCATTAAATTGTGTGAGATTAAAAATATGTTTTTTGGATTGGATCTAATGATTTTTATGGGGTTATATTTATGTTAATTTTTTTTATGGGCTATTAAATGGAGTGAAAGTGGCTCTCATGTAGAATGAAAATTGTTAGTATTTAAGAATAATTTAAAATAATTAACATTTAAAGAGGGTATCTATAATTCGATTGATGTGTTTTTTGCATTTCATGTTCATACATGGAAAGATCTACTCAAAAGACTCATCATATAGGGTAAAATTGGCCTCACATTGGGTGCAAAAGTGTAATAAATAAAAAAGAATTTGAAGTAATGAAAATAGAGATATCTTAAAAAATAACTTTTATAGTTTGATTGAGATGATTTTATTTAGATCTTATACTCAACTAAAGATCTCTGCAAAAGACTCGTAACACTAGATAAAATGGGGTCAACAATTTAGTAATATAGTGGTTAATATTTAGTCGATGAATTTAAATTAGGTGCAACCCCTCACATGAGTCACACTTTGTCTATTTTATTTAAAAAATTGCGAAGCCCATGAAAACTCAATTGTATGAGTTATAATTGCACCAGATGAGCATAATTAAAATAAATTTTAGTTTGAAACTCAATTGTTGCCCACTTGATCGTAATAGTAAGGTCGCTGAGGATTGGATTTTTTTTAAGATGCGAAAATTTGATTGTAAGATTGAAATTTGATTTAATTGTAACTTACCAAATTTAGACATGTATCTGAGTAGCTCCCCCTATCAAAACATGAGTGCCTAAATTGATGGCCTCCATTTCAACTCAAGTTTTTACTTCTTTTAATAATATTTTCATTATTATATTTTTAAGAAAGCACTCAATGTTTAAACAATTTTCTTAATAATTTCAAATTGACAATTGAGATTTTTCAAAGATAAATGGTTTGTTTTTCAATCCACGACCTTTTAGTCGTACAAATACACTTATTAGAAACTTCAATTAAAAGAAAGAAAAGGGGGAAAAGTGATTAAGGTTGCAGTGGGCTTGGGTGAGCCAGTTCAAGGCATGTTCCCTGTATCGATCGTCCTTGCTTCATAAAAACTAAAAAGGCTTGGCCCAAGGTGGGATGGCCTGAGTCTAGTGTAATAGGTGATGTAGGCCCAAGTTGGCCTAGTTCGTCCAATAAAGGCCAAGTTCGTCTAGGGTACTACCACTATTTTCAGTTAGAAAATAATTTTTTTTAGCAGTAAAGAGAAACTTTATTAAAAGAAAAAGATACAAGAGACAAGAAGAAAATACAAATAAGAGACTTAAGAGATATAGGCCATGAAGAAAAGAACATAAAAACACTTTACACCCAAGGAGCTTTAATAAGCAATACTAGGACAAAAATCCAACAAAACTATCTTCCAGACAAATGAAAAGTGTCTGAATTGTCCTATGAACACCATTTTTTTGCGAAAAAGTCTATAACTCTATTGGTTGAACGGCTAACGAGCGAGAATGAGGCTTCCATGCCCAGACAATACCTTATTTGTATTGTATTTTTCTAATTCTATAACTTTTATCATATTAAATTTTGATTTTTGAACTATTATAAACAACATCATAGATCATGGACCAATCATGTGCAGCTAAAATTATGATGATGGCCATTTTTCTAGAGAATACCTCTCCCTCTCTCTCTCACATCTCTAAAGTTTCTTCTAAGATACATAATTAAAATTGAAGTGGTAATTTGTATGACAAAATCATACAAACAAGAAGTAAATAAAAAAGGTTCAAAATCTTTTGATAGTTGAGGGCCATTTGGCCATCGAAATTTCTAAATGGATTGAATGTAGAAGTTGAACAACTAAAATGCCTAGAACATTAAAGTAGAGTTCATATCAATTTAAAGTCTAAATAGCTCTGAAAAATTGAATTGGGCTTGGGGTATAATTTGTGTCGGTGAATCGAGTTGAGAGTCTCTATTTATAATTAAATTTAAATTATTAAATTTTAATCAAATTCATATTTTAGTTTCCTCTAACTTTTTCGTAACTCAACTAAATTTTAAAATCTCAACCCATTTTTAATTCGAGTCAAGCAAGTAAAAAGATATACATAAAAACAAGTCTTTACTATTAAAACATAATCTTTGTAAAGAGTTAATTATAAAAATCATCAAACAATGATATAAAAAATGAGTAGTGTTTATATATATATATATATATATATATATATATATATAGGGAGCACTTACACACACCCGGTTTTTCTGCCTCTAGACACCCGTTTTTGAAATTTCGGGTGAAATTACGATTTTACCCCCGTGTTTCCAATCATTCGAATGAATGCCCAGTTCATTTTGGCATTCATTCGAATGAATGCCCATGTGTAATTTCAATTCATTCGAATGAATGAGTTGAGCAGAAACACGGAATACTGCTCACCCCATTCATTCGAACGAATGAGGCTCATTCATTCGAATGATTTAAATAATAAAATTTATTTTAAAACTTTACACTTATTTTTTAAGCACAGTGTATTTCCAAAATTTCTCAAATTGAATATCTAGACTAATTAAAATAACCTGATAAAAATACCTTAAGACTTCAAGGTATTTTGACACTCCTAAATATTTAAAACACAGTATTTTACAAATAAGGGTATCCCTAGGGTGTGTCAAAAATACATTTGGAAGTGTCAAAAGACCTTGAAGTCTTAAGGTATTTTTATCAAGTTATTTTAATTAGTCTAGATATACAATTTGAGAAATTTTGGAAATACACAGTGCTTAAAAAATAACGGTCTATGTTTTAAAATAAAGACAGTTATTTTTAAGCACGGTGTATTTTCAAAATTTCTCAAATTGAATATCTAGACTAATTAAAATAACCTGATAAAAATACCTTAAGACTTCAAGGTCTTTTGACACTTCCAAATGTGTTTTTGACACACCCTAGGGATACCCTTATTTGTAAAATACTGTGTTTTAAATATTTAGGAGTGTCAAAAGACCTTGAAGTCTTAAGGTATTTTTATCAGGTTATTTTAATTAGTTTAGATATTCAATTTGAGAAATTTTGGAAATACACAGTGCTTAAAACATAACGGTCTATGTTTTAAAATAAAGACAGTTATTTTTAAGCACTGTGTATTTTCAAAATTTCTCAAATTGAATATCTAGACTAATTAAAATAACCTGATAAAAATACCTTAAGACTTCAAGGTCTTTTGACACTTTCAAATGTATTTTTGACACACCTTAGGGATACCCTTATTTGTAAAATACTGTGTTTTAAATATTTAGGAGTGTCAAAATACCTTGAAGTCTTAAGATATTTTTATCAGATTATTTTAATTAGTCTAGATATTCAATTTGAGAAATTTTGAAAATACACAGTGATTAAAAAATAAGTGTAAAATTTTAAAAAAATTTAAACAAATGTATATACTGTATACTGGAAGTTCACAGAACGACCATTCGATTCGTTCAGTCATTCGAATGAGAACGGGTCATTCGAATGAATGGATTGTTGATTCGAATGACCGTTCATTCGTTGTTCATCTGGAAGGAAATGAACGAATGAAATTACTATTCATTCGAATGAATGATCCATTCATTCGAATGAATGGGCTGAGCAGTATTCCGTGTTTCTGCTCAACCCATTCATTCGAATGAATTGAAATTACACATGGGCATTCATTCGAATGAATGCCAAAATGAACTGGGCATTCATTCGAATGATTAGAAACGCGGGGGTAAAGTCATAATTTCACCCGAAATTTCAAAAATGGGTGTGTAGAGGCAGAAAAACCGGGTGTGTGTAAGTGCTCCCTATATATATATTAAACAATCATATAATGATCATTATTATAGTTTTTGTATGTTCACCAGAAAATTAGTTTGCAAAAAATTTAGTGCAAGCTTTAGACCATGGAGTTCATAGTGGATCAAATGGATCCACTTTCCTCTAATAGTCACTTACCACTGGTAAATTACACTAACCTCCATTTCCTCTAATAGTCACTTACCACTGGTAAATTACACTAACACCCAATTTGACATCCATTTAACTTTTCAACTCTATAGATTTAATTCGATGAATTTCCACAATTAGATAAATATAAAATTTTAAGTGCCTTTAAAAACATATCTTCTTTTATTCAATAAAGATGAAATTCTATAGACATTGTAGACAAGGTAAAGCCTTTCAAACTCACCTATGTATATGTGACTTTGAGTATGACTATCAGGCTGTTTGCATCAATAATATAATAAATTTTAACAAAAAAATAATGATTGAGGTATTCTTACTTTGATAAAAAAGGAGTGTAGCTCAACTGGTTGCCTTTCACCTTAGGAAGTGGAAGGTTGCGGGTTCGAGCCCCCATGGCCTAATCTTGGTGTGCTCTAGGGGTAGTGGGCTCACCCGTGGGGGTTTTACGTTGGGTATTCCGCAATTTTCCACACGTAAATGAAAAAAAAAATATACTTTTTATAATTTCTAACACTCAAAATAAGCTTGGTAACTAAAATTAAAAATAAGATTTATTTTTATAAAAAATAAGATTATCCAAATCAGAGCCGAATAGTTTATGTGTTTTATAAATATAATAAATACCAATATATAATTATGGGTAGTGAATTTTGCGCCACCATTCTTTTCTCATAGTGCACCCCCATTAAAAAGAAAATTTTGATTTTGTCATTCCTTCTCTCTTCTCCTTTCTTTCCTCTTTCTCTATAGCAAGGCAAAATTAGAATTTCCTTTTAAGGGTGCACTATGAGAGCAAATAGGGGGAGCCATACAGACACCTGACTTTTCTACCACGAGACACTCGATTTTAGATTTTAGATGGAATTTATCATTTTGCCCTGCCTTGGCGTTGATCTCACCTGGTGGGTCCCACCTTCCATCAACGGTGGATTCCCTCCTCTTCCTCTACCATTCGCTGCCTGAGAACACCAAAACCAACCATTCGTTCGATGTATAGTCTGAACAAAAAAAATAAAAGGGGTATTCGACTGATGCAGTAGTTTTAAGTGGAAGGGCAAAAGGGTAAATTCTATCTAAAATATGAAATCGAGTGTCTCGTAGTAGAAAAGTCAGGTGTACGTATGGCTCTCCGAAAATAGTGGTGCAGAAATCACTATCTATAATTATTTATAAAATTATAAAAAAGTAATATATTTTTAAATGGCAACGGATCTTTATGCCTTTGGCGGTTAGTTTAGACCAATATTATCAAAACCGGACCGTGTACCAAACCGTCTTTGAGGAGGTTAGGGTTCAACTGGGTTCGACCGCGGTAAAAGCCGGTAAAAGCCGATCAAGTATTAAAATAATATAAATATTATATATAATATTAAATAAGACATATTTTACCAATAATATTAATAAAAATATTAAAAATAAAATTCAAACTCCGAGTAATATTCCAAAACGATGAAATAAATGGGATAAAAATAGTAATAAACTTTTATATTTCAAATATACACATTTTTTAAGGGGAAAATAATTTTTTTTTTTTTTTAATAAAAAAAATTTCAAATATGTGAACCACGGTTCGCGGTTCACGCTTTTCGTGTCAAAACTGCGGTTTTGACCGGTTTTATGCGGTTTTGACCGTCGGGCTGTTTTTTGTATGAATCGAACCGCGGATCCGGCGGTCACAGCTAAACCGCCGGTTCGACCGCGGTTCAGTCCGCTTCTGATAACACTGGTTTAGATTGAGGAAATATGGTAGGCCCCATCTTTACCGCTTCTGAAGATGGTAGGTCCCCACTTAGAATTTGTTATTTCGGGTGAGCCTTTCTATTATTTGTTTGTGATTCTGCAACATAATCCAAGTAGAATTAGTGACGAATTATTAGGATGAAGGAAACACGACAGTCGTGACCCTCTTAAAATGACAGGCTTCCTTCCCTCTCTTTCCAACCAAAGACATCCTTCTTCTAGTTATTGCATACAATCTGCCAAGAACAGAGAGGCCAATTCAGATAAGAATCCAATGGATGAGACTAGTAACAACAGAAATTTGATTGATCTTCCTTCCGATGATAGCATATTGAAAACGATTCAGTTTGGTAGTATGGGTATTTGCAAAAAAAATCCAAAGAGTATTGGAGAAGGCAATAGTTCAATCGACGCAAGTTCAAGTTCCAATGGTACTGACTCACCATTCAGCGCCGAGAGTTCTAGTTATGGCATTGAGACTGCAGCTTCACAACCAGAAACTTCAGTAGCTGAAGAAAGGCCCATTGAGAAGAAGTTGAATGAGATTAATATGAGAGGAAGTTCAACCATGTACTCCGCATCTGAAACTACCTTCACTACACCTACTCTTCCTTTCGATGATAATCTGCTAAATGGTTTGCAAGATCTTCAATTAAGTGGACTGGGTGTCAATGGAGACCACGATACATATACTGAAAAAGGCTTCGATTCGGTTGGTGCAAACTCTAATTGCACGGCTACCTTGAAACAAACTATGCCCAGATTGAGTTCTGGTTATGGTTATGAATCTGCTCATAACCTGTTTGATACAAGCACTAGATTGCAACCAGAAATTTCATGTATACAAGAAAGGGGAATCGGATGGCCACATTCTGTCCAGGTGCCTATGGCTGAGACTAGCATGGGGAGTTTCTTGGACAATTTCTTCGACTACTTCATGGCACCGAGTGTGAACAGCAACACGGAATCTGTTTCCAGTAACAATTTGAAGGGTTCAAGTGCCAGTCAGGGCAATGAATTTTTCCAAAGCCCAACTTCGGCTTCCATAACTGACAGGATTTTGCAATCGCAACTGAGTGGAATTCAAGAGAGGGAAATCAGGATGGTGGGTTCTCTTGGGATGCCAACTTATGAGGTTGATCCTTCGAGATTTGCTCACTGCTTCCCACAAGAGTTTTGTGGACTTCATGGTGAGTTCAGTAGAAAGAATTCAATAAGCTGTTGCCAGCCCTTAGATTACCTAAACAGAAGACAATATTCGGATTTCAGAAACACTATGACTCGGAGCAGGGGCAATCTTGAAGACTTGAAAAACAGAGTCCGACTCCTGGACGATCCTGGATTTCAAATGATGGATCCAAGCTTGCTGTAGGACCTCCACACAGACATCATACGTAGGATGGCTATGGATCAGATGGGATGTCACTATCTTCAGGGAATTTTGGCCACAAAAGACCCTCTGGCCACAAAGAAGATACTTGAGGGAACACTTGCATTCGTAGTTGAACTTATGATTGACCAATTTGGAAACTTTGTATTTCAGAGGCTCTTGGAATCCTGCAATCAACACCAAATAGAAGTAATTGTTAACAAACTTACTTGTAAGTCAAATAGAAATGAAAGCATACTGATTTCTGTGGCCAACACTAAATACGGGTATGCTTTCTTTCAGTTCGTATCCCTTCTCTTTTATGTATTATCTGTTGTCCTCATGTGACTTACATGTTTATCTGTTCTATTGGCAGCACCCGTTCTATCCAGAAGCTTGTTAAGGTGGTGAGGAGATCTGCTTCACTTCTTGATGAACTAACATCTGTTCTCATTCCTGGACTTTTATCTCTAATGAATAACATCCATGGAACTCATGTGATCCGGGAATTATCACATATTCAAAGGCAGTCATGATAAAGTAAGCCAAAATTAGTAATTTTTCATAAGTTGAAAATGTGTTTCCTGTTACATTCCTTATGGTTGGGATTAGTCACTATGATGATCATGATGACTTGTCTTTCCTGTAACAACACTGAGCTAAACCACAAAGTTGGTGTACCATCTAGAGTTATTTCTTTTGCATGTTCTTTCAACAGTTTGATATGTCAGTCATAGGTCTAGATGGGGTGAAACCTAATCTGGATTTTGTAAGTAAATTTCATAACATTCTTTGTTTCTTTGACATTGTGCCATGTTTGGCACATTTTTTAGTTTTTTTCATTTTATTTGGAAATCATTACATCTATGACTTCTTTTTCTTTCCCGACCGGTCAGTTCATGTCATATACTTCTATGGTTTTTATTGCACCTTTAGTTTTGTTATGATCCGATTAGAAATGATCTCAATATTTCAGATCATGGTTGGAAAATCTCAAAATCCTCTGGGTTGGATTAACTCAAGAGGCTTGGTGAAATTAAATACATTATTTAATGACAATGCCAATGTAATGACCCGACTCGAACACAGGACTTGTCCAACTCAGTGTGATATTGTCCGCTCTGGGCCTTGCACACAAGCGAGCCCATACGGTTTTGCATTTGGGCTCGGGTCTACATGGCCCAGCCCAAAACGCGTCACACATGAGTTGTGAGGGTGGCCTCAAATAAACCCTCACTCTATTCCATTCCAAACTGATGTGGGACTCTCCCACATCGGTTGTTTGTAGCTAGGGGCAGGATATCACAATCACCTCCCCTAAGGCCTCGAGTTGCCCTCAGCTCTACTCTGCCCAACTCAACAACACCAAGCAAGGAGGAAAGCCCACACAGTCCGATTGTTAAACTCGGCTCTGATACCAATTTGTAACGACCAGATCCGAACATAGGGCTTAGGGTCCAACTCAATGTGATATTGTCCGCTTTGGACCTCGCACACAAACGAGCTCGCACAGTTTTGCATTTGGGCCCAGGCCCACATGGCCCAGCCCAAAACGTGTCACACATGAGTTGTGAGGGTGGCCTCAAATAAATCTTCACTCTATTCCATTCCAAACGGATGTGGGACTCTAAGTCCCACATGGGTGGTGTGTAGCTAGGGGCAGGATATCACAGCCAGAGTGTACAATAGAAGTAAATAAGTTGATAAACAATGTAGGAAGTGATGAGAGATATGTGCCATCTAACCAGTTAAGATTTTACTATATGTTGCCCAAAGGACAAAAATTCCTAAGAAACTAAAATTTTAAGAGTGGTGGAAAATTTGACCATATGGGCAGGTTATGTGGTGGAAATTTAGTCATTGAAGGAGATTCGTCAAATTCCATTAATTGGGCAAAAGGCTTGAAGCGCCCTCCTTGGAGACTGATTACTATGGTTAGGGAGATCAAGGCACTTGTTAGGAGGACATGAGGTTTCCTTTGTCCATATCAGGCATTCAGCAAATGGGGTTGCAGACTTTTATGCCAAGAACGGCATAGAGGGAACTGTGTTTGGCACCTTTGATATCTGAAAATGGGAGATCACAGGCTTACACTGATTGGACCTTTTCGTTTTTTTGGGAGTTTTGTTGTTTTTCTGTTATGATTTTAACTTGTTTTCTTTTCTTGGTTGGGTCTACACCTTTTAGACTCCCTTTTCTCTATTGTTCTGAAAGTTTTCTTTTTTAATAATATTCTTTTTGTTACCGCTCAAAAAAAAAAAATGATCATTCGTGTGATGCTTTAGCTTAGAATGCAAATCAATGTCATCCCTACCCAAAAGCCCCATTTTATGAAGTGCTATTTGCAATTTAGGGAAGGATTGTGTTGATTATTCTTCTGACACTGTCCAAAGGTGTCACAGGCACGTTCTAGTTTTTTTGAATGTCTCTTCTTTTAACTACAATTAATTTAATTTTGACCCAAAATGCATTTTGCTGGTTAATGAAATGGTACCTGATTCATGCCATCTTTTTGCAGCTCTTATATGAAGCTGTTAGAGACCATTGCCTCGAGATGGCAACAAAAGAAAAAGGATGCATTACTCTTAACATATGCATCGACAACTCAAGATCTCCAGACAGAGAGCTGCTCCTGAAGAAGATTTCTGAGAACACCGTGTTTCTTTCACAAGATCCATTTGGGTAATAATCTACCTTTCTACTAAAATTTCCTGATACCGAAGTCAAGCTGTTAGCTTGTCCTAAGGTATAGATATTGGTACAATGAACTCAATTTGGGCAACTTTGTACAATGTCTGACATCTGACCATCCCTTGAGTGAGACCCTTGTCAAAAGTGACACACATTGCATTGATTTGGTGATCTGCTTGAGTACGATTAGCATTTCCATTTGTAATTTACCAGTTTGTATAATCATCAAAGCTGGGAGGTATGCTGCAGTGGAACCCACCTGATGAATACTCAAAACCTGCTTCACCATGCCTTTCAAATTCTAGTTGAGTGTATTGGATTAACTAATATTTTTCCCACAAATCGCATAATATCACTAGTTGTTATAACAAAGCTAACACCATTCAAATCACACTTCTTATTTTTATTTTCCAAACTACAAAGATTTTCTTCTTTCTTAAAACTTATGAACATTTGTTGCAATTGTCACTTCCCACAGGAATTATGTTGTGCAGCACATTCTTGCACTTGAAATACCAAGCATCACGGATCTCATAGCTAATAAACTTGACGGCCATTACGTGAGGTTATCTAAGCAAAAATGTGGCAGCCATGTTGTTGAAAAATGCTTGACGTCTTCAATAAGAGATTCTGTAATTTGGGAACTTGTGTACAGTGGCAAACTTGGTGAGTTAGTTCGTGATCAATGTGGGAACTACGTCATCCAGACGGCACTGATTGCATCCATGGTAATATATATTTCTTCTCTCTGTATTGTTTGCTTTCTTATGATACGGTAAGATTGCTAGTTCTTTACATTCCATCTTAAATCATCTTGGATTAATGTAGTGTCATGTGTTACCCATATTGGCACTTTCAATATCGTGGTAAAACTGATGATTACATTCCACTCGTGTTTCTGGAACCATTCAGTCTGAAACTCTTCAGTTCTATATCTTTATAATATCAACAATGTGTTTTATGTGAGATAGAAACTGCAGGAATGGAAATTTTCTTTTGGTTGAATCTTGATTTTCTGTAGACTGATCTACTGCTCAATGAAAAGGCCCCATATCCTTCGACGAAATGGATGCTACTTAATCTTGTTTCTAATTTCTGCTCCATCTCCTATCCAAAAGTGGAATGGCAGACCATAGACACTGCCAAAATTTTCAAACTACATATAGAACATCGTACATCTGAAGTGAATCATGTTCATCTAATTCAACAGTAATACCTTCAGAAGAAATTTTACTTAGCAAGTCTCTGTTTTTTCTAACAGGGTAGTAATCTTCAACCTCTTTTGATCGAAACAATCGAGTCAGATTCTCAAAGCCGATGGCATCAGATAGAAAAGAACTTCTTCAAGACTCTCAGTGAAGTAAAGAACTGGATCAATCAACAAGATTCTGCTCATTGATAACACCTACCAGAGAAGGGAGATATTATATGCCGTGTTATTTTCATAACCATACTTCGGAGAATTTTTTTTGTCATACGATTTTGTTAGTTAAAAGCTTTGTGTCAAAGTTTGTCATTAGAATTTTCATTACATGTTTGAATACAATTGAATCATTTTGTTCTAAAAGCAATATGGGTTTGGTCAAGTTTCCTTACTTTGTGTTGATCCATCTGTGAATAGAATTGTTTGATTATTAGATTGGAAGATCATTAGATGTTTCTATTAAAGAGCATAGAAAGTTTAGAATATTGTTGGTGATACACTTATTTTGTTCACCCACTTTAAAGAGGAGGTACTCCTGGAGTTTTGTTGATTCCTTGAGAAATGCTTTGATGCAATTGTAAACATGTTAGATTTAGGTAAGATCCGAATTTGGATCCACTTAGTAGTGTCAGATTCGGATTCAAATTCATAAAAATATGATCCTGTTAGCGTTACGCGCGGAAACAAGAAAAATCGAACGGAAATAAAAACACAGCACAACACAATATTTTAACGTGGTTCGGCCCACGTGGCCTACGTCCACGGAGCGACAGAATATTCACTATAGGAGAAAGAATACACATGTACAAAATAAAGACTCCCATGAGTCATGAGCCCAAACCCGAAGTCCTGAGCTCTTGTACACCCATGTATACAATACACCGTCGTCACCTCTCAGTTGATGTGAGTCTCTCTCATACCCAAAACAGTGAACCTAACTTCTGTGTTGCTCCCTCTATGCTTCCTGCGTCCTACGAGCAACTCCCGATATGCTTCTCAAACGTAAGCGTCTCCAATGATGGTGTGTCCCACACACACCCCTCCTGCAATTCTGCTCTGGCGATAGGGCTTCATCTTTTTAGCCCCACTTCTGCTGGCTGCTACTCACAGATCTGAAAACCCAGATCTGCAGCGGTGCTGCACTATTGCTCCCGCCCCTCTCCAGCCGTCGAGCTGTCCTCCATCGGCTAATCTTGCCGTCTCACATGAGTGTGGTGTGTCTTCACACACCCCTCCACGTTGTGAAGTCCTCTATTTATCAAATCCAAGATGCAGTGGGTCCATATCCAATACAAGTCCAACGTGTATTGTGATTTTGTGATATGCTGCCAATGAAACCTTTTATGATTTCATTGTATCTGATTTGGCAGTCCCACTTGAATTAGAAAATACATGTTAATATATCTGCTATTTATAAGCACCTATACAGCTGGCCCCTTCATAGCAAGCTCTAAGCACGTCAGATCCCCAATCAATAAATAGCAGTTTCTAATTCCTCTTTCTAGATTTTCTAAGAGAAAATCTTTGACTCAATTGTGTGGAATCGAGTCACATATCCAACATATCCAAACTTGAATCCACTTAAAAGTGTCAGAATCATATTTGGATTCAAATATTTCCAAATTTAGAAACATTAAAATTCTCCTCTTTAAAAAGAGAATTAGATTTATTTAAAAAATCAAGTTCCGATATAAAAAAAATTACCCAAACCTCATAAAGATCTCATACAACACATAATTAGTAAATGTTATAAGAAAAACTATAAAAATAATCTTAAAAATGTATAAAAATGCAAGGAGAAACACCTTTAGTTCAAATGCTCGAATCTAATTATATCTCGTATATGATACTAGTTGCTAATTCCAAATATGATCGGTTAAGTGTGGCAAGGATATTATGAAGGTAAGTATTAGGATTTTATCCTCATATGATTTAACACACAACATATTTATTAATAGTAAATATATTATTTGCACTACTTATCAGTCGTGTTAGCAGGCTATCAAACTCAGATGTTGTTAGATCCAAATCCGCACAAAAATAAATGGATTTTTGTTTTGGATTCGAACTCAAATTTAAAAAATTAAATGGATCTAAAGTTTGCATTCTAATTAACTTATCTTGGATCAAATGCTTTTGGATTTCCGGATTTGGATATCTATTTACATCCCTTGATGCAATAAGCACCTTTTGTTATTTGCTAAAATATTAAAACCCATTGGACCTGAAAAAGGAGTGTCCCTCGTGAGGAAAGAAATTCTTGAACTTCGAAACAGGAAGCGATGGGTGTTTGTTTGATTTTCTCAAATTCTCCACCTTTTGCAAATAGGAGTATTCATTGGTTCAAACCCAGCCCACAATGGGCTCCACCGGACTTAAATAAACAGGCTTGAATAAACAATTTTGTCCCATGGGTTGGGTTTGGGCTTTTTTAAACCCATTTATATAAAAGCATGGGCTGAGGCTTCTACTTAAAGCGCATCAAGGACCATAAAGATTTTGACCCGTTTATTTTCTTTAAATTATTTATATATTTATAAAATAATTAAATGATCCATAGCCAAACCCCAATCCCATTGTGTTTAAGCTCACTAGCCTAAATGGTCTAAATTGTTGAGTTTTTTCTTTAAAAATTAAAAAAAAAGTTATAAAATAAACAGGCGGGGTCATTGGCATTTAATTAGATAAAGTTTAATTGATAAAAAACAGATTTAATAAACCATTGAGTTTTTGTTAGAAATGACAATGTTTTATTTAAGTCAATGCATTAATTAAATTCAATTTGGAAAATAGTTTTGATTTTAAATAAATGTTAAAATATTATAGATTAGAGTGATTCTAGGAGACTGTTTATTATGATTTTAAATGGGCTATAATCTTTAGTTGAAATTTTAGATAATTACAAAGATAGAATCTAAATAAAATTTGATCTCATTTAATCACTTTAATCATGTGATTTTAGTCTATGAAAACTTAATTATTATAAATCTATAATTTTCATAATATATTTTATAAAATTATTGTATTTAAGTGGAAAAAATTATCTTTTAATTATCTTATCATCAAAACAAGAATTAATAATAATGTATACATTTGATTTATCTTTTAAGATTAGATCGGATGTCTACCGTTCTGACTCCTCTCAAACTTATAAGATACACAATGTTTGCAAGTGTTTCGTATATGAGTAGGATTATTCTGATCTCCAGTGGAAATACTTATATTATACTTCCTTTATACCAATTTAGTTGTCTTATATGGATTTTGAAATTATCCCAAAATAGTGGTCTGGAGAGCCATATAGACACCTGATAAATCTTTCCCTACACATCCATTTTCCAAAAGTTGATGAAAATTACCTTTTTGCCCTTCCACTTAAAAACGACGCATCCACCAAACCAAAAAAATCATTCGGAGGATGTGATCCACTAAATGAAAAAAAATCGTTCAAGAATTCAAAAATTCGTTCGAAAAAATTCAAAAATTCGATCTAACGAAGTGAACTATAAAGTGAAATTTTCAAACGAATCCGTTTCTCAATTAATTTCTACAAACAAAGTATCAAAATCATTTATTCTGAATTTTATGAACCCCGATACTGATTTCTCAAGTGTCTATATAGCTCCGCTTTATATTTGAGTAGGCTAAAGTGTGTTGAAATGGATGAAAATCATCTCTTGACTATATGGTAGTTTAAAGTCAAATTCAAGTTTTTTAAAAAATACAAATGTTTAAAATAAGACAACTAAGATAGAAAAAAAAAAAGTACCCACACAAATGTTCTTTTTATTAGATCTCACGGGCGGTTGAGATTTTGGAAATCAAATAGCCTTACCACGTGCCAAGTTATTGTCCCTACTCGCTGTCCTTGCTCAAAATTATCAAGGCGGCACAGGTAAGGGGCTTTTGTCTGTCCAAACGACTGAAACTTGCCAAAAATGTACTAGAAGCCTAAGTCTTGTGGGTTAATTTCTGTTCCTTCACAATTCAGACCGACTGGAACAGTCGAGCCGACCGACCCTCCTTCACAATTCAGACCGACTAGAACAGTCGAGCCGACCGACCCTCCTTCACAATTCAGACCGACTAGAACAGTCGAGCCGACCGACCCTCTCCTCTATAAAAGGACGATGACAAACGGAGGACAACATACATAGGAAGACAATTCTGTCTTCTTTTTCTCTCATCTTCCTTTCTTTCTCCCTTTATCTCTTTCCTTCTCTGAATACAGCAGGACTGTTGTCCTTGCTTCCTCTCTCACGTCTCCTCTCCCTCTTCTCTATTGTCTCTGCAAAACTACTGCTAGACTTGTCTGCTTCTTGCTGCTGGAGAGCCGGCATCACCAGATTTCTGCCGTCCAGCCAGCGTCGCCCCACAGCCAACGTTGCTACTCCGTTGCTGCCCAGGTCCGTCTCAAACAGTACCAGATCTCAGCCCACCTCTGCAGCTTTAGCGTCGACGTCCTCTGCTGCCAGCGTTCTTGTGCTCCTGAACGTCTATTACCAGCCTCTCTGCTGCGTCTGTGTTGCCCCAGCCACACGAGGCCAGCCTGCTCTCTTTGCAGCGTTCCAGACAGAGGGTTCGCTGATTTTGTTTAGGCCCGCCATTGACCTGCTTTCGACACCATGACCGACTCGAAAACTCCCTTCAAATCCGACTCTCTTCACCTTGGAGAAGATAGCACCCCAGATTTTATGCAGAAGTTTCAATTTTATCAACTGGTTACCAGCAAAAATCATCAAACGGGTGCTCAAAGAGGTTTCAGTTCGAATGGCTCAAGTTCTAGTCGGAGCGCTGCAACTCAATTTCCACTCATTGTGCCAAATTGGAGTAGCGCTGCTTGTTCTGAGTCTGCCGAGAACTGGGCGGTGCCTGTTGTAAGTGGTGCAATTTCAAAATCAGAAATTTCAGACGTTCAAGAGAGGCAAATTCAGAGAGTCTGTCCAGCCAAGAAGCCAGTTGTTGAGATCAGTAGCAATGGAAATTTGATCAACCGTTTAGTCTACGATACTCCCCCAACAAGCTCTCTTCTTCCTTTCAGTGACTGCCTAAGGAAAAATATTCAATTTCGTAGTCTGGGTATAGGCAAAAATCATGTAGAAGGTAATGAAAAGGGCCAAAGTTCAGTCAACGATGAGAGCTCCAGTTCCAATACAATTGACTTCCCATGTGTGGCACAGAGTTCGTCTTTGAGTTCCAGTTATGGTATTGAAGAAAGGTGTATTGAAAAGGCACAATTTGTCGACAAGGTGGTGGATGATACTAGTATGAAAGGCAATTCAAACATGTGCTTCAATGATAGTTTGCTACATAATCTGAAAAATTGTAATTTGAGTGAACTGGGCTTTCTCGACAACCACGAAAAAAGTATCGAGAAAGGCCTCAATTTGGTTGGCGGAAGCTCTAGTTGTTACAATTTGATGGGTTCAAGTGCTAGTCTGGGCGATGAATTGTTTGAAAGCCCAACTTCAGCTGTCACGACCGACAGGATTTTGCAATTGCAGCGCAGGGGAGTTCATGAGAGGGAAATTGGGACAGTGGGTTCTCTTCAGACACCAGCTGTTGGGAATGACCCCTTAAGATTTGCACATTGCCTTCCAGAAGAATTTTGTGGACTGAACGGTGAATACGGCGGTAGCAGTTCAGTAAGTGGTTGGCAGACATCAGATCATGTTAATGGAAGACAGTATTCTGATGTGAGAAACACAATGACTCAGAGTAGGGGCAATCTTGAAGATTTGACAAACAGAGTACTTATGAATTACTCTGGACTTCAAATGGAGGATCCAAGTCTACTGAAGTACCTCCACACTGATAACATACCTGGGATGGCTATGAATCAGATGGGATGTCATTATCTTCAGGAAATCTTGGCCACAAAAGACCTAGTTGCCACAAAGATGATACTAGATGGAACTCTTCCATTCATAGTTGAGATTATGATTCACCAATTTGGAAACTTTGTATTTCAGAGGCTCTTGGAATCCTGCAATGAATACCAAATAGAAGTAATAGTTAACGAAGTTACAAAAAACAAGATTGTGCTAATAAATGGGGCGAACACTAAACATGGGTATTACAATTGTGTATTCTATTAGTTGCCACTTCCATTGCTTTCAGACGTCTTTATACTTGAAAAGCTTGAATTTTCAGTTGTACCCCTGTGGCTAATTTGTACATTTGTTCTTTGAGCAGCACTCGTTCAATTCAGAAGCTTGTTAAATTGACGAGGAGATCCCCCTCTCTGCTTGTACAAGTAACTAAGGCTCTCTGTCCTGGACTTGTATCTCTGATGAACAGCCCCCATGGAAGTCATGTGATCCGGTGTTTATCGCATATACAGAGCAGTCATAATTCGGTAAACAAACCTTTACTATTTGTTCTATTGTTTCCTGTGAAGTATCAGGCTTAAACCACATAAATAAGTATAGCATTTTGATATTTCGGTCATGAAGCCCAAAACTGTCTTCATAGATGAGACATGAGAAAGAGAAATCATTAAAAATTAAAATTCACTTCAAAACAATCATAGGAGTAATGCCTCGGCTCAGTGAGCAGAATCAATACCAGTCCTGCCTCAATTCTTGCAGCCCCATCTATGAATTGCTATTTTCAATTTAGTGAATGGTTCTGTTGATTATTATCGTCACTGTCCAAAGGTTGCTGCTAGTTTTGGTGGAAAATGAAATAGTTCCTAACTCAAGTTATCTGTTTGCAGCTCTTATATGATGCTATTAAGGAGCAATGCCTCGATGTGGCGACAAATGGAGGAGGATGTGTAGCTCTGAAGACATGCATCGACAACTCAAAATCTCCACAGAGAGAACTGCTGCTGGAGAAAATTTCCAAGCACTCTGTGTTTCTCTCACAGGACCCATTTGGGTAATAATCTACCGTTGCACTTAAAGTCCTTACACTAGCAAAGAGAAGAAAAAGGATAAATCCAATACTCTAGTTTATCAAGACTTGTTTCACCATGCATTTTCCAATTTGAGTTTAGTGCACCACATAATTGTCAGTAATTGTAAGGAAAAAGCTAAGCCTTTTGAAATCAGAGCTCTCCTATTTTTCTTTTCTTTTCTTTTCTTTTCAAGACTACAGAGATCTTCTTCTTCTTCTTTTGTTCTAACAGTGGATATGATTAACTCTTCTGAAGGAATTATGTTGTGCAACACATTCTTGCACTTGAAATCCCAAGTATCACGGATCAGATAATTGATAAGCTTAAAGGAAATTATGTGAGACTGTCACAGCAAAAATGTGGCAGCCATGTTGTTGAACAATGCCTGAAGTCTTCCAGAGCAGATTCTGTAATATGGGAGCTTCTGACTAGTGAAAAAATTGGTGAACTAGCTCGTGATCCATGTGGAAACTATGTTATCCAGACAGCACTAAAGATAGCACTAAAGGCAAAGACAGCCAAGGTGATTACATATTTTCCTCTGTATTTTCCTCTGTATGGTTTGCTTTCTTCCCCTAAGTAACATCAGCAATAATGTTAAGTTTTATGTGGGATGGAGAAGAGAGAAGAGTGCTGGAAAGGGATCACATCCCTTGACAATCTTTACTCTACTTAATATAGCTTCTCATTGTCTATCACTGTATACAAATGATGTTTGGAATCTTTTTGTAACAGGATATCCATCTTCTGCGTCGTTTAATCGATTCAATCATGGCACATTCTCAAAGCCTCGAATTCCATCGAATCGGAAGAAATGTCTTCAAACTTGTTAATGATATTTGTGACAAAAGACACTAGAGCAGTCAGAAGCATCCTACTCTCCTTGATACACCTCTCTCATGATTGCAATGCTGTATGCAATGTCGCTGTATTTGTGATTCTTCAGCAGCTGTCTTCTTCATATGCAAGTGTGGAGTTAAAAAGTTTTGTATTTAAATTTTGTCAGTTAAATTTATTTTACATGTTTGAAATGAACATAGAAGTTCTTGTATTATTTCTTCTTTTTTTTTCCCATCATTTATCGATTTATCCATGAAAAAGAGTATTGATTGATTATTGACAGAAGGAACATAAAATGTTAATGTTAAAGACATGTTTGAAAATACACTTATTTGATTAGTGGCTGTTATGGAATTTGGAGTGATTGTTGTGGATTTTTTGCTTGATGATTGATTTACTCGAGCAATCGTCCCTCGAACACACACTGTTCTCAAATCTTTATATCTGGAGGTCATTTTTTTTACTCAAGAAACAATTGAATCTCAATGACCCATGTTATATAATGGGACCAAGACACCAAAAAATTAGTGTTATTTATCATTTGTTTCAAATATAGTATAAGGTTTTATGAAATATAATTACATCTCATAGAATTTCTTCGTACATATATGTACCAAAGTTATTGGGGCCAAGAGAGAACAAACGAGTTTCTAATCAAAACCAAGTCCGTCACATAAAATTTCTTGTTCAAGCCCATCCATTTAAGTCGAACTCGAGCCTAGTATAGACAAATGAACACCCTTACTGAACCTCTACCAACTAAAGACAAATGCACAACCACTATATTAAAAGAAGCCATTGTCTGAGTGGCATGGTTCTCCTCTCTTCTCCCTTCATAAACATCTCTTCATTGTGCAATCCAGTATTTGCTTGTCTTACTACAGTTCAATGATCATTATATCATTTGCTTGTTTACTTTTTCTGAAATTATCCAAAATTTAAATATATAATTTCCCTGATCTTTATATCATTACCCCAAAGATATTTTTATTGATATTCCTATTAATTGTATGTCAATCAATCACAATAGTTTAGAGATTATAATTACTCTTTAAACTCTATTTATATCTACATATTTTACAATTATAGTTGTATCGATATATTTATATTCTCACCTTCTACAATTTTATACCTTTTGGTATCTGTAAAATCTCATTAACCCAATATTTTCTTGTCTTAGTATAGTTCAGTAATCATTATGTCATTTGCTTGTATACATCTTCTGAAATTATCTGAAATTTAAATTTAAATTTTTCTCTGATCTTTTGTATCATTACCCGTAAGATATTATTATTGATATTCCTATTAATTGTATGTAAATCAATCTCAATAGTTTAGGGCAGGGGTGAAAATATCGGCCGATATGAAATGTATCAGCCGATATATATAGATTTTTCATGACTGAGTAATTTCGGCCGATACGTATTGTATCGGCCGTATTAAAAGTTTATCGGCTATGATATTGCTTGATACAGCCGATATACCCCAGGATGGCTGATATTTTCATATTTTGAATTTAAAATTGAAAAAAAAAGCACTTAATTTTGGCAATAATATCGGGTGATTTAAATTTCATGCTCATCTATTTGTTGATCTGTCATAAAAGATAAATATACAAATTTTATGCTCACCTTTCATTTAAAACAAAGTAACTTTCAGCCAAGAGTCCACAGAAGATATGCGGGACTAAAATGGAAGGCCCCAAGTTTGAAAATTAATAGCTGCAGCAGTGGAACGATAACCTAGATTTAAATTAGTTATGGATTATTTTGAAATCTTTAAATACAGTAAGTAATTGAATAAAACGTGTAACCAAACTGGGCTGGGCTGGAAACAATGAAAATAAGGTAAGTAGTGTATTTAATAACTGCAATTAGACCGAAATTTCAGAAATCTCGGCTGATAGTTTGAGATTTTTCCATAATTATTTTGAAATTAACAATTTCGTATCTTAAAAATAAGATTTGAATATATAAATGACCGATATTAGTGATAAAATTATATATTCATGAAAGCCATAATTTTCTTTATTTTCTGTAATTTTTCTGATTTTTTTTGAAATTTTTTTTTTTTACAAAAATCGAAAGGAGAGAGAAATATATCTCCCAAATGTTGGCCGATATATCGGTATCGCCGATATTTAGGCCGATATATCGGTCCAGGAGATATTTTAACCCCTGGTTTAGGGATTATAATTACTCTTTAAACTCTATTTATATCTATATATTTTACAAACTATAGTTGTATTGATAAATTTATATTCTCACCTTATACAATTTTATACATTTGGTATCTGTAAAAGGGTAAAATATTGAAATATGGAAAGGGAAAATCAAACAATATTCTCGATGCCATTCAATTTATCATGGCATTTGATTTTACAATTACTTGTGATAAATTGAAAGGCAACATAATTCCAAGGCTCACTTTAGGAAAAAAAAAAAGCATGGAGAGCAGCCTAGCAATTTGTTGAAATGGAGATTGGCATCAGAATTGCAGAAAGACATCAAGGCCTTTAAAGCCATTCAGTCCCGAAAGATGGTACTTGGTATTCAGATATCATCAGTGGCCAGAGCTCCAAAACAGTCCAATACATAACATATGGAAAACATTGATTTCAGGAAAAGTAAAAAGAAAGGAAGACAACCTTCTCAAGAAGTGAGAAAATCTACTGAACCTTTTGAATTCTACTCTCGACAACAGCCTCGACAACAGCCGTGTGTAAAGCCTCCACTTAGCCTTTTGAATGAGATCATTCTCCTCTGTTTTCTTCAATTCGAATATCCTAACATTCCTTTTCTTCCACACCGTCCATAGCACAACTGAAGGAATGGTATTCCAAATCACATTTATTTTGGGATTAGAATGCCAAATGTCCCAAGATCGGGCAATTCCTGCACATGTTTGATCCAACACGATACCCCCGTCGTATCTGGCTTGCACACATCGAACAAGTGATCTATATCCTCCTCCTTGTGGCCAAAAAAATGCAATGGAGGTTGTTATCCACTCCCAGTAACCCTCTTCTTTTGAGGGCTGAAAAATTAATTTGACTTGCATTGGGAAAAAGTGTGTCCCATTCTGATGAACTGAGGAACCCATCAAGCCTGCTCATAGCCCCCCTAACTTGTTCATTACTCCAAGTATATCGGCCACCAATGAGCGGAAGATCAGTCAATTCATTTCTTGAAATGAAATCGGAAAAGTCCTCCATACCTCTAGTGAAGCCGCGCTCCCCGTTCTTTTCCGACGGATATCTGACAATGTTGAAGTCCCCATCCAAGCACCAAACAGGAGGGCTCCAACTGTGAATGTCATCTAATTCAATCCAAAAGATATCTCGCTCCCCTTTCAAATTAGGACCGTAGATGTTTGTAAAGCAAGCTTCCACACCCCCACTTACAAGCAGTCCCTTAACTGATATCGATCTTGAATCCAGTCTTCTTAAAGAGGCTTTGAAGACAGAAGGATTTCACAGTGTAAGCAGCCCACCTGATGACTCTTCCGATTATTTACTGAAGAAATCATAGTCTTGCATCCCAAATCTCCCTAATGAAGGAGACACGAAGCTCCTCCCTTTTTGTCTCTTGGATGAGCAACATATCAACCCTATTTTTTCTTATAAAATGACAGATTGCCCCCTTTTCTCCCGGAGTCCTAGACCCCGCACATTCCAGCTAAGCACCTTCATTGGGAATCTCTTCTACCCCCATAGATCTTCACAAGCTTTCTCTGTCTTCTGCATCAAGTTTTGAAGAAAGAGTTTCTGCCAAAAAATCTCCTGGGAACTCTGGTAGAGATGGACGATGATCAGTCTCTGTCTTCAGCTGATTTAAAATCATTTTCTGCTTGAGAAAGGTCTATGTCTTTACATTTTTCCTATCAACAATATCATCCTCATCAATGCCTCCTTCCCCATGAGCATGGGGCTTTTCACATGCTATTGTAAGATTCTGCACCTAAAGTGCTGAGTCTCTTTCACAGGAATGGGGAATCTAACGTGTTTGACAATGACATCCATCTCCTCAAGAAGTGGCTATCCACTTAATGAAGATCTCTGATTTCCACATATTTGATTTCATCATTGTAAGTGACCTCCTGAATGAATCCTAGATATTGGATTTTTCTATTCCCCATTCTCATCTACCCTGCCCTCACCATTAAAAAAAACCAAAATATATAGAGCCTGCTTGATGATCTGCTGCCAGATTAGCAACTGTTGGCAGATCCTTCTCACCACCTGCTAGAACCCTAGAGTTTCTAAGGACCCTTGATAGGTTTTAGAATCATAACACGATCTCTCGGCAATTGAATTTTGGCATAAAATTGAGGGTGTTAGAACAAGAGTGTTTTGAGGAATGAAACAAAGGCTAAAAGAATCCCCTGGCAGTTGGAGAAGAGGACTATCTGCTTTGGGTAGGAGACTCCTCTAGTGTGTTCTCAGTGAAGGCGTTGATCCATTCAGCCCTACATCAACAAAATGAGGAGGATCCTACAACGGACTTAGTCTGGAAGCCTTGCCCCTCCAAGAGTACAAATCTTCGTGTGGTGCGTCCTGAAAGGTAAAGTATTGACGAGGGTAGCACTCTACAGAAGGGTTTTACTTAGGATGGACGACAACCTCCAATGCATGTTTTGTTGCCATATGGAGGAGGATATAATCACTTGTTTTGTAGAATGCTGTGTGGCTAGGAAATTGTGGACAAGCCCTATAGATATGATGGGGGTGTCTTGGGTGTTTGAACGAACATGTGAAGGAATCTTCTATTCATGGAATATTTGACATACTAATCCTAAGATAAAGGTGGCTTGGAACACCATTCCAACAGTTGTTTTATGGATGGTATAGAAGGAAAGAAATGCTAGGATTTTCAAACTAAAGGAGATGGAGGAAAATGATCTTGTCCAAAAAGCTAAGTGGACACATGGCTATTGTCCATAGCAGAATTCAAAGGTTTCAGAGTGGTAGACCTTACTTCATGGGAAGGTTGTCTTAGCAGGGGGCCAAGGCCAAGGTACAAATTTCATGGCACCCCCTCAAGTGGATACATATAAATTCAATGTCGATGGTGCAGCAAGAGGAAAACTAGGCCTGACCGGTTTCAGTGGAGTGTTGTGTGATTGGGACGGTAGGACGTCTGTAGTTTTTTCTGTATATATAGGATGGAGAGATTCAAACGAGGAAGAACTTATCGGTATTAGGAAAGAGTTAACCATATGGTCTTCCATGGGAAGGGGAAAACTGATCATTGAAGGGGACTCTACAAATGTGATTAAGTGGGCGGCAGGATTGAAAAGACCCTCATGGAAATTGATCACAATAGTGAGAGAGATCATAGCGTTGTGTTCAGGGAGGGAGATTTCTTTTGTGGCGGTCAGGAGATATGCAAACAGAGTCGCCGACTTATTTGCCAAAAATGGGGTGGATTCCAATACTATTGGCGTGTTTTGCCTATGAGATTTCCTAGGAGATGGAGCTTTTGTTTTGACTGAGGGATACGTTTGAATTATTGTACTTTGTCCTTTTTCTTTATTTTGGCTCTATTTGGGTTTATGCCTCTTTAATTCATTGATGCCATCCTATGTATCTTTTTATCATTAATATAATTATTCTCTTTGTTACACTAAAAAAAGAAGTTTCAGTTTGCTTAATGGTCTGTATTTCACTCTTGCTACCTTTAGCACACCTCCTTTGAATACTTTCCATCAATCAGAGATGTGGCCTCAATTTCTCCGTCTGTCATGAATCTGAAGAAGCAAATGCTGCCCCTTATTGTTGCTGCCTTGACTGGAGTTTAGATGTTGAAAACCGAGCCTGCCACTTGGAAAACCATGCATTCTCCAACAGGGTCAATCTCAGGTGTTTTGGACAAACAAAGACAATGAGTGTATCCATTGTCTACCCTGTCCTCATTGTTTGTCCATTCTCTCATCAGTAAAGCCCACAAGATCATCAACTTTCACTTCTTTGGTGAAGATTTCATGCTATCTTTCTAGACCCACCTTTACAGCTAGCACGTTCAACCGAAACACAGTCTGGAGAGGCAAAATGTAACTTACAGGCAACATTTTCAAAGGGAAGAGTGAATTAAACTCATCTTTTCACATTCTTTTCCATTTTAATGGTCATCAGGAAAAAATATGAGCAGGATTGCAGTTCCACCAGAAGAGTGAGATAAATTCACTTCTACACTAGTTTCTGAAAGCTTCCAGCACTTTTCCAAGCTGACTTCTACATCCCGCATTTATTGTGAAATCTCGCAGATTTTTTATTTGCTTTGGGTTGATGCTGAGATGAAGTCTATGCCAAATATGTGAATCCAAATCCTATGCTGGGTGCTTAATCATCTTATGCATGAATCTCTATATCTTCTTAATAATTTTCTATCTTTTCTCAAAACTCCTAACTGGAAATAATATGCTCAATAGACTACAACCATAAGATGCACTGCACTAATCAAATTAAGACCAATCTGCACTTAATTCTAATTATGGAAGATCTGAGGGATACGTTAATCTCTCTCTCTCTCTCTCTCTCTCTCTCTCTCTCTCTCAAAGAAAAATAAAATAAAAAGAAAACAGAAAAGCTGAGGGATGTCATGGTTCTGTGGGCATTTTGCAGGTCTGCTTTCAGTTTTCTTTGCTGGCCAGTATGGGCTGACATTGCCAACTGTATCATCATGTTGTCTTGTTTGGAACTTCGGATGGTTGATATGGTGCTATAGATGTTTTCAGTATTGGATTTTGAAAATTTTGATGTATTGGCTAATAGGACATGTATGGGATGATATTTAAAGCCATGATACAAAGTTGAAGGACCTGGATTTGAATACTTGCATATAGTATATGCAGTGTTTGAATGAATCTGTTTGTAGGAGTCAAGCCGTTTAATGCAGGATTGGGTGCTATCTTCACAATGGCTTGGGGTTCTCAACAGGTCACCACTTTAGATGTATCACTAGGCGCTAAATTTGGAAAAGAATCCATAAAAATCCTTTAAAATACGATCTTGTTGAAGTCTTTTTTGTTGGGCACACATTTACAGCCCTTGTCCTTCTTGCACCAACTACCTTTGTAAATTGGATTCCTACATGATTCAACTCATTCCAGGTTTTACCAACTTTATGATTAAGCCCAGCATACGGACATTCGTCTTTGTGGCCTCCAAAACCATACTTGGGGTAATCAACTGAAAGAAAACTTGGAGTGATCTATTTGAGATGACTTTTGTGGTTCACTATCCAAGAGTGGAACTTTCAACTAATTCATCCCTGTGATAAGTTCTAGGTTATACCAACGTTTGGATTAAGCCCATGATACGGACCTTTAATATTTGTGTACCTTTCAAAACTATTCTTGGAGTAATCAATTGAAAAAGGAAAAGAGCTTGGAGCAATCCATTCCAGATGATTTTTGATGGTTCACTATCCTATAGTAGAACTTTTGACCAACTAATCCATCTTCCAAGGTGCTTCACATTGAGATCCCCTTTTAAGAATCTATACTGTTCATTTAATGATTAGATTATGGAACCATTTTTTGTTAGTTGATCCCGTCAATTTCATTTTTGGCATAGTCACTTTACAAATTTTGGTGGGGTGGTGACCTTAAAGATGATGAGGATCATCTCTTTTCACACTATTGGTCCTTGATCAAAGATGATTTTTATAAAAAACTTAGCCTCCTTAATTAGGGAGACTGCTCGTTAATTTTTGACTGGGCCACATCTTTTGGGTAGGATGTGTGCAAAATGACTATCATCCTAGTTTTGTGATTCCGTCCCTTCAAAATTTGACTTCTTTAAGCCATTGGTTTTTCATGGCTCAACTCACAAAACTACAATGGTTGTTGAATGGTTAAATTTTCACCAATACCCAATATCCATGTAATTCTCTGCAGTACCCAACTATATGCAGCCTAGCTCATATTAGATGTCCAGTCTTCCTCAAGATTGTGGATATCTCAGGCCTCCCTAGAGTTGCTTATCTTAAACCCCTCATTGATGGGCTGGAGCAGTGTAGGCTAGGAATTTGATGTCTCTTGTTTAAATTTAGCTGATGGGGAAAAGGGTCATTGGTTGAATTGCCATTTTCTGCTTTACTGTCCTTGATTGGATACTTTCCTTGACAGTGTGCATACGCCTGCATGGTTTTTTCTTGTGTACGTGTGTGTGATGCGTCTTTCCCTTAACATTGATGTATTAATAACATCTGAAATAGATAAGCATGCATCATATAAGATGTGAATGTTTTCCTGCTTGTTCTATTATCCACAGGAATCTGCCAACTTAACAAGACAAACCTGATATGGACCACCTTGGGCCTGACCCATTTACAATGGTAGTCTTAACCTGGGTATTGAAACATGGGGGAGTCTCCATCCAGCCAGGTTGGTGGACATCTAAATGCTTCATTAGCTTTCTTTCAACTATCAATTCATTATTTCAGAATGCAGGGTCTTGCATATTTCTTCTTCCTGCTGAATATGAAGATCACCTCTCTGGCTGGAAGTGGAGAAGTTTTTTAAGGGTCTTGTGGAAGTGATTGCCAAAGCTTGAGATTAGTTGCCACTGTTTGACTGTTGAACTGCATTTGGATGAATTTGTGATTATTTTTTGATTTTCTTATACTGAAAATTTTAAAACTTCCAAATTGGTATGCATCCAAGTTGGAAATATTGGTACTATTGCTTTAGTTTTGGCTGAATGTGTAGAACCTAGAATAACAGGCATTTAAGGCTGCATATTTTCCAGTTTTGCTAAATCAACTATCAATTTACTTATTGCAGGAGAAGGCTTATGAGGAATCAGAGAAATACAAAGAAGGGAAGTACATCCTCGAGAAAAGTAGGATCTTCAAGGAGGGTTGGTGATTTTGGTGATATGGAACAGGAGAAACATGAATGTAATCAAATTTCATGTTCCTAGCCTCATAAAAAATTCAAAGAACACATCAGGTGCAAACCTATATCTCAAAATTCTGAATAGAAATAGTCTGATGTTCATATGGCCATATGATTTTAGGATTGTATAGGAGATAGCACAAAAACAGTTGTCTTCATCAATGAAGTAAAAAAAGGCATGTTTAGATATTGATGGAAAAAAACCATTTACTTTTAGCTTATATTCTATTTGCTATTGCTACTTCGGTAGTCGGTTTGGTTTGATAGCATTCATCTTAAATTCTCGGTGGGATCCTGGGAAACCAACTGGGAGATCAACAAATTTTTTTTTCTGTTCTTGGCAAACCCTTTTTACTGTGTTGTTGCCCAAACGAGGATGCCATCTGCAGTCCACCAAAGCCCAATTTTTGGGAAATTGAAAATTGGGCCAACTGTGGTGGCTTTCCAAGAATTGAGTTTTTTGGGTTTTCCTTGAAAGAACTGATTTTAGGATCCTGTATTTGGAGTGGCATTTAGACAAATTTCTAAAGCTGTCATCTGTCTATTCTTTATGATCACTATCACCATAATATAGTATGCCATTGAGCTCAAGAGGAGTCTAACCACGTAACCTATGATACATGATATCTATCTCTAATAGAGACCTTGTAGAGACCTCTATAGCGCCCTCCATGATTAATCCAAACTGTTTAGGCTTTTACCCATTTTTTGTGAATTATCATATATTTCAAATTGGTGTCCATCTACCTTTTATGCTAGTTCAAGTAAAAAATTGAAATTTATTTGACAGCTATAAAATCATTAAACTCCTTTATTTTGCCATGGTGATGGATGGGGTTGAACTAGGGCTGCAACTTGGGTCGGGTTTTGGCCCGACCTGCATGATCTGACTCGAGAAATCATGAGGGACAGGTCAAGAATTTCGATCCAGCGGGTCAGGTTTGGTTGAGAAGATAATTACCCGCATGAAATTTGGGTAGGGCTGGGTTGAGGATTTTACAAGTTAACCCGAGCCGATCCGACCTGACCCGGCTAAAATGGGTTCATAATGCGGGTTGAGTCAGAATTCGGGTTGATTCAGGTCGGGTCGGGTCGGGTTCTAGAGTTTGGGTTGAGAATTCGGGTCCGGTTGGGTCGGGTTCCATATATATATCTAACTCGGGTCTGGTTGGGTTTTAAAAAACCCGACCCGTCCGACCCAAGTTGCAGCCTTAGGTTGAACCAATGTTCTGATGATTGAATGGTATTTTAATATAGCTATGTCTTGAATGACAAATTTTATATTGTAAGCCATAGAATTTTAAAACTCATGAATGTCTTCCCTTAAAAATATATAATATATGAAAGAATGTAGAATATATCTAAGTAATAATATGAGCAATACTTTATTTTTTATTAAATTGATATTATATAACTATTTCATTGTAACTCAAATTTCAAATTTTCAACTTTCATAAGTGTGTTTCTAGTATTTATTTCAAATAATGTTTAAAAGTCAATGATAAATTAAAAAGCTTTCAAATGAAAAAGTTTAAAGTTCTTAGATATCATATAACCTCAAACCTTAAATCACCAAAGTCAAAAGTTTGATGCTTTCAAACTCCAAGTAGCCTCCTATTTTTATGATCTATAAGATTTCTAAACCAAAACAAATAAATTATTTCTTTTATCATTTTATATGAATCATGTGTTGCAAGATTTGGGTTGAACTTTTGTTCGCTCTTAATTCACTTGATCTTTTTAGCTAACCACTCTCTAGTGATTAGCAACTAAATGGGCTGTTTTATAATTAGAAAAAAGGGGGCAAGGTCTCTATTTAGTCAAATAGAGTTGGTCTCTCTAGATCATTAGTCTATATAGATAGTATTGCATGCACATGCTTTGTAATTTGTATAAATTGTAGTTTAATGATTTTAAAATATAGTTTAAAAATATATAAATTATATTTATATGTATGTGCATATTTATAAATTATAGCAGTAAACTAAAATGGGTTTTATCCAAAGAAAAAATATTGGACATTTATCCAAAGAAAAAATATTGGACACTTTTTAACTTTTAAAAGAAAAAGGTATTTAAGAATATTAAATATTTAAAAATAATTTAAACTCATTAAATTGTGTGAGATTAAAAATATGTTTTTTGGATTGGATCTAGTGATTTTTATGGGGTTATATTTATGTTAATTTTTTTATGGGCTATTAAATGGAGTGAAAGTGGCTCTCATGTAGAATGAAAATTGTTAGTATTTAAGAATAATTTAAAATAATTAACATTTAAAGAGTGTATCTATAATTCGATTGATGTGTTTTTTGCATTTCATGTTCAAACATGGAAAGATCTACTCAAAAGGCTCATCATATAGGGTAAAATTGGCCTCACATTGGGTGCAAAAGTTTAATAAATAAAAAAGAATTTGAAGTAATGAAAATAGAGATATCTTAAAAAATAACTTTTATAGTTTGATTGAGATGATTTTATTTAGATCTTATACTCAACTACAGATCTCTGCAAAAGACTCGTAACACTAGATAAAATGGGGTCAACAATTTAGTAATATAGTGGTTAATATTTAGTCGATGAATTTAAATTAGGTGCAACCCCTCACATGAGTCACACTTTGTCTATTTTATTTAAAAAATTGCGAAGCCATGAAAACTCAATCGTATGAGTTATAATTGCACCTGATGAGCTATAATTAAAATAAATTTTAGTTTGAAACTCAATTTTTGCCCACTTGATCGTAATAGTAAGGTCGCTGAGGATTGGATTGTTTTTAAGATGCGAAAATTTGATTTTAAGATTGAAATTTGATTTAATTGTAACTTACCAAATTTAGACATGTATCTGAGTAGCTCCCCCTATCAAAACATGAGTGCCTAAATTGATGGCCTACATTTCAACTCAAGTTTTTACGTATTTTTATAATACTTTCATTATTATATTTTTAAGAAAGAACTCAATGTTTAAACAATTTTCTTAATAATTTCAAATTGACAATTGAGATTTTTCAAAGATAAATGGTTTGTTTTTCAATCCACGACCTTTTAGTCGTACAAATACACTTATTAGAAACTTCAATTAAAAGAAAGAAAAGGGGGAAAAGGGATTAAGGTTGCAGTGGGCTTGGGTGAGCCAGTTCAAGGCATGTTCCCTGTATCGATCGTCCTTGCTTCATAAAAACTAAAAAGGCTTGGCCCAAGGTGGGATGGCCTGAGTCTAGTGTAATGGGTGATGTAGGCCCAAGTTGGCCTAGTTCGTCCAATAAAGGCCAAGTTCGTCTTGGGTACTATCACTATTTTCAGTTAGAAAATAATTTTTTTTAGCAGTAAAGAGAAACTTTATTAAAAGAAAAAGATACAAGAGACGAGAAGAAAATACAAATGAGAGACCTAAGAGATATAGGCCAGGCCATGAAGAAAAGAACATAAAAACACTTTACACCCAATGAACTCTAATAAGCAATACTAGAACAAAAATCCAACAAAACTATCTTCTAGACAAATGAAAAGTGTCTGAATCGTCCCATGAACACCATTTTTTTGCGAAAAAGTCTGCAACTCTATTGGTTGAATAGCTAACGAGCGAGAATGAGACTTCCATGCCCAGACAATACCTTATTTGTATTGTATTTTTCTAATTCTATAACTTTTATCATATTAAATTTTGATTTTTGAACTATTATAAACAACATCATAGATCATGGACCAATCATGTGCAGCTTAAATTATGATGATGGCCATTTTTCTAGAGAATACCTCTCTCTCTCTCTCTCTCACATCTCTAAAGTTTCTTCTAAGATACATAATTAAAATTGAAGTGGTAATTTGTATTACAAAATCATACAAACAAGAAGTAAATAAAAAAGGTTCAAAATCTTTTGATAGTTGAGGGCCATTTGGCCATCGAAATTTCTAAATGGATTGAATGTAGACGTTGAACAACTAAAATGCCTAGAACATTAAAGTAGAATTCATATCAATTTAAAGTCTAAATAGCTCTAAAAAAATTGAATTGGGCTTGGGGTATAATTTGTGTCGGTGAATCGAGTTGAGAGTCTCTATTTATAATTAAATTTAAATTATTAAATTTTAATCAAATTCATATTTTAGTTTCCTCTAACTTTTTCGTAACTCAACTAAATTTTAAAATCTCAACCCATTTTTAATTCGAGTCAAGCAAGTAAAAAGATATACATAAAAACAAGTCTTTACTATTAAAACATAATCATTGTAAAGAGTTAATTATAAAAATCATCAAACAATGATATAAAAAATGAGTAGTGTTTATATATATATTAAACAATCATATAATGATCATTATTATAGTTTTTGTATGTTCACCAGAAAATTAGTTTGCAAAAAATTTAGTGCAAGCTTTAGACCATGGAGTTCATAGTGGATCAAATGGATACACTTTCCTCTCATATTCACTTACCACTGGTAAATTGCACTAACACCCAATTTGACATCCATTTAACTTTTCAAGTCTATAGATTTAATTCGATGAATTTCCACAATTAGATAAATATAAAATTTTAAGTGCCTTTAAAAACATGTCTTCTTTTATTCAATAAAGATGCAATTCTATAGACATTGTAGACAAAGTAAAGCCTTTCAAACTCACCAATGTATATGTGACTTTGAGTATGACTATCAGGCTGTTTGCATCAATAATATAATAAATTTTAACAAAAAAATAGTGATTGAGGTATTCTTACTTTGATAAAAAAAGAGTGTAGCTCAATTGGTTGTCTCTCACCTTAGGAAGTGGAAGGTTGCGGGTTCGAGCCCCCATGGCCTAATCTTGGTGTGCCCTAGGGGTAGTGGGCTCACCCGTGGGGGTTTTATGTTGGGTATTCCGCTATTTTCGACACGTAAATGAAAAAAAAAATATACTTTTTATAATTTCTAACACTCAAAATAAGCTTGGTAAGTAAAATTAAAAATAAGATTTTTTTTTATAAAAAATAAGATTATCCAAATCAGAACCGAATAGTTTATGTGTTTTATGAATATAATAAATACCAATATATAATTATGGGTAGTGAATTTTGCGCCACCATTTTTTTCTCATAGTGCACCCCCGTTAAAAAGAAAATTTCAATTTTGTCATTCCTTCTCTCTTCTCCTTTCTTTCCTCTTTCTCTATAGCAAGGCAAAATTAGAATTTCCTTTTAAGGGTGCACTATGAGAGCAAATAGGGGGAGCCATACAGACACCCGACTTTTCTACCACGAGACACTCGATTTTAGATTTTAGATGGAATTTATCATTTTGCCCCTGCCTTGGCGTCGATCTCACCTGGTGGGTCCCACCTTCCATCAACGGTGGATT
This sequence comes from Chimonanthus salicifolius, assembly GCA_013350335.1. Lineage (NCBI taxonomy): Eukaryota > Viridiplantae > Streptophyta > Magnoliopsida > Laurales > Calycanthaceae > Chimonanthus > Chimonanthus salicifolius. The sequence continues at coordinate 58,253,147 of CM023535.1, read as the reverse complement.
CCCTCCTCTTCCTCTACCATCCGCTGCCTGAGAACACCAAAACCAGCCATTCGTTCGATGTATAGTCTGAACGAAAAAAATAAAAGGGGGTATTCGACTGATGTAGTAGTTTTAAGTGGAAGGGCAAAAGGGTAAATTCTATCTAAAATATGAAATCGAGTGTCTTGTAGTAGAAAAGTCAGGTGTATGTATGGCTCTCCGAAAATAGTGGTGCAGAAATCACTATCTATTATTGTTTATAAAATTATAAAAAAGTAATATATTTTGAAATGGCAACGGATCTTTATGCCTTTGGCGGTTAGTTTAGACCAATGTTATCAGAACCGGACCATGTACCGAACTGTCTTTGAGGAGGTTAGGGTTCAACCGGGTTCGACCGCGGTCAAAGCCGGAAAAAGTCGGTCAAGTATTAAAATAATATAAATATTATATATAATATTAAATAAGACATATTTTACCAATAATATTAATAAAAATATTAAAAATAAAATTCAAACTCCGAGTAATATTCCAAAACGATGAAATAAATGGGATAAAAATAGTAATAAACTTTTATATTTCAAATATACACATTTTTTAAGGGGAAAATAATTTTTTTTTTTTTTAATAAAAAAAATTTCAAATATGTGAACCACGGTTCGCGGTTCACGCTTTTCGTGTCAAAACTGCGGTTTTGACCGGTTTTATGCGGTTTTGACCGTCGGGCTGTTTTTTGTATGAATCGAACCGCGGATCCGGCGGTCACAGCTAAACCGCAGGTTCGACCGCGGTTCAGTCCGCTTCTGATAACACTGGTTTAGATTGAGGAAATATGGTAGGCCCCATCTTTACCGCTTCTGAAGATGGTAGGTCCCCACTTAGAATTTGTTATTTCGGGTGAGCCTTTCTATTATTTGTTTGTGATTCTGCAACATAATCCAAGTAGAATTAGTGACGAATTATTAGGATGAAGGAAACACGACAGTCGTGACCCTCTTAAAATGACAGGCTTCCTTCCCTCTCTTTCCAACCAAAGACATCCTTCTTCTAGTTATTGCATACAATCTGCCAAGAACAGAGAGGCCAATTCAGATAAGAATCCAATGGATGAGACTAGTAACAACAGAAATTTGATTGATCTTCCTTCCGATGATAGCATATTGAAAACGATTCAGTTTGGTAGTATGGGTATTTGCAAAAAAAATCCAAAGAGTATTGGAGAAGGCAATAGTTCAATCGACGCAAGTTCAAGTTCCAATGGTACTGACTCACCATTCAGCGCCGAGAGTTCTAGTTATGGCATTGAGACTGCAGCTTCACAACCAGAAACTTCAGTAGCTGAAGAAAGGCCCATTGAGAAGAAGTTGAATGAGATTAATATGAGAGGAAGTTCAACCATGTACTCCGCATCTGAAACTCCCTTCACTACACCTACTCTTCCTTTCGATGATAATCTGCTAAATGGTTTGCAAGATCTTCAATTAAGTGGACTGGGTGTCAATGGAGACCACGATACATATACTGAAAAAGGCTTCGATTCGGTTGGTGCAAACTCTAATTGCACGGCTACCTTGAAACAAACTATGCCCAGATTGAGTTCTGGTTATGGTTATGAATCTGCTCATAACCTGTTTGATACAAGCACTAGATTGCAACCAGAAATTTCATGTATACAAGAAAGGGGAATCGGATGGCCACATTCTGTCCAGGTGCCTATGGCTGAGACTAGCATGGGGAGTTTCTTGGACAATTTCTTCGACTACTTCATGGCACCGAGTGTGAACAGCAACACGGAATCTGTTTCCAGTAACAATTTGAAGGGTTCAAGTGCCAGTCAGGGCAATGAATTTTTCCAAAGCCCAACTTCGGCTTCCATAACTGACAGGATTTTGCAATCGCAACTGAGTGGAATTCAAGAGAGGGAAATCAGGATGGTGGGTTCTCTTGGGATGCCAACTTATGAGGTTGATCCTTCGAGATTTGCTCACTGCTTCCCACAAGAGTTTTGTGGACTTCATGGTGAGTTCAGTAGAAAGAATTCAATAAGCTGTTGCCAGCCCTTAGATTACCTAAACAGAAGACAATATTCGGATTTCAGAAACACTATGACTCGGAGCAGGGGCAATCTTGAAGACTTGAAAAACAGAGTCCGACTCCTGGACGATCCTGGATTTCAAATGATGGATCCAAGCTTGCTGTAGGACCTCCACACAGACATCATACGTAGGATGGCTATGGATCAGATGGGATGTCACTATCTTCAGGGAATTTTGGCCACAAAAGACCCTCTGGCCACAAAGAAGATACTTGAGGGAACACTTGCATTCGTAGTTGAACTTATGATTGACCAATTTGGAAACTTTGTATTTCAGAGGCTCTTGGAATCCTGCAATCAACACCAAATAGAAGTAATTGTTAACAAACTTACTTGTAAGTCAAATAGAAATGAAAGCATACTGATTTCTGTGGCCAACACTAAATACGGGTATGCTTTCTTTCAGTTCGTATCCCTTCTCTTTTATGTATTATCTGTTGTCCTCATGTGACTTACATGTTTATCTGTTCTATTGGCAGCACCCGTTCTATCCAGAAGCTTGTTAAGGTGGTGAGGAGATCTGCTTCACTTCTTGATGAACTAACATCTGTTCTCATTCCTGGACTTTTATCTCTAATGAATAACATCCATGGAACTCATGTGATCCGGGAATTATCACATATTCAAAGGCAGTCATGATAAAGTAAGCCAAAATTAGTAATTTTTCATAAGTTGAAAATGTGTTTCCTGTTACATTCCTTATGGTTGGGATTAGTCACTATGATGATCATGATGACTTGTCTTTCCTGTAACAACACTGAGCTAAACCACAAAGTTGGTGTACCATCTAGAGTTATTTCTTTTGCATGTTCTTTCAACAGTTTGATATGTCAGTCATAGGTCTAGATGGGGTGAAACCTAATCTGGATTTTGTAAGTAAATTTCATAACATTCTTTGTTTCTTTGACATTGTGCCATGTTTGGCACATTTTTTAGTTTTTTTCATTTTATTTGGAAATCATTACATCTATGACTTCTTTTTCTTTCCCGACCGGTCAGTTCATGTCATATACTTCTATGGTTTTTATTGCACCTTTAGTTTTGTTATGATCCGATTAGAAATGATCTCAATATTTCAGATCATGGTTGGAAAATCTCAAAATCCTCTGGGTTGGATTAACTCAAGAGGCTTGGTGAAATTAAATACATTATTTAATGACAATGCCAATGTAATGACCCGACTCGAACACAGGACTTGTCCAACTCAGTGTGATATTGTCCGCTCTGGGCCTTGCACACAAGCGAGCCCATACGGTTTTGCATTTGGGCTCGGGTCTACATGGCCCAGCCCAAAACGCGTCACACATGAGTTGTGAGGGTGGCCTCAAATAAACCCTCACTCTATTCCATTCCAAACTGATGTGGGACTCTCCCACATCGGTTGTTTGTAGCTAGGGGCAGGATATCACAATCACCTCCCCTAAGGCCTCGAGTTGCCCTCAGCTCTACTCTGCCCAACTCAACAACACCAAGCAAGGAGGAAAGCCCACACAGTCCGATTGTTAAACTCGGCTCTGATACCAATTTGTAACGACCAGATCCGAACATAGGGCTTAGGGTCCAACTCAATGTGATATTGTCCGCTTTGGACCTCGCACACAAACGAGCTCGCACAGTTTTGCATTTGGGCCCAGGCCCACATGGCCCAGCCCAAAACGTGTCACACATGAGTTGTGAGGGTGGCCTCAAATAAACCTTCACTCTATTCCATTCCAAACGGATGTGGGACTCTAAGTCCCACATGGGTGGTGTGTAGCTAGGGGCAGGATATCACAGCCAGAGTGTACAATAGAAGTAAATAAGTTGATAAACAATGTAGGAAGTGATGAGAGATATGTGCCATCTAACCAGTTAAGATTTTACTATATGTTGCCCAAAGGACAAAAATTCCTAAGAAACTAAAATTTTAAGAGTGGTGGAAAATTTGACCATATGGGCAGGTTATGTGGTGGAAATTTAGTCATTGAAGGAGATTCGTCAAATTCCATTAATTGGGCAAAAGGCTTGAAGCGCCCTCCTTGGAGACTGATTACTATGGTTAGGGAGATCAAGGCACTTGTTAGGAGGACATGAGGTTTCCTTTGTCCATATCAGGCATTCAGCAAATGGGGTTGCAGACTTTTATGCCAAGAACGGCATAGAGGGAACTGTGTTTGGCACCTTTGATATCTGAAAATGGGAGATCACAGGCTTACACTGATTGGACCTTTTCGTTTTTTTGGGAGTTTTGTTGTTTTTCTGTTATGATTTTAACTTGTTTTCTTTTCTTGGTTGGGTCTACACCTTTTAGACTCCCTTTTCTCTATTGTTCTGAAAGTTTTCTTTTTTAATAATATTCTTTTTGTTACCGCTCAAAAAAAAAAATGATCATTCGTGTGATGCTTTAGCTTAGAATGCAAATCAATGTCATCCCTACCCAAAAGCCCCATTTTATGAAGTGCTATTTGCAATTTAGGGAAGGATTGTGTTGATTATTCTTCTGACACTGTCCAAAGGTGTCACAGGCACGTTCTAGTTTTTTTGAATGTCTCTTCTTTTAACTACAATTAATTTAATTTTGACCCAAAATGCATTTTGCTGGTTAATGAAATGGTACCTGATTCATGCCATCTTTTTGCAGCTCTTATATGAAGCTGTTAGAGACCATTGCCTCGAGATGGCAACAAAAGAAAAAGGATGCATTACTCTTAACATATGCATCGACAACTCAAGATCTCCAGACAGAGAGCTGCTCCTGAAGAAGATTTCTGAGAACACCGTGTTTCTTTCACAAGATCCATTTGGGTAATAATCTACCTTTCTACTAAAATTTCCTGATACCGAAGTCAAGCTGTTAGCTTGTCCTAAGGTATAGATATTGGTACAATGAACTCAATTTGGGCAACTTTGTACAATGTCTGACATCTGACCATCCCTTGAGTGAGACCCTTGTCAAAAGTGACACACATTGCATTGATTTGGTGATCTGCTTGAGTACGATTAGCATTTCCATTTGTAATTTACCAGTTTGTATAATCATCAAAGCTGGGAGGTATGCTGCAGTGGAACCCACCTGATGAATACTCAAAACCTGCTTCACCATGCCTTTCAAATTCTAGTTGAGTGTATTGGATTAACTAATATTTTTCCCACAAATCGCATAATATCACTAGTTGTTATAACAAAGCTAACACCATTCAAATCACACTTCTTATTTTTATTTTCCAAACTACAAAGATTTTCTTCTTTCTTAAAACTTATGAACATTTGTTGCAATTGTCACTTCCCACAGGAATTATGTTGTGCAGCACATTCTTGCACTTGAAATACCAAGCATCACGGATCTCATAGCTAATAAACTTGACGGCCATTACGTGAGGTTATCTAAGCAAAAATGTGGCAGCCATGTTGTTGAAAAATGCTTGACGTCTTCAATAAGAGATTCTGTAATTTGGGAACTTGTGTACAGTGGCAAACTTGGTGAGTTAGTTCGTGATCAATGTGGGAACTACGTCATCCAGACGGCACTGATTGCATCCATGGTAATATATATTTCTTCTCTCTGTATTGTTTGCTTTCTTATGATACGGTAAGATTGCTAGTTCTTTACATTCCATCTTAAATCATCTTGGATTAATGTAGTGTCATGTGTTACCCATATTGGCACTTTCAATATCGTGGTAAAACTGATGATTACATTCCACTCGTGTTTCTGGAACCATTCAGTCTGAAACTCTTCAGTTCTATATCTTTATAATATCAACAATGTGTTTTATGTGAGATAGAAACTGCAGGAATGGAAATTTTCTTTTGGTTGAATCTTGATTTTCTGTAGACTGATCTACTGCTCAATGAAAAGGCCCCATATCCTTCGACGAAATGGATGCTACTTAATCTTGTTTCTAATTTCTGCTCCATCTCCTATCCAAAAGTGGAATGGCAGACCATAGACACTGCCAAAATTTTCAAACTACATATAGAACATCGTACATCTGAAGTGAATCATGTTCATCTAATTCAACAGTAATACCTTCAGAAGAAATTTTACTTAGCAAGTCTCTGTTTTTTCTAACAGGGTAGTAATCTTCAACCTCTTTTGATCGAAACAATCGAGTCAGATTCTCAAAGCCGATGGCATCAGATAGAAAAGAACTTCTTCAAGACTCTCAGTGAAGTAAAGAACTGGATCAATCAACAAGATTCTGCTCATTGATAACACCTACCAGAGAAGGGAGATATTATATGCCGTGTTATTTTCATAACCATACTTCGGAGAATTTTTTTTGTCATACGATTTTGTTAGTTAAAAGCTTTGTGTCAAAGTTTGTCATTAGAATTTTCATTACATGCTTGAATACAATTGAATCATTTTGTTCTAAAAGCAATATGGGTTTGGTCAAGTTTCCTTACTTTGTGTTGATCCATCTGTGAATAGAATTGTTTGATTATTAGATTGGAAGATCATTAGATGTTTCTATTAAAGAGCATAGAAAGTTTAGAATATTGTTGGTGATACACTTATTTTGTTCACCCACTTTAAAGAGGAGGTACTCCTGGAGTTTTGTTGATTCCTTGAGAAATGCTTTGATGCAATTGTAAACATGTTAGATTTAGGTAAGATCCGAATTTGGATCCACTTAGTAGTGTCAGATTCGGATTCAAATTCATAAAAATATGATCCTGTTAGCGTTACGCGCGGAAACAAGAAAAATCGAACGGAAATAAAAACACAGCACAACACAATATTTTAACGTGGTTCGGCCCACGTGGCCTACGTCCACGGAGCGACAGAATATTCACTATAGGAGAAAGAATACACATGTACAAAATAAAGACTCCCATGAGTCATGAGCCCAAACCCGAAGTCCTGAGCTCTTGTACACCCATGTATACAATACACCGTCGTCACCTCTCAGTTGATGTGAGTCTCTCTCATACCCAAAACAGTGAACCTAACTTCTGTGTTGCTCCCTCTATGCTTCCTGCGTCCTACGAGCAACTCCCGATATGCTTCTCAAACGTAAGCGTCTCCAATGATGGTGTGTCCCACACACACCCCTCCTGCAATTCTGCTCTGGCGATAGGGCTTCATCTTTTTAGCCCCACTTCTGCTGGCTGCTACTCACAGATCTGAAAACCCAGATCTGCAGCGGTGCTGCACTATTGCTCCCGCCCCTCTCCAGCCGTCGAGCTGTCCTCCATCGGCTAATCTTGCCGTCTCACATGAGTGTGGTGTGTCTTCACACACCCCTCCACGTTGTGAAGTCCTCTATTTATCAAATCCAAGATGCAGTGGGTCCATATCCAATACAAGTCCAACGTGTATTGTGATTTTGTGATATGCTGCCAATGAAACCTTTTATGATTTCATTGTATCTGATTTGGCAGTCCCACTTGAATTAGAAAATACATGTTAATATATCTGCTATTTATAAGCACCTATACAGCTGGCCCCTTCATAGCAAGCTCTAAGCACGTCAGATCCCCAATCAATAAATAGCAGTTTCTAATTCCTCTTTCTAGATTTTCTAAGAGAAAATCTTTGACTCAATTGTGTGGAATCGAGTCACATATCCAACATATCCAAACTTGAATCCACTTAAAAGTGTCAGAATCATATTTGGATTCAAATATTTCCAAATTTAGAAACATTAAAATTCTCCTCTTTAAAAAGAGAATTAGATTTATTTAAAAAATCAAGTTCCGATATAAAAAAAATTACCCAAACCTCATAAAGATCTCATACAACACATAATTAGTAAATGTTATAAGAAAAACTATAAAAATAATCTTAAAAATGTATAAAAATGCAAGGAGAAACACCTTTAGTTCAAATGCTCGAATCTAATTATATCTCGTATATGATACTAGTTGCTAATTCCAAATATGATCGGTTAAGTGTGGCAAGGATATTATGAAGGTAAGTATTAGGATTTTATCCTCATATGATTTAACACACAACATATTTATTAATAGTAAATATATTATTTGCACTACTTATCAGTCGTGTTAGCAGGCTATCAAACTCAGATGTTGTTAGATCCAAATCCGCACAAAAATAAATGGATTTTTGTTTTGGATTCGAACTCAAATTTAAAAAATTAAATGGATCTAAAGTTTGCATTCTAATTAACTTATCTTGGATCAAATGCTTTTGGATTTCCGGATTTGGATATCTATTTACATCCCTTGATGCAATAAGCACCTTTTGTTATTTGCTAAAATATTAAAACCCATTGGACCTGAAAAAGGAGTGTCCCTCGTGAGGAAAGAAATTCTTGAACTTCGAAACAGGAAGCGATGGGTGTTTGTTTGATTTTCTCAAATTCTCCACCTTTTGCAAATAGGAGTATTCATTGGTTCAAACCCAGCCCACAATGGGCTCCACCGGACTTAAATAAACAGGCTTGAATAAACAATTTTGTCCCATGGGTTGGGTTTGGGCTTTTTTAAACCCATTTATATAAAAGCATGGGCTGAGGCTTCTACTTAAAGCGCATCAAGGACCATAAAGATTTTGACCCGTTTATTTTCTTTAAATTATTTATATATTTATAAAATAATTAAATGATCCATAGCCAAACCCCAATCCCATTGTGTTTAAGCTCACTAGCCTAAATGGTCTAAATTGTTGAGTTTTTTCTTTAAAAATTAAAAAAAAAGTTATAAAATAAACAGGCGGGGTCATTGGCATTTAATTAGATAAAGTTTAATTGATAAAAAACAGATTTAATAAACCATTGAGTTTTTGTTAGAAATGACAATGTTTTATTTAAGTCAATGCATTAATTAAATTCAATTTGGAAAATAGTTTTGATTTTAAATAAATGTTAAAATATTATAGATTAGAGTGATTCTAGGAGACTGTTTATTATGATTTTAAATGGGCTATAATCTTTAGTTGAAATTTTAGATAATTACAAAGATAGAATCTAAATAAAATTTGATCTCATTTAATCACTTTAATCATGTGATTTTAGTCTATGAAAACTTAATTATTATAAATCTATAATTTTCATAATATATTTTATAAAATTATTGTATTTAAGTGGAAAAAATTATCTTTTAATTATCTTATCATCAAAACAAGAATTAATAATAATGTATACATTTGATTTATCTTTTAAGATTAGATCGGATGTCTACCGTTCTGACTCCTCTCAAACTTATAAGATACACAATGTTTGCAAGTGTTTCGTATATGAGTAGGATTATTCTGATCTCCAGTGGAAATACTTATATTATACTTCCTTTATACCAATTTAGTTGTCTTATATGGATTTTGAAATTATCCCAAAATAGTGGTCTGGAGAGCCATATAGACACCTGATAAATCTTTCCCTACACATCCATTTTCCAAAAGTTGATGAAAATTACCTTTTTGCCCTTCCACTTAAAAACGACGCATCCACCAAACCAAAAAAATCATTCGGAGGATGTGATCCACTAAATGAAAAAAAATCGTTCAAGAATTCAAAAATTCGTTCGAAAAAATTCAAAAATTCGATCTAACGAAGTGAACTATAAAGTGAAATTTTCAAACGAATCCGTTTCTCAATTAATTTCTACAAACAAAGTATCAAAATCATTTATTCTGAATTTTATGAACCCCGATACTGATTTCTCAAGTGTCTATATAGCTCCGCTTTATATTTGAGTAGGCTAAAGTGTGTTGAAATGGATGAAAATCATCTCTTGACTATATGGTAGTTTAAAGTCAAATTCAAGTTTTTTAAAAAATACAAATGTTTAAAATAAGACAACTAAGATAGAAAAAAAAAAAGTACCCACACAAATGTTCTTTTTATTAGATCTCACGGGCGGTTGAGATTTTGGAAATCAAATAGCCTTACCACGTGCCAAGTTATTGTCCCTACTCGCTGTCCTTGCTCAAAATTATCAAGGCGGCACAGGTAAGGGGCTTTTGTCTGTCCAAACGACTGAAACTTGCCAAAAATGTACTAGAAGCCTAAGTCTTGTGGGTTAATTTCTGTTCCTTCACAATTCAGACCGACTGGAACAGTCGAGCCGACCGACCCTCCTTCACAATTCAGACCGACTAGAACAGTCGAGCCGACCGACCCTCCTTCACAATTCAGACCGACTAGAACAGTCGAGCCGACCGACCCTCTCCTCTATAAAAGGACGATGACAAACGGAGGACAACATACATAGGAAGACAATTCTGTCTTCTTTTTCTCTCATCTTCCTTTCTTTCTCCCTTTATCTCTTTCCTTCTCTGAATACAGCAGGACTGTTGTCCTTGCTTCCTCTCTCACGTCTCCTCTCCCTCTTCTCTATTGTCTCTGCAAAACTACTGCTAGACTTGTCTGCTTCTTGCTGCTGGAGAGCCGGCATCACCAGATTTCTGCCGTCCAGCCAGCGTCGCCCCACAGCCAACGTTGCTACTCCGTTGCTGCCCAGGTCCGTCTCAAACAGTACCAGATCTCAGCCCACCTCTGCAGCTTTAGCGTCGACGTCCTCTGCTGCCAGCGTTCTTGTGCTCCTGAACGTCTATTACCAGCCTCTCTGCTGCGTCTGTGTTGCCCCAGCCACACGAGGCCAGCCTGCTCTCTTTGCAGCGTTCCAGACAGAGGGTTCGCTGATTTTGTTTAGGCCCGCCATTGACCTGCTTTCGACACCATGACCGACTCGAAAACTCCCTTCAAATCCGACTCTCTTCACCTTGGAGAAGATAGCACCCCAGATTTTATGCAGAAGTTTCAATTTTATCAACTGGTTACCAGCAAAAATCATCAAACGGGTGCTCAAAGAGGTTTCAGTTCGAATGGCTCAAGTTCTAGTCGGAGCGCTGCAACTCAATTTCCACTCATTGTGCCAAATTGGAGTAGCGCTGCTTGTTCTGAGTCTGCCGAGAACTGGGCGGTGCCTGTTGTAAGTGGTGCAATTTCAAAATCAGAAATTTCAGACGTTCAAGAGAGGCAAATTCAGAGAGTCTGTCCAGCCAAGAAGCCAGTTGTTGAGATCAGTAGCAATGGAAATTTGATCAACCGTTTAGTCTACGATACTCCCCCAACAAGCTCTCTTCTTCCTTTCAGTGACTGCCTAAGGAAAAATATTCAATTTCGTAGTCTGGGTATAGGCAAAAATCATGTAGAAGGTAATGAAAAGGGCCAAAGTTCAGTCAACGATGAGAGCTCCAGTTCCAATACAATTGACTTCCCATGTGTGGCACAGAGTTCGTCTTTGAGTTCCAGTTATGGTATTGAAGAAAGGTGTATTGAAAAGGCACAATTTGTCGACAAGGTGGTGGATGATACTAGTATGAAAGGCAATTCAAACATGTGCTTCAATGATAGTTTGCTACATAATCTGAAAAATTGTAATTTGAGTGAACTGGGCTTTCTCGACAACCACGAAAAAAGTATCGAGAAAGGCCTCAATTTGGTTGGCGGAAGCTCTAGTTGTTACAATTTGATGGGTTCAAGTGCTAGTCTGGGCGATGAATTGTTTGAAAGCCCAACTTCAGCTGTCACGACCGACAGGATTTTGCAATTGCAGCGCAGGGGAGTTCATGAGAGGGAAATTGGGACAGTGGGTTCTCTTCAGACACCAGCTGTTGGGAATGACCCCTTAAGATTTGCACATTGCCTTCCAGAAGAATTTTGTGGACTGAACGGTGAATACGGCGGTAGCAGTTCAGTAAGTGGTTGGCAGACATCAGATCATGTTAATGGAAGACAGTATTCTGATGTGAGAAACACAATGACTCAGAGTAGGGGCAATCTTGAAGATTTGACAAACAGAGTACTTATGAATTACTCTGGACTTCAAATGGAGGATCCAAGTCTACTGAAGTACCTCCACACTGATAACATACCTGGGATGGCTATGAATCAGATGGGATGTCATTATCTTCAGGAAATCTTGGCCACAAAAGACCTAGTTGCCACAAAGATGATACTAGATGGAACTCTTCCATTCATAGTTGAGATTATGATTCACCAATTTGGAAACTTTGTATTTCAGAGGCTCTTGGAATCCTGCAATGAATACCAAATAGAAGTAATAGTTAACGAAGTTACAAAAAACAAGATTGTGCTAATAAATGGGGCGAACACTAAACATGGGTATTACAATTGTGTATTCTATTAGTTGCCACTTCCATTGCTTTCAGACGTCTTTATACTTGAAAAGCTTGAATTTTCAGTTGTACCCCTGTGGCTAATTTGTACATTTGTTCTTTGAGCAGCACTCGTTCAATTCAGAAGCTTGTTAAATTGACGAGGAGATCCCCCTCTCTGCTTGTACAAGTAACTAAGGCTCTCTGTCCTGGACTTGTATCTCTGATGAACAGCCCCCATGGAAGTCATGTGATCCGGTGTTTATCGCATATACAGAGCAGTCATAATTCGGTAAACAAACCTTTACTATTTGTTCTATTGTTTCCTGTGAAGTATCAGGCTTAAACCACATAAATAAGTATAGCATTTTGATATTTCGGTCATGAAGCCCAAAACTGTCTTCATAGATGAGACATGAGAAAGAGAAATCATTAAAAATTAAAATTCACTTCAAAACAATCATAGGAGTAATGCCTCGGCTCAGTGAGCAGAATCAATACCAGTCCTGCCTCAATTCTTGCAGCCCCATCTATGAATTGCTATTTTCAATTTAGTGAATGGTTCTGTTGATTATTATCGTCACTGTCCAAAGGTTGCTGCTAGTTTTGGTGGAAAATGAAATAGTTCCTAACTCAAGTTATCTGTTTGCAGCTCTTATATGATGCTATTAAGGAGCAATGCCTCGATGTGGCGACAAATGGAGGAGGATGTGTAGCTCTGAAGACATGCATCGACAACTCAAAATCTCCACACAGAGAACTGCTGCTGGAGAAAATTTCCAAGCACTCTGTGTTTCTCTCACAGGACCCATTTGGGTAATAATCTACCGTTGCACTTAAAGTCCTTACACTAGCAAAGAGAAGAAAAAGGATAAATCCAATACTCTAGTTTATCAAGACTTGTTTCACCATGCATTTTCCAATTTGAGTTTAGTGCACCACATAATTGTCAGTAATTGTAAGGAAAAAGCTAAGCCTTTTGAAATCAGAGCTCTCCTATTTTTCTTTTCTTTTCTTTTCTTTTCAAGACTACAGAGATCTTCTTCTTCTTCTTTTGTTCTAACAGTGGATATGATTAACTCTTCTGAAGGAATTATGTTGTGCAACACATTCTTGCACTTGAAATCCCAAGTATCACGGATCAGATAATTGATAAGCTTAAAGGAAATTATGTGAGACTGTCACAGCAAAAATGTGGCAGCCATGTTGTTGAACAATGCCTGAAGTCTTCCAGAGCAGATTCTGTAATATGGGAGCTTCTGACTAGTGAAAAAATTGGTGAACTAGCTCGTGATCCATGTGGAAACTATGTTATCCAGACAGCACTAAAGATAGCACTAAAGGCAAAGACAGCCAAGGTGATTACATATTTTCCTCTGTATTTTCCTCTGTATGGTTTGCTTTCTTCCCCTAAGTAACATCAGCAATAATGTTAAGTTTTATGTGGGATGGAGAAGAGAGAAGAGTGCTGGAAAGGGATCACATCCCTTGACAATCTTTACTCTACTTAATATAGCTTCTCATTGTCTATCACTGTATACAAATGATGTTTGGAATCTTTTTGTAACAGGATATCCATCTTCTGCGTCGTTTAATCGATTCAATCATGGCACATTCTCAAAGCCTCGAATTCCATCGAATCGGAAGAAATGTCTTCAAACTTGTTAATGATATTTGTGACAAAAGACACTAGAGCAGTCAGAAGCATCCTACTCTCCTTGATACACCTCTCTCATGATTGCAATGCTGTATGCAATGTCGCTGTATTTGTGATTCTTCAGCAGCTGTCTTCTTCATATGCAAGTGTGGAGTTAAAAAGTTTTGTATTTAAATTTTGTCAGTTAAATTTATTTTACATGTTTGAAATGAACATAGAAGTTCTTGTATTATTTCTTCTTTTTTTTTCCCATCATTTATCGATTTATCCATGAAAAAGAGTATTGATTGATTATTGACAGAAGGAACATAAAATGTTAATGTTAAAGACATGTTTGAAAATACACTTATTTGATTAGTGGCTGTTATGGAATTTGGAGTGATTGTTGTGGATTTTTTGCTTGATGATTGATTTACTCGAGCAATCGTCCCTCGAACACACACTGTTCTCAAATCTTTATATCTGGAGGTCATTTTTTTTACTCAAGAAACAATTGAATCTCAATGACCCATGTTATATAATGGGACCAAGACACCAAAAAATTAGTGTTATTTATCATTTGTTTCAAATATAGTATAAGGTTTTATGAAATATAATTACATCTCATAGAATTTCTTCGTACATATATGTACCAAAGTTATTGGGGCCAAGAGAGAACAAACGAGTTTCTAATCAAAACCAAGTCCGTCACATAAAATTTCTTGTTCAAGCCCATCCATTTAAGTCGAACTCGAGCCTAGTATAGACAAATGAACACCCTTACTGAACCTCTACCAACTAAAGACAAATGCACAACCACTATATTAAAAGAAGCCATTGTCTGAGTGGCATGGTTCTCCTCTCTTCTCCCTTCATAAACATCTCTTCATTGTGCAATCCAGTATTTGCTTGTCTTACTACAGTTCAATGATCATTATATCATTTGCTTGTTTACTTTTTCTGAAATTATCCAAAATTTAAATATATAATTTCCCTGATCTTTATATCATTACCCCAAAGATATTTTATTGATATTCCTATTAATTGTATGTCAATCAATCACAATAGTTTAGAGATTATAATTACTCTTTAAACTCTATTTATATCTACATATTTTACAATTATAGTTGTATCGATATATTTATATTCTCACCTTCTACAATTTTATACCTTTTGGTATCTGTAAAATCTCATTAACCCAATATTTTCTTGTCTTAGTATAGTTCAGTAATCATTATGTCATTTGCTTGTATACATCTTCTGAAATTATCTGAAATTTAAATTTAAATTTTTCTCTGATCTTTTGTATCATTACCCGTAAGATATTATTATTGATATTCCTATTAATTGTATGTAAATCAATCTCAATAGTTTAGGGCAGGGGTGAAAATATCGGCCGATATGAAATGTATCAGCCGATATATATAGATTTTTCATGACTGAGTAATTTCGGCCGATACGTATTGTATCGGCCGTATTAAAAGTTTATCGGCTATGATATTGCTTGATACAGCCGATATACCCCAGGATGGCTGATATTTTCATATTTTGAATTTAAAATTGAAAAAAAAAGCACTTAATTTTGGCAATAATATCGGGTGATTTAAATTTCATGCTCATCTATTTGTTGATCTGTCATAAAAGATAAATATACAAATTTTATGCTCACCTTTCATTTAAAACAAAGTAACTTTCAGCCAAGAGTCCACAGAAGATATGCGGGACTAAAATGGAAGGCCCCAAGTTTGAAAATTAATAGCTGCAGCAGTGGAACGATAACCTAGATTTAAATTAGTTATGGATTATTTTGAAATCTTTAAATACAGTAAGTAATTGAATAAAACGTGTAACCAAACTGGGCTGGGCTGGAAACAATGAAAATAAGGTAAGTAGTGTATTTAATAACTGCAATTAGACCGAAATTTCAGAAATCTCGGCTGATAGTTTGAGATTTTTCCATAATTATTTTGAAATTAACAATTTCGTATCTTAAAAATAAGATTTGAATATATAAATGACCGATATTAGTGATAAAATTATATATTCATGAAAGCCATAATTTTCTTTATTTTCTGTAATTTTTCTGATTTTTTTTGAAATTTTTTTTTTTACAAAAATCGAAAGGAGAGAGAAATATATCTCCCAAATGTTGGCCGATATATCGGTATCGCCGATATTTAGGCCGATATATCGGTCCAGGAGATATTTTAACCCCTGGTTTAGGGATTATAATTACTCTTTAAACTCTATTTATATCTATATATTTTACAAACTATAGTTGTATTGATAAATTTATATTCTCACCTTATACAATTTTATACATTTGGTATCTGTAAAAGGGTAAAATATTGAAATATGGAAAGGGAAAATCAAACAATATTCTCGATGCCATTCAATTTATCATGGCATTTGATTTTACAATTACTTGTGATAAATTGAAAGGCAACATAATTCCAAGGCTCACTTTAGGAAAAAAAAAAAGCATGGAGAGCAGCCTAGCAATTTGTTGAAATGGAGATTGGCATCAGAATTGCAGAAAGACATCAAGGCCTTTAAAGCCATTCAGTCCCGAAAGATGGTACTTGGTATTCAGATATCATCAGTGGCCAGAGCTCCAAAACAGTCCAATACATAACATATGGAAAACATTGATTTCAGGAAAAGTAAAAAGAAAGGAAGACAACCTTCTCAAGAAGTGAGAAAATCTACTGAACCTTTTGAATTCTACTCTCGACAACAGCCTCGACAACAGCCGTGTGTAAAGCCTCCACTTAGCCTTTTGAATGAGATCATTCTCCTCTGTTTTCTTCAATTCGAATATCCTAACATTCCTTTTCTTCCACACCGTCCATAGCACAACTGAAGGAATGGTATTCCAAATCACATTTATTTTGGGATTAGAATGCCAAATGTCCCAAGATCGGGCAATTCCTGCACATGTTTGATCCAACACGATACCCCCGTCGTATCTGGCTTGCACACATCGAACAAGTGATCTATATCCTCCTCCTTGTGGCCAAAAAAATGCAATGGAGGTTGTTATCCACTCCCAGTAACCCTCTTCTTTTGAGGGCTGAAAAATTAATTTGACTTGCATTGGGAAAAAGTGTGTCCCATTCTGATGAACTGAGGAACCCATCAAGCCTGCTCATAGCCCCCCTAACTTGTTCATTACTCCAAGTATATCGGCCACCAATGAGCGGAAGATCAGTCAATTCATTTCTTGAAATGAAATCGGAAAAGTCCTCCATACCTCTAGTGAAGCCGCGCTCCCCGTTCTTTTCCGACGGATATCTGACAATGTTGAAGTCCCCATCCAAGCACCAAACAGGAGGGCTCCAACTGTGAATGTCATCTAATTCAATCCAAAAGATATCTCGCTCCCCTTTCAAATTAGGACCGTAGATGTTTGTAAAGCAAGCTTCCACACCCCCACTTACAAGCAGTCCCTTAACTGATATCGATCTTGAATCCAGTCTTCTTAAAGAGGCTTTGAAGACAGAAGGATTTCACAGTGTAAGCAGCCCACCTGATGACTCTTCCGATTATTTACTGAAGAAATCATAGTCTTGCATCCCAAATCTCCCTAATGAAGGAGACACGAAGCTCCTCCCTTTTTGTCTCTTGGATGAGCAACATATCAACCCTATTTTTTCTTATAAAATGACAGATTGCCCCCTTTTCTCCCGGAGTCCTAGACCCCGCACATTCCAGCTAAGCACCTTCATTGGGAATCTCTTCTACCCCCATAGATCTTCACAAGCTTTCTCTGTCTTCTGCATCAAGTTTTGAAGAAAGAGTTTCTGCCAAAAAATCTCCTGGGAACTCTGGTAGAGATGGACGATGATCAGTCTCTGTCTTCAGCTGATTTAAAATCATTTTCTGCTTGAGAAAGGTCTATGTCTTTACATTTTTCCTATCAACAATATCATCCTCATCAATGCCTCCTTCCCCATGAGCATGGGGCTTTTCACATGCTATTGTAAGATTCTGCACCTAAAGTGCTGAGTCTCTTTCACAGGAATGGGGAATCTAACGTGTTTGACAATGACATCCATCTCCTCAAGAAGTGGCTATCCACTTAATGAAGATCTCTGATTTCCACATATTTGATTTCATCATTGTAAGTGACCTCCTGAATGAATCCTAGATATTGGATTTTTCTATTCCCCATTCTCATCTACCCTGCCCTCACCATTAAAAAAAACCAAAATATATAGAGCCTGCTTGATGATCTGCTGCCAGATTAGCAACTGTTGGCAGATCCTTCTCACCACCTGCTAGAACCCTAGAGTTTCTAAGGACCCTTGATAGGTTTTAGAATCATAACACGATCTCTCGGCAATTGAATTTTGGCATAAAATTGAGGGTGTTAGAACAAGAGTGTTTTGAGGAATGAAACAAAGGCTAAAAGAATCCCCTGGCAGTTGGAGAAGAGGACTATCTGCTTTGGGTAGGAGACTCCTCTAGTGTGTTCTCAGTGAAGGCGTTGATCCATTCAGCCCTACATCAACAAAATGAGGAGGATCCTACAACGGACTTAGTCTGGAAGCCTTGCCCCTCCAAGAGTACAAATCTTCGTGTGGTGCGTCCTGAAAGGTAAAGTATTGACGAGGGTAGCACTCTACAGAAGGGTTTTACTTAGGATGGACGACAACCTCCAATGCATGTTTTGTTGCCATATGGAGGAGGATATAAATCACTTGTTTTGTAGAATGCTGTGTGGCTAGGAAATTGTGGACAAGCCCTATAGATATGATGGGGGTGTCTTGGGTGTTTGAACGAACATGTGAAGGAATCTTCTATTCATGGAATATTTGACATACTAATCCTAAGATAAAGGTGGCTTGGAACACCATTCCAACAGTTGTTTTATGGATGGTATAGAAGGAAAGAAATGCTAGGATTTTCAAACTAAAGGAGATGGAGGAAAATGATCTTGTCCAAAAAGCTAAGTGGACACATGGCTATTGTCCATAGCAGAATTCAAAGGTTTCAGAGTGGTAGACCTTACTTCATGGGAAGGTTGTCTTAGCAGGGGGCCAAGGCCAAGGTACAAATTTCATGGCACCCCCTCAAGTGGATACATATAAATTCAATGTCGATGGTGCAGCAAGAGGAAAACTAGGCCTGACCGGTTTCAGTGGAGTGTTGTGTGATTGGGACGGTAGGACGTCTGTAGTTTTTTCTGTATATATAGGATGGAGAGATTCAAACGAGGAAGAACTTATCGGTATTAGGAAAGAGTTAACCATATGGTCTTCCATGGGAAGGGGAAAACTGATCATTGAAGGGGACTCTACAAATGTGATTAAGTGGGCGGCAGGATTGAAAAGACCCTCATGGAAATTGATCACAATAGTGAGAGAGATCATAGCGTTGTGTTCAGGGAGGGAGATTTCTTTTGTGGCGGTCAGGAGATATGCAAACAGAGTCGCCGACTTATTTGCCAAAAATGGGGTGGATTCCAATACTATTGGCGTGTTTTGCCTATGAGATTTCCTAGGAGATGGAGCTTTTGTTTTGACTGAGGGATACGTTTGAATTATTGTACTTTGTCCTTTTTCTTTATTTTGGCTCTATTTGGGTTTATGCCTCTTTAATTCATTGATGCCATCCTATGTATCTTTTTATCATTAATATAATTATTCTCTTTGTTACACTAAAAAAAGAAGTTTCAGTTTGCTTAATGGTCTGTATTTCACTCTTGCTACCTTTAGCACACCTCCTTTGAATACTTTCCATCAATCAGAGATGTGGCCTCAATTTCTCCGTCTGTCATGAATCTGAAGAAGCAAATGCTGCCCCTTATTGTTGCTGCCTTGACTGGAGTTTAGATGTTGAAAACCGAGCCTGCCACTTGGAAAACCATGCATTCTCCAACAGGGTCAATCTCAGGTGTTTTGGACAAACAAAGACAATGAGTGTATCCATTGTCTACCCTGTCCTCATTGTTTGTCCATTCTCTCATCAGTAAAGCCCACAAGATCATCAACTTTCACTTCTTTGGTGAAGATTTCATGCTATCTTTCTAGACCCACCTTTACAGCTAGCACGTTCAACCGAAACACAGTCTGGAGAGGCAAAATGTAACTTACAGGCAACATTTTCAAAGGGAAGAGTGAATTAAACTCATCTTTTCACATTCTTTTCCATTTTAATGGTCATCAGGAAAAAATATGAGCAGGATTGCAGTTCCACCAGAAGAGTGAGATAAATTCACTTCTACACTAGTTTCTGAAAGCTTCCAGCACTTTTCCAAGCTGACTTCTACATCCCGCATTTATTGTGAAATCTCGCAGATTTTTTATTTGCTTTGGGTTGATGCTGAGATGAAGTCTATGCCAAATATGTGAATCCAAATCCTATGCTGGGTGCTTAATCATCTTATGCATGAATCTCTATATCTTCTTAATAATTTTCTATCTTTTCTCAAAACTCCTAACTGGAAATAATATGCTCAATAGACTACAACCATAAGATGCACTGCACTAATCAAATTAAGACCAATCTGCACTTAATTCTAATTATGGAAGATCTGAGGGATACGTTAATCTCTCTCTCTCTCTCTCTCTCTCTCTCTCTCTCTCAAAGAAAAATAAAATAAAAAGAAAACAGAAAAGCTGAGGGATGTCATGGTTCTGTGGGCATTTTGCAGGTCTGCTTTCAGTTTTCTTTGCTGGCCAGTATGGGCTGACATTGCCAACTGTATCATCATGTTGTCTTGTTTGGAACTTCGGATGGTTGATATGGTGCTATAGATGTTTTCAGTATTGGATTTTGAAAATTTTGATGTATTGGCTAATAGGACATGTATGGGATGATATTTAAAGCCATGATACAAAGTTGAAGGACCTGGATTTGAATACTTGCATATAGTATATGCAGTGTTTGAATGAATCTGTTTGTAGGAGTCAAGCCGTTTAATGCAGGATTGGGTGCTATCTTCACAATGGCTTGGGGTTCTCAACAGGTCACCACTTTAGATGTATCACTAGGCGCTAAATTTGGAAAAGAATCCATAAAAATCCTTTAAAATACGATCTTGTTGAAGTCTTTTTTGTTGGGCACACATTTACAGCCCTTGTCCTTCTTGCACCAACTACCTTTGTAAATTGGATTCCTACATGATTCAACTCATTCCAGGTTTTACCAACTTTATGATTAAGCCCAGCATACGGACATTCGTCTTTGTGGCCTCCAAAACCATACTTGGGGTAATCAACTGAAAGAAAACTTGGAGTGATCTATTTGAGATGACTTTTGTGGTTCACTATCCAAGAGTGGAACTTTCAACTAATTCATCCCTGTGATAAGTTCTAGGTTATACCAACGTTTGGATTAAGCCCATGATACGGACCTTTAATATTTGTGTACCTTTCAAAACTATTCTTGGAGTAATCAATTGAAAAAGGAAAAGAGCTTGGAGCAATCCATTCCAGATGATTTTTGATGGTTCACTATCCTATAGTAGAACTTTTGACCAACTAATCCATCTTCCAAGGTGCTTCACATTGAGATCCCCTTTTAAGAATCTATACTGTTCATTTAATGATTAGATTATGGAACCATTTTTTGTTAGTTGATCCCGTCAATTTCATTTTTGGCATAGTCACTTTACAAATTTTGGTGGGGTGGTGACCTTAAAGATGATGAGGATCATCTCTTTTCACACTATTGGTCCTTGATCAAAGATGATTTTTATAAAAAACTTAGCCTCCTTAATTAGGGAGACTGCTCGTTAATTTTTGACTGGGCCACATCTTTTGGGTAGGATGTGTGCAAAATGACTATCATCCTAGTTTTGTGATTCCGTCCCTTCAAAATTTGACTTCTTTAAGCCATTGGTTTTTCATGGCTCAACTCACAAAACTACAATGGTTGTTGAATGGTTAAATTTTCACCAATACCCAATATCCATGTAATTCTCTGCAGTACCCAACTATATGCAGCCTAGCTCATATTAGATGTCCAGTCTTCCTCAAGATTGTGGATATCTCAGGCCTCCCTAGAGTTGCTTATCTTAAACCCCTCATTGATGGGCTGGAGCAGTGTAGGCTAGGAATTTGATGTCTCTTGTTTAAATTTAGCTGATGGGGAAAAGGGTCATTGGTTGAATTGCCATTTTCTGCTTTACTGTCCTTGATTGGATACTTTCCTTGACAGTGTGCATACGCCTGCATGGTTTTTTCTTGTGTACGTGTGTGTGATGCGTCTTTCCCTTAACATTGATGTATTAATAACATCTGAAATAGATAAGCATGCATCATATAAGATGTGAATGTTTTCCTGCTTGTTCTATTATCCACAGGAATCTGCCAACTTAACAAGACAAACCTGATATGGACCACCTTGGGCCTGACCCATTTACAATGGTAGTCTTAACCTGGGTATTGAAACATGGGGGAGTCTCCATCCAGCCAGGTTGGTGGACATCTAAATGCTTCATTAGCTTTCTTTCAACTATCAATTCATTATTTCAGAATGCAGGGTCTTGCATATTTCTTCTTCCTGCTGAATATGAAGATCACCTCTCTGGCTGGAAGTGGAGAAGTTTTTTAAGGGTCTTGTGGAAGTGATTGCCAAAGCTTGAGATTAGTTGCCACTGTTTGACTGTTGAACTGCATTTGGATGAATTTGTGATTATTTTTTGATTTTCTTATACTGAAAATTTTAAAACTTCCAAATTGGTATGCATCCAAGTTGGAAATATTGGTACTATTGCTTTAGTTTTGGCTGAATGTGTAGAACCTAGAATAACAGGCATTTAAGGCTGCATATTTTCCAGTTTTGCTAAATCAACTATCAATTTACTTATTGCAGGAGAAGGCTTATGAGGAATCAGAGAAATACAAAGAAGGGAAGTACATCCTCGAGAAAAGTAGGATCTTCAAGGAGGGTTGGTGATTTTGGTGATATGGAACAGGAGAAACATGAATGTAATCAAATTTCATGTTCCTAGCCTCATAAAAAATTCAAAGAACACATCAGGTGCAAACCTATATCTCAAAATTCTGAATAGAAATAGTCTGATGTTCATATGGCCATATGATTTTAGGATTGTATAGGAGATAGCACAAAAACAGTTGTCTTCATCAATGAAGTAAAAAAAGGCATGTTTAGATATTGATGGAAAAAAACCATTTACTTTTAGCTTATATTCTATTTGCTATTGCTACTTCGGTAGTCGGTTTGGTTTGATAGCATTCATCTTAAATTCTCGGTGGGATCCTGGGAAACCAACTGGGAGATCAACAAATTTTTTTTTCTGTTCTTGGCAAACCCTTTTTACTGTGTTGTTGCCCAAACGAGGATGCCATCTGCAGTCCACCAAAGCCCAATTTTTGGGAAATTGAAAATTGGGCCAACTGTGGTGGCTTTCCAAGAATTGAGTTTTTTGGGTTTTCCTTGAAAGAACTGATTTTAGGATCCTGTATTTGGAGTGGCATTTAGACAAATTTCTAAAGCTGTCATCTGTCTATTCTTTATGATCACTATCACCATAATATAGTATGCCATTGAGCTCAAGAGGAGTCTAACCACGTAACCTATGATACATGATATCTATCTCTAATAGAGACCTTGTAGAGACCTCTATAGCGCCCTCCATGATTAATCCAAACTGTTTAGGCTTTTACCCATTTTTTGTGAATTATCATATATTTCAAATTGGTGTCCATCTACCTTTTATGCTAGTTCAAGTAAAAAATTGAAATTTATTTGACAGCTATAAAATCATTAAACTCCTTTATTTTGCCATGGTGATGGATGGGGTTGAACTAGGGCTGCAACTTGGGTCGGGTTTTGGCCCGACCTGCATGATCTGACTCGAGAAATCATGAGGGACAGGTCAAGAATTTCGATCCAGCGGGTCAGGTTTGGTTGAGAAGATAATTACCCGCATGAAATTTGGGTAGGGCTGGGTTGAGGATTTTACAAGTTAACCCGAGCCGATCCGACCTGACCCGGCTAAAATGGGTTCATAATGCGGGTTGAGTCAGAATTCGGGTTGATTCAGGTCGGGTCGGGTCGGGTTCTAGAGTTTGGGTTGAGAATTCGGGTCCGGTTGGGTCGGGTTCCATATATATATCTAACTCGGGTCTGGTTGGGTTTTAAAAAACCCGACCCGTCCGACCCAAGTTGCAGCCTTAGGTTGAACCAATGTTCTGATGATTGAATGGTATTTTAATATAGCTATGTCTTGAATGACAAATTTTATATTGTAAGCCATAGAATTTTAAAACTCATGAATGTCTTCCCTTAAAAATATATAATATATGAAAGAATGTAGAATATATCTAAGTAATAATATGAGCAATACTTTATTTTTTATTAAATTGATATTATATAACTATTTCATTGTAACTCAAATTTCAAATTTTCAACTTTCATAAGTGTGTTTCTAGTATTTATTTCAAATAATGTTTAAAAGTCAATGATAAATTAAAAAGCTTTCAAATGAAAAAGTTTAAAGTTCTTAGATATCATATAACCTCAAACCTTAAATCACCAAAGTCAAAAGTTTGATGCTTTCAAACTCCAAGTAGCCTCCTATTTTTATGATCTATAAGATTTCTAAACCAAAACAAATAAATTATTTCTTTTATCATTTTATATGAATCATGTGTTGCAAGATTTGGGTTGAACTTTTGTTCGCTCTTAATTCACTTGATCTTTTTAGCTAACCACTCTCTAGTGATTAGCAACTAAATGGGCTGTTTTATAATTAGAAAAAAGGGGGCAAGGTCTCTATTTAGTCAAATAGAGTTGGTCTCTCTAGATCATTAGTCTATATAGATAGTATTGCATGCACATGCTTTGTAATTTGTATAAATTGTAGTTTAATGATTTTAAAATATAGTTTAAAAATATATAAATTATATTTATATGTATGTGCATATTTATAAATTATAGCAGTAAACTAAAATGGGTTTTATCCAAAGAAAAAATATTGGACATTTATCCAAAGAAAAAATATTGGACACTTTTTAACTTTTAAAAGAAAAAGGTATTTAAGAATATTAAATATTTAAAAATAATTTAAACTCATTAAATTGTGTGAGATTAAAAATATGTTTTTTGGATTGGATCTAGTGATTTTTATGGGGTTATATTTATGTTAATTTTTTTATGGGCTATTAAATGGAGTGAAAGTGGCTCTCATGTAGAATGAAAATTGTTAGTATTTAAGAATAATTTAAAATAATTAACATTTAAAGAGTGTATCTATAATTCGATTGATGTGTTTTTTGCATTTCATGTTCAAACATGGAAAGATCTACTCAAAAGGCTCATCATATAGGGTAAAATTGGCCTCACATTGGGTGCAAAAGTTTAATAAATAAAAAAGAATTTGAAGTAATGAAAATAGAGATATCTTAAAAAATAACTTTTATAGTTTGATTGAGATGATTTTATTTAGATCTTATACTCAACTACAGATCTCTGCAAAAGACTCGTAACACTAGATAAAATGGGGTCAACAATTTAGTAATATAGTGGTTAATATTTAGTCGATGAATTTAAATTAGGTGCAACCCCTCACATGAGTCACACTTTGTCTATTTTATTTAAAAAATTGCGAAGCCATGAAAACTCAATCGTATGAGTTATAATTGCACCTGATGAGCTATAATTAAAATAAATTTTAGTTTGAAACTCAATTTTTGCCCACTTGATCGTAATAGTAAGGTCGCTGAGGATTGGATTGTTTTTAAGATGCGAAAATTTGATTTTAAGATTGAAATTTGATTTAATTGTAACTTACCAAATTTAGACATGTATCTGAGTAGCTCCCCCTATCAAAACATGAGTGCCTAAATTGATGGCCTACATTTCAACTCAAGTTTTTACGTATTTTTATAATACTTTCATTATTATATTTTTAAGAAAGAACTCAATGTTTAAACAATTTTCTTAATAATTTCAAATTGACAATTGAGATTTTTCAAAGATAAATGGTTTGTTTTTCAATCCACGACCTTTTAGTCGTACAAATACACTTATTAGAAACTTCAATTAAAAGAAAGAAAAGGGGGAAAAGGGATTAAGGTTGCAGTGGGCTTGGGTGAGCCAGTTCAAGGCATGTTCCCTGTATCGATCGTCCTTGCTTCATAAAAACTAAAAAGGCTTGGCCCAAGGTGGGATGGCCTGAGTCTAGTGTAATGGGTGATGTAGGCCCAAGTTGGCCTAGTTCGTCCAATAAAGGCCAAGTTCGTCTTGGGTACTATCACTATTTTCAGTTAGAAAATAATTTTTTTTAGCAGTAAAGAGAAACTTTATTAAAAGAAAAAGATACAAGAGACGAGAAGAAAATACAAATGAGAGACCTAAGAGATATAGGCCAGGCCATGAAGAAAAGAACATAAAAACACTTTACACCCAATGAACTCTAATAAGCAATACTAGAACAAAAATCCAACAAAACTATCTTCTAGACAAATGAAAAGTGTCTGAATCGTCCCATGAACACCATTTTTTTGCGAAAAAGTCTGCAACTCTATTGGTTGAATAGCTAACGAGCGAGAATGAGACTTCCATGCCCAGACAATACCTTATTTGTATTGTATTTTTCTAATTCTATAACTTTTATCATATTAAATTTTGATTTTTGAACTATTATAAACAACATCATAGATCATGGACCAATCATGTGCAGCTTAAATTATGATGATGGCCATTTTTCTAGAGAATACCTCTCTCTCTCTCTCTCTCACATCTCTAAAGTTTCTTCTAAGATACATAATTAAAATTGAAGTGGTAATTTGTATTACAAAATCATACAAACAAGAAGTAAATAAAAAAGGTTCAAAATCTTTTGATAGTTGAGGGCCATTTGGCCATCGAAATTTCTAAATGGATTGAATGTAGACGTTGAACAACTAAAATGCCTAGAACATTAAAGTAGAATTCATATCAATTTAAAGTCTAAATAGCTCTAAAAAAATTGAATTGGGCTTGGGGTATAATTTGTGTCGGTGAATCGAGTTGAGAGTCTCTATTTATAATTAAATTTAAATTATTAAATTTTAATCAAATTCATATTTTAGTTTCCTCTAACTTTTTCGTAACTCAACTAAATTTTAAAATCTCAACCCATTTTTAATTCGAGTCAAGCAAGTAAAAAGATATACATAAAAACAAGTCTTTACTATTAAAACATAATCATTGTAAAGAGTTAATTATAAAATCATCAAACAATGATATAAAAAATGAGTAGTGTTTATATATATATTAAACAATCATATAATGATCATTATTATAGTTTTTGTATGTTCACCAGAAAATTAGTTTGCAAAAAATTTAGTGCAAGCTTTAGACCATGGAGTTCATAGTGGATCAAATGGATACACTTTCCTCTCATATTCACTTACCACTGGTAAATTGCACTAACACCCAATTTGACATCCATTTAACTTTTCAAGTCTATAGATTTAATTCGATGAATTTCCACAATTAGATAAATATAAAATTTTAAGTGCCTTTAAAAACATGTCTTCTTTTATTCAATAAAGATGCAATTCTATAGACATTGTAGACAAAGTAAAGCCTTTCAAACTCACCAATGTATATGTGACTTTGAGTATGACTATCAGGCTGTTTGCATCAATAATATAATAAATTTTAACAAAAAAATAGTGATTGAGGTATTCTTACTTTGATAAAAAAGAGTGTAGCTCAATTGGTTGTCTCTCACCTTAGGAAGTGGAAGGTTGCGGGTTCGAGCCCCCATGGCCTAATCTTGGTGTGCCCTAGGGGTAGTGGGCTCACCCGTGGGGGTTTTATGTTGGGTATTCCGCTATTTTCGACACGTAAATGAAAAAAAAAATATACTTTTTATAATTTCTAACACTCAAAATAAGCTTGGTAAGTAAAATTAAAAATAAGATTTTTTTTTATAAAAAATAAGATTATCCAAATCAGAACCGAATAGTTTATGTGTTTTATGAATATAATAAATACCAATATATAATTATGGGTAGTGAATTTTGCGCCACCATTTTTTTCTCATAGTGCACCCCCGTTAAAAAGAAAATTTCAATTTTGTCATTCCTTCTCTCTTCTCCTTTCTTTCCTCTTTCTCTATAGCAAGGCAAAATTAGAATTTCCTTTTAAGGGTGCACTATGAGAGCAAATAGGGGGAGCCATACAGACACCCGACTTTTCTACCACGAGACACTCGATTTTAGATTTTAGATGGAATTTATCATTTTGCCCCTGCCTTGGCGTCGATCTCACCTGGTGGGTCCCACCTTCCATCAACGGTGGATTCCCTCCTCTTCCTCTACCATCCGCTGCCTGAGAACACCAAAACCAGCCATTCGTTCGATGTATAGTCTGAACGAAAAAAATAAAAGGGGGTATTCGACTGATGTAGTAGTTTTAAGTGGAAGGGCAAAAGGGTAAATTCTATCTAAAATATGAAATCGAGTGTCTTGTAGTAGAAAAGTCAGGTGTATGTATGGCTCTCCGAAAATAGTGGTGCAGAAATCACTATCTATTATTGTTTATAAAATTATAAAAAAGTAATATATTTTGAAATGGCAACGGATCTTTATGCCTTTGGCGGTTAGTTTAGACCAATGTTATCAGAACCGGACCATGTACCGAACTGTCTTTGAGGAGGTTAGGGTTCAACCGGGTTCGACCGCGGTCAAAGCCGGAAAAAGTCGGTCAAGTATTAAAATAATATAAATATTATATATAATATTAAATAAGACATATTTTACCAATAATATTAATAAAAATATTAAAAATAAAATTCAAACTCCGAGTAATATTCCAAAACGATGAAATAAATGGGATAAAAATAGTAATAAACTTTTATATTTCAAATATACACATTTTTAAGGGGAAAATAATTTTTTTTTTTTTTTAATAAAAAAAATTTCAAATATGTGAACCACGGTTCGCGGTTCACGCTTTTCGTGTCAAAACTGCGGTTTTGACCGGTTTTATGCGGTTTTGACCGTCGGGCTGTTTTTTGTATGAATCGAACCGCGGATCCGGCGGTCACAGCTAAACCGCAGGTTCGACCGCGGTTCAGTCCGCTTCTGATAACACTGGTTTAGATTGAGGAAATATGGTAGGCCCCATCTTTACCGCTTCTGAAGATGGTAGGTCCCCACTTAGAATTTGTTATTTCGGGTGAGCCTTTCTATTATTTGTTTGTGATTCTGCAACATAATCCAAGTAGAATTAGTGACGAATTATTAGGATGAAGGAAACACGACAGTCGTGACCCTCTTAAAATGACAGGCTTCCTTCCCTCTCTTTCCAACCAAAGACATCCTTCTTCTAGTTATTGCATACAATCTGCCAAGAACAGAGAGGCCAATTCAGATAAGAATCCAATGGATGAGACTAGTAACAACAGAAATTTGATTGATCTTCCTTCCGATGATAGCATATTGAAAACGATTCAGTTTGGTAGTATGGGTATTTGCAAAAAAAATCCAAAGAGTATTGGAGAAGGCAATAGTTCAATCGACGCAAGTTCAAGTTCCAATGGTACTGACTCACCATTCAGCGCCGAGAGTTCTAGTTATGGCATTGAGACTGCAGCTTCACAACCAGAAACTTCAGTAGCTGAAGAAAGGCCCATTGAGAAGAAGTTGAATGAGATTAATATGAGAGGAAGTTCAACCATGTACTCCGCATCTGAAACTCCCTTCACTACACCTACTCTTCCTTTCGATGATAATCTGCTAAATGGTTTGCAAGATCTTCAATTAAGTGGACTGGGTGTCAATGGAGACCACGATACATATACTGAAAAAGGCTTCGATTCGGTTGGTGCAAACTCTAATTGCACGGCTACCTTGAAACAAACTATGCCCAGATTGAGTTCTGGTTATGGTTATGAATCTGCTCATAACCTGTTTGATACAAGCACTAGATTGCAACCAGAAATTTCATGTATACAAGAAAGGGGAATCGGATGGCCACATTCTGTCCAGGTGCCTATGGCTGAGACTAGCATGGGGAGTTTCTTGGACAATTTCTTCGACTACTTCATGGCACCGAGTGTGAACAGCAACACGGAATCTGTTTCCAGTAACAATTTGAAGGGTTCAAGTGCCAGTCAGGGCAATGAATTTTTCCAAAGCCCAACTTCGGCTTCCATAACTGACAGGATTTTGCAATCGCAACTGAGTGGAATTCAAGAGAGGGAAATCAGGATGGTGGGTTCTCTTGGGATGCCAACTTATGAGGTTGATCCTTCGAGATTTGCTCACTGCTTCCCACAAGAGTTTTGTGGACTTCATGGTGAGTTCAGTAGAAAGAATTCAATAAGCTGTTGCCAGCCCTTAGATTACCTAAACAGAAGACAATATTCGGATTTCAGAAACACTATGACTCGGAGCAGGGGCAATCTTGAAGACTTGAAAAACAGAGTCCGACTCCTGGACGATCCTGGATTTCAAATGATGGATCCAAGCTTGCTGTAGGACCTCCACACAGACATCATACGTAGGATGGCTATGGATCAGATGGGATGTCACTATCTTCAGGGAATTTTGGCCACAAAAGACCCTCTGGCCACAAAGAAGATACTTGAGGGAACACTTGCATTCGTAGTTGAACTTATGATTGACCAATTTGGAAACTTTGTATTTCAGAGGCTCTTGGAATCCTGCAATCAACACCAAATAGAAGTAATTGTTAACAAACTTACTTGTAAGTCAAATAGAAATGAAAGCATACTGATTTCTGTGGCCAACACTAAATACGGGTATGCTTTCTTTCAGTTCGTATCCCTTCTCTTTTATGTATTATCTGTTGTCCTCATGTGACTTACATGTTTATCTGTTCTATTGGCAGCACCCGTTCTATCCAGAAGCTTGTTAAGGTGGTGAGGAGATCTGCTTCACTTCTTGATGAACTAACATCTGTTCTCATTCCTGGACTTTTATCTCTAATGAATAACATCCATGGAACTCATGTGATCCGGGAATTATCACATATTCAAAGGCAGTCATGATAAAGTAAGCCAAAATTAGTAATTTTTCATAAGTTGAAAATGTGTTTCCTGTTACATTCCTTATGGTTGGGATTAGTCACTATGATGATCATGATGACTTGTCTTTCCTGTAACAACACTGAGCTAAACCACAAAGTTGGTGTACCATCTAGAGTTATTTCTTTTGCATGTTCTTTCAACAGTTTGATATGTCAGTCATAGGTCTAGATGGGGTGAAACCTAATCTGGATTTTGTAAGTAAATTTCATAACATTCTTTGTTTCTTTGACATTGTGCCATGTTTGGCACATTTTTTAGTTTTTTTCATTTTATTTGGAAATCATTACATCTATGACTTCTTTTTCTTTCCCGACCGGTCAGTTCATGTCATATACTTCTATGGTTTTTATTGCACCTTTAGTTTTGTTATGATCCGATTAGAAATGATCTCAATATTTCAGATCATGGTTGGAAAATCTCAAAATCCTCTGGGTTGGATTAACTCAAGAGGCTTGGTGAAATTAAATACATTATTTAATGACAATGCCAATGTAATGACCCGACTCGAACACAGGACTTGTCCAACTCAGTGTGATATTGTCCGCTCTGGGCCTTGCACACAAGCGAGCCCATACGGTTTTGCATTTGGGCTCGGGTCTACATGGCCCAGCCCAAAACGCGTCACACATGAGTTGTGAGGGTGGCCTCAAATAAACCCTCACTCTATTCCATTCCAAACTGATGTGGGACTCTCCCACATCGGTTGTTTGTAGCTAGGGGCAGGATATCACAATCACCTCCCCTAAGGCCTCGAGTTGCCCTCAGCTCTACTCTGCCCAACTCAACAACACCAAGCAAGGAGGAAAGCCCACACAGTCCGATTGTTAAACTCGGCTCTGATACCAATTTGTAACGACCAGATCCGAACATAGGGCTTAGGGTCCAACTCAATGTGATATTGTCCGCTTTGGACCTCGCACACAAACGAGCTCGCACAGTTTTGCATTTGGGCCCAGGCCCACATGGCCCAGCCCAAAACGTGTCACACATGAGTTGTGAGGGTGGCCTCAAATAAACCTTCACTCTATTCCATTCCAAACGGATGTGGGACTCTAAGTCCCACATGGGTGGTGTGTAGCTAGGGGCAGGATATCACAGCCAGAGTGTACAATAGAAGTAAATAAGTTGATAAACAATGTAGGAAGTGATGAGAGATATGTGCCATCTAACCAGTTAAGATTTTACTATATGTTGCCCAAAGGACAAAAATTCCTAAGAAACTAAAATTTTAAGAGTGGTGGAAAATTTGACCATATGGGCAGGTTATGTGGTGGAAATTTAGTCATTGAAGGAGATTCGTCAAATTCCATTAATTGGGCAAAAGGCTTGAAGCGCCCTCCTTGGAGACTGATTACTATGGTTAGGGAGATCAAGGCACTTGTTAGGAGGACATGAGGTTTCCTTTGTCCATATCAGGCATTCAGCAAATGGGGTTGCAGACTTTTATGCCAAGAACGGCATAGAGGGAACTGTGTTTGGCACCTTTGATATCTGAAAATGGGAGATCACAGGCTTACACTGATTGGACCTTTTCGTTTTTTTGGGAGTTTTGTTGTTTTTCTGTTATGATTTTAACTTGTTTTCTTTTCTTGGTTGGGTCTACACCTTTTAGACTCCCTTTTCTCTATTGTTCTGAAAGTTTTCTTTTTTAATAATATTCTTTTTGTTACCGCTCAAAAAAAAAAAATGATCATTCGTGTGATGCTTTAGCTTAGAATGCAAATCAATGTCATCCCTACCCAAAAGCCCCATTTTATGAAGTGCTATTTGCAATTTAGGGAAGGATTGTGTTGATTATTCTTCTGACACTGTCCAAAGGTGTCACAGGCACGTTCTAGTTTTTTTGAATGTCTCTTCTTTTAACTACAATTAATTTAATTTTGACCCAAAATGCATTTTGCTGGTTAATGAAATGGTACCTGATTCATGCCATCTTTTTGCAGCTCTTATATGAAGCTGTTAGAGACCATTGCCTCGAGATGGCAACAAAAGAAAAAGGATGCATTACTCTTAACATATGCATCGACAACTCAAGATCTCCAGACAGAGAGCTGCTCCTGAAGAAGATTTCTGAGAACACCGTGTTTCTTTCACAAGATCCATTTGGGTAATAATCTACCTTTCTACTAAAATTTCCTGATACCGAAGTCAAGCTGTTAGCTTGTCCTAAGGTATAGATATTGGTACAATGAACTCAATTTGGGCAACTTTGTACAATGTCTGACATCTGACCATCCCTTGAGTGAGACCCTTGTCAAAAGTGACACACATTGCATTGATTTGGTGATCTGCTTGAGTACGATTAGCATTTCCATTTGTAATTTACCAGTTTGTATAATCATCAAAGCTGGGAGGTATGCTGCAGTGGAACCCACCTGATGAATACTCAAAACCTGCTTCACCATGCCTTTCAAATTCTAGTTGAGTGTATTGGATTAACTAATATTTTTCCCACAAATCGCATAATATCACTAGTTGTTATAACAAAGCTAACACCATTCAAATCACACTTCTTATTTTTATTTTCCAAACTACAAAGATTTTCTTCTTTCTTAAAACTTATGAACATTTGTTGCAATTGTCACTTCCCACAGGAATTATGTTGTGCAGCACATTCTTGCACTTGAAATACCAAGCATCACGGATCTCATAGCTAATAAACTTGACGGCCATTACGTGAGGTTATCTAAGCAAAAATGTGGCAGCCATGTTGTTGAAAAATGCTTGACGTCTTCAATAAGAGATTCTGTAATTTGGGAACTTGTGTACAGTGGCAAACTTGGTGAGTTAGTTCGTGATCAATGTGGGAACTACGTCATCCAGACGGCACTGATTGCATCCATGGTAATATATATTTCTTCTCTCTGTATTGTTTGCTTTCTTATGATACGGTAAGATTGCTAGTTCTTTACATTCCATCTTAAATCATCTTGGATTAATGTAGTGTCATGTGTTACCCATATTGGCACTTTCAATATCGTGGTAAAACTGATGATTACATTCCACTCGTGTTTCTGGAACCATTCAGTCTGAAACTCTTCAGTTCTATATCTTTATAATATCAACAATGTGTTTTATGTGAGATAGAAACTGCAGGAATGGAAATTTTCTTTTGGTTGAATCTTGATTTTCTGTAGACTGATCTACTGCTCAATGAAAAGGCCCCATATCCTTCGACGAAATGGATGCTACTTAATCTTGTTTCTAATTTCTGCTCCATCTCCTATCCAAAAGTGGAATGGCAGACCATAGACACTGCCAAAATTTTCAAACTACATATAGAACATCGTACATCTGAAGTGAATCATGTTCATCTAATTCAACAGTAATACCTTCAGAAGAAATTTTACTTAGCAAGTCTCTGTTTTTTCTAACAGGGTAGTAATCTTCAACCTCTTTTGATCGAAACAATCGAGTCAGATTCTCAAAGCCGATGGCATCAGATAGAAAAGAACTTCTTCAAGACTCTCAGTGAAGTAAAGAACTGGATCAATCAACAAGATTCTGCTCATTGATAACACCTACCAGAGAAGGGAGATATTATATGCCGTGTTATTTTCATAACCATACTTCGGAGAATTTTTTTTGTCATACGATTTTGTTAGTTAAAAGCTTTGTGTCAAAGTTTGTCATTAGAATTTTCATTACATGCTTGAATACAATTGAATCATTTTGTTCTAAAAGCAATATGGGTTTGGTCAAGTTTCCTTACTTTGTGTTGATCCATCTGTGAATAGAATTGTTTGATTATTAGATTGGAAGATCATTAGATGTTTCTATTAAAGAGCATAGAAAGTTTAGAATATTGTTGGTGATACACTTATTTTGTTCACCCACTTTAAAGAGGAGGTACTCCTGGAGTTTTGTTGATTCCTTGAGAAATGCTTTGATGCAATTGTAAACATGTTAGATTTAGGTAAGATCCGAATTTGGATCCACTTAGTAGTGTCAGATTCGGATTCAAATTCATAAAAATATGATCCTGTTAGCGTTACGCGCGGAAACAAGAAAAATCGAACGGAAATAAAAACACAGCACAACACAATATTTTAACGTGGTTCGGCCCACGTGGCCTACGTCCACGGAGCGACAGAATATTCACTATAGGAGAAAGAATACACATGTACAAAATAAAGACTCCCATGAGTCATGAGCCCAAACCCGAAGTCCTGAGCTCTTGTACACCCATGTATACAATACACCGTCGTCACCTCTCAGTTGATGTGAGTCTCTCTCATACCCAAAACAGTGAACCTAACTTCTGTGTTGCTCCCTCTATGCTTCCTGCGTCCTACGAGCAACTCCCGATATGCTTCTCAAACGTAAGCGTCTCCAATGATGGTGTGTCCCACACACACCCCTCCTGCAATTCTGCTCTGGCGATAGGGCTTCATCTTTTTAGCCCCACTTCTGCTGGCTGCTACTCACAGATCTGAAAACCCAGATCTGCAGCGGTGCTGCACTATTGCTCCCGCCCCTCTCCAGCCGTCGAGCTGTCCTCCATCGGCTAATCTTGCCGTCTCACATGAGTGTGGTGTGTCTTCACACACCCCTCCACGTTGTGAAGTCCTCTATTTATCAAATCCAAGATGCAGTGGGTCCATATCCAATACAAGTCCAACGTGTATTGTGATTTTGTGATATGCTGCCAATGAAACCTTTTATGATTTCATTGTATCTGATTTGGCAGTCCCACTTGAATTAGAAAATACATGTTAATATATCTGCTATTTATAAGCACCTATACAGCTGGCCCCTTCATAGCAAGCTCTAAGCACGTCAGATCCCCAATCAATAAATAGCAGTTTCTAATTCCTCTTTCTAGATTTTCTAAGAGAAAATCTTTGACTCAATTGTGTGGAATCGAGTCACATATCCAACATATCCAAACTTGAATCCACTTAAAAGTGTCAGAATCATATTTGGATTCAAATATTTCCAAATTTAGAAACATTAAAATTCTCCTCTTTAAAAAGAGAATTAGATTTATTTAAAAAATCAAGTTCCGATATAAAAAAAATTACCCAAACCTCATAAAGATCTCATACAACACATAATTAGTAAATGTTATAAGAAAAACTATAAAAATAATCTTAAAAATGTATAAAAATGCAAGGAGAAACACCTTTAGTTCAAATGCTCGAATCTAATTATATCTCGTATATGATACTAGTTGCTAATTCCAAATATGATCGGTTAAGTGTGGCAAGGATATTATGAAGGTAAGTATTAGGATTTTATCCTCATATGATTTAACACACAACATATTTATTAATAGTAAATATATTATTTGCACTACTTATCAGTCGTGTTAGCAGGCTATCAAACTCAGATGTTGTTAGATCCAAATCCGCACAAAAATAAATGGATTTTTGTTTTGGATTCGAACTCAAATTTAAAAAATTAAATGGATCTAAAGTTTGCATTCTAATTAACTTATCTTGGATCAAATGCTTTTGGATTTCCGGATTTGGATATCTATTTACATCCCTTGATGCAATAAGCACCTTTTGTTATTTGCTAAAATATTAAAACCCATTGGACCTGAAAAAGGAGTGTCCCTCGTGAGGAAAGAAATTCTTGAACTTCGAAACAGGAAGCGATGGGTGTTTGTTTGATTTTCTCAAATTCTCCACCTTTTGCAAATAGGAGTATTCATTGGTTCAAACCCAGCCCACAATGGGCTCCACCGGACTTAAATAAACAGGCTTGAATAAACAATTTTGTCCCATGGGTTGGGTTTGGGCTTTTTTAAACCCATTTATATAAAAGCATGGGCTGAGGCTTCTACTTAAAGCGCATCAAGGACCATAAAGATTTTGACCCGTTTATTTTCTTTAAATTATTTATATATTTATAAAATAATTAAATGATCCATAGCCAAACCCCAATCCCATTGTGTTTAAGCTCACTAGCCTAAATGGTCTAAATTGTTGAGTTTTTTCTTTAAAAATTAAAAAAAAAGTTATAAAATAAACAGGCGGGGTCATTGGCATTTAATTAGATAAAGTTTAATTGATAAAAAACAGATTTAATAAACCATTGAGTTTTTGTTAGAAATGACAATGTTTTATTTAAGTCAATGCATTAATTAAATTCAATTTGGAAAATAGTTTTGATTTTAAATAAATGTTAAAATATTATAGATTAGAGTGATTCTAGGAGACTGTTTATTATGATTTTAAATGGGCTATAATCTTTAGTTGAAATTTTAGATAATTACAAAGATAGAATCTAAATAAAATTTGATCTCATTTAATCACTTTAATCATGTGATTTTAGTCTATGAAAACTTAATTATTATAAATCTATAATTTTCATAATATATTTTATAAAATTATTGTATTTAAGTGGAAAAAATTATCTTTTAATTATCTTATCATCAAAACAAGAATTAATAATAATGTATACATTTGATTTATCTTTTAAGATTAGATCGGATGTCTACCGTTCTGACTCCTCTCAAACTTATAAGATACACAATGTTTGCAAGTGTTTCGTATATGAGTAGGATTATTCTGATCTCCAGTGGAAATACTTATATTATACTTCCTTTATACCAATTTAGTTGTCTTATATGGATTTTGAAATTATCCCAAAATAGTGGTCTGGAGAGCCATATAGACACCTGATAAATCTTTCCCTACACATCCATTTTCCAAAAGTTGATGAAAATTACCTTTTTGCCCTTCCACTTAAAAACGACGCATCCACCAAACCAAAAAAATCATTCGGAGGATGTGATCCACTAAATGAAAAAAAATCGTTCAAGAATTCAAAAATTCGTTCGAAAAAATTCAAAAATTCGATCTAACGAAGTGAACTATAAAGTGAAATTTTCAAACGAATCCGTTTCTCAATTAATTTCTACAAACAAAGTATCAAAATCATTTATTCTGAATTTTATGAACCCCGATACTGATTTCTCAAGTGTCTATATAGCTCCGCTTTATATTTGAGTAGGCTAAAGTGTGTTGAAATGGATGAAAATCATCTCTTGACTATATGGTAGTTTAAAGTCAAATTCAAGTTTTTTAAAAAATACAAATGTTTAAAATAAGACAACTAAGATAGAAAAAAAAAAAGTACCCACACAAATGTTCTTTTTATTAGATCTCACGGGCGGTTGAGATTTTGGAAATCAAATAGCCTTACCACGTGCCAAGTTATTGTCCCTACTCGCTGTCCTTGCTCAAAATTATCAAGGCGGCACAGGTAAGGGGCTTTTGTCTGTCCAAACGACTGAAACTTGCCAAAAATGTACTAGAAGCCTAAGTCTTGTGGGTTAATTTCTGTTCCTTCACAATTCAGACCGACTGGAACAGTCGAGCCGACCGACCCTCCTTCACAATTCAGACCGACTAGAACAGTCGAGCCGACCGACCCTCCTTCACAATTCAGACCGACTAGAACAGTCGAGCCGACCGACCCTCTCCTCTATAAAAGGACGATGACAAACGGAGGACAACATACATAGGAAGACAATTCTGTCTTCTTTTTCTCTCATCTTCCTTTCTTTCTCCCTTTATCTCTTTCCTTCTCTGAATACAGCAGGACTGTTGTCCTTGCTTCCTCTCTCACGTCTCCTCTCCCTCTTCTCTATTGTCTCTGCAAAACTACTGCTAGACTTGTCTGCTTCTTGCTGCTGGAGAGCCGGCATCACCAGATTTCTGCCGTCCAGCCAGCGTCGCCCCACAGCCAACGTTGCTACTCCGTTGCTGCCCAGGTCCGTCTCAAACAGTACCAGATCTCAGCCCACCTCTGCAGCTTTAGCGTCGACGTCCTCTGCTGCCAGCGTTCTTGTGCTCCTGAACGTCTATTACCAGCCTCTCTGCTGCGTCTGTGTTGCCCCAGCCACACGAGGCCAGCCTGCTCTCTTTGCAGCGTTCCAGACAGAGGGTTCGCTGATTTTGTTTAGGCCCGCCATTGACCTGCTTTCGACACCATGACCGACTCGAAAACTCCCTTCAAATCCGACTCTCTTCACCTTGGAGAAGATAGCACCCCAGATTTTATGCAGAAGTTTCAATTTTATCAACTGGTTACCAGCAAAAATCATCAAACGGGTGCTCAAAGAGGTTTCAGTTCGAATGGCTCAAGTTCTAGTCGGAGCGCTGCAACTCAATTTCCACTCATTGTGCCAAATTGGAGTAGCGCTGCTTGTTCTGAGTCTGCCGAGAACTGGGCGGTGCCTGTTGTAAGTGGTGCAATTTCAAAATCAGAAATTTCAGACGTTCAAGAGAGGCAAATTCAGAGAGTCTGTCCAGCCAAGAAGCCAGTTGTTGAGATCAGTAGCAATGGAAATTTGATCAACCGTTTAGTCTACGATACTCCCCCAACAAGCTCTCTTCTTCCTTTCAGTGACTGCCTAAGGAAAAATATTCAATTTCGTAGTCTGGGTATAGGCAAAAATCATGTAGAAGGTAATGAAAAGGGCCAAAGTTCAGTCAACGATGAGAGCTCCAGTTCCAATACAATTGACTTCCCATGTGTGGCACAGAGTTCGTCTTTGAGTTCCAGTTATGGTATTGAAGAAAGGTGTATTGAAAAGGCACAATTTGTCGACAAGGTGGTGGATGATACTAGTATGAAAGGCAATTCAAACATGTGCTTCAATGATAGTTTGCTACATAATCTGAAAAATTGTAATTTGAGTGAACTGGGCTTTCTCGACAACCACGAAAAAAGTATCGAGAAAGGCCTCAATTTGGTTGGCGGAAGCTCTAGTTGTTACAATTTGATGGGTTCAAGTGCTAGTCTGGGCGATGAATTGTTTGAAAGCCCAACTTCAGCTGTCACGACCGACAGGATTTTGCAATTGCAGCGCAGGGGAGTTCATGAGAGGGAAATTGGGACAGTGGGTTCTCTTCAGACACCAGCTGTTGGGAATGACCCCTTAAGATTTGCACATTGCCTTCCAGAAGAATTTTGTGGACTGAACGGTGAATACGGCGGTAGCAGTTCAGTAAGTGGTTGGCAGACATCAGATCATGTTAATGGAAGACAGTATTCTGATGTGAGAAACACAATGACTCAGAGTAGGGGCAATCTTGAAGATTTGACAAACAGAGTACTTATGAATTACTCTGGACTTCAAATGGAGGATCCAAGTCTACTGAAGTACCTCCACACTGATAACATACCTGGGATGGCTATGAATCAGATGGGATGTCATTATCTTCAGGAAATCTTGGCCACAAAAGACCTAGTTGCCACAAAGATGATACTAGATGGAACTCTTCCATTCATAGTTGAGATTATGATTCACCAATTTGGAAACTTTGTATTTCAGAGGCTCTTGGAATCCTGCAATGAATACCAAATAGAAGTAATAGTTAACGAAGTTACAAAAAACAAGATTGTGCTAATAAATGGGGCGAACACTAAACATGGGTATTACAATTGTGTATTCTATTAGTTGCCACTTCCATTGCTTTCAGACGTCTTTATACTTGAAAAGCTTGAATTTTCAGTTGTACCCCTGTGGCTAATTTGTACATTTGTTCTTTGAGCAGCACTCGTTCAATTCAGAAGCTTGTTAAATTGACGAGGAGATCCCCCTCTCTGCTTGTACAAGTAACTAAGGCTCTCTGTCCTGGACTTGTATCTCTGATGAACAGCCCCCATGGAAGTCATGTGATCCGGTGTTTATCGCATATACAGAGCAGTCATAATTCGGTAAACAAACCTTTACTATTTGTTCTATTGTTTCCTGTGAAGTATCAGGCTTAAACCACATAAATAAGTATAGCATTTTGATATTTCGGTCATGAAGCCCAAAACTGTCTTCATAGATGAGACATGAGAAAGAGAAATCATTAAAAATTAAAATTCACTTCAAAACAATCATAGGAGTAATGCCTCGGCTCAGTGAGCAGAATCAATACCAGTCCTGCCTCAATTCTTGCAGCCCCATCTATGAATTGCTATTTTCAATTTAGTGAATGGTTCTGTTGATTATTATCGTCACTGTCCAAAGGTTGCTGCTAGTTTTGGTGGAAAA
Organism: Chimonanthus salicifolius; assembly: GCA_013350335.1. Lineage (NCBI taxonomy): Eukaryota > Viridiplantae > Streptophyta > Magnoliopsida > Laurales > Calycanthaceae > Chimonanthus > Chimonanthus salicifolius. Next base: position 58,212,348 of record CM023535.1, on the reverse strand, counting down.
TGAAATAGTTCCTAACTCAAGTTATCTGTTTGCAGCTCTTATATGATGCTATTAAGGAGCAATGCCTCGATGTGGCGACAAATGGAGGAGGATGTGTAGCTCTGAAGACATGCATCGACAACTCAAAATCTCCACACAGAGAACTGCTGCTGGAGAAAATTTCCAAGCACTCTGTGTTTCTCTCACAGGACCCATTTGGGTAATAATCTACCGTTGCACTTAAAGTCCTTACACTAGCAAAGAGAAGAAAAAGGATAAATCCAATACTCTAGTTTATCAAGACTTGTTTCACCATGCATTTTCCAATTTGAGTTTAGTGCACCACATAATTGTCAGTAATTGTAAGGAAAAAGCTAAGCCTTTTGAAATCAGAGCTCTCCTATTTTTCTTTTCTTTTCTTTTCTTTTCAAGACTACAGAGATCTTCTTCTTCTTCTTTTGTTCTAACAGTGGATATGATTAACTCTTCTGAAGGAATTATGTTGTGCAACACATTCTTGCACTTGAAATCCCAAGTATCACGGATCAGATAATTGATAAGCTTAAAGGAAATTATGTGAGACTGTCACAGCAAAAATGTGGCAGCCATGTTGTTGAACAATGCCTGAAGTCTTCCAGAGCAGATTCTGTAATATGGGAGCTTCTGACTAGTGAAAAAATTGGTGAACTAGCTCGTGATCCATGTGGAAACTATGTTATCCAGACAGCACTAAAGATAGCACTAAAGGCAAAGACAGCCAAGGTGATTACATATTTTCCTCTGTATTTTCCTCTGTATGGTTTGCTTTCTTCCCCTAAGTAACATCAGCAATAATGTTAAGTTTTATGTGGGATGGAGAAGAGAGAAGAGTGCTGGAAAGGGATCACATCCCTTGACAATCTTTACTCTACTTAATATAGCTTCTCATTGTCTATCACTGTATACAAATGATGTTTGGAATCTTTTTGTAACAGGATATCCATCTTCTGCGTCGTTTAATCGATTCAATCATGGCACATTCTCAAAGCCTCGAATTCCATCGAATCGGAAGAAATGTCTTCAAACTTGTTAATGATATTTGTGACAAAAGACACTAGAGCAGTCAGAAGCATCCTACTCTCCTTGATACACCTCTCTCATGATTGCAATGCTGTATGCAATGTCGCTGTATTTGTGATTCTTCAGCAGCTGTCTTCTTCATATGCAAGTGTGGAGTTAAAAAGTTTTGTATTTAAATTTTGTCAGTTAAATTTATTTTACATGTTTGAAATGAACATAGAAGTTCTTGTATTATTTCTTCTTTTTTTTTCCCATCATTTATCGATTTATCCATGAAAAAGAGTATTGATTGATTATTGACAGAAGGAACATAAAATGTTAATGTTAAAGACATGTTTGAAAATACACTTATTTGATTAGTGGCTGTTATGGAATTTGGAGTGATTGTTGTGGATTTTTTGCTTGATGATTGATTTACTCGAGCAATCGTCCCTCGAACACACACTGTTCTCAAATCTTTATATCTGGAGGTCATTTTTTTTACTCAAGAAACAATTGAATCTCAATGACCCATGTTATATAATGGGACCAAGACACCAAAAAATTAGTGTTATTTATCATTTGTTTCAAATATAGTATAAGGTTTTATGAAATATAATTACATCTCATAGAATTTCTTCGTACATATATGTACCAAAGTTATTGGGGCCAAGAGAGAACAAACGAGTTTCTAATCAAAACCAAGTCCGTCACATAAAATTTCTTGTTCAAGCCCATCCATTTAAGTCGAACTCGAGCCTAGTATAGACAAATGAACACCCTTACTGAACCTCTACCAACTAAAGACAAATGCACAACCACTATATTAAAAGAAGCCATTGTCTGAGTGGCATGGTTCTCCTCTCTTCTCCCTTCATAAACATCTCTTCATTGTGCAATCCAGTATTTGCTTGTCTTACTACAGTTCAATGATCATTATATCATTTGCTTGTTTACTTTTTCTGAAATTATCCAAAATTTAAATATATAATTTCCCTGATCTTTATATCATTACCCCAAAGATATTTTTATTGATATTCCTATTAATTGTATGTCAATCAATCACAATAGTTTAGAGATTATAATTACTCTTTAAACTCTATTTATATCTACATATTTTACAATTATAGTTGTATCGATATATTTATATTCTCACCTTCTACAATTTTATACCTTTTGGTATCTGTAAAATCTCATTAACCCAATATTTTCTTGTCTTAGTATAGTTCAGTAATCATTATGTCATTTGCTTGTATACATCTTCTGAAATTATCTGAAATTTAAATTTAAATTTTTCTCTGATCTTTTGTATCATTACCCGTAAGATATTATTATTGATATTCCTATTAATTGTATGTAAATCAATCTCAATAGTTTAGGGCAGGGGTGAAAATATCGGCCGATATGAAATGTATCAGCCGATATATATAGATTTTTCATGACTGAGTAATTTCGGCCGATACGTATTGTATCGGCCGTATTAAAAGTTTATCGGCTATGATATTGCTTGATACAGCCGATATACCCCAGGATGGCTGATATTTTCATATTTTGAATTTAAAATTGAAAAAAAAAGCACTTAATTTTGGCAATAATATCGGGTGATTTAAATTTCATGCTCATCTATTTGTTGATCTGTCATAAAAGATAAATATACAAATTTTATGCTCACCTTTCATTTAAAACAAAGTAACTTTCAGCCAAGAGTCCACAGAAGATATGCGGGACTAAAATGGAAGGCCCCAAGTTTGAAAATTAATAGCTGCAGCAGTGGAACGATAACCTAGATTTAAATTAGTTATGGATTATTTTGAAATCTTTAAATACAGTAAGTAATTGAATAAAACGTGTAACCAAACTGGGCTGGGCTGGAAACAATGAAAATAAGGTAAGTAGTGTATTTAATAACTGCAATTAGACCGAAATTTCAGAAATCTCGGCTGATAGTTTGAGATTTTTCCATAATTATTTTGAAATTAACAATTTCGTATCTTAAAAATAAGATTTGAATATATAAATGACCGATATTAGTGATAAAATTATATATTCATGAAAGCCATAATTTTCTTTATTTTCTGTAATTTTTCTGATTTTTTTTGAAATTTTTTTTTTTACAAAAATCGAAAGGAGAGAGAAATATATCTCCCAAATGTTGGCCGATATATCGGTATCGCCGATATTTAGGCCGATATATCGGTCCAGGAGATATTTTAACCCCTGGTTTAGGGATTATAATTACTCTTTAAACTCTATTTATATCTATATATTTTACAAACTATAGTTGTATTGATAAATTTATATTCTCACCTTATACAATTTTATACATTTGGTATCTGTAAAAGGGTAAAATATTGAAATATGGAAAGGGAAAATCAAACAATATTCTCGATGCCATTCAATTTATCATGGCATTTGATTTTACAATTACTTGTGATAAATTGAAAGGCAACATAATTCCAAGGCTCACTTTAGGAAAAAAAAAAAGCATGGAGAGCAGCCTAGCAATTTGTTGAAATGGAGATTGGCATCAGAATTGCAGAAAGACATCAAGGCCTTTAAAGCCATTCAGTCCCGAAAGATGGTACTTGGTATTCAGATATCATCAGTGGCCAGAGCTCCAAAACAGTCCAATACATAACATATGGAAAACATTGATTTCAGGAAAAGTAAAAAGAAAGGAAGACAACCTTCTCAAGAAGTGAGAAAATCTACTGAACCTTTTGAATTCTACTCTCGACAACAGCCTCGACAACAGCCGTGTGTAAAGCCTCCACTTAGCCTTTTGAATGAGATCATTCTCCTCTGTTTTCTTCAATTCGAATATCCTAACATTCCTTTTCTTCCACACCGTCCATAGCACAACTGAAGGAATGGTATTCCAAATCACCTTTATTTTGGGATTAGAATGCCAAATGTCCCAAGATCGGGCAATTCCTGCACATGTTTGATCCAACACGATACCCCCGTCGTATCTGGCTTGCACACATCGAACAAGTGATCTATATCCTCCTCCTTGTGGCCAAAAAAATGCAATGGAGGTTGTTATCCACTCCCAGTAACCCTCTTCTTTTGAGGGCTGAAAAATTAATTTGACTTGCATTGGGAAAAAGTGTGTCCCATTCTGATGAACTGAGGAACCCATCAAGCCTGCTCATAGCCCCCCTAACTTGTTCATTACTCCAAGTATATCGGCCACCAATGAGCGGAAGATCAGTCAATTCATTTCTTGAAATGAAATCGGAAAAGTCCTCCATACCTCTAGTGAAGCCGCGCTCCCCGTTCTTTTCCGACGGATATCTGACAATGTTGAAGTCCCCATCCAAGCACCAAACAGGAGGGCTCCAACTGTGAATGTCATCTAATTCAATCCAAAAGATATCTCGCTCCCCTTTCAAATTAGGACCGTAGATGTTTGTAAAGCAAGCTTCCACACCCCCACTTACAAGCAGTCCCTTAACTGATATCGATCTTGAATCCAGTCTTCTTAAAGAGGCTTTGAAGACAGAAGGATTTCACAGTGTAAGCAGCCCACCTGATGACTCTTCCGATTATTTACTGAAGAAATCATAGTCTTGCATCCCAAATCTCCCTAATGAAGGAGACACGAAGCTCCTCCCTTTTTGTCTCTTGGATGAGCAACATATCAACCCTATTTTTTCTTATAAAATGACAGATTGCCCCCTTTTCTCCCGGAGTCCTAGACCCCGCACATTCCAGCTAAGCACCTTCATTGGGAATCTCTTCTACCCCCATAGATCTTCACAAGCTTTCTCTGTCTTCTGCATCAAGTTTTGAAGAAAGAGTTTCTGCCAAAAAATCTCCTGGGAACTCTGGTAGAGATGGACGATGATCAGTCTCTGTCTTCAGCTGATTTAAAATCATTTTCTGCTTGAGAAAGGTCTATGTCTTTACATTTTTCCTATCAACAATATCATCCTCATCAATGCCTCCTTCCCCATGAGCATGGGGCTTTTCACATGCTATTGTAAGATTCTGCACCTAAAGTGCTGAGTCTCTTTCACAGGAATGGGGAATCTAACGTGTTTGACAATGACATCCATCTCCTCAAGAAGTGGCTATCCACTTAATGAAGATCTCTGATTTCCACATATTTGATTTCATCATTGTAAGTGACCTCCTGAATGAATCCTAGATATTGGATTTTTCTATTCCCCATTCTCATCTACCCTGCCCTCACCATTAAAAAAAACCAAAATATATAGAGCCTGCTTGATGATCTGCTGCCAGATTAGCAACTGTTGGCAGATCCTTCTCACCACCTGCTAGAACCCTAGAGTTTCTAAGGACCCTTGATAGGTTTTAGAATCATAACACGATCTCTCGGCAATTGAATTTTGGCATAAAATTGAGGGTGTTAGAACAAGAGTGTTTTGAGGAATGAAACAAAGGCTAAAAGAATCCCCTGGCAGTTGGAGAAGAGGACTATCTGCTTTGGGTAGGAGACTCCTCTAGTGTGTTCTCAGTGAAGGCGTTGATCCATTCAGCCCTACATCAACAAAATGAGGAGGATCCTACAACGGACTTAGTCTGGAAGCCTTGCCCCTCCAAGAGTACAAATCTTCGTGTGGTGCGTCCTGAAAGGTAAAGTATTGACGAGGGTAGCACTCTACAGAAGGGTTTTACTTAGGATGGACGACAACCTCCAATGCATGTTTTGTTGCCATATGGAGGAGGATATAAATCACTTGTTTTGTAGAATGCTGTGTGGCTAGGAAATTGTGGACAAGCCCTATAGATATGATGGGGGTGTCTTGGGTGTTTGAACGAACATGTGAAGGAATCTTCTATTCATGGAATATTTGACATACTAATCCTAAGATAAAGGTGGCTTGGAACACCATTCCAACAGTTGTTTTATGGATGGTATAGAAGGAAAGAAATGCTAGGATTTTCAAACTAAAGGAGATGGAGGAAAATGATCTTGTCCAAAAAGCTAAGTGGACACATGGCTATTGTCCATAGCAGAATTCAAAGGTTTCAGAGTGGTAGACCTTACTTCATGGGAAGGTTGTCTTAGCAGGGGGCCAAGGCCAAGGTACAAATTTCATGGCACCCCCTCAAGTGGATACATATAAATTCAATGTCGATGGTGCAGCAAGAGGAAAACTAGGCCTGACCGGTTTCAGTGGAGTGTTGTGTGATTGGGACGGTAGGACGTCTGTAGTTTTTTCTGTATATATAGGATGGAGAGATTCAAACGAGGAAGAACTTATCGGTATTAGGAAAGAGTTAACCATATGGTCTTCCATGGGAAGGGGAAAACTGATCATTGAAGGGGACTCTACAAATGTGATTAAGTGGGCGGCAGGATTGAAAAGACCCTCATGGAAATTGATCACAATAGTGAGAGAGATCATAGCGTTGTGTTCAGGGAGGGAGATTTCTTTTGTGGCGGTCAGGAGATATGCAAACAGAGTCGCCGACTTATTTGCCAAAAATGGGGTGGATTCCAATACTATTGGCGTGTTTTGCCTATGAGATTTCCTAGGAGATGGAGCTTTTGTTTTGACTGAGGGATACGTTTGAATTATTGTACTTTGTCCTTTTTCTTTATTTTGGCTCTATTTGGGTTTATGCCTCTTTAATTCATTGATGCCATCCTATGTATCTTTTTATCATTAATATAATTATTCTCTTTGTTACACTAAAAAAAGAAGTTTCAGTTTGCTTAATGGTCTGTATTTCACTCTTGCTACCTTTAGCACACCTCCTTTGAATACTTTCCATCAATCAGAGATGTGGCCTCAATTTCTCCGTCTGTCATGAATCTGAAGAAGCAAATGCTGCCCCTTATTGTTGCTGCCTTGACTGGAGTTTAGATGTTGAAAACCGAGCCTGCCACTTGGAAAACCATGCATTCTCCAACAGGGTCAATCTCAGGTGTTTTGGACAAACAAAGACAATGAGTGTATCCATTGTCTACCCTGTCCTCATTGTTTGTCCATTCTCTCATCAGTAAAGCCCACAAGATCATCAACTTTCACTTCTTTGGTGAAGATTTCATGCTATCTTTCTAGACCCACCTTTACAGCTAGCACGTTCAACCGAAACACAGTCTGGAGAGGCAAAATGTAACTTACAGGCAACATTTTCAAAGGGAAGAGTGAATTAAACTCATCTTTTCACATTCTTTTCCATTTTAATGGTCATCAGGAAAAAATATGAGCAGGATTGCAGTTCCACCAGAAGAGTGAGATAAATTCACTTCTACACTAGTTTCTGAAAGCTTCCAGCACTTTTCCAAGCTGACTTCTACATCCCGCATTTATTGTGAAATCTCGCAGATTTTTTATTTGCTTTGGGTTGATGCTGAGATGAAGTCTATGCCAAATATGTGAATCCAAATCCTATGCTGGGTGCTTAATCATCTTATGCATGAATCTCTATATCTTCTTAATAATTTTCTATCTTTTCTCAAAACTCCTAACTGGAAATAATATGCTCAATAGACTACAACCATAAGATGCACTGCACTAATCAAATTAAGACCAATCTGCACTTAATTCTAATTATGGAAGATCTGAGGGATACGTTAATCTCTCTCTCTCTCTCTCTCTCTCTCTCTCTCTCTCTCTCAAAGAAAAATAAAATAAAAAGAAAACAGAAAAGCTGAGGGATGTCATGGTTCTGTGGGCATTTTGCAGGTCTGCTTTCAGTTTTCTTTGCTGGCCAGTATGGGCTGACATTGCCAACTGTATCATCATGTTGTCTTGTTTGGAACTTCGGATGGTTGATATGGTGCTATAGATGTTTTCAGTATTGGATTTTGAAAATTTTGATGTATTGGCTAATAGGACATGTATGGGATGATATTTAAAGCCATGATACAAAGTTGAAGGACCTGGATTTGAATACTTGCATATAGTATATGCAGTGTTTGAATGAATCTGTTTGTAGGAGTCAAGCCGTTTAATGCAGGATTGGGTGCTATCTTCACAATGGCTTGGGGTTCTCAACAGGTCACCACTTTAGATGTATCACTAGGCGCTAAATTTGGAAAAGAATCCATAAAAATCCTTTAAAATACGATCTTGTTGAAGTCTTTTTTGTTGGGCACACATTTACAGCCCTTGTCCTTCTTGCACCAACTACCTTTGTAAATTGGATTCCTACATGATTCAACTCATTCCAGGTTTTACCAACTTTATGATTAAGCCCAGCATACGGACATTCGTCTTTGTGGCCTCCAAAACCATACTTGGGGTAATCAACTGAAAGAAAACTTGGAGTGATCTATTTGAGATGACTTTTGTGGTTCACTATCCAAGAGTGGAACTTTCAACTAATTCATCCCTGTGATAAGTTCTAGGTTATACCAACGTTTGGATTAAGCCCATGATACGGACCTTTAATATTTGTGTACCTTTCAAAACTATTCTTGGAGTAATCAATTGAAAAAGGAAAAGAGCTTGGAGCAATCCATTCCAGATGATTTTTGATGGTTCACTATCCTATAGTAGAACTTTTGACCAACTAATCCATCTTCCAAGGTGCTTCACATTGAGATCCCCTTTTAAGAATCTATACTGTTCATTTAATGATTAGATTATGGAACCATTTTTTGTTAGTTGATCCCGTCAATTTCATTTTTGGCATAGTCACTTTACAAATTTTGGTGGGGTGGTGACCTTAAAGATGATGAGGATCATCTCTTTTCACACTATTGGTCCTTGATCAAAGATGATTTTTATAAAAAACTTAGCCTCCTTAATTAGGGAGACTGCTCGTTAATTTTTGACTGGGCCACATCTTTTGGGTAGGATGTGTGCAAAATGACTATCATCCTAGTTTTGTGATTCCGTCCCTTCAAAATTTGACTTCTTTAAGCCATTGGTTTTTCATGGCTCAACTCACAAAACTACAATGGTTGTTGAATGGTTAAATTTTCACCAATACCCAATATCCATGTAATTCTCTGCAGTACCCAACTATATGCAGCCTAGCTCATATTAGATGTCCAGTCTTCCTCAAGATTGTGGATATCTCAGGCCTCCCTAGAGTTGCTTATCTTAAACCCCTCATTGATGGGCTGGAGCAGTGTAGGCTAGGAATTTGATGTCTCTTGTTTAAATTTAGCTGATGGGGAAAAGGGTCATTGGTTGAATTGCCATTTTCTGCTTTACTGTCCTTGATTGGATACTTTCCTTGACAGTGTGCATACGCCTGCATGGTTTTTTCTTGTGTACGTGTGTGTGATGCGTCTTTCCCTTAACATTGATGTATTAATAACATCTGAAATAGATAAGCATGCATCATATAAGATGTGAATGTTTTCCTGCTTGTTCTATTATCCACAGGAATCTGCCAACTTAACAAGACAAACCTGATATGGACCACCTTGGGCCTGACCCATTTACAATGGTAGTCTTAACCTGGGTATTGAAACATGGGGGAGTCTCCATCCAGCCAGGTTGGTGGACATCTAAATGCTTCATTAGCTTTCTTTCAACTATCAATTCATTATTTCAGAATGCAGGGTCTTGCATATTTCTTCTTCCTGCTGAATATGAAGATCACCTCTCTGGCTGGAAGTGGAGAAGTTTTTTAAGGGTCTTGTGGAAGTGATTGCCAAAGCTTGAGATTAGTTGCCACTGTTTGACTGTTGAACTGCATTTGGATGAATTTGTGATTATTTTTTGATTTTCTTATACTGAAAATTTTAAAACTTCCAAATTGGTATGCATCCAAGTTGGAAATATTGGTACTATTGCTTTAGTTTTGGCTGAATGTGTAGAACCTAGAATAACAGGCATTTAAGGCTGCATATTTTCCAGTTTTGCTAAATCAACTATCAATTTACTTATTGCAGGAGAAGGCTTATGAGGAATCAGAGAAATACAAAGAAGGGAAGTACATCCTCGAGAAAAGTAGGATCTTCAAGGAGGGTTGGTGATTTTGGTGATATGGAACAGGAGAAACATGAATGTAATCAAATTTCATGTTCCTAGCCTCATAAAAAATTCAAAGAACACATCAGGTGCAAACCTATATCTCAAAATTCTGAATAGAAATAGTCTGATGTTCATATGGCCATATGATTTTAGGATTGTATAGGAGATAGCACAAAAACAGTTGTCTTCATCAATGAAGTAAAAAAAGGCATGTTTAGATATTGATGGAAAAAAACCATTTACTTTTAGCTTATATTCTATTTGCTATTGCTACTTCGGTAGTCGGTTTGGTTTGATAGCATTCATCTTAAATTCTCGGTGGGATCCTGGGAAACCAACTGGGAGATCAACAAATTTTTTTTTCTGTTCTTGGCAAACCCTTTTTACTGTGTTGTTGCCCAAACGAGGATGCCATCTGCAGTCCACCAAAGCCCAATTTTTGGGAAATTGAAAATTGGGCCAACTGTGGTGGCTTTCCAAGAATTGAGTTTTTTGGGTTTTCCTTGAAAGAACTGATTTTAGGATCCTGTATTTGGAGTGGCATTTAGACAAATTTCTAAAGCTGTCATCTGTCTATTCTTTATGATCACTATCACCATAATATAGTATGCCATTGAGCTCAAGAGGAGTCTAACCACGTAACCTATGATACATGATATCTATCTCTAATAGAGACCTTGTAGAGACCTCTATAGCGCCCTCCATGATTAATCCAAACTGTTTAGGCTTTTACCCATTTTTTGTGAATTATCATATATTTCAAATTGGTGTCCATCTACCTTTTATGCTAGTTCAAGTAAAAAATTGAAATTTATTTGACAGCTATAAAATCATTAAACTCCTTTATTTTGCCATGGTGATGGATGGGGTTGAACTAGGGCTGCAACTTGGGTCGGGTTTTGGCCCGACCTGCATGATCTGACTCGAGAAATCATGAGGGACAGGTCAAGAATTTCGATCCAGCGGGTCAGGTTTGGTTGAGAAGATAATTACCCGCATGAAATTTGGGTAGGGCTGGGTTGAGGATTTTACAAGTTAACCCGAGCCGATCCGACCTGACCCGGCTAAAATGGGTTCATAATGCGGGTTGAGTCAGAATTCGGGTTGATTCAGGTCGGGTCGGGTCGGGTTCTAGAGTTTGGGTTGAGAATTCGGGTCCGGTTGGGTCGGGTTCCATATATATATCTAACTCGGGTCTGGTTGGGTTTTAAAAAACCCGACCCGTCCGACCCAAGTTGCAGCCTTAGGTTGAACCAATGTTCTGATGATTGAATGGTATTTTAATATAGCTATGTCTTGAATGACAAATTTTATATTGTAAGCCATAGAATTTTAAAACTCATGAATGTCTTCCCTTAAAAATATATAATATATGAAAGAATGTAGAATATATCTAAGTAATAATATGAGCAATACTTTATTTTTTATTAAATTGATATTATATAACTATTTCATTGTAACTCAAATTTCAAATTTTCAACTTTCATAAGTGTGTTTCTAGTATTTATTTCAAATAATGTTTAAAAGTCAATGATAAATTAAAAAGCTTTCAAATGAAAAAGTTTAAAGTTCTTAGATATCATATAACCTCAAACCTTAAATCACCAAAGTCAAAAGTTTGATGCTTTCAAACTCCAAGTAGCCTCCTATTTTTATGATCTATAAGATTTCTAAACCAAAACAAATAAATTATTTCTTTTATCATTTTATATGAATCATGTGTTGCAAGATTTGGGTTGAACTTTTGTTCGCTCTTAATTCACTTGATCTTTTTAGCTAACCACTCTCTAGTGATTAGCAACTAAATGGGCTGTTTTATAATTAGAAAAAAGGGGGCAAGGTCTCTATTTAGTCAAATAGAGTTGGTCTCTCTAGATCATTAGTCTATATAGATAGTATTGCATGCACATGCTTTGTAATTTGTATAAATTGTAGTTTAATGATTTTAAAATATAGTTTAAAAATATATAAATTATATTTATATGTATGTGCATATTTATAAATTATAGCAGTAAACTAAAATGGGTTTTATCCAAAGAAAAAATATTGGACATTTATCCAAAGAAAAAATATTGGACACTTTTTAACTTTTAAAAGAAAAAGGTATTTAAGAATATTAAATATTTAAAAATAATTTAAACTCATTAAATTGTGTGAGATTAAAAATATGTTTTTTGGATTGGATCTAGTGATTTTTATGGGGTTATATTTATGTTAATTTTTTTATGGGCTATTAAATGGAGTGAAAGTGGCTCTCATGTAGAATGAAAATTGTTAGTATTTAAGAATAATTTAAAATAATTAACATTTAAAGAGTGTATCTATAATTCGATTGATGTGTTTTTTGCATTTCATGTTCAAACATGGAAAGATCTACTCAAAAGGCTCATCATATAGGGTAAAATTGGCCTCACATTGGGTGCAAAAGTTTAATAAATAAAAAAGAATTTGAAGTAATGAAAATAGAGATATCTTAAAAAATAACTTTTATAGTTTGATTGAGATGATTTTATTTAGATCTTATACTCAACTACAGATCTCTGCAAAAGACTCGTAACACTAGATAAAATGGGGTCAACAATTTAGTAATATAGTGGTTAATATTTAGTCGATGAATTTAAATTAGGTGCAACCCCTCACATGAGTCACACTTTGTCTATTTTATTTAAAAAATTGCGAAGCCATGAAAACTCAATCGTATGAGTTATAATTGCACCTGATGAGCTATAATTAAAATAAATTTTAGTTTGAAACTCAATTTTTGCCCACTTGATCGTAATAGTAAGGTCGCTGAGGATTGGATTGTTTTTAAGATGCGAAAATTTGATTTTAAGATTGAAATTTGATTTAATTGTAACTTACCAAATTTAGACATGTATCTGAGTAGCTCCCCCTATCAAAACATGAGTGCCTAAATTGATGGCCTACATTTCAACTCAAGTTTTTACGTATTTTTATAATACTTTCATTATTATATTTTTAAGAAAGAACTCAATGTTTAAACAATTTTCTTAATAATTTCAAATTGACAATTGAGATTTTTCAAAGATAAATGGTTTGTTTTTCAATCCACGACCTTTTAGTCGTACAAATACACTTATTAGAAACTTCAATTAAAAGAAAGAAAAGGGGGAAAAGGGATTAAGGTTGCAGTGGGCTTGGGTGAGCCAGTTCAAGGCATGTTCCCTGTATCGATCGTCCTTGCTTCATAAAAACTAAAAAGGCTTGGCCCAAGGTGGGATGGCCTGAGTCTAGTGTAATGGGTGATGTAGGCCCAAGTTGGCCTAGTTCGTCCAATAAAGGCCAAGTTCGTCTTGGGTACTATCACTATTTTCAGTTAGAAAATAATTTTTTTTAGCAGTAAAGAGAAACTTTATTAAAAGAAAAAGATACAAGAGACGAGAAGAAAATACAAATGAGAGACCTAAGAGATATAGGCCAGGCCATGAAGAAAAGAACATAAAAACACTTTACACCCAATGAACTCTAATAAGCAATACTAGAACAAAAATCCAACAAAACTATCTTCTAGACAAATGAAAAGTGTCTGAATCGTCCCATGAACACCATTTTTTTGCGAAAAAGTCTGCAACTCTATTGGTTGAATAGCTAACGAGCGAGAATGAGACTTCCATGCCCAGACAATACCTTATTTGTATTGTATTTTTCTAATTCTATAACTTTTATCATATTAAATTTTGATTTTTGAACTATTATAAACAACATCATAGATCATGGACCAATCATGTGCAGCTTAAATTATGATGATGGCCATTTTTCTAGAGAATACCTCTCTCTCTCTCTCTCACATCTCTAAAGTTTCTTCTAAGATACATAATTAAAATTGAAGTGGTAATTTGTATTACAAAATCATACAAACAAGAAGTAAATAAAAAAGGTTCAAAATCTTTTGATAGTTGAGGGCCATTTGGCCATCGAAATTTCTAAATGGATTGAATGTAGACGTTGAACAACTAAAATGCCTAGAACATTAAAGTAGAATTCATATCAATTTAAAGTCTAAATAGCTCTAAAAAAATTGAATTGGGCTTGGGGTATAATTTGTGTCGGTGAATCGAGTTGAGAGTCTCTATTTATAATTAAATTTAAATTATTAAATTTTAATCAAATTCATATTTTAGTTTCCTCTAACTTTTTCGTAACTCAACTAAATTTTAAAATCTCAACCCATTTTTAATTCGAGTCAAGCAAGTAAAAAGATATACATAAAAACAAGTCTTTACTATTAAAACATAATCATTGTAAAGAGTTAATTATAAAAATCATCAAACAATGATATAAAAAATGAGTAGTGTTTATATATATATTAAACAATCATATAATGATCATTATTATAGTTTTTGTATGTTCACCAGAAAATTAGTTTGCAAAAAATTTAGTGCAAGCTTTAGACCATGGAGTTCATAGTGGATCAAATGGATACACTTTCCTCTCATATTCACTTACCACTGGTAAATTGCACTAACACCCAATTTGACATCCATTTAACTTTTCAAGTCTATAGATTTAATTCGATGAATTTCCACAATTAGATAAATATAAAATTTTAAGTGCCTTTAAAAACATGTCTTCTTTTATTCAATAAAGATGCAATTCTATAGACATTGTAGACAAAGTAAAGCCTTTCAAACTCACCAATGTATATGTGACTTTGAGTATGACTATCAGGCTGTTTGCATCAATAATATAATAAATTTTAACAAAAAAATAGTGATTGAGGTATTCTTACTTTGATAAAAAAAGAGTGTAGCTCAATTGGTTGTCTCTCACCTTAGGAAGTGGAAGGTTGCGGGTTCGAGCCCCCATGGCCTAATCTTGGTGTGCCCTAGGGGTAGTGGGCTCACCCGTGGGGGTTTTATGTTGGGTATTCCGCTATTTTCGACACGTAAATGAAAAAAAAAATATACTTTTTATAATTTCTAACACTCAAAATAAGCTTGGTAAGTAAAATTAAAAATAAGATTTTTTTTTATAAAAAATAAGATTATCCAAATCAGAACCGAATAGTTTATGTGTTTTATGAATATAATAAATACCAATATATAATTATGGGTAGTGAATTTTGCGCCACCATTTTTTTCTCATAGTGCACCCCCGTTAAAAAGAAAATTTCAATTTTGTCATTCCTTCTCTCTTCTCCTTTCTTTCCTCTTTCTCTATAGCAAGGCAAAATTAGAATTTCCTTTTAAGGGTGCACTATGAGAGCAAATAGGGGGAGCCATACAGACACCCGACTTTTCTACCACGAGACACTCGATTTTAGATTTTAGATGGAATTTATCATTTTGCCCCTGCCTTGGCGTCGATCTCACCTGGTGGGTCCCACCTTCCATCAACGGTGGATTCCCTCCTCTTCCTCTACCATCCGCTGCCTGAGAACACCAAAACCAGCCATTCGTTCGATGTATAGTCTGAACGAAAAAAATAAAAGGGGGTATTCGACTGATGTAGTAGTTTTAAGTGGAAGGGCAAAAGGGTAAATTCTATCTAAAATATGAAATCGAGTGTCTTGTAGTAGAAAAGTCAGGTGTATGTATGGCTCTCCGAAAATAGTGGTGCAGAAATCACTATCTATTATTGTTTATAAAATTATAAAAAAGTAATATATTTTGAAATGGCAACGGATCTTTATGCCTTTGGCGGTTAGTTTAGACCAATGTTATCAGAACCGGACCATGTACCGAACTGTCTTTGAGGAGGTTAGGGTTCAACCGGGTTCGACCGCGGTCAAAGCCGGAAAAAGTCGGTCAAGTATTAAAATAATATAAATATTATATATAATATTAAATAAGACATATTTTACCAATAATATTAATAAAAATATTAAAAATAAAATTCAAACTCCGAGTAATATACCAAAACGGTGAAACATATGGGATAGAAATAGTAATAAACTTTTATATTTCAAATATACACATTTTTTAAGGGGAAAATTAAAAAAAAAAATTTAAAAAAAAATTCAAATATGTGAATCGCGGTTCGCGGTTCACGGTTTTCGTGTCAAAACCGTGGTTTTGACCGGTTTTATGCGGTTTTGACCGTCGGGAGGTTTTTTGTATGAACCGAACCGCGGATCCGGCGGTCACGGCTGAACCGCCGATTCGACCGCGGTTCGGTCCGGTTCTGATAACACTGATTTAGACAGAGGAAATATGGTAGGCCCTATCTTTACCGCTTCTGAAGATGGTAGGTCCCCACTTAGAATTTGTTTTTTCGGGTGAGCCTTTCTATTATTTGTTTGTGATTCTGCAACACAATCCAAGTAGAATTAGGTGACGAATTATTAGGATGAAGGAAACACGAGAGCCGTGACCCTCTTAAAAAGACAGGCTTCCTTCCCTCTCTTTCCATTCAAAGACATCATTCTCTTCGATTCTCAGTCTTCTCTCTCCCCCTTAACCAAAAAATACTAAATTCCATTCAGAAGATCGGCTTTGGTGATCTGAGTACCACCTAAAATCATCAAACCAGCACTACAGCAGGTTCGGCTTCTAGTTATTGCATACAATCTGCCAAGAACAGAGAGGCCAATTCAGATAAGAATCCAATGGATGAGACTAGTAACAACAGAAATTTGATTGATCTTCCTTCCGATGATAGCATATTGAAAAAGATTTAGTTTGGTAGAATGGGTATTTGCCAAAAAAATCCAAAGAGTATTGGAGAAGGCAACAGTTCAATCGACGCAAGTTCAAGTTCCAATGGTACTGACTCACCATTCAGCGCCGAGAGTTCTACTTATGGCATTGAGACTGCAGCTTCACAACCAGAAAGTTCAGTAGCTGAAGAAAGGCCCATTAAGAAGAAGGTGAATGAGATTAGTATGAGAGGAAGTTCAACCATGTACTCCGCATCCGAAACTCCCTTCACTACACCTACTCTTCCTTTCGATGATAATCTGCTACATGGTTTGCAAGATCTTCAATTAAGTGGACTGGGTGTCAATGGAGACCACGATACATATACTGAAAAAGGCTTCGATTCGGTTGGTGCAAACTCTAATTGCACGGCTACCTTGAAACAAACTATGCCCAGATTGAGTTCTGGTTACGGTTATAGTTATGAATCTACTCATAACCTGTTTGATACAAGCACTAGATTGCAACCAGAAATTTCATGTATACAAGAAAGGGGAATCGGATGGCCGCATTCTGTCCAGGCGCCTATGGCTGAGACTAGCATGGGGAGTTTCTTGGACAATTCCTTCAACTACTTCATGGCACCGGGTGTGAACAGCAACACGGAATCTGTTTCCAGTAACAATTTGAAGGGTTCAAGTGCGAGTCAGGGCCATGAATTTTTCCAAAGCCCAACTTCGGCTTCCATAACTGACAGGATTTTGCAATCGCAACTGAGTGGAATTCAAGAGAGGGAAATCAGGATGGTGGGTTCTCTTGGGATGCCAACTTATGAGGTTGATTCTTCGAGATTTGCTCACCGCTTCCCACAAGAGTTTTGTGGACTTCATGGTGAGTTCAGTAGAAAGAATTCAATAAGCTGTTGTCAGCCCTCAGATTACCTAAACAGAAGACAATATTTGGATTTCAGAAACACTATGACTCGGAGCAGGGGCAATCTTGAAGACTTGAAAAACAGAGTCCGACTCCTGGATGATCCAGGATTTCAAATGATGGATCCAAGCTTGCTGCAGGACCTCCACACAGACATCATACGTAGGATGGCTATGGATCAGATGGGATGTCACTATCTTCAGGGAATTTTGGCCACAAAAGACCCTCTGGCCACAAAGAAGATACTTGATGGAACACTTGCATTCGTAGTTGAACTTATGATTGACCAATTTGGAAACTTTGTATTTCAGAGGCTCTTGGAATCCTGCAATCAACACCAAATGGAAGTAATTGTTAACAAACTTACTTGTAAGTCAAATAGAAATGAAAGCATACTGATTTTTGTGGCCAACACTAAATACGGGCATGCTTTCTTTCAGTTCGTATACCTTCTCTTTTATGTATTATCTGTTGTCCTCATATGACTTACATGTTTATCTGTTCTATTGGCAGCACCCGTTCTATCCAGAAGCTTGTTAAGGTGGTGAGGAGATCTGCTTCACTTCTTGATGAACTAACATCTGTTCTCATTCCTGGACTTTTATCTCTAATGAATAACATCCATGGAACTCATGTGATCCAGGAATTATCACATATTCAGAGAAGTCATGATAAAGTAAGCCAAAATTAGTAGTTTTTCATAAGTTGAAAATGTGTTTCCTGTTATATTCCTTATGGTTGGGATTAGTCACTATGATGATCATGATGACTTGTCTTTCCTGTAACAATACTGAGCTAAACCACAAAGTTGGTGTACCATCTAGAGTTATTTCTTTTGCATGTTCTTTCAACAGTTTGATATGTCAGTCATAGGTCTAGATGGGGTGAAACCTAATCTGGATTTTGTAAGTAAATTTCATAACATTCTTTGTTTCTTTGACATTGTACCATGTTTGGCACATTTTTTAGTTTTTTTCATTTTATTTGGAAATCATTACATCTATGACTTCTTTTTCTTTCCCGACTGGTCAGTTCATGTCATATACTTCTGTGGTTTTTATTGCACCTTTAGTTTTATTATGATCCGATTAGAAATGATCTCAATATTTCAGATCATGGTTGGAAAATCTCAAAATCCTCTGGGTTGGATTAACTCAAGAGGGTTGGTGATATTAAATACATTATTTAATGACAATGCCAATGTAATGACCCGACCCGAACATAGGACTTGTCCAACTCAGTGTGATATTGTCCGCTCTAGGCCTCGCACACAAGCGAGCCCGCACGGTTTTGCATTTGGGCTCGGGTCTACATGGCCCGGCCCAAAACGCGTCACACATGAGTTGTGAGGGTGGCCTCAAATAAATCCTCACTCTATTCCATTCCAAACCGATGTGGGACTCTCCCACATCTGTGGTTTGTAGCTAGGGGCAGGATATCACAATCACCCCCCCTAAGGCCTCGAGTTGTCCTCGGCTCTACTCGGCCCAACTCAACAACACTACGCAAGGAGGAAAGCCCACACAGTCCGAGTGTTAAACTCGGCGCTGATATCAATTTGTAACGACCCGATCCGAACACAGGGCTTAGGGTCCAACTCAATGTGATATTGTCCGCTTTGGGCCTCGCACACAAATGAGCTCGCATGGTTTTGCATTTGGGCCCAGGCCCACATGGCCCAGCCCAAAACGTGTCACACATGAGTTGTGAGGGTGGCCTCAAATAAACCTTCACTCTATTCCATTCCAAACCGATGTGGGACTCTAAGTCCCACATGGGTGGTGTGTAGCTAGGGGCAGGATATCACAGCCAGAGTGTACAATAGAAGTAAATAAGTTGATAAACAATGTAGGAAGTGGTGAGAGATATGTGCCATCTAACCAGTTAAGATTTTACTATATGTTGCCCAAAGGACAAAAATTCCTAAGAAACTAAAATTTTAAGAGTGGTGGAAAATTTGACCATAGGGGCAGGTTATGTGGTGGAAAATTAGTCATTGAAGGAGATTCGTCAAATTCCATTAATTGGGCAAAAGGCTTGAAGCGCCCCCCTTGGAGACTGATTACTATGGTTAGGGAGATCAAGGCACTTGTTAGGGGGACATGAGGTTTCCTTTGTCCATATCAGGCATTCAGCAAATGGGGTTGCGGACTTTTATGCCAAGAACGGCATAGAGGGAACTGTGTTTGGCATCTTTTATATCTGAAAATGTGAGATCACAGGCTTACATTGATTGGACCTTTTCGTTTTTTTTGGAGTTTTGTTGTTTTTCTGTTTTGATTTTAACTTGTTTTCTTTTCTTGGTTGGGTCTACACCTTTTAGACTCCCTTTTCTCTATTCTTCTAAAAGTTTTCTTTTTTAATAATATTCTCTTTGTTACAGCTCAAAAAAAAAAAAAAATGATCATTCGTGTGATGCTTTAGCTTAGAATGTAAATCAATGTCATCCCTACCCAAAAGCCCCATTTTATGAAGTGCTATTTGCAATTTAGGGAAGGATTGTGTTGATTATTCTTCTGACACTGTCGAAAGGTGTCACAGGCACTTTCTAGTTTTTTTTAATGTCTCTTCTTTTAACTACAATTAATTTAATTTTGACCCAAAATGCATTTTGCTGGTTAATGAAATGGTACCTGATTCATGCCATCTTTTTGCAGCTCTTATATGAAGCTGTTAGAGACCATTGCCTCGAGATGGCAACAAAAGAAAAAGGATGCATTACTCTTAACATATGCATCGACAACTCAAGATCTCCAGACAGAGAGCTGCTCCTGAAGAAGATTTCTGAGAACACCGTGTTTCTTTCACAAGATCCATTTGGGTAATAATCTACCTTTCTACTAAAATTTCCGGATACCGAAGTCAAGCTGTTAGCTTGTCCTAAGGTATAGATATTGGTACAATGAACTCAATTTGGGCAACTTTGTACAATGTCTGACATCTGACAATCCCTTGAGTGAGACCCTTGTCAAAAGTGACACAAATTGCATTGATTTGGTGATCTGCTTGAGTACGATTAGCATTTCCATTTGTAATTTACCAGTTTGTATAATCATCAAAGCTGGGAGGTATGCTGCAGTGGAACCCACCTGATGAATACTCAAAACCTGTTTCACCATGCCTTTCAAATTCTAGTTGAGTGTATTGGATTAACTAATATTTTTCCCACAAATCACATAATATCACTAGTTGTTATAACAAAGCTAACACCATTCAAATCACACTTCTTATTTTTATTTTCCAAACTACAAAGATTTTCTTCTTTCTTAAAACTTATGAACATTTGTTGCAATTGTCACTTCCCACAGGAATTATGTTGTGCAGCACATTCTTGCACTTGAAATACCAAGCATCACGGATCTCATAGCTAATAAACTTGACGGCCATTACGTGAGGTTATCTAAGCAAAAATGTGGCAGCCATGTTGTTGAAAAATGCTTGACGTCTTCAATAAGAGATTCTGTAATTTGGGAACTTGTGTACAGTGGCAAACTTGGCGAGCTAGTTCGTGATCAATGTGGGAACTACGTCATCCAGACGGCACTAATTGCATCCATGGTAATATATATTTCTTCTCTCTGTATTGTTTGCTTTCTTATGCTACGGTAAGATTGCTAGTTCTTTACATTCCATCTTAAATCATCTTGGATTAATGTAGTGTCATGTGTTACCCATATTGGCACTTTCAATATCGTGGTAAAACTGATGATTACATTCCACTCGTGTTTCTGGAACCATTCAGTCTGAAACTCTTCAGTTCTCTATCTTTATAATATCAACAATGTGTTTTATGTGAGATAGAAACTTCAGGAATGGAAATTTTCTTTTGGTTGAATCTTGATTTTCTGTAGACTGATCTACTGATCAATGAAAAGGCCCCATCCTTCGACGAAATGGATGCTACTTAATCTTGTTTCTAATTTCTGCTCCATCTCCTATATGGCAGACCATAGACACTGCCAAAATTTTCAAACTACATATAGAACATAGTACATCTGAAGTGAATCATGTTCATCTAATTCAACAGTAATACCTTCAGAAGAAATTTTACTTAGCAAGTCTCTGTTTTTTCTAACAGGGTAGTAATCTTCAACCTCTTTTGATCGAAACAATCGAGTCAGATTCTCAAAGCCGATGGCATCAGATAGGAAAGAATGTCTTCAAGACTCTCAGTGAAGTAAAGAACCAGATCAATCAACAAGATTCTGCTCATTGATAGCACCTACCAAAGAAGGGACGTGTTATTTTCATAGCCATACGTTGGAGAATTTTTTTTGTCATACGAGTTTGTTAGTTAAAAGCTTTGTGTCAACGTTTTGTCATTAGAATTTTCATTACATGTTTGAATAGAATTGAATCATTTTGTTCTAAAAGCAATATGGGTTTGGTCAAGTTTCCTTACTTTGTGTTGATCCATCAGTGAATAGAATTGTTTGATTATTAGATTGGAAGATCATTAAATGTTTCTATTAAAGAGCATAGAAAGTTTAGAAGATTGTTGATGATGCACTCATTTTGTTCACCCACTTTAAAGAGAGGAGGTACTCCTGGAGTTTTGTTGATTCCTTGAGAAATGCTTTGATGCAATTGTAAACATGTTAGATTTAGGTAAGATCCGAATTTGGATCCACTTAGTAGTGTCAGATTCAGGATTCAAATTCATAAATATATGATCCAAACCTGAATCCACTTAAAAGTGTGAAGAATCATATTTGGATTCAAGTATTTCCAAATTTAGAAACATTAACATTCTCCTCTTTTTAGAATTGGATTTATTTAAAAAATCAAGTTCCGATATAAAGAAAATAACCCAAACCTCATAAAGATCTCATACAACACATAATTAGTAAATGTTATAAGAAAAACTATAAAAATAATCTTAAAAATGTATAAAAATGCAAGGATAAACTCCTTTAGTTCAAATGGTTGAATCTAATTATATCTCGTATATGATACTAGTTCCTAATTCCAAATATGATCGGTATGTATGGCAAGGATATTATGAGGGTAAGTATTCATATGATTTAATAAATATGTAGTAAATATATTATTTGCACACTTATCAGTCGGGTTAGAAGGTTATCAAACTTAGATATGGCTAGATCCAAATCCGCATAAAAATAAATGGATTTTTTTTTGTTTTTGGATTCGAACTCAAATTTAAAAAATTAAATGGATCTAAAGTTTACATCCGAATTAACTTATCTTAGATCAAATGCTTTTGGATTTCCGGATTTTGGATATCTATTTACATCCCTAGATCCAATCAAGCATATTTTGTTATTTGTTAAAATAAAACTCAATGGATCTTTAAAATAAATAAAAAATAAAACCCATTGGACCTGAAAAAGGAGTGTCCCTTGTGAGGAACAAAATTCTAGAACTCAGAAATAGGAAGCCTTAGGTGTGTGCTTGTTTTTCTCAAATTCTCCACCTTTTGTTCATTGGTTCAAACCAGGGGTCAAAAATTTGGCCGTATAATACCGGTTAGAGAGAGAAATTTCAGCCGGATATCGGCCGATTTTTATTTTTTTAAAAAAAATATCGGTGTGGGCCCAATCGATATCTCAGCCGATATATATATATATATATTAAAAACAGCCTTTTTATTTTTTTTAAATGAATTTTTTCAAAAAAAAAAACCATTGAGATTTAAAAAAAAAAATGAGGAGAGAAAAATCTCGGCCGAGATCAAAATTCGGCTGAGTCGAATTTTCGACCCTGGTTCAAACCCAACCTACAACTGTCCTCAACGGACTTAACTAAACAGGCTTAAACAAACAATTTTGTCCCACCGGGTTGGGCTTGGGCTTTTTCAAGCCCGTTTATATAAAAGGATGGGCTAAGGCTTTTACTTAAAGCCCATCAAATGTCATCAGGATTTTTAGCCCGTTTATTTTCTTATATATTATAAAATAATTAAATGATGCATGGCCAACCCCAACCCCTTTGTGTTTAAGCTCACGAGCTTAAATGGTCTAAATTGTTGAGTTTTTTCTTTAAAAATTAAAAAAAAAAGGTTATAAAATAAACAGGCAGGTCATGCTTCGGCCTTTAAAAACCCGATGGAGTTCGGATGAGCTATGGCTTTTATAGATTTAAATGGGCTTGGGCTTTTTAGCAAAGCCCATTTTGAACCCAGCAGGGGTCGAAAATTTGACCCAGCTAAATTTTCGGTTGATATGTGATCTCGCCGAGATTTTTCTCTCTCCTTTTTTTTTTCGAAAATCTCAATGGTTTTTTTCTTTTTGAAAAAAATCATTTAAAAAAATAAAAAAGGTTGTTTTTTTTTTAAAAAATTAAAAATATAAATATCGGCCTAGATATCGAATGGGCCCATGCCGATATTTTTTTCAAAAAAAATAAAAAATAAAAATCGTCCGAGATCTCAGCCGTATCGGCCGAATTTTATTTTTTTTTTTTATCTTAGGCCGATACGCACCGTATCAGCCGAGATTTCGACCCCTGGAACCCAATCCGTGAACCGGCCTACCCTAGCACTCACGGTTTCACAAAATTATATCCTTGCTTTTGCAAGGTTTAGTTTGAAAAAAAAACACTAATTATTAACAACTGAAAAATATAAACAGTTTCACAGGTGAATATCAACTATCGGTACCCAATTTGAAGTCATTTCAAATTGATATTTTTGTTAGATTAAAAAACCATCCAAAAGTGACTTTATTTTTTATTGTTGATCTTAGGACTCTTTTCAAATCCAATAGAACTGATTTTTATGAGAAGAATTATCATGAAAATACCTTTCATCACACACGCCCAACTGGTACATGAAATGTCACATGGGGTGGCAACAAGTCAAGTTGGATTGGCTATAGGTAATAACATCGTTTCTGTTTGACCAGACCCGATCCAACTTGGATATACTTTAATTCAACTTAACCCTACTCAACTTGACTCAAATTTAATTTTTAAAAAATAATTAGAAAAATGAGCAAAAAATATTTTTGATAGAAAATGGAAGATAAAGGGGCTTCCCTTCATGTGAGCACATTGGGATATGAAAATAGAGGCAACAGGCTAAGATTTTTAACTTGGTGAGCTATATGAGGCTAAAATTAATAGGTAAAAATAAATAAATAATTTTAATTTTAATTCAATCCGGGCCTGGATTTCAGTCGAGTTCGTGACCCCTCTACCCAACCCGACCTGAATTTTTTTGGGTTAGGTTGAGGAGGGTCAAATTTTTTCTTTTTTTTTAAAATATGCATGACTCAAACTCTATTTTTTTGGGGTTGGATAAAAAATTGCCATCCCACCCCTAATGTCATATAATATATTGTATATTTTACTATATATAGAGCCTATGTTGATTTGGCTTGATGGTTTTATTGGAAAATTAAATATAGATACGTGAATTAAAAAAATCTGATCAATGAATCTACACTTTTAAGTTTTTAAAGTTGTGAAGATTTTTAATATTTTTTAATCTTAAATTCTTTTTGCACCATCCTTGGAGCCAAATATGTGATTTCATTGGAGGACAATCTAGTAGACACTCGGGCAGCAAGGACCAGGTCTTCTGATATTTCATATTAGATATTACGTCTATTTAATTATAATAAAAATTATATGAATGAATGAATTATTATAGAAACTATTATACTATAAAAAATGAGACAAGTTAGTCCTTTATTTTCAAGATTGGAAATCAATTATTGGATAAATTTTTCGACCTATTATAATTAATCTCAGAGAAAAAAATGGGTTTTTCAATATGGACAACTATTAAGCCTGTATCGGTGAATGGACACGTAATGGGCGATTTATTATGAAAAAAGAAATTAAGAGACAAGCAAGTCATTTGTAAAGAACATTGAGTTAAATGGACCTCAGCCATTTAATAGATAAAGTTTAATTGATAAAAAACAGATTTAATAAACCATTGAGTTTTTGTTAGAAATGACAATGTTTTATTTAAGTCAATGCATTAATTAAATTCAATTTGGAAAATAGTTTTGATTTTAAATAAATGTTAAAATATTATAGATTAGAGTGATTCTAGGAGACTGTTTATTATGATTTTAAATGGGCTATATTCTTTAGTTGAAACTTTAGATAATTACAAAGATAGAATCTAAATAAAATTTGATCTCATTTAATCACTTTAATCATGTGATTTTAGTCTATGAAAACTTAATTAGTATAAATCTATAATTTTCATAATATATTTTATAAAATTATTTTATTTAAGTGGAAAAATTATCTTTTAATTATCTTATCATCAAAACAAGAATTAATAATAATGTATACATTTGATTTATCTTTTAAGATTAGATCATATGTCTTCTGTTCTGACTTTTCTCAAACTTATAAGATACACATTGTTTGCAAGTGTTTCATATATGAGTAGGATTACTCTGATCTCCGGTGGAGATACTTATATTATACTTCCTTTGTACCAATTTAGTTGTCTTATATGGATTTTAAAATTGTCCCAAAATATTAGTCACATTTAAATTGGAGAGTCATATAGAAACCCGAGAAATCTTTCTCTACACACTCGTTTTCTAAAAGTTGATGAAAATTACCTTTTTGCTCTTCCACTTAAAAACGACGCATCCACCAAACCAAAAAATCATTCGGAGGATGTGATCCACCGAATGAAAAAAAATTGTTCAAGAATTCAAAAATTCGTTCAAAAAAATTCAAAAATTCGATTGAACGAAGTGAACTGTAAAGTGAAATTTTCAAACGAATCCGTATCTCAATTAATTTCTACAAACAAAATATCAAAATCATCTACTCTGAATTTTATGAACCCCGAGACTGATTTCCCGAGTGTCTATATAGCTCCATTTTATATTTTAGTAGTATAAAGTGTGTTGAAATGGATAAAAATCACCTCTCAACTATATGATGGTTTAAAGTCAAATTCGAGTTTTTTAAAAATTACAAATGTTTAAAATAAGATAACTATAAGATAGAACAGAAGGAATTAAAAAAAAAAAAAAAGACACACAGATGGTCTTTTTATTAGATCTCACGTGCGGTTGAGATTTTGGAAATCAAATATCCTTACCACGTGTCAAGTTGTTGTCCCTACTCGCTGTCCTTGCTCAAAATTATAAAGGCGGCACAGGTAAGGGGCTTTTGTCTGTCCGAACGACTGAAACTTGCCAAAAATGTACTAGAAGCCTGACTAAGTCTTGTGGGTTAATTTCTGTTCCTTCACAATTCAGACCGACTGGAATAGTCGAGCCGACCGACCCTCCTTCACAATTCAGACCGACTAGAACAGTCGAGCCGACCGACCCTCTCCTCTATAAAAGGACGATGAGAAACGGAGGACAACATACATAGGAAGACAATTCTGTCTTCTTTTTCTCTCTTCTTCCTTTCTTTCTCCCTTTATCTCTTTCCTTCTCTGAATACAGCAGGACTGTTGTCCTTGCTTCCTCTCTCACGTCTCCTCTCCCTCTTCTCTGTTGTCTCTGCAAAACTAGTGCTAGACTTGTCTGCTTCTTGCTGCTGGAGCGCCGGCATCACCAGATTTCTGCCGTCCAGACAGCGTCGCCCCACAGCCAACGTTGCTACTCCGTTGCTGCCCAGGTCCGTTTCAAACAGTACCAGATCTCAGCCCACCTCTGCAGCTTTAGCGTCGACGTCCTCTGCTGCCAGCGTTCTTGTGCTCCTGAACATCTATTACCAGCCTCTCTGCTGCGTCTGTGTTGCCCCAGCCACACGAGGCGAGCCTGCTCTCTTTGCAGCGTTCCAGACAGATGGTTCGCTGATTCTGTTTAGGCCCGCCATTGGCCTGCTTTCGACACCATGACCGACTCGAAAACTCCCTTCAAATCCGACTCTCTTCACCTTGGAGAAGATAGCACCCTAGATTTTATGCAGAAGTTTCAATTTTATCAACTGGTTACCAGCAAAATTCATCAAACGGGTGCTCAAAGAGGTTTCAGTTCGAATGGCTCAAGTTCTAGTCGGAGCGCTGCAACTCAATTTCCACTCATTGTGCCAAATTGGAGTAGCGCTGCTTGTTCTGAGTCTGCCGAGAACTGGGCGGTGCCTGTTGTAAGTGGTGCAATTTCAAAATCAGAAATTTCAGACGTTCAAGAGAGGCAAATTCAGAGAGTCTGTCCAGCCAAGAAGCCAGTTGTTGAGATCAGTAGCAATGGAAATTTGATCAACCGTTTAGTCTACGATACTCCCCCAACAAGCTCTCTTCTTCCTTTCAGTGACTGCCTAAGGAAAAATATTCAATTTCGTAGTCTGGGTATAGGCAAAAATCATCTAGAAGGTAATGAAAAGGGCCAACGTTCAGTCAACGATGAGAGCTCCAGTTCCAATACAATTGACTTCCCATGTGTGGCACAGAGTTCGTCTTTGAGTTCCAGTTATGGTATTGAAGAAAGGTGTATTGAAAAGGCACAATTTGTCGACAAGGTGGTGGATGATACTAGTATGAAAGGCAATTCAAACATGTGCTTCAATGATAGTTTGCTACATAATCTGAAAAATTGTAATTTGAGTGAACTGGGCTTTCTCGACAACCACGAAAAAAGTATCGAGAAAGGCCTCAATTTGGTTGGCGGAAGCTCTAGTTGTTACAATTTGATGGGTTCAAGTGCTAGTCTGGGCGATGAATTGTTTGAAAGCCCAACTTCAGCTGTCACAACCGACAGGAATTTGCAATTGCAGAGCAGGGGAGTTCATGAGAGGGAAATTGGGACAGTGGGTTCTCTTCAGACACCAGCTGTTGGGAATGACCCCTTAAGATTTGCACATTGCCTTCCAGAAGAATTTTGTAAACTGAACGGTGAATACGGCGGTAGCAGTTCAGTAAGTGGTTGGCAGACATCAGATCATGTTAATGGAAGACAGTATTCTGATGTGAGAAACACAATGACTCAGAGTAGGGGCAATCTTGAAGATTTGACAAACAGAGTACTTATGAATTACTCTGGACTTCAAATGGAGGATCCAAGCCTACTGAAGTACCTCCACACTGACAACATACCTGGGATGGCTATGAATCAGATGGGATGTCATTATCTTCAGGATATCTTGGCCACAAAAGACCTAGTTGCCACAAAGATGATACTAGATGGAACTCTTCCATTCATAGTTGAGATTATGATTCACCAATTTGGAAACTTTGTATTTCAGAGGCTCTTGGAATCCTGCAATGAATACCAAATAGAAGTAATAGTTAACGAAGTTACAAAAAACAAGATTGTGCTAATAAATGGGGCGAACACTAAACACGGGTATTACAATTGTGTATTCTATTAGTTGCCACTTCCATTGCTTTCAGACGTCTTTATACTTGAAAAGCTTGAATTTTCAGTTGTACCCCTGTGGCTAATTTGTACATTTGTTCTTTGAGCAGCACTCGTTCAATTCAGAAGCTTGTTAAATTGACGAGGAGATCCCCCTCTCTGCTTGTACAAGTAACTAAGGCTCTCTGTCCTGGACTTGTATCTCTGATGAACAGCCCCCATGGAAGTCATGTGATCCGGTGTTTATCGCATATACAGAGCAGTCATAATTCGGTAAACAAACCTTTACTATTTGTTCTATTGTTTCCTGTGAAGTATCGGGCTTAAACCACATAAATAAGTATAGCATTTTGATATTTCGGTCATGAAGCCCAAAACTGTCTTCATAGATGAGACATGAGAAAGAGAAATCATTAAAAATTAAAATTCACTCCAAAACAATCATAGGAGTAATGCCTCGGCTCAGTGAGCAGAATCAATACCAGTCCTGCCTCAATTCTTGCAGCCCCATCTATGAATTGCTATTTTCAATTTAGAGAATGGTTCTGTTGATCATTATCGTCACTGTCCAAAGGTTGCTGCTAGTTTTGATGGAAAATGAAATAGTTCCTAACTCAAGTTATCTGTTTGCAGCTCTTATACGATGCTATTAAGGAGCAATGCCTCGATGTGGCGACAAATGAAGGAGGATGTGTAGCTCTGAAGACATGCATCGACAACTCAAAATCTCCAGAGAGAGAACTGCTGCTGGAGAAAATTTCCAAGCACTCTGTGTTTCTCTCACAGGACCCATTTGGGTAATAATCTACCGTTGCACTTAAAAGTCCTTACACTAGCAAAGAGAAGAAAAAGGATAAATCCAATACTCTAGTTTATCAAGACTTGTTTCACCATGCATTTTCCAATTTGAGTTTACTGCACCATATAATTGTCAGTAATTGTAAGGAAAAAGCTAAGCCTTTTGAAATCAGAGCTCTCCTATTTTTCTTTTCTTTTCTTTTCAAGACTACAGAGATCTTCTTCTTCTTCTTTTGTTCTAACAGTGGATATGATTAACTCTTCTGAAGGAATTATGTTGTGCAACACAATCTTGCACTTGAAATCCCAAGTATCACGGATCAGATAATTGATAAGCTTAAAGGAAATTATGTGAGACTGTCACAGCAAAAATGTGGCAGCCATGTTGTTGAACAATGCCTGAAGTCTTCCAGAGCAGATTCTGTAATATGGGAGCTTCTGGCTAGTGAAAAAATTGGTGAACTAGCTCGTGATCAATGTGGAAACTATGTTATCCAGACAGCACTAAAGATAGCACTAAAGGCAAAGACAGCCAAGGTGATTACATATTTTCCTCTGTATGGTTTGCTTTCTTCCCCCAAGTAATATCAGCAATAATGTTAAGTTTTATGTGGGATGGAGAAGAGAGAAGATAACCTGGCTTTAGTTGAACCCAGATTGCCCGTCAACTAATCTACTGAGGAAACCCATATAATTCAGTGCTGGAAAGGGATCACATCCCTTGACAATCTTTACTCTACTTAATATAGCTTCTCATTGTCTATCACTGTATACAAATGATGTTTGGAATCTTTTTGTAACAGGATATCCATCTTCTGCGTTGTTTAATCGATTCAATCATGGCACATTCTCAAAGCCTCGAATTCCATCGAATCGGAAGAAATGTCTTCAAACTTGTTAATGATATTTGTAACAAAAGACAAAGCCTCGAATTCCATCGAATCGGAAGAAATGTCTTCAAACTTGTTAATGATATTTGTAACAAAAGACACTAGAGCAGTCAGAAGCATCCTACTCTCCTTGATACACCTCTCATGATTGCAATGCTGTATGCAATGTTGCTGCATTTGTGATTCTTCAGCAGCTGTCCTCTTCATATGCAAGTGTGGAGTTGAAAAGTTTTGTATTTAAATTTTGTCAGTTAAATTTACTTTACATGTTTGAAATGAACATAGAAGTTCTTGTATTTTTCCTCCTTTTTCCCATTATTGTAGCGATTTATCCATGAAAAAGAGTATTGATTGATTATAGAAAGGAGCATAACATGTTTGTCATAGAAGCGTGTATGATCTACCACTCGTTGTTTTAATGTTAAAGACATGTTTGGCAATACACTTATTTGATTAGTGGCTATTATGGAATTCGGAGAAGATTGTTTTGTGGATTTTTCGCTTGATGATTGATTTACTAAAGCATTCGTCCCTCGAACACACTCAGTGTACTCGAATCTTTATATCTGGATGTCATTTTTTTACTCAAGAAACAATTGAATCTCAATAACCCATGTTATATAATAGGACCAAGACACCAAAAAATTAGTGTTACTTATCATTTGTTTCAAATATAGTATAAGGTTTTATGAAATATAATTACATCTCATAGAATTTCTTCATATATATATATATATATATATATATATATATATATATGTGTGTACATATATATATACATATGTGTGTGTGTGTATATATATATATATATATATATATACCAAAGTTATTGAGGCCGAGAGACAACAAACAAGTTTCTAATCAAAGCCAAGTCCGTCAAGTCTGTCACATAAAATTTCTTGTTCAAGCACACATCCATTTAAGTCAAACTCTAGCCTCGAATAGACAAATGAACACCCTTACTGAACATCCACCAACTAAGACAAATGCACAACCACTATATTGAAAGAAGCCATTGTCTCTGAGTGGCATGGTTCTCCTCTCTTCTCCAAAATTTAAATATATAATTTTCTCTGATCTTTGTATCATTACCCCTAAGATATTTTTATTGATATTCCTATTAATTGTATGTAAATCAAACACAATAGTTTAGAGATTATAATTACTCTTCAAACTCTATTTATATCTATGTATTTTACAACTATAGTTGTATCGATATTTTTATATTCTCACCTTTTACAATTTTATACCTTTTGGTATCTGTAAAATCTTATTAACCCAATATTTTCTTGTCTTAGTATAGTTCAGTAATCATTATGTCATTTGCTTGTATACATCTTCTGAAATTATCTGAAATTTAAATTTAAATTTTTCTCTGATCTTTTGTATCATTACCCCTAAGATATTTTTATTGATATTCCTATTAATTGTATGTAAATCAATCCCAATAGTTTAGGGATTATAATTACTCTTTAAACTCTATTTATATCTATATATTTTACAAACTATAGTTGTATTGATAAATTTATATTCTCACCTTATACAATTTTATACCATTTGGTATCTGTAAAAGGGTAAAATATTGAAATATGGAAAGGGAAAATCAAACAATATTCTCGATGCCATTCAATTTATCATGGCATTTGATTTTACAATTACTTGTGATAAATTGAAAGGCAACATAATTCCAAGGCTCACTTTAGGAAAAAAAAAGCATGGAGAGCAGCCTAGCAATTTGTTGAAATGGAGATTGGCCTCAGAATTGCAGAAAGACATCAAGGCCTTTAAAGCCATTCAGTCCCGAAAGATGGTACTTGGTATTCAGATATCATCAGTGGCCAGAGCTCCAAAACAGTCCAATACATAACATATAGAAAACATTGATTTCAGGAAAAGTAAAAAGAAAGGAAGATTGCATTGTTAAAAAAAAACCATCTAAAAATATGAGATTGGCTATGAAAATGATACAGCAATTCCTCTCAAAAGTATAAAGAAATTTTTCACAGAACACACATAGAACATCTAAATTTGCAAATGAATGGCTGAAAATTTTTCTTTGTAATTTTAGGGACTACACGAAGGAAGGAAAGAGAGAAGAGTTCAACACTAAAAACATGTATTGGAATCGAAGTTGAGATATTTTGAAACCAAATAATGGGTGATTTTTGAAGTTGAGAAGATGTATCTCTCATGGCCAGTCCCAAAAGG
Source organism: Chimonanthus salicifolius (assembly GCA_013350335.1). Taxonomy (NCBI): domain Eukaryota; kingdom Viridiplantae; phylum Streptophyta; class Magnoliopsida; order Laurales; family Calycanthaceae; genus Chimonanthus; species Chimonanthus salicifolius. Next base: position 58,179,742 of record CM023535.1, on the reverse strand, counting down.
TAATGGCTGCAACGCAGCTACCAAAGGCGATGGAATATGAGAGCGCTCTTAGATGGAGGTTAGAACCATCAACATCAAGAGCTTTTTCTGTGACGTTTACTAAGGAATCTACAAACAAGTAAGAAGTTTGCTCCAGCAAGTAAAGGAGATTTTCTGCCAGAAAATCATCCCCCGTCACATTTGAAAGATTGACAGACTAAATCAAAATCAGTACATGAACCATGTCAGGCAATTTACTCAAACATGTAAAAAAATTTTGAAGGCAGATGTAGATTTATGTACCCCCATGGTGAAAGCAATCATCTTAAAAATAGATTTATTATTTGTTGAGCTTCGATCTAAATTAGGCGAATCAAAACCCAATTGATCTTCAAAAAACCTTTCGTTGGAAAGTGAAAGATGATCTAAAACTTTCCAAAGCATATCATTCTTTGAAGAAATGGGGTTTGATTCGAAAGGATAATTAACAAATGATGACTGCAGAATCCTAAATCCCTTGACAAGAGAATAAAACCAGGCATAACCATTAGAAAAAAATAGTGCTCAATTTTAACTTCAAACAAAAAGTGATTTAGGCACAAAATCGTTGGTAAAAAGCAAAGAGAACGCCTAAATCCATCACAATAGATCTTCCTCAATCAACCGTGTTTAGAAAAAAAATTAATAAATAGGAAAAAAAAATCAATGGCTGGATGAGAAGGAGAAAGCTGAGAGAGTGGTCATCACAGCTAGAGAGTTCAGCATCTCCATCTCTGCTTCAGCTCTCTTTGCCGACCTCTCACATACACAGAAAATAGCGTGTATAGCCGCGAGCGATAGCTATAATGACCTACCCTCGCGTCTAACTCTCAGCCCTGGCTTCCCAAAAGGTCACAACAACAAACACTGGATACACGAAATATATAGTCTCGAGGAGATGACAAATTTAAAGGTTAGGGTTAGGGTTTGGACGGGAAAGGGAAGTTTGCCTTGCAAGAAAATCTTAGCCGTCCAATCGACGGTGAGATCTTCATCGATTTTCTCCACGTGGATCTTCGGTCCGGGTACCACGTTTTGCCTAGAAAGGCCTTCGAGATAATAATAATAATAATCCAATACAACAACTATCCAAGTATTTTAAAAGGCTATTTCAAATTTTCAACGACTAAGAATGGGTCCGATTTTGGTTTTTTTTTCCAATGTTGGATTAACTAGTATAGTTTATCCGTCTCATGTTATTTATCTCATTTGAAATATTTATATTTTTTAAAGAATTTTTATATAAGACTATCACTCCATGTCATATCATCCATTTTTAATACACTTTATACTACTCTAATATAAATGATGCAATTATTTTGGAATAATTTTCAAAATTCATATAAGCTAACTAATTTAGGAGAAAGGGAGTATATGTTTCAGGTTCAAGATCCTTCTACTGAATGTATTTTAGATTAAGCTAGGTTGGGTTAATTTATTTATTTTTAAAGAAATGCACGACTCAAACACAATTTTTTTTTTTTAAGTTAGATTGGCTTGGGTTCAAGAATTGGATAAAAATTTGCTACCTCTGCTCCATGCTTTCACGTTGCACCCCACTAAGCGCATGATGAGTAGACTGCGTTTGTTTGAGGTGAAAAGAGGGGGGAACACGGGTAGATTCCCTTGTTTGGTAGCGAGAGGGTAGAGGTAAAAAATCTTGATTTTATCTTCACTTTGGCAAATCTAAAAATTCTTGTCTCTAGTGGTATTCATAAAATCCTTGCCTCTCGTTCTCTTCGTATTCCTCTCAATCCCCTTCATAGCTCTGAATGGAACTCGATATAAATAAAATTTCAATCGAACATATTTATTTTTTAAATTTGTTAATTTATTAGAAAATTAATTTTACTAAAATAAAAAAATATTTTCAACATTATAACTATAAAATAAAATTTTTATTTAAATTTTATGTCACACCCCGAACCCAGATGTGGGCCCGGAACGCGACTAAATTTTTTTTTTTTTTTAAAACAATAAACTCTAATCACCCAACGTCATAACTAGGCTGGATCTTCAAGTTTACCAAAACCCGATCCTAGAAAATGTCACACGTGCTTTTCACACATGGACTTAAACATATACCATATGTCCCCATATACAACCCATATCACACGACGAATATTTTCATTTATCTCATCAGTGTTACGAACGAAACATAGCGGATATAATGTATACGACATTAAAACTTACAGACATAAGTTTCTTATGCCACATGAGGCATATTTATTACAAATACTCAAACATATTTAAGCAAGCAAATGGTTTCCACGTACGGAAAACCTTAGGAACTTCTAAGTTCCTACTTTCAACGAGGCACCACTGGTCCCTCCAATCCCTCCTCTGGTTCAGATCCTGCATTGTAAGGGACGTGAGCAACAGCCCAGTGGGGAGAACTCACCATAAAATCCAATATACAATATTCATGGAATAAATAACAATGCATATTCCATAAATGAAACGCAGTTAATCCACTTAACTCATTTTCACCATAACATCCAACATATTATATGAAACAATAAATAATGCATGTTTCATGAATGCAATGCGGTTAATCCACTTAACCCATTTTCACCCTAGGATCATCTTCTAAGGTTTTTACTCAGATTGTATTGTTAACACCGGGGTCTGTCCCCAGCCATGTTACAACACCGGGGTCAGCCCCCATTTAAAGTTCCAACCAGAACTAATATTAATTCCTCCACGGAAATAATATAGCAACTTGCAAGTGCATAAGGTCTCCACGACCCGGTCTACTAGCCCATCCAACACCAACGGTTGATGGCGGTCGACCACAGCCTACTAACACGTCCAACCCAGCGGTTCGCAAATGGTGTTCGGCTAATCTCAGCAATTATAGCCCAACGGCAAATATCAAACTTTACAAAGTTATTATCTTCCACAGATTTAACTTATAAACATAATTATCACATGCACATGTCAAATGCATGATAATGCATGATTTCCAGTGCCCTACTTACACAGGGACTTATTTTGAGAGAACCACCATATTTCAGCATTACCATTTGGTGTCTCAAATACCAATACAATAAATCAATAAAATAATCAATATTACACCAACATATAAAACTGGATTTAATAACACGAATGCCTTCACCCAGTTTTTACCCGACAATTTTCAGACACTCTATGGGTCCATACTGCGTTAGAGACTACAAGTCCTCGACTCCCCGACACCATTTTAACGCCTACGTTCTAAACAGTTAGAACATTTACATCTCTTACATGTAGGCAGTGTCAGGTCTCGTATTCTGGACCTATATAGTCTTTTCCATCTTTAATTGACCATGGGTCCCATTTCAGTCTGGTGTTAGTGGGTTTAATATATAACACAATACAAGTGTTGGTTCGAGTCTCCTCACCTTCTCCGGTTGAGTTTTTCACAGAAAATCTGTAAGATAGAGTAAAATGTATAAATTTTTTATTTGTCAGTATATACGCATAATAATTTCCCAAACCCTGTGCTATTTTTCCAGAAAACATGATATGTGTAATGAGTCACCTAGGCTCTTTCTACTCCTTTAAATTATGTTAGAAAGTTAGTTGTCAGCCATCCAAAACATTACAATAAAATGAAAAATATAAAGTACTCAATGCCTTCTCTCGTATTGTCTTCTGGAGAAAGGACCATGGAGACGTATTGTGAGAGGCCCAGAGGGTACAGAGACAGTAAAGTAAATAAAAGTACTCAGTGCCCTATCCTCGTATTGTCTTCTGGAAGAAGGACCATGGAGACGTATTGAGAATGTTGCCCAGAGGGTACAGAGACAGTAAAGTAAATAAAAGTACTCAGTGCCCTATCCTCGTATTGTCTTCTGGAAGAAGGACCATGGAGACATATTGAGAATGTGGCCCAGAGGGTACAGAGACAGTAAAGTAAATAAAAGTACTCAGTGCCCTATCCTCGTATTGTCTTCTGGAAGAAGGACCATGGAGACGTATTGAGAATGTGGCCCAGAGGGTACAGTACAGGAATTTAAACACACAAGGCGGAAAAATAAACACACAATAGTCAGCTGGGGTTAAACTTTTCCCCGATTTTACTTAGGGTCAAAATTATATTTTGAACGTAAAATAATACGAATCTTGAGGGTAAAATTTAAATTTTAAGAGGAAATCTATTTTTCCTCCATTTTAAAAAAATATCATTTCTTTGAACCCCAATACTAAGCTATTTTACTCCTAATTTGTTATGGAGTTAATAAAAATAAAAATAGAATTATTTCGATACATTGGGTGCAAAATTCTGTATAAGATTGACTAAATTTGGAAACCTTTAAAAGAATTCGGAAAACCCGAACGTTCGGCTGCTGCTGGTATGGCTAAAGCAAGAGAAAGAAGAGGAAAATAGGAGAGAGGGTGCTTGCTGTTTTTGAAAGAGGGAGAGAGAGCAAACGGCAGAGGAGTTTCTTTTTTTCTTTACCTTCTATCTTCCTCGCCGATTACTCCTATTTATAGGCAACCGTATGATTTTTTAATCATACAGGTTGCCGAAGCTATTCATAGGTTTATAAGTTTTTTAATAACTATGCATTTAATGTTATATATATTAATATTATTATTACAACTACCGCACAGTGACATAGGCAATTGGCGGTGTTGTATTTTTCCAGCACAACTAAAAGCTACATCCCTAGCTTTGAAATATATCTTTCGTTTGGTTTCTGATATTATTTTATAATATAATATTAGTTTATTCTTTTTACTATTTACATCTATGTCTTTCCTTTTATCGGAGTATTTCAGGGTCTCACTAAATTGATACAATTGGTTCAGTAGGTCAAGTATTAAAAACTGAGCATGGTATTAAAATTTGGAGTGAAATCTATCTCAAAAACCCAGTGTATTCGCTAAAAATCACCGTTTTAACAAAATCTCCTAATCTTCAAGATTCTTTTTGAAAGTATCCAACCTTATAGTTTGATAGAGTAAATTTGTCTGATAAAAACATTCTAAAGTTTCAAAGTGTTTTGAAGTCAAAAACCACATTTTCTAAGTGAAAGAATATTCAACGGCCAATATTTCATGGCTTAAAATAAATATCAAAAACTCACTATTTTAGAGTGTAAAGAAATAAACAGCTTAGTTATAATACAGATTGAGTACTGACTCTCTCTATATATTTTTAGGACTTCCTCTACCCTGTCAAATTGGGATTTTACCACTTTAAAACTTAGGGGTAAAATAAATTAGCGAAATTATAGCGAGATTGGCATGTCATTAGGTCCGGAATTTAAAAATAATGCATAACCTAAAATTTGAAGTTCAAACTAAGTCAAATGACTGATTTTATACAGCAGCTAAGGTTTAAGCCTAAAATAATATTATTATTATATTCGTAACTCACCCATATAACTTTGAAACTTAATTAAAAGAGTTATCGGATTCGGATCAAGTCAAACTTAGATCCGTTGAAAAGTTTATTTGATACACTTTATGATTAGAGGAAAATATTTCATAATTAACGGATAAAAATTATTTAATTAATCCTAATTAATCATAATTAACTCCTAAATTGGGCTGGGGTATTACATTTTATTTGATTTAAGTAATTAAATTTGATAGGGAATAAAAATCTTCTTTTCAATTATTTATTTTCATTTTTTAAAATTTTAAGGTTCTATCTGTTTTACGAGACTAACTTTATATAAATCCTATTAGTAATAAATTTATAAAAATTATAAAATTAATAAATTTCATATCATTATCAAATATCATTCAATTCAATTTGAGATATAAGACCTTAATAACTCACTTATATTAGGATAGTGTGTCCTTTTTAGAAATAAAGTGAATTTAAATCCGAGTCACTCCACCGTCAAATATTAGTTTAGTTAATCCGACCAATTTAAAATATGGGTTGGTCCATAATATTTTAAAAAAAAAAATTGAGTTAATATATGATTATGCGTTATAAAACACTCATTATTCTTATATCACTATGTGATGATTTTTTTAAATTATTTCTTTATAACAAATATATTTTACAAGTGGAGATTTTTCTTTTATAAATGTCTATTTGCTTAAACCATATCAATATAATATTTATACATCTAATTATGCACTTAATTACAAAGGTTAGAGTGTGACCTAATTTAAACCAATCTAAATTAGTTGACTTGAATTGAAAATGAATTAGAATTTTTAAAATAGATTCAATTATATTGTCCAACATGGATATATGAAATATCTTCACTTATAAATGAATTTTTAGGCACTCTTACCCAATTTCACAATTTTTTAATATTATTACAAAAAAAAATTAATCTTTTAAAATATTTTAGTCTTGTGTGTTTAAAATTCCATTAAGTCAAAGGGGGAGTCCGTCTCATTCCCAACTAAGAGGTTCTTAATATTAATTTTATCTTAGTTATTATTTATTAACTTGGATTTTTTTATAAACTACTATAATAGTGCATTGTATTATGTATTTCACATCACCAAGGAACAAATTTTGAATTTTATAAAGATATGTCTTGGCATTTTTTTTTGTTTTTCTCCATCTCACTTTTTTACAGTTAGAACACACATGTTTATTTTAAATTATAATTATGAGAAAGAATCTATAGAAATTATATAATACTATTATAAGATATATTGTTAATTTTTATGGCAATTTCTATAGAAAAAAATCCAATGTTATAAAGAAAATTTTATTTTTATTTTTATATTATATGAATTTATTAAAAATTATAGATTCTTATAAAATTGTTGATATATTAGGTTTCTCATGCTAACCGTTACCTAAGGAAGATTTTTTACCAGTTGTTTTAACTTTCCTACAGCAATACCAAACAAGATAGAGGTAACACTTACGAAGGGTATTCATAATGGATTACCCACCTCTGTTTACCCACCATTGATAACTACCCCTGCAAAATTTACCCCTCATCCAAACACACCCATAGTTAATGAATCTCAACAGTCCCTCTCATCAACGCCTCGTCATTTAGCACTACCACTGTCATGCTTCTCTATTGACCTATGATATCCCACTCTTCCTTAAGTTGTTGTCACCATGAGATATAACATTTGCTATGATATCAATTGTTAAAAGCCTAGACAATACACTATAAACTTCAAAGTTGATGAAACACATGAAATCAAGCTTAACATCCTATCCAATATTAGGTAGACCCAATTCAATGCCTACATTTTAGACATCAAGGCCGGACCCTACCAACGTAATAAATCATTAATGAAACTCAACCATCATCAAAAAAAAAAAAAAAAATGTTTTTCAAAGGATTTTGAGTAATATTTCTGCTAGTTGGGCAAAATCATGTATGTCACACCAATCGTAGATTGGAATTGTATCTAAGGGTCCATATCCACTAGAACTTTAGCCTTGAGAGCTTTTTTAGATATCCAACATGTGAAGTTATCCATTTTTTAGATAATCACTTATACAGTTATATGTTTCAAGCATTTCTCGAGAAGTTCAAGTTCCCATAGCTTGATGGGAAGATTTGGTAATGACACTAAATTGGGTTTAATAGCTCTCTCTGTTGGAAATTTAGACCCAAACCACATACACCATTCAAACCACAGATCAAGCACACACACAAGGAACACGGATACACGTGGTTCGATAACGTTGTCTACGTCCACGGGACGTGCAACGATTTCACTAAGAGGAAGAATGCCCAATACAAGCTACAAGGATTACAACAATCCTGCCCACTCTTCCTCTCAGTCACTCTCCTCTCTGTTTCTCTCCAAGAAAAACTACACCAACCAAATAAACCCTACAGAAGGAGACCTAAAATACTATAGCTTAGACCAGACAGGGCATGGGCCCATCAAACAACTCATGCCCAATAAGGCTTTGAGCCATAAATCCAACAAACTCCACCTTGGCGAAAAAGTTCGACACTATGAAGATTGTTGCCCTCAGATTGTGACACCTCCACCTGCTATGTAGAACCTCCAGATCCTCATCATCTGTAAAACGTTCATCCCTTACCTTGGGATGCCCCACCAGTCTTGAGTAAGACTGAATAGCCCAACAGGGCTCCACCTCGAGCATTCTTACCCGAGTTTCCTATGTTGCATCTGCAACTTTGCACCAAATGGGCTCCATCTCGAGCATTACCACCCGCGTCTCTTGCTCCGTCGTTGACCACTCCTGACTTCTCAAAAAAAAAAAATCATCTCCTTTTCCAAATCCACACCAGTCACCGTGTAGATCTCTTCACTGCAATCGCACAGGCGATGACGGATCTCAATTCCGAATCCCGATGACTCCTAGAAATTACAAAACAATTTTGGCCGTTGATTTGCGCTAAAGAGTATCAGAAACTGTGGTCTTGTAGGGTCACCCGAATCTGTAGTCCTACATACTACCAGAAAACATTACAGTGGTCCTGTGGGACTACCCAAACTTGTAGTCCCGCGAGACTACCCGAAACTATGGTCCTCCGTGACTACCTGAAATGGTGGTCTCGCGTGTGCACCTGAAATGGTGGTCCCCGACCACCAAATCCTATTTTTAATTTATGAGTCCACTTGTTTTAAACCTAAAAACGAGTGGAAACATGTTCCTATCGCAGCCTCCTCGCCTCCACCGCACGCCAGCCTGTCTCTGGCCCTCGCCGCCTCCGGCGTCGCTGTTGTCCGACATCAGCCTGCGCAACCCCTTTGATTGTTCGTGCTGCCTCCACTCGCACTCGCCTATATGCAACGCTCAACGCTGCTACCTCTCTCCAGATCTGACCTCTGGGTTCGATGTGCCTTCAGATCTCAACCCTTTAGATCCAATGCAGAGCTCCCTTATCTCATTCTCAGATCCCCTCCTGGAGTTGCACTACTGATCTGCAATCCCTTTAGATATGTTCCTTCTCGACTTCGTACGCTGCTCTACCGATCTGATCTGCAGTAATCACGGCTGCCTCTACCGCCGCTCACCTCTTCTCTGTTCTCTATAAAACCCCAACATCGATCTCGATTCTGTACGAGAACAGATCTGCAGTTTTGGATGGATCTGAGTGCACCGACAGTCTACATTGCAGATCTAGTTTGATCTGCCTACACTCTGTCGATCTGCTCTCGCCTCTGTGCGAGATTGGGGCCTTGATTGCCCTCCCCTTCAATCTCCACGTGCGGCAACTTCAGATCTAAGCTACAGGCACTCTTGCCGCTAGATCTGTTGTGGGTTTACCCCTTTCTTGCTCCAGCTGAGATCTGCACAGAACCCCTTCCTGCAGACCTTCTTCCTCTGGCTCTTGTCGCCACACCTCTTTGCTTCGGCAGTGCAGTTTCAAATCTGCACAGTGGGTCCGGTGCGGCTGCTCCTTCTTGTGCCTGCAACTTGTAGTTTCTGTCCTCTTTGTGATTTTCCCGGCCCCAATTCCTAACTTGGAGCTCTGATATCAATTGTTAGGATAATTAGCGGAAATAACAAAATATAATCAACGGAATAAAACAACAGCACACCAACCACACAAGAATTTACGTGGTTCGGCCCAACCCAGCCTACTTCCATGGAGCGACATAATATCTTCATTACGAGATAAAGAATACAAGTACAAAATAGTGAGTCCCTTGAGTCAAGAGCCCAAACCTGCAGTCCCGAACCCTTTGTACACCCATCTCATCTTACCACTCTCATACCTAGAAGAACCTATCTTTTGTCCCGCTCTCCGACATGCTTCTTGCACTCCCTGAGTGCATCCCGACGTGCTTCATGTAAAAGCCCTCCGTGATTACGGTTCACCCCACAATATCAGTGGGTACGGTTCACCCCAAGAGCACACTTTTGCTCAGGCTTCTCCACCCATGTTGTGCAACTTCCATGCATGTCCTCCATTGTTGTGGCCATCAGAGGCATGTGGCCAAAGGCGAGTTCTTCTGATGCCCATGTCCATATTATATAGTGAGTCTCATTCTAATTTAATCTCTCAATCGCTAAAATCTCTCCCGATCAAGCCATGTTCCACTTTGAGCAAGCCTTGCCGTGTTCCATAAGACAGTAATTGCTATCCTTGCTACCGTGTCCTCTAGGATAGTAATTCCATTGATGCCTCTATAGCAACTGCCATATTAAACTCACTGTCCCATCTTAATTAGATTCCTAGGTGATTAAGCAAACCTGGGCCCACGTGTGAATTTGAGACATATCCCAACACTCTCTGAGTCAAAATTGGGGACTCAAGCCGATAAGGCAAGTCTTTGGCTAGTCACTGTCAGAGAGAAGCAAATTCTAGTATGATTTTCTTTTTTAAGAATAAATGAAAATGAAATAAAATGAGCTGAATGAATTTAAATATCAGGTCTTGCAATTGTAAGTGCCATGTTCAGTACATTAAAAAACTTATGCTTTGGGTGAATGAAAATTTCTGTGCCAATTGTATCAGTATTGAAGTTGAAGAACAATGGATTGTGAGAGACATTTCCAAGCCTGGGAATGCAAAATTCATACTCAGGCCTTGCCATCGACAAATTTTTACCTTTGGCGCTTGATTCCTCGTCTTGGGCACTTTGCAAATTGTTCGAAGGTTATCAAAGAGTCCCTCCATGATGAGAATAGCTCTCTGATCTGAATGTATTTGATCTGTTTGTGTAGTTTCTTCGGCTGTATTCTTTGTTTTTCTGTTCTGGCCTTTGGGCTTTGCTTGTTCATGTACATTTTATGTACTGTTGTTTGTTGGGTGTTTCCCTTCTTTTTAATGAATAATATGAGCTTATCATTCAAAAAAAAACTTGGGCATTTTGGGTTTTAATCTACTGCAATAGCTAATATTAGGACATAGTGTGGCAAATGATGAAAAAAATTAACTTGAGGATAAAGTAATCCAAAGAGTTTTGAGTATATTTTTTATATTAATAAATGGGGTTTTCTTATCTATTTTTGCTGGTATTCATAACATTGGGATCTATAGTTTTCGAAAGTGATGATTGAATGAGAGATTTGGATGGCAGATATCAGAATTATACTATTCTTATAAATTGACATTAGAGTCATCAATCTATTGATTTATGTACTTATTTGACATAATTACTCATAGAGATTAAATTTATTATAGAATTCTTAAAGCCAGTCCCAAAGAAATTCTTTTAGAATTTTTGTTATATGAGACAAAATACATTGAATTGAATAGAAGTTAAGTTTCTTAATGTTGATTTATTATTTTGGAGTTCAGAAATCTCTCAATCAATCATGAATCAATTCAATAGTGAAAAAGATCTCTCTCAGGCTCTCAGGTACACCAAGGAGGAAGGATAACAAGAAGAATATCCATATTTCTTCTCTGAAGAATAAATTCATTCAAGAAAACATAGATATAAGAGAAAAGATGTACACAAATTTATAACATGAAGGATTGAAGAAGGTTTTGCCTTTATCGATTATCATCGATGGGACGCATCATCTTTACCGTATTGGCATCTTAATCCAACCATTAGCAAAAGCTATGGCCAAAATAACAAAAGGTGTAGACATTCCAAAGATGATGATGTAAGGAATGGGCGTCTTCATAGGGTTTTCACCTTCTCTCTCTCCGGCCGTTTGCCAATACCTACATTGCGAATCATTTGCAATTAGTCAATATGATAATTTACAAGACATCATCTATTGCCCTAAGTTAACAGAAATGAAAGTAATCTTGTAAGTTGAAAAAAAGAGGAGCAATTGTCGGTTCATAAGGAAAAACAAAATAGATATGTTGTTCATACAAGGAAAAAAAGAGAAGAAATCACAACATCTCTGATTAGAGAACTTTGGGGCACTCGGAATGCGAAAAACTTCATAAACCCTCGGAAGTCTTATCCGGTAGTCTGTTGATTATATGGAATCCTTCTTTCTTCAAAGCCTCAGCAAGGCGAGTTGATTCTAGATCCATTTCTGTTCAGGGTCTTGTTGAGGAGGAGGAAGTAGAGGTCTGCTTCACAAATGTCTATGGCTGATGCAGCTGTGACACACGGCTTGCAACTAAAAGGGGCATAGGATATACCCACTCTTTTCCCATTGCCACTGCTTTCTCCACCTCTTCTTCTTAGCCTCTTTCCATCCAGCCACTCACCACACCACGGTACTGACCCCTTTATCCCATATCTGCCACCCGACCCCGAAGCCTAACTTCAAAACCCATCTCCTACCGTCCCTACAACCATTGTTTCCATCTGACTATAGCACCCATTACCCTTTGACCTTCCCATCTACATTAAACATCAACCAACCTTAGCCTTATCATTTACTTTATTTGATATCCAACCTCATTATTCATAACCAACATCATACCCCTCATTTAATACCACTGCCCCAACTTATTTCTTATCCCCTCATTTAGTCCATTTATTTCCCTTTTATTTATTTTTCCCATCAACCACCTAAGTTCATTAAGTTAGCACTCACTATATTACCAATCCCCAGTCACCCAGCCATTAGCCTTAGTTAACCCGATCCCCGCTGCGTCAAGTGGTTATCAGAGCCTACATTCCAAAAAAAAAAAATCCATGGTTGCCACTCCCAATCCTGAAGACAATCAGCTTGTCACCAGGGCTGAGATAAATGCAATTCAACACTCCATCGAAAATTTGCGAGTGATGATGCAACAATTCTTTAACTGCGACAATCAATGTGATCGCGACAATCGAGGTAGGAGACCTCTAGTTCGACCCGAGTATGAATCTAGCAATGAGAAGTCAGAAGATAACCGTGAGCCTCCGTACAACAACACTAATCGAAAATACCGTCCAAAGATGGACTTACCATCTTTCAACGGTCAACTACATGTCGAAGGCTTCCTTGACTGGCTCTCTGAGGTCGAACTCTTCTTTCATTGCATGGAAATCAAAGAGACGAAGAAAGTAAAGCCGGTAGCCAACCAACTCAATGCCGGAGCATCCACATGGTGGCAACAGCTAGAAGCCGCCCGAAAGCGACAGGAAAAGCTTCCTATCAATTTATGGACGCGAATGAGAGAGTTACTACGGACTCACTTCCTTCTTGCTAATTATGAACAAGTTTTTTTTAACAGTATCAGAATTGCCATCAGGATAATCGTGCAGTTTGTGACTACGCAGAAGACTTCTATCGCCTTTCTACCAGAGCCGACTTGCCTGAGACCGACCCCCAACAAGTCTCACGATTCTTGGGTGGTCTTCGCGTTTCACTTCGTGACTGCTTCAGGTATCAACATGTTCACACTTTGAGCGAGGCAGTTCAGTTAGCCACAACAGCTGAAAAGTCAGAATGATCACTCGGGATGAAGGAATACACAGATGGCTAGGCACACCCTTCCATCAATTTCTTCAACTCTCCCACTAGCCTCAGGACGCACTTCTCAGCAGACAGTGCCTCCTCGACAAGTTCCACCACGGAACCAACAAGTTGTCCTACCGAAGTCTACCACTAGCAAAGACACAGGACGAAACAATCCGTACGCCCGACCAATGCCAGGCAATTGCTTTCGTTGCGGTAAGCCAGGACACCGTTCAAATAATTGTCATATTCGTCATCCAGTTGCAATTACTACTAATAAAGTCGAGGATGAGGAAGAAGAGTATATTGAAGGACAAGAGGAAGATGTTGTTGACAATGAAGAAGACTATGTCGACTATGGAGACGAAGGATCCTCTTCGGTGGTTCGCAGATTGCTCTGCACACCGAGGAAAGATCTCCCATCGCAACGTCACAAGATCTTCAGGACTTGATGCACCGTCAACGATAAAGTCTGTGACGTTATCATTGATAGCGGTAGCTGAGAGAATATGATCTCCCAGTTGATGATAAATAAGTTGGGCTTGCCGATCCAACCACACCCCTCTCCCTACTTGGTCGGATGGATCAAGAATGTGGAAGATACCCGAGTAACGAAGCAGTGCCTCGTCTCCTTCTCCCTTGGTAAAAGATACAAAGATGAAGCCCTCTGCGATGTTGTTAATATGGACGTCAGCCACATGATTTTGGGCTGCCTGTGGCAGTACGACGTTGATCCCCACCATTGCGGACGTGCAAATATCTTCACCTTTTGCAAAGATGAAGTAACGGTCACCCTCGGCACTAAGTCAAGAAAAGACCACCATCCACAGCCACCTGAGAAAAATGAGTCTTCTCTCCTACTCAACGACATTGAGCATGAGTCACTTGAAACAGGTGAAATCGTTGCATTGGTCGTCTAAAAACCAAACTCAGTAGTCATACCGGCCCCACCAGAGGTAACCCCAATTCTGGACAAGTTCCAAGACTTGATGCCAGATGAGCTTCCAGATGGCTTGCCTCCGACTCGGGACATCCAGCATCACATAGATCTTGTCCCTAGAGCCAGTTTGCCACACTTGCCCCACTACAGGATGAGCCCTAAGGAGTTTGACATCTTACAGGGCCAAGTGGAGGACTTATTGCGCAAGGACTTGATTCGCACTAGCATGAGCCCATGTGTCATTCCAGCATTGTTGACACCCAAGAAGGACAGGAGTTGGCGAATGTGCATTGACAGTCGTGCCATCAACAAAATCACTGTCAAGTACCGGTTCCCTATTCCTCGCTTGGATGATATGCTAGATATGCTTGAAGAAGCCAGAGTCTTCTCCAAATTGAATCTCAGAAGCAGGTATCACCAAATCCTCATCCGGCCCGGAGATGAATGGAAGACTGCCTTCAAGACCAAAGAAGAACTTTATGAATGGCTGGTGATGCCGTTTGGACTCTCCAACGCACCAAGCACATTCATGCGACTGATGAACCAAGTATTGAAACCTTTCAATTGGAAAGTTTGTCGTTGTCTACTTTGACGACATTCTCATCTACAACCGTTCAAAGAAGGATCACTTGCAGCATCTACGAAGTATTCCAGGTACTCAAAGACAACAATTTATATGTTCATAAAAAGAAGTGTACTTTTCTTGCAGATAAGCTTGTCTTCCTGGGGTACGTTCTTGGATCCTCTGGAATACAAGTCGATGAAGAGAAAGTCTATGCTATCCGTGAGTGGCCCACTCCACGAATGGTCAGTGACGTTAGGAGTTTCCATGGCCTTGCAACCTTCTATCGACGGTTTGTGAAGAATTTCAGCAGTGTTGCCACTCCTCTCATTGAATGCCTAAAGAAGAAACAGTTCACATGGACCGAAGCTGCTGAAAAGAGTTTCAACTTGATCAAAGAGAAACTCACGACTACTCCTGTCTTAGCTTTGACAAGTTGTTCGAAGTCGATTGTGATGCCTCTGCAGTTGGCCATTGGAGCAATTTTATCTCAAGAAGGCAGACCAGTAGCTTATTTCAGTGAAAAGCTAAGCGATGCACAAAAGAAATGGTCTACCTATGAGCAAGAGATGTATGCGGTAGTTCAAGTTTTGAAGCATTGGAAGCACTATTTGGTACAAAGAGAGTTCATCCTTTACACAAATCACCATGCTCTCAAGTATCTAAATCGTTCAACCACTCCGAACCGCAAGCATGCCAGATGGATCACTCTCATTAAAGGGTTGACCTTTGTGCTCAAATACAAGTCCGGACAATAAAATAAAGTTCTTGATGCTTTAAGCCGAAAAACAGCTCTACTCAATATTGCACGAGGTGAGATAATTGGTTTTGATTTTCTTAAGGACTTATTTGCAGATGATGAAGATTTTGCAGATGAGTGGAAGCGTCTCCATGAAGAAAAGACTTATAAAGGGAAATTTCAACTCTATGACGGGTTCCTCTTTATAGGTACTCAGCTATGCATCCTACGCAGTTCACTTCGAGAGCACCTCA
The DNA here is from genome assembly GCA_013350335.1 of Chimonanthus salicifolius. Lineage (NCBI taxonomy): Eukaryota > Viridiplantae > Streptophyta > Magnoliopsida > Laurales > Calycanthaceae > Chimonanthus > Chimonanthus salicifolius. The sequence goes on along the minus strand of CM023535.1, from coordinate 58,164,007 downwards.
TACGGGAGTTGCATGGAGGTGGCCTTGGAGGTCACTTTGAAAAAGATAAAAGCATTGCGTAGGTTGAAGAACGCTACTATTGGCCCCAGCTAAAGCGCGATGTTACAAAATTTGTCCAAAGATGCTACACCTGTCAAGCATCGAAGGGGCAAGAGCAAACACGGGTCTATTCACTCCACTACCAGTTCCTAATGCCCCGTGGGAGGATCTATTGATGGATTTCATCTTAGGCCTTCCGCACACACAGCGTGGATTTGACTCATTGTTCGTGATTGTGGATAGATTATCTGAGATGGCTCACTTCGCAGCGTGCAAGAAGACATTAGATGCCTCTAGTGTTGCTAATCTATTCTTCAGAGAGGTTGTTCGTTTGCACGAAATTCCAAAGACCATCTGATGCGGAGCACCACACGAGTTTCCATATGTAGCAAGTTTCTATATTTAGATTTGGAATTTCCAGCTTTTTACGATTGTATTTTTTCTTTCATTTATTTGTTTAGTCCAATAGTTGGTTTTGTTTGGAGAAATTTAGTGATTTTACATGTAATTAGGGCTTTCTAATCATTGGAGATAATTTGGTATTTGTTTATTTGAGGATATTTTGGTCTTTTTCATATTTTTAAGTCATTATATATATATGATGTAACCCCTCCATACGGGATTGACACTTAATCAATGAAAATAACAATTTTTGCTTTGTGCAAACTTGCCTCCATCGCAGGAAGCATAGTGAGAAGCCAAGGAACCCTCCTGAGAAACTAGAAAAGGCGAGAAGCCACGGGAAAAGGTGAGAATCCTCTTCCAAGATCCAGATTTTTATCTATCTTTCTTCTATCTCTCTCTTTTTCCCTTTCTTCTCTCTTTGCTGCCCTCTCAAACCCAGCCAAACCGCTGTCCCAGAATCATCCTATTGCTGTCCCAGATCTGTCCCAGAACCGTCCTATTGTTGTCCCAGATCTGTCCCAAAAAAATCCTTTTTTACCGTCCCGACTTGTCCCCAGATCCCATTCAGACTCGTCCCGATCTGTCCCAGATCCCATCCAGACTCGTCCCAAGCCCTTCCTAAATCCAAAACAACCCTTTAAACTCTTGTCTCAACCCATAACAGTCCCATATATGATTGTTTACTGCTATCATATCCCTTGCAATCCCCTATTTTGCTGTCCCATACCGTTAAGATCTCATATTACTGTTGTCCTATAATTTCTCCTTGCCAAACAACCAATTTAATTTCTATTTCTGATGATGGATCTACTTATTTATGGGATTTGACAAATCCCTTTGTTTTGAGGGACCTTTACGGCAGATGTGACTTGGTTTGGATTGTCTTATAATCACTTATATTAGATTCCAAGAATTTGCATGATTTTTTGTGGTAAATTTCTATATTAATTAATTGCATGTATTAATTGATATTTAATTTCAGCCCATATTTTAGCTTAGGGTGCATTATTTTCATCCCTCCTAATATTTAGGAAACCAAATTTAAGCATTTAGGGTCACCATCACATCGGATCGTGACACCAAGTTTCTCAGTCACTTTTGGCGCACTCTATGGTTACAGTACGATACTTCTCTCCAATTTAGCAATACATGTCATCCACAGACAGATGGGCAAACCGAGGTTGTCAATAGAACATTTGGAAATCTTATTCGCAGCCTCTCCAGTGATCGTCCAAAACAATGGGACTTGGCTCTTGCTCAAGCCGAGTTTGGATACAACACTGTCAAGAACAGATCTACTGGTAAATCACCTTTTAAAATTGTCATGGGAAAGTCACCAACTCATCCAGTGGACCTTGGAAAGTTGCCCAAAGTGCCCGGTGCTAGTCAAGCAGCAGATAATATGGTTACTCGCATGGTGCACATTCATGAAGAAGTGAAAAGACAGTTAGAGAATGCCGATGTGAAATACAAGAAAGCTGCAGATAAGAGTCGACGATTGAAAGTTTACAAAGAAGGTGATATGGTAATAGTGCATCTATGCAAAGAAAGGGTTACTACAAGTACTTATAGCAAGTTGAATCCAAAGAAGATTGGACCCTTCAAAGTTCTTCGCAAGATCAACGATAATGCATATGTAATCGATCTTCCAGACAGTTATGGCATATCGAAGACCTTCAATGTTCATGACTTATTTGAATATCATTCCCCTTACTCTACTTCAATGATTGTAGACTCAAGGTCGAGTCCTTTTCAACTGGGGGAGACTGATGCAGGACGTGTGTCACACCCGTGACACACAGCTTGCAACTAAAAGGGGCATAGGGCATACCCACTCTTTTCCCATTGCCACTACTTTCTCCACCTCTTCTTCTTAGCCTCTTTCCATTCAGCCACTCACCACACCACGGTACTGACCCCTTCATCCCAAATCAGCCACCCGACCCCGAAGCCTAACTTCAAAACCCATCTCCTTCCGTCCCTACAGCCATCGTTTCCATCTGACAGTAGCACCCATTACCCTTTGACCTTCCCATCTACATTAGACATCAACCAACCTTAGCCTTATCAGTTTACTTTATTTGATATCCAACCTCATTATTCCATAACCAACATCATACCCCTCATTTAATACCACCGCCCCAACTTATTTCTTATCCTCTCATTAAGTCCATTTATTTCCCTTTTATTTATTTTTCCCATCAACCACCTAAGTTCATCAAGTTAGCACTCACTCTATTACCAATCCCCATTCACCCAGCCATTAGCCTTAGTCAACCCGATCCCTGCTGCGTCAATGGCCCTAATGATGAAGGAGAGCGTGTAGCCTTTTGGGAAGAGCTGGACGACATTCATAGTTGGTGCCCCTCCATGTGGTGTGTTGGAGGAGACTTCAACACAAACTGTTTCCCATCAGAAAGGAAAAGAGGAAGAACTTACACTCGAGGAATGGAAGCCTTCTGAGACTTTGTAGCTAGGAACGAGTTCACGGACCTTCCACTTTCTGGAGGCTGCTTCACTTGGTGTAGTGGGCAGGCTCGTGGCTCCATGAGTAGGCTCAATCGCTTTCTGATATCTTCAAATTGGGGGACATGCTTTGCCACAACCAATCAGCTCAAGCTTTTCAACCCTATCTCAGATCACTGCCCAATCTTGCTTGACACAGATGAGATCAACTGGGGTCCAAAGCCGTTCTGCTTCAGCGATGCATGGCTGGAAGACCCCAACTTCAGGGTCTTAGTTAGGGAGTGGTGGAGCAACTTTGAAGTCAGCCAGACAGCCGGCTCAGAGGCTGATGAACCTTCTCCTTCAACTGAAGAGTTAGTAGTTTTATTTTCAAGATTCCAATCAGACTCCCCCCATACCCTCCCTGAGTCACTAAGGTCTCACAAAGAAGAAAAAATCCTGACCATCAATGATTTCTTTTTTTGCCCCTGCTAGCTCTCTTCCATCTGATTCCAATATTAACTGCCAGCACAGCACAGCTTCCCCTCGTGCTTACTCATAACCTATTACCATTAAAGCCTTAGAAGAAGTACTTAAAGAGGTAATACTTGAAAAAGCATATAGCCCTTCCTCTATCAAAGTTGAGCAGATCATACCTACCCTGCTAAGATCTGTCAAAAGCATTCTCAGTTGCCCCAGGCCAGAGATCCCTTTGAGGCTGAATCATCAGGTTGAGTATGTTACACAGTGTACCCACAAGACAACTAAGGATTACGCTAAGGTTACTAGAGAAAAGGAGCAAGCCTTTTTAGAAAAGGAGCAAGCCTTTTTTTTCTTCTTGAAGATGAAGATTTTTTTTGCCCAGGTTTGCTACTTCCTACTTACTGCCCATGACTTAGTTGTAGGCTGAAGGTTTTATTACTACTTAATTAAAAAAGGCCAGATTCCTCATTGAAAAGGAGAGTTCCCTATTTCCTGGACAAAGAAAAGTTCTTTGAAGAAAGTTGTCCTCCTAAAAGCTAAGATCAAGGAATGGGTGCAATGGACCAGTTAGAGAAAGAAAGAAGCAATTCTGCAAGAATTAAAAGGATGGAATAGATTGGAAGAGGAGAGAGATTTGACTGATGAGGAGCTATAACTAATGAGAAGCAGCAAGGCTTCATTATGGGATTGCCTAAGGTTGGAAGAGGTAGAATGGAGACAAAAGTCTAGAGCTCTTTGGCTCAAGGAAAGCGAAAAGAACACGAAGTTCTTTCATAGATGCGCTAATGCTAGAAGAGCTTCTAATTCCATCAGTTCTATTGTGGTAGATGGCAGACGGGTTATCAATACGGAGGGTATTAGAGAGGCAGTCAGGTGGCATTTCATGTCTATTTATTGTTTGTGTGCTTCTATTCCCAACAACAATGATGGTCTAAGTTTCAACTTTTGGATGGTTACATGATGTAGGAGCAAACATGTGAAGCCAAAAAAGGCCAAATCCTAATGAATCCATCCCAAAAATGTGGAAAGATATGACCAAGAGATAAGGTCCAATGTCATGTTGTGGCCCACTACTGGCCCATCAAGAGACTACAACCATAACTCATTATTTTCTAAGTTTAGATTCTTATTGCATTTTCTAAGTTAAGAGTCCTTGTTACAACTTTCTTCTTTCCTCTTGTCAAAGACTTCATAAATTAAGTTGTAAACAGAACATCACTGGGAATAAAAAGGATAGAGGCTGGAAATGAGTGTTTCCTTCACCATTAGTCTTTATGACCCTTCGTGGAGAGCGTCATCTACATTGCTTTTGTGAGATCAATGCCATGGTAGTTTATTTGATCAACACTATGACTATCTTCCAGATCTGTGCCATTACATCTAATCTACACAAAGATTGTGTGCATCAAGACATCAACACCCATTGTCATTGTCATATCATCATCTATCAGTTATTGCACATGGGTAAAGTTCCAACATACACCTGTGGTTGATTTATTAATAAAGTTAAAGTGTGTGGATATATGAAGTGGATAGTGTAAACACCCTAATTGACCCAAACCCAATTCTACTCAGAACAGCCATGTTGAACCTGACCCAACCCAAAACTTGTCACTAGAACCCTGCTCTAACCTTCCTAGACTGTGTACTGAAATGGGGCCTGATTCAAGCTTAAAAGCCATGGTTTCTAACAGCATGCAGGTTAGCCCTAGGCAGGCCCACTCCACACATCCAAATCTGCAAAGTCTTGCTCATTGGATCATTAAGTCAGCATCCAAGTCGCCCTTTATACCATCTAATGGCACGCCACACCACCTTACTACCTAGGTGCCACATCATCCGACACCATGCCATGTCGGACACATACCATACCATGCCAGTGCTCCAAAATGGACCCAAAACACCATGTGAAAGCCACATTATCATGCCAAATATCATGTCAACATCTACATCACTTCCACATCACCAATACAAGCTGTCACTAGACAAAAAATTTCACACATGGCAAGTCAAAGTCTTTGCAAGGCCAAACCTACCATGTCACCTTCCACTTCACAATCTTTGACACCTAAAACCCAATACCCAAAACCACCATTGCAATCCATTTGCAAGAACTTCAGTAAGGCCCCCACGAAAGCAAAACTACCGTCCTACTTGGGCCATTTGTTGTGAGCCATGTCACCAAACTCCTCCAACCATGAGCCATTTAATCCCTTAACCAATTACAAACAAAACCAACCTTACCAAAGCCCAGTCCAAGCCTTCCAGTCATGCATCCACTCAACATCCACATCAACCATGTCAAAGCAATCAAAACATGCTTGCGATTGCCTATTTGTGTCCCCAGTTTTCTATAAATAGGGGCAACCTCCAAGCTTTGAAAGCAATAAGTCCCTTCTTTATGTATTACCTAGAGAACTTGCAACACCAAACTTTGGAAAGGAGGAGATGAGGGCAGATATAAGAATATTTCCACAATCCTTGGCTTCCTTGACACATGAACTTCTCCTTCATAAGACTCATCGAAGGATTCTCAGGATATATTTCCAAGACCTCCATCACTCCATTCTTATACCTTTTGGATCAAGCTCTAAGCCACCACCTTCCATGGCAGTACCACCTTAAAAGTGTCCCACTCATCCAACTACACCTAAGCCCTGTCTGGTGCTTTCATTGTTGCCCTTTCATTTTACACCATCTTAGTTGTTCGTCATTTTGTATTTACATCCATGTTAAATTGAGAGCCATCTTATAAAAAAAAACTCGATGAAATAAGCACTTTTCAATTTCTTGCACATATGACCATATGCACATCAGCACATCCACATGTGCACATGTGCACGACAAAATGATCTCAGCCATGGGCTTGATCCTAGCTTATTCTTCATACTGACTAGAAAGTCTTTAAGAAAAACTTAGATCAAACAAGGTCACTAAAAGAAACTATCCATTCAGACAAGTGTTTTAGGGGTACCTAACACCTAGTGTAACCAAACTTGATGCAGAACCAGCCTGTAACTTGGCAGGAAGAAGAAAGATAGGAAAAGGCTATGCCTCAATATTCTTTATTCAATATTTTATTTGGGGTTAGGAAAGACATTTTTGGGGACACTGTGAAGAGAGCGAGCAGTGGAAATAGAGGGTATTGCGGCGGAAGAGAAGAGAAGGGGAAAGGAGAAAGGGTTTCCAGGAGAAGATGAGGGAAGAAGAAGGAAGGCTACATGTACCTGAGTTTGAGGAAGAAGACAACAAGAGGAGACAAACCCATGAGAGGCAACGACTGTGAGAACAGTAGTGAAAGCAGTGGGTTTGGGCAGCGAAAACTTTCGTCGGACCCCTTTTATTATTTTTGTTTGCAATGGGAGGGGCAGAAGATGGGAGGGGAACAACGATGGAAAAAAGAAAAAAGACAAAAAAAGGGGATTTTGGGCGAATGAGCAGATGACGGACGGTGATGGGCCATGACAGATCTGTTGTGGGTTCGGCTAGTGCAGCATGGGCAAAGCGATCTTCTTCAGCAATGCATGCATGCAAAGGAGGCGTTAGTGGAGGCAACACTGTGCAGGTGCCATGGGTTTTTAGAAACCCTTCTCTTTTCTTTTTTCCTTTTTTCTTAAACGATAAATCGAGACTATGATCGCCCCTGATAATGCAAGGACATGTCTCCAAAGAGGGTCATCTCTGTATAAAAGAGATACAAAGAACCTTGCTCTGAACCATTTGATGCGGAACCAGTCTGCAACTTGGCAGAAAGAAGAAGAAAGATAGGAAAAGGCTATGCCTTCAATATTCATCCAGCGTGTGTGCTTGAACACTACATCCATGTATATATAGGGAAAAAAAAAAACCTAAACTCTAATAAGGACACTTGCTTTCTATGGACTCCAACGAAAATAGCAACTGAGTTTCCTAATTACTCTAGGACACCAACTTAGAAAAACAAAATTATTAAAATCTACTAAAAATATAAGTGTCCACTCAGTCACTTGTCCTACATCAAAACTCCTACCCAAATCTCTTAGTTTGTGGTACCAATGGAGTCAAACAATGCTTGAAATGGCCTTCTGCTTGCATCAGTGAGCCAGACCACACCAATACCCAGGTCAATGGCAACTTCTTGATTCAAAACCTCACCCAGAGGAGCCAGACCAGGCCCACAAAGTCTCACTAATATGTGGAGCACTGTGGTTACCATCTACAGATAATTATCAAAGTTTTTTTAAACAAAATTCAATAGTCCAACTATGACTATGAGGGTAGTTGATTGATGAATCTAGTTAAGTGCTAGAATGATTCTTAAGGGGGTTTAGAATTTTATTGAGAATTCCCACAAATATGATGATTTAAGAATCCAATTTTTCTAATAAAAACTTCCATTAATCTGAATCTTGTCATGGGTTGATTTTCATCACTTCTGTTTATTGGGCCCATTTGTAGTAAAAGACTATCAATCTTTTTGCAAACAAATATCTAATTGACATTCAAATGCAACATGACATTGTACCAAAAAAAGACATTTATTTTTCCTCATGATCGAAACTCCCAGAATCCAATTACCAGCTTAAACCTTATGAATCATTTAACCATGGTTACAAAGTTAAGAACTAAAGGTTCCAAGAATGTATGACAATCATGGTAGTCAAAGGTGAGTCTTAGTTGTGCCTAGGCCTTCACCTAGGCACTAGGCCCATTTTGTGCCTCATCTCGCCTAGGCTACAAACCCAATTTTTATGAACTTTTTCTACAATAGGCCTATTTTTTAAAGTTTTTTCACTTTTTTGCACTAGTTGGTAAAAGGAAACTGCTAAGCTTAGGCCTCAAGTTATACCCTTTACTTATGTGGCAAATCATTTGAATGGTATCTCAGCTAATTTTTACAAAGTCAACCACTTGTGATTTTCATATGAGTTTGAGGGTATAAAAGGGTATAACATGAGGGTAAGTATATCATCTTCCTATAATTAACATGAAGTGTTAGTATACTTCACTAAAAATTCTAATTATTAGATAATATACTTGTGCATGTATATAACAGATACTTACATAATATCCTTGGAGATTCAGTTGCCAATATATTTTGGTGCTTTAGATGAAAAGTATCATACTTTATTAACATTGATGCAATGAGGACACAAGCTATAAATCCAAACATGAGTTTCAAAATAAGTGTGCCTAGGAAAATTATGCTAGCACTTAGACATGAACCTAACACCTCAGGCTCTAGGAACACTTGGCACGTTAGTTGCACCTTGTGCCTTATGCCTTAACTACTATGATGATGACTGTCACTAAACTAAAAGTTAATAGGTGCCCTCATTGTTAAGCCTTTCTGAAAAACCGTAGTTTCTTTCAATGTCACAGCTCTAGCTTCTTGAGAAATTAGCTTTTGGGGATGAATATTTATTCCATTTATTAATGGATAACTGCAAAATGGATAAAGAAATTTTCGATTTAGAAAAAAAAAGTTAGCAAAGGGGGACTCAAATCAACCCTTTGCCTTGACTGAATGTATCTCCTGACAGAAAAAAATCTAGCGTTTGACTGCATAAAATTTACCTATGAAAATTCATTTTCTGGAATTGGGGTTTCTGGGTTTACACCTCCACCCTCCCTTGATGACCAATTTGCTTCAATATCCAAGAAAATGGCTTAGTACGTGCATATTTTTCCAAGGTCTATGGACTGTATAACAATAAATGAAGAGAAATGTGTTTTCCCTGAATTGGGTTTCAGAAGTCAAAGAATGCTTCCTACCCAAATTTTCCCAAATTTGGTTTTCATAAATACTAAATTGTCTGCACACAAGCATCCCTTCCTTCGGAGAGTGAACTACAAAATTCTTCAAATTTAGCTCTTAATTAAATCCTAACAAAAATCATTTTGATTATCTTAAAAATGGGATGGAGGAAACCCACTAACTAAACTTGGTTAAACATAAAAGCACAACAAGAGGAGAATAGGGGGTTTACTCCTCTGGCTCTTGTTCTCTAGTAATGAACTTCTTCTTCTCTGCACGTTTCATATCCCCATTGCCTCCACCTACAAAAGTCACAAATATAAACCCTTACGAAATCTATATCTCCATTCTCCCATATGATTTCAAATCTTAAATGATCAATAATCATGTGAAAGCATTTTCCTCAATTTACAACCTTACCCAAATTCGCATGGATTCTAAAGTGATGGACTCTCTTGGGCAGCTGAAAAGAGGATTGAGAGGGAGAAAATGGGTGATGGGTGACAGCAGCAATGGTGGGAGAGGAGAGAATCACCTTAGCCATTTTTTGAGGCAGAAGCTGGCTTGTTTCACATTATCTATAATCATGGATAGACATGCCTCGTGTGGACATGGACAAGGATCCGAAAATATTATGTGATTCTGGAGTGCCGAGGACAGGAAAAGAATCCTCAGGTCCTCTTGAACCTCCAAGCTCCCACCTGTCTAGTTGAAAATGATAACAAAAGTTCTCAATCTCCGGGAGTTTTCTTCCAGCATACGCGGTATTGAAATTATTATTTTACCCTCATTTTTTTTTTTAAATGAAGTTCCTATAAATCGTTCGTCCTAACGATAATTAATCACTACTGGGGAGAGGGATTCTCAATCGAGATCATTTTACGACCGAGTTTTATAAATAAGGTATTAAAATTCATCTATTCTGAATTTAAGAACTTTGAGACTGTTTTTAAGTGAAAAGGGTATAGTTTTTTACTTCAAAATCGTATCTAAAGAATTAAAAAAAAAATGACATTACCTCTTAATTCTTTAGGTACGATTTTTGAAACTCAAAACTATACTCTTTTCACTTAAAGTCAGTCTCGGATTTTATAAAATTCAAAGTGATGAATTTTAATACATTGTTTGTAGAAATGGGTTGAGAAACCGACTATTTGAAAACCCAAGCCAAACGCGTAAAGATTACAATTAGCAGGGAGACAGTTTCTCAAACTATTTCTACAAACAAAGGATCAAAATTCATCTACTCTGAATTGTATGAACTTTGAGACTGATTTTAAGTGAAAAAGGTATAGTTTTGAGCTTAAAAAATCATATCCAAAGAATTAAGAGGGAATGCCATTTTTCCTTAATTCTTTGGATACGATTTTGAAGTACAAAACTATATCATTTTTACTTAAAATTAATCCCAAAGTTCTTAAAATTCAGAATAGATGAATTTTGATACCTTGTTTGTAAAAATAGGTCGAGAAACGATTTCGTTTGAAAATCTCTCTCCACATTAGTGTTTAATGATCGTTCGGACCATCCTTAGGATCGTACAAACTATCTTTGGGTATTAATAAAGGTTAGGATGTTGTGGAGGAACTTAGTTTTTTAAAAAAATAGAGGCAAAATAGTAATTTTGCATGAGATTTTGAAATCCCATGTCTCTGCTAAAAGAAAACTCTCGTGTCTAAATGCCCAACCCATTCTTATTTTTCGTTTCATTTTTTAAATTACATTATTACAAATTTATTTTTTTAACATTATACTCCCTCTTTCCTATAATACTTGTCCTATATGTATTTCGAAATCATTCATTGCTTCATAATTAGGAAAACATTATTAAACAGTAACTACACAAAACATCATCTAGACCTCTCTTTTTTTATGAGATTTGTATTGACTCGTAGAATCTTTTGGCGCGCATCGATCCTTAAAAATAAAAAAATTTGAAATAGGAAAAGTATTTTGAGACAGAGAGAATATATAAGAAAATAAGAAATAGAAATAATAATTAGAAATTAAAAAAAATAATTAATATATTATATTAAAATCATAGAATTAGAGAATAAATTCCTAGTAAAGAAGAAGAAAAAATAAGTACTATGTGTCTCATTGAATTATAACATATTTTTTGTCTGTTACATCTATTTCAAAAAAATCAAAATAAATTGAAAACGATAGATTAAGATAAAAAAATTGCAGAAAAAGTATTTTTTTTAGATAATACTATAGAGAGTGACCATTTTGTACTGAAAGTGATATTAACCCAAAATCTATTGCATCTCAAATAGGTTATTGACCGTCAAGTCAACCTTCACGAGTTCTGTCAAATTTATGATTAAATAAAATGTTTTAATGTCTTTAGTTGAAGGAAAAGAAGTTTAAAACTATGCTAAATTACTTCATGCTTCCTGCGCTTAAAACACAAGCTTGTCATAAAAAATTAAATACAAAGTATAATTAGTTAAATAAAACAATTAATTTTGTAATCATAGTTAATAAAATAAAAGTATGTATACGATTCACACTACTTTTACCATTTGATTGTTTTTGAGCCATATTGATCATCTCATGTTTGCAAATTCTTCAAAATATTTGAATTACGTAAAATTTGAAGACATAAATATAACTAATTTTTTTACCAAAGTTAATTGATTCAAATTATGACAATGGAATTCATGTTTAAGCCCATGTGTTGTGTGTTTGGTCGTTAATTGAATGATGCTTTAGCTCTTTGATAATTTAATAAGGGAAAAAATTATTAACTAAACGACATTTAATTATAATATATTATGTTGATGACAATGATGATGATGATACACGGCCGACAAGAGAAAAGATTTCAAAAGCTTTCAAATCAAGTTTAGGTAGGCCTAAACTAAATTTAGACAGGTTAAAGCTATCTTTAATAAACATATTTCTCATATAAGTATCTTAATAGAATTATGCCCCCCTAAACCCATCGAGGGAGCACCCCACACTCATATAGGATGCCTCCAATTTATGTCGCTAAAATTCAAAGTAGCAACCTCTCGATTCTTGAGGCTAGAAGTAACCCGTTGAATTACATAACGATACATTATTTCTGATATATCTCTTTGAATTTTTGTAATAGGGGTTCCACTAATATCTTATGCTCTAATTTAATATTTATTCATCATATTCTTGATCACATACCAAAACATTGGAAAATTTTGTCATAACTCTTAAAAATTAAAATTATATTTTTATTTCTTGTTATGTATGCTCTTGAGATTCCACTTAGGTCAAGTCGGCACATGGCCTAAAGTGGATCCAACCCATTTAGATGCATTGAGGCTTCTCCTTAGAAATGGAACATAATTAATTGTCTCAATTTTAATATATTGCACATGTGAGATATAATTATTTTATAATTTTTAGTACTGAGTTTCACCTATTACATATGTTTCAATTTAACATTTTTCCAATCAATATTCATATTTAAATTATAATTAATTGAACACGGAACATTAACTTAAAGGAAAAAAAAAAATCATAATTGGATGAAGGTGAGATTGGTCTCACCCAGAGGTCGAAAATTTAGATTCGGCTGATATATCGGTAGTAAAATCTCTCTCTTATTTTATTTATTTATTTTTAATTAAAATTATCAATATTATTGTATCGATATTAAAACTCCTGTTCTCACCAAAATCTTATATAATTTCCTATATGTTTCACCTCGACTCATAATGTGAAAATGTGAAACAATCAAAATGTACTCCTTTATGCACCATTTATAGTGATGGTTCGTATCAGTATCTTACACTCTAATTTGGCACATATTTAATTAGTATCCAATGTGGAATTCAAATTAATCTCAAGATATTCAATATTAACAATTAATTTAAGGACCACAATATAAAAGGATTAGATTCATTAAATCAAGAAGAGAATTTGAATTATTCAATTGATTATTAATTGTAAGTGAAGCATTTGCACAATTTAATATTTTTACTATTATGAATATGGGTAAATTTGAAAAACAATGTGATAATTCTCTCCATTTCCACTCATTAGAGAAACTTAGAGATAACGGTCATTTTATAAGTCCTAAAATCAATACATTTAAAAATATAAAATAGAAAAAAAATATGTATTCATTCTATATTTTTAATTTTTTTCTATTTTTAATTTTTCTAATTTTTTTTATTATGTAATTTTAGAGCATTGATCCGAAATTAGACTCGATGCCCCTAATCATTTCTCTGGTTGAATGAGTGGGACTTGAAACTCCATTAGACTAAGAAAATTTTCTTAATACCCCTACTCATTTTCTCGTTTCTGTTGTTTCCTGCCGACACCATTTGCTCATTTGCAGAATAGGCATCCCCACTCATTGGAATCTCTTTCTAGAGAATTCCGAGCAGTATGCCTTGGACGAGAGTAAGACAGGAAAAGAGTATCTTCCATGCCCTCTTATGCAATTTCTCTATGTACCCTACCTCCTTCCCTCTTCCACAATTACATGTACACTCCCTCTTAAGTCAGTTACAGCTACAAGGAATCATCAATTTACATGGAAAAAGTAGGAAAAAAAAAAAAAACTAACAAGAACCGCTCATAACTGCCACTTTTCGTCAGTCGGTCTACCAATCAGTCGACTGAAACATTTAGAAAATTTTCTCTGTCGTTCATACAGCCTTCAGTCGATGGTCCAATCAACTAATAAGTCGACTAAACCTATAAATGACTTGTCTGTTTTTACAGACCGTCATCAGTCCTCTGTTCAGTCGACTGAATGGTTTTCCAATTGTTTTTTTCTGCAGTCTTCAGCACTGTATGCGTGAAGATTCTCCTGGATGCTTGAAGATCCTCTGGATCACGACTCCTCCTTTTTAGAGGACTTAGATCAAGTATGAAATAATAAATTCTCAAGGTAGTGGACTCACTTGCACGTAGATAGAATGCTGTAAATTATCGTTTTGTTCCTCTGCAATCCTTCGAACCACAACATCATTTGAAAGATTAAAAAGATCATTCGAATGATGCTACAGTAAAATCGATTTAAAATATTTTGATACTTTCAAATATATTTTTCACGTAGCAAAGAGATACCCTTATTTATAAAACACTGTATTTTAAGCATTTGGGAGTGTAAGACCTTAAATTCTTAAAGTATTTTTATCATATTATCGTAATTAGTCCAGATATTTAATTTGAGAAATTTTGAAAATACACAGTGCTTAAAATATAACTGTCTATGTTGTCAATATCTCTTTTAAAATTTTAAAGTTAATTTTTAAGCACTATGTATTTCCAAAATTTCTCAAATTGAATATCCGGACTAATTACGATAATCTGATAAAAATACTTTAAGATTTCAAGGTCTCTTGACACTCCCAAATGTATTCTCTATAAAGCCAAGGGATACCCTTATTTGTAAAACACTGTGTTTTAAGTATTTAGGAGTGTCAAAAGACTTTGAATTCTTAAAGTATTTTTATCAGGCTATCGGAATTACTCCGGATATTTAATTTGAGAAATTTTGAAAATACACAGTACTTAAAAAATAACTTTAAAATTTAAAAGAAAAAAGATTTTATGTTTAAATTTTTTAAATCGATTTTAATGTATCATCATTCGAACGATCTTTGTAATCCTTCGAATGTTGCTATTGTTACGAAATTGGTACTAAATTATCGTTAGAAGGTTTTTTTTGTAGAGGTGCAAAACAGTAATTTACACCTAAAATTTGAAAAGAGGCGTTCTCGGGCAGAAAAAGGATTTTTTTGTGGAGGTACAAAATAGTAATTTACACCTAAAATTTGAAAAGAGGCGTTCTCGGGCAGAAAAAAGGATGTCGATATTTAGAGCAAAATGGTAAATTAGATTCGCATCATCCTCTTTAGGAAATTGCAGATTTTTCTAAGGGCAAAACAGAGATCCTCACAATTTCAAAAATGCCCTGAGAATTCAACGTTAGAATCATTCATTTTAGATGGTCATATAACAACGTTAGAATCATTAAATAAGAAATTTTCTCATACATCGCTTTATCCAATATATCCAATGTGTTAGGTGTAAGATGGTGATGACTGATGACCTCCTCAAGGAAATATAGTATAGGAAGAATTTTAGGCTTTATGATTTTCTAAAGTTGTTTCCTTTTAACTCTTTAGTCAATTTTTAAGTACTTTATGAGAAAAGAGGAATAATATGTGGTTTCATCAATATTAATAATAAGTGTTCATCTTCTAAATCGATTTTTTCACACAAATATTCCTTTCACTTGTTGAAACTAAGGGTGGCAATTTTTTACATCAACTCAAGAATCCATCCGATCTGACATTGAAAAAATGAAGTTTGGGTGGTTATGCATTTCTTGAAAAAATTCGAGCCGAATTGAGTGGAGACTAGAGGGGTTCTAAACCCTAAGTTGAATTGAGTTGAATTAAAATTAATATTTAAATAAATTTGTTTATTTTGTATCTTGTACTCCACCAAGTTAAAAAATCTTATCATATTCCATCAATTTTCTATATCCAAATGCAATGTTTTAAAATTTCACTGGTCTAGTGAAGCGTCTAAATAGAAAATTGAATTAAATAAAGTTCATCTGCAGTTAGATATGTGTAATTAATATAAATATTATTAAATTATTAATTAAAGTTTAATTGGTGAGTTGAAATAAAAAAAATTTAAAAATATTTATATGTAGAAGTCATATGTCATCATGGCTTGGAAGATTTGGCATGAGGGATATAATAGCGAGTAGCGACCCTAAATGGGATGCTACAGCCTTTGTGAAATGTATGACTAACATGTGTTATGCTCCAACGTACAAAGAATACTTTGGTGCAATGGAAGGAGCAACTTAAAAAAGAGGCTTAAATGTGGCAGTTCAAAGATCAAATCTGATGTATCAACGAAGAAAGTTAGTTAAATTTCGGCGTCGAAAAGTTTGGTAGAGGAGGATGGTATAAGAAAGAGGTTAACCACCACCCCAAACAATTTTGTAACTCATGTACATAGAGGCAAAATGTAGATAAAAGAGTTCTAGAATTTTCTAGAATGATTTGGAATTTCCTAGGGTGGAATCAAAAGCCTTGTAGAATGTGTTTAGAGGATTCTTGGAGTTAATAGTGTAAATGCTAGAGTTTCCTTGAGATTTGATGATCGATATGTGTAAGGATCTTAGCCATTCATTTCCCTAACCTTAATAAATAAATAAAAGAGAGGTCCTCATTTGCTAACCATGTTGGGGATTAGGGATTAATCAAATGCAAATACAATCACACAAATCACATGACACAAGATTTACGTGGTTCGGCTAGAATGTCTACGTCTAAGGAGCGAGATCAAATCTACTATGTAGATAAACAAGTACAAGGGATTACAAGGTCTCTCCCTCTCAGGTCTCTCTGTCTCTCACTCTCTCTCTAATCCCTCTCTATATGTCTTACACAAGAAGAAGACAATAAGATAGAAGAAGAGGAACTTAAACAAGGGCTCAAGTCACCCTACTGGGCCTAAGCCCACTAGGCCCATAGGTGGGGCTGGCCCACAACAATCTCCCCCTCCAGCCCCAGGAGGAGGAGAACACACTGATATGGATGTCATCTTCTGTAGAGGCCAGATGCCCCTACGCAGAACTCAAACTTGTTCTTTGGAAGAACTTTGGTGAATGCGTCTGCTGGATTGTGCTCTGTATGAATCTTCTTTACACTGATCTATTTCTCTTCAATAGCTGCTCTCAACCAATGATATCTCAAATCAATGTGCTTGGTTCTTGAGTGATACATGGCATTCTTACTCAAGTCGATGGCGCTCTGACTGTCACAATACACTGTGTAGTCCTCCTGTTTGATGCATATTTCTCGAAGAAATCCCTTTTGCCAAACCATCTCTTTCCCAACTTCGGTAGCAGTAATGTACTCTGCCTCTGCCGTATAAAGTGCTACACACTTCTGTAACTTGGATTGCCAACTAGCGGCTCCTCCAGCAAATGTGAAAAGATAACCAGAAGTGGACTTGCGACCATCAAGATCACCAGCCATATCTGCATCTGTATAGCCGGTAATCAAAGGGTCTCCACCAAACATGATGCCCATACTCGATGTACCTCGCAAGTATCTGAAGATCTATCTCACTGCTTCCCAATGATCATGTCCTGGGTTTGACATAAATCTGCTCACCAATCCAACTGCATGTGATATATCAGGTCTCGTGCAAACCATCGCGTACATGAGACTACAAACTGCTGATTGGTACGGAATCTGACTCATCTTATCTTTCTCTGTCTCTGATGAAAGACAACATTCCTTACTCAGCTTGAAATGAGCGGCGAGAGGAGTGCTAACAGAGTTGCAATCCCTCATGCTGAATCGCTCCAAGACCTTCTCAATATATTTCTCTTGAGACAAGAAAATCTTCTTTTTCTTTCTATCTCTGTCAATTTCATACCCAAAATCTATCTAGCAGGGCCACGATCTTTCATGTCAAACGCTTTTGACAGGTCTGCCTTCAACATCTTGATCAATTCGGCACTCTTTCCAAATATCCGCATGTCGTCCACATATAATAACAGGATGATGAACTGATCACCCTTGAACTCCTGATAATACACACATGAGTCACTTGAACTATGTTTGTATCCATTTCCTGTCATGAAAGAGTGAAACTTCTTATACCATTGCCGCGGTGCCTGTTTCAATCCGTACAAGCTCTTCTGGAGTCGGCAAACAAGGTTCTCCTTGCCCTTCAACTCAAACCCCTCGGGTTGTTTCATGTGGATCTCTTCGTCTAGGTCACCGTGAAGAAATACGGTCTTCACGTCCATCTGTTCAATCTCAAGATTTAAACTCACTGCTAAGCCCAACATAACTCGTATGGAGCTCATCTTCACCACTGGTAAGAATATCTCGTCGAAGTCCACTCCCTTCTTCTGTCCAAAGCCCTTCACCACTAAGCGGGCTTTATACTT
This sequence comes from Chimonanthus salicifolius, assembly GCA_013350335.1. NCBI lineage: Eukaryota > Viridiplantae > Streptophyta > Magnoliopsida > Laurales > Calycanthaceae > Chimonanthus > Chimonanthus salicifolius. Next base: position 58,145,963 of record CM023535.1, on the reverse strand, counting down.
CAGAACTTTGTCTCCATCCTTTTTCATCCGAAAGACCCATTTATTCTTTAGGGCCTTCCTACCAACTGGTAAATCAACCAACTCATATGTGTTGTTCTTCTTAAGAGACATCATCTCTTCTACCATAGCTTTCCCCTAGTGAATTTTGTTTTTGTCGCCTATAGCCTCTGAGTAACTCTCAGGCTCCCCCTCACTCGTCATCAACACATAATCGGAACTCGGGTATCTCCTGGATGGGTTGTGCTCTTTAACAGATCTCCTCGGAGGTTTAACATCCTCCGATGCAGAAGTACTTGTGGGGTGCTCCCCCTCACTCAACTGTCTATCTCTGTCCTGATCATCCTCCACTGTGTCATCAACTGTATCATGTACCGGCTCATTAACTTTCTCATCTATAGACGTATCTGCTGACCCACCGACACTGTCACTGTGACTGCTAGAAGGAACATCTGACTCACTGTCGCCAAACTGACTGACTGGCGGTGCAGGTGAAGGAGAAGGTGTTGTTGTTGACTGAGGTATGTCTGGAGTGGAAATGGGACCTTGATCTAGTCACTGGAGTATGTGGGTTTATTGTTCTCATTGAAGAACTCATCTTCACGGAATACCACGTCTCGACTCCTGAACATTTTCTGCTGAGCTGGATCCCACAATCTGTATGAACTCTGGATCACCATAACCAATAAATGCACACAATGTCGACTTTACATCCAATTTCTTCCTCGACATATCAGGGATGTGTGCATAGCAAACGCAGCCAAAAACTCTGAGATGTTTGTAGGAAACTTTTTTCTTATCCACAAACATTCTGCCACTTCACCATTTAGGGGAGCTGATGGTGAGCGGTTGATGAGGTATACTGCTGTACTCGCTGCTTCACTCCAAAATCTCTTGGGTAGATTTGCGTTGTGAACTATGCAACGCATTCTCTCAACAATGGTGCGGTTGTAACGCTCGGCTACACCGTTATGCTGGGGAGTCCCTGGCACTGTCAACTCATGTCGAATGTCGTTCTTCTTGCAGAATTCTTTAAACTCTCCCGAAGTGTACTCTCCACCATTATCGGTCCTCAGACATTTCAGTTTTCTACCCGTCTCTCTCTCCACAGAGGCAACAAACTCACGAAAGAATGAGAAAGTCTGATCTTTGGATCTCATGAAGTAAATCTAGTACTTTCTCGTAGAATCATCGATGAAGGTAACAAAGTACTTGTTCTTGCCCAATGACTCCACCTCTATCGGTCCACAAATGTCTGAGTATACTAGGTCTAACTTCCTGGCCTTTATGTGGCCCTTTAAATTGAAAGAAGCACTTGTCTGCTTGCCCATGATGCAATGCTCACAACTGTCTAGCCGGGTGCACTCAATCCGTGGAATAAGGGTTTTCCTCTGAAGAATCTGTAGCCCTCTCTCACTCAGATGTGCAAGTCTCCGGTGCCATAGAGAGAAAGCAGTCTCTCTCTGCATTGCGTGGATCTGGCCGGTGCAAACTGTGCCGGTCAAACATACAGGTGATCTCTGATCACCCCTCGTGCTATGGTAAGCGACCCCTTGCTGATCTTACATCGGTCTCCGCCAAATGTACTGATGTATCCCTCTGTACCGAGTACCCTCGCAGAAATGAGGTTCAATCTGATGTCTGGCACATGTCTCACATCCTTTAAATTAATCTCACAGCCATGACTAGTCTTCATAGTAATGTTCCCAACTCCAGTGATAGGGGAACATGCAGAGTTGCCCATCCGAACTGTTCCAAAATCTTCAGATGTATATGTGGAGAAGAAGCTCCTGTGAGGCGTATAATGATAAGTGGCACCAGTGTCAATGACCCACTCAGATGAGGAGGGGGTAATGGACAGACTCTCCCCCTCACTGGTGGTCACTATGACAAGAGTACGATGCTCCTGAGATGTTGCAGCCGTGGTGTCTGAAGATTCTGACTTTCGTGCCTGATATTGCATAGTTTGATTATTTTCTCTCTTCCACACCCTGCACTGATTCTTAAAGTACCCTGCTCTGCCACAATGAAAACACTTTCTATTGTCTCTGCCTCTGCTCTGAGATCTGTTACCTCCACCGGGTCTGCTCTTGTTTCTATCGATCTACAAATGGGTTCTGTAACTGGGTTTCAGATCTGTTTCGGATCTCTTTTCCTTTTCCGGCGCCGTGTCTGCGATGGTCTGGTGCCTCTCAGATGTTCGTGAATCTGTTGCTACACTTCCACTGAGAAAACCCCCTTTTCCACCGACGCCTTCTTGCTAACCCCCTTCAGCCAACCTACTCTTAGCAGATCGGTGTATTTTTTTTTTCTCTTTTTTCTCAATCGATGTAACGACCGACTGGAACAATATCTCTTCAGCCGAAGCGCCTGGTTTTCCGTCCTATGTTTTCCGACGGTCTGTGTGATTTTACCGACTCCGATTCGACAGAACCTTGTCTGAATCCGATAACCTTCGGCTCTGATACCACTTGTTGGGGATTAGGGATTAATCAAATGCAAACACAATCACACAAATCACATGACACAAGATTTACGTGATTCGGCTAGAATGCCTACGTCCACGGAGCGAGATCAAATCTACTATGTAGATAAACAAGTATAAGGGATTACAAGGTCTCTCCCTCTCAGGTCTCCCTGTCTCTCACTCTTTCTCTAATCCCTCTCTATGTGTCTTACACAAGAAGAAGACAATAAGATAGAAGAAGAGGAACTTAAACAAGGGCTCAAGTCACCCTACTGGGACTAAGCCCAGTAGGCCCATAGGTGGGGCTGGCCCACAATAAACCATCTTCAAAAGTTTACATTCTCAAGAGTAACAGAAGTGACCTTTTACTTTTTTAGGGGTTGCTTTGACGTATTACTCGGAGTTATCTTTTAACATGGATTACTCTTAAACATGGGTTACCTTTATGAAAATGTTACCCTTATTTTATTTGATAATTATAGAGATAAAGTTAAAACTTATCCTGAGAGAAAAAAATCTTATTTGATAATTGTAAACAGGGGTAATTTGATATATTAATAATTTCAGGAGAATTAATATTTTTTATTAAATCTATATAATATAAAAATTAAATTTTATGAAACATAATTATTAAATAATATTCATCAATTAAAAATTATTTTAAAATATTTTTGCTTCATAGGTGTAAAGAGGAATAAGTGTTTCCTGAAAACCCCAATGCTCCAAAAGATTTTTAAAAAGAGAAGAAAAGAGATAAAAATTTGAATTTTTACCATCACTCCTTCGTTACGAAACAAGTTACCCTCTAACGAAGCATTTGACCTTAGCATCAAGAGTCCAAGACTAAAGCTAACTGGCGATTGTAGGCATTGTTTGAGTGTCGCATGGGCGATTTTGTAAATGAAACTCTAAGTTTATAACACCAAGCTTCCTTCATCACACATGTGAGTAGAATCTCACATCATTCAATGATTTTAATCTATATTTTTAGATTTAAAAAAATTTGATTCACATAATGCATCAATTTCTCATAGTTTATCTTATAAAATTACATTACTTAGACAAGAGAATTTCTCCAAAATCTTTCTTATCTATAATTTTTTTTTATACACAATAAATTAATTCTTATAATCTTTTAAAACTATGATACTTGAATAATACAAGCTTTGCACGATCCTTCTTATTTGTATAATTTTCTACACACCTAATCTACTCATACAAAGCCCAATCTATAATGTACAATCAATCTTCTAAAAAGCAATACTTTAATCTCCTTTTAAAGTTATAATTGTTGAACTTTGTTAAAAGTAAATTAAAAAAGTAACTACGTTAGAAGCTGGAATCTCATAAAAGTCATGACAAGCTTTTAAGGTAGGCGGAAAGCCCCTTAATGCCTTATGATACAACTCAAGTGCGATTATTTAAATTATTTATTTACATTTTAAATTTAAATTTAATCTTATTAGATTTTCATACATCCTCATCTTCAAATTCAATATAATGAATAAAGATCATAATAATCTTTTAGTTATTTATTATATCAATATAAAGTTGAATTGGACAAATTATTTTTATAGACCGATACTTATTCAACAAATAAGACTTGATTCACAATCTTTTGTTTACGAAGAGTCTTTACTAATTGTGTCATATGTTTTTGTTGAGTGATGAATAAAAATATTTATCTAACAATATTATTTTAATTTAAAAAGAAATTACAATTATTTAATAAAATTACACTAATAAACTATTTAATATTAACTCATTAGGGTTAGTCTTGCCGTCAACAACCTGTCTAAGTTATTGAAAGTCTTGACTTCAAGTCACTTTCAATACAAAATGACCACTCTCAGTAATGTTATCCGTTGTGTAGATATATACCAAGAATTAGTAAAGTACTCTAAAAGATCAGAACACTTTAGTCTTTAAAAAATAAAAACTATTTAAGATGTGACTTCACTCTTTAAAGAATCTCGCCGAAACACCTAAGAGCAGATTTAGTAATAAATACTCAAACATACATTATAAAGGGGTATAATTGAATGAGATAAATAAAAGATATTATGAATAATGTAATTAATAAAAACCTTTAAATTTAAAAAAAATGTAAAATGGATCACGACAAGTTAATAATTTATATATTTAAAAATATAAAATCATAAAATTAAAATAATTAGGTGATTTTTAATCCACAAGTTAAGATCATTATTATTATTTATATATTTCATCATGAAAATGCAACCCCACTTCCTTCTTTAAAAACAGAGAAAAGTTGAGTAAAAGGCGCCCAACAAATTAATAATGAGACCTGCCAAATTGTGCGTTCATATTACCGGACTGTGGGTCCCACTATGAAGTCCGTAAGATAGCACTTCCCAGCCTTGCCGCTGGTTTGGTGTGATCGGAGTTTGTAAGAAAGTGAGGAGTGGTCGCTCGGATGTTATTATATGTATTAAATATAAAGTTTATTAAATAGTATGAAAAATAATTTCTAAAAATAATCTTGTTTATAGATTTTAATTAAATTATATTTTTAAAATTCTAAACATCTTATTATTCCAAATTATTTTTAATATTTAATAATATATTTAATTAAAATAATTTCTATATTTGAAATATCCTCATCAGCATCTTTGACCTAAGTAATGTTTCGGGTTTACATCTAACTGTGATTGTAACCAAGCATCTGCCCCCTTACTCACATGCCTTCGCAAAGAAGAATCCACACGTAATGTGTTCTCAATGAAACGTGTCATCATCCTAATGCATGTCCGTACATCACCGACGACGCTTCCATCATCATTTTGATATAATAAGTCTTACTTCCACAACACTTTACACAAAACCCATATTTAATTTCTACACTGTATAAAAGTATAAACCTCTCAAGTCGCCCCTTCATTCCCCTGCTTCTTTCTCTATTTCTATCATCTCCCTGCAATTCAAATCCTTCACATCCACTCAACCATGGCAGCTAAGGTGAGCCATCATGCCCTTTTCCCTCTTCTCCCTTCACCCAAATCATAAAAGAAAACCATTTCTTGATTTGCTCTTTTCATTGTTTTTCTGTAATTTAAGATCTAAATCCTTATCTTTGGGGTTCTGGGCATTTGGATTCTGGACTTTCTGCTTTAATTCTCAACCCTTTTGGTCTTTTGAAATTCTTTTAACATGGGTTCTACTCTTTGAGGTTCCTTCTTGATTTTGGGTAATGATTAGCGTCCTATCTTCCTCTTATTGTTGGTATTTGTTGTTGTTATTATTGGTAGAACTCTTTTTTTCTTTTTCTCATGTCTTCTTCTTCTTCTTCTTCTTCTTCTTCTTCTCAATGCTAAATCCTTTTCCGTTTTTATTTATTCATAATGAGATATTTATTCTTAAAAACAATTGATTTATGTCTTTCTTTGTTGGTCATAAAAAAATTGGATCAATTCTACAAATTGGGTTCCCTCTTTCTCTGTCAATTCTACAAATTGGGTCCCTCTCTCTCTGAGTCTCTGTCAATTCTACAAATTGGGTTCCCTCTCTCTCTCATTTCTTTCTCCCTCTTTTTCATTGTTACAGATATCGACCCTCGTGTTGACTGTTGATCTCAGCTGCCCAAAATGCTACAAGAAGATTAAAAAGGTCCTCAGCAAGTTTTGTGGTGAGGCTTCTTCCCCTCCCCTCTGCAAATTCTATTCTTTCAACGAAGGAAAATGACATTCATATTCCATTGCTTGTGATGCATAAACTCTTTTCTACCTGTTGCATTAGAATACTGTACAAAATTTACACTATTCAATCACTGATGCTAGCAGATGAAGGGAGCTTGTGTTGAAAATCAATGACTCTAATTTCTTATTCGGATGCCTGGAATTTAGATTTTTTTTAATAAATTTGGGAATTCAAATGAATTTGTCTTTTGGATGGACATTCTTAAAATCAATATTTTCATGGTTTCTTAAAAGGGATATCAGCGAATTCTAATTCTAATTTTCTTGAATTTGGATTCTCTGATTGAATAATTGAAGAAACCAATTTAGGATGAGTTCGGATCATACCGGGGCAGCCAGCAGAGTCTTTCTGTCAAATGCAAAATGCTCAAGTGTCATCAAAATATTAAATGTACCATGAATTCTTCATTTGTTTCAAGTTTCTGCTGACTGCTAGGATGATTGGGACTCTGAGAAGATTAAGTAAAGGGGAAATTTCAGAAAACCGGGTTACTGATTCTTAATTTTCATTTGAGAACGAGAGAAATCCAAAGCCAGAGTTTCGACGAGAAGAACAACAAGGTGATCATATCCGGTCCTTTTGACCCGGAGAAGCTCAAGAAGAAGATCTGCTGCAAGGCCTGCAAGTACATCAAAGCCATCGAAATCAAGAAACCCGATATTCCCAAGCCTCCTCCCCCTGCCCCAAAGCCCGACCCACCGAAACCGGCCCCCGAACCACCGAAACCAGCCCCGGAACCACCGAAACCGGCCCCCGAACCACCGAAACCAGCCCCGGAACCACCGAAACCGGCTCCCGAACCACCGAAGCCGGCCCCACCTCCACCAAAGCCAGCCTCACCGCCACCCCAACCGGCACCACCTCCACCTCCTGTTCATGGGGTACCGCTCGGACCCTACGGTCCGTACGGACCGTACTGGATTTGTGGACCAAGAGTTTGTTGCGGAGAGTGTTACGAAGGACGTGAAGATGGGATATGCAGGCGTCGAGGTGGCGGACCAAGAGTTTGTTGCAGCGAGTGTTACGAAGGACGTGAAGATGGGATATGCAGGCGTCGAGGGTACGAGAGTGGCGGACCAAGAGTTTGTTGCAGTGAGTGTTACGAAGGACGTGAAGATGGGATATGCAGGCGTCGAGGGTATGAGAGTGGCTGCCACTTCTTCAGCGAAGAGGACCCATCATCTTGCATTATTATGTAATCAAATTAGTCTCAGGCTTTTCTTTTATTTTTATTTTCTTTTTCTTTTTTTTTTTTTTTTTTTTTTAATGATGGAGCAGTTAACTTGGGCAGAATCCTACTAAATTCATCCTTCATTCAGATGACGTCCCACATCTCAATAGGGAGCGGAACTCGCACCATCTTAAGTCCTAAGACGAAATGTTAGCTATCCTTTGTGGGTATTTTCTTTTTTTATTCTGTGATGATGATAGTGATTTGCTCTTACATTGGGGGCAATGACATATCATTACATGTGTATGTAGAATTTAATAAATTCAGATGCATCCATGGTGATTTTTATTTTTACTAATAGTCATTACTGTGAGACTAGAGCAGATTCACGTCCAAATCAATCCGCCTTCATCTCTCTTTTTTTTCTTTTTTCTTTTAAGAAAAAAGTGGTTCCTAATTTTCTCCTCTCAGCTGTGAGTGATATACATTTGAATTTGCTTATGCTTTTAATTTTATTTTATAGATTTGTAAATATCTCAAAGATTACGTCTCAGAGATTAGACAGACAAAGATTATGTATCAAAGATTAGACAGACGTTGAACATATTTATAAAAAATAAAAGAAAAATATATCATTTAAATTTAAATTTTTAGTTTAACATCCGTCAAAACGAGTACACTTATTTGTCACTGAATTCAGTCTCAAAGAATTAGGCAAGTGTCTGTAGAAATATTTTTTTTAAAAAAAAAACTAAGAGAGAAAACTACATTAGGATGATTTTGTATTATATATAGTCTATTTTAACACACTTCTTAAATAAGAAAGTTTTAGATGTCGCACGTATGAAAGAAAATAATATAATTTCTTACTCTGTTAAGGGAAGAGAAGAATTTAAAAGCAAAGATTTGTGTTTTATAAAGATGGCAATGATGAACTTGATGTATTATTAATTCAATATGAATTTGAGATATTAATTTATTGCAAATTGGCATCAATAAGTTAAAGATTAAAATTTGTTGGATTTGATAATAAAGTTGATATGATAGTACGGTACTGTTGAATTTTTTAGTAAAAATTTTAAATTGACATTATTTATAAATTTAGTCTGTAATATATCTTTTTTTTTTAAGAATTGACTTTTAATATTGGTATTTTTAATAATAAGTGATATTAAATTTGTCTTGATGAAAAAATATATTATTATTCCGTCAATATTATCATGTTTTAAAACGGTGGGTTTAAGTTTAAAAACAGGTATATCTGACTATGGAATGGAATGGAAAAGTCCTCACTCCACCTATCATGCTATTCCAACTGGAAAGTTTTCCTTTACTTTCTCTAAATGTAGGATATTAAGATGCGTACTGCCTATTGGATTTTAACTCGACTCACATGACTCGACTTGAGAAATCAATGAGTTTGGATTATTTATTTATATATTTTGGGTCGGATTGGGTTGAAAAAAATAAAAACACATATAAAATTTGGGTTGGATTGAGTTGAGAAATTTAAAATCAACCCGATTGACCCAACGTAATCCGACTCGGCCAATGTGCACCAAGTTATAAAACACCACTTGGATTGACTCTGGTCAAGTTGGGTTGAGTAACTCGGGTCAACAATTTCGGTCGGATTGAGTCAGGTTCAATTAATTTTGACATGAGTTGAATTGGGTTTACTAAAATCCAAATAATGCACTTAGAAGCTGATTTTTGCCCATTGATATATTCTTTATCCAAAAAATTCTTAGTTTGAAATTATATTATTTTCATTTTGACATTTATTTAATTTCATGAATTGTCTCTATATTTAATTAGAATTGAATCACTCGTAAATTAAAATTCATTCAAAATTTGTTTATTTTAATAAATATTTTTAAAATTTAAAATTTATATCTTTTAAAATCAGTAAATTAATTTTTATGAGATAATCATTTTGTAAATTAATTTTAAATTTACTCATCATATCACAACAATCAAGTCATCCTCTAATTTTTGCAACTTTTAGAACATAAAATATCTGCAACTGAGGTGTTGGAGATCATGTGTAATAATCAATGTTCTACCATTTAACTTTGTGGGGTTAATATGTTCAGAAATTAAGAGTTTTAAATTAAAATCTTATTTTATTCTAAAAGTTTACTCTCTTTAATTTTTCTTTTAATTTTACTCGATGTATAAATAGAGAAATTTATATTCAGAAGAAGGGAGTTGGTGTGAAGGTCAAAGTCAAAGTCAATAAACTATCTTTATAAAGAGAGCCACTTCTTATAAAATTATTCCTCATCATTTCAATCCGAAATGTTTATTTTAATCATTTCAATCCGAAATGTTTATTTTAAGAGGTGTGTACATGTTTCTAAAACTTTATTCGAATGACTTTTGATCATAAAATAAAATTGCAATGTGCTTTTGATGGTGACAATGCGTGACAAATACCGCCCACGTATCTCCGTACACTTCTATTATGTGGCTGTCGCAACAGGCTACCCTTTCCCTGGAGTTTTTCATACGAATCTGCCACGTGGAGTTTTACTTTTCAAGAGAATCCTTATTTCATATAGGATTGGGGAGTAAATTTCATGGGTGGTTAAATGTAAATTTTCCTACTTTTTAATGTATGATCCATCTAACTTACTCCTTGTTAAGGTAAAATTAAAAAATACCTTCAGAATTTTTGACATTCAGACACAGAGTGACATGTAAAACTTAATTAATGTTAATTTAATATGTTATTTTTTAAAAAATAATTGAATTAATTTTTATTTAATGTATTTTCACTGTTGAATTAATCATAATATGTCAATATATATTATTTAGTCACTTATTTTTAATCTTTAAAAAATTAATACATAATATCAGGGGTCAAAATCTCGTTACTCAAAACCCATATTTAATTTCTACACTGTATCAAGTATAAACCTCTCTCCTTCATTCCCCTGCTTCTTTCTCTATTTCTATCATCTCCCTGCAATTCAAATCCTTCACATCCACTCAACCATGGCAGCTAAGGTGAGCCATCATGCCCTTTCCCCTCTTCTCCCTTCACCCAAATCATAAAAAAAACATTGGGTGGTATTAACGGCAGCACGGAACAAAATTGGGTTCCCTCTCTCTGTCAATTCTACAAATTGGGTTCCCTCTCTCTCTCATTTCTTTCTCCCTCTTTTTCATTGTTACAGATATCGACCCTGGTGTTGACTGTTGATCTCTGCTGCGCAAAATGCTACAAGAAGATTAAAAAGGTCCTCAGCAAGTTTGATGGTGAGACTTCTTCCCCTCCCCTCTGCAAATTCTATCCTTTCAAAGCAGGAAAATAACATTCATATCCCATTGCTTGTGATGCATAAACTCTTTTCTACCTGTTGCATTAGAATACCGTACAAAATTTACACTATTCAATCACTGATGCTAGCAAATGAAGGGAGCTTGTGTTGAAAATCAATGGCTCTAATTTCTTATTCGGATGCCTGGAATTTAGATTTTTTAAAATAAATTTGTGAATTCAAATGAATTTGTCTTTTGGATGGGCATTCTTAAAATCAATATTTTCATGGTTTCTTAAAAGGGATATCAGAGAATTCTAATTTTCTTGAATTTGGATTCTCTGATTGAATAATTGAAGAAACCAATTTAGGATGAGTTCGGATCATACCGGGGCAGCCAGCAGAGTCTTTCTGTCAAATGCAAAATGCTTAATTGTCAACAAAATATTAAATGTAGTATGAATTCTTCATTTGTTTCAAGTTTCTGCTGACTGCTAGGAGGATTGGGACTCTGAGAAGATTAAGTAAAGGGGAAATTTCTGAAAACCGAGTTACTGATTCTTAATTTTCATTTGAGAACGACAGAAATCCAAAGCCAGAGTTTCGACGAGAAGAAGAACAAGGTGATCATATCCGGACCTTTTGACCCGGAGAAGCTCAAGAAGAAGCTCTGCTGCAAGGCCTGCAAGTGCATCAAAGCCATCGAAATCAAGCCTCCTCCACCTCCACCTCCACCCCCACCTCCACCTCCACCTCCACCGCCACCTCCACCTCCACCTCCACCTCCACCTCCACCTCCACCTCCACCTCCACCGCCACCTCCACCTCCACCTCCACCTCCACCTCCGGTTGATGGGGTACCGCTCGGACCCTACGGTACGTACGGACCGTACTGGATTTGTGGACCAAGAGTTTGTTGCAGAGAGTGTAACGAAGGACGTGAAGATGGGATATGCAGGCGTCGAGGTGGCGGACCAAGAGTTTGTTGCAGAGAGTGTTACGAAGGACGTGAAGATGGGATATGCAGGCGTCGAGGTGGCGGACCAAGAGTTTGTTGCAGCGAGTGTTACGAAGGACGTGAAGATGGGATATGCAGGCGTCGAGGGTGCGAGAGTGGCGGACCAAGAGTTTGTTGCAGTGAGTGTTACGAAGGACGTGAAGATGGGATATGCAGGCGTCGGGGGTACGAGAGTGGCTGCCAATTCTTCATCGAAGAGGATCCATCATCTTGCATTATTATGTAATCAAATTAGTCTCAGCCTTTTCTTTTATTTTTATTTTCCTTTTTTTCAATGATGGAGCATATAACTCGGACAAAATCCTACTAAATCCATCATTCAATAAGATGACATCCCACATCGCGGGAGTCAAACTCGCACCATCCTAAGTCCTAAGACGAAATGTTAGCCATCGTTTGTGGGTATTTTCTTTTTTTCTTCGGTGATTTGCTCTTACATTGGGGCAGTGACATATCATTTACATGTGTATCTAGAATTTAATAAATTCATATGGTGATTTTTATTTCTACTAATAAAGTCATTACTGTGAGACTTGAGCAGATTCACATCCAAATCAATCTGCCTTCATCTCTCGCTTTTTTCTTTTTTCTTTTTTCTTTTAAGAAAAAAGTGGTTCCTAATTTTCTCCTCTCAGCTGCGAGTGATATACATTTGAATTTGCTCCTGCTTTTTAATTTTATTTTATAGATTTGTACATGTCTCAAAGATTAGTCAGACATTGAACATATTTATTAAAAAAAATTAATCATTTAAATTTAAATTTTTAGTTTAACACTTATTTGCCACTGAAATTCAGTCTCAAAGAATTAGACAAGTGTCTGTAAAAATATTTTAAAAAAATTAACTGAGAAAACTAATGGTGAAATTATATTAGAGAATTTCTTTGAAATAAATTGAAAATTATTAGGAGGTGAAGAAACGCAATTAGATTATAGAGCAATATAAATTAATATTTTTGGGTAGTTTGAATTATAAAGAGTTTATCTTTAACCTGTGAGGATTGACTTGACGGTTAAGAACTCCAATAAATTATGGGAAGTTCTGGGTTCAAGTTCCACTTTCAACATATAAAGTTCACTCCTCCTAAGATAGAGAGGATTTAAACACCCTTCAAGGACTTAGTGAGATGCTCTAAGAGTGAAAAATCAATTTTTATCTTTATGAGTTTGTTAAGGCTTCATTTGAATGGGCGCATATTTGATAATTAAGGAATAAGAGTGAAAAATCAATTTTTATCTCTTTCCTCCTATTTTTGAAAATCCTTTTCAAATAAATATTCATAATACATGAGATAATCCCTTATCAAAGGAACATGAGGTAATTCATGTAAAATGAACCCGAGGTAATTCAAGTAAAATTTACCCTCGTCCAAATGGTATTGACCAGGGATTTAAATCTCAGATATAGTTGATATTTCAGTCGAAAAATTTCTCTTATTATTTTCTTTTAAATTACTTTTATTAATGATATATATTATCAACATATATTGAATATCGCCGATATCTCAAATCACGAATGATTTTGGAAAACTGATATATATGAGTCGATTGACATATAAAATTTTTAAAAACTAATATATATCATGTGGGTGGGTAGAGATTTGTTTCCTGCTATGGATAAAGAAGTTTTACCGGTCAACGTGGAATTTCCTGATTTCATCAGCTTCAGCTTTGGTTGTCATTCCATCAGCGTCAGGTTTGGTTGTTATTCACACGTCATATGCATACCCTCAGATCGGGACAAACTAAGCACAACTGGCTGTGTGAGGGAGAGAGTCTCGTGGGTAAAGTTGCCGTATTAATTTAGTATAAATTATATTTGATAGTTATAAAAATTTAAAACTATATTAGTTATTAATTTTTAATATTAAAAATAAATTATTAATAAATGGGACCTCTGTTCTCGAACGCCAAAAACGCTTGTTTTACAGATTTTTCCATAGATAAGATTTGACAATAAGATAAAGTTTAGTGAAACTTCAAGAAGTTTAGTTTCATCAACCATATAAAGTCATCAAATAAAGTGTAACACTCCACACTCCACCCACATGGAGGTGTGACAGCTGTCCCGTATTGCTCAGGTATGGTGGGGTATTGATAAGAGAGAAGCACCCTCTCACCAATACAAGGCATTTTGGGTCTAGAAAAAAAAATTGTACTGGTCCAGATGGAGTCTAAAGAGAATAATATCGTGTTGGAGTTGGATTATCATAAATGGTATCAGAGCACAGTTTAACTCTCTATATATGTGGGTCATCTACCTATATGATGTTTTCTATGTGGATCTTCTGTGTGGGACAACTCTAATCTTAAGGGGGGTGCATTGTAACAATCCACTCACCTCGGGTGGGCATGGTGGGGTGTTAATAAGAGGGGAGCACCCCCTCACCAACATGAGACCTTTTGGGCCTGGCCAAATGAGCCAAGTCCAAAAACAAAACTGTGTGGGTCCAAGCAAGGCTCAAAGTGGACAATATCACGTTGATGGTTGAGTCGTCACATAAACTAAATAAAAAGAAGTTCAAGTAGATCTTTTTATTAATTACCAATTTTATTTATTTGAATCAAATGAATACAAAATTTAAGTGAAACATTTATTTTAAAATTGTAATATTAATAATATATAGTTTATTTTGAGAAATAAATTTTAATAAGTTAATATATTATCAAAATAAAATTGAGTCGTGAAACATTTTTACTCTGTTATATTACAATAGAATTTTCGATGCGAAATGATTCACTACGGTTCTATTTTTATTATAAGAAGATGATATTATTGGCTTTTCTACCAATATAACTGGTGTCTAATGGTAGTAGATAAATCTTTTGGACTTTAATTTATATTTATCAAAATTTAAGAGGGCTAATAAGAAAATACTGTGAAATTTAAACTTTTCAAAAATAAATTAAATATATAATACACGAAGTTCAACATTATTTTATAGTTTAAGGAATTTTAGAGGTGAATTACATTTTATGAGATCATTTATGCTAACTAAAAACTAAACAACTCTTTCTAAAGTAGAGACATGGTCAAGTGCATAAGACTCAATTATAATGAAATATATATATATATATATATATATATATATATATATTTTGTATAATAGATGGTGAGGTACACTGCCGGCCCTGAAATCTCAGAGGCCTTATTTCAGGAGCACTGAGATTGTGAATAAAGTTATTGGTCATATTGGTGAGGGCCTTAGGTGGCAGCCTACTCCACCTATAGCCAGGGTTGACCCTGTGATGTACAACATGAAAAATTATTGTGGTTAACTCTTATGCACTAGAAGTAATTAAATATGTTTTTTGACTTCTTTTTGTGCTTTATAATCTAATATCTTTCTACTCTATCTATATATCAAGAAGGCAATTTATATGTTTGTCAAATGAATATTGATTGTTCGCTCATTGAATGATTGTAATTTACTTTTATACTGGCAAAAAAGACAAAATTTGTCAAAAAATAGTTAAAAATTAGGATAATGGATCATAAGATGGGATTTAGAAAGTTTGAATGATTTAGTTTTAAATTTTATCATATTATTATATAAAAATAGAAAAAAATTGTGCAAAAATTGACTAAAAATTTGATAAGGATATTTTGTGATTAAATTTGGTGATTTTGGAAGATATGACTAAGATTATTTTTTATTAGTATTTAAAGATAGAAAATTTTAATAAAAATATAAATTTAAAAAATATTCTCTATAAAATTTTGTCCAATATTCCTTGTGCGAAACACATGATTCCTACTAAATAATATACTTTTGTTTACATCTCTGAGCAGCAATAGATAGAGATTTAAAATAGATTTGGTGATTACATATTGGACTATTGACTCATATTTAGGCCTCCTTCACAATCACTGAGTAGGTGTCACGAGTTCCCATCGAGTCACTATAAGACATTCGAGCTTGCCATCTTGAGTCTTAAACACCTAAAATTTGCACAATAATGGCCTCAAACTTTCGATGGCTAATAGTTCAATCATATAAATATTGATAATAAAGAATATTAAAATTTATCTTTTTTATAATATTAAATTTGTCTTTTTATATGTTGGGTGATCACTACTTATCTTTTATTATCAAAACTTTAAAATTTCAAATTATTAAAGTAGAGAAGATAATGTGGGGTGTCCATCCTTACACGGGAACAATATTTTAGGAGATACGAGTTTTCTGAACTTCCCACTTTACCTCTATCTGTCTGTAGGAAAAATTAAGAAAATTGGACATTCAGAAATTGATGCACCAACTGAATCACTTTCCTCAAATTTCCATTTGCCAGTGATCCGGTCGGTGCACCGGTCCAGTGTACCGATTCACTATAAAGTGAACCGATTTCTGAATGTTTGCTTTTTTGTTTTTTAATTTTTTTGTACGGACAGATGAGGTAAAATGGGAAGTTCACTAAACCCCTGTCTACTAAAAGAGTTTTCCCATATTAGAATGACCACTCATAATTAGATTCATTATTTCGTGCAGGGATGCTAAAAAGTATAAGCAATTGCAAACTATTAAGTTGGGAACTCTTAAATAAGTCTTTCGGTTTTTGCTCTTAAGTGCAACTTTAGATCTTCTAAATGACTTGATAATACTATATTAGATAAATCTATAATGTATTGTACATGGTATTTTCTTCGCTCCCATTTAAAAATTGATAGGAACACTGATACTTTTAATAATAAAGAACACTGATTTATTTTATAATAAGAAATACTAGTGTATTTTTTCATCACTTAAACGATGATAAGTATTCAAAAAGACTATTCTAATATTCCTTATTACTCCCTCCTTCCGAAAATACTTGTCCTATGAGTATTTATAAAAAACACATACATCCCTAGACTTAGAGGGAGTTGGCCTGACGGTCAAGAAACTCCTCTCATAAAGAGAGATCTTGAGTTCGATTCATTCACAAACTTCTTTGGATCACTCCTCATGGGATTACTCCCCATCATTTGAATTTGGTGTGTGTAGGGAAGTGTACACATGCCACAAAAGATTTAGTCAAGTAAAATCTCCTGCGGTGAGACGTCTAGACACCTACAATTATTTAAAATAAAAAAAAAAACCTGTATCCTATCATTTTCATTCTCATTTTGATGCTTTTATATTTTTAAAATTATTTACCTATTTGGTATTTCACTGGTTGGTTAAATTTCAATTACCACCCTACTGCTGCCAATTTGGTACCTTAGTTGCAATTAGGTCTTAAATATATGTAAAATGTGGAATCGTTAATTGTTGCATTGTAAATGTAAGTTTTTTTTTTTTTTTTTAATTTAAGTGTGGGAAATTGCGAGATACCAAGCTAAAACTCGGGTGAGCCTACTACCTCCAGAGCACATCAAAATTAAGTCATGAGGCTCGAACATGCAATTTCCCACTTTCTGATACTAAAGTCTAACCACTTGAGCTTTTGATAAATGAAATTTAGATACTTGATGGAAAGAAATTAGATGACAATTTGTAAATATACTTTCTGCATTGACATTTCACACATTGTCTCTTTAATTATAGTAAATATTAAATATTTATTTTTTATAAAAATTATAATTGTCCACAAATGTGTATCTAATTCTTTTACCTTCTGCTCTTCCGTTTGGACAGAGGGAAAGTTGGAAAATAAAATAGATTCTCCTCCTTTTCTTCGTGGATATTTACTTTTCTACGAGGGTATCTTTTCCTTTCACAACTATTTTCTAAGTTCAAATATAGACGGTATTTGATTAAATAGAAGTTTTTCCACAGATTCTCTTAGACAAGGGATTCTTTTGAATAGGAGATTTTTGTGTTTAAAGATTCTTTTATATTTGTTTGGTAATTTTAAGGAGAAAATGTATAAAAGGAAAATACATAAAGAGAAGCAAATAAAGTAGAAAATAAACTACAATTCTCTTTCTTTATCTAAGAGAAATCAAAATTAGACTTAAAATGGGAGATAAGAGAAAAGTAAATTCACTTCTCTCCTAAGTCCTAAGTAGTAAATACCAAAAAGAGAAAGGAGAGAAATCTCTTGTATTCTTTTCTTTTTCTCCTCGTCGTCCAAATGTATCTTTATTTTCCCTTAGAGAAAGAATATATTATGATTTTTTTTTTATTTGCATGTCTTCTTTTTTAATAAAAAATTAATAAATTATAATACAAGAAAATCTCCATTAAATGTTACCATTGTAGGATTTAGATTTTTTTAATAATGTTGAAGAGCATCAAAGATGGCAAGATCTTGCCAACGAAAATCGAACCAAATTGATTGCGTATCAATATACTTTGCTAACGTAAAAGACACATGCATTCAACAGAAAGATTCAATCATGCAAAAGAGAAGAAAGATGGATGATATTTTACAATACAAGAAATCATGAGCTTCGCTGGGCCCCACTAAGAAATGGACGTTTCTATGATAATAAATTCAGTCGTGGGACCCATTCTGCTCATTGTATTTTATTCTTGGAGGATTAGCCACATAATTTCTTATCAATCAATTAGGGCTGATATGCCCATGTATCAGTCTTTGAGTTTTTTTTTTTAATATTATTATAATATATATTTAAATAATATAGATATTTTCACCTCACATAAAAGGTGAGACTAATCTCACAGACAAAAAATAAAATCTCAGATTTTTGAAACCGAGTGTACACTGCTCATATCGGTGTTTTTTTTTTAAATTTAAAATAGTTTTTTTAAAAGGGCGGCTTTTTTTTCCTAAAAAAACAAAAGAGTAGAGAGAATAATTTGACCGATATCTGATATCCCAAATATCGACTTATACAAGTCGATTTTATCCGAAAAGACCAACTACAAACCTTACATATGACCCTAATGGATTATCCTAATTGGTTTAGGAGCAAGATCTCTAGAGGGAGATCTTGGGTTCAAACTATGGGAGCTCCAATGAAGGGTCACTTCTCATGAAAATATATATAGAGTAAGGTCCCATCATTTACCCGGTGTGTACAGATAGAGGTGTTTTCATAAACTCCAGAGGACTAGTCGGATACGACTCCTAGATACCTCCAGACCTTGAAAAAAAAAAAAACTAGATATTCATAATTTCATAATAGTATCTTTCAATAGGTCAAGTGGGGCCCACGACTGATAAATTCTTGGTCATTGTTAAAGTGGTAAAATGATATACCAATTTATTTCTATTATTTCATTTTTTTTAATCTAATATATTTTTGTTAATTTGTTCAAATAGAAAAATATTATTTTTATCTGTAATAAAGTCACAAATAGAAGATTAAATTTGAATAGAAATTTCAAAGTATTTTCAGTTAAAGAAATTTGTTTTAAATCCAGTCCTTCATTTTATTACTTTGCATCAATAAATAAAGTATTTTAAATAATAAATCTTATAGTAAAGATTATAAAATTAGAAAATAATATTATAGGTTTTTTTTTAAAACGCTGCCGTGCCTGACTACAGTGACGTAGGTGCCTCCTTAAAATCAACACGTGTACCCACTTCAACTTTTTCAAAAAAGAAAAAGGAAAAAGTTGAGCCTGAAAGCTACAGTACAAAATTGCTTTTTTAAAAAATAAAAAAAGATAAAAAACGTACAAAGGTCGCATGCCACGCAAGGCCTGCTTTATGCAAAGCTACGTCCAAAGATAAGAGCTTAAATTATATTTTAGGAGTTAGGAAATTGAAAAGAGTATCTTCATAGTGAAGGTAAGTTTTAATGTGATATTTTTTATATAAATAAAAAATAATTTTAAACTTAAATTTATTTTCATTGTTCAGTGAGAATATTTTCATGAAAAATAATTTTCACGATTTAGACATTTTCTATAAAAAGAATAGAAAATGAATTCCTTCGAATATAGATTTCTTCAGTATATCAATTTTAGGAGAGTGAATTTTTATGAAAAATAGCTGCACACAAATATATTTTAGATACGAAGTTTGCTGAATACGATGACAATGAGTCTATTAAAAAGATTTTTCATTCAATATGTTGCTAAACAAAAATCATTTTAATTGAATCAATCAAATCATGTTTGTTAAACTTTTAAATTTTTTATCAAATTAAATTATTCTTTTAAGTTTAAAAAATTAATTAATTCAATCAAATTAATTTTAATAAGTTACCCAAATATATCGAGTGATGCATACCTTTTCTGGGAAAAAGGCGGGCAGTTTTCATGACAATATCTTTTCACTATTGCCTTGCTTTATGGCCTTTCTTCCTACTTTCAATGGGAGTCATAAATAAGTTGTGATGATACGGGATGCCGATATGTCCGTATCATTGTAACATAAGTTATGATGATATGGGATCCCGATATGTTTGTATTAATATAACGTAATGAATTGATCATTTGATGTCGATACACCTCCGTCTACATCCATTTGGATTCCGCCTCTAATGAGTAGGTCTTTATTTTTTTGGCATGGTGTGTTAAAAGTATTATTTTATTATTAAGTTTCTTCAACAAGTGATAAAATGGTCCCTAGTCCAAACCACGTGATCTTTATGAAAAGATTCTAGATTAAAATATGTACAATTTGTTGATTATTAAATTATTGATATTATCTCATTAGAAAACATAGTACATATTGTTTAGTATAAATTATGATATGAATATTATAAGAATTAAGTACTAATCGAAATGATTGAACATCAATCAATAGTTTGTTAACAAGAAATATATTAAAAGCCGAATTATCAAAAAAAAAAATGGTTGGTATTTAAATTTTTAAAGACCATCAAGATATTTTGGATTTTCAATTCCAGAAATTAAAAAAAAATAGCCATGAATAAGATTTTTTTAAAAAAAATCCAACCGTTATGTTGAAAAATAAAATAAAATAATATAATATAAGTTATCGCCGAAATACGGGCATATCGGCCAATATCTCGGGCCTGCCGATTTTTGTTGCCCCGATAACACCACGCCACAATAAAAAAAAAGCCAAATATCTAGTTAAAAGTTCAAATATATTAATCAATTAAATCTTTTATATTAACATAAAATATGTGATATATTGAGTCGACCATCTATTTATAAAAAGTAAAACTAAAGAAAAATAATAAAGTCTAAATTGAAGATGAGTAACATACAAAACCGAAAAATAACACATCAAACTTTCAAAGGAGAATCTTAAGAAACTTTGGATAATGCAACAATCGAATTTTTATATTCTTTTCTTTCTCAAGAATATGCAAAAGTTTGCACATGACAATCTTGTAAAGGATATTGGGTAAAGAAATTATGCATTTTCTACCATTTTTTTCAACCTTTAATTTATAAATCAATTTATTGAACTATTATTTTTATTTTTATTTTTGCATGAATTTTTTTTTTCGATTTATAGGTACCGGCACGACAAAGTTGGATCCATCTTTGGGCCTAGACCGGGCTGTGGGCTCTGAGTCTTTTGTATATTTTAGACTATTTTCTCTCTTTTAAATGATATACTAACCTCTCATTAAAAAAAAAAAAAAAAAAGTTGGACTATCCAAATTTCAATCTTAAAGTGGTATTTTCTATTTTAACTATTTATACAATTTTCTTTGGTTTTTAGTTGTATATGTGATAAGATGGAATCAATTCCTTCCGACTCATCTTATCTGTTTATAATTTTTCTATTTTTAGGCTTTCTTTCATAATTTTTTTATTTCTATGTCGAGTCCGGTAAAATTCTTCCACTTGACCAAACTTAATATTAAATATTTTTCTTTTTTTAGTTATTTTTCAATTTTTTTTATTTTCAGTTATTGGCATGATACCAAAATCTAATCTAAAATTTCTATACCCATGATATATATATATATATATATATATATTCACGATTTTCTATATTTTAAATATAAATGTAAAGATTAAATTGACAAACACAGCCTTGTGGAATGAGAGCTAAAGTCTGTTACTCTGTCTTTGTCAAGTTTTGTAAACGGGTCCCATATTTTAGTGGGTATCCTTTTGGTCGATACTAAGATAGGTCTTTCTTTTCTTTTCTTTTCTTTTCAAGCAGTGGAATATAAGGCTCTTTTCTTTTCAAGCAGTGGAGTATAAGGTTCCTTTGCAAGTGGGCTTTTCCCATGGAGCTTTTTCATGGATTGGAACAGTAGAATGACGTTCTGTGCAAGATTTTTCAGTTCAGTGTATCGACTTAATTAAAATTTTAATTTTTGCAAATATATGGGATGATAATTTTGTGTTAGACAACTCTAAAGGGTTGATCTGTTCGTCAGAAATTCATCTCAGAAAGTTTAGAGTTCTGAGGTCAAATGCCATCCTATCTCAAAAGGGTCACTTTTATAGTTTTACTTACTGCGTGGGTAGTTAGAGTTGCACACGTCCTGAAGACTAGAGGTACAAAAATCACCAATCCTGAGATATTGACGTCTCAGTTGATATATATATATATATATATATATATATATATATATATATATATATATATATATATCTTAATTTTTTTTTTTGACAAATATCGGCTGTATAAATGTGTATCGGCAGATATCTCATCAGAACAATCGATACGCATAGTATAGGCGGAGATTTCAACCCTTGCTGAAGACTAGTCGGGTGCTCTAAATGGCCGTAGACAGCTCAGTCATAAAAAAAAATAGTTGTGTGTTAGACTTGGTATCCAGCCATGAAACTGAAAGAAGGAAATAAAGATTAATAATTATTAATAACCTAATGATAAAAGCCATAAATCTAATAACAATGAATTATGGTCCTAAAGATCATGATGATGGTATTAGAGTCTCTAATATCTTTGTTTAGACTGCAAAAATTTTGATTGAAATATCTGAGTTTAAACTGCAAATATTTTGATTGAATGCATTTTTCAGAAATATCAATTGATATTTTCAAAATATTGTCAATAGTTTCTAATTTCAGCTACTTTTTTTTGCCTAAGTAGAGACTGCAAATTTTTTATTGACTGAATTTGTAATTGAGGGTAATTATAAACTTGCATCTATGAATGCTGAGATCAGTGTTTTAAAACCCTCTCATTCTTAACGCTTTTAAGTTTAGAGATAGCCGATACATATCGGTCAATACGATATATATCAACCAATATTTATACGCTTAGTATCAACCCATTTCAACCATGACATCAGTAAATCTTAAAAAATCTAATATGATAGAAATGAAGGATGAAAATAGAGACAAGAAAATAAAGAAAAGTAGAGCGAGTAAAAAGGAAAATCAAAGCAGAGATAATGATGATTGAGACTCCAATTCATTGGGGTTTATTAGTGACTAAGTAATAAGTTGGTTATGATTGAGACTCCAATTCATTGGGGTTTATTAGTGACTAAGTAATAAGTTCAAACCAATCTGTCACTTTTAAAGGTGATTTAGAAAAGATAAGAGCACAAACTCAGGTAAGCAATAAATTTAATAACAATGAATTATGGTCCTAAAGATCATGACGATGGATATTAGAGTCTCTAATATCTGAGTTTATACTGCAAAAAAATTGATTGAAATATCTGAGTTTAAACTGCAAAATTCTTGATTGAAATATGTATATTGTCAATAGTTTCTAATTTCAGCCCCTTTTTTTTTTGTCTAAGTAGAAACTGAAAAAAAATTATTGAATGGAATTTGTAACTGAGGCCAGCTATTAATTTGCATCTTTGAATGTTGAGATCAGTATTTTACAACACTGTCCTTCAAATGTTATTAAATGGGTCAGGAGAGTGAAGTGTCTCCATAAAAATTAATTCCTTAATAAGAGAGATTAAGAAATTAGTCTCACGTGAAGAGATTTCCTTGTGCACATTAATAGAACAGTCAATGGAGTTCAACTTGAAAAATCTAAGATGGTGGAAATGAAGGATGAAAGCAGAGACAAGAAGACAAGGAAAACAGAGCGACTAAAAAGTCAAAGTCAAAGCAGAGTTGATGATGATTGAGAGTTGAGACTCCAATTCATTGGGGTTTATTAGTGACTAAGAAATCGAGTTGAAATCAATCCTGTCACTTTTAAAGGTAGTTTTGGTTCTGATCTGACCCAAAACCATATTGTCCATTTTAACTACATATTAATCATTTTATGTAAATTAATAATTTTTATTAAATTCATATAATATAAAAAATAAAAATATAATTTTATAAAATATAATTATTAAATAATATTCATCAATTAAGAAATATTTTAAATTTTTGAGAAAGAGGGGTAAGGAGGGGAAATGATTTCCTGAAAACCCCTATTCTCCATAGGGTTTTCAAAAAGAAAGGAAGAGGGATAAAAATTTGAATTTTTACTCTCACCCTTCCATTATCAGACAAGGATACCCCCTTACTCCCCCATCCAAATGCAGCCCTAATGAGTGTGGATAAAGAGGCTTGCACGCATACTGAAGACTAGTCGAATGCTCTAAGGGGACCTATACCTACAGTCACAAAAATAATAATTATGTGTTAAAAACTTAGTATCCAACCATGAAGTTGAAAAAAAGAAAATAAAGATTTATAATTATTAATAAGTAATGATGAAAGCCATAAATCTAATAATAATGAATTATGGTCCTAAAGATCATGACGATGGATGTTAAGAGTTTCTAATATCTTTGTTTAGACTGCAAAAATTTTGATTGAAATATCTGAGTTTAAACTGCAAAAATTTTGATTGAATGTATTTTTCAGAAATATCAATTGATATTTTCAAAATATTGTCAATAGTTTATAATTTCAGCTATTTTTTTTGGCCTAAGTAGATACTGAAATGTTTTTATTGATTGAAATTTGTAATTGAGGGCAACTATCAACTTGCATCTTTGAATGCTGAGATCAGTGTTTTAAAACTCTACTCTTCTTAGCCGTTCAACCTATTTCAACCATTGTGAGAAAAAAAAAAATGTTTGGTGTTTCTCACTAAAGAAGAGATCATATCATTTATTTATAATCAAAATCAAATACATCAAGATAGTGTAAATTCAAACTAATAAGATAATCTATATATTTAAACTCAAAT
This sequence comes from Chimonanthus salicifolius, assembly GCA_013350335.1. Classification (NCBI taxonomy): domain Eukaryota; kingdom Viridiplantae; phylum Streptophyta; class Magnoliopsida; order Laurales; family Calycanthaceae; genus Chimonanthus; species Chimonanthus salicifolius. Next base: position 58,121,367 of record CM023535.1, on the reverse strand, counting down.
AATAAGAAAACAAGATAATGAAAATCTAAATTCTATTATTAAGACAAAGCAAATCTAAATTCTAACACACCCCTGCAAATTGTAGTGTGTATGCAAGAATGCAAAGCTTGGAAATGGCAGATGAAAAAATGGCACATTGACCGGCCAGAGAAGAAGAAATGAATGAGCAACACACTAATTGACTGAGTGATAATTCTAAAAATTATCAGCCTTAGATCAGGTGATCAGGAAACTTTCTGTCGGCGGGATCCACCTGAACTCCCCCCCCCCCCCCCCCCCCATTTTTTGATGGCCTATCCATTTGTACCATCAGATCTTTGATCGGACTTGCGTGGGATCCTCCTTCAGCTAGTTTCTTCTGCTGCTGCTTTGGGCGACAGAAACCCAATTTTATGGGTTTTTTCCTTAGATCTAAGTGGATCCTACACTTCTGCACCTAGGATCGACATCACTATGGTCGCCCCTGGCCCACCTATTTACGGCTAAGGAAGACCTTGGGTTTCGGTCGACGGTGGGGCCCACCGATTTTTTTCCCTATCCTCTTCTGCGTATTCGGTTGATCCCACATCCAAACGAAAAATTCGTTAGAATTAAGTGGAAGGGCAAAAGGGTAATTTCACCCTAAAAATTTGAAAAAGGGTGTGCAGAGAAAGAAAAACCGGATGTCTATATGGCTTGCCTAAATAATATATTGATTACTTTATTGATAAGCAACTTGGCTATTCCTTCACTTTTTGATGTTTAAAAGTGCATTTATAAATTATGTTTTTTAGGAGAAAAACAAGTGTCATAACAGATTTTTTAACAAAAATAAAAAGATATATCATCCATTAGAGAGATAGAAATTAGGATTTTTACCACCCAGTACATATTCTCGCTTTTTTTTTTTTCATATAGAATAAGTTGTGACAACTATTTAAATCATTTGAATCATCATAAGTAGGCTTGAAAGTCTAGTCGGCCAGGTTGGGTAGAGTTTTTGACTAGCATGATCTTGGCCCCGAATTGCAATTTAATAAGCTATGCCCGAGCCCGAGCCAGAGCCAAGTGAAAGGGGTCGAAAATTCTGCAGAACCCGTATTTATGCCGAAGTTTCGTATCGGCTGAGTTCTTTCTCTCTCTTCAATTTTTTTTTTTGGAAATCTCAGTACTTTTTTTTGAAAAAATCATTTAAAAAAATAAAAAGTTTGTTTTTTTAAAAAAATATAAATATCAGCTGATATTTGTCTGATCTGGGCAAATGTTGGCCCAGGCCCACAATCGATATTCATTTTTTTTTTAAATAAAAGATATCGGCTGATATTCGGCTAATTTTTTTTCTCTGGTTGATACGATACGTATCGACCGAGATTTATACCCCTGCCAAGTAAACATGAACTAGTCAAACCTAAGCCCGACCCGAATTTGTATATGTAGGGCCTTAGCCTCATTTCAAACCAAAAGGTATATGTGGGCCTATTTGGGCTCAGGTTTCTTTAAGCATAAATGAAATTTTTTGTATTACCTTTTTTATAAAATAAAACTATATATTACATAAATGTGGCTCAAATAGGATTTTTGGTCAAACTCGAGCTTCCATGTACTAGGCCTGAGCCTGACCCAATACTAATTCGGGCCTGATATTTGGGCATAAAAATGAACCCAACACAAGTCTAGGTCAACCCGAACCCAATTTTGTTGGGTTTTCATGCGGACTTGAGTAAGGCCCAACCCAAGTTTCACCCCTAGAATATATTGAATTCGTACGATTTGTTACTGTTGGATCTTTATTTGGTAACCATGGATAAAAAAATACAAGGCGAAAAAGTTCAACCTTGCAAAAAGTTTTTGTTTGTTAAAAATAAGTGGGAGAAAAAAAAACTCTACTATCGAACCTTCTTCTCACTGCCTCTTAACAACTATTTTGAATTTTGATCATTTGAATCAACATAAGTGAGTTTAAAAGTCGAAACATATAATATAATTTCAATCTCAACTGTTAAAATTGTTTATTTTCAGCTTTTGTTTGTGGTTTTTTTCCCTTTTGAATGAATAACTAATCAATTATTCAAAATAAAAATTGCAAAGTAACTTAGTATAGATTTTTTCCTTAATACGTAGAAACCCGTCAACTTCACTTTGTGATGATCATAGATAAAACTCTGGATTCATAACACCACATACAAACACTATGAATCAAGTTAGGCGTTCCAATGATTTGAACACAAGACCTCCAACACAAGATGAGAATACCCAACCTACTTGCATAAAAAAAAAAAAAAATTCAGGTTCCAATTGATTCAAGCTCAAGTCAAGTTCTTTTTTACGGCCATAACATCAAACCCGAATTAGAATATGGGTTCGGCTGGGCTTAATACATGAAAGTTCGAGTTTGATAAAAAACAAATTTGACCTGTACATTATAAAATTTAACATTATTTAATTAATGTTGTGCATAAATATAAAACTTTGTAATATAAATTATTTTAATAGAACAATATAAAAACCATTCATTTTAGACAAATATAAGCTGGAGCCCATATGAGCCCGCATATACGATTCAGGCTTAAAATTGGCTCAAGTCCTACAAATACATTTTGGATTAGGCGCAGGTGTGACTATTTCAGGTTCATCCAGGCTCATGCTCGGGCTCAAACCATTCAATTACAATTCGAGCCTTAGTTCAAACAGACCCAAAACTTGTCCCTGTCTGGCCCATTCCAAGTTACAATCCTAATTCTCATACTTTTTTGACCTTTGTTTCTACTTTCACCCTGAGAAAACCCATGTCCCACTTCTAGGCCTACATTTAAAACAAAACCCGACTCAGGTTTCACTTCTACCTATAAATAAATACATATCAACCGATACGAAATATATTGACCAATAGTAATACCCATGTAGCTTAAGAAGATACAAGGATGCAAGTAAGCGAATTGCTCTCGTAGTTCAAAAACTTAAAAAAACTCATCCGAGTCAGTTTGAATTGACTTGACTCAATAAGAATTTGAGTTGAGCAAACCAATGAATTTTACTGAGTTTTTATATCAAGTTAAAAACTCACCCAAATTATTTCACTTGATAAGATTCTGAGTAAAATCCTAATTTTGAGTGTTTGAACAATGGTTAGGTTGCTAGTCAACACTAGCATGGCCTAACAACTTGGCCGAAGCACTATGTAATTTTTTTTTTTTTAATGATGAAGAATTTCAAGACCTCATCTCTCTCTCTGAATATAAAGATGTTGGGTAAAACTCTGGATGCACATAACCCTTTATAAACCACGGGCATCGGGTGGCTAAAGTAACACAATATAAGTGTTACCCCACTTAATTGAGTTCCTCCTTTCAATTAGATCCACAAGTCATTTTTTTTCTCTATTCTTCTATCTTATGTTGCATTACTTGGCCTGAATGCCAACCCATTAAACTCGATGCTCGTGATAAAACTTCGGCCCAAACTAAGATAAATGGATTTTATGCAAATCTTAAAGGTCTAAAGGATGAGAATATGAGATGTTTATTTTTCTACTCTTATCTATTTTGCCCTTCATTATATTAACACATCCAGTGGCTATCAAGCTGAATTTTGATGGATTTGTTTGTGATTAGGGGTTTCCACAGGTTGGGTTCGGAGTGGGTAATGCTTCGGGGCAACTCGAGCCCGTTTATATTTAATAGAAATTCGAGCCTGTCCAAAGCCCGTCGGGTGGAAAAATGCTAAGCTTGAATCCATCTGTTTAAGATCATTAAAAATTCAAATGCTCATAATTGAAAATAGATATAATGAGTTATAGGTAAGCCAATTTTGATCTCAAAATTCAATTTCTAACCACTTCATCCAAGTGGTTAAAGTTCTAACATATGGACGGCTGATGACATTGACCACTAACATCGAGTGTCTAGTAATTAAGTTTTGAGCTTTATTGGTTTACGTATATCTTATTGTGTCTCTTTTTAATCTGAATGGTCATTTTTTCTAATTGATTTTAAAATAATTTATAAAAGAAAAAGAAAAATGGTTGAGATGTACATATACCTGGGGTAAAAAAAACGACCTGGCCGATATGCAAATATCGACCGATATGCATATCGGCCGATAAGTTTCTCTCTTCTCTGATATTTACATTTCTCTCTCCTCCGATATTCAAAACCGTGAAAAACTGCAAAAAACCGCAAAAAACTGTAGAAAACCGCGAAAAGCCTTATCGAATTTTTTTTTAAAATAAAATAAAATTTAAATATTGATATTCATGCATATCGGCCGATATGGTGACCGATATTCTGGACCGAATATCAACCATATCGGCCGATAATCTTTTTGTACGGCCGATACATATCGTATCGACCGATATCGTTCGGTCTTTCAAAACCGATACATATCAACTGATATTTCGACCCCTGACATATGCACGTATAATACTAAACGAGCTAAGCCCAATGGTTTCTTGCAAAAACATATTTCAAGAATTTAGTCCAATCTCAGACCGTCGCACTAGTATATATGTTCAAACGTATTTGTTCATGATAGATTGCGACAGATATCGGGTTGGGTGGTTTTATTTTCAGCTTTATTTTCCAGCAAAACATCCTTCCCCTTCATTTATCTCTATTTTTGCCCTGAGAATAAAATCCATCTTAGTGTAGATTTTCATCTTTCGATCCTCTCTCTTTCTTTCAATTGATTTCTATCTTTCAACCCTCCCTCTTCTTCGAATTTTCCAATTCTAATTCTTCAGTTGAAAATACATAGGTAAAGGTGTAAACACAGGAGAAAGAGAGGAGAAAAGGGTGAAAGTTTGTCGAGAAAAACATGGGAGAGTCGAGAGAGGATGAGAACGTGTTCGAAACCAAAATCATGATACTTTCGTGACCCTCAAGCTTAAAATTTTATATTTATCTAATAATAAAAATTCATCAAATTAAATTAATAACTTAAAAAATCAAATTGGTATAAAATTGAATGGAGGTGTATTTCACAGAATTAGATTAGTATCAAAGAGAAATTAGATCAATTAAGTTTACTTTAAGCTCCACATACCAAAATTATAAGAAGTTTTTTTTAAAAGAATATTGTTGTATATATGTTAGGATTTGAAAATCTATATTCTCTTTCTTAACTGAGTTGCATTTTTTTCCTATTTCACATATGATTTTTAGATGAATAACATTATGAAAAATGAGTTGAAAGAAAATGAATAAAGAGAATGACCTCTCAAAAATATAAGTAGAGAATATAATTACATTGGATATGTAAGAAAATATATAGATAAATCGTAAAATATAATTTTAAACTCATCGAATCATTTTACATCATCAAATGGGCCGTGTAAAATCAATGACTGACAATATTACGATTTTTAAAGATTAAATTCAAAATGCTAAAATGATAAATGCATAATTTTATAAACAAGGGTGACCATCCTAATACGGGCGTTATCTTTTAGGAGGCACGGATTTGAGTGAACTTTTAATTTTGTCTCTCATCCATCTACAAAAATCGATTTACTTATCGGTGCACCGGATAGGTGCACCGAGTGGATCACTTAGAAATCGGTGCACCGATTTCTTTAAAGTCCAAATCGGTGCACCAACTGAATCATTTTACACATAAATTGGTTCAATTTTCAGTGAATGCACCGATGAGTAAACCAATTCACTGAAAAAATAAATAAATTTCTGTAGATGAGAACAAAATGAAAAATCTAAAAAATCCGTATTTAGTTAGGATGGCTACCATGAACATATATTCTTTCATGGTTCAAGTCAGGCCACGTCATCCACGAGGATCCATTATAAAAGTTGGGGTGGAAGTGGCAGCTACTTCATCAACAGGCCTGTGCGTTGAATAATGTTAAAGTTTAAAAAAAAAGATAAAATTTTAATGGTATTTTTTAAGTACTTTGTATTTTCAATATTTCTTAAATTGAATATTTGGACTAATTACGATAACTTGATAAAAATACTTTAAGACTTTAAGGTCTTTTGATACTCCAAAATGTATTTTCGACACAGCCAAGGGATACCTTTATTTGTAAAATACTGTGTTTCAAGCATTTGAGAGTGTCAAAAGACATTGAAGTGTTAAAGTATTTTTATCAGGTTATTGTAATTAGTCTGGATATTCAATTTGAGAAATTTTGAAAATACACAGTACTTAAAAAATAAGTTTAAATTTTAAAAGAAATTTTATTATTTAAATAAATGTTCTACTGTAGCAAGTTCATTCCAATTCGAATGAAACTACCATTCATGGTTCATTGTAATGAACGTTCATTCGAATAAACGATCAGTTCATTCTCATGAATAGATGGAATGAAGCTACTGAACAGTAACACGGAACACTGTTTATCCCATTCATTCGAATGAATGGAATTTATACTGCGGCATTCATTCGAATGAGTGGAATGAAAAATGCAAGGGTAAAATAGTAATTTCACCATAAAATAAAAAAATAAGTGTGTAGAGGCAAAAAAATTGAGTGTCTGTAAGTGGCGCCTAAATTAAAATAGAAAAATAAAAATAGCATTACCTCAATAGAGACCAGGCAAAATCATAAAGCTCAAGCAGGCATCCACAAAATAAAAAGGGAAAAGAAAAAGTGTACAAGATTTTCCCCCTTAATTAAGCCCAAGCTTAAAGAAATATAATAAGTTACAATAAGATTTAAACTTGTGTACAAAGAAAAAAAAAGAAACGATTATTGAATTCTTTAATCCATGCAGTGGGACCAAGCAATATTTTCTCTCATTCTTCTCTCTCACTCATAGGGTCCCTATGGGCCAATACGTATTATATCGACTGACATGCATCTTTAAGCCACCCGTGTTAGTGTTCACCTGTGAAGGGTGAACGAATTAATTGAATGAATTGATTTTTTTTTAAATTTCAAACTTATTTTTTAAGCACTAGTGTATTGTTAAAATTTCTCAAATTAAATATCCGGACTAATTACGAAAATCTGATAAAAATACTTTAAGACTTTAAGATCTTTTGACACTCCTAAATATTTAAAACACAGTATTTTACAAATAAGGTATCCCTAGAGTGTGCCGAAAAAACATTTAGGAGTGTCAAAAGACCTTGAAGTCTTAAAGTATTTTTATCAGGTTATCGTAATTAGTCCGGATATTCAATTGGAGAAATTTTGGAAATACACAGTGCTATAAAAAATAACTTTAAAGTTTTAAAGGAGATTTTATTATTTAATACACTATGCACATTATTTTTTAATACCTAAATGTGTTTTCGGCATATCCTAGGAATACCCTTATTTGTAAAATACTGTGATTTAAATATTTAGGAGTGTCAAAAGGACCTTGAAGTCTTAAAGTATTTTTATCAGATTATCATAATTAGTCCGGATATTTAATTTGAGAAATTTTAAAAATATAGAGTGTTTAAAAAATAAGTTTGAAATTTAAAAAAAAATCGATTCATTCAATCAATTCGTTCACCCGATTCATTCATTCGAACGAATTGATTTAAAAGGGTGATTCGTTTGAACGAATCAAAATTGGATAGGGTTGCGTCCATTCGTTCGAACGAATAGCGAAATGAACTGGGAATTTGTTCGAACGAATGGAAACGCAGGGGCAAAATGGTAATTAGCCATCCGCACCCGGACACGGGTGTATAGAGGCAGAAAATTGGGGTGTGTAAACGGGGACCCAATTATAAAATACCTTCAAAATTTTTGACATTCAGGCACAGAGTGACAGGTAAAACTTAATTAATGTTAATTTAATATGTTATTTTAAAATAAATAATTGAATTAATTTTTATTTAATGTATTTTCACTGTTGAATTAATCATAATATGTCAATATATAATATTTAGTTACTTATTTTTAATCTTAAAAAATTAATAGATAATATCAGGGGTCAAAATCCCGTTACAGAATGATATTAGGCGATATCACTCTCTCTCTTTCTTTTTTTTTTTTTAATATTAGTTCTGTTTTTTTTTTTTTGGATTAATGTATGAAAAACTCAGACACAGTCCTACTAAAACTCCCACTAATGAAACATTAAAAACTAAAAAGCTTAACTGGCTTTTTTAAAAAAGTATTAAACAATTAAAAAGGTAAATATCGACTGATATTAACCTGATATCGGTCAATATCCGATCGAGATATTGGCCGTGCCCACGTCTGAAATCATTTTTTTTTTAATGGCGATATTTATGATATCGGCCTACATATATTGCCGATATATTGGTTATAATGGCCGATTTCATCATTGTATAGCCCATATAATACGTATCGGCTAAGATTTCAATCTCTATATAATATGATCCAATGAGTTCTATTTTTTAAAATATAATAAACTTTTATAATCATCAAATGAGATCCATTGTCTCCAAACTTTGCCTATAGATAAATAATATATAAATAGATTTAAGGACTGAGAAATTAACCATTCAAGGAAAGAAAAATGGTATTTTGAATTTTCATGGAAACTTTTCATTGAAAGAGAATGTAAAACCTTTTTAAGAATTCAGTTTCTTTTAATTTTTAGTGTGAAAGAATTTGTGATTTATCTAATTTCTATTAATTAAAGGGATCAAAAATGTAGGTTGACAAAATGTGGAAAGTCATATCATTATGGGGAAATGATTTGTGCACCCCCATCTTTTACCCATTGTGCACTCCTCTTATGTAAAATTACAATTTTCCCGAAAAAAAGCAAAGAAGGAGAGAGAAAAGAGGAATTTTAAGTTTGGACAAAATTCTAATTTGACATAAGGGGAGTGGCACAATGGGTAAAAGAGGGGGGTGCACAAATCATTTCCCATCATTATGATGTAGGCAAAAATGAATACTTATAAATCTTTTAAAATTGGACTAAATGCGCTGCATAGATTCACTTTAGGCAATATTGCGCATGTCGCCATTATACCGGTGCCCTTGTGGGACCCACATGGGTAAGGACTCAGTGGAATCAGATTTATTTCACAAATATTTTATATATAATACTATTTATAAAAAGAATAGATGTATTGTATTTTAAAAGTCATAATTTTAAAAGATTTAAATATTTACGGTGAGACCAACTCAGCATGTGTGCAAGTAATTCATGCTCAACCCCTTTAAGTCACTTTCTATGAAATTACTTCTTATCAACTAATTCTACGTGTGTTGATTAAGAGGTTCATGTATACTCATAGAAATAATCTCACTTCAAATATAGAAAGTATCTATCTTAAAAAAAAAAGTCCAATGTGCTTTATTGGCTTTGTTGCACATGGGTATTTATTTCGTCTTTATGAGTTTGTTAAGGACTCATTTAAATATGCACCTATTTGATAAGAATAAGAGTAAAAAATCAACTTTTATCCATTTCCTCTTACTTTTGAAAAGTATTTTCAAATAAATATTCGTAATACTCGAGATAATCCCTGATCAAAGGAACTCGAGGTAATTCATGTAAAATGAACTCAAGTAAAATTTACCCCTCGTCCAAATGGTATGGACCAGGGATTTAAATCTCAGTTGATATTTTAGTCGAAAAAATTCTCTTATTATTTTTTTTAAACTACTTTAATATTTTTATTAGCGATATATATTATCGATATATATCAAATATCGACCGATATCTCAAATCACCAACTATTACAAAAAAAATGAGATACATCATATGAGTCGATCGAGATATAAAAATGGGAGCCCATTTAGACATCGACACTTTCTGCCAGCAGACACCGATTTTCGATTTTTTACTGGAAATTACGATTCTGCCCCTTCCGCACGGAATCGACCGATCGATTCTTCGATCGATCAATCCCTTCTGCGTAGAATCGTACAATTGATTTTATGGGATCATGCGATTGATCCCTTGAAAATGAACGGAAGATGCTATCTACATAAATCGATCGACCGAATGCGATTAATTCTCTTTGCAACGATTGCTACATCATAATACCTCCAAAGATGTGTGGAATGGAGTTTTCTTTATGATCTAGAAAGGCTTGTCTAGGAGAAAACAGAGAAAGGACAAATTCCAACTAAGAGGTTAGCCTCTCCTGGTCCTTAGATCAGAAAAAAAGCCCCTTTAAAGACTACAAAATTGTTCACATTGTTTCTTTCTTACAAGTGGGCAGTAGTGGTATTAAAGGGTAAAACATTGATGTTTCTTCCAATGAGAGAGAAAATCTAAGTATCCTACTAAGGTAGTGTTAGCGTTACGTGCGGAAACAACAAAAAATCGAACCGAATTAAACACACATCACAACACAATATTTTAACGTCCACGGAGCGACAGAATATTCACTATAAATGAGAAAAAAATACATGTACAATATTAATGACTCTCTTGAGTCATGAACCCAAACCCGAAGTCCCGAATCCTTTGTACACCCCTGTATACAACACATCGACGTCACCTCTCAGTTGATGTGAATCTCTCTCATATCCAGAATAGTGAACCTAACTTCTGTGTTCCTCCCTCTACGCTTCCTGCATCCTATGAGCACATCCCGATGTGCTTCTCAAACACGAGCGTTTCCGATGAGTTGACGCAATCAACCCAGGCACTTCCTTCTATAGCCTTTCTACGCACATGGCCAGGAGGCCATCTACTCCGCGTACCGTCAAAGGCCAGAAGACCCTTCACTGTGCCTCACCTCGGCTACATCTTTGCCGTGTATGGAGATGTCGACTTCCTCCGTATTTATAGTATCCTTCAGTGGTCAACCTTCCTTTCAGCCGATCTTCTTGCTAAATCAGCAAGACTCCACCGTGTCCCACGTGGACAAGGATTCCTCTCATATGCATGCTTGAGAGAGTTAGCCAACCCAAATCAACAAGTTGACACATATTGCATGACAATAGCAAGCCCACGTTAGCTGTTTCAATACTTCCAGCTCATGCCTTTCAAGCATGAGATCATGTTTTCCAAAAAACAAGATATCATTGCTTATGTATTAAAGTACAACATCCTCAAGCATTCACAAACTGCATATACGTATATATGTATTTAGCAATTGCCTTATCAGGAGCTCTTGTCCAAATCCAAAATTGGATTCGAGCCATAAACTCAGGAGCTCTTGTCCAAATCCAAAATTGGATTCGAGCCATAAACTCAACAGGTGGCAATAGATGTGAGGTTTATTTTATCTCTCAAAATAATAAAGACAATATTCTTCTTTTTGCAAGGGAGTTCGTTTCATCCCATTAGGTATTGAGAGATCAAAGCAAACAGAAGAGTCTAATATTAATTTCCACTATTTGTTTCCACCATTTTGTATCTGTTTTGAAAATTGATTAGTGTACCAAAATTTTTAATTTAGTGTACAAAAAATGAGTAAAATACTCATTTTGTCCAAACAAATTTAAAAGATGGAAAGAAGAAAGATTGAAACAAATTTAGACAAAATTTAATCATTTTTTGTGCAACAAATATAAAGATGTCGGTGCACCAATTACTTCTCATCTGCTTTTCTTTTGATGATGTAATGGGTTGTGGGCCTGTCAATAGAAGTTTGTATGCATCCATGAGTTGTTTTTTCCGCTCGATAGAGTTAGGTCTAAGTTTTTGCTTATTTTTTTTTTTTTTAATGAAATAGCTCATGCACACAAACATAAACAACACTTTTAGCAATTTGGTTGGTTCTTTGGACTTGAAGTCAAGGAAAGTCATTAGAATGGTTAGAATTTAATACATCTCAAGACACATAAAAGATGTTATATCTAGATTATATTAATTAAAATTAAATAATTAGACACGAATTTGTGTACCTTGAGCCATAACGATGAAGATCTAAATAATTAGACACGTAAAGCCCTTTTTTCAATTGATAAATTGAATCACGGATATGAATTTTAGAAACCTAAAATTACCTACCCAAATCGATCATTTTATGATTAGACATATTGATTAGTATACGTTCGAAAGAATGGGCCTCATTCATTCGAATGATTGCTACAGTAGTAATATTATTTAAATAATAAAATTTATTTTAAAACTATAAGAGTATTTTTTAAGCACTGTGTATTTTTAAAATTTCTCAAATTGAATATCCGGACTAATTACGATAACTTGATAAACATACTTTAAGACTTTAAGGTCTTTTGACACTCCCAAATGTGTGTTCAGCACAGCCAAGGGATACCCTTATTTGTAAAATACTGTGGAACCAAGCAACATTTTCTCTCATTCTTCTCTCTCACCCATAGGGTCCCTATGGGCCACTACGTATTATATCGACCGATATGCATTGATCTTTAAACCACTACGTATTATATCGACAAATATGTGTTGATTTTTTAAAGATCAATGTATATCGGTCGTACATCTAGGATATATATCGGCCAAATATCAATCGACATTCTTTTTTTTTTTTTTTTAATTTCTAGATTTTTTTAATAAAAAGGTAAAAAAAATTCAACTGATATTTAAAAAAAATAGAAGAGAGAGTAAGTGTAAAACAAAGTACCATACAAAATGAAAAATGACGATTTAAATAAAATGCAAGAGACCCAAAACTCAATCAAATCCAATAACATAAAATACTATTTCCTTTCTTGAAAATAGACAAATCCATCAAGGATTTGTTAATTTTGGCAAGTTATTAAAAAGTTGGCATTTTAAATAAACAAGGCATAAAATATCGAATTCAATCTGATTTCGAAAAGATTGAATGGAGCCATATTTGTCAAAGTTAGATGAAAATTGATAACAATATCTAAGTTAACAGATTGGTTCCAATTAAGTCAATTCAGACCTAATAAATTGTCAAAACTATAATTTTACTAGCCATATGAGATGCTTCAACTATATGAATTGCCACCAACGCTATTGAATATTTAAAGCATTTTTCTAAACTAAAAATAGAGGACAAAGGGCTGAGATCAATTTCATTTTTCTAAAGGTATAAAATGTCAGTTAGATTTCCTCTACCAAAACTCAACTAGTTAATCTCCCGTCTCATGATGTAGGAGGTGTTAAATTCGAGTTCTTATGGTCTAACCTGGTGTATCTTAAGGACAGTAGGTATCACCTGTGGAGATTTTGATGGATTTTCTGCAATTTCTCGCACGTAAATTCAAAAAAAAAAGAAAAAACTCAATATTGAGATTATTCTTTAAATAGGTCTCACCTCCACCATATGTGTTTTCGGTATAGCCAAGGGATACCCTTATTTGTAAAATACTGTGTTTTAAGCATTTGAGAGTGTCAAAAGACCTTGACGTCTTAAAGTATTTTTATCAGGTTATTATAATTAGTCTGGATATTCAATTTGAAATTTTTTTAAAATACACAGTGCTTAAAAAATAAGTTTAAAATTTTAAAAGAAATTTTGTTATTTAAATAAATGTTCTACTGTAGCAAGTTCATGCGAATTCGAATGAAACGATCGTTCATGGTTCACTGCAATGAACGTTCATTCGAATGAACGATCGGTTCATTCCAATGAATAGATGGAATGAAGCTCACTTTTATTACTATTCATTCGAATGAATTGGCTGAACAGTAACACGGAACACTGTTTAGCCCATTCATTCGAATTAATGGAATTTACACTGCGGCATTCATTCGAATGAGTGAAATGAAAAATGTAGAGGCAAAATGGTAATTTCACCATAAAATAAAAAAAATGGATGTGTAGAAGTAGAAAAATTGAGTGTATGTAAGTGGCGCCTAAATTAAAATAGAAAAATAAAAATAGTATTACCTCAATAGAGACAAGGCAAAATCATAAAGCTCAAGCGGGCATTCACAAATTAAAAAGGGAAAAGAAAAAGTGTACAAGATTTTCCCCCTTAATTAAGCCCAAGCTTAAAGAAATATAATAAGTAACAATAAGATTTAAACTTGAGTACAAAGAAAAAAAAAGAAACGATTATTGAATTCTTTAATCCATGCAGTGGAACCAAGCAACATTTTCTCTCATTCTTCTCTCTCACCCATAGGGTCCTTGGGCCACTACGTATTATATCGATGCATTGATCTTTAAACCACTACGTATTATATCGACAAATATGTATTGATTTTTTAAAGATCAATGTATATCGGTCGTACATCTAGGATATATATCGGCCAAATATCAATGGACATTCTTTTTTTAAAAAAATTTCTAGATTTTTTTAATAAAGAGGTCAAAAAAATTCATCTGATATTAAAAAAAAAAAAAAATAGAAGAGAGAATAAGTGTAAAACAAAGTACCATACAAAATGAAAAATGACGATTTAAATAAAATGCAAGAGACCCAAAACTCAATCAAATCCAATAACATAAAATACTATTTCCTTTCTTGAAAATAGACAAATCCATCAAGGATTTGTTAATTTTGGCAAGTTATTAAAAAGTTGGCATTTTAAATAAACAAGGCATAAAATATCAAATTCAATCTGATTTCGAAAAGATTGAATGGAGCCATATTTGTCAAAGTTAGATGAAAATTCATAACAATATCTAAGTTAACAGATTGGCTCCAATTAAGTCAATTCAGACCTAATAAATTTTCAAAACTCTAATTTTACTAGCCATATGAGATGCTTCAATTATATGAATTGCCACCAATGCTTTTGAATATTTAAAGCATTTTTCTAAACTAAAAATAGAGGATAAAGCGCTAAGATCAATTTCATTTTTCTAAAGGTATAAAATGTCAGTGAGATTTCCTATGTCAAAATTCAACTGATTAACCTCCTACATCAAGAAGTGAGAGGTAACAAGTTTGAGCCTCCATAACCTAATCTGGTATATTCTAAGGGTAGTGGGTATCACCCGTGGAGGTTTTACAGTGTAAATTTCCTACTTTTTAATGTATGATCCATCTAACTTACTCCTTGTTAAGGTAAAATTATAAAATACCTTCAGAATTTTTTACATTCAGACACATAGTGAATTTGCTCATGCTTTTATTTTATAGATTTGTACGTGTCTCAAAGAACATATTTATAAAAAATAAAAGAAAAATATATCATTTAAATTTAATTTTTAGTGTAACATCCGTCAAAACGAGTACACTTATTTGCCACCCACTGAAATTCAGTCTCAAAGAATTAGGCAAGTGTCTGTAGAAATATTTTTTTTTTAAAATAAAAATAACAGAGGAAACTACATTAGGATGATTTTGTATTATATATAGTCTATTTTAACACACTTCTTAAATAAGAAAGTTTTAGATGTCGTACGTATGGAAGAAAATAATATAATTTCTTACTCATTTAAGGGAAGAGAAGAATTTAAAAGCAAAGATTTGTGTTTTATAAAGATGGCAATGATGAACTTGATGTATTATTAATTCAATATGAATTTGATATATTAATTTATTGCAAATTGGCATCAATAAGTTAAAGATTAAAATTTGTTGGATTTGATAATAAAGTTGATATGATAGTACGGTACTGTTGAATTTTTTAGTAAAAATTTTAAATTGACATTATTTATAAATTTAATCTGTAATATATCTTTTTTTTTTAAGAATTGACTTCTAATATTGGTATTTTTAATAATAAGTGATATTAAATTTGTCTTAATGAAAAAATATATTATTATTCCGTCAATATTATCATGTTTTAAAACGGTGGGTTTAAGTTTAAAAACAGGTATATCTGACTATGGAATGGAATGAAAAAGTCCTCACTTCACCTAACATGCTTTTCCAACTGGAAAGTTTTCCTTTACTTTCTCTAACTGTAGGATATTAAGATGCGTACTGCCTGGGTGAAACTTGGTTGGATTTTAACTCGAGTCACATGATTCAGACTTGAGAAATGAATGAGTTTGGATTATGTGTTTATATACTTTTTAATGTATGAGCCATCTAACTTACTCCTTGTTAAGGTAAAATTATAAAATACCTTCAGAATTTTTGACATTCAGACACAGAGTGAAAGGTAAAACTTAATTAATGTTAATTTAATATGTTATTTTAAAAAAAAAAAATTGAATTAATTTTTATTTAATGTATTTTCACTGTTGAATTAATCATAATATGTCAATATATAATATTTAGTTACTTATTTTTAATCTTTAAAATATTAATAGATAATATCAGGGGTCAAAATCTCGTTACTCAAAACCCATATTTAATTTCTACACTGTATCAAGTATAAACCTCTCTCCTTCATTCCCCTGCTTCTTTCTCTATTTATATCATCTCCCTGCAATTCAAATCCTTCACATCCACTCAACCATGGCAGCTAAGGTGAGCCAGCATGCCCTTTCTCCTCTTCTCCCTTTCTCCACACAAAATTGAGGAGCAAAATTATAATTTTATATAAAATTTTGAAATAGAGTGTCTTTTAAAAGAAAAGTGAAGTGTATAAATGGCTAGGAAAAAACATTTCTTGATTTGCTCTTTTTATTGTTTTTCTGTAATTTAAGAGCTAAATCCTTATGTTTGGGGTTATGGGCATTTGGATTCTGGACTTTCTGCTTTGATTCTCAACCCTTTTGGTCTTTTGATATTCTTTTAACATGGGTTCTACTCTTTGAGGTTCCTTCTTGAGTTTGGGTAATGATTAGCGTCCTATCTTCCTCTTATTATTGGTATTTGTTGTTATTATTAGTAGAACTCTTTTTTCTTTTTCCCATGTCGTCTTCTTCTTCTTCTTCTCAACGCTAAATACTTTTCCTTTTTTATTTATTCATAATGAGATATGTATTCTTTAAAACAATTGATTTATGTCCGTCTTTGTCGGCCATAAAAAAATTGGATCAATTCTACAAATTGGGTTCCCTCTCTCTCATTTCTTTCTCCCTCTTTTTCATTGTGACAGATATCGACCCTGGTGTTGACTGTTGATATCTGCTGCGCAAAATGCTACAAGAAGATTAAAAAGGTCCTCAGCAAGTTTGATGGTGAGGCTTCTTCCCCTCCCCTCTGCAAATTCTATCCTTTCAACGCAGGAAAATGACATTCATATCCCATTGCTTGTGATGCATAAACTCTTTTCTACCTGTTGCATTAGAATACTGTACAAAATTTACACTATTCAATCACTGATGCTGGCAAATGAAGGAAGCTTGTGTTGAAAATCAATGGCTCTAATTTCTTATTCGGATGCCTGGAATTTAGATTTTTTTTAATAAATTTGGGAATTCAAATGAATTTGTCTTTTGGATGGGCATTCTTAAAATCAATATTTTCATGGTTTCTTAAAAGGGAAATCAGAGAATTCTAATTTTCTTGAATTTGGATTCTCTGATTGAATAATTGAAGAAACCAATTTAGGATGAGTTCGGATCATACCGGGGCAGCCAGCAGAGTCTT
Organism: Chimonanthus salicifolius; assembly: GCA_013350335.1. NCBI lineage: Eukaryota > Viridiplantae > Streptophyta > Magnoliopsida > Laurales > Calycanthaceae > Chimonanthus > Chimonanthus salicifolius. The sequence continues at coordinate 58,104,165 of CM023535.1, read as the reverse complement.
TCTGTCAAATGCAAAATGCTCAAGTGTCATCAAAATATTAAATGTAGTATGAATTCTTCATTTGTTTCAAGTTTCTGCTGACTGCTAGGAGGATTGGGACTCTGAGAAGATTAAGTAAAGGGGAAATTTCTGAAAACCGAGTTACTGATTCTTAATTTTCATTTGAGAACGACAGAAATCCACAGCCAGAGTTTCGACGAGAAGAAGAACAAGGTGATCATATCCGGACCTTTTGACCCGGAGAAGCTCAAGAAGAAGCTCTGCTGCAAGGCCTGCAAGTGCATCAAAGCCATCGAAATCAAGCCTCCTCCACCTCCACCTCCACCTCCACCTCCACCTCCACCTCCGGTTGTTGTGGTACCGCTCGGACCCTACTGTACGTACGGACCGTACTGGATTTGTGGACCAAGAGTTTGTTGCAGAGACTGTTACGAAGGACGTGAAGATGGGAAATGCAGGCGTCGAGGGTACGAGAGTGGCTGCCAATTCTTCATCGAAGAGGATCCATCATCTTGCATTATTATGTAATCAAATTAATCTCAGCTTTTTCTTTTATTTTTATTTTTATTTTCTTTTTCTTTTTTTTAAATGAAGTAGCAGATAACTCGGACACAATCCTACTAAATCCATCCTTCAATAAATGAGATCCCACATCTCGCGAGTCAAACTCGCACCATCCTAAGTCCTAAGACGAAATGTTAGCCATTGTTCGTGGGTATTTTCTTTTTTTCTTCTGTGATGATGATAGTGATTTGCTCTTACATTGGGGGCAGTGACATATCATTTACATGTGTATCTAGAATTTAATAAATTCATATGGTGATTTTTATTTCTACTAATAAAGTCATTACTGTGAGACTTGAGCAGATTCACATCCAAATCAATCTGCCTTAATCTCTCTTTTTTTTCTTTTTTCTTTTTTCTTTTAAGAAAAAAGTGGTTCCTAATTTTCTCCTCTCAGCTGCGAGTGATATACATTTGAATTTGCTCCTGCTTTTTAATTTTATTTTATAGATTTGTACATGTCTCAAAGATTAGTCAGACATTGAACATATTTATTAAAAATAAATAAATTATCATTTAAATTTAAATTTTTAGTTTAACATCCATCAAAACGAGTACACTTATTTGCCACTGAAATTCAGTCTCAAAGAATTAGACAAGTGTCTGTAAAAATATTTAAAAAAAATTAACTGAGAAAACTAATGGTGAAATTATATTAGAGAATTTCTTTGAAATAAATTGAAAATTATTAGGAGGTGAAGAAACACAATTAGATTGTAGAGCAATATAAATTAATATTTTCGGGTAGTTTGAATTATAAAGAGTTTATCTTTAACCTGTGAGGATTGACTCGACGGTTAAGAACTCCAATAAATTATGGGAAGTTCTGGGTTCAAGTTCCACTTTCAACGTATAAAGTTCACTCCTCCTAAGATAGAAAGGATTTAAACACCCTTCAAGGACTTAGTGAGATGCTCTAAGAGATTATTTTTCTACTCCATATGTCTCAATTTAGTTGTCTTATAGATATTTTTAAAGTGTCTCAAAATAATTGTGTAATATTCTATATTTACAAATTACAAGCACATGTAGATTCTCTCTCTGCCTATCTACTTTGGCTCCTGAAACTATACTTAAAAAATTCAAAATTTTAAATTAGGACAACTAAAATAGGACAGAGAAAGTATTATATATAGTCTATTTTTAACAGACTTCTTAAATAAGAAAGTTTTAGATGTAGTATTTACGGAAGAAAATAATATAATTTCTTACTCATTTAAGGGAAGAGAAGAATTTAAAAGCAAAGATTTGTGTTTTATAAAGATGGCAATGATGAACTTGATGTATCATTAATTCAATATGAATTTGAGATATTAATTTATTGCAAATTGGCATCAATAAGTTAAAGATTAAAATTTGTTGGATTTGATAATAAAGTTGATATCATAGTATGATACTGTTGAATTTTTGAGTTTTTAAGTAAAAAATTTAAATTGACATTATTATAAATTTAATCTGTAATATATCTTTTTATAAGAATTGACTTTTAATATTGGTAATAATAAGTGATATTAAATTTTTCTTGATGAAAAAATATATTATTATTCCGTCAATATTATCATATTTAAAAACGGTGGGCTTAAGTTTGAAAACAGGTATATCTGACTCCGGAATGGAATGAAAAAGTCCTCACTTCACCTAACATGCTTTTCCTTTTAAGAACTGGAAAAAATTTGTTTACTTTCTCTAAGTGTATGATATTATTTAAGATGCGAACTACCAGGGTGAAACTTGGTTGGGTTTTAACTCGACTCATAGGACCCGACTCGACAAATCAGTGGATTTGGGTTATGTATTTGTATATTTCGAGTTGGAAAAATAAAAACTCACATGAAATTTGGGTTGGATTAAGTTGAGAAATTTAAATTAATCCGACGTAACCCGCGTGCACCAAGTTATAAAACACTACTCTGGTTGATCGGGTCAAGTTGGGTTGAATAACTCAAGTCAGCAATTCGGGTCGAGTTTAATTAATTTTGATATGGGTTGAATTGGGTTTATTAAAATTTGACCTGACCGGACTCAAGTTTCAAACCTGATTCTACCAGTAGTTGTTTTGCCCATTGATTTGTTCTTTACCGAAAAATTTCGTAGTTTGAAATTATATTGTTTTCATTTTGACATTTATTTAATTTCATGAATTGCTCTATATTTAATTAGAATTGAATCACTAGTAAATTAAAATTCATTCAAAATTTGTTTATTTTAATAAATATTTTTAAAATTTAAATTTATCTTTTAAAATCAATTGTTATGAGATACATCATTTTTGTAAATTAATTTTAAATTTACTCATCATATCACAACAAACAAGTCATCCTCTAACTTTTGCGACTTTTAGAATATAAAATATATGTAACTTAGGTGTTAGAGATCATAATCGTTGTACTACAATTTAACTTTGTGGGATTAATATGATGGTCAAAAACTCATTTCAAGAATTAAGAGTTTTGAGTTCAAATTTTATTTTATTCTAACGGTTTACTCTTCTTAATTTTTCTTTTAATTTTATTCAATGTATGAATAAAAAAATTTATAATTGACAGAGAGAGAGTTGATCTGACAGTAAAAATACTATCTTTATAAAGAGAGTATTAAATTTGATTTACACTCTTACTCACTTCTTATAAGATTATACCTTTTGAATTTGAAATGTTTATTTTGTTACGTTTGTACATGTTTGGAAGAATTTAATCGAACGGCTTTTGATCATAAAATAAAATTGCATGTGCTTTTGATGGTGACAATGAATGACAAATACCGTCCACTTACCTCCGTCTCTCTCTCACACTTCTATTAAATATTTCTGTGGTTCTGTACAACGCATTCAAAGCAAAGCTGTTCGAGAACAGAAATTTATGTGGCTCTCGCAACAGGCTACCCTGTCCCGGGAGTTTTTCATACGAATCTGCCACGTGGAGTTTTACTTTTCAAAGAGAATCATTATTCCATATAGGATTGGGGGGTAAATTTTATGGGTGGTTAAATGTAAATTTCCCTACTTTTTAATGTATGAGCCATCTAACTTACTCCTTGTTAAGGTAAAATTATAAAATACCTTCAGAATTTTTGACATTCAGACACAAAGTGACATGTAAAACTTAATTAATGTTAATTTAATATGTTATTTTAAAAAAATAATTGAATTAATTTTTATTTAATGTAATATATAATATTTAGTTACTTATTTTTAATCTTAAAAAATTAATAGATAACATCAGGGGTCAAAATCTCATTACTGAATGATATCAGGCGATATCACTCTCTCTCTTTCTTCTTTTTCTCTTTTTTTAAATATTAGTTGTGTTCTTTCTTTTTGGATTAACGTATGAAAAACTCAGATACACTCCTACTAAAACTCCCACTGATGAAACATTAAAAACTAAAAAGCTTAACTAGTTTTTTTTTAAATATTAAACAATTAAAAAGGTAAATATCAACTAATATTAACCTGATATCGGTCAATATCCGACTGAGATATCGGCAGTACCCACGTCTGAAATCATTTTTTTTTTAATGGTGATATTTATGACATCGGCTGATATATATTGCCGATATATTGGTTATAATGACCGATTTCATCATTGTATAGCCCATATAATACGTATCGGCTAAGATTTCAATCTCTATATAATATGATCCAATGAGTTCTATTTTTTAAAATATAATAAACTTTTATAATCATAAAATAAAATTGCATGTGCTTTTGATGGTGACAATGAATGACAAATACCGTCCACTTACCTCCGTCTCTCTCTCACACTTCTATTAAATATTTCTGCAGTTCTGTACAACGCATTCAAAGCAAAGCTCTTGGAGAACAGAAATTTATGTAGCTGTCGCAACAGGCTACCCTGTCCCGGGAGTTTTTCATACGAATTCTGCCACGTGGAGTTTTACTTTTCAAGAGAATGCTTATTTCATATAGGATCTTACGCACTGAAATCGTCGGAAGGAATTGAAAAATCTTTTGAACAATTCAACTGTGCAGTTGAATTGTTCGAAGGAACTGAAAAAATCAACTAAAAAATTGTTTGAAGGATAAAATGTGAAAGGACAAAAGAGATCGATTCGAGTGTGCAGTTAATCGTTCGAAGGAAGTGAAAAATGAACTAAAAAGTCATCCGAATGATAAAATGTGGGATGGTAAAACCATAATTTCTCCTCAAAATTTGAAAACTAGTGTCTCCTAGTAGAAAAACGTGGTGTCTAAATGGACGGCCTTTTTTAAAATATAATAAACTTTTATAATCATCAAATGAGATCCATTGTCTCCAAACTTTGCCTATAGATAAATAATATATAAATAGATTTAAGGACTGAGAAATTAACCATTCAAGGAAAGAAAAATGATATTTTGAATTTTCATGGAAACTTTTCATTGAAAGAGAATGTAAAACCTTTTTAAGAATTCAGTTTCTTTTAATTTTTAGTGTGAAAGAATTTGTGATTTATCTAATTTCTATTAATTAAAGGGATCGAAAATGTAGGTTCACAAAATGTGGAAAGTCATATCATTATGATGTAGGCAAAAATTAATACTTATAAATCTTTTAAAATTGGACTAAATGCGCTGCATAAATTCACTTTAGGCAATATTGCGCATGTCGCCATTATACGGGTGCCCTTGTGGGACCCACATGGGTAAGGACTTAGTGGAATCAGATTTATTGCACAAATATTTTATATATAATACTATTTATAAAAAGAATAGATGTATTGTATTTTAAAAGTCATAATTTTAAAAGATTTAAATATTTACGGTGAGACCAACTAAGCATGTGTGCAAGTAATTCACATTCAATTTCTTCAAGTCACTTTCTATGAAATTACTTTTTATCGACTAAACTTACGTGTGTCAATTAAGAGATTCATGTATACTCACAGAAATAATCTCACTTCAAATATAGAAAGTATTCATCTTAAAAAAAAAAGTCCAATGAGCTTTATTGGCTTTGCTGCACATGGGCATTTATTTCGTCTTTATGAGTTTGTTAAGGCTTCATTTAAATAGGCACCTATCTAATAAAAATAAGAGTAAAAAATCAACTTTTAATCATTCTCTTTTACTTTTGGAAACTCTTTTCAAATAAATATTTGTAATACTTGAGATAATCCCTGATGAAAGGAACCCGGGGTAATTCATGTAAAATGAACCTGAGGTAACTCAAGTAAAATTTACCCCTTGTCCAAATGGTATGGACCAGGGATTTAAATCTCAGTTGATATTTTAGCCGAAAAAATTCTCTTATTATTTTTTTTTAAACTACTTTAATATTTTTATTAGCAATATATATTATCGATATATATCAAATATTTCGACCGATATCTCAAATCACCAACTATTTCAAAAAAAAAATGAAATCATATGAGTCGATCGAGATATAAAAATGGGAGCCCATTAAGACATCGACACTTTCTGCCAGCAGACACCGATTTTCGATTTTTTACTGGAAATTACGATTCTGCCCCTTTCGTTCGGAATCGATTGATCAATTCTGCAGCGCATTTCTTTTCGATCGATCGATCAATCCCTTCTGCGTAGAATCGTGCGATTGATTTTATGGGATCGTGCGATTGATCCTTTGAAAATTAACGGAAGATGCTATCTACATAAATCAATCGATCGAATGCGATTGATTCTCTTTGCAACTATTGCTGCATCATAATACCTCCAAAGATGTGTGGAATGGAGTTTTCTTTATGATCTAGAAAGGCTTGTCTAGGAGATAACAGAGAAAGGACAAATTCCAACTAAGAGGTTAGCCTCTCCTGGTCCTTAGATCAGAGAAAAAGCCCCTTTAAATACTACAAAATTGTTCACATTGTTTCTTTCTTACAAGTGGGCAGTAGTAGTATTATTAAAGGGAAAAACGTTGATGTTTCTTCCAATGAGAGAGAAAATCTAAGTATCCTACTAAGGTGGCAATAGATGTGAGGTTTATTTTATCTCTCAAAATAATAAAGACAATATTCTTCTTTTTGCAAGGGAGTTCATTTCATCCCATTAGGTATTGAGACTAAGATCAAAGTAAACAGAAGAGTCTAATATTAATTTCCACTATTTGTTTCCACCATTTTGTATCTGTTTTGAAAATTGATTGGTGTACCAAAATTTTTAATTTAGTGTACAAAAAATGAGTAAAATACTCATTTTGTCCAAACAAATGAGAAGATGGAAAGAAGAAAGATTGAAACAAATTTAAACAAAATGAAAATTTTATTCATTTTTTGTGCAACAAATATAAAGATGTCGGTGCACCAATTACTTCTCATCTATTTTTCTTTTGATGATGTAATGGGTTGTGGGTTGTCAATAGAAGTTTGTATGCATCCATGAGTTGTTTTTTTTGGATCGATAGAGTTCCGTCTAAGTTTTTACCTTTTTTTTTTGAAATATCTTATGCACACAAACATAAACAACACTTTTAGCAATTTGGTTGGTTCTTTGGACTTAAAGTCAAGGAAAGTCATTAGAATGGTTAGAATTTAATACATCTCAAGACACATAAAAGATGTTATATCTAGATTATATTAACTAAAACTAAATAATTAGACATGAATCTGTGTACCTTGAGCCATAACGATGAAGATCTAATTAGACAAGTAAAGCCCTTTTTTTTCAATTGATGAAATTTAATCACGGATATGAATTTTAGACACCTAAAATCACCAACCCAAATCGATCATTTTATGATTAGACATATTGATTAGTATAATGGTTATCTCCATTTAAATTTCTTGTTAGATAAGTTTTGTCACTGTGTGATGATGGCAGGAAAGTACGTCGTGATATGATGTACAACTGCCCTAGCTATGGGTTATGAGATTTATGAAAAGGGCTGCCTACCTTTTTACTATAAATTAAAGCCGTGAATTAGAGACACTTGATTTTTCTTGATTTTTCTGCCTCTATACATTTACTTTCAAATTTTTATGACAAATTATCATTTTACCCATGTATTTTCATTCATTCGAATTAATTTTCAGTTCATTTTGACATTCATTCGAACGAATCCTCAAGTGTAATTTCAATTCATTCGAATGAATGGGCTGAACAGTCACACGGAATACTGCTCAGCCCCATTCATTCAAATGAATAGATAGTTTCAAGTATGAATGGACATAATTTCAAGTATACATTCTAATGAATGAGCCTCATTCATTCGAATAATTGCTACAGTAGTAACATTATTTAAATAATAAAATTTATTTTAAAACTTTAAAGTTATTTTTTGAGCAGTGTGTATTTTCAAAATTTCTCAAATTAAATATCTGGACTAATTACGCTAATCTGATAAAAAATACTTTAAAACTTTAAGGTCTTTTGACACTCCTAAATATTTAAAACACAGTATTTAACAAATAAGGGTATCCCTAGGCTGTGCTGAAAACACATTTGGAAGTGTCAAAAGATCTTGAAGTCTTAAAGTATTTTTATTAGGTTATCGTAATTAGTCCAGATATTCAATTTGAGAAATTTTAGAAATACACAGTGCTTAAAAAATAACATAACTGTCTATATTTTAAAGAATATTTTATTATACATTCAAATGAATGAGACTCATTCATTATTAATTCGAATGAACGGCCTCATTAAGTATTCATTCGAATGATTTCTATTAAATAATAAAATTTATTTTAAAATTTTAAAGTTATTTTTTGAGCAGTGTATATTTTCAAAAATTTTCAAATTAAATATCCGGACTAATTATGATAATTTGATAAAAATACTTTGAGACTTAAAGGTCTTTTGACACTTCTAAACATTTAAAACACAGTATTTTACAATTAAGGGTATCCTTAGGCTGTGCCGAAAACACATTTGGAAGTGTCAAAAGATCTTAAAGTCTTAAAGTATTTTTATCAGGTTATCGTAATTAGTCCATATATTCAATTTGAGAAATTTTAAAAATACACAGTGCATAAAAAATAACTTTAAAGTTTTAAAGGAGATTTTATTATTTAAATAATGAACTGTTTATTTTTAAAATTTCTCAAATTGAATATCCAGACTAATTACGATAACCTAATAAAAATACTTTAATACTTCAAGATCTTTTGACACTCCCAAATGTGTTTTCGGTATAGTCAAGGGATACCCTTATTTGTAAAATACTGTGTTTTAAGCATTTGAGAGTGTCAAAAGACCTTGAAATCTTAAAGTATTTTTATCAGGTTATTATAATTAGTCTAGATATTCAATTTGAGAAATTTTGAAAATACACAGTGCTTAAAAAATAAGTTTAAAATTTTAAAAGAAATTTTATTATTTAAATAAATGTTCAAATGAAGCAAGTTCATTCGAATGAATGAACGGTCGGTTCATTGTAATGAACGTTCATTCGAATGAACGGTCGGTTCATTCCAATGAATTGATGGAATGAAGTTCATTTTTATTACTATTCATTCGAATGAATTGGCTGAACAGTAACACAGAACACTGTTTAGCCCATTCATTCGAATGAATGGAATTTATACTGCGGCATTCATTCGAATGAGTGGAATGAAAAATGCAGGGGCAAAATGATAATTTCACCATAAAATAAAAAAACAAGTGTGTAGAGGCACAAAAATCGAGTGTCTGTATGTGGTGCCTAAATTAAAATAGATAAATAAAAATAGTATTACCTCAATAGAGACAAGGCAAAATCATAAAGCTCAAGCGGGCATCCACAAATTAAAAAGGGAAAAGAAAAAGTGTACAAGATTTTCCCCCTTAATTAAGCCCAAGCTTAAAGAAATATAATAAGTTACAATAAGATTTAAACTTGAGTACAAAGAAAAAAAAAGAAACGACTATTGAATTCTTTAAATAATAAAATCTCCTTTAAATTTTTAAAGTTATTTTTTAAGCACTGTGTATTTTTAAAATTTCTCAAATTGAATATCTAGACTAATTACGATAGCATGATAAAAATACTTTAAGACTTCAAGGTCGTTTGGCATTTCTAAATATATTTTTGACACAGATGAGGGATACCCTTATTTGTAAAATACTGTGTTTTAAGTATTTAGGAATGTCAAACGACCTTGAAGTCTTAAAGTATTTTTATCAGATTATCGTAATTAGTTTGGATATTTAATTTTAGAAATTTTGAATATACACAGTACTTAAAAAATAACTTTAAAATTTTAGAAGATATTTTACTGTTTAAATTTTTTTAAACGATTTTACTGTAGCTGAAACATTGATTCATTCGAAGGATCTTATGATCCTTCCAACGATTCCACTGCACAGTGGAATCATTGGAAGGAATTGAAAAATCATCTGAAAAATCCTTCGAACGATTCGACTGTGAAGTCGAATCGTTCGAAGGAACTGAAAAAATCAATTGAAAAATCGTTCGAAGGATGAAATGTGGGAGGGCAAAAGAGATCGATTCGAGTGTGCAGTGAATCGTTCGAAGGAAGTAAAAAATGAACTAAAAAATCGTCCGAATGATAAAATGCGGGAGGGCAAAACCGTAATTTTCCCTCAAAATCTGAAAACTGGTGTCTCCTAGCAGAAAAACATGGTGTCTAAATGGGCGGCCTTTTTTAAAATATAATAAACTTTTATAATCATCAAATGAGATCCATTGTCTCCAAACTTTGCCTATAGATAAATAATATATAAATAGATTTAAGGACTGAGAAATTAACCATTCAAGGAAAGAAAAATGGTATTTTGAATTTTCATGGAAACTTTTCATTGAAAGAGAATGTAAAACCTTTTTAAGAATTCAGTTTCTTTTAATTTTTAGTGTGAAAGAATTTGTGATTTATCTAATTTCTATTAGTTAAAGGGATCGAAAATGTAGGTTGACAAAATGGGGAAAGTCATATCATTATGATGTAGGAAAAAATGAATACTTATAAATCTTTTAAAATTGGACTAAATGCGCTGCATAAATTCACTTTAGGCAATATTGCGCATGTCGCCATTATACCCGTGCCCTTGTGGGACCCACATGGGTAAGGACTTGGTGGAATCAGATTTATTGCACAAATATTTTATATATAATACTATTTATAAAAAGAATAGATGTATTGTATTTTAAAAGTCATAATTTAAAAGATTTAAATATTTACGGTGAGACCAACTCAGCATGTGTGCAAGTAATTCACATTCAATCTCTTCAAGCCACTTTCTATAAAATTATTTTTTATCCACTAAACTTTCGTGTGTCAATTAAGAGGTTTATTTATACCCATAAAATTAAATTCACTTCAAATATAGAAAGTATCCATCCTAAAAAAAGAAATCCAATGAACTTTATTGGCTTTGCTGCACATGGCACTTATTTCGTCTTTATGAGTTTGTTAAGGCTTCATTTAAATATGCATCTACTAGATAAGAATAAGAGTAAAAAATCAACTTTTATCCATTCCTTCTTACTTTTGAAAACTCTTTTCAAATAAATATTCGTAATACTCGAGATAATCCCTGATCAAAGGAACCCAAGGTAATTCATGTAAAATGAACCTGAGGTAACTCAAGTAAAATTTATCCCTCGTCCAAATGGTATGAACCAGGGATTTAAATCTCAGTTGATAGTTTAGCCGAAAAAATTCTCTTATTATTTTTTTTTAAACTACTTTAATATTTTTATTAGCGATATATATTATTGATATATATCAAATATTTCGACCGATATCTCAAATCACCAACTATTTAAAAAAAAAAATGAGATATATCATATGAGTCGATCGAGATAAAAATGGGAGCCCATTTAGACATCGACACTTTCTGCCAGCAGATATCGATTTTCGATTTTTTACTAGAAATTATGATTCTGCCCCTTCTGCTCGGAATCAACTGATCGATTCTGCAGCGCATTTTTCTTCGATCGATCGATCAATCCCTTCTGTGTAGAATCGTGCGATTGATTTTATGGGATCGTGCGATTGAGCCTTTGAAAATGAACGGAAGATGCTATCTACATAAATCAATCGATCGAATGCGATTGATTCTCTTTGCAACTATTGCTGCATCATAATACCTCCAAAGATGTGTGGAATGGAGTTTTCTTTATGATCTAGAAAGGCTTGTCTAGGAGAAAACAGAGAAAGGACAAATTCCAACTAAGAGGTTAGCCTCTCCTGGTCCTTAGATCAGAAAAAAAGCCCTTTTAAAGACTACAAAATTGTTCACATTGTTTCTTTCTTACAAGTGGGCAGTAGTAGTATTATTAAAGGGGAAAACATTGATGTTTCTTCCAATGAGAGAGAAAATCTAAGTATCCTACCAAGGTAGTGTTAGCGTTACGCGGGGAAAAAAGAAAAATCGAATGGAAATAAACACACAGCACAACACAATATTTTAACGTGGTTCGGCCCACCTGGCCTACGTCCACGGAGCGACAGAATATTCACTATAAATGAGAAAAAAATACATGTACAATATTAATGAATCTCTTGAGTCATGAACCCAAACCCGAAGTGCCGAGCCCTTTGTACACCCCTGTAACACATCGACGTCACCTCTCAGTTGATGTGAATCTCTCTCATACCCAGAATAGTGAACCTAACTTCTGTGTTCCTCCCTATGCGCTTCTTGCGTCCTACGAGTACATCCCGACGTGCTTCTCAAACGCGAGCGTTTCCGATGAGTTGACGCAATCAACCCAGGCACTTCCTTCTAGAACCTTTCTACGCACATGGCCAAGAGGCCATCTCCTCCGCGTACCGTCAAAGGCCAGAAGACCCTTCACTGTGCCTCACCTCGGCTACATCTTTGCCGTGTATAGAGATGTCGACTTCCTCTGTATTTATAGTATCCTTCAGTGGTCAACCTTCCTTTCAGCCGATCTTCTTGCTAAATCAGCAAGACTCCACCGTGTCCCACATGGACAAGGATTCCTCTCATATGCATGCTTGAGAAAGTTGCCAACCCAAATCAACAAGCTGAAGCCCACGTTAGCTGTTTCAATACTTCCAGCTCATGCCTTTCAAGCATGAGATCATGTTTTCCAAAAAACAAGATATCATTGCTTATGTATTAAAGTACAACATCCTCAAACATTCACAAACTGCATATACGTATCTATGTATTTAGCAATTGCCTTATCAGGAGCTCTTGTCCAAATCCAAAATTGGATTCGAGCCATAAACTCAACAGGTGGCAATAGATGTGAGGTTTATTTTATCTCTCAAAATAATAAAGACAATATTCTTCTTTTTGCAAGGGAGTTCATTTCATCCCATTAGGTATTGAGACTAAGATCAAAGCAAACACAAGAGTCTAATATTAATTTTCACTATTTGTTTCCACCATTTTGTATCTGTTTTGAAAATTGATTGGTGTACCAAAATTTTTAATTTAGTGTACAAAAAATGAGTAAAATACTTATTTTGTCCAAACAAATGAGAAGATGGAAAGAAGAAAGATTGAAACAAATTTAGACAAAATGAAAATTTCATTCATTTTTTGTGCAACAAATATAAAGATGTCGGTGCACCAATTACTTCTCATCTGCTTTTCTTTTGATGATGTAATGGGTTGTGGGTCTGTCAATAGAAGTTTGTATGCATCCATGAGTTGTTTTTTCCGATCGATAGAGCTAGGTCTAAGTTTTTGCTTTTTTTTTTTTATGAAATAGCTCATGCACACAAACATAAACAAGACTTTTAGCAATTTGTTTGGTTCTTTGGACTTGAAGTCAAGGAAAGTCATTGAAGTGTATAAAACTTAATACATCTCAAGACACATAAAAGATGTCATATCTAGATTACATTAACCAAAACTAAATACTTAGACATGAATTTATGTACCTTGAGCCATAACGATGAAGATCTAATTAGACACGTAAAGCCTTTTTTTCAATTGATGAAATTTAATCACGGATATGAATTTTAGACACCTAAAATTACCTACCCAAATCGATCATTTTATGATTGGACATATTGATTAGTATAATGGTTATCTCCATTTAAATTTCTAGTTAGATAAGTTTTGTCACTGTGTGATGATGGCAGGAACGTATGTCGTGATATGATGTACAACAGCCCTAGATATGGGTTATGAGATTCATTCATAATTTTTAAAATTGACATGATTTCCACTTTATAAGTTGTATAATCTAAGAAGAGTAGTTGAAAATATCAAATATATTAGTTAAATCAGGGATTTAAATCTTCACTCATACGTATCGTATCGGTCGAGATATCTCGGTTTTAAACCTATCGTATCGACCGATATTTGAGATATCGATCGATATTTCACATTTTCTTTAAAAAAAAATAGGAAAGAGAAATTTCTCGACCGATACTAAAATTTGAACCCCTGAATTAAACCGTAATAGTTATATGCTCCAAGTGAAAGAATGTAAGATTATTTTTTTTGGTAGACTACATGGCATGTGAGACCCACTTGTGATAGTGCATGTTTTCAATATTGGGTTTAGTTTATAATGTAATGTAGATTACTAAGTTTAGGAGAATCTCATTTAAAAAAAAGAAATTGTAAAAGATTTGACAATTTATATTTAAAGAAAGTTCCTATGACGGAAAATAGTTTTCTCTACTGTAAGAGCCATTGGAATAACAAAGGAACATTCGAAAATGACTATCAGCTCAATTTTTTATACAAGTTTATATTAAAAGTTATCATTCCCAAAGTTTCAAATCTTACTGTGTTGCCATTTAATGTCATTTATGAAAAGGGCTGCCTAATTTTTCTGCTTCTGTATATTTACTTTCAAATTTTCATGATAAATTATCATTTTACCTTCATATTTTCATTCATTAGAATGAACTTTCAGTTCATTTTGGCATTCATTCGAATGAATGCTCAAGTGTAATTTCAATTTATTCGAATAAATGGGCTGAACAGTAACACGGAATACTGCTCAGCTCCATTCATTCGAATGAATAAATAGTTTCAAGTATGAATGAACATAATTTCAAGTATACATTCTAATGAATGGGCCTCATTCATTCGAATGATTGCTATAGTAGTAATATTATTTAAATAATAAAATTTATTTTAAAACTTTAACATTATTTTTTAAGCACCGAGTATTTTCAAAATTTCTCAAATTGAATATCCTGACTAATTACGATAACCTGATAAAAATACTTTAAGACTTCAAGGTCTTTTGACACTCCTAAATGTGTTTTCAGCACAGCCTAAGGATACTCTTATTTGTAAAACACTGTATTTTAAATATTTAGGAGTGTCAAAAGACCTTGAAGTCTTAAAGCATTTTTATAAAGTTATCGTAATTAGTCCGGATTTTTAATTTGAGAAATTTTGAAAATACACAGTGCTTAAACAATAACGTTAAAGTTTTTTCTTTCCTTTAAAATTTTAACATTATTTTTTAAGTACTGTGTATTTTCAAAATTTCTCAAATTGAATATTCAGACTAATTACGATAACCTGATAAAAATATTTTAAAACTTTAAGGTCTTTTGACACTCCTAAATGTATTTTCGGCACAGCTTAGGGATATCTTTATTTGTAAAATACTGTGTTTTAAATATTTAAAAGTGTCAAAAGTCCTTAAAGTCTTAAAGTATTTTTATCAGATTATCGTAATTAGTTTGAATATTTAATTTGAGAAATTTTAAAAATACACAGTGTTTAAAAAATAACTTTAAAATTTTAGAGGAAATTTTACTGTTGCATAAATTATAACCAATCGATCGATTATGCAGCAATCATTACTAAGAGAATCAATCGCATTCGATCAATTGATTTATGCAAATAGCATTTTTCGTTCATTTTTAAATGATCAATTGTACGATCTCATAAAATCAATCATTCGATTTTATATAAAAAGTATCGATCGATCAAAGAAAAATGTGATCTAGAATTTATTGGTCGATTCTGAACGGAAAGGACAGAATCTGTACAATATTCGAAAATCGATGTCTGCTCGGCGTGTAAATGGGCTCCTATGAAAATTTAAAAAACTGATATATATCACGTGGCTGGGTCGAGATTTGTTTCCTGCTATGGATAAAGAAGTTTTACCGGTCAACGTGGAATTTCCTGATTCCATCAGCTTCAGCTTTGGTTGTTATTCCATCAGCGTCAGCTTTGGTTGTTATTCACACGTCATATGCATATCCTCAGATCGGGACAAACTAAGCACAGCTGGCTGAGTGAGGGAGAAAATCTCGTGGGTAAAATTCCCGTTAGAAATTTAGTATAAATTATATTTGATAGTTATAAAATTTAAAAATTTAAAATTATATTAGTTATTAATTTTTAATATTAAAAATAAATTATTAATAAATGGGACCTCTGTTCTTGAACGCCAAAAACACTTGTTTTACAGATTTTTCCATAGATAAAATTTGACAATAAGATAAAGTTTAGTGAAACTTAAAGAAGTTTAGTTTCATTAACCATATAAATTCATCAAATAAAGTGTAACACTCCACCCACATGAAGGTATGACAATTGTCCCGTATTACCCACGTATGGTGGGGTATTAATAAGAGAGAAGCACCCCCTCACCAATATGAGGCATTTTTGGCCTGGTCAAGTAGGCAGGGTCAAAAAAAAAAGATTGTACTGGTCCAGGTAGAGTCTAAAGAGAATAATTTTGTGTTGGGATCGGATTGTCATAAATAGTATCAGAGCACGGTTTAACTCTCTACATATGTGGGCCCTCTACCTATATGATGTTTCCTATGTGGACTTTCTGTCTGTGTGGGATGACTCTAATCTGAAGAGGGGTGGAATGTAACAATCCACCCACCTCGGGTGGGCATGGTGGGGAGTTAATAAGAGGGCACCTCCTCACCAACATGAGACCTTTTGGGTTTGCCAAAGGAGCCGAATCCAAAAACGAAACTGTGTAGGTCTAGGTAGGACTCAAAGCGGACAATATCGTATTGAGGATTGAGCCGTCACATAAACTAAATAAAAAGAAGTTCAAGTAGATCTTTTTATTAATTACCAATTTTATTTATTTGAATCAAATGAATACAAAATTTAAGTGAAACATTTATTTTAAAATTGTTATATTAATAATATATAGTTTATTTCGAGAAATAAGTTTTAATAAGTTAATATATTATCAAAATAAAATTGAGCCGTGAAACATTTTTACTCTGTTATATTACAATAGAATTTTCGATGCGAAATGATTCACTACGGTTCCATTTTTATTATAAGAAGATGATATTATTGGCTTTTCTACCAATAGAACTCGTGCCTAATGGTAGTAGATAAATCTTTTGGACTTTAGTTTATATTTATCAAAATTTAAGAGGGCTAATAAGAAAAAACTGTGAAATTTAAAAATTTTCAAAAATAAATTAAATATATAATACACGAAGTTCAACATTATCTTATAGTTTAAGGAATTTTAGAGGTGAATTACATTTTACGAGATCATTTATGCTAACTAAAAACTAAACAACTCTTTCTAAAGTAGAGACATGGTCAAGTGCATAAGACTCAATTATAATGAAATAATATATATATATATATATATAAAATATTTTTTATAATAGATGGTGAGGTACAGTGCTGGCCCTGAAATCTCAGAGGCCTTAGGTGCAGTGCAGGCCGTGAGATTTCAAGGGCTCTGAGATTATGACTAAAGTTATTGGTCACATTGGTGGGGGCCTTAGGTGATGGCCTACTCCACCTATAGCCAGGGTTGATCCTGTGTTGTACAACATGAAAAATTATTGTGGTTAACTCTTATGCACTAGAAGTAACTAAATATGTTTTTTGACTTCTTTTTGTGCTTTATAATCTAATATCTTTCTACTATATATGTATATATATATATGCCTTAGGTGATGGCCTACTCCACCTATAGCCAGGGTTGATCCTGTGTTGTACAACATGAAAAATTATTGTGGTTAACTCTTATGCACTAGAAGTAACTAAATATGTTTTTTGACTTCTTTTTGTGCTTTATAATCTAATATCTTTCTACTATATATGTATATATATATATATATATATATATATGTATATATATATATACATATATATATATATATGTATATATATATACATATATATATATACATGTATATATATATATGTATATATATATACATATGTATATATATACATATATATATACATATGTATATACATGTATATATATACATGTATATATATATACATGTATATATATATACATGTATATATATATATATATGTATATATGTATATATGTATATATGTATGTATATGTATATATGTATGTATATGTAGATATGTATATATATAAGAAGGCAATTTATATGTTTGTCAAATGAATCTTGATTGTTTGCTCATTGAGTGATTGTAATTTACTTTTATGCTGGCAAAAAGACAAAATTTGTCAAAAAATAGTTAAAAATTAGGATAATGGATCATAAGATGGGATTTAGAAAGTTTGAATGATTTAGTTTTAAATTTTATCATATTATTATATAAAAATAGAAAAAAAATTGTGCAAAAATTGACTAAAAATTTGATAAGGATATTTTGTGATTAAATTTGGTGATTTTGGAAGATATGACTGAGATTATTTTTTATTAGTATTTAAAGATAGAAAATTTTAATAAAAATTATAAATTAAAAAAAATTCTCTATAAAATTTTGACCAATATTCCTTGTGCGAAACACATGATTCCAACTAAATGATATTCTTTTGTTTACATCTCTGAGCAGCAATAGATAGAGACTTAAAATAGATTTGGTGATTACATATTGGACTATTGACTCATATTTAGGCCTCCTTCACAATCACTGAGTTGGTGTCACGAGTTCCCATCGAGTCACTATAAGACATTCGAGCTTGCCATCTTGAGTCTTAAACACATAAAATTTGCACAATAATGGCCTCAAACTTTGGATGGCTAATAGTTCAATCATATAAATATTGATAATAAAGAATATTAAAATTTATCTTTTTTATAATATTAAATTTGTCTTTTTATATGTTGGGTGATCACTCTATATCTTTTATTATCAAAACTTTAAAATTTCAAATTATTAAAGTAGAGAAGATAATGTGGGGTGTCCATCCTTACACGAGAAGAGTATTTTAGGAGACATGAGTTTTCTGAACTTCCCACTTTGCCTCTATTTGTGCGTAAAAAAAATTAAGAAAATCAGACATTCAGAAATTGGTGCACCGACTGAATTACTTTCTTCAAATTCCCATTTTCCAGTGATCAGGTCGGTGCACCGATCCAGTACATCGATTCATTGTAAAGTGAACCGATTTTTGAATGTTTGCTTCTTTTTCTTTTTTTTTAATTTTTTGTACGGACAGATGAGGTAAAATAGGAAGTTCAATAAAACTCGTGTCTGCTAAAAGAGTTTTCTCATGTTAAAATGGCCACTCATAATTAGATTCATTATTTCGTACAGGGATGCTAAAAAGTATAAGCAATTGCAAACTATTAAGTAGGGAACTCTTAAATAAGTGTTTCTGGGTTTTTGATCTTAAGTGCCAACTTTAGATCTTCCAAATGACTTGATAATACTATATTAGATAAATCTATAACTTATTGTACATGGTATTTTCTTCGCTCCCAATTAAAAATTGATAGGAACACTGATACTTTTAATAATAAAAAACACTGATATATTTTATAATAAGAAATACTAGTATATTTTTTCATCACTTATATGATGATAAATATTCAAAATGACTATTCTAATATTCCTTATTACTCACTCTTTCCGAAAATACTTGTCCTTTAAGTATTTATAAAAAAATGCATGCATCCCTAAACTTAGAGGAGGTTGGCCTGACGGTGAAGAAATTCCTCTCATAAAGAGAGATTTTGAGTTCGATTCATGCTCAAACTTCTCTGGGCCGTCTAGACACCTACAATTATTTTAAAATAAAAAAAACCTGTATCCTATCATTTTCATTCTCATTTTGATGCTTTTATATTTTTTAAATTATTTACCTATTTGGTATTTCACAGGTCGGTTAAATTTCAATTACCACCCTACTGCTGCCAATTTGGTACCTTGTTGCAATTAGGTCTTAAATATATGTAAAATGTGGAATCGTTAATTGTTGCATTGTGAATGTAGGTTTTTTTTTTTTAATTTAAGTGTGAGAAATTGCGGGATACCCAGCGTAAAATCCAGGTGAGCCTACTACCTCTATAGCACATCAAAATTAAGTCATAGGGCTCGAACCTGCAACTTCCCGCTTCTTAAGCTAGAGTCTAACCACTTGAGCTTTTGATAAATGAAATTTAGATACTTGATGGAAAGAAAATTAGATGACAATTTGTAAATATACTTTCTGCCTTGACATTTCACACATTTGTCTCTTTAATTATAGTAAATATTAAATATTTATTTTTTATAAAAATTATAATTGTCCACAAATGTGTCTCTAATTCTTTTACTTTTCTGCTCTTCTGTTTGGACGGAGGGAAAGTTGGAAAATAAAATAGATTCTCCTCCTTTTCTTCGTGGATATTTACTTCTGTATGAGGGTATCTTTTCCTTTGACAACTATTTTCTAAGTTCAAATATAGGCGGTATTTGATTAAATAGAAAGTTTTTCCACAGATTCTCTTAGACAAGGGATTCTTTTGAATAGGAGATTTTTGTGTTTAAAGATTCTTTTATATTTGTTTGGTAATTTTAAGGAGAAAATATATAAAAAGAAAATAAATAAAGAGAAGCAAAGAAAGTAGAAAATAAACTACAATTCTCTTTCTTTACCTAAGAGAAATCAAAATTAGACTTAAAATGGGAGATAAGAGAAAAGTAAAAATAAATAAAGAGAAGCAAAGAAAGTAGAAAATAAACTACAATTCTCTTTCTTTACCTAAGAGAAATCAAAATTAGACTTAAAATGGGAGATAAGAGAAAAGTAAATTCACTTCTCTCCTAAGTCCTAAGTAGTAAATACCGAAAAGAGAAAGGAGAGAAATCTCTTCCATTCTTTTCTTTTTCTCCTTGTCGTCCAAATGCGTGTATATTTTCCCTTAGAGAAAAAATATATTATGATTTTTTCTTTTTTTTATTCTCATTCCTTCTTTTTTAATAAAAAATTAATGAATTATAATACAAGAAAATCTCCATTAAAAGTTACCATTGTAGGATTTAGATTTTTTTAATAATGTTGAAGAGCATCAAAGATGGCAATATCTTGCCAACGAAAATCGAACCAAATTGATTGCGTATCAATATACTTTGCTAACGTAAAAGACATGCATTCAACACAAAGATTCAATCATGCAAAAGAGAAGAAAGATGGATGATGTTTTACAATACAAGAAATCATGAGCTTCGCTGGGCCCCACTAAGAAATGAACGTTTCATGATTATCAATTCTGTCGTGGGACCCATTCTGCTCATTGTATTTTATTCTTGGAGGATTAGCCACATAATTTCTTATCAATCAATTAGGGCTGATATGCCCATGTATCAGTCTTTGAGTTTTTTTTTTAAATATTATTATAATATATATTTAAATAATATAGATATTTTCACCCTACATAAAAGGTGAGACTAATCTCACAGACAAAAAATAAAATCTCAGATTTTTGAAATCGAGCTTACACTGCTCATATCGGTGTTTTTTTTTTTTTTTTAATTTAAAATAGTTGTGGACCCAGCTAAGGGGTTTCCAATTTTTTAAAAGAGCGGCTTTTTTTTCTAAAAAACAAAAGAGGAGAGAGAATAATTCGGCCAATATATCCCAAATATCGACTTATACGGTCAATTTCATCTAAAAAGACCAACTACAAACCTTACATATGACCCAAAGGGGTTATCCTAGTTAGTTTGGGAGCAAGATCTCTAGAGGGAGGTCTTGGGTTCAGACCATGGAAGCTCAAATGAAGGATCACTTCGCATGGAAATATGTATAGAGTAAGGTCCAATCAATTTACTCAGTGTATGCGGATAGGAGGGTTTTCACACACCACAAAGGACTAGTCGGATGCGATACGTGGATACATCCGGACCTCAAAAAAAAAAAATAGATATTTATATTTTCATAATACCTCCAAAGATGTGTGGAATGGAGTTTTCTTTATGATCTAGAAAGACTTGTCTAGGAGAAAACAGAGAAAGGACAAATTCCAACTAAGAGGTTAGCCTCTCCTGGTCCTTAGATCAGAAAAAAAGCCCCTTTAAAGACTACAAAATTGTTCACATTGTTTCTTTCTTACAAGTGGGCAGTAGTAGTATTATTAAAGGGGAAAACATTGATGTTTCTTCCAATGAGAGAGAAAATCTAAGTATCCTACTAAGGTAGCAATTGATGTGAGGTTTATTTTATCTCTCAAAATAATAAAGACAATATTCTTCTTTTTGCAAGGGAGTTCATTTCATCCCATTAGGTATTGAGAGATCAAAGCAATCAAAAGAGTCTAATATCAATTTTCACTATTTGTTTCCACCATTTTATATCTGTTTTAGAAATTAATTGGTGCACCAAAACTTTTAACTTTAGTGTACAAAAAATGAGTAAAATACTTATTTTGTCCAAACAATGAAAAGATGGAAAGAAGAAAAATTGAAACAAATTTAGACAAAATGAAAATTTCATTCATTTTTTATGCACCAAATATAAAGATGTCGGTGCACCAATTACTTCCCATCTGCTTTTCTTGAGATGATGTAATGGATTGTGGGTCTGTCAATAGAAGTTTGTATGCATCTATGAGTTGTTTTTTCTTATCGATAGAGTTAGGTCTAAGTTTTTGCTTATCTTTTTTTTTTTTTATGAAATAGCTCATGCACACAAACATAAACAAGACTTTTAGCAATTTGTTTGGTTCTTTGGACTTGAAGTCAAGGAAAGTCATTGAAGTGTATAAAACTTAATACATCTCAAGACACATAAAAGATGTCATATCTAGATTACATTAACTAAAACTAAATAATTAGACATGAATTTGTGTACCTTGAGCCATAACGATGAAGATCTAATTAGACACGTAAAGCCCTTTTTTTCAATTGATGAAATTTAATCACGGATATGAATTTTATGTTATAATTTTTCTTTAATGGATTGACAATTTGTGTATGAATTTAATAATTAATTAATTAATTAATTTAGTTCATTATTTAATTTATACCCATTTATTAATATAAATCAATCCTCTATAATAAAATCGCAAGATCTTGAATCATCGATGCTTTACAAAATTATCATAATCATAATATTAACATAATGCGAAAATGACATCATAATAATGTAAAATCATATCCGATGAATCCATCGCTAATAAAAGGTTCATTTGTTAATTAGACTTTGCTGATGTCCTCTTAATTGCTTCCTGCAGTCACAATACAAGTAGAAGATATGTTGCTTTTGATTTCTCCTTCTTTCCTTCTCTTAATTTCTCTGCATTTCAGTTCTTACTGTGATGGGATTTTTTTACAGAGAGAAAACCTTAGAGGCAGAAGAGAGGACCAAGAGTAGTTTTATTAATTGTACTACTTTCCATCAAAGTAGTAACTGTTCATACAGTTCTCATAACCGCCACATTTTAATTTGAAATGTGCGTCCTTGTTTAAATCCAAATATGGGTTTCAATAAGGTGGGTCATATATAAAATATTACATTTTAGACACCTAAAATCACCTATCCAAATCGATCATTTTATGATTAGACATATTGATTAGTATAATGGTTATCTCCATTTAAATTTCTAGTTAGATAAGTTTTGTCACTGTGTGATGATGGCAGGAAAGTATGTCGTGATATGATGTACAACTGCCCTAGCCATGGGTTATGAGATTCATTCATAATTTTTAAAATTGACATGATTTCCACTTTATAAGTTGTATAATCTAAGTAGAGTTGTTGAAAATATCAAATATATTAGTTAAATCAGGGATTTAAATCTTGACCCATACGTATCGTATCGGTCGAGATATCTTGGTTTTTAAATCTATCGTATCGACCGATATTTGAGATATCGATCGATATTTTACATTTTAATTAAAAAAAAATAGGAAAGAGAAATTTCTCGACCGATACTAAAATTTGAACCCCTGAATTAAACCATAATAGTTATATGCTCCAAGTGAAAGAATGTAAGATTATTTTTTTTGGTAGACTACATGGCATGTGAGACCCACTTGTGATAGTGCATGTTTTCAATATTGGGTTTAGTTTATAATGTAATGTAGATTACTAAGGTTAGGAGAATCTCATTTGAAAAAAAAAAAATGTAAAAGATTTGACAATTTATATTTAAAGAAAGTTCCTATGATGGAAAATAGTTTTCTTTATTGTAAGAGCCATTGGAATAACAAAGGAAAATTCGAAAGGTGACTATCAGCTCAATTTTCGATACAAGTTTATATTAAGTATCATTCCCAAAGTTTCAAATCTTACTGTGTTGCCATTTAATGTCATTTATGAAAGGGCTGCCTACCTTGTTACTATAAATTAAAGCCGTCACTTAATACCTAATTTTTCTGTCTCTACACATTCACTTTTAGATTTTCGTGACAAATTAGCATTTTACCCTCGCATTTTCATTCATTCGAATGAACTTCCAGTTCATTTTGGCATTCATTCGAATGAATCCTTAAGTATAATTTCAATTCATTCGAATGAATGGGCTGAACAGTACACGAAATACTGCTCAGCCCCATTCATTTGAATGAATAGATAGTTTCAAGTATGAATGAACATAATTTCAAGTATACATTCGAATGAATGGGCCTCATTCATTCGAATGATTGCTACAGTAGTAACATTATTTAAATAATAAAATTTATTTTAAAATTTTAAAGTTATTTTTTGAGCAGTGTGTATTTTCAAAATTTCTCAAATTAAATATCTGGACTAATTACGCTAATCTGATAAAAAATACTTTAAAACTTTGAGGTCTTTTGACACTCCTAAATATTTAAAACACAGTATTTTACAAATAAGGGTATCCCTACGCTGTGCTGAAAACACATTTGGAGTTGTTAAAAGATCTTGAAGTCTTAAAGTATTTTTATCAGGTTACCGTAATTACTCCGGATATTCAATTTGAGAAATTTTAGAAATACACAGTGCTTAAAAAATAACATAACTGCCTATATTTTAAAGAATATTTTATTAAACATTCGAATGAATGAGACTCATTCAGTATTCATTCGAATGAATGGCCTCATTCAGTATTCATTCGAATGATTGCTATTAAATAATAAAATTTATTTTAAAACTTTAAAGTTATTTTTTGAGCAGTGTATATTTTCAAAATTTCTCAAATTAGATATCCAGACTAATTATGATAATTTGATAAAAATATTTTAAAACTTTAAGGTTTTTGATACTCTTAAATATTTAAAACACAGTATTTTACAAATAAGGGTATCCCTAGGCTGTGCCGAAAACATATTTGGAAGTGTCAAAAGACCTTAAAGTCTTAAAGTATTTTTATCAGGTTATCGTAATTAGTCCGGATATTCAATTTGAGAAATTTTAGAAATACACAGTACTTAAAAAATAATTTTAAAGTTTTAAAGGAGATTTTATTATTTAAATAATGCACTATGTATTTTCAAAATTTTTCAAATTGAATATCCGGAATAATTACGATAACCTGATAAAAATACTTCAAGGTCTTTTGACACTTCCAAATGTGTTTTCGGCACAGCCAAGGAATACTCTTATTTGTAAAATATTGTTTTTAAGCATTTGAGAGTGTCAAAAGACCTTGAAGTCTTAAAGTATTTTTATCAGGTTATTATAATTAGTCTGGATATTCAATTTGTGAAATTTTGAAAATACACAGTGCTTAAAAAATAAGTTTAAAATTTTAAAAGAAATTTTATTATTTAAATAAATGTTCTACTGTAGCAAGTTCATTCGAATGAAACGATCGGTTCATTCCAATGAATAGATGGAATGAAGCTCATTTTTATTACTATTCATTCGAATGAATGGGCTGAACAATAACACGGAAAACTTGTTGAGCACTGAAAATTACCATTTTACCCTTTAATTTTAGATTAGTTAGCGTTTGATTTGTAAATATTAGATGCATTTAATGGAGTTTTTAAGTTTTGCAGTGTATTTGTGAGAATAAAAGAAAAAAGAATTAACATGGAGAAAAGTGGGCCATAGTCCTATTTTTGGAAAGTTTATAATTTTTACCACCTAATTTGATTTGGAATTATTATAAATTATTATAATTCAGATCCGGATATGAGAGTTTGAATTATAATAATATTTTTTAGACTGTGTTACATTGTAAAGGTGGTAGAAATTTATAAACACACAAATGGACCCATTGTTCGAATCTGAAGCCTGAAGACAAAGTCTGCAATTTGAAGCCAATGAGCCAAAGTCCACCTGTATTCTGGGCCAGATAAAAATCTAAGTATGGAATCCAAGTCCAAAAGATCAAGTGGGACCAGTGAATTTCGTTTGAAGGATGGTGCCTTATCTGCAAAATTCGGCGTCTGAAAAAGACAGTGGATTTGGATAAAAAGATAGTGGATTTGAATAAAAGACAGGGATAATGATAAAAGAGTTTGAATCGAAGGAGAGATAAGAAAGAAAGATAAGAAATATAGGGATAAGGAGGAACAGAGATAAGGAGATGAAAGAAGGAGTTAGCCGATCTCAACAGAGAGAAATTTTGAATTTGAATGGGTCTCTTATCTTGGCTGAATTTGAAGGGTCCCTTATCTCATCTCTTCTGACTCCTATAAATTGATGGCTGTAGGTTCATTGAAAGTTGAACCATGCAAGACGTCGAAGACACTGAAGTTGGACGAAGAAAGACAAAGAAAAATATTTAATTTCTTATAAGTTATTTATTTTTTATTTTTATGTCAAGTCCAAAAGGATTGTATTTCATTTCCAATTTTTTAAATAAAAATTCATGGCAGTTGTTTAGATTTATGGTGGTCTCAGTTATTAAAATATTTAATAGTGATGATTTGTATTTTATTTTTAATTCTTTTTATGAATATTATGTAAAAAATTATTTTAGAATTTTTCAAGGAAAGTAGAACCCCTATTAGGATAAGTAGGACTTGCCGTCTTTCTAGTCTAAGGTTCTTATCAAGAACAATTGTTTTAGATTTGGAGAAACACAAGTTTAAAACCCGCTCAAGCCTAAGGCTTGAATTGAAAAAAATCTGATTTAATGGAGGACATAAAAATTCTAATTAGAATTTTAATAGGAAATAAATTTGAATTATATTTTATAACTCTAGAACATTTCATAGTCTAGGCCATGATTTTATTATTTTTAAATAAGATAACATGCCGCTTCGATATTTGACCCGATTCCATTGTAGATTATGTAAACAATTTATTTATTCTTGATTTATTTTTCTTTTTCTCAAAAATTCATCAAAACAATTTATTGTTCTAAATTAAGATGATAACTATATGTTTTAGAAAACTATTTCCTTAAATCACATTATTTTAATAATGCCATCTTCTATTTCATGCATATATTTTGTAGATTTCCCTTAGGTACGACCTCGCACTCATACTCTATACTATAAACTGGTTCGTGCGCTTGCGAGTAAATTAAAATCACACCAACACTGTTTAGCCCATTCATTCGAATGAATGGAATTTACACTGAGGCATTCATTCGAATGAGTGGAACAAAAAATGCAGGGGCAAAATGGTAATTTCACCATAAATTAAAAAAATGGGTGTGTAGAAGCAAAAAAATCGAGTGTCTGTACGTGGCGCCTAAATTAAAATAGAAAAATAAATATAGTATTACCTCAATAGAGGCAAGGCAAAATCATAAAGCTCAAGCGGACATCCTCAAATTATAAAGGGAAAAGAAAAAGTGTATAAGATTTTCCCCCTTAGTTAAGCCCAAGCTTAAAGAAATATAATAAGTTACAGTAAGATTTAAACTTGAGTACAAAGAAAAAAAAAGAAACGATTATTGAATTCTTTAATCCATGCAGTGGAACCAAGCAACATTTTCTCTCATTCTTCTCTCTCACCCATAGGGTCCCTATGGGCCACTACGTATTGTATAGACCGATATGCTTTGATCTTTAAACCACTACGTATTATATCGACAAATATGTATTGATTTTTTAAAGATCAATGTATATCGGTCGTACATCTAGGATATATATCAGCCAAATATCAATCAACATTCTTTTTCATTTTTTAGTTTCTAGATTTTTTAATAAAAAGGTGAAAAAAATTCATCTGATATGTAAAAAAAAAAAAAAATAGAAGAGAGAATAAGTGTAAAACAAAGTACCATACAAAATGAAAAATGACGATTTAAATAAAATGCAAGAGACCCAAAACTCAATCAAATCCAATAACATAAAATACTATTTCCTTTCTTGAAAATAGACAAATCCATGAAGGATTTGTTAATTTTGGCAAGTTATTAAAAAGTTGGCATTTTAAATAAACAAGGCATAAAATATCGAATTCAATCTGATTTCGAAAAGATTGAATGGAGCCATATTTGTCAAAGTTAGATGAAAATTGATAACAATATCTAAGTTAACAGATTGGTTCCAATTAAGTCAATTCAGACCTAATAAATTGTCAAAACTCTAATTTTACTAGCCATATGAGATGCTTCAACTATATGAATTGCCACCAATGCTATTGAATATTTAAAGCATTTTTCTAAACTAAAAATAGAGGACAAAGGGTTGAGATCAATTTGCATTTTTCTAAAGGTATAAAATGTCAGTGAGATTTCCTCTACCAAAACTCAACTAGTTAATCTCCCGTCTCATGATGTAAGAGGTGTTAAGTTCGAGTTCTTATGGTCTAACCTGGTGTATCTTAAGGGCAGTAGGTATCACCTGTGGAGATTTTGATGGGTTTTCTGCAGAGATTTTGATGGGTTTTCTGCAATTTCTCGCACGTAAATTCAAAAAAAAAAAAAACTCAATATTGAGATTATTCCTTAAATAGGTCTCACCTCCACCATATGAATAGATGGTGTACGAAGTTCACTCCCCTTTGAGCATTTAGCCTCTTTACATTAAATTTTTAAAATTTAATTAATTGTATTCATCAAAATTTAAATGCGTTAGATTATATGATTTAGAATGATCAATTGTCACCAAAATGTTACATGCCATATCCATATAGTAACCTATGTAATGCTCTCAAATACATGAATAAAATGATCTCCCGTGCATTGAATTGCATAGTATTTCAGAGTAGACTTAGGCATAGAGCTAATCAAATTAGGTGGCAATGGACCTATTCGATAAGTCTTTCCTTAAACATGTGGCCGAACAAAATTACCTCGATCAGATTGAATAAGTTATATTTTTAAAAGCCAAAAAGATCAGAGATTAAAAATAGTTTAAAATGATCAAATTTGGAGATCTTGAAAAGTACTGGCTTGATTAATTTAATCGAGGTGATTTTTTATTGACCACGTATTAAAAAAAAATACCTTTCAAACAAGTTATGCATAATAATATTGTACAATTTAGTGTGCAATAATCATCTTATACTATATAAAACAATAATTTATTTTATAAAAAAATATATCAGTAGATATTCTCAACTAAAAAATTCTCATATAAAAATATCAAATTGTTTCCCACTTATGAATGAGAAAAATGAGGAAAGTCTTTGATCAAACATGAATTTTTTTTTTTCCAAATTTGTTTCACAGGATATATCTAACCCTCCACTAATAATTGACCCAACCAGAAGAGAGCCCTTCCGTCGACACATCACTCCTTTACAGGCTCGTTATGTCATGTCCATGCCTATGGTTAAGAATTAATATCTAGTGGTCACCTAGATTTAATCATGCTCCATAAATGTAAATTTGATTGTAAATTATAATTTTAAAATGGGCAGCTATCCTCCCACGGGTATTTTGTGTAACCCGAGATGAATTTTAGTATATTACTAATTTTACCTTTCATATGAACAGTAAAATTTCGGTGAGTCGATTTATTGTTCATATGAATTTTGGTGAGCCGACTTAGTATTCATGTGAATTTCGGCGAGCCGATTTTACTGTTCATATGAAGGGTAAAATTGGCAATACACTAAAACCCGTGTCTGATTATACAAACCTCCTATGAGAGAATCGCTAGCCTTTTAAAATTTAGAAAATTTTCATCGAGTAAGTTTAAGTCTAGTCAACTCACCTTAAAAGGATTTTAAATTAAACAAGTCAATAAATTTTTCTAAAGTATTTCATTTAAAAAAATAAACAAATTTTGAATTAATCCAAATTTTAATTTTTTAAGTGTTTAAACACAAATATCTAGAGTAAAATGAACTTAATTTACGTGTGGCCCATCTCAACCATGTGCCTGCCCACTTTACACATGGAAAACAATCTGTACACTTTTTGGGTCGTAACTAGACTGTCAATGATCTAAGAAATATTGCATGTGAAGCTCCTAACTTTTTGTAATGAAAAAAGTGCTCTTGAAGATCAAGATCCATCCTTTTTGGTTTGGCTCAGTGAGTTGCCCAATTGACTAAATCACTGAACTCTTTGAACTGTCATTCTTCCAAGTTAGGGTATACAATTATGTCATGAATTATGATAAGAAAATTGCTAAATATATGTGAGACTTATACATTATTTTTACTCAATTATATTCAACTTCTTGATTAAATATTTTTCTATTTCTTAAAAAGTTAATTATTTGTATATTATTACATAAATCTAAGAAAAAAAGAAGATATAATTCTATGTAAACATAAATCACGGCATTTTCATTATAATAATCAATGCCTTCAAATACAACTACTGTTGTAGAACATTCTATCTTTTTTTTCAAGACCAAGGTGTCTAGGACTCTTAGAGCACCTAACTAATTCTTGAGTTATATGCAAACCTCCCTATTTACATGTACTGGGTAACACTATGGGGATTAACCCTTTTGAACTGAAAGTGAATTGAACCTAAGACCTCCCACATCTGAAGTGGATTCTTGACTGCCAAACCAACCCTCAAACTATCTCATTTATTTTTCCCTGGAGAATTTCTTGTATATATTCAAAAGTACATGCATCACTATATATTTTTGTAATGTTTGAATTTCATACCTTTTAATTATAAGAAAATATGGTAAAATTAGTTGTGTGTTAGACTTGGTATCAAGCCATGAAACTGAAAGGAGGAAATAAAGATTAATAATTATTAATAACCTAATGATAAAAGCCATAAATCTAATAACAATGAATTATGGTCCTAAAGATCATGATGATGGTATTAGAGTCTCTAATATCTTTGTTTAGACTGCAAAAAATTTGATTGAAATATCTGAGATTAAACTGCAAATATTTTGATTGAATGCATTTTTCAGAAATATCAATTGATATTTTCAAAATATTGTCAATAGTTTCTAATTTCAGCTCTTTTTTTTTTTTTTGCCTAAGTTGAGACTGAAATTTTTTTATTGACTGAATTTGTAATTGAGGGTAATTATAAACTTGCATCTTTGAATGCTGAGATCAGTGTTTTAAAACTCTACTCTTCTTAGCTGTTCAACCCATTTCAACCATTGTGAAAAATAAAAATGTTCAGTGTCTCTCACTGAAGAAGAGATCACATCATTTATTTATAATCAAAATCAAATACATCAAGATAGTGTAAATTCAAACTAATAAGATAATCTATATATTCAAATTCAAATAATAAGATAACAAGATAATGAAAATCTAAATTCTATTATTAAGACAAAGTAAATCTAAATTCTAACACGCCCTCGTAAGCTATGGTATGTATGGAAGAACGCAAAGCTTGGAAATGACAGATGAAAAAAATGGCATATTGACCGGCCAGAGAGAGGAAATGAATGAGCAACACACTAATTGATTGCTAATTTGATGAATTGGTATCACATTGAGTGATAATTCTAAAAATTATCAGCCTTAGATCAGGTGATCAGGAAAGTTTCTGCTGGCGAGACCCACCATACCACTCTCATTTTTTGATGGTCTATCCATATGTACCATCAGATCTCTGATAGGACTTGCGTGGGACTCTCCTCCGGTCAGTTTCTTCTGCTGTTGCTTTGGGCAAACGAAACCCAATTTTATGGGTTTTTTCCTTAGATCCAAGTGGATCCTACACTTTTGCACCTAGGATCGACATCACTATGGTCGCCCCTGCTCCACCTATCTACGGTTAAGGAAGACGTTGGGTTTCGGTCAACGGTGGGGCCCATCGATTTTTTTCCCTCTCTTCTCTTCTGCGTATTCGATTGATCCCACATCCGAACGAAAAATTCGTTCAGCGGTACATTCGGTAGATACGAAAGAATTAAGTGGAAGGGCAAAAGGGTAATTTCACCCAAAAATTTGAAAAAGGGTGTGCAGAGAAAGAAAAACCGGATGTCTATATGGCTTGCCTAAATAATATATTGATTACTTTATTGATAAGCAACTTGGCTATTCCTTTACTTTTTGATGTTTAAAAGTGCATTTATAAATTATGTTTTTTAGGAGAAAAACAAGTGTCATAACAGATTTTTTAACAAAAATAAAAAGATATATCATCCATTAGAGAGATAGAAATTAGGATTTTTACCACCCAGTACATATTCTCGCTTTTTTTTTTTCATATAGAATAAGTTGTGACAACTATTTAAATCATTTGAATCAACATAAGTAGGCTTGAAAGTCTAGTCGGCCAGGTTGGGTAGAGTTTTTGACTAGCATGATCTTGGCCCCGAATTGCAATTTAATAAGCTATGCCCGAGCCCTAGCCAAGTGAAAGGGGTCAAAAATTTTGCGGAACCCGTATTTATGCCAAAGTTTCGTATTGGCTGAGTTCTTTCTCTCTCTTCAATTTTTTTTTTTTGGGAAATTTCGGTACTTTTTTTTTGAAAAAATCATTTAAAAAAATAAAAAGTCTGTTTTTTTAAAAATATAAATATCAGCTGATATTTGTCTGATATGGGCAAATATCGACCCAGGCCCACAATCGATATTCATTTTTTTTTTTAAATAAAAGATATCGGCTGATATTCGGTTGATTTTTTTTTTCTTGGCTGATACGATACGTGTCAGCTGAGATTTATTCTCCTACCAAGTAAACACGAACTAGTCAAACCTAAGCCCGACCTGAATTTGTATATGTAGGGCCTTACTGCCTTAGTCTAATTTCAAACCCAAAATGTATATGTGGGCCTATTTGGGCTCTGGTTTCTTTAAGCATAAATGAAATTTTTGTATTACTTTTTTATAAAATAAAACTATATATTATATAAATGTGGCTCAAATAGGATTTTTGGTCAAACTCGAGCTTCCATGTACTAGGCCTGAGCCTGACCCAATACTAATTCGGGCCTGATTTTGGGCCTAAAAATGAACCCAACAAAAGTCTGGGTCAACCCGAACCCAATTTTGTTGGGTTTCAATTTCATGCGGGCTTGAGTAAGGCCCAACCCAAGTTTCACCCCTAGAATATATTGAATTCGTACGATTTGTTACTGTTGGATCTTTATTTGGTAACCATGGATAAAAAAATACAAGGAGAAAAAGTTCAACCTTCCAAAAAGTTTTTGTTTGTTAAAAATAAGTGGGAGAAAAAAAAATCTACAATCGAACCTTCTTCTCACTGCCTCTTAACAACTATTTTGAATTTTGATCATTTGAATCAACATAAGTGAGCTTAAAAGTCGAAACATATGATATAATTTCAAACATTTATTTCAATCTCAACTGTTAAAATTGTTTATTTTCAGCTTCTGTTTGTGGTTTTTTTTTCCTTTTGAATGAATAACTAATCAATTATTCAAAATAAAAATTACAAAGCAACTTAGTGTAGGTTTTTTCCTTAATACGTAAAAACCCGTCAACTTCACTTTGTGATGATCACAGCTAAAACTCTGGATTCATGACACCACATACAAACACTATGGATCAAGTTAGGTGCTCCAATGATTTGAACCCAAGACCTCTCACATAAGATGAGAATACCCAACCACTTGCATAAAAAAATAAAACAAATTCAGGTTCCAATTGATTCAAGCTCAAGTCAAGTTCTTTTTTATGGCTATAACATCAAACTCGAATTAGAATATGGGTTAGGCTAGGCTTAATACATGAAAGTTCGAGTTTGATAAAAAAACAAATTGGACCTATACATTATAAAATCTAACATAATTTAATTAATGTTGTGCATAAATATAAAACTTGGTAATATAAATTATTTTAATAGAACAATATAAAAAAACATTCATTTTAGACAAGTATAAGCTGGAGCCCATATGAGCCCACATATACGATTCAGGCTTAAAACTGGCTCAAGTCCTACAAATACATTTTGGATTAGGGTCAGGTGTGACTAATTCAGGAAGATCCAGGCTCATGCGCGGGCTCAAACCATTCAATTACAATTGGGGCCTGAGTTCAAACAGACCCAAAACTTGTCCCTGTCTGGCCCATTCCAAGTTACAATCATAATTCTCATACTTTTTTTTAACTTTGTTTCTACTTCCACCATGAGAAAACCTATGTCCTACTTCTGGGCCTACAGTTAAAACAAAACCCCTCTCAAGTTTCACCACTACCTATAAATAAATATATATCAACCGATACGATATATATTGGCCAATAATAATACCCATGTAGTTTAAGAAGATATAAGGATGCAAGTAAGCGAATTGCTCTCATAGTTCAAAAACTTAAAAAAACTCATTCGAGTCAGTTTGAATTGACTTGACTCAATAAGAGTTTGAGTCGAGCAAACCAATGAATTTTACTGAGTTTTTTATAACAAGTTAAAAACTCGCCCAAATTATTTCACTCGATAAGATTCTGAGTGAAATCCTAGTTTTGTGTTTTTGAACCATGGTTAGGTTGCTAGTCAACACTAGCATGGCCTAACAACTTGGCTGAAGCACGAAATAAATTTTTTTTTTTAATGATGAAGAATTTCAAGACTTCATCTCTCTCTGAATATAAGGGCGTTGGGTAAAACTCGGGATGCACATAATCCCTTACAAACCACGGGCATCGGGTGGCTACAGTAACACAATATAAGTGTTACCTCACTTATATTTAAAATTGATGCTCATTTCTAAATTGAGTTCCTCCTTTCAGTTAGATCCACAAGTCATTTTTTTTTCTATACTTCTATCTTATGTTGCATTACTTGGCCTGAATGCCAACCCATTAAACTCGATGCTCGTGATAAAACTTCGGCCAAACTAAGATAAATGGATTTTCTGCAAATCTTAAAGCTCTAGAGGATGAGAATATGAGATATTTATTTTTCTACTCTATTGCCCTTCATTATATTAACACATCCAGTGGCTATCAAGCTGAATTTTGATGGATTTGTTTGTGATTAGGGGTTTCCACAGGTTGGGTTCGGAGCAGGGGTAGAAAAATCCGCCAGGCCGAGATCTCGGCCAATTTTTCATATCGGCTGAACTTTTTCTCTCTCCTGCCCTTTTTTTTAAAAAAAAAATTCTAAAAAAATTACAGTAAATGCAGATAATTATAGGCTTATTGAATATATAATTTTTTCATAAAATATCGGATATTTACATCTTCTAATATATTTTTGAAG
Source organism: Chimonanthus salicifolius (assembly GCA_013350335.1). NCBI lineage: Eukaryota > Viridiplantae > Streptophyta > Magnoliopsida > Laurales > Calycanthaceae > Chimonanthus > Chimonanthus salicifolius. Next base: position 58,069,191 of record CM023535.1, on the reverse strand, counting down.
TTACGATAACGGGAAATTATATAATTAGTAATAAAATGGTGAAAATTAAAAGGAAAATGATATAAATGAGGAAAATTTGTAAAAATAATTTCATAATTTATTTTCTTAGTCAATGAGTGTTATTTTAAGTTATGAATTATAGAAATAAAATAAATAAATAATAAAATGATTGAAAATTACATAATAATGTAGAAAAAATATTAGAAAATGAAACTAATGAGGTCCTAATCACTTGAACTAATAACCACATAAATGTCATACATAATAATATAAGGCTCTCCGTTTACACACCCGGTTTTCTTGCCTCTACACACCCGTTTCCGGGTGCGGGTGGCTAATTACCATTTTGCCCCCGCGTTTCCATTCGTTCGAACGAATTCCCAGTTCATTTCGGCATTCGTTCGAACAAATGGACACATACCCCATCCAATTTTGATTTATTCGAATCCCCTTATAAAATCAATTCGTTCGAATGAATCGGGTGAACAGTGATGCACGTCGATTTTTTTAAAAATGTTAAAGTTATTTTTAAGCACTGTGTATTTTTAAAATTTCTCAAATTAAATATCCGGGCTATTTACAATAATTTGATAAAAATACTTTAAGACTTTAAGGTCTTTTGACACTCCTAAATATTTAAAACACAGTATTTTACAAATAAGGGTATCCTTAGGGTGTGCCGAAAACACATTTAGGAATGTCAAAAGACCTTAAAGTCTTAAAGTATATTTATCAGGTTATCGTAATTAGTCCAGATATTTAATTTGAGAAATTTTGAAAATACATGGTGCTTAAAAAATAATGTGCATAGTGTATTAAATAATAAAATCTCCTTTAAAACTTTAAAGTTATTTTTTAAGCACTGTGTATTTTCAAAATTTCTCAAATTGAATATCCGGACTAATTACGATAACCTAATAAAAATACTTTAAGACTTAAAGGTCTTTTGACACTCCCAAATATGTTTTCGGCGCACCCTAAGGATACCCTTATTTGTAAAATACTGTGTTTTAAATATTTAGGAGTGTCAAAAGACCTTAAAGTCTTAAAGTATTTTTATCAAATTATTGTAAATAGCCCGGATATTTAATTTGAGAAATTTTAAAAATACACAGTGCTTAAAAAATAACTTTAACATTTTTAAAAAAATCGACGTGCATCACTGTTCACCCGATTCATTCGAACGAATTGATTTTATAAGGGGATTCGAATAAATCAAAATTGGATGGGGTATGTGTATTTCACAGAATTAGATTAGTATAAAAGAGAAATTAGATCAATTAAGTTTACTTTAAGCTCCACATACCAAAATTATAAGAAGTTTTTTTTTAAAAGATCATTGTTATATATATGTTAGGATTTAAAAATCTATATTCTCTTTCTTAATTGAGTTGCATTTTTTTCCTATTTCACATATGATTTTTAGATGAATAACATTATGAAAAATGAGTTGAAAGAAAATGAATAAAGAGAATGACCTCTCAAAAATATAAGTAGAGAATATAATTACATTGGATATGTAAGAAAATATATAGATAAATCATTGGATATGTAAGAAAATATATAGATAAATCGTAAAGTATAATTTCAAACTCATCGAATCATTTTACATCATCAAATGGGCTGTGTAAAATCAATGACTGACAATATTATTATTTTTAAAGATTAAATTCAAAATACTAAAATGATAAATGCATAATTTTATAAATAAGAATAACCATCTTAACACGGGCATTATCTTTTAGAAAGCACGAGTTTCATTGAACTTCCAATTTTGTCTCTCATCCATCTGTAGAAATCGGTTCACTTATCGGTGCACCGGACAGGTGCACCAACCGGATCACTTAAAAATCAGGTACACTGATTTCTTGAAAGTCCAAATCGATGCACCAACTGAATCATTTTACACATAAATTGGTTCACTTTCCAGTGAATACACCGATGAATATACCAATTTGCTGAAAAGTAAACAAATTTCTGTGGACGAGGATAAAATGGAAAATTCAAAAAACTCGTGTCTACTTAGAATGGCCACCCATAAACAATTCTATCTATATAGTCTTTTACCGATTTCATCCTAAAATATATTCTTGATCCTCGTGGTTCAAGTCAGGCCACGTCATCCACGAGGATCCATTATAAAAGTTGGGGTGGAAGTGGCAGCTACTTCATCAACAGGCCTTGCACTAGGATGACCCCATTCCTTACCCCATGTTCCATTATCCATGCTTCATACTCCATACTGCATTATCAATTGCCCATCCTTACCCCATGTTCCATTATCCATGCTTCATACTCCATACTCCACTATCAATTGCCCATCTTTGTTTTGTCAAATCATACATAGTCGCCAGTTTAGTTTAAGGACAAAATTTTGAAAAAGAAAGATAGTTTTGTCTGTATTGTTTTTATTTTATTTTATTTTTTGACCAAAATTTTAATTTTATTGAATGTCAATAAAAAAGTCTATTTTACTTGTCACTGTACCAAAAAGATGTTATCTATCGCTTTATTTGTTTGACTGGTTGGGTATTCTTATCTTTTGCGGAAGGTCTAACCCTCAAACTCTTAAAGTGACTAATTTGATCTATAGTACTTTTGGTGGTGTCATGGATCCAAAGTTTTTATCTGATCACCACAAAATGAGGTCAATGAATTTCCACATATTAAAAAAAAATATAAAAAAATGTAATAAAAAAATTGGTTATAAAAAAGGTTTCGTATTGGAAAGTGACTGACTATGTATATTGTATATATCACATTAGCTGAAAGTGTCAAATGTTAAAACTTTCACACATCGTATGCAGTGGGTTATGAGGTCTGCCATATTGAATTTAAAATTGTGTAGTATTCAAAGTAAAAATATTTAGAACCAAAAGTGATTGGCAGTCATTCAACTTAAATACATTGAGGTCAATCACCATCTTACTATTGGTTTTGACTTATTAAATCTGATGACTAAAATTAGATTTTTGGTCTTACACTTGTATTTTAAGATTGATTGGTCTGACGTAGTGTGTCCTACGGGTAGTGGATATCACCTGTGGAGATTTTACGCTGGGTTTTCCACAATTTCCAACATGAAAATTTAAAATAAAACAAAAATGTAACATTCTATATGATAAGGTTTGCTGATCATTATAATTTATTTTTTGTTTTTAACAACATCAAATGGCATAAGAGGATATTACTCAGGTAAATTTTGAATTTTCCTTTTTAATTATTTGTCTTATTTTAACTTGACATTATGCCAACCAATTGGGAGATGTTACAGGGACAGGGCACCGCAATGAATCTTGCCTCAAGAACAAGTACCAATTACAGACCCAAGGGTGCCCCATGGGTAGGGCTGAAATCAGGTCGGGTCGGGTCAGGCTGGATTTCTTAAAATCCAATCCGATCTGAGTCAATATTTATTAAACCCGACCCGACCTATTGACCCGAAATTCTTGACTCGACCCGAATTCTAACCCTACTCAACATGAATTCTGACTCGACCAGCATTTGAACCCATTTTACTCTAGTTTTATCTGGGTTGAGTCAGGTCGGGTTAACTTGAAAATTTCTCAACCCAATCCGACTCAAATTCCATGTAGTATTTTGTCTTCTCAATCCGACCCAACCCAGTAACTCGACCGGCATGACTCGACCCGAGTTTCACCCTTACACATGGGACATCCTGTTTTGTTTGAATTTTAATTTTACTGTTTAAGTGGGTATATTCCTTGTTGAATTTTTTTTTAAATTATCTTATTTTTTATTAACTGATTTATTTTACTAAGAAATCCTTCCATTCAATGTGTTCTTGGCAAGGGTGTGAAATTTTCCAAGAGTTAGAATTCATAGTTGAATTAGTTGTGAAATTTTGAGTTTTGTCAATTTAACTAAGTTGAGTTGACTCGAGTCTGAATTTATCAAAATAGGTCTAATTTGATAAATTACTCTTTTATAAAAATAGAGTATTCATCTTAACTTTTTAAGCAAACAATTAACCAAAAAGACTCTGAAATAAAATTTTAAATTATTATATTAAATATTATAAATTATATAAATCTTCTAAAAAAGATAAATATAATTTAATAAGATAAAATTGAAAAAGAGACTATATAAAGTCAACTCTACTGAAACTAAATCGACCCTTTATTCACGTTTCAAATTTAATAAATGATCACGTGCTGTCATAGTAACAGTAAAGATGACTTCAAATACTACTATTTGGCACATGTGGATTCAATTTTAAAGATCAAACCTTTACTCTAATGGGTCATGTCGCTCGAGAGAGCTTTTGAAATATATAAAGATTATATTTACATAAAATTCATATGTATAAAGAAATTTATATAATTGAAATTTTAGAAAATGAAAACTTTCTTGTGTATATTCAAAAACATCACTTCTCTTTCGTTGAAAAAGCTAAAGTACATAGTAAATCATAATATATGAGAAAAACCTTCTTAGAAAACCATAAAGAATTGTATATTTTTTTTTTTTTGAAAATTAAGATATTTAAGTGTCCCACCTAATTAATTTTTCGAGCATATGTAAACCTCTCAAATTGCACATGCTGGATATGGAACTAAGGGAATGTGGTCCTTTCTTTTTTTGAGGAGGGCTTTATCCCAAGATTTTCCACAAATAAGGGTGGAAATTAACCATCAAACTAACCCTTCAAGATTTTAAAGAACTTGAAAAATTGTATTCGTAGAAGTTTACTTGCATTTCGGAGTCTAATACAACTCATCCTTGCAACTTTTATTTTATTGAACACTCATGAGATCTGTTGGGAAGGTCTTAGTACTTAGGTAAGTAAAATCTGTCGGATTTAGGTATGATCCAAATTTGAATCCGGATGACGTCGGATGCAATAATATAAGATCCAAATTTGAATCTATTTAGAATGTCAGATTTGGATTTAAATATTTCTAAAAATAGAAATATTGACATTTTCCTCTATAAAAGAAAAGTCATATTTATTAATTATCAAGTTTCTAATTTAAAAATTAACGCAAATCTTATGAAAAACTCATACAATATGTTATTGGTAGAATTATAAAGAAAAACTATAATAGTATTCTTAAAAAGTGTATTAAAAAAAAGATATTGCAAAAGGAAATAAAAAAGTAAAAATAAAGCAAGTGATAATATTTTTAATGCAATTAGTGGGATCCAATTATATTGCAAATGTGATATTATTTTCTTATACCAAATTTGAAAGGTATATATATGAGAGTAAATATTAGGGTTTTATCCTTATAGAACTTAACACATAACATATTTGTTAACAACAAATATATAATTTGCATTATTATCATTCGAGTTATCGACTTATTGGATTCGGACATGCCTAGATTAAAATCCGCATAAAAAATAAGCAGATTTTAATTTTGGATTTGGACTTGGATCCAAAAACCTAAACGGGTCTAAAGTTTGCATCCAAATTTAGTTATTTTAGATTGGATGCTTTCGGGTTTTTGGATTATGGATATCCATTTACATCTCTATTTGTAACCTTCATATTTGTATATTGACACTTATTAAAGACAACTTAAGAGAGGGCGAAAGAAAAAATATTTTTTTTAATATTATATTTATATATAATTATTTTGACACTTAAGACAACTAAGACATGTTTGCACGAGATCCTCAATATATATAAGAAATCCTTTAGTCCAAAATGTTGAACAACAAAGTTTGATTTTATAAAAGTGTCCTTATTATGGAAATGTAAACATATTAGAAAAATTATGCTAATCCATTGAGATAAGGTATATTACAAGTGAATATTTGAAACAAGAAATGCATCCTAATTTTAGGATGATTTTCCTTCTACTTTAGTCCATATAAAGTCCGACAGAATTAATGTTGGACTCATGTTCTTCTTTCTATAATGCAATGGTCCACAATAAAATGATAGAACTGTTCATAAAAATTGAGAAACCTTATACTATATATCAAATTTTAAATTTCACTTTAGAAAATAGGACTAATTACAATATTCATGCATATTTTCTGTACTTCAATTAATCTCCAATGAACCCATTTTTATATTGAGTGAATTTTCGATCATTACCATAAAAGGAATTCAAATTTTTATGAATGGGTTGTATTTTTGTGACTATGGGTTTTAATATCAGCCGATATGTATCGTATCGGCCGATATATATCGGATTTTAAATTCTTTATATATCGGTCGATACGTATTGTATCGGCCGTGTTCCACCAATATCGGGCGATATTCGAATTTTATCGCCGATATCAGTATTTTTTTTTTTTTTAAAAAAATCATTCACCAACGGGCCTGGCCGATATCAGCCGATATTTATGTATTAAGATTTTTTTTAAATGCTTTTTTATTTTTATTTTTCATTTTTAAACTCAAAAATTTTAAAAAATTGAAAAAATGGAGAGAGATTTTTTTTTTTTTTTTTAGGATCAAGATGTATGTGTAAGCCTTATTTTCCATACACACCATGTAATTATGCAGTGAAAAGAATTACTTTTTCAATATAAAAGAGAAAATATCAAGTTTAGATCGAAGTTATACGTTTTTATACTTTATACTCGTATGAGAGGTCATTTAATTGGAATATTAACTAACTCTTTAAGATAAAAGGTGCTAAGTTTGAGTTCCCGTGGTCTAACTTGGTGTACTTTAAGGGCAGTGGATATCACCCGTAGGGGTTTTACGCTTGGTTTTTCGCGGTTTCCTACACGTAAATTAAAAAAAAAAAAACGAATTGTAACTCTCAAATAAACAAGAGTATAAAAATATATAATATTTAATAAATACAATATATTTTTATAATTAAAAATAGATAGAGGGACAACCCATCTTCCTTTCCATTTTTTTTTTCCAAATTAAGAGAGAGAGGACCTTGAAACTTAAAAGTCTTTTCATCCCAAATGTTAGGTTAAGTGTTGGGACCATATTCACGAATGCGGCAAAGAATAAAGTTTATGGCATACAAAAAGTTTGTCTATCATTAGTTCTTTTCAGAATATTATAAAAAAATTAACAAAAAATAAATATATCCAAAAGTTGAGAATGAATAGGTACATGCATGATATGTACTGTTTGAAAGATTTGGATAAAACTTCCAACTATAATTTACAAAATTCCTATATATTTATCTATTTTAATTTTTTAAATATATAAATAGAAAAAGAATTAAAACTATATTTTCAACTTAATCTTGATTGTTAATAATTTTTTTAGAAGAAAACAAATTTTAAAAAAAAATTACAATAAAATCTTCGTTTACAATAATGTTAGATAAGAAAATAAAGGAAATGAGAAATCTATAAAGTTCTTTGTCTCTATATCTCTTTTAATATTAATATTATTAGAACCTCATCAATTACTTTTAGAAAATATAAATATTTAATGTATATGAAAGAATATATAAGAGCTAAGGAAGTTGAATAATTCATGAATTTTATGCCAAATATATACATATAACTGAATTATCTCTGAACAAATATGTAAATAGAATATTTAAGAAAATGTTCTATATGAATATAAATATGAGTATTAATAGAGAACTTTTATCTTTTGTTCGAACTAGAATAGATTCTCATTGAATTATATTTGAATTAAAATTTAGAATGCAAGTAAAAATACTTAGATGTTGTATTCTCAATGCTGGTGGTATGGAGTTACATATTTGCCCTTTAAAGAGTCCGTTTCTATTGGTTCTTTCGTTAGTTGTGCTATTAGCTAATTAGAATTTAAAAATTACCTTAGAAAGAATTAGTATACCTTTATTTTAAAAAATGGGAGAGACAATAAAATTTACTATAAATTTATTTGTAACATTTCATTATTTAGAAGCCAAATATATAGAGTACAAGATATAATCTTATAGGAAAATGATGAATTTAACTTTCTAATTGAGAGATTACATAATCTTTCACAATCGATCATAATCTAAATCATAAATCTCATAATGATTATCTGATAGAGAGGAAACAGATCAATGGTGAAGATGTGTCGATGAAGTCAAGAACAGAACCAATGTACCACTTGTGTAAAGTAAACTATAGATGAGCGAAAATAGACAAAGATCAATATTTTAGGCTCATGAGATCGATAGATCCTGCTGATTTCAACGGCTGGAACCACGATAGAAAAGAAGCAGGTAGATCCAAAATATACAAAATCTAAATAATAGGAGTAGACAAATTCAAATGCAGACAGAATTTGGAGACAAAAGCATACAGATCCACATTAGAAATGAACTGAATCATTGCTACAATGATTAAATCTAACAAACAGACAACACAAATTGGATCACTAACAGGTAAACACAGTAGCACTAGCAATGGCAAGCGAAGATGATGGAGGACATCAAAGGATGGTAGAGATAGTGACAGTAATGAGGACAAACCATACGAACCAATTGTGGGGACAACATAAAACATGTATAACATAAACTTTAAACTCCATGTCATGTCTCGACCCAAATTGACATGTGACGCAGATCAAATTTTTTTTTTTTCCTAAAAAATTCATATAAAATGACAAATGTCGCACATGGGAATCACACGTATGAACACATACATATGATTGGATTAGTCTAAAAGGGTAAAGTCTCCTACCGGAATTTCAGCAGAGTCTTCCCTAAAACATGAACAGTTGGGTCTATATTGACCTCTACAAAAATCACAGTGTTCAATATTTACATATCACAACACATTTGACTCCATTTATAAAAATATTAAATACCCCAAACTTCACATCTTAACCGTAGTTCCGTAATAACATTCATACCACTCATAGTCATTATACATGGTTTATAAAATAATTACATCAATATTACACATAACCATGTGAAGTAAAATATTAAAATCTAGAAATTGCAATGTGCGTGAAGAGTAGCTAACAGTGTAGACTATGGTCGCTCTCTTGGTCTCTCGGACCCCGCCTGAGCAATAGGACCTGCAGTGCAAGGAGGTGAGCATCTACAAGCTCAATGAGGAAATGCATGCATGCTACACATGCACGCACCCATATGATGATGTATGAAATGGAATGTAGATACAGCTATGCATGATACCATGTTATCTAATCATCCAACGGGAACCAAGTGCTCAACGAGATACTTGTACGGAACAGGAAAATCAATATCATAAATAGACCACGACCCCTAGAAAGACTTAGGACCTATGATTTACTAAGCAGGAAACTCACGACTGGCGTGACTATTTCTGCCTCGCCCTGCATCCCTTCACCTCATGGGTGATTCAGTCAAGCTTAAAGGCAGTCGGAACGCATCTAACGAATCTAGTACCACTCCTGTGGAGATAAAGAGTATCTAGCTCTAGCGCAACCACACACAACAAGTGTGCGAAAAAATCATGAGGGTATCCTATAGTATCAAACCCATAGGAGGTTCACCCTACGACTTCAACCACACGGGACCAAGTCTCCGTAGACAATACCACTGTTCAGATAAAGTTCACTTGGTAGTCCTCCTTTATGCTCTTTACCAACCTACTCCAAAGAGTTGGGTAATCACGATATTAGGGATTCCAAAAAGGGAATGATAAAATCTCATCCCCTTTAGACCGAATCCCACATGTTTCATTGGTAGTGGACACAAATCCACTTTACCCCATTTTTCATACTTTCTCTTAGGGTTAACTCAACTAATTGAGTGGAGCATTGGAGAGACAACTTTAACATTATGACATAGATAGGTTATTCATACATTGAGAACTCACATCATTGAGATAGCATTCATATCTTATTCCATACAATTTCATACCTTACTCAATCCTCATATTCATGTTTGACCATGGGAAAAAGGACAACATGATAGGACTATTTAATTGGATTTACGAGAGTATCACTCCTTGTACATAATGTAGTTATAACCAATCCCTAACAAATAATATCATATCTAGTTCCAACATTCCCATTGTACCAAATCATAACCCAATTCTTCTCACCTCAACCCAAAGAATTTCACCATAATCATATTCCCAAATTCATTCTACACTACATTAAGCACAATGGAGAATTCATACACTAAATGAAATACAATAGAGAATTCATACATGTTTAGACATCCCATTCATCATTCATAATATACTTAATTGATTTTATCATGCATTTGCTCATGAGGACATGTCAAAAATTTCAATAACTCATATATGCTTTCCAATCATTTAGATGAGGAGTGTAGTATCCCTCACCTTAAGCTTTTATGAAGTGCCGGGTTGATTCTCGACTTGATCGATCCCGGGGTTCGGATTAGAAGGCTCTAATCAACACAAGAATACAAATAAAGTCCACTTAGTTCATGAATTAGCCCAATTTTGAGTTTAAAAGTAAAAGCCCCAAATCAGCCCATGGCTTTTTACCCTAATTTGGTCATTCATGTTCAACCCTAGGAGAAACCCCAAATTTCTCCAACATTGGTACTCAAATTCGTTCATGCATGATTTCCCAAACTCTATCATATTCCTTTGGTTTCCAAAACCCATTTTCAACAAGATTCATGCCCATGCAAATCCCCAAATTGGAAAACCCCCAATGTTTTCCATGGAGTTTCTCCAAATAAGGCCCTATAGCCATCACCAACCCCATTTTCGCTAGCTCCCGTGAAAACCTCATCAAAATAGACGAAAGGGAGTAGGAAGGAAAGAAAACCTTACCATTGGGACAAGAAAATCGGCTCCAATGGAGGCTTGGGGTAAGAGCTCTTCAAATTCAACACATGTACAGGCCAAAAATCGAATGGGAAAGGTGAGAAGAAGGCATTAGGATCGATTGGAGGGTTTCTTGAAGCTGCTCGTGCAACCAAGAGGAGAAAGTAGGGGCAGCAGCACCTGAGTTGGGGTTTTAAATACCCCAACTTACGTTGTGGTGTAGGTTGACTCGACACACAGTCTCGTCGAACCAACACTGTGCACAATTTATTTAATTTATTGTTTTTCCAACTCATTTTTGGCTGGGGTACTTTCTTAAGGCCACGTGTACACTGGCGGGACCCACATGGGACCCGCACACTACACACACGTGTAACCCTTATTATTACATCATAAACATATTAATCAAAAGGGCCGACCATTACACTCCAACATATTCAAACACAAAATAGTCAACAATGATTCTAGTGTTAGCAAAGTCCACATTGTCCGTGGACCTTTGGGTGTTGGGGTTTATAAGCACATGGGCACATTCTCATTTCAAGTCAATTTTTAAAGATGAGTTTTGCTCATGTGTTTACTAGGGCTGCAACTCGGGTCGGGCGGGCCGGGTTTTAACAAACCCAACCCTAACCCGACTCACTCCATATTGAACCCGACCCGACCCGACCCGAATTAAAAACCCGAGATAGTGAACCCAACCTGACCCGAGATTGTAATACCCTTAACCCAACCCGACCCTTAACCCGACAAAACCCGACCCGAGTTGCAGCCCTTCAGATCTCAGTGGCAATAGGATAGAAGACTCGGCTGCCAATTGAATTCAAATTCTATAAAATAGAGGATTTCCTCTCCAAAAAATTCCACTAAGTTTCCTAACGAAAAAATCAAACTGATTTATTCAAACATTTCATAAACTGGTCTTCAAATAAACCATTATTCGGCCATGACTTGCTAAAACCAAAACGAAATAAAAGTAACAAATTGCTAAATCTAAAGTAAATAACAAAATAAAAAAGAGAAATATCAGATATCTCAGCTTTTAACTGGAAATGCAGTATCGAGAAGATCAGAATCCGAAAGCCACATTGCAGATTCGATCAAGGAAATCTCCAATTCACGAGAACTCGAGATCAGAGATCTCAACTCGAGAGGAGGAGATGGCTGAAGCCACAATGAGATTCAGAAAATCAAACAGAAATTCTAGGAAAATGTGGGAATCGGAATCCAAAAAGGTGGCATTGGCCAAATCACGAGTTCCGATAGCAGGAATCTTGTGGAAAAGTAAGCAGATCTGGAGAAGAAGAAGGAGATCTAGGGTTTTGGGGGTTACCGGAATGAAAGCCGTTGTGAAGGCCGAGAAGGAAGACGAGCGGGACTAGCATGGAGAAGAATACGAGAACGAGAACAGCGACGATGAGACTCCATCCCCTTTTTCCCTTATCCTTCCATTGAATCGAACTCTCTCCATCCCCTTTTTCCCTTTTCCTTCCATCGAATCGGACTCACCCATTTCTTCATTTCTTCTGCTAGGGTTTGTGACTGAGGTAAGACAGCTTTAATAGTAAGTTATATCAGGTCGGGTCGAGTCGGGTCTTCTCAGGTCGGGTTTTCTCGGGTCGGGTCTGGGGTTGAAATTTAAAGGGCTCAACCCAACCCGACCCGAATTTCGGTCGGGTTTTTCTTTTCTCAACCCGACCCGACCTACAGCCCGACCATTGTAACCCGACCCGTATGATTTCTCTGGTTGGGTCATGCAGGGTCGGGCCAAAACCTGACCCGAGTTGCAGCCCTAGTGTTTAACATGACATCAGAGTAGGGGATACTATTGAGATGGGTCGAGTTCATATCTCCAGCCCTACTTGAGGGGGACAACCGAGTGACTCCAACCTTGGCACTGAAGGGGAGTGTTATTAAAGTCCCACATTGCCCGTGGACCTGCAACGCCCTGCCCTTTTTCACTCGCTTTGCCTTCCGAAAATCAGAGTCTATTTTTTTTTAGAGTGATAGAGAGCGAGACGTCACAACGCGAGCTAAGTCTGAACTTCTAAAGTCCGACGCTTAACTGGCCAACCCTATGTGTGCATGGACTAAGTCCATGAAAACGGTTCACACATAGCAATATAAACATGGGAATTAAAATCATAACATGCGGAATTATAATAGAGCCCAATTCTATTCCATTTCAAATAGCAAAGTACATCCAATCTTCATGATTCATGCTTAGCATCTTAGCCATACTAAAATTAGGGTTCGGCCATGCAATAGCCGAACCATGTCCTTAACCATATATCCATTTTAAACCCTTTTAAAACATACATAATATTCCATGGTTTTCATCCCTCAAAAACCCATAAATTAAACCATGTATTTCCATCATTACCTTCCATGCGCATGCAATCTTTATTTAATTTTAGACATCTTATTTATTTAGCAATCCCCTTTTTTAAGATATTCTAGCACATCTTCTTGGATGTGCAAATCCTCATACACAGCCATAATAATCCCATTCCTTATTTATATAATATTGCATTACTAATTAAATTCAGCCCCATTTAATTTATATTGAAACCAATTCCACAATCCGTTGGGTCTTAATTGGGCAATGACTCAACACTTTACCCATATAAGGTCCATATCTAATAATTCACAAATTAAATGGGTAATTTTCATATATAATAATAACTTGAAAATCCGGGATGTTACAGGACCTTTGATTTTTGGGGTTTATAAGCACATGAACACCCTCTCCTTTCAAGCCAGTTTTTAAGGATGAGTTCTACTCATGTGTTTAAGATCTAGAAACAAATTTACGGTTATGTTGACTCATTGTCAAGAAGGAAAACTGAAAAGGAAATGAGACAATTCTGGTCCAGCATGCTAGACTAGAGCAAAGGATTGCAACTAGGAGCCAAAAGAGATGGAGCAACCGATAGGATGGGGCAGTAGTGGCCTCCTTAGGCCATATCATTGAGGGGCTCGACGTAGTCTCATAGAAAGTGATGGGTTGCCAACACATGGGATGCTGGAACTTCGATTGGAAATATAGAGACAGATGACTCGGCAAGGAGGGTGGTAGGATAAAAAGATCCATATAGCAACCTGAAGATAGTCCCAAACCCAGATGGATCTCTCACCCATCTACACAAGTACCTTATCTCTCATCCAAACTCTTATTCTTCTCCCATTCTCTCCCAAGAAATTCCCTTCAATCCAACCCACAACACCTGGCTCCGGATCTTCCAACGTAGTAGGAGATAAAGAATGATTGGGGCAACTAGGATTCCACACACTTTTTGGACGAATCCCTCTCTGAGCTCAAGGTGTAATTGACTAGAATCCAATTTGGGACTCGTCCCTCCGGGCGACCCTTGTGTTGAAAGCGAAGTAACGAGGGGTTAAGAAGTGGTTGCAGATATCATAGAAGTAGATTGGGATGAGGATAAGAGTGGCTAAGGACCAAAGTTTTATCCATTTCTAGAGTTGAATAAAATTTGATGGGATTTATATTTGATTTATCTTGATATTGAATTTGATTTTGAATTTGTCTTATCTAAGAATTTAGATTTGCTTTATCTTATTATCTTGATATATTTGATTTATTCTATAAATAAAAAATCTCTCATTTGAAAAGTGGGACACCGAGCAATTTTATTTTTACACGGTATCAGAGCAAGATTATCAACATCCCACCCAAAATTCCCTCCCATATCTGAGAAGCCTTCATTCAAGAAAACTCCTGTCCCTCCGTTGGATGAGATAATCACTGGCAGAGGGAGGAACACATTTCCTTCCCGTCCATGTACTCAACACAATCCTTTCTCAGTGATTATGTCTTCTTAACTGAAACAGAACCACAAAAACTATTTCTCAAATCGTTATCTGCATTATATCTGGGAATCCTGCTCTTCTCAATATTCATTTTTTTAATGGACGCTTGCCACCTGTAGGTAGTCTGCAGCCTAGTGTCGTCTCAGAGCAGTCTGTCAGTGAACTGCCAATTCCTCTTTACTTTCATAAAATTGTTCATAAAAAGATTCAGTATAGTGGAGATTAATATAGTGTGAAGACTAGGCTAGTTGGATAAGGTTGTATGTAGAAACAACATAGAGGCGGGTCTAAGGTGAGGCTAAACAACAATGGGTGTGTACATGGCTAGTTTTCTCATTCGTTGGCGGGCCAAGATAAAGAGATCCTCCCCACAATGGCTTGGAAAACGAGGATGGCGACCTTGTCAAACTAGAGATTCGATTTTACAGGTGATAGAAATGAGAAGAATGCGGTTGGGTGGCATTATACAAGCTTAGTACAAGGGTTGGTAGGCGAATCTAAGATGGTAGAAAGCGAATCTAGAATCCTTGGACGAGGGATTGTTGAGAAGAGGATATTTGGAGAGGGCAACGGAGGTGGTTGACGAAGATCCAAAAGTATAGGGGGCGATGATGCAGTAGTAGCAAAACCAAAATCACAAAGGGATATAATGAGAGTGTGCAAAGACAGAGAGTGATGAAGGTTGTACAATGGACGAGAGAAGGTAGAGAGGTAGAGAGACAATAGAAGCAAGAGACATCGGCATTCTTTGAGATTCAACTCATGATTCGACTCTCGATCACTGATCAAA
Organism: Chimonanthus salicifolius; assembly: GCA_013350335.1. Classification (NCBI taxonomy): domain Eukaryota; kingdom Viridiplantae; phylum Streptophyta; class Magnoliopsida; order Laurales; family Calycanthaceae; genus Chimonanthus; species Chimonanthus salicifolius. The sequence goes on along the minus strand of CM023535.1, from coordinate 58,053,917 downwards.
CATGGTTAATACCATGTTAGAAAATAGGAGGGACCAAAAAATTCACTATAAATTTCTTATATTATTTCAATAAACAGAAGTTAAATATATAAAGTACAAGATATAATCTCACATGATAACTAATGATTCTTGTAACGACTCGACCCGAAAGTGGACCCGGAACACTACTGACTTTTTTTTTTTTTGAAACTAATCTCAAAGACTTCTAACTGAGCTGGATCTAAAGTTAGGCCCAGAAATAAAGGCCACACATGTTCTCGAGATGTGGACTCAAACATAAACTATAAATCTACCCATATGCAAACGTATAATATACACTTGAATATTTCTATAAACGAAATATTTCTTATACCAATTAGAGTAACTACGGTCATATAGTAGTTTATACAATTCAAAACATAATAAGTACCACATGCGGTACTTTACACAAAATATAGTTCTAAAGAACCAAACATCAATAACAAGTTCCCGTCCGTGGGAAATCCAAAACAACGCAACAACTTATCCATCTTAAGCTCGATTCAGAGGTTCCTCCTCCTCAGGTACATCTTCTGAAATATGAGTAGTGTGAGCTAACTAGCCCAGTGAAAGAATATAATAATGTAGTTTATTGAACATCAGATTAGCAAAAATCAATATTATCAACATAATAGTTTTACCTTGCCAAAATCTCAACATCATTTCATAACTGCTGACATTCACCGTAACACCTAGATACTACGCTGAGACCATTAGTATTAAGTTCCGACACGGTCAAAATACAATCATTGCAAGTATATCTCCGACACACACTAGGCCGGTACTGACACACCCGAACAGTAATTGACCCACTTGGTCCAGTAGACGTAAACCGACACGCCAAGGCCGATAATAGTTCAGTAGTTAAGGGTACGTGAAAGCAGTATTAACATCATCATAGCTCATAAACATCATCATCTATGATCAACATTATAAATATCCATAAGCATGCACATGTCTAGGCATGTAAGTGGGTTTATCAAAACAGATCCTTAAAATCACTTATTGCGCTAGATCCTTTTTAACCTAATTTACTCTTACTTGCAGTGTTAAGTCTTCTCACTGAAAATGTGTGGTATCGAAGTATCTGTCAAACATGCAAACAGATATACAATCAATAAATCAGTCAATATACATAGCATACAAGGCAATCTCATACTTATAGTATTTCAAATCTTTCTTTCCTGTTTTCCGAAAATCTCCAAGGAAATGGAACTGAGTCTCCTATTTGGTTACTAACCATTTTAACTTAGAATAATCAGCAATATATATAATAGGGTACTCAGGCCACTTCTCATATTGTCTTCTGGACATGATCAGGTTGACGTATTGAATTAGGCGTAGAGGTATAAGTTGTTCAGGTCACTACTCTTATAGCGAGTTAGACAAAGAGGTCACTCAGTGCCCGAACCTTTCTTTTCTACTGAGCGGCGAAAGAAATCGTACAGCTACAGATAGCTATCGGGCTGAGTTAGCCACAGATAGAGAGTATCGGCCTAGAAGTGAATACAATAAGTATATACACTATAGTACCAAGAGAAAGGGGTTAGTATCATTTTCAATTATTTAAAAGGGGTATAAACATCACATTAAAATTAGGATCTAAAACATGTAATCTTAAATTAAACCAAGGTTTACAAACAAAAGTTGGGCTTCTCGGAACATGCCTTCGAACCTGGTACTGTGGCTTCGGTACTTTCGAGCCACTGCTTAGAACTGGTTTGCAGAACCTTAACATGGTTCTGTCCTTCAGAACTTCCGAGGCTCAAATCTCGGAACTTCTGAGGGTGCTTCCGAACTGAAATCGGCAAAACAGAGAAATCAGTGAGTCTCGGTGTGTCTCGAAACCTGTCGAGGGAAAGCTCGGAACTTCTGAACAGTTCGGCTCTTCCGAGCAGGCTCGGAATGTCTCGTCAGCAGCAGCGGGAGAAACAGTTAGCTCTGGACACTTCGGAACCTCGATTCGAAACTCGGAACTTCCGAAGTGTAGGCTTCGGAACTTCCAAAGCCCAAATCTCGGATCTTCCAAGAGTCGTATTCCTCCTCTATCTGCAATAGCAAACAGTAGCGGGCAATAACTAAGTGAAATACGAATTTAGAAACAGTGGGTTTTCTGGTTCGTTTTTCACATCTAACCAGTCAGATGGACTTCTTAGTGAGTCCTCTTGACATAGGGAATAAATTAAAATATTTACATTAATTCAAAACATTTGATTTTAATAAGAAATCTAAGGAAACACATAAAAATCTAAGTTTTCCTTAAAACTTCAAATCCATTTTAAACATTCAAAACTTGATCAATTTTACTTCTGTTTGATTCTAAATCGATTAGAATTTGAAAACTAACTAAATGGTTACCTTCGCTTAATCTCTTGGTTAGAAATTCTGAAACTTATAAAGTCTTCCTCCTTAAGCTTACGGTGAAATTTTTTGAAAAACAGAGAGGGAGATGGTTTGATATCTAGCTGGCTTGATTTCTACTGAAGGGGGTGAAACCAACTGGGAGAGGGTAGAAATTTATAACCCTCCAGCATGGCCAGGTGATGGACACATCACCGGCAGCCCAGGGGCGATTGCATAGGTTGACACGGCCACGTTGAAGCAGTAACAATAAAAACTAATTTGCAGGTAAGTCCTTCCAGCAAGTTTTGCAATTCAGTCCATTTTTTTTGTTAATTAAATTTTAACTAAAAATATGATTTAATTAACTTAATTAATTTAATCAAACTTAACAGAAATGTTCGGGTTTTATAGACTCTACTTATCATAAAATTTTGGAGGTTTAAATTTCATTAAAACCCATAGATTTAAACAAAATTCATATTTTGACACTATTTACTTAATTTAACTTGTATTTAATAAAAAGGGTTTAAAACTTTTATTTTCGAGAGAAATAAACTAAACAGTTATAATAAAGCCTAACATCACACCTTTTTCTCAAAATTTTCTTATTTTTGAAATCGTCTAAAAATATTTATTTCTTCTCTTTCGGGGCCTTTTCGGGTAGTCTTAAACAATATTTTCTGGAAATAATATAATGTTGTATTTATAAATTAAAATCTTTGATTAAGAAAGTCAATATTATTTAACAATAATTAAACAATTATATAAATAGTAAAATAATAGCGATAAATGGTAAATTACCATTTTGCCCTTCCAGCTAGGCGAGTTGGATCGTCTAGCTTTTGAGTTCAGACTGGGCCAAACCTGGGTTTTTCGTAAAGCCCTAACTGTAATCTTCAAGATTAACTGGTTAAAGTATGATTTATCATACTGATCATGCTTAATTCAGGTCAGGGTATTTACAATTCTAACTTCTTAATTGAGACATTACATAATCTCTCACAATCAATCATAATCTAAACTATAAATCTCATCACAATCAATCTAAATAATTTAACATATCTTAACAATTTAGCCATTAGAGTTGAGAACATAAATTGGGCAATTTTCACTTTTCAAAATTTTTTTTAATAAATTTCTTTGGTATTTAGAGGATTGCACTTTTGAGGTCTCAGGTTATTTGATTTAGATTCTACTTTTTATTTAGAAGTCTAAATTAGGTACTTTCATTTTGAAAGGTTATATGACATATATTTTATTTCCCAATTCATCTATTGAATTCTATCTTTCAATTATGAAAATATTGTTGAATTAGTTGAACTATATTTGACCTTTCTTGATTGGTCTTGCATTAGGTTGTAATTGAATTTTTAGTAATTTATTCATTAACTTCATAATATGGTTATTTTTTTGGACTTATTAATGTGTTATTTCAATTGGGATTTTTTAATCATGAGGGGAGATGATGAATTGGATTTTCACTTTTTAGTAATCATTTGATAAAAAATGATTTTGGTCATTGAGTTAGAATCCCTTATAAATGTTTTATTAGTTTTACAATTTCATCTCTATTGTTTATAGGTTGTATTAATTACAGATAAGCAAGTCCCACATGGGGTGAGGGATAGTTCGAGTATAAGGGATTCCTGCTCTAATGATGTCTTTCTATTTTGGGGGACCAAGTGATTTTCTCCATTGAACTTGTAAATAAAATAAAAAAATTCTTTTACAAATGGAGAATTCTTTATTTTTATATCTTTAATCATATAAAATATTTTATTAAGTAAATTTAGAGTGAAGATTAGACATCTTTTATTAGAATTGTGAAAATTTTATATATATTTTTTTTCTACTCTGTAATAATGTACTACTTGGTAATATGTAGAAATGCCATATTTACTTTGTCATTCATTGTCACAACTATATAAGTAAAACAATACATGGCGGGGCTTTTATTTCATTTTTTTTTTTTTTTGAATTAACATGTGGGAAACCGCGGGATACCCAACGTAAAACCTCCACAGGTGAGTCCACTACCTCTAGGGCACATCAAGGTTAGATCATGAGGGTTCAAACTCGCAATCTCCCTCTTCCTGAGGCTGGAGGTAACTGTATAAGTAAAATAATACATGGTGGGGGTTTATATCTCATTTTTAATAATCATGTTTATATCGGATTTGTAGAATGAATTAATTGTTATCTTATGGGACATATGGGTGATTAAAGTTTCTGTTATCTAGGCTGATGTATTATAGATATCTATGCAATCATTTGTTTCTCTTCTTTTTTTTCTTTCAATAATTTTGTAGTTAGAAAAAAATTCCAACATATATTACTAAATTTTAAATGGTAAATAATGTTTAAGTTATAAAAATAAGAATAAATAGAAATAATATATGATGATTATAATCTATATTTTGCACTAAAAAAAGAAATAAAAAATGAATTACACGAGGAGGAATAGCTAAACCATAGAGGGAAGAGGAGTTGGTGAAAAGAGTTAAGTATGGATTGATGTCCTCACCATTTGTTGAGAAGTTAAGTCATCTTCTCTTGGGATGAGCTTTTTAGATGGGATTTTTTTTAGGGGAGTGATCCTCCCACGGGCATTTTGTGTTTACAAACATGAATTTTTACATTTCTCGATTTTACCTTTTACCGTCTGTACCGTAAAGAAGATAAAATGTCGAAATCGGATCATCCAACTGGATCCCTTAATCTCCCTCGGTGAGCCGAATTCATCGAAACTGGAATGTCCAAAATCAGATCACCAACCGGGTCCCTTAATGGCCTTCGGCGAGCTGAATACAGGAATGTCCAAAATCGGATCAGTAACCGGATCCCTTAATAGCTTTCGGCGAGCTAAATATAGGAATGTCCAAAATCGGATCACCTACAGGATCCCTTAATGGCCTTCGGCGACTCGAATAAAGGAATGTCCAAAATCGGATCACCAATAGGATCCCTTAATGGCCTTCGGTAAGCCGAATACAGGAATGTCCAAAATCAGATCACCAACCGGATCCTTTAATGGTCCTTGGCGAGCCGAATACAATGGACACAATTTTTTAATACGTAAAGCCTTAATGAATTTAAATTAACACAAACTACCAACTACCAACAACTCTATCTTTACACCGAAAAGCTGGTTTTCTCCCTCTCTTTACTACTATATTCATATCTCTTCCAACCCTTTTTCTCTCGGTAAACATCCTTTTCTACATCGCTTCTCTTCTCTGATTATCCTTCTAAACTCTCTTTACTGTCATATTCAACCATTACATTTCTCTACTACAACCTTTCCTCCAACGTTTCCTACACTCTCAAATCTGCACCGTTTCTTCCTGTTCACAGACTGCTCAGCCAGGTCCACCCTCTAAATCTCGTGATTCGTACAGAAGGTAACTCTTCAAACCTTTATGTTGTTTTATTTTTTAAGTTTAATCCTCGTATTATTAGGCGCTGGCTTTCCTCAATAATATTATGTGTTTTTCATTTTATTTTTTCATTTTTAATAAATCTTTATCCTTTATTTAACAATGCAACAATCTCCTTCCCTCTGTTCTTATAGATAGCACACCTATGGATTATAGTGAGGAAGGTCCATCTACATTTTATGAATCGTCAAATGGCATGGATTTAGTTGAGAATACTGAACAACTTCTGAATGACCTTTTAAATTAAAATCAACTTGTTTATGATACCTCTTTTTCAAGTCGAGAGGATGTTGTTAAGTACGTTAAGAAAGTTGCAATTTAACAAGGATTTGCCGTTACCATCAAGCGGTCAAGTAATAAGGACAAGACTGTATTTATTGGTTGCGATAGAGGTGGTACATATCTCAACACATGTAATTTGAAAGATGATGAGTGGCAAAGGAAAACATCCTCTCGGCTTGTCAATTGTCCATTTGAAGTGAGAGGGAAACAACTTCTTAATGGGTCATGGAAGTTGAACATTAAAGATTTGGAGCACAATTATGAAAGATTGAATATATTAGTTGGCCTTCCGATTATAAGATGTTTTACAAATGAAGAGAAAAAAAGAATCAGTGAAATGTCGAGTAGCAGTATACCACCTCGTCAAATTTTGGAGATACTTAGAAGAGAAAATCCAACGCTTAGAGTAACATCGATAGATTTGAGGAATTGCTTGCGTACGGTTCGAAAAGTGAAATTGAGAGGCCGTACTTCAATTCCAGTTTTGACAGAAGATCTTGTAGAATATGGTTTCCAATATTGGCTTGAACATGACAATGAAGGTCATTTGTCGCATCTTTTCTTTACACATCAACTTGTCAATTGCACTCAGTAAGAGATATAATAATATTTTTCTTATGGATTACACATACAAGACCAATAGATATCATATGCCATTGCTCAATATCATTAGTGTCACAAGTAGTAATACTAGTTTCTTCTCATGCTTTGTTTTTCTAAGAAATGAGAAAGCAATCGATTATGTATGGGCATTACAAATGTTCAGAAGAATGTTAGAAGTTGATCTAGGTCGCACAATTATTGTGACTGATAGAGAATTGGCATTAAAGAATGCGATTGGGAATGTCTTCCATACTGCTGTTCATATTTTATGCATTTGGCATATCGACGAAAATATTCTTACTCGTACTAAACATCTCTTTGAAAACAAAGAAATTTGTGATGCATTTATGTCTGATTGGAATAAATTGGTACGGTCTTCATCCGAATAAGCATTCTATGAAGCGTGGGAGATTTTCAAAGAAAATTTTCAAAATATTCTTCAGGCAGTAAAATATTTATAAAGCACGTGGATACCTTATAAAGAACAATTTGTTGAGGCATGGATATGCAAATCTTTACATTTTAGAAATCTAGCCACCTCGAGGGTAGAAGGTGCACATTTTGTCTTGAAAAATTATATACATTCATCAACTGGTGACCTCGATGTTGTTCGAGGTAAGATTTGTAATACTATTGAAAAGCAGTTTCAAGAGATCATGGCTCAATATGAAGATAAAAGAATCTGGATTCCTCTTACAACATGTGATATTGCTTTCTTTGAAGAAGTGAATGATAAAGTTTCCCATTTTGCATTGAATGAGTTGCATATGCAATTTACTATGATGAGAGATAATTCACTTACGTGCATTTGCACAGAAGAATTTTTAATGTCAATGGGATTACCTTGTGGGCATATGATGACATCGATGCGGAAGTTAAGTTTGGATCATATCCATCCATAGTGGATAAATGATTTGAAATTGTTGAACCTAGAGAACATTAGAATGAATCGGCATGATAATGAATTAAAGTTCTATCTTGATGAGATTAAGAAGAAGTATGGACACTTGTCTTCAACAGAAAAAGAGGACTTCAAAAATACACTCTATTGCCTTGTAAGCGATGGGATATAAGTCATTTATCCTATTATCATGCACGGAAAGGGACGTCATCCAGGCTCAAAGAATTCAAAGGGAAAAACTTCAACAAGACGAGATCTTTCTCTATTTGAGATTGTAGAGAATGCAAAAAAATGTAGCATATGCAAAAATATTGGACATAATATGCGATCATGTCCAAATCGTATTACTCCACAAGTATCAGTGAGTGTAGAATTCGATGCTTTTCAAGAATCACAAACAATGGATTTGTCTCAATTATTCCAAGTGAGTGATTGGTGGACTATCTCTATTCATAATTTATCAACATCTTTGATAAAGACTAACATTTTCGTATGTTCTAATATAATATTTTTATACGCTATGCAGTGGAATAGTGACCCTACAGATAACGACGATTTTCTTTATTGGTGTATGTGAATAATGAATGTAAATATAAAAAATGAATGTGAAGAACTTGATGTATTTGACACATGCATTTGAATTTGAATGTGAAGAATGAATGTGAAGACCTTGATGTATTTGAATTTGAATGTGAAGAATGAATGTGAAGAGCTTGATGTATTTGACACATGTATTTAAATTTGAATGTGAAAAATGAATTTGAAGAACTTGATGTATTTGACACATGTATTTGAATTTGAATGTGAAAAATGAATTTGAAGAACTTGATGTATTTGATACATATATTTGAATTTGAATGTGAAGAATGAAAGTGAAGAACTTGATGTATTTAACACATGTATTTGAATTTGAATGTGAAGAATGAATATGAAAAACTTGATATATTTAACACATGAATGTGAATTTGAATGTGAAGAACTTGATGTATTTGACACATGTATTTGATCCGATTCTCTCCAATTCGGATCGCTAAGCATTGTTGGTGATCCTATTCTCTCCAATTCGGATCGCCAAGAATTACTTGGCGATCCGACCTTAAGCCTCAGACTGCTCTCAGTCCATGACGGATCGCCAAGAATATCAATTCGGATCTCCAAAATGTCAATTCTTAATTTATTAAAACCCCAACTCAAAGGGTTTAAGTCCATTTCGTTTTCCTTCTTCCCCAACCTCTTCTTTCTCCGGAGCACTGAAGGGAACCCTTGGCGATCCGATTCTCCCTCAAATCGAGTCCATTTTTCTCAATCTCTCCGGCGAATCTCATCGGAATTTCAATCTCTTCTCTTTCCCTAATTTGTCTGCTCCTATTAAGGTACCACCTACCCTTGATTCTCCCCCAAATATTCTTAGGTGAACCGGCTTTCTTCCTTTGGCGATTCGAATTGTGGAATTCTCTCTCAGGTGATGGCACCGAAGACTCGCGGAAGGGGGAAGATCGCAGTCGTCTCCAGAGCAAAGAGGCAGAGAAGTGAGATAACAACACAAGTAACTGATGAAGAGAGAGGTGAGAAGAGAACTGAGGAGAGAACTGAAGAGAGAACTAAGGAGGCTACTAAGCAGAGGGCGAAGCCGTTGTACAATGGACGAAATTTCGCAACATGACACATCTGTTCTTGTCCGACGAAGCTTTCAAACGCTTCAAAAGTGGATTATTCCAGAGGAAAGTTATTCCTGGTAAGAGTATCAACCTCAGTGTGTATGATTCATATGACTTTCGTTTGAAACAATTCTTTGAGGGTTTCATTTAATGAGAACAAAAATTGGACAAAAGCCTCAAGCACCATTGCTAAGTGCTCGCTCTCACAACCATAAAGGTTGAGGGTTTTAAGTCATATGGATTGGTCCATAGAACAATTTGTGAAATCAATTTGATACCAACTCCAAATAGATGGGATAAGTAGCTTTCACAATGATGATATGAGGAGCAAAAATTGCACCATTTTTTTTTTAGCTGAATGAATGCCAACTAGTGATTGAGTTCCTCTCTTTGTAGAAAATTCTAGTTTGTACATTAAATAAAATATGATTAAAAAGCCCCTATGATACCAGGCAAAAAAAAAGAAGTAGCAATATATATCAATCATAGCACTAAAAATTGCCCAACTGATTGAGGCCATTTGCTTTGACATGTCATAATCTACAAGAAAATGACAGAAAGGCTCCAAGAACATGAATGTTTTGAAAAGATCTATATTTGAATTAAAAGTAATTTGAAATGATTTTATCAAAATAATTACAACAAAACAATACATTAAAAAACCATGTTAATAAATTTGTCATTACACTCATTAATAAAGATAATATGATACTTCAAATGGACATTGATTGATTTATACTTGAAATGGTGTGATTGAAATGTACCAGACAAGACCCACTAAAGTTTTAAGATGTGAAGTGCTCTGGTCTTAAGTGGTGTACAGAAAATCGGCTTGCCAACATGTTTCTAAGTGATCTGATTTTGGACATTTCTATCTCAATCGCTGAATTCGGCTTGCCAAGAGGCCATTAAGGGATCCAGTTGGTGATTTGATTTTGGACATTCTTGTATTCGGCTCTCTAAGCGCCATTAAGAGATCCGGTTGGTGATCCGATTTTGGACATTCCTTTATTCGGCGTTGGTGATCCAATTTTGGACACTCGTGTATTCGGATTACCGAAGGCCATTAAGGGATCCGGTTGGTGATTTGATTTTGGACATTCCTGTATTCGGCGCGATGAAGGCCATTAAGGGATCCGGTTGGTGATCCGATTTTGAACATTCCTGTATTCGGCTCGATGAAGGCCATTAAGGGATCCGGTTGGTGATCCGATTTTGGACATTCCTATATTCGGCTCGCCGAAGGCCATTAAGCGATCCGGTTGGTGATCCGATTTTGGACATTCCAGTATTCGGTGAATTTGGCTCGTTAAGGGAGATTAAGGGATCCAGTTGGGTGATCCGATTTCGATATTTTCTCTTCTTTACGGTATGGATGGTGAAGGGTAAAATCGAGAAACGTAAAAATCAGTATTTGTAAACACAAAATGTTCGTGGAAGGATCGCTCCCCTTTTTTTTACATCTTCAATCCAAATAGAATGAGTTTATATTTTGAGGAGATGAGTCCAAATGCTCCACCTCAAGTCACCTTTATTTAAAGAAACTCATATTTTGAGTTTATTAGAACAAGATTGTTATTAATTTTAACAATGATAGAGATACTTGCTATTTTTATTTTAGATAATTCTAAGTATGAAATCGACTTATTTATATCTTATTCTACATTTTAATAATAATGTGATGTAGTTTATCAAATTTATGATCTAAACTAATGTTAAAATCTTGGACCCAAATTGAAATCTTATTGAGGCATAAAATTCGGTTGGGTTTCCAAAAATTTTAAAAATTTAATTTTTTTATTAATTCACTCTACTCAAAATCTTGTCAAGTCTAGTTAACTTGTATTAACTTGTATTAATATTCAGTCAAGGTTTTAAACCATGATCCTAATTCACAATATAAGAGATGATGCATGCTCTCTATGACAAATTTTGATAAAAAGGTCTTTAAAATTTAATTGAAATTTATCTAAGTTCAAACAAATATAATTTTTTTTTAAAAAAAATAACCACCTACTTAAAAAAAATAATACAATGATACTTTTTTGATATTATTTGTAGTGTAATCCCATTTTACGATTTTACATTTTAAATATTAAAAATAAAATTCAAAACAAAATGAAAAAGCACCAAAAACAAAATCATCCCATTTCTTAAGCGGTGGACTCTTCTCAGGCATTGGCGAGTTTCAGAGATTTCATGGGAGTGACAGTAACAGAGACAGACGGATTCACGTGTTCCTGACCCGTTTTCTCCTTCGCACCAGATTTTAATGGTCAGTCCTGCTTTTATGCTCTGCTTGAATTTTATATTCAGGGATGATGATATGGGTGTGCTGCCTTGTTCTTCTTGCCTTTCCCATGTAGATTTGTTGGGAAGTGTGACGATAACTCTTCTTACTTTTTGAATTGGATTGTGGGTTCTGAAATTCACGCCGAACAAATGGTGGGTTCTGGTTGGGTTGTGGGATTGTTGAGTGTTTCTTTGGATTTCTGGTGGTTTTGAGGATTTGAATGGCCTTTGGGGAGTTGAAGGTGAAAGCCAAGAACTTTCTGGGACAATCCAGTCGTCTATCATTTCTCTTGGTGGCTTTCATTGGTTTCTGTAGTTGTCAAATATTTCTCTTGATTTCTATTGATTTCTTGGTTTTAGGTCTTGAGGCAGTTTGGAGGATATGAATGAATTTTGGGAAAGCTGAAGTGGAAAATGAAGAAATCCCGGGATGATTCAATCTCTCTCATTTTTTATGGTGGCCTTTCATTAATCTGTGGGGTTATTGAGAACTAATCGTATTTCTTGGTGTTGATTCTTGTCATAGTTTTGAGGAGTAGAAGGGAAAACCAGGACGTTTCTGGGAGAATCTAATATTGTAATCTCTCTCTCTCTCTCTCTCTCTCTCTCTCTCTTCCTTGATGGGGTTTTGCTGGAGGAATCGATTCGTGGGACCGGCCATGAATTCTATCGCCTTTTTATCAAAGGATGTTACTTTTCTGAGAAATGGTGGTGCTTCCTGCTTTCCTCTGTCTTTTGCGGCACTGCCTCGGTTTTTTATTCCTTGTGATTTTGATGTGATTGGGATTTGTCGTGTGTAGAACAGAGACAATATTTGGGGTGTTTTTGCTGAAGACGATACATCAGTTTTCTGTTGATTTGATTTAAATTGTGATTCCATGTAGATATTCTGTAGCCTTTTTCTTCTTCTGCTTTTCTCAGGCACTGCCCCATTTGTTGGAATCCTTGTGTGTGTTTATTTTTTATTTTAAATTTGTTCCGGGTTTGTGTGTTAGAGACGAAAGTTTGGAAGTGTTTTGGCTGAAGAAGATACTTGAGCCTTCTGATGATGCGTAGAATTTCAGTGCGAAGTCTGATTCCACATAGATATTCTGTGGCCTTTTTCATACGGGATTCCAGTTCACAGTCTCACATGGGTAAGTCAGTTTTGCCATAGAGAGGGTTCTTTTATGTAGAGGAAGAAGAACAGAGGTAGATGAACAATGTCGTCTAAGTCGAACACAGCAACTTGTTCTAGGGGCAGCTCTGCTCGATCTAGACACAGTGACCGTGTGGTTGCTCAGACCACTGTCGATACAAAACTTCATGTAGACTTTGAGCAGTCTGAGCAGTTGTTTGATTATTCCACATCCATTGATGTCAACATCTCAGGTGCTGACAGCAATGTCCCCTTGTCGATGGTCTCTTCTTACCTGCAAAGGATGCAAAGGGGGAAGCTGATCCAGCCCTTTGGTTGCTTGATTGCAGTGGAAGAGCAGACATTCGCTATCCTTGCTTACAGTGAGAATGCTCCTGAGATGTTGGATTTAGCACCCCATGCTGTCCCCAGCATTGAACAGAAAGAAGCATTGACAGTTGGTACTGATGCTCGGACCCTTTTCCGCCCCACAAGTGCTACGGCTTTGCAAAAAGCTGTAGCCTTTGGAGAAGTCAATCTTCTCAATCCAATACTAGTGCATTGTAGAAACTCAAGTAAGCCCTTTTATGCAATTATGCATCGGATAGATGTTGGGTTGGTCATTGATTTAGAACCAGTTAATCCTGATGATGTGCCGGTTACCGCTGCTGGAGCTCTGAAATCCTATAAGCTAGCTGCGAAAGCCATTTCAAAATTGCAGGCCTTGCCCAGTGGAAATATCTCACTTTTATGTGATGTCTTGGTCCGTGAAGTTAGTGAGCTTACAGGTTATGATCGCGTTATGGCGTATAAGTTCCATGAAGATGAACATGGTGAAGTGATTGCCGAATGTCGGATATCCCATCTGGAACCTTATCTTGGTTTGCATTACCCGGCAACAGATATTCCTCAAGCTTCTCGCTTTCTTTTCATGAAGAATAAGGTTCGGATGATTTGTGACTGTTTGGCACCTCCTGTTAAAGTTATCCAAGACAAGAGGTTGGCACAACCACTGAGCCTGTGTGGGTCAACATTAAGAGCTCCACACGGTTGTCATGCTCAATACATGGCGAATATGAACTCTATCGCGTCACTTGTTATGTCTGTTACGGTCAATGAGAATGATGATGAGACAGGAAATTTGCAGCAGCAGAAAAAGGAAGGAAGGAAGCTTTGGGGTTTGGTTGTCTGCCACCACACAACTCCTAGGTTTGTCCCTTTCCCACTTCGATATGCCTGTGAGTTTTTGATACAAGTGTTTGGTATACAGTTGAACAAAGAGATTGAAGTGGCAGCCCATATGAGGGAGAAACATATACTGCAAACACAGACAGTACTCTGTGATATGCTTCAGCGGGATGCGCCTGTGGGGATCATTACACAAACACCAAATGTAATGGATCTTGTCAAGTGTGATGGGGCTGCCTTGTATTACCGAAATCAATTTTGGTTGCTTGGAACAACCCCAACAGATGCCCAGATCAGAGATATAGCTGAATGGCTGCTGGAATACCATAGCAGTTCTACTGGTTTGAGTACAGATAGCCTCTTGGAAGCTGGTTACCCAGGTGCATCTGTTCTTGGTGATGCAGTTTGTGGGATGGCAGCTATAAGAATCACATCTAAGGACTTCCTCTTTTGGTTCCGATCACATACAGCGAAAGAAATAAAATGGGGAGGTGCTAAACATGACCCAGTTGATCAAGATGATGATGACAGGAAAATGCATCCACGTTCATCTTTCAAGGCTTTTCTTGAGGTGGTGAAATGTCGCAGCCTTCCTTGGGAAGATGTTGAAATGGATGCAATCCATTCTTTACAGCTCATATTGCGGGGATCGTTGCAAGAAGAGGTTGTGAATGACATGAAAACCATTGTCAATGTACCATTGGATGATACGAAGATTCAAGGGATAAATGAATTGCGGATAGTCTCTAATGAGATGGTTCGCCTTATTGAAACAGCTACTGTTCCAATTTTGGCTGTTGATGCATGTGGTACTATAAATGGGTGGAATACCAAAGCAGCTGAGTTGACAGGGTTGTTTGTACAGCAAGCGATTGGTATGCCCTTGGTTGATCTTGTAATGGATGATTCAATTGAAGTGGTGAGAAACATGCTCTCCTTGGCTCTCCAAGGTGATAATCCTGTTAGTATTTTAACAAAATACATTATGCATTATTAATTAATTGACGTTTCTATATTGTATGCTTATGTTTTTGTATCCTGCATATTAATTGCATCCATTTCTTCTTTTCTATTTTCCTAAGGAGAACAATTATGTTCACGCCAGATTCTGTGCACATGGGTATCACAGTTCAGTGGTTTTGACTGTTGATCTAATGTGCCCCTATTGGGGGTGGATGATGCACTAAAAGTTCCTGAGATTAAAAGATCCTAGCTATCTGTTTTGGATCTTTTTTCTCCTCTGGAACTGTTGCCATCCTCCTTTCTTGGATTTATTTTGTAGGCCACCAATTGAATAATGGTTACATAGTTCAAGAACTCGAAAGGGGTAGAATGGCCAAATTTGGTTGACTCAAATCAACTCATGAAGTTTCTAATTGTGATTCATTACTCTCATAAAATATTTCCTTTAACCTAAGTAAGGGCTCCCTTTTAGGGGGAAAGAATACCAATTGAAAGAAACGGTTTCCATTTAATGTTTAGTTTCTTTATGTTTCTATTAATTTTATTGTAATCTTGTTATCAACTTATCATGTTATGAACATTGTTGGGTTTTGTTACATGTCACGTTGTCAAGATGTCTTTTGACCAAGCTGGCCAGCTGATGCAGCCACATCTATCAAAGTTGGATCTATATGTTGCATAAAAAATTAAATTTTATGAAAAATTCTTTAGGTCAAATAATTGTTAATTTGAAGAGTTTTTGAGCTGAAATTGATGAAATAGTGAATCAAGGTCCAATATACATGGGCCCATGGGTTTTTTAACCCAAAATGCAAGTGAATCCGTGGTTTAGGGCAATAAAATTTTTACCAATATAAGTGACGAAAATTGCTGGAAAAAATATTGGATTCGCTTTGTCTTGATCCTAAAGAAGCCAAAGGGAGAAAGAAGAGGTGGATCCTTATCGAGAGAGAGGTCTTAGGTTTTTATTTCAGTTATGTTTTTATTTGGTTATTTGTCTTTTCCCGTTGGTGGAGAATATTATAGTAGTAATGTGTCACTTTAGGATTGGAGCATAAGGGTGTGACTAGGATTGATGACATGACACTTGCCAACTAGATTGAGAAATTTTGATGTCTAGGTATGAATCTTTTAGAGAAGTATAAATAAGGGTCTTTGGCCCATAGCGGTACACTTCAGTTTTGAGTTCAAATTTCTTCTCCCAATTGATGGGTAGTTTATCTTTTATTTATGATTTCTTCTTGAATTTAAATTGTACATTTTAAGTTTGTGCTAATTTATCTTCTGAGTTGTCTTAATTGTGTGTGAATTTCTTGTAGAACTCGGTAGGGATTTTGGAGTTTTCATTCAATCCCAATTGAATTTCTTGTTGAAATCATGCAAGCTTGAGTGTTCAATTTGTGAGCTAGCCGAGAGCTATCTTTAGATCTAGTAAGTCCTAGATCTCACAAAAATCTTTTCTTAAGTAATTTTAGTTTGGATCTTCTCTAAGTTTCCTAGATTCTTTAGAGTCTTTAGAGCCAAACTCAAGTTTTCATTGGCCGATTTTCTCAAATTTCAGCCTAAAACCCCTCGTTGAGGACCATAGGTTTGATTTTTCTAAAATCCGTCCCTTGGCCTTCACCACCAACTCAGTTGGATGTTAAGTAGACTTGGGTTTTGGGTTTCAAACTATGGCTACGATCTTCTGATTGAGAGACCTTGGACTATCTGATCAATAATCTGGATTACTGAACCACTGCCCCTAAAGAACAGAATATGGATTCACCAAGTTTTGGATTGACTCTCTGTCTAATTGCTGTTAATTTCTGTTTCATGGATGTTGAACATGTCCAAAAAATGGAAAGAAATCCTAAAATTTCCCAAGAAATGAAATTTTTTTTTCCTAAATTGCACAAAAAATGGAAAGAGATCCTAAAGTTGAAAGAATCATTCTGCCAATGAATGTTATGTAGGTGTTAGTGCATGGGGTGCAGAACTATACTAAGAATCAGGTGAAAATAT
The DNA here is from genome assembly GCA_013350335.1 of Chimonanthus salicifolius. Lineage (NCBI taxonomy): Eukaryota > Viridiplantae > Streptophyta > Magnoliopsida > Laurales > Calycanthaceae > Chimonanthus > Chimonanthus salicifolius. Next base: position 58,037,111 of record CM023535.1, on the reverse strand, counting down.
AAAAACGAAGGGTCCTTACCAAAATGACAGTTTTATGCCTCATTCTTATAGGCCTAGATGTCAATGTTGGATCTCCTATATGTTGCTTTTTATTTATCTATTGATCCTTTTAGCAGGCAAAGAAGAGAAGAATGTTGAAATCAAGTTTAAAACATTTGGCCATCTGGAAAATAATGGGCCTGTGATCTTGGTGGTCAATGCATGCTGTAGCAGGGACGTGAAGGAAAATGTTGTAGGAGCTTGCTTTGTTGCACAAGATGTGACAGGACAAAGGATGATAACGGACAAATATACCCGTATCCAGGGTGATTACATTGCAATAGTGAGGAGCCCCAATGCTCTCATTCCACCAATATTTATCATAGATGAGTATGGTTATTGCTTAGAGTGGAATATGGCAATGCAAGAATTGTCTGGTTTAAACAGGGAGGATGTAGTCAATAGAGTGCTTGTTGGGGAAGTCTTCAGTCTTCAAAACTTTGGTTGCCAGGTCAAAGACCATGACATGTTCACAAAGCTTCAAATATTGTTAAATGGAGTGTTAGCAGGCCAGGATGCTGATAAATTGCTGTTTGGGTTCTACAATCAGCATGGTAGGCTTGTGGAAGCTTTACTCTCTGCAAATAAGCGGACAGACTCAGATGGTAGGATTACAGGAGTATTCTGTTTTTTGCACATGGCAAGCCCAGAACTTCAACATGCATTGCAGGTCCAACGGATGTCAGAGCAAGCTGCGATGAACAGCCTCAAGGAATTGACATATATTCGCCGGGAAATACGAAACCCGCTTAATGGGATAATACTTACTCATAAGCTGATGGATGCTTCTGATTTGTCAAAAGAGCAGAAGCAGCTCTTGAGAACAGGCACACTGTGTCAGGGGCAATTGGCAAAGGTTTTGGATGACATAAATTTAGAAAGCATTGAGGAATGGTATGCAGCTTACCACATAACGTTTTATTTATTTTTCTGAAAGATTCACATCTTTTTATTACTTCATAAATTGAGTAGCTCTGTGAACATGCATAAAGTGTGTAAGGTCCAGAGAACACTCACCTGGCTTACCCCACCATTAGTGGGGAACAGCCAAGATATCTGGTCAGATGGTCCTAGTTGCTCAATTGGGTCAACTATAAAAGTTTGTGTTGCTTTAGCTGTTTCTTGAGTTGATAACTTTGAATAGCCTAGTGGGCCTGTTTCTAGCCAATGGCTCATATATGTGGCAGCAGCTAGATGTATGGTCTGAATTGTGTAGATTCTGTGACATTTCTCAATTGAATGTTGTAAACCATGTTCAGTTAGTGTTCTAATATGTTTGTGAGTGTTTTTTTTTTTAATTAACAATGCAAACTTTAAAATTAGCATTCTAGAGCTGGCAGACATTTATTTAGATATAAAATGCTGGGCAAGGCCCTGTCTGAATCGTGAGTTGGGACGCAAGTTCGGGCCCACTCTAAGGCCTCAGAGCAGGTGGGCTTCAAACAGGGTTTTAACTTAAGCCCATTTAGGCCTGTGCTGCACCAATCTAACCGAGGGCTTGGCTTCGCTTCCATTGATATCCCAGCTACAGCGATTAGAAACAGGGAGGCGAGACAAGCTGTTTCAGCGAACTGGGAAAGGGGTACTGCCGTTGGAGATGGATCGCGATCCCATTTCTTGTGATGATATGCAAGTTAATGATTCGGCGCCCGGGGAGGGGGGGGGTGGGGTGGGGGGGGGGGTGTCGGTGGGGGTGTGGGGGGTGTATTTGATTATAGAAAGGGATGTAGGTGGTAAGAAGAAGGCTGGCCTGTGATCGAAGGAACTCTCTGGAGTCTGCAGAGGTTAGCAATGGTGGTAGGTGTCTGACAGCAACACCAAATGAGCAGGAGGCTATGGAGGGGTCGTTGGGTCATGGTAGGTGGTCTTCTGTCGTGGAGGTAGAGGACTGTCTTCCTTTAGCAGTGTGAGCGGTGATGGTGGATGACGAAAAAATGATGATAATTGGGTCTCTTCTCAGGATCACTTCTCCTGGTTGCTCGGTTCAGTTGCAGGAAATTTTAAAATCTTTCTACGATTCGGAATGGAGAGACAAGGAGAAGGAACAACATTTGCGTTGCAGCCGAAAACGAGAGTGGGAGCTTTGAAATTTACAATCTTTGGTCAACTATGATCGCACTATGGTTCTGATTGGGACGTCGGGTGGGCAAGGAGGTGTGTAAATGAATGTCATGTCTTGGAACATGCGGGGGTTAGGAGGCAGTGATGAAAAGAGTTTTGGTGAGGAGAGTGGTTCTCTCTTAGAGACCAGATGTTCTTTTTTTTTACAGGAAACTAAGTGTCTCGAGCCTATGGAGGGGTTCGTCAAATCTGTATGGGGCCAAGGGAGTATGGGGTGGATTGGTAAAGCTTCAGGGGGAGCTTCAGGTGGGTTGTGGACTGTTTGGAATGCCACTAAAGTGAAATTGACCTTTGTGGTGGTTAAGCAATATTCTATTGTGACGGTATTGGAAGAGTTATCATTTGGTCGGTCTTTTCTATTTTCAAATGTATATGGACCTAATCTTGATGCTCGCAGACGTTTGTTTCTGGAGGAGGTTGCATTAGGTAGAGGGGATTTTATCTCCCATGGTGTATAGGAGGGGACTTCAATGTCGTTCGCCGAATGTCTGAGCGGAAACTTTGTAGACTTATTTCTACTTCAATACAGAGTTTCAGTAGTTGGATTGAGGATATATAATTAGATCGACCTTTGGAGGTGCTTCTTATACATGGTCAAATATGCAAGAAAACCCAAGTTTTGCGCAACATGGACAAATTTCTGATTGATGCACAGTGGGCTGAATGTTTCCATCACACTTTGCAGAGTGCTCGTGCCAATCCTGTTTCTGATCATGTTCCGATCATCCTTGATTCATGTCTGGAGTCTTGGGGCTCGACTCCTTTTCGATTTGAGTTGGCTTGGTTGAAGACGGATGGGTTTCATGAATTAGTGGAGAGTTGGTGGAGGGAGGTTAGTCCTACGGGCTTTAAGGGTTGTTGCTTGATGCAGAAATTGAAATATCTTAAAGGGAAGTTGAAAGTGTGGGCATCTGTTTGTCGGGAGGAAGATAAGTTGGATGAGCAGGGGTGTTGGGATGAATTGCAGAGTCTGAATCAGTTGGAGGAGTTGGGGCCGCTAACCCAAGATCAATTGCTACGACGGAAGGAGATAAAAGGGGAACTAAAGAAGAAAGCTTTGTAGGAGGAGATTGAATGGAGGCAGCGTTCCCGAATTTTGTGGCTAAAAGAGGGGATTAGAATCCAAGTTTTTTCATCACATGGCAAGTGCAAGGAGACGAAATTTTTTTATTCATAGTCTATAAGAGGAGGGGGAATGTCTAACTGGAAGGGCGGATATTTGTGATGAAGTAGTTCACTACTTCACACGACTTTACGTGGCCCCTACAAGGGAATTTCCTACCCCATCTTTGCTTCCTTTTAAGGAACTGAATGAGGAGCAACAAATTATTTTGGAATGTCCTGTAGTAGAGATAGATGTGAAGGATGCGGTGTGGCAATTAGGTGAGGATAAGGCGCCTAGCCCGGATGGCTTCCCCATTATGTTTTTTAAAATATTATGGGAGTTGGTGAAATCGGATCTTTTAGCTTTTGTTGTGGAGTTTTTTGATAAGGGCATACTCTCCAAGGACTTAGGAGCAGGTTTTATCACTTTGGTTCTAAAAAACCTGGGGCGTCAGCTTTGAAATATTTTCGGCCTATATCTTTGCTTGGTGGTCCTTACAAGATTCTTGCTAAAATATTGGCTAATAGACTAAAGACGGTTCTCTTGCCTCTTATCTCACCAGTACAGAGTGCATTCCTTGCAGGTAGACAAATCGTCGACTCAATTGTCGTGGCACATGAATGTGTGGATTCAAAATTCTTATCTGGGGAAGTAGGAGTGGTTTGTAAGTTGGATTTCCAAAAGGCCTATGACAATGTGAGTTCGTCCGTTTTGGACTTTGTATTGGAAATGATGAATTTTGGGAGTCGTTAGATTAGTTTTTGCTCATCATCGGCTCATCTGTCAGTGTTGGTGAATGGGTGATTCGGTGCATCCCATCACATCCCCAGCACATCTCCATTTATGCTATTTCTGTTCCTTGATATTGTTATTTCCATGTTATTTTTTTAGTAGGTATTTTAATTTATTTTTAGAAGAGGATATTAATGTAATTTCTGATTTTCTTATTGGGGAAGTAGGAGTGGTTTTTTAAGACCAAGGTATCTAGGCCTCTTAGAGCACCTGACTAATCCTTGGGGTGGACCCTTTTGTGTTGAGAGTGACTTGAACCTAAGACCTCCTGCATCTCAAGCAGGTTCTTGACCGCAAGGGACTAGACACTGACCAAGGTCCTTCCTTCTCACATTAACAGAGGGCCTGTTAAGGTGATCTCTCCATTCCAAGGAGCTGGAGTTGAAGGTAAACAGAGTTCAGACTTTGTGCTAGTTGCTCACAAATGCATTGACTCTCTATAATTGAGGACAAGAGAATGGTCGGCAAACTTGACCGTAAGAAGCACACTTTGGACCTAAAAAATAGCATATGACATGGTTGATTTGGGGTTTTCTTAGTTTGTTTTACAAAGTAACGGGTTTGGTAAGAGATGACATAGATGGATTAGTGTGTTTCCTCTGCCTCAGGTAGCACGAGACAGAACTTTAGAAGTCCAAATGGCGGGATTAACAGTAGCAGGAGAAGACACCCGATTGGTCCAATTGAAGAAAGTCTTGACGAAGAAGCAACCAGTCGAGTCAGCCACCACACAAGACAACTAGAAGAGCTTCGGATCTGGTAGGAAGAGATGATGTGAAGCAATTATGAAAAGTCATCAATCTCGGCATTAGAAAAGTTACGCCTAATGGAAAGTTTCTCTTCCTATCGGATCAGTTTCTCTTTTCGGCGGACTTCTGTAGCGGATTCTAATTTCTGCTCGTGTCTTTTGAAGCATTTTTCCTCAGATCTGAATTTTTTTTTTTTTTAATTTTTTTATGCATACTAGCATTTCTATCATTTGCAGCTAGCACTTTCCGACCTCAAATCTGGCCACCGGAACATTTTCTGCCAGCGGGACCCCTCTCTATCCCTGCCATTTTTTGAAGACCTATACATTTGTACAATGGATTTGCAGCCTTGCTGTTTCCAGACCTAGGTTTCCACTGTTTCTTCTGCAGTGCGTGTTTCGGTCCAAGAAACCCATTTTGGGCTCCACAGCCAGTTGGCTCTACACCACCCTTGGCCCACCTACCTGCACTTAAGGTTGACCTAGGCTTTCAGTGATAGGTGGGGCCCATTCTGCTGGTTTTTCCATGCTATTGCAGGACGCCTGTTGGTTCTAGTTTTGGTTTTTTTGCTTTGATCGGGCTCAGTTTTTGGATTCCAGTTGATCTGCTTTCAATCCATTAGATGACACCATTTGACCGTTGGATCGTCAAGTTGAATAAGTTCAAACTCAAGTGGTGGTGGTTGGGTGTGGGGGGAGGGGGTGGTGAGATATGATTTATTAAAGATGTATTTCCCATTATAGTTGTAATGCTTTTCACATGTCTTAATTCTAGGGTTGACTAAAAGTTGCCATTAGTTGTAATCGATTTATACTTTCCTTTTTTGTCGCCTTAGTAGCTCTTTGGATTCTATATATTTGGATTCTATTTAGTGAATACAAGACACTAGAAAAATCATTCTCTTTTTCTTTCTCCTTTTTCCTATTATTATTTTCAACACTATTGCCACTATGCATTGTTAGATAAAATCTTATAAAATAACCTTGTACCCAAGTCAAATGATTTGGATTTCAATAGGTCACATTTTCCCTCATATGGCATTGATTCATTATAGTTGTAATGTTTTTCACATGTCTTAATTCTAGGGTTGACTAAAAGTTGTCATTAGTTGTAATTGATTTATACTTTCCTTTTCTGTCGCCTTAATAGCTCTTTGGATTCTATTTAGTGAATACAAGACACTAGAAAAATTATTCTCTTTTTCTTTCTCCTTTTTCCTATTATTATTTTCAACACTATTGCCACTATGCATTGTTAGATAAAATCTTATAAAATGACCTTGTACCCAAGTCAAATGATTTGGATTTCAATAGGTCACATTTTCCCTCATATGGCTTTGATTCATTTTGTTTTGCTTTATTACATATCTTGGACTATAAAGTTACATCGATCATATATATATATATATATATATATATATATATATATATATATATATATGTATGTATGTATGTATGTATTTTTGCCTTGTCAAATTTTTAAAGGTTTTATGTTTACCCTTTCTAACAGAAATGTTTTCTATGGAGATAATGGCATGCCATTTTTTATGGCCGTTAAACTCTTTAAAATGTTTTCCTACATTTGTTAGCCATTATCACCTACATAAGGATAAAATGTTTAATAAATGAGTTAGGTGGATGTCATATCAACTTGTATATTATTGGTCAGATCAAGTCAACCGATTTAAAAACAGGGTTGGGCTGAATTAGATCACACTTTCAATGAATGGGTTGGATTGGATCAACATTTTAATAAATGAATTAGGTAAGGCATGTGACAATCAACCCATTTAAGATTGGTTGGCTTGGGCCAACCCATTTAAGAAATGGTTTGGGTTGCATTGATTGAACCTTTTAACAGATTGATGGGGCTTGGTATGCGTTAGATTGGGACAATTATTTAATAAATGGGTTGGGTTGGCTCAACTAATTTAAGCTTGTTTGGGTACTATGGTCTGGTCAACCAACCCTTTTAATAAATGAATTAGGTTAGGTTTGGGTTGGATTGATCCATTTTAGATTGGTTTGTTTGGGTCAACTTGTTTAATAAATGAATTGGGTAATGGATCAAACCAACCAATTTGATACTTTTTGGTTTGGGCCAACCTATTTAATAAAAGGTTAAGGTTCGGTTGGGTCAACTATTTAATATATCGGCTGGGTTGGGTTAGTCTATTTCATTTGGTTAGGTGTTCAAGTTATGTCAACCTGTTTAATAAATGATTTAAGTTAGTTTTGGGTCAGATTAATTTGTTTAAAATTAGATGGGTTGGATTGGCCCATCTAATAAATGGGCCAAGCCTCCTTGTGTTAATGCAATTAATAAATGGTTTGGGTTCAGGCAAACCATATTTAAGTTGGCTTGCATCATGCTAAAGTGCTAAACCATTTAATAAATTGACCGAATTGGGTATGGATAAGGTCAAGGTGTTAAGGTTGGTTCAGCTCTTGAAGGCGTATTTTTAAAATTTTCTTGAGAAAAAAGTTCTCCATCGTTCTCAATGTGAAATTTTTTCAGTGTCCAAGGGAAACTTGGCTGTGAGAATTCAAATTTTTTTTTTTGTGCAGACAACTGAGTCCTAAGGGTTCACTTAAAAGGAATTATATGATCCTAGACCTATAGACATCTTCAAATCCTCTGGCCTTGATTTTGTCCATGTCCTGTATTTCAATCATATGAACCATCAATGTGTTGGCCCATCATAGATAAACCTCCCAAAAATAACAAAACTTCAAGATTGTAACACAATACTGATCTCAAAGGTGAATGTAGCTAGTTAATGTTCAGAAAGTGTAGGATGGTCATGATCTTCCAATGTGGGTGTTTTTTGCTCACTCGGGGGATTGGTTTATTCTGGGTTTTTTACGCACTTGGGGGAATTGATTGATTTTGGCTGGACTCTCTTCATTTGCCGTTACTTGGATTTGAATTTTTAAATAGATATTGGTAGTTTTTATGCTTTTCTAGTTTGTTGTAACATGCATTTGAAGTTTGAGATAGATGGTGGTTTTTGTGCTTTACTAGTTTGTCATTACATGAATTTGAACTTTGTCATAGCTGGTGATACATATCTGTGATGCAGCTACCATGAGATGAATACTGTAGAATTCAACCTTGGGCAGGCTTTGGAGGCAGTCATAACCCAGGGGAAAATTCTAAGCAGGGAAAGGCAGGTACAACTTATGTTAGATGTACCCGCTGAAACATCTTCCATGTACTTGTATGGTGACAATTTGAGGCTTCAACAAGTTCTATCAGACTTTTTGGCAAATGTACTTCATTTCACAGCACCATCTGAAGGGTCAGCTGTTCTTAAGGTCATTTCAAGGAATGAACTTATAGGGACTGGTGTGCACATCATTCATTTGGAGTTCAGGTAAGAGACTCACTTTAGTAGCTGTGTAACCATGAACTTAGTTCATCATGGATCCATATGAATCCTAGTATGAATATGATTTTTTTTTTAATGTCAGAAACAGTATTTCAGATATGACAACAAAAAATAAGTCTGACCATGACTATTCAATGATTGGCTCCCTTTCCCCCCCTACAAATTTGAAGCATCGGTTGTTCAATGGTTTGAACTGCTTGTGGAGTTCTTAGGATGTTTGTTTGAGGATCATATTTTCCTTTGCCTACTCCATTGTTTCATGTCAAGTTATAAAGGGTGAAGTTGTTCTCTTGCAATAGATTTGCTTAGAAAAGGGAAGAGACATCCAGTTTTGGGTTTCGATAGAGTGATTGTATAATACTTGATGAGAAAGGGTGCATTTCTTTTTTCTTTTTGTAAAACTGGCAACATAGTGATTTTTGTGAACCATTGAGGAGAGGAAGGGGCATGTGGAGGGGGCTCTGCTGGTGGTCATGGAACAGTCCGGTCCATAATGTCTCCAATATTCAATAATAGTAGCCATTATCATCATTAGTGTGAAAGCCATTTATCCAATCTATCTAGGGACCAGTAACACTAACCATATGATAAAAATGAGCAATCACAACTAGTGCTCCATATTTAAGAGGGTTCCAATTGAAAGCTAAATTAACTTTTTGGGGTAACAAGCCTTCACCAGGAAGAAATTGGTTCTACTTGTCACATGCAGTAGCTTCAATAATGCTATATCATTGATATTCATTAAATTATTGAAGTGATTTTATTTTAACAGTATAAGATACATGTTTATGTATTAAATTGAAATGTTGCAACTAAAATGCATAATGAAACAAAGTTGATAATTGTTTATCTTGGTCTTCTCATAGACAAGAATGTAGTGTTATATTAACATCTTCATGTCCATATTTCTTTTGAGCGGTAACAAAGAATATTTCATTAAATAAGAAAATCAAGTACAAAAAAAGTACATCAAAGCTGGTTACTATTTTCCATCCAGACGAGCTCTATTTTTTTAATGAAAAAATCCCCGAAGTCTTGGCAGTCAAACCCCCAAACTAGTCGCTGCAGACCTTTATTATCTAACTACTTTGATAAGTTAAATGTTGCCGGAGAGCACATTGTAGACTGTATAAATTATAATGTGATGCATTCACCATCATCATTATCATTGTTATCATCGATGCATTTGTTGCATCTATATGGGGTTTGCTATCTCCAAATGTTCTTTGTCATCCATATTCTATTTTCTTTAATGACTTCTCCCTTTTATTTGTAATCCTTTTAACTCTTCATAGTGGGCTGTTTATGATCTTGTATGGAAGTGCACAAATCATCTAAACTGACTTTCCCTAGCTTTCTTTAATGCACTCATTTCTAATTCTACAAATCCATTATATTTACCCTTCTTTTCCATACCATCCAACATTTAGCTTGCTTCTGTTTTAAAAGAATACCTCTTTAATTGCCTAAACTTTACCCACCTTTCACCTTTCCTGCAAAATGATTGGAGCAATCCAAGTTCTTTAAAGGTTTTTTCCCCCCTTTTTGTTTGTGTGTTGGAGAGAGAGGGAGAGAGAGAGAGAGAGAGAGGACTCCTACCAAATCATAATTGGGGGCCACCTACTGTTGGTGTTGTGGTTCACAAAATGCTGTTTCTTTTAATTAAGCATCATAATTGCCTCCATTGTCGAGCTTTATTGGCTTCTCATTTGAGGCAAAACTGTTTCAGGATTATCCACCCGCCACCAGGTATCCCAGAGACTTTAATCCAAGAGATGTTCCACCATGGTCAAACAATCTCACGGGAAGGTTTCGGTCTTTACATCAGCCAGAAGCTTGTGAAAATCATGAATGGAACTGTACAGTATCTCAGAGAAGCAGAGAGATCCTCTTTCATCATTCTCGTGGAGTTCCCCCTCGCGCATCATACAGAGCCAAGGTGATCCAATCATATTGAGGTAATCTCATTAACTTTGGTTTCTTATAACGGTGCCCACAACACGATTCAGATAAATGGTTTTTGTCAATGAAGTTTGACTGGCAAATAGCTGCAACTGTTAAGCAGGGAAATTGTCTAGGCAGCTAAGGCAACGGGAAGTTGTGTGGGGTCAACTTGGGAATGTGGATCACTTCTACATAGGCCATTATAGACCATCTGTCACTTGTGCAGTGACAGTTCTGGCTCTCTCTTGCATTGTATCCATCTTGATGGTTGATCTCACCAATGTTCTAGCTTCGACAACATTGAATCTATGCCTTATTGTGTTGATCACCAACTGTAGGATATATGGTCTGCTGAACTGCTTGCATTGCTACGATGGTGCTCTAGATATAGAGAAACTGATACGATAAGGTTGACCTTACCTGAAATTATATAATAGGGGCAACATACTTTCAAATGTGGGGCTCATTTATCATCACCATCAGCAGCAAATCCAAATTTTTGTCTATCTAAGATTTACTTTTAAAATTTTACTTTTTCAATTACCCTTACCATAAGCTATATAGTGAGTCAGTCTACTACCTGTTGTGTCTTTATCTCTATCTTCCATGTTTTCTATGGTATACCTCTCTATCTCCTCTTCCATTAAAGTTGCATAAGTTATTTTTCTCAAACCTTTTCTTTAAAGGTTAAGTGTTGGCTGATAGTCAAGACGCCCGCCTCCTTAAACGAGGTTTTGAGTTCGATTCACGCTCAATCTGTCTGGGCCACTCTCCATGAGATTATTCTCCATTTTCTAAATTAATGTGTGTAGATTGGAAGGTTTACACATCTTCGTGGGATTTGTCTCACCTCTAATATGGGATGAGGATACCCATCTTAAAAAAAAAATTTAAGTGAATGGTATCTCTGGTCATTTTTGTAACAATTCAAAGTCTAGAACATTGCGTTAAAAGGGCCAAATATTAATAAATTCCAAAATCTTCTTCGTTTTTGCATTACTTTATAAGCAGGGACTTTTTGGCTTATCTTAAGATTTGAGATTTTAGATTTGTGCGCCGCGGGTGGTTATTGACGTCGAATCTCCTCATCATCATTATTATCTATTCAATTTCAATTGAAATAATAACTTTTTAGAGTGACTTTATGTTAATCAGACTTCCACTTAATCCATCAACTCTTTGTCAAAGGTTTAAAAAATGTCAATGATATCATTGATAGTTACGATATTTTCGCGCTGCAATGCATTCTCTTTCCTATCATTTTTTAGAAAAATCAGAGAACATGGTGAAAAATATGAGTTTCATTTTTATAAATTTGTATCTTTAAAAAACGTTCATTTTCATATAATAATGAGGTGTCAAACATTCGAAGTTGAAATATTTAAAATTTGTCAAAAAATAGAAAACCAATTTTAATAACTGTATGTCATTGAATTTGATGTTGTTTACTAATATAAAATGCTATTTTGTTCGATTGTTTGAAAATTTATTTTTACTTGATAGGATTTAGAATTGATCTGAGTTTCGAGTTTTGGTCGGTTGTGGTTTGTTCTACTCTGCTAGTGTGGTGATCTACTCCAAGGTATCCTGGTTACCTGAGAGTGGTGAGCATCTTCGTCAACTGAGATACAGATTGGGAGAGAGACTGATATGCATATGGGTAACAATAATGGTAATTTTATTTTTTAACATGGGTCTTCTCATCTCACATTGGAGATGAGATTGATTCCACGTGTACGTATGAATCACTCAATCTATAGTCATTGAATAAGTTGATAGAGAGTATTCCCGTGGAGAGTGGTTCGGAGGAGTTGAGCGTGTGAGCACAATGCTAGTCGGACCCCTGGAGAGTGGTCTCCAGGCAATTTCCTATGGTAATTTCAATATATGAGTGCTCTAGATTATATACCATTTCTTTTGTTATTTGTTAGCTATTATATCAAAGTAAATTACTACCTTTAATAAATGAATAGATTCGATTGATGGTAACTTAGACTAACTTTATTTTTAGATAGAAGTAAAGAAATCAGAATCTGCTAAATTTGATGAAAAAAAAATCTCAATCTCACAACTCATCCGCCTCAATGCATTATCGATCGATCACATGCCTCATGGACTTAAAATGTGAATTGAGGGGTCGGGTCCCCAACTTTGGAACACAATGCAAGTCGGACCTAATTGGATCACGCCCTGTTGATTAATCTAATTTGCACAATTCTGAACTGTTAACGGGTTACAGGCCACTTTCTACAGAAATAGGATCTGTACTGTAGGCCCAGAGCAATCAATTTACTGGATTGTAATGCAGGCTCAGTCCTCAACAGTTTTGGATTGGCTCTTGATCTAATTGCAGTGGCTCGTTTGCTGCTGTGCAGGCCCAGAATGCAGCTGGGCTTGAAACTGCATGCAGGCTCCCAAACAGACATTGGGTCACTGCTCAACCTGGGCCTTGTGCAGGCTGAGAACAAGGGTTGAACAGATATGTAACTCGGTCGACTTCAGACCAATTGATACAATAAACCGACTGGGTTTTCAACAAGTTGCAGCTGGTTCTTAACACACGGTAAAACAGACCAGTTTGCATTGTGCAAACATTCCTCAAAATAACCGAGTTAATAATCACAGAATTTCAGAAACACTAGGCCGACCAATGGCCAGGAGGCTCTACAAGTTTTCTCAGGATGTAAGGGATTATTGTGAGTTGTGGTTGTAAAGATATAACTTGATTCATGTAATGTAACACTAATTAAATTTAAATATAAGTTTTGCTGAAAATTTCAAAACTCTAAAGTAGGACGGACACCTTCGTATGGATACACGAATCCAAGCAGTTTCTACATTACTTGCATATATGTATGAAAATCATATGCGGGAGGTCATTAGTTTGAAGTCCCAACGGTGTTAACCAGGGACGTCATGTGTGGGTGTAGGGGCATCCTCCCAAGAGGTTTTTGAGTGGCTGTTACCAAACGCATAAGTTAGGGTGGGGTATGGAGTAATGGAGTTTCCCCTTGGCCTAAAAAAAAACACACTGAAAATCATATGGGAGGGAGAATGGTCAATCAGTAGTTGAATTAGAGATGGACATGTTTTAAGTCCATCTCTGTCATGACGATCATAAATTCAGGGTCTAAAATAAAGATACAAATGGTCAAGAAGTCTAAATCTGATTATTTGCAAAAACTTTTTGAGCTTGTTAACCTTATGCTTACATTGAAATCCAAGGGTTTCTAAAACTTTCCACCTAATGCAAATATAGAGCCTTGGAAAAATATTTTTTTGAAGTAGGGCCTCTATTCATATATAAACCTAATCAACCAACACACCAAGAACCTAAAATACCTATCACTATGACTAGCCTTAAAAGAGGAAAAAATGAAAAAAATTCAAATTAGGACATTCAAAGCATAATATAGACAGACACATTTAATTCCTTGTCTGTAAAGTGACTGAAAGTTGACCACAGCAAATTGCACCGTCTGAGCAATACAAAAATTGGCTGAGATCATTGAAAAACTGATTAAAATGATTGTATCCAAAACAATACCAAAACAGAAGTCATATCAATCTCACTCACTCCGACTCGGCCAATTCTTAAATCTTCAGTAACCCCCATCCATATGCCAACTCCCAAACCTTCCAGGCGAACCCCCATAGTCTTAAGCAACATTATGGCTGCGTTTGGACGAGGGGTGAATTTTACAGAGGCTGCCCAGAGTTACCCTTAACTAGAAGTAACCCTGGGTATGAATACTCTTTTGCTTCAAAAGGATTTTCAAAAGTGAGGTGGAAGAGTAAATAAAGGTAAAATTGAGATAAGGGGTAGCACCTCATATTTACAATTTCACAAAGAAATGGCCATGTATGATAAGGTAATAACACTTTCCCATAGAGTGCTTTTCTTTTAATTGATATATTTCACCCCCAACACCGCCCCGCCCCCCCCCCCCCCCCTCCCTCCCTTTTTTTTTTTTTTTTTCTTTCTTTCTTCCCCCCCCCCGCATTAGCCTATATTTTGACCTCTGTTTCTGATTGCCCATGTTGATAGCATCAAAGACCATATAATGGTGGCAAACTATTTAAATTAAAAAAAAAAAAAAAAGACACGGATAATTTCTTACCTTATAAACCAAAATTAAAATTACAAGGTGGGAGAAACTTCCCAAATCTGTTTAAAATAATTCTTCTCCTAGGAATTAAAAAAAAACTCAATGAGACGAGAATCTATCACCTCCATTTCTCCCGTAATTCCTTTTTCTTGGACAAGACCCATGTTACAAAAATTGCTGCCACAAGTGCAACAATTGTGATGAGAAGCAGGGCATAGCTGAAATCTTCTGTAAGCGAATCATAGGTTCGCGATGGTGCAATCCTAGTGAAGAAGAGATCCACTCCATATGCAAAGAAAAGACTGGTCGATTCTAGCTTGGCAGGAATTGTTACTATGCTTCGCAAACCTTCCACTTGAAGCGAGTGAGTCACATAAGACTGCAAAAACAACCATTCATTATAAAACTGAACAATACTGCCATGAAAAATCTACTAAAGGTTCTTGGGACATGATGATACAATCATAAGCCCTAAGGCTCAAAATACACATGAATTTTAGAACCTCTTTTTTAAGAAATGGACCTCCAATTATAGAATAATCACATCTCTTGTTTTAGTCAGCAGATGCACTGAAACTGAAGCATGTAGCAGCACACAATGGTATGCCAAGATGAATAAATGAAAAGCATAGCACCTCACAACAGAGTGGAGAAATATGGACTTGAACTAATAGTTTCTGTAGCAAGACATGCAATCACAAGCAAGTCACTTCACACACAACCTCCAAGCTCGCCTTAAAAGAACCTCATGATTCTAGACTTGCTTGACTATTCCCCTTTTTTTCCTTTTTTTAATGAAACAGGCCTTTGATCATACAACAATCACGTCTCTTTTACCCCACAATGGTAAGCCAAGATTAATAAACAAAAAGCTTATCACCACAAAATCGATTGGAGAAACAATAACCCACATCACCTCAAACTCAATTGGAGAAACAATGATCCAAATCATTATAATAGTTCCTATAGCACGATTCATGCAATTACAATTAAATCACATTTACCCACAACCTCCAAGCTTGCTAAGAACCTCATCACTCTAAACTTGCTCTTGGAATTGGAAAATATCGCATTATCCACAAAATTAAGGGGGCTTAAATCTTCCCCTAAAAAGATTAAATTATTTGTGGAGATGCACTCTTTGATCCAAGATTTCCACCTCTACGAAACGTCATTCTTTTGTTCATGTACATCAAAAGAAGATATTCAACATGAGTGTATGCTTACAGAGTAATCTTATATTCATACATATTAATTAAGGATAAATATTCACTGGGCCAACCCGAGCTGCCTCAGACTTCAAATTCAAGCCGGCCATTTTGGGCCCAAATCTGAGCCCAACCTCAGCCCAATATTTCTTCCCCTTCATCGTTTGCTCTTTACTAGAACCATAATTGTTGAAACAGCCATCACATTTGAAGTAATTGATCAAGTCCAGTCTCATGTAAGTGTCAATTTAAAATAGGAGGGATAAAAATAGAGAAGAGGTAACACTAAAACCATGTTTTCGGATAGTGCAAGAAAGTACAACTCAATAGGATTATTAGAAGGTTGATAATCTGGTTTAGAATGACCAAATAAGCAAATCTTTTAACATCCCAGAGTACCACTGCATATACATTAACCACTACTACCTCCTAGAAAAACAGATGATCTGGTGTATAATGGCCAAAAAGTAGTCCCATGACACTTAGAAAGTACCCTAGCAGATACACATTGATAGTCTAATCGTCTTTTCCATCTCTCCTTGAAACCATCACGCAAGTATGAATCCTATAATCTCCAATAAATTGCAACAAAAATGTGCATAATTCCTCAAGGAACAATGCTTTTAAGGCAAATGCCTCGAAATGAAATAGTTACTAGAATTGCTCAAACACATGACATACAAAAGCGGATAACAATCACATGCAAAAGAAGATTAAAAAAAAAAAAAAAGAATCGAAAATGAACCTGAGGAATGATGGGCAATGAATCTGTTAACGGTATAATCCCTTCTTCTTTCTCTGATTGTGAGGGATTGACAGTCCTACGAGGATCTAGGTAACGCTTATCAAGAGCTAATACCTGTAGAGTGATTCCTTGCATTCAATTAATTTCTTTATAAAAAAACATAAATCTGATGAAAAGTTTTTTTTAATTATATGTTCATCTTATATCATGTATTTTAGTCTTCATATATATCAAGCTCATGTCAAACCTGATCGCTGACAGTGCCAATAAGCAGCTGCTTAGAAGTAATACCCTTGGCCGTCGAAGTCACTGCCATTGTTTTTACAGTATGAGTAAAATAGTAACTCTGGGATTTCACAAACACCTCTGGCCGTGAGTATGAAGAAATGGGTGAAGTAAGATTATGCTTTCCCAATACAAGCTTCCAAATGTCTTTGTTTTCCTGTTGACATAGTGAAACAGATCAATTCATGAGAAAAGTATACAGAAGCTTTGATGGAGAAAAGGAATGTAAAAGAAATTCATCCAAAGGTCCTACCGCCCGAGATTCATCATAGATCTCAATGACTGACATCTGATATCTATGTGCCCTAAGATTGAAGTAGTGGTAAATGACCCAGTTCTCACTGAAAACCTTCAGCAAATAACATATCGTGATTCCAGAGATAATATTTATCATTGCTGAAAATGTAAACAACCAAGTATGACTATAACTGCAAGATGACATCACTTACAGCATGAACAGGACCTTGTGAACCTATATGGGTGACTCGGTGTAATATGCGGCCAGTTACAGTATCAATAAGATACACAACTAACGATGCTTCCTCTGGATTAGCAGAGCCAATTTCACCAGCAGCTTTAGGAGCAACAGTAGCTACAAAAATCATATTTTTTGATATATATTTATACATCATATCTTGATCACCTATAACTTTTGCTTGTGTATGAACCACCTGCCAAAGAGAGATTCCAACACATAACATCAAATGACTCAGATAATAAAGTTCAATAGATGCCTGATATCAGTATTTCTATCTTGCATTTTTACATTACTTCGCTGCAGAATGTGGATCTTTTTTACTTTGAAAGCTTCATATCATGGATTATTTTATAGAAAAATTTGGGAAGTGGTATTGAAATTTAATATTTTATAAAATGGTCATAAACAGTTTTATCCCACAAGCATAAAGGTTTTTATTAATTTAGAGAAAGCTTATGATAACGAAACAACGCAACCATTTGACAAACATCGAAGAGAAAATGTATCTCAAATGGAAATGTCAAGGTTATATAGAACCCTTTTTCAAAAAGGATCACATCATATAGAGCATGTATGAAAGGGGAAGGAAAATAGAATGAATGTTTAAATGAATATATGGTCTAACAATAAAATATAGAATTAGAAATGAAAGTATTCATGGAAGCTTAGAGGTTGCCTAAAAAGGAAAAACAAATAAATAAAAGATGAGGAAATGTCATCTAAGATGATTTCAGAACGTTCACAGAAAAGCAGAACAGTCCTAGTACCAAGACTTGAAGGGGATGAAATTTTGAATGAAAACAAGACTGATAGGAATTCAAGTGTAGGTGCCTGAAAATATTTCACCATAATGGTGAGGAACTTAAAACCCAAAAAAAGAAAAAGAAAAATGGTGTGCAGCAACATGGTATGCTCATTCCATCCTTGATTTGAAAGGATGGAACCTCCAGTTTATTTTGCCTCAATATCTTCTCTTTCCTGCAAAGTATCCATACATGGTTCGACCCTGCAGTTCCATGTAAGACCATATGCCCAACCAATATGCTACAGGCATGGTTGGTTCCCCCAGATTCACCAACTGAAGAAGAACACAAGAAAACAGGAATTTGAAATTCCAAATAATCATGTAATATCTGTCAAGGACCACCTTTCAAGAAGACATCTAAGGTCTACTTGAAAAGGTTGATGTCTACTAGAAAAGGTGGTCCTTCAACGACATCATATTGACAGTATATGGTTCAGAGGGAAGCCAACCTCATTCAACTCCCTCGTTGCAGTTGTAGCAATCTTCTCAGACTCGGGTGGGAAAACAATAGACCACAACTCTCTGGTGCTAAAACAGTAGTCATCAGCTACGTCGAGGATGCAGTTTCCATTTAAGGCATGACCCTTGATTATGTTGACCTCCACTTCAATGGAATACCAGTATATGTTTTGAAGCTCACGTTTAAAAATGTTTATAGAATCAGGAGATCTTGGGAATAAATGTGCACGCCTGTTAGCATCAATGAGAAGATGAAGCCGCTGCTCTCTTGAATCAGTAAATGGCAGTGGAATAACATACGCTATTGAATAAGTGAGACTCAATGAATCAAGCTCCTTTCCAGTGTAAGAATCAACAAAAGAAAGAACTCCTGGTGCATCAGAATTCTGTCCACATCTACCAACTACAAGAACAGAAGGATTTTCATCCAATGCATGATGGTGAGGAACCTGCCACTGATATATGCTCAAGGCTACTGGATTTTGACAAGTTTCAGATCTCCGAAGGGATTGCAGTAGAAGGGACCACACAACCCGCCCATCTCCTGTGTGCAGTGCCAAAACCTCTCCTGCTTTAGTGAGTACCATCAGTAGCTTCCGAAAACCATTGTGGTCGCGTGTCATCTTATTCTTCTCAGAATTTTTTAATCTCATTCCTTGTATTGTTGCAATATCTTCAGGGGTTGCAAGCATAAGAGTTCCTTTGAGTTTCAGGAAATGACCCTATTCAATAGAAAACACAGCAGTGAAGGCACTGTAAGCAATGCAACAGATGCTAAAAGTGACTCTAGAACAGCATAATGAGAAACAAGATAATCGAATCTGATTTTTTTTAACTTGCAATAGCAGTAGTCTTCTTAAGTGACTACTAACAATTGCCCGCTTCTAAAATGGACAACCAAAGCACAGCACCTGATATTTTAGAAATATGACATCCAAAAGGAGTCACATGAAATTACATCAGAAGAGGCAAATGATTCTTAAAGTTGATCACATGCAAACATGAGTCCAAGTAAAAGAATTGGGCCAAAATCTAAAGAACAGTTGGCCTGTAGAATGTATAAAATCTTAATGCACTTAATGGTAAGCAGTATACCATGATGCAAGAAGCCAAGTGGCTACAGTACTCATATTGTTGGATAGCCTATTGGATCACCCATCCAACAAGCAAAAGGTTGCATGCCTTCCACAGGAATCTACAAGTCATGATAGATTTATGTAGCAGTGACAGGATAGTTGAAGATCTCTTTTATTTCTTCCCTTTTTCTTGAATGAGAATGATAACTCAAACCCACAACCATTCTGATGGTAAGCACCTTTCAACTGCACTAAACGTGTCACATGTCTTTTATAAATGATTTGAGGGGATCAATTGTCCATTGGATGGGGATCTTAAAAGTTGGCTAACTTGCAATCTATTAGTTGGGTGATAGTGTGTACAGATTTTGAAGGATAATTTATCTTAGATTTTGTGAGAAGGTGGTTGAGGGGATGTATTTTTGGGAGGTTTCATAGGGGGAGAGTCAGGGAGGTTTCATAGGGGGAGAGTCAGAGAGATGGACCATGCGCCGCCCCCCCCCCCCCCCCCCCCCCCCCAATTGGTTGGTCAAAATCCAATGTGGATGGGTGCCAAGAGGAAAGCCAATGCCAATGGGAATTGGAGCTGTATTACAAAAGGTAGGTGAGATGTTTCTCTCAGTACCATGAGGGATAAGGACTCAAATGAGGAGGAGTTATTGTATTAGGAAAACCTTGAGCTGTGAAATAACTATGGGGAAAGAAGGTTATTTACTGGGGGAGACTCTTAACATATGCAATTGCATAGGCAAAAGGAAAGAAGAAACCCCACTCCGAAATTGGAAAATGTTATCGATTTATAAGGATATCTAGAGTAACGCCAAACCTCCTTTGGGAAAAGGATAATTGGGATCGGGTAACATCACTGAGAGGGATTGGTGTTCAAAAATCAACTCCAATGGAAGTTTGGGGATGAAAGGGAGGATTTACAAAGGGAAACTATATGATGAAAGCATGGTTGTTAAAATCTTACGATACACGATTCGTATCTTACGATTCACACGATATGTTAAGAGAAACGATTCGTCTATCAACAAATCTTATGATTTGTATAAATAATAGAATTATGAGGTCATTAGGAGTGTGAAAGTATGAAACATTTCATTTTAATGGTTTTTAAGGCTTGAGTTAATGAGAATTTAAGATCTTTCGATTTTTTGAGGGTTTTTTAGTTCATTATTGACTTTTCACAGTATAGTTGGATTATATACTGGTCTTATACTTTTGGGAGTTGGAGCATTGAAATTTGAGCTCCAATGAACTAATTATATAGAATTCACTTAATATTGAAAGAAAGTTTGAGAATTACTCATGTTATTACATTTTAGACATATTTTAAGTTATTTCATATATTAAATATTTTTTAGGGGAAACACTTATGAATCTTACGATTCTACGATTTACGATACACGATTTGCGATTTAAGATGTATTAACGATTTACGATACGATTCGATTTTCACAACATTGGATGAAAGTATAGTGATTCCAAAAAAAAAAGGGCCTCCTAGGGAAGTTACTTTTATAGGGATAGATCCTTACTTTGTAAAGACATTTCTAAAATTTGGTTATTGGGCATATGGTAGGAAGGATGATTTAAAACGGTGTGGATTTGATAGCGGGAGGATGGTTCCAGTATAAGCTTTCAGGAGGGTAAGTGGATAAGCAGCAACCCGATGATCAGAAATTCCACAGTTTGAAGAACTATTGTCAAAATCGAATGAGGTGTGACACCAGACAGATCTGGCAGGATGGGTAACCTAATGGTAATATGGTTTATTGATCAGCAGGTAATGCAAAATGCATGTACGTGACCTAATCACGAGATGCACAAAATATCCATGTTTCACGTGCAAGAAATTAGAAAGTAAATTAGTATTTGGTAGCGGATAAAACAAATAATTTGTAAAATTTGACTTATATGGAATCAACCTAACCTTGATTAAAGAAATGTGGCCAGGGTTTGGGCAGTTTTGGACCTGTGCAAGGTGGTTAAGGTCTTCGGTGAGGTGGTTAGGATAGAAAGTAGGAAGGAAAAAAGAGAAAAGGGAAAGAAAATTAGGGAACAAAGGGAGGGGAAAAGCAGAAGATTAGGGAACAAAAGGGAGGGGAAAAGCAGAAGATTAGGGAACAAAAGGGAGGGGAAAAGCAGAAGATAAGAGAGAAAGGAAAAGGATCATAAAAGAAGAAAAAATTGCCTTTCTTCACACAAGGGTTCCTTGATCTAACAGCAAGGAGAGCAGAGGTGTCTTACCAATTATATAAAGGGAAAAACTTAGAAAATTCTATTCATTCATTTGTATTCTCAATAGCCTCTACAAGAATATTTCAAACAAGGAACCCTTAATTTGAAACCTTGAATCTATTCTCATCCATCCACATTAATCTCAAACATTAGAATTTATTCATAAAAAATTACTTCAGTTACCTTTGTCTTAGGAAACAAATAGAATTTTCCTGACTTTAAATACCCTTTTTCTTTATGAAAGGGTGACTTTAAAGTACTTAGTATGTTAAGCCATCATAGTTTGTTGAAAACTGGTCTCGAAATCACACAATCTTGAGTTTTTTGGGTAGCTAATCCAATAGACTATCAAATGACACCAATTCATAGCATAAGACGTCATTCAATGTTGTAAAGTAAGCCACAAATAAGAAAAACGAAATGAAGCTCCAAGATTGGTGACCTTTGCTTGCATCAAGCTATTAGGCCAAGATCTTCTGAAAGAAGGTAGGTCATCATCTAGCCAAATTGAAATGATAATTGGATGATGGCACTTTCATCTACATTGATGCTCCCTATATTGTGGCTCAATGTCTTCATTAGGGTATCTCCTAATATCCAAGAAGAGGATAAGAGAATGTAGAGAAAGGAGACTAGTGGAATCTTTCTTGTAAATCTTTCTACTCAATCAAATGTAACCCCTCCCCTCAAACATTTGATCCCTTCGAAAGTTAAAGGTCCTGTTGGATTGCTTTTTAAAGAAATTCTAACGACAAATAAATTGAAAGCCAGGAAGTTTTCCCACCCCAAATATTTGCTACGTTGGTGGAGTGAGGAACCAATTGATCACTTGTCTCTACACTATCCTTCTGTTCCCCATATTTGTTTGTGTTTCATGTCCTCATCTTGTATTCCATGGGCCATATCCATATCGCCTTTGTTCTGTCATTTGGGGTTAGGGTTTGAGTCCCATCCCAAAGAAGGCCAAATAGTGTAGAGAACAGTACCCCTTTAGCGATAGCATGGTTTGTATGCTAGAACATAAACCCGATCTATGAGAGCATAGTTTCATCCGAGGAAGCTGTGACTAAATAAACTCAAGCATCATTCAACAGGAATTGGCATCCGAGTCCTTTGATAGAGTTCCTTTTGATCACCTAAGAGTAAGCTGGGCAGAAACATCCGAGTCTTGTATTCAGATTTTTAAATGGTATCAAGCCTTCAACTTTCTACACTAACACCCAATTTCTCCTTATATATCTCTATTATTTTCTGCCATCCCAATTTCTCCTTATATATCTCTATTATTTTCTGCCATCAATAAAAGTTTTCAGTGATGTCAAAAGAAAAAATGTGGATCCTGTTATGGTCTTCAATGTCATGTAAGCAAGAAAACAGGAAACATAAGAAATAAGTTTAGACATTGAGAGTTAAATTACTTGTAATGTTGCCCCATGTTGAATATAATTAGGTGTATTCTTATATTATTGCTTTCACTCATCATCTTTCCATCGTTGACTGAGTTGGTATTGTTTTAGGGAGTTTCTGTAAACCAAGGTGATAAAAACACATTGATTCAGACTCAATTTGCATCATATTCTTTGTTCATTAAAGTGGTGTAGTGGAAGCAGTGCAGGTTTAAAGGGACATGGTTAAACCCGGCAAACTCGGGTCAAACAGTCAAAGAGGTCTAATTGATGGTCCCACTAAAATTCAAAGAAAAGCTAGGATCCATGAGGGCATGATTGGAAGATGGAATGGTGAGGGGACAAGGTATAGACGAAAGCATTAATTGCCTTGGAAAGTGGATGGGATGGCATTAATTGATGGCTAGAGTCTTGCAATGTCTCTCATGAATGGAGAGACTTGGGTATAGAAAATGTGAATGGAAGATGGAAAAGATGGAGAGAGAAGAACTGCTAGCGATGGTGGCCTTTGGCAGAGGGCATGAAGAGAGAGGAGACGGTAACGAAGAAGGGTGAGTGGCTGTCGGCGATGGTGGAAGATGCTGGCTTCGTGGTTGAAGACGGGGCGGAGGGTGGAGGGCACAGAACCCGTCACCTATCGGAAGGTTCGGGCAGGTGATGTTTCGGCAGTCCCTTGTTTGTCTGCAACTCAGGCAGAGGGGTGTTGAGCAGCAGCACACGCCTGGGATAAAGCCCAGACAGCGGCGAAGATAAGAGGCTGGATCTTGGCCAGCAGCTTGCTAAAGTCCGCAGCAAAGGCAGAATGAAGAAGAAAAAGATAAAAGGATAAATCAAAGAAATTCTGTATTTCTATTTCATACTCGTGAGAGGTACTCTCTGTTTTCCATACAGGGCTTTTAAAAAAAAGAGGAGGAAACATCAACTAGAAGAAAACCTCAACTAGACTTAATCCTACATGGGAGTGGAATCCCACACAAACTAGGAGACTTCTTGACTATTCCAAAACAAAAACAACTTGCTAATTAAAAATATTAAAGAAATAAGCAAATAAAATAAATAGAAGTGGGGTCCCTTAATGTGTGTCCTACATCAGGAAGGATGCTGTCTAATGTTTGACACTCAAACTTGAACATGAAAAGACTAGGATACAAACCCAACCAATGGCAAAACAAAAAAATTGTTGCGTGAGATTTCTTTTAATGTATTTTGAAATGGTGGCTAAAGATATTTATTAGAAAAGGGGAAAAAGGAAATGAACACATGAAAGCACCAAGCAGCCCACAAAGAAGAAAAGAGAAAAAGGGAAAACCACATATTTAAGCAGGGACAGAAAAATACTGCTGCATCACTTGTCAATCAAGGAAGAGAGAAGCTCAACGGTTTAGTATGTAACGAGATTTAACCAATGGAAAAGTGCTCTAGCACTTAAAACTGAGATTCTCTTGTACTAGTAATATTCTGGGTCATTTAGAAACAAAGGGTCGTACCTTGAGCCATTCAAAGAGGTTGTGCTCCACCTTGGCAACTGACACACCTTCTTTCTCAACTGTCAGTTCCGAAGTTGTCATATCTACAATTGAAGCAAGACCATCCTCCCGACTCCAAACAATCTCACCCTGTTGTAGCAATAACAGTGAGTGATCTTCCATAACAATCAGAGCTCTAAATCCATTGGACCTGTCAGTTCGGAGATAATTGTTTATGAAAACCTTTTGCACAATCCCCCTTTCATGATCCATGTTGATACTTTCCTTAAGGAATGAATTCCTCAAATCATTATCAAGCTTCACTGTGAGATAAATTTTACTATCTAAATGCTGTACCATGGCAAATGCGTGTTGTCCTTCTGACAATGAAAGGGAATCACTTAAAGCAGCTGGAGCATTTATTTTTTCTATCATATCTAGCACAGTTCCCTCCCTCACTGTAGCCAATACTATATATGAATTTACTTGCAAGGCGAACATCCCAGAAAATTTTATAGGCAAAATTGTTGCCATCCCAGAAAATTCAGGAACAAGATCTGAGACAAGAGTTTCGTGGAAGGTGATTTCTCTACCCTCAAAGTTCATTGTGATTATAACAGATTTTGTCGCATCCAATACCACTAGCATGTGATTGGTAATAAATTCTGCTGCACCTGAAAAGCCACCTGGAAATGCTACACTATGGTGATTTATCACATCCCCACTTTTTGCACTTAGTTGATATGTATGAAAATGTGATGAACCAACAGAGCCTACTGCGTATATGCTGTCCCCATCAAGCTGATAAATTTTCCGAATCTCTAGGCTACAAACAATAAAAGAAACATATGTAACTGAGAGAGAAAAAAGACATTCATGATGCAACAGATAAGTGATGTACTTATCATGACAACCTTTCACTGGAAAAATCTTTCCTCCAAATAGCTTCACCATCTATGCTTGAAATAGCATGGAGACAGCTTCTGCCATAAACAAGAATAACATTGTCCTTCTCGATTTTAATGTTTGTCTGCAAGTAATGCATCCATAAATGTTATATCCACATGACAGTACCATTTGAGTACAGAATGTAACTAAACAATCAAATCAAAAGCAATAACCAACACAAACTTCGATGTGAGAGAGAGTACTCACTGATACAAATAACAAGGAGTTTGAGGGTGCTAAACCGTGTATGAAAGATTCCCACACCATTTGCCCATCGGGAAGGTTCCATGCTCTTAAAATAGTACCCTCTGACGAAAGGGTCACAACATCTGAAAGATTATTTGTTTAAGATATTTAATGAGCTGAAAAAGCTGGAAAACAAGTCATGAACAATTCAACAGTGCATATTGTTCAAGCCCCTAAAACAGTAGTAGCAGAAAGCAATCAATTTTATTACATTAATTTAAATAATTATCTTAAAATGCATATAAGAAAAAAAATCTTGAGTAATAGCATCTGGCACAAACAGCCATCTCAATTAAAAAAGGAAAAAAGATGAGCAATTACTTTATGCCACTTTCTATTAGTTTTGCACAACCCAAATAGACAGGTATGATTTTATTTTTTTATTTTTTTTTGCTGCTGTTAAAAAATTTTAGGGAAATGTACTTTCTTTTACTTTTATGTCCAAAATGCATTAGGAGCTGTTCCATACTTCAGTTTTTTTCCTTAGGAAAAAAAAAAAAAAAAACCATATTTGGAATCTATAAACCCAAAAATTACATGGTAGCACAGATCCATTTTATGATTTCTATTTTTAGCAGTTCATTTTTTAAAATTTCTTGATAGTTGTTTCTAGTCACTGTTTCATCTTTTCATTTTCAAATGTACAAAAGTGCCAATTACAATAAGAACCAAACATCTCATCAATTATCCCAGTAACAGATCCTTAAGTTGGGCAAGACATACGTAAGGAATAAATGAACCTAGCCTCAAAAAAGATAAAGAAACATAGAGTGCTAGACCTTATGGCAGATATGTTAACATTTGGATGTACTAGGTCAAATTAGGTTCTATTGGTTGACCCAATTCTTCAACAAAATTTTAGTTTCAAAAAGAATGTTGGACATGTGATGCAAAAGTACAGTCTCCTAAACAAGGGATACTCTCAAAGTCGTACAAATTATCACACTATTAAATTCTTCAGTTGCAGTATGAAATTTTGGGAGAGGATAATAGAGGCTAACCTTAAAAAAAAACAAGTATATAAAAAATTAATTCGAGTTCATGTCAAGTAGACCAATAACAAAAGCTATATTTATACTACAAAAAATCATAAAAATTATATA
Source organism: Chimonanthus salicifolius (assembly GCA_013350335.1). Lineage (NCBI taxonomy): Eukaryota > Viridiplantae > Streptophyta > Magnoliopsida > Laurales > Calycanthaceae > Chimonanthus > Chimonanthus salicifolius. Next base: position 58,010,392 of record CM023535.1, on the reverse strand, counting down.
GGATATTTATGATGGCGCAACCACCAATTTTAGACCCATTTGTAGAAATACAATGAATTTCCAAGTCGAAGTGGGACTCCACCAAGGACATCCATTAAGCCCATACCGATGAAGTACAGTGGTTTATCATTTTTGCAGATGATCTAAATTAATTAGTGAGACGAACAACAGCTCAACATTAAGATGGATCTTGGAGGAGAATTTATGAGAAAAATGGTCTAAAAATTAGTATATCTAAAACAAAATACATGAAGTAACTTCAATGGAATGGAAGAGAGAAAGATTGAATTAAAACTAGAAATGTGTTGCTATCACACCGCGATAGGTTTAGATACTTGGGATCTAAGGTAGAATCTCTTAGAGAAGTGGATTTAGATATATCCAATAGGATGAGAGCAAGGTGGGAAAAATGAAAACAAAACAGTGAAGTTTTTGTGAAAAGTCTCACATCACTTGAAGAGACGATTCTATAAAATAATTATCAAACAGAGCGAAGTGTTGGGCAACAAAGAAAGAAAATTAGATAAAATTAGGATACGGAAACGCACATGTTACGTTGGATATGTGGACCAACTCTAACAAATAGAGTTAGAAAGGACCACATTAAAAACACTTTAACAAAAGCCTCAACAGGTTTGATCATGTAAGTAGATAACCAAAGACATCCCCATTACGCAGAGAATGAATCATGAAAGAGATGGTAGTCAATGGAGTGATTGACTAAATGGTTTATGATGGAGCCAATTGGAGAAGTAGAAATCAAAAAGTCGACCATCGATATATGGGATTTTTGCCTCTAAGATTATGATGATAGAGGAAGTTAGAGAAAAGTAAGAGAATTCACATAAGGTTTTTCAACTTAGAAATAGGCTTATGATAGCAAAGAAGACCTATATAGAAAAAAATTAAATACTGAATACATTCCTAATGAATACTTTGAAATTATATACGACATGAATCAAGGAACAACTACCAATGTTCAAAAAGTGTCTAGAAAAAGGCAACGTTTCTAGTTGGAATGGGACTCTACCAAAGATTTGCTTTGAACCATACATATTTGCATTAATCATGGACAACATAGATCAGGAACCTAGATGAAGTGTTGCAGTATGCTTTTCACATATGATATAGCAATAATTAGTGAAATGAAACAACTACATGATGAGTTGGAATCTTGGAGAAAATTTTGAGATAAATAGTTTAAAAATTAGTAAAAAGATTGTAAATTTAGTAGAACAAAAGATAACGGCCATCATCTAGTTAAAATCAGAAATGAACAAGTGTCGCAACAGGATAAATTTAGATACTTAGGCTCAATGACAAAATCACTCAAGAATCTAACTTAGATATAACTAATAGGATATGAGCAAGGTGGGCCAAATTAGACAAGCGAGTGGGGTTTCAAGTGGATATTTTTATAAAATAGTTATAATGCTCGCAATGCTCTATGAAACATAATGTTGGGCAAAGAAGAAAAAGGCAAATAGAAAAGATGTGCATCCCGCATTGAATGAGTGGATTAACTCTAAAAGATAAAGTTAGAAATTGTCATATTTGGAAGAATTTATGATAGACCTAGTTAGAGGTGAAACTTGGATCGGGTTTTAACCTCGACCAACATGACCCGACCCTGAGAAATCAAGTGGGTTGGGTTTTACATTTTTAAAATTAGGGCCAGGTTGGGTTGAAGGGAAAAAAAACCATGAATTAAATTCGTATTGGGTCGGGTTGAGATTTTTTAAAATTGACCCGACCTGACCCGAATTGACCCTACCCGAACCACTAAAAAAAAATTAATATAGCAATCAAGTTGAATAGGGTCAACAATTTGGGTCAGGTTGGGTTGAGTAATTCAAGTCAACTATTCGGGCCGGATCAGGTTGGGTTCAATAATTTTTTATGTGGGTTGGGTTTATTAAAACGCAGCCCGACCCGCCCAAGTTTCAGCCCTAACCCAAGTCTAATACATTATTTGAGGTTATTTTGTAATAAAATAATTAGTAGTTATTGTCACTTTCCAATTGAATTGTAAACCTAGGCCTATTTATAGGCTAACTGAGTAATGAAATAATCAAAGAAAGTTATCCCTCAAACCACCATGAAACTAGGAGGTCGGTTTCTACTCAAAGTGAAACCAAAGGAGGTCAATTTCCCTAGAAGTGAAATCCTTATCTCCCATTTTCCCCATCCATTTCCCATTTTTCATCAATTCGGGTTCCTATCACTTTATAGTTAGCCCCAATAGATAACAAAATGAGAGAAACTTATGTAAGTAGTTTAGTATTGTTGGTAAAGACGGAGACGACCCCAATACGAAGAAGTTGAGAGGTTACATATCACAGGCACAAGGAGAAGAACTAGAGCATTGAAAACATGAAGGGGATAAAGAAAAACATGACAAACTGTGGAGTAACAGAATGTACAATTTATCATAGGATCAAATAAAAAAGTAAATCTTGATAGGGTCAGAATGTTTCCAGTTTTTGTTCTTTTTCAGAGGCGGTTTCGGAACCTGGAATCTTTGTATTTCTGCTTTATGTTGTGCTGTTTTTGTAGTTGCAACTCTGGTGCCTCTTTATCTTTTAATATATGAACCATTCAAGAAAACGTCACAATACAAAAATAAGAATAAAAGAGAGGAAACACCCCTCAACTCCATACACAGAAGAATGAGCCCCAAAAGAAAAATAACAAAGCTAAAAACAGGCCAATACACCCTTTCAAGCTCTCAAAATGTCAGAGATGGAGAAATCCTGAATTCAACTAGGGAAGAAGCCCAAGCAACGCATTTGGCCATAACTCGACTACAAATACCTTGAGCACTCTCAGCTCTATTCCTGAACACAAGTTATTACATTCCCACCACAGACTACAGATGGTAGCAAAAAGAGCTGACCACCAATTGTTGAGTTTCTGGAAGATATATTAAAGATCTCCCCAGCAAAGAACAACTAAGCAACAAGAAGGGGCATAGACCACTCGATGCTAAATTGGTTCAGGACAGCTCCCCACTACCGACAAGAAAGAGCAATGGATGAGGAGGTGGTCCACATCCTTAAAAGCTTGGATATAGAAGGTATACCCACCTAACCAGAATCCTACCCCTCTTACACAAGTTGTCCTAGGTGAGGATTTTCCCTAGGCACACAGTCCAAAAGTGCAGTTTAAAGTGATAACAAGGATTTTATCGAGATGGTGCTCTAGTCTAATAAGGGGAGAAAGGTATAGATGTTTACAAAATGTCTCAATATCAAAGTCTCAAATGGCTAAATTTTTAAGCCATCGGTTGCAAAACCCTCAAAATGAAAAGCCAAATTTAAACAACACCACCATAACAAAATGAGTGCAAGTTGCTTGCAACCCCCAAAAAAGAAAAAAAAAAGGACCTTTAAATAAAATAAAAATGCAATCCACAATAATATAATTATTTGATTTTTTAATGGATCTTTTAAATAAAAGTGAAAATTTATTTTTGCATTATCTAGATGTAAACACAAATAAAAAAAAAAAAAAGAAGGCCACAAGTTGTATATTGAATTTGAATGTATAAGGGTTGCATGATTCTAAACATTGGATCGTTGGCCCGCCTTGGAGACTTATAAGGGGAGAAATTTTAGCACTAACTACAATTTGGATGATCGCAAAAATTTACAACATCTCATACATTTCAAGTTACAAATATCATATGATGGTCACATGTTGTATCTACTTGTAGAGAGTCGTGGATGAATCCTCTAGAGTGATCTAACAGACTTGTTCCAATATTAGAGTTCATGGCAATACTATCTTCCAACAAGGTCCTTCACTTGTTAGAGGCTTGTAGTGAACATATATAGACTAATTCCCTTGGTGCAGAGTTACTCCACTCAAAAAGTTATGCAGGTTAAATCAGTGCAATCATATGGACTTCTTCCACTTATTAGCTAGAGGTCATAACAAGACTATACTAAAATAGGACCAAAGATTGCTCTCCACTTGTTGGATGGTTGTACATTAAATATGTATCCTGGTTCTCTTGGTGGAGTCCAAAGACTTCATTTATAAAAGATTCCACTTCTCTCACTTGAATGCTTGGTGGGATTCTAAAAACTTGTTCACTTTTAGAATTTAAGAAAAAGGCTTAAATTCCCTATTTCACATCACAAATTCCATAGATCCCAATAAGTGAAATGGTTTCTTTTTCTTATAACCTTGGATGTAGGGGAGTCCTTGGATGGGGTCTTAGCGGCCTAATTGACTCATAGAGGATCAAAATAAAATGCAAACGGAATATATATGCCTTTAAATAATCACTAAAATCCCAAGTGCACAAGAACCAAATGGAGGGAAATTCCTCAAATGGTACTATGAATTCCACAAATCTGAATGAAAGCACTCCCCCTCCCTGTCCAAACTCCTCAAGTACAATAAAACTTTACATTTTGTATGAAATTTGGATTCCATGGCATACTAAACAAAGGAAAAGATTTTTTTAAGTTTCTATAGCTTATCTCCCAAAACCAAAATTATCTTCAAAACCTCTCTAGTATTAGAGAGGGTGTGTGCCATAACTTTTCCCTATTATAAAAGTTGTGGAAGGAGATATTATGGGCTACAATGCCTGAGAAGGGAAAATAAGGGATCAGACAGCAGTATAGTCATTCTTGGACCACATGCAATGTTAACCATGCTTAGACTGCATATGATGCGGAGATTCCCTCCTTTTTTTACCTTTATCCCAACTTTGAAGTATTTTCTTCAGCTTATCTCCAACAATTTGAACCACCAATAATACACAGACAGTCACACACATCACACTAACCAAAAGACTACTAAAACCTGATACAACAGGCCCACAAGGTTTAAAGATAGAAAACAAAACTGCCTGGAATTTCCAATGCATGTCCAAGATTTAAGATTATTAACCTTTATTGGGATTAAAGAAGTATTCATGATGAGGGCATGAACCAGATGATTCACATTCAGTGGATTTCTAGCAGACTTTGATCACATGGAGAATTGGAGTGGCTGCCATTACCCGATTTGATCAAGACAAGCGCCATTGGACTCCGTCTAATAAATCTAACCAATTTGCTAGCCCAAGCCCAATGACCCAATAAGCCCGAATGGCCCAGATCAGCCTATAAGTCCAAGCCCATACCTTATTCAGGCTTGATCCATATCCAAGCCCACTAATCCAAGCCCAATCCCCAAACTCTCTCCTACAGTGCCAAGTGTCCGATGGAGGATGAAAGGAACAAAGAGGGAAAGAGTGTGAAGAGATAAGGATCCCAGGTAGTGCCAACGCCCATCCATATCTCCTCATGGGCGAAAATTGAAGGCTTTATCCTGCCACATAGGAAATTCCTATCTTTTAGGGATTTTTCCTAAGTATTAGGTTTTATCTTAGTTTGCTTTATTTAAGTGTTTCTTAGAATAAGATCTTGTCCATCCATTTGTCCACGGTGGCAAGATGGTGTGTTTTCATAGGTTATTAATTGTACACATGGATCACTCCCACATGAGGCAGGTGATCCTTGCATATTCCTAGGATTTTTTAGAGAGAATAATTCCCTGTTTGGTGGGTCGGCCAAGGCAGGGATAGGTAGGTCATTTAATGTATTTTCTCCTATAAATTACCTTGTAATGTTCGAATTTCAATATACTTTGAATTTCTAGAAAATAAAGACTCTGGAGTTAAAGTGCAATGCACACCGGGCTTCGACCCTTGGCAAAAGCCGTGGTCCTTAGATTAGGATCATTCTTTTGCAAGTAGGTCTTGGTGATTATAATTCAGTTGTGTTTTATGGGTTCTAGATTAAGAATTATCAATTTCGAATTTCATCTCTCTTTTAATTATTCGCTTCCGCATCATTTAATCTATTGAATTAAAGGAGACCTTAATCTAGATTCCATAAGGCATAATTGAATTCCCGGACACTTGTATTTCGGTTTTTACCAAGGCAGAATCCTTTCACGAATCGTGATTGGTTGCATGGGTTCTCAAACGCCATAGATCTAAATCATATTGCACACTGAATTTGCAGCCTACATGTGAACCTAAAAAATTCAACCCTAGGCCTACATCAATCCAACTAAAATATAATCCTTTTTTCCATCCTAAACTTGCACCAGCCTCAAGGGTTTAAAGTTCAAACTCAAACTTTGGATCTAAATTCTTGATATGACCAAAAAAACATAGCCCCCTTAAAAAGAGACCAATGCTTTAACCTCATACATACTAATTATATAAGAGCATGAAATATAAAAATTTTGAATGTTTGACGTGTCAAAAGTTTTCAAAAATGTATAATTTCAAGAGAACACAACATAGATATAAACAAGTCTACCCGCCAGTAATTTAAAATAAATAAAAATGCATCCCAATTCACAAATACACAAGGTGATAAGTTGTGAAAGCAAATATCCTAGGCATTAGCTAGGAGCATACACTTTGAGGCATACAGAAGAAACACACATAAACCAAAAGTACACTATAGGCAAAAGGGAATATGAACAAAGCAGCAAAATAACATCAAACAGTGGATGTTGAACTGCTACATGCCCCAAGAGACTACATAGGGAAGACTTCATACATTCATCTCCTGTACAAAATGATACACTTTCATGCAGAATCAAATAAAAAAGAATAATATATTTCAACTAGTATAAGAGCTAGTCATTCTAAATAAGCTCAAAAGTAAATGGAGCTAAAAATATATGAAGCATAATTACATTTCCCAAGAGCAATATCAATTTCATCCACAGCATCTTTGTTCCCGAGCACACGTCTCCAAACTGCATTCAACAAAAACCAACACTTTTAGCAGAATATGCAAACCTCCAAAGCTACAAGACTTTCAACACTATTCCTTAAGATTAAAAAAGAAAAGGAGGGATTTCTCATTCAAAGGCCAAAGAACAGAAGTCAATCTTTATTTGAAATGGAGACATTAAAAGATAAACAGCAGTCAAACATCTAGAAAGTTCCTTTAAAATGATCGTTCCACAATGTAATTTTGAGAAATTGTTTCCAAATGATGGTTCTAGTGTATCAGGACTAGACCCGTATCATCTATATTTGATATAATACCAGATTTCTGAAAGTAAACAAATATCGTTAATCAGAACTGGACATACATATGCCGCCGGTGCGGAGATCAAGTGAGGCAATAACATTCTCCTCTGTAGAGACTATCACACGCTTTCTACCTGACTTTTGAGTATGAAATACAGCATGCTTTACTTTTCCTATGTACTGCTGATGCCTGCGAAGGGAAGAACATGAAAAATTACTTTATGGTGAAATTTCATTATCAAGAGCAAGAAGTTAACATAATAGGTAGCAAAAGATACAGAAATAATCAGATAGTAACACCATTAGTAAAGTTGAGCCAATTAAAGCTATGAATGAATACATAATCCTAGAACCAAAGCTGCCCTGACTACAATATGTCCTATAAGTAATGCAAGCCAAATTTTGTCATTAATTTACAAACTATCCAAATTGGACAAGGTTATAACAGCAAACTACAAAAGAGGGGCCATCCAATTTCTCTGGAATATCATTCCCCTATTAGGATTAATCTTCTCTTGCACTAAGAAAAGCAGTTGTGGTGAAGAATGATTGTCATAACGAGTCCATCAGTTGCATTCAGATATGGACTCTGTGCTTTAAAAAGCAAAAGAACAAGTAGAACCATGTATCAGAAAGATCACAATGGAAACACACACTAGTATTTCTCTCATCCATCCAACAGATTGAATTATCCAATTTTCATGCCTCTAACTGCAAGTTCAATGTTCCACTTATGCAATTGCATAAATGGCATCCAATAGTTTTTTGAATCCATACCACTTGTGGCTACTAGAATTGTGTGATGGACAACGAGAAAGCACCAAAGACCGATGGACAGGTATTTTTGTAAATTTGCTTCTCTTTATTACCTACCTGTTCAAGGGTGATTGAGCGCCTAACCATTGGCCCAACGAGTGCTGTGAACAGAATACATGATCTACATTCGATTTGGATATGAGGAAAGGGATGTCCATATCCCACATTCCTACTCAATGCCATCTTTGTTGTAGGTGGAGACCCCACTTTTTAGTCTCCTACCTATTAAGTTACCATCTTTGGTGTCTTCTAAGATGGAGAACTGTTTGTCTGTCTTCCAAATGCATTTTGATCAACCAAGTGTCATATCCACCGTATTCAACATGGCCCATCAATAATACGTGCATCTTACTATTTTGCATTTTCAGGAGACCATTGGAACAATTCTCCAAGAAGAAGATTGAGTTGTCCAGTGTTGCCAGGAGAATGTCAGTTTTCCTATCTTGGGGAACTTAGCTTTTCATGAGTTACAAGGAACTCAAGGCTAGTCCAAACATGGAGTTTTTACTAGAAATTCTCCACCCATGTTCTCATCCAGACACAGTAGTATCTGTGCACTATCTTTATATGAACGTTAATACCTTTTGGGTTAACAGATTAGTGAATTCGGATCTGGGTTAATCTACATAGACATTGGAAATTTTACAAATTAAGATAAAATAAATAAATAAACAGAACAAAAATTACAATCGAAAGTCGTTTGTCACTGTTCAGACACCTCAGGCTATCACATTATCGGAGGCCCATTGACATCACTTGCACTAGTCTAACAGAATTTAAGTTGTAATCAAATGAATTTTAAATCAGAAACGAAATAAGAAAACTTTGCCACTGTACTCAAGTATAAAACTGGAAATCAAGCAGAAAATTGTTCCTAGTACAAATAAGAAACAAAAACGAAGATAATAAAAAGAAGGGAAGCTTCATATGATGAGAGAGCGAACCAGTCCATGAGTCCAACTTGATCATCGTAAAGAGCGTTGGTGGGATTTGGGAAGAGCGAAAGAAGAAAGAGGATTGATGCGACCAAAACCCTAAACCCATTCGCCGTTGCAATCGCCATCGCCCGGCTACTACACAGATCTGCCCCCACAAGGCTCTCTCAAAATCACACGTATTAACATTCTCTCTTGACCTTTACAGGAAGGGTTAAGTTTCCGTACACGAAGGGAAAATTTCTTGTTTCTGCGGACGTAAACTCTGTGGAACTGAGGGTTATTGACTTGTCGAACGAGAGTTAGGGTTAGATTTAAAGAAGAGCTTATTTTTATTAAAATTATTATAACTTAATAGAAATTAAATTAAAAAAGAAAAAATTAATAGAAAATACTATGTGTCAGAAAAAGAAATTGACATCTAACTTGATTTCTATTAATTTGTTATTTTATATATTTTATTATTTTTTCTTCTGTTAGGTGTTAGAATTTTAAAATATATATATATATATAAAAATACAACTTAATAGAAATCAAGTTAGATGCAATAGAATGTTCCAAGTAAAGTAACTAATATTATAATAAAGATATTTTTGAATGGTTGAAATTTTTTTAAGATTAAAATGTATATTAACGGAATATTATATTTTTATAGTAATAATATGATAATATTGTTAAACAACTACAAAGTGAGTTTTAAAACTTTAGACATTGTTTTAAGAATTGAAATTATTTTTTTTAGTATTTATAGTGGGAACAAGAATATTTTTTATGAAAATATAATCTTATTTTTATTATGAAAGTATCTTTTTTTAATATTATAATGATGACACATGTTTGACCGAGTTTGACTATGGTTCAACCCAGTAAATCATATTTAACCTAACCTTCTTCTGAGATGATTCGGCTCCGATAACATTGGTTCAGGGCCTTTTAGAGCACCTAACCAATGTTATCAAAACAAGACCATAAAGCCAACCGTCCCTAAAGGTCGGGTTAAATAAGGTTCAACCGTGGTCAAACCCGTACTATAAATATTATATTATAAATAATATTAAATTATTAACTTTAAAACATTGAGCATATAGTATTAAATTTTTAATTTTTAATAACTATTTAATTATTAAATTAAACAATATTTGGTCTCATATTATTTTTACAATCAGGATTCATGAAAAATAGTAAATCAATTAATACTTCATATTAGGTTTACTAATTTTATATAAAATCAATAAAATAAATATATTTAAATAAAACTTATTTATTATATTTAACATATAGACAAATTACGATTTAATTTCATAATGTTAATGTGACTAATGGAATGGTAAATAACTAAATATATAAAAACATCACTTCACTAAAAAAAACCCCAAAAAACTTGCTTGCTCACAATATCCCAAAGGCCAAAGGACTTCACACTTAAGAAAAGTCTGTTTGCTCTCACCTACACTAATCCTAGGGCTGCAACTCAGGTCAGGTTCCTTAAAACTCAATTCGACCCGAGTTCATATATATAGAATCGGACCCTAACCCAATCTAACCGGAATTCTCAACTCGAACTTTACAACCTGACCCGACCTGAATTCTAATCCGAATCAACCCGAATTCTAACTCGACCCGCATTCTGAACCCATTTTAGCCTAATTTTAACCGGATCGGATTGGGTCGGGTTAACTTATAAAATCCTCAACTCGACCTAACCCGAATTGCCATGCGAATTTTATCTTCTCAATCCAATCTACCTCGCTGATCCGAAATTCTCAACCCAACCCACATAATTTCTCAAATCGAGTCAAAACCCGACCCGAATTGCACCCCTAACTAATCTCGTCCCACATCCGAAACTTCTAAAAAGTCTCCAATATGAGATGGCCTATAAAAGGATAAAAGCTATGAGGTAAAAGTAAAAACAACCTTCTTGGCTTTCTTGTGCTCGGGGCTAGAATATATGGGTTGGCCTCGTGGGGCCGACCCATTGGATTAAATAATAATATTTTTTTATAGACTTCAAAGGTTTTTTAGAAAAAAAAAAAGGGTTTTTAAATCTGATGGTTCAACATCTGGGAAGGTTTTTTTGGTCGAACCTTGCCTTCGACTTTGATAACATTGCACTTGACTAATTTTTGAGGCATGTTCTAGTTTCGCTATACAAAATATGGGAATTCAAATTCAGGATTTCTACTTCATGAGGTGGATTCTTAACTAACATACGAACCCCTTGGGATTTCCAATTTTAAGTCTATACATAAATAAAACCCGTTAAATGCAGCAATAAGAATATTTTTAGAAAATCCATATTAAGGAATTCATATGAGATAAGGTCATGAGAACCATGGGTTATAAAATCGCCGATAGGATGATATCGGCCGATATCATTTTCTCTCCTATTTTTTTCAAGTATAGTTCAAATCGACTTATTTGATTTTTTTTTTTTTAATTAAAAAACTATAACACCTTGATCTACTATGGATCCAATACCAAATGTACAAACTCGCTAAAACGCAATAAAATAAGTATTAACAATACCTCAAATAATAAAGCAATGTAATACTCTCAAGTTATTACATTCATCCCAAAACAGTAATAACATAAATAAACTGTGAATGTTCTCTTAAAGCAAAACAAGGTAAATGAACAATCTAACTGCTCCACCACTGGCTTCCTAAGCCTGATCCACAGGCCCATTGGGCCCTGCTTCCATTGGAACATCAGAAAAGGCAAGGGTGAGCACAACATGTCCTGCATAAGGATGTACGAACATATCATAAAGATGATGTTACAGTCATGATCATTCGACGTGTACTCTACATGTAGCACACAAACCAAGTTTGTCATACCACAGCACACCACAAATCGGGCTCGCAAGTGTTGTCTCCCTGCCAAATATAAACGACTACATAAGCTTCAACTCATATGACCCTTAGGAGATCCAAGTTGGCCCTTCATCATGTCAACATCAGGTACCATGAGTCATATCGATCATTTGTGCCTCCTTACATGATTGCAATTTCAGTGCCTACTCGCAACGTCACATCACTTGTGCCTACACGCATTATCATACCTAATGTGCCTATGCGCACCATCGTACCAATCGTGCCTACACAAACTATCATAGCACTTGTGCCTACTCAGCGCTATCACCACATCAATCTCAGACTCGTGTACTCTTATCAAGTTCCAATCTCTTGGCCGTAGCCCGGACACCTAGCACTCTGTCCATCTAGCTACGTATGGTAATCTCAGTGTCACTTCCACATAGGTCAACCTCTCGCTAACCCACCTCACCCATATGGAGTGTATGTCCTAACACCTATCTAAGGTAAGCCTAACACCGCCAACATCCTGTGCGAAGACAATCTACCGCACTCTAGGGAGTATGCCGTCCCATACTCGCACACCTAGAGATCTAACACCACAATCCCATGTTTCCCTCATGGTTACTCATATCTACTCACTCCATAAGCACCCACACTGTACTAGGGGTAAACCCTAATGCCATGATGTAGTCTAGTATCCAAGCCCCACTAGCATATCGACCGAGCAGTAGCTACTGATCGAGACCACTTCTCAGCACATAATCTGGATTGAACAACTAGAAAATGTCCACCACTGATACATTCCCTGTCATTTAGGTTTCAACTGAATATAGGACACCAAACAATGTCACCTAGTAACTGAAAGTAGGATACCAAATGAAGGAACTGAAAGACCCATTTCAGGACTTGCAAACTTGAGCTTTTGATCAAATGGAAATTCTAGGTAGTATTTCTAAAAAACAAAGAAAATGGGATTTCATGAACACATGCATCTTCCAAAACCTAAGTTTATCACCCCTACCCATACTGAACCTCACAGAAGATGCAAAGTCGTCTCATATGCATATGGACCACCAGAAAGCAGGCCCAGGCCCAGGCCCGTTTGGAGTCGATTGAATCCCCAAACCACCACATCGTCAAACCTTACTTTAATACCAATCACTGCCTTCATCAGTCCTTACCCTAAGAGTTATTAAAACATAAATAAAAGTAATTGATGGATATGTATACTAAAAGTCAATATAAAAATGTCATTAGAATAATAATCAACTTAATAAATGGATTTCAAATGACTAAAAGTTTTCATTACATAAGGGATAAGAGGCATGAGAGAAGTATAAATATCCCATCATCATTATCATTGTTATCATCGATGCATTTGTTGCATATATCTGGAGTTTGCTATCACCAATCACAATGTTCGTTGTCCTCCATATTCTATTTGTCTTACAACCTTTGTCCATTTCTTTATGACTTCCCCTTTTATTTGTAATCCTTTTAACTCTTCATAGTGGGCTGTTTATGATCTTGTATAGAAGTGCACAAATCATCTAAACGGACATTTTATTTTTCTTTTTACACTACAAATCCATTATGTTTACCCTTCTTTTCCATACCATCCAACATTTGAGCTTGCTTCTGTCTTAAAAGAATACCTCTTTAATAGCCTAAACTTTACCCACCTTTCACCTTTCCTGCAAAATGATTGGAGCAATCCAAGTGCTTTAAAGGTTTTTTTTTTTCCCTTTATGAGGGACCCCTACCAGATCATAACTGGGGGCCACCTATTGTGGGGTCAACTTGGGAATGTGGATCACTTCTCCATATGCCATTATAGAGCATCTGTCTCTTGTGCAGTGGCTATTCTATTGTAGTTTTTGGGTGGTAAGCTAAATGCTTGCACTCAAGAAATATAGGATACAAGGAAAAGAAGAACATGCAAGAACATATGGTGGTGCCGAGGATAAAGTAGTCTAATGTTTCACTCCCTAGATAATGTTGAGTAAGATATGTGTCGAACATTTAAACCATCACCTTGTCTCTCTCAAACAACCCCAAGTGCACCAGCTATGCAATTTCCCTATATTGGTTCTCATTCTATTAAACTCATCAACCTATACTCTCATCAATACCAATCTCTCATCCTCAACTATCCTCCTTTTGCCAACTTTTTCTACACCCTATTTTTATTATTCCTATAAAAATGTGTTATGGATACATGCTTTAGTCCTAATTAAAATGTGTTTATCGGTTTTTTAAGGTCCGATATAATATCGGTTGTACTATATGTTGGAGATTAAAGATTAATTAATGCAAACACAATCACACAAATCACACGACACAAGATTTACGTGGTTCGGCTAGAATGCCTACGTCCACGGAGCGAGATCAAATCTACTATGTAGAAAAACAAGTACAGAGGATTACAAGGTCTCTCCCTCTCAGATCTCTCTGTCTCTCACTCTCTCTCTCTAATCCCTCTCTATGTCTTACACAGGAATACCATAATAGATAGAAGAAGAGACAAATAAGATAGGGCTTAAGTCACCCTACTGGGCCTAAGCCCAGTAGGCCCATAAGTGGGGCTGGCCCACAACAATCTCCCCCTCCAGCCCCAGGAGGAGGAGAACACTCTGACATGGATGTCATCTTCTGTAGAGGCCAGATGCCCCTACGCAGAACTCAAACTTGTTCTTTGGAAGAACTTTGGTGAATGCGTCTGTTGGATTGTGGTCTGTATGAATCTTCTTTACACTGGTCTGTTTCTCTTCAATAGCTGCTCTCAACCAATGATATCTCAAATCAATGTGCTTTGTTCTTGAGTGATACATGCCATTCTTACTCAAGTCGATGGCGCTCTGACTGTCACAATACACTGTGTAGTCCTCCTGTTTGATGCCTATTTCTTGAAGAAATCCCTTTTGCCAAACCATCTCTTTCCCAGCTTCTGTAGCAGCAATGTACTCTGCCTCTGCTGTAGAAAGTGCTACACACTTCTATAACTTAGATTGCCAACTGACGGCTCCTCCAACAAATGTGAAAAGATAACCAGAAGTGGACTTGCGACCATCAAGGTCACCAACCATATCTGCATCTGTGTAGCCTGTAATAAAAGGGTCTCCACCAAACATGATGCCCATACTCGATGTACCTCGCAAGTATCTGAAGATCCATCTCACTGCCTCCCAATGATCATGTCCTGGGTCTGACATAAATCTGCTCACCAATCCAACTGCATGTGCTATATCAGGTCTCGTGCAAACCATTGCGTACATAAGACTACCAACTGCCGACTGATATGGAATCTGACTCATCTTGTCTTTCTTTGTCTTTGATGAAGGACAACATTCCTTACTCAGCTTGAAGTGGGCGGAGAGAGGAGTTCTAACGGAGTTGCAATCCCTCATGCCGAATCTCTCCAAGACCTTCTCAATGTATTTCTCTTGAGACAGGATAATCTTCTTTTTCTTTCTATCTCTGTCAATCTCCATACCCAAAATCTGTCTAGCAGGGCCAAGATCTTTCATGTCAAACTCCTTTGACAGTTCTGCGTTCAACAACTTGATCAATTCAGAACTCTTTCCAAATATCAACATGTCGTCCACATATAATAACAGGATGATGAATTGATCACCCTTGAACTCCTGATAATACACACATGAGTCACCTGAACTATGTTTGTATCCATTTCCTGTCATGAAAGAGTGAAACTTCTAGTACCATTGCCGCGGTGCTTGTTTCAATCCGTACAAGCTCTTGTTGAGTCGGCAAACAAGATTCTCCTTGCCCTTCAACTCAAATCCCTCGGGTTGTTTCATGTAGATCTCTTCGTCTTGGTCACCGTGAAGAAATGCAGTCTTCACGTCCATCTGTTCAATCTCAAGATCTATACTTGCGGCCAAGCCCAACATAACTCGTATGGAGCTCATCTTCACCACTGGTGAGAATATCTCGTCGAAGTCCACTCCCTTCTTCTGTTCAAAGCCCTTCACCACTAAGCGGGCTTTATACTTCAGTATTTTGTCTCCATCCTTTTTCACCCGAAAGACCCATTTGTTCTGTAGGGCCTTCCTGCCAACTGGTAGATCAACTAGTTCATATGTGTTGTTCTTCTTAAGAGACGTCATCTCTTCTACCATAGCTTTCCCCCAGTGAATTCTATTTTTGTCTCCTATAGCCTCTGAGTAACTCTCAGGCTCCCCCTCACTGGTCATCAACACATAATCGGAACTCGGGTATCTCCTGGATGGGTTTTGCTCTCTAACAAATCTCCTAGGAGGTATAACATCCTCCGATGTAGAAGTACTGGGGGGTGCTCCCCCTCGCTCGACTGTCTATTTCTGTCTTGATGATCCTCCACTGTGTCCTCAACTGTATCATGTACCGGCTCATTAACTGTCTCATCTATAAACGTATCTGCTGGCCCACTGACACTGTCACTGTGACTGCTAGAAGGAACATCTGACCCACTATCGTCTGACTGACTGACTGGAGGTGCAGGTGAAGGAGAAGGTGTTGCTGCTGACTGAGGTGTGTCCGGAGTGGAGATGGGACCTTGATCTAGGTCACTGGAATATGTGGGTTTATTGTTCTCATTGAAGAACTCATCTTCACAGAATACCACGTCTCAACTCCTGAACATTTTCTGCTGAGCTGGATCCCACAGTCTGTATCCAAACTCTGGATCACCATAACCAATAAATGCACATAATGTCGACTTTACATCCAATTTCTTCCTCGACATATGAGGGATGTGTGCATAGCAAATGCAGCTAAAAACTCTGAGATGCTTGTATGTAACTTTTCTGCCTGCCCACAAGCACTCTGCCACTTCACCATTTAAGGGAGCTGATGGTGAGCAGTTGATGAGGTATACTGCTGTCCTCGCTGCTTCGCTCCAAAATCTCTTGGGTAGATTTGCGTTGTGAACTATGCAACACATTCGCTCAACAATGGTGCAGTTGTAGCGCTCTGCTACACCGTTATGCTGGGGAGTTCCTGGCATTGTTAACTCATGTCGAATGCCGTGCTTCTTGCAGAATTCTTTAAACTCTCCCGATGTGTACTCTCCACCATTATCGGTCCTCAGACATTTCAGTTTTCTACCCATCTCTCTCTCCACAGAGGCAACAAACTCACGGAAGAATGAGAAAGTCTGATCTTTGGATCTCATGAAGTAAATCCAGCACTTTCTCGTAGAATCATCGATGAAGGTAATGAAGTACTTGTTCTTGCCCAATGACTCCACCTCTATCGGTCCACAAACGTCTGAGTATACTAGGTCTAGCTTTCTGGCCTTTATGTGGCCCTTTAGATTGAAGGAAGCTCTTGTCTGCTTGCCCATGATGCAATGCTCGCAACTGTCTAACCGGGTGCACTCAGTCCATGGAATAAGGGCTTTCCTCTGAAGAATCTGCAGCCCTCTTTCACTCAGATGTTCAAGTCTCCGGTGCCATAGAGAGAAAGCAGTCTCTCTCTGCACTGCTTGGATCTGACCGGTGCAAACCGTGCCGGTCAAAACATACAGATGATCTTTGATCACCCCTCGTGCCATGGTAAGCGACCCCTTGCTGATCTTACATCGGTCTCCGCCGAATGTACTGGTGCCGAGTACCCTCGCAGAAATGAGGTTCAATCTGATGTCTGGCACATGTCTCACATCCTTCAAACTAATCTCACAGCCATGACTAGTCTTCGTAGTAATGTTCCCAACTCCAGTGATAGGGGAACATACAGAGTTGCCCATCCGAACTGTTCCAAAATCTCCAGATGTATACATGGAGAAGAAGCTCTTATGAGGCGTATAATGATAAGTGGCACCAGTGTCAATGACCCACTCAGATGAGGAGGGGGTAATGGACAGACTCTCCCCCTCACTGGTGGTCACTATGACAAGAGTATGTTGCTCCTGAGATGTTGCAACCGTGGTGTCGGAAGATGCTGGCTGTCGTTCCTGATACTGCACAGTCTGATTGTTTTCTCGCTTCCATACCCTGCACTGATTCTTAAAGTGCCCTGCTCTGCCACAATGAAAACACTTTCTGCTATCTCTGCCTCTACTCTGAGATCTGTTACCTCCACCGGGTCTGCTCTTGCTTCTATGGTCCTAGCGACCATGAGTCTTATGTCTTCTGCCCCTATCCTGTGACACATATGCTCCGAAAGAAGAAGATGTGATGCCCTTTTCTTTCCGTCGCATCTCTTCATTCATCAAGGACTCCTTGACTGTCTCTAAGGATAGCTCGCCACCGGGTGCAGAGTTACTCAAAGAAATCATCAGAGTCTCAAAAGAATCTGGTAGTGTAGCCATGAGAAGAAGAGCCAAAATCTCATATGCAAAGATGATCTTCGCACTAGTCAGCTGGTTCACCATACCCTGAAAGTTGCTAAGGTGTTCTGACATTGATATGTGCTCATTGTATATCAGTCTCACCAGTCTCTTGATAATAGAGGCTTTGTTCACTGGCGCCTTGCTCTCATACATTGCAGACAATTTGGTCCACAGTTCATCTGCCTTCTTTTTTTCTGTGCTATGGTGAAGAATGGTGTCATCGACATACTCCCTGATCAGGCTCACAGCCTTCAAATGCTTGTACTCCCATTCTTTGGGCTTTTCCTTCATATCTTCAGGCATAGATACATCTCCTAAAATGGGATAATATAAGTCATGCTTAATCAGGAGATCTTGCATCCGGGTCTTCCATAGGAGATAATTGCCCGGTACCAATTTCATGACTGTAGAACTGGAGCTGGATGCCATTCTGTCACTGTCCTCTGTTTAATTTGGTGGGCAAATACGGAAGCAAATAACCAACAATGTAAATTTGTAGCCCTGCACAAACCTAGGGATCTACTATTGGCATCCAACCGATTACCCCTTAACTCCTCACCACTTGGGTGGTTCAATCATACACATAGCAGAATAATGTGAAAAATTAAATGACAGTGATGAAAAATAAGAGAAAAGAGAACTCAGCTGATCTCCTTTATACAGATGCCACTGCTTGGCACTCACTGCCAACTCTCAAGAAACCAAATCCACATCGGTCACTACGTAGATCTCACTGCCACGATCACACAGGCGAAGACTGATCTCAATTCCGAGTCCCAGTGACTCTGGAAACTACAAAACAATTTTGGACCGTTGCTTTCCCTACTGCAGGAGTACCTGAATCCGTAGTTTCTCGGGTGCACTGAAATGGTGGTCTCGCAGGTGCACCTGAACTGGTGGTCCCACGGGTGTACAGGAAATAGTGGTCCTACGGACCACTGTTTTGTTTTTTTTTTTTCCTCAGATCTGTGAACAGGTCCGTTCACGGTAGGGTTTTTTTTTTTCTCTGGCGATCCTCTGATCTGGGTCTCAGATCTGTTACCGCTGCCGTCGTCTTTTTTTCCGGCCGAGATTTGCAGATCTGCTACTCTATGTCCACCGGCTGCTTTGTTTGCACTCTCAGATCTGATGATGGCTACCGTCTTCTTCAGATCGTTGCTGTGCTATATCTGAACGTGGAACCGATCGGAGAAATCAGATCCGGAAAACCCTTCTGCTGTCTGCCTGTGTTTTGATTTTCACCGCACGATGTCGCAACAATCTCAATCTCAGATCTTGTGCTGCGATTGGGTTTGGGTGAAAAAGAGCCCTCTGTTTTCCGGCGCTGGTTCTTCTTGCCGTCTAGGGAGATCTGCGATTTTCAGATCTGTTCTGATCTGCCTGAGATCAGATCCGCCTGCAGCTCAAGCGATGGAATCCTCTCTCCCCTGGCTGGCTGCTGTCTCTCCACCGATGGCCGCTACTGGCTGCCTTCACTTCCGGTTGAAAACCCCTTTTTTTTTCTTCTTCAGATCGTGGATTGAAGGGAACTCTTCACCGATCTGGTGTTTCTCTTGTGCCGACGCCGACCTATATGGATTAGCCCTTCAACCGACCTGCTCTGAGCAGATCAGTGTTTTTTTTTTTTTCCTTAATCGATGGAACAGTATCCTCTTCAGCCGACACGTCTGGTTTGTCGTCCGATGTTCTCTGACGGTTTGTGTGATTTTATCGACTCCGATTTGACGGAACCTTGTCTGAATCCAATAACCTTCGGCTCTGATACCACTTGTTGGAGATTAAAAATTAATTAATGCAAACACAATCACACAAATCACACGACACAAGATTTACGTGGCTCGGCTAGAACGCCTACGTCCACGGAGCGAGATCAAATCTACTATGTAGAAAAACAAGTAAAGAGAATTACAAGGTCTCTCCCTCTCAGATCTCTCTGTCTCTCACTCTCTCTCTCTCTAATCCCTGTCTATGTCTTACACAGGAATACCATAATAGATAGAAGAAGAGACAAATAAGATAGGGCTTAAGTCACTCTACTGGGCCTAAGCCCAGTAGGCCCATAAGTGGGGCTGGCCCACAACATGATATGGATATTAGTCGTTATTTGAAATAGCGATCAATATCGGCTGATGTTTGAAATATCGGTCAATATCGTCGATATCATTCGATATTCATTTTTTATCAAAAAAAATTTTTAAAATAATATTGACCGATATATCAAAAAATTTAAAAAATAACAAAATCGAGGAAGAGAGAGAAAAATATTGCTAGATATATCGGCAGATATATTGATTCCACCGATTTTTCACTCATGCTATTATACAATCTAAAATGACCATAACAAAAAGAAGATACCTTGGCTATTGTTGACATGAAAATATCTTGTGAATGGTCCCTAAATGAGGTAAGGTGGTATTTAAATGGTTGCTTAAGTCGAAAGAAAGCAGTGGACGGTGTAGGGGAGTATGAGTATGGGCCATGAAAATCATTCATGCTTGCTCATTGAAAGGTGGTGTCAAAGTCACCACTTACTTTCTCTATCTATGTAAAGGGAGGGATGTCATGGAAAAAGAAAGGATCACAAAAATGCCTCCTGATTGGTCAATGGATCATGTGGTATTTGAATACCCACTTCAACCAAAAGGCAGTGCAAAAGATACTATTCCAGAAAAATGTATTCTATTAGCTTCTCAGATTGAGAAAGCAATTCTAAAACTACTGCTTTAATGGGGATTAAGTTAACAAATTCATATTATAGATACCATTAAATCCTAGCTATTGGATTTCTTAGAGGGAGTTAAATTAGATATTGAAAGTGATTCTTCCAACACAATTAAATGAGCTAGGTGTGAGAAGCGTTTTTCTTAGTGGTTAATCTCACTAGTCAGAGAAATAAAAGGATTAGCTACGGGCCGAGAGGTGGTCTTTTCACAAATTAATCGTTCGGCTAATGGTGTTGCTGATTTTTCTCTAAAAATGGGGTTGATGGGTCAAGTCAGGGTGTCTTTAATGTATTGGGAGGGTAGTGGATCTTTTGTTGGTTTGGTATTTTTTGTTTTTTAGCTTTTTCTGTTTGTTGTTTGGCCTAACTCTCTTAGGCCCCATATTGTTGTTTTTTATTTTTTCTCTTTGTATCTCTCTTTTTTCTAATGAAATTTCTTCTGATTCTTTTTTAAGACTAAGGTGTTGAGGCCTTTTAGAGCACCTGATTCATCATTAAGGCATGTACATATCTCTCTATGCACACACACCGAATAACACTAAGGGGAGTGACCCTTTTGTATTGAGAGTGACTTGAATCCAATATCTCCCGTATCTCAGACATATTCTTGACCGTTAAGTCAACTCTCACAAATTTTCTGAAATTTCAAATGACGATAATACTCATTGTTAGCAAATAATTAAAATGACTGGTGGCTCACTAATCAAGGGAGATATCCAAGCAAAGGGAGCCCATACATAGGATAATGATTTTAGGCTCATTTAAAACCTTACAAGTTTGAGTAGATGCCTTCATCGTGCCCTTTTTCTTCTGTTTTCCATTGAGCCCTTTGTTCTTGTTGGGTTTGTTCCTTTCTAAGAACTGATTATGAAGGAATGAACTTATACTTGAGAATGACAATGTGCTTTAACAGTAGTGAGAATCAATAAAAGAGAAGGCAAAAAATAAAACATAAACATAGAAACATTAAGCCAAACAAAAGCGACATTCCATTCATCCAGTAACTGAGTAGAAACAGAGCAGCCGTAAAATTACAAAGAAATTCTATATCCAGCCTCCAATTTCCAAACTTAGCTATTACTAGAAATTACAGATTATTATGCTCATTTTTGCATCCTTTGCTACATTGCTGGAATCAAATATTTATAATCTCTATCTCCCTTCAAAACTTTAGATTAGCTGTCACTTGTTAGCTTCTAGTCTTACTATTTGCCCCTTTTGCATTCACTTCTTATAACTGTGATTAGAGGTGATAATATCGACCGATAAGACATATCGATTTTTAAACCTTTATATATCGATCGATATGATACATATCGGCCGATATTTACAATATCGACCTATATCCGAGCAATATATATCTCCGATATCGGCCGATATTGATGTTTTTTTAAAAAAAAAAAATTGGAGAGAGAAATTTATCGGCCGATATCGATATTTATACCCCTGACTGTGGTGATAAATTTGCTCTCATTAATTGATTGTTTGTGTTTGCTAATCATTCATCCTCCCATCAACATCACCACCTATCCTATTACAATGTTTTGGCATCATTCAATTACAACTTGAGAATCATTCTGAGGTCATACATGTTGTGTTTTGTATTTTAACACATGATTGCAAGTCAATCTAGATAAGGGTATGAGTTGATTGTATTCATGTATGCAGCTACTTTTCCAGTCTTGGGGAGGAAAACTTCTCATACAATTAAGAAAGTCTTCACATTACTCTGGTATAGTCTTGTTCAAGGTTGGTTTTGTTAAAAAACAAAAAAGTCTAAGCTTGTTTATATCTACGAAAGCCGAAGCCTATCTAAAGTCTACTGGCCTTTTGAAGGCCAAAGTTTGAACCCGTTGTTTAAAGTCTATTTATTTTGCAACTGATCAAAAGTTGCACCTTATACTGCTTTTATTTTATAAATTAAAAATCTAACTCTACATATCAAAATGAGACTAAAAAACGTACCAACTATAATATTTAAGTTTAAAATTCAACTTTTAGTTATTTGATCTTAATAGTCAAAGTTGGTAGATCTCCTTAGAAAAGAGTGTCTGGTGATTTTATTTGTTAATATTAACTAGCTAGAAATTGAGTTTTGAGATGAAATCTTAACAAGTAATAGATATTTAACTCTGCATTTAATGTGTATGGTTAGGTTTTCAATTTACAAAATAAAAAAAAAACTAAAAAAAAAACAATGACAGGTACAACATTGTGATATATGTATATAATATTTAAGAAAATAACAGACTTAAAAGCTTGAAATGCCTCAATGGGCTTTATGTAAAAAAGTAAGCTTGTCTGTTTATATGGATGAGCTTTGAAATAAGTATGAGCTTGGCCTATCGGACAAAAATATTTATTCAAGCCTATTTATTTAAGTTGAATTCGGGCCTATTGTAGGCTAAGTTCTAAACGAATGAACATCCCTACTCTCATATTTAGATTAGCCCTTTTTTAAGGAAAGAAAACAATAATTCAGTCAAATAAAGTTGTTAAAGTTAAGAGAAAGTAAAATTGCATTTGGATCATGAACAATTCTAACAATTAATGATTCATTTTTTTTTTAAAAAAAAAAAATTAACAAAGAAAATGAAAGAAAAATGTAATCGCCAAAGTCTAATGGTGTCTTAAAAATTTCAAGTTCAAAGAAAGATGATTTCTTTTTCTTTTTCTTAATATTAAATTACCAAATGATGAATATGTCTCTATCTATACATTTATCTATATGTATGTACATATAAATGGTGATATTACACACCCATTTTTTAAGTCATACTCTACGTGGGGTAAAAAATTGGTTTGTACTCTCAATTATTGAATGAAGAAAAAGTTATTAACTTTTACTTTTTAAATCCAGCCAATATTCTCATCCAATATCTATTATTAAAAGTTCACAATAGATTGTTTTAAACTGGTTCACAAAAAATAATTTCTCTTTGAACGTGTGGCTAAAAGTCATAATAATTGAATCTAACAAATGAATTTTTTAGGTCTTCATAAACATGGCTATGGCTAGACAAATCTAATAAAAATGGTTTTCCATCACAGTTCAAATTTAAACCTCTTGACGTAGCCTAAGTCAAAAAAAAGAAAGAAAAGAGCAGCAGGTTTTGGCCACAATAAGATAGGTTGGAAGTTTCCACTAAGGCTCCAATTTAACGAAAATTGGATAAAATTTCAATGTTAAAATTCCCATTTAAAATTGAATTTTGTCTCTATAAGAAATCGAGGTTAGAGAGAATAAAAAATCAACAATTTGATCACCAAAGTACTAATCTGAATTCGTCCAATTACTGTATAAGAATCCAAAATTGATTAAAGAACGAAGATAAGTCACTCACAGAGGAAAATTCAAAGTTCAAAACTCAAATAAGGCTTCAACAATTTGAATTTTTGAAGTTAAAATTTACTGAAATTTATGTGCTGAATTTAGGTTAATTTTAGAAGGTTATTTGACTCGTATTTGCACTTTCAATGGCCCAAGTCCATATATGATGGGTCATGGGCTTTGTTTACATGTTTGGGCCTCAAAATATCATTTTTATAAAGCTCATAATGTGAGGATAAGGCTGAATGACTAGATTGCACGTTAAGTAGGTGGTCAAAAACTTCTAATCTAGGTGGAGATAGTCAGCGTAGGTGGAGATAGTCGGAGTAGGTGGAAAATCTGAAATTTTAGGAACCAAGAAGTAGTAAAGAGGTGGTTTGAATGATTGAGATGTAGTAAGTGCCACATGGCACAAATCTGAGTTATGACAATCTAATATCATTTTTCATTGGAAAACTATAAATAGAGGAGCCAGACTCCGTGACCCCAATAATCAGTCATGGAGGTAAAGATTTGTAGCAACTTGACTCCTTCAGCAAGATATTGTTCGTTTTGAGCCTACCTGGTCCGTAAGGTTTTGTTTCTGAGCATAATTTACTCTCAAGTCCAAAATGCCTCTCACTGGAAGAGGGGGACTCCCTTCTCATATATCCTTTTCCCACATCCCCTTCCTGGGCGATGTGGGACTCTTTCCCACATGTCCAAGTGGGTTGTGGGCTAGGGGCGTTACAATCCACCACTCTTAAGCCTAGAGCCGTCCTCGGCTCGGCTACAACACAAGGGCCCACACAGGCAGAAGGGTGAACCTCTCTCTGATACCATTTGTAACGACCTGTTCTTCTAACACAATATTGTCCTCTTTGAGCTCGAAAACCTACACGACTTTGTTTTGGGCCGAAGTATCACCTTTGGGCCCAAAAGGCCTTGTGATAGAAGAGAGGGGTGCTGTAACAACCTGACCTGATTTATCAAGATTCTAGGGCTTAGTAGCAGTGGGCCCCGTGGTGGGCCTCAAGTTGGTCGATTTCGAGTTGGCGACTCGAAGGGAATTTTGGTAATTTAAATTATCGAACTTCTTGTCATGCCAAAATATTTTAAAATTACACATTCTTCACTCTGATGTTCAACTTTCAAACTGTTTTCAGGTTTTAAATTTTATTTGTTATTTTTGCCCAAAAAAAAAAAAAAGAACCCCAAACCCACCTAAATCCTAAGGAGACCCTAACCCCTCTCATTCCCATTTCCGCAGCACTGTAGCGCCGCAGCTACAGTGCCGCGACCCAACCCCTTCTTCTCCTCTTCCTCCCGCATCATCTCCTTCCCTCTTTTCTCCTCTCTTTTCCTTCGTCTAACCCTAACACTAAACTCTCTCCCCCTTGGGTGCCGCCGCCGCCACTCCCTTCCCTCCCTTCTCTCCTTCTTCTCTCTTCCTTCCCTTCCTCTGTCCGCCTTTCAGATTCCGCCTCCGATTACGATTTCAGCCCAGAATCGCCGACTCTAGTTTGCAGCGACCCTCCCTCCACCTTCAGTCGCTGGATTTGACTGCCGTCCGAAATCGGATCCCTCAATCGTGCCAATCTCAGGTAACCCTCCTTCGATCTTCTCTCCTTTCCTTTTCCCTTTCCCTTTGCTTTCCCCTCCATCTCTCCGGTTTCCTCATTTTCTTCTCTTTCTCTTATTTTCCCTATTTTCTAGCGGGTTACTGAGCCAACTCGGTCGAGTCACAGAGTTGACTCAGCTGGGTTCAGTTCTAGGCCCAGTAGACAAGGCCCAGTTCCCAGTGTTGGGCCCGAGTTCCTAGGCCCAGTTTTCAAGCTAGACCCAATTCAGCCCAAGCCCAGCAGCTCAGTGGCGCAATTCTTCTCTCAGTCCAACCTTCAGCCCGACCAGTTTCAGGCCTAGCTCGTTTCTGGCCCGGCCCATTTCAGGCCCGACCCAAGCCCTTCCTAGGCCTGTTTCAGGCTTGTTTTGAGTTCGTTCTTGACCCATTTCAAAGATCGTTTCTGGACCGTATGCAAGACTGCTTCTAGCCGGATCTGTGGGATCGTCTTGGCTTTGTGGACCCATCGGTTTCTTCGACCCTATAGCCCGTGCATCGCTTCCCCAACCTTGCAGCCTGTTTTATATCTTGGATTTCGAAAGATACACACATGTGAGGGAACTTACCACCACTTTTAGCATGCATCTATGCATCTTACTTCTCTATCAAATGTGCTGAGTACGAAATGCGGCGAATGGGGGTCCTCGGTATTATGAGCCACTCGGCAAGGGAACTGTTGATACCATTATGTGGCGAGCCCCCATCCGGATGTATTTGTACCTGATGCCCGCAGAGGCATATACAAGTTGATTATCTGATGTCACGATTGATTGGTTGTGTGGTGACATGATTAGGGTTTATTCTTATTGATAAAATGTTAAGATGCCAACATGCAAATATGTGATATGTGGTGATATATGCCTAATTATAGGTATGATATGTTGTGTTGATAATATGCTATATGATTATGTGATAGTTAGTTTGAATTGTTAGATATTATAACATATTTGAATGTTAACATGCCAACCCGTGATAAATAGTGATGTATACACCGGATTGTTATGTGATGAACTATGTTAATAGCATGTGTAGGCGTAGGGGTAATTGTACATACATATAATTAACGTATGTGGGATGCCGGTGGGGGCATGGGTACTAGGCCACATCAGGATCTAGAGACTCCCCCTAGCTTGTCTGGTAGTTAGGGTGGGGATGTTATGTGGGATCCTCACAGTAGACGCGTGGTTGGGATGCGGACTCCCTTGTGATTGGAAATGGGTAGTTGTACCCCTTTGCATGGATCAAATGGTAGATCCATCTTGTGTTTCTCAGACACACCTATGAGAGCGGTGTAATCTGATTTAGAGAACAATGTACTTGGGAGTCCCAGATAAGGACTAATTTGAAGGTAGTTATGTTAGCCCTATAGAGAGACCATCGGGTTGAATGTTGGTTCACTCAGGGTAGTCTTGGAAGCCTCTACAGTCAAGGTACCCGAGTACGGGATGGACGAGGCATCCCCAGATGACCGAGTAGGCTGAGGAGGTGCTCGTCCGCTCATTGGTCGAGGTGAGGGACAACTCCGGCTGGTATGGTTTGTGATTCCCCGGATGACTGAGTAGGCTAAGGAGGTGCTCGCCCGCTCATTGGTCGAGGGACGATGCAGTGAGGGATAACTCCTGCTGGTATGGTTTGTGATTCCCCGGATGACCGAGTAGGCTAAGGAGGTGCTCGCCCGCTCATTGGTCGAGGGACGATGCGGTGAGGGATGGCTCCCGCTGGTATGGTTTGTGATTCTCCGGATGACTGAGTAGGCTAAGGAGGTGCTCGCCCTCTCATTGGTCGAAGGACAATACGGTAAGTGACAGCTCCCGCTGGTATGGTCTGTGATTCCCCGGATGACTGAGTAGGCTGAGAAGGTGCTCGCCCGCTCATTAGTACAGGATGATGCGGTGAGGGACGGCTCCCGCTGGTATGGTTTGTGATGCCCTGGATGACCGAGTAGGCTGAGGATGTGCTCGCCCGCCATTGGTCGAGCGATGTCATGTGATGAGGTATTCCAGACTAGGACACCTGTAGGGTGGGGACAACCTGCGACGTGATGTGATGAGGTATTCCAGGCTAGGACACCTGTAAGGTGGGGACAAACTACGATATGATGTGATGAGGTATTCCAGGCTAGGACACCTGTAGGGTGGGGACAACCTGCGATGTGATATGATGAGATATTCCAGGCTAGGACACCTGTATGGTGGGAACAACATGTGGTGTGATGTGGTAGTGTGTTTACCCGTGGTTATGACTTTGGAGTTCATTGTTAAGAGTTGTGTTGTGGGTGTTGACTCACCAGGAATTTATGGGCGCCTAACGAGTGAGTTCGGCCGGCTCACTCGGTAGAAGACCTATAGAATTCTGTGAGGGGTGGATATATCAGTCGTGTGGAGACCAATGTATGGGGTCCAAAGTTATAGGTTTGACTATCGAGATTCTAATGCTTGGTTGAGGAGACCATAGATGAGTCTGGTTGGCAGTCCGTTGAGGACTGGTGTGGTGGTTACTCTCGTGTGGTAGTCGGTTTGGGACTCTACTGAGTCCGACTTTTATGTTGGTCGTGGTATGTGTGCGGGTTGTCATGAGAGAGTCATAGGTCTGGTCGAGGAGTATGGATCCTGATCCGGTTGGGGATCAGTCTGTACACCCGAGGGTGGGTGGACAGCAGCGGATGGGCACATGAGGGAGTTGCTGTAGAGTTGTATTGAGTTGGTTAGAGGATGTACTAGAGACCCGACAGCTGTGGGCCAGTGTGTTAAGGGGTAGGGTACCTGATTGCATAATCATGCATGTAGACATCATAGACATTGATGTGTTCATATGATCATATACAGTGTATGCTCGGTGACATATGATGCGTGGGTTACCCTCACTAGGCATGTAGAGCTCACCCCTTGCCTCACAGGTACTTCATAGAGGAGGGGTCGGCGGGACCCTCAGTTGGACGTGGGCGTAGAGTTGCAGCTTTGTACCTTGTCATGGTTCCATTTTGTAATTGAGGACTTGCTAATGTATTTGAGATATGTGTACGTTTCATTGAGTTAGATGAATGTAATAATGGAATGATGTTATTGTTTCCAACTATGATTATTACTTTATTGGATACTATCGGTTATTGACTTGAGTGTGGGATTGCGGGAGCGATACCTCCTTGTATTTCGAAAAAAAAAAACATACCCCTGATTAGTATCAGATTGGTTTCGAGACTGTGTATCAGTTTAATGTACTCGTAGCGGAATGGGTCATTACAGGTGCTCCCTTTTATAAGCCACAACACATTCAATTCCTTGGGTAGTATGGGACTTTTCCTCTCCCATACATATCTCTCTTATAACAGCCCACCTCTTGGAGCATGTGTATTACAAGATTGGTGTCAAAAGTGTGCACAAGGGACGGCCAAAGTCGAAGAACATAGGTTCTAGATGTATAGAGATTTTCTGGAATGCTCAAGAGAGGCCCAGAACGCGCAAGAAGAATCTGAAATGTTGCAGAAGGTTTCGGATGGTTCACGAAGATTCTCCACAGTGCTAGAGTTATATGGAGTACTCTAGAGTCTTGTAGAATTGTATATAGTTTTATAAAAACATGTAGAAGTCCATAGAAGAATGAAGAGTTGTGTGGAGTCTTGTAGAGATTCTTAGAGTATTCTAGAGTGTCTAGGATTGTTTGAAAATATCTAAGATGTTTTGGAGGGAACCATTGGATTGGTGCCACTTGGCACAATCCTAGCCACATCAGGTCAATGGTCTCATCTATATAAGAAAGTGAGGAGCTCATTTGCAAAGGCAACCCTCAATCATCATGAGCTTGAGAGAGGAGTCAAGCTAGAGAGTAGTGGTGCTTGGGAAAGTTGAACTCCCCAAGTGTTGAAGCTTGTTGGAAAGCTTCCAGGTTGTGTGCTAGCAAAGAGTTCTAGCCAAGTGTGTGATTGAGAGCTTGAGTCTCAAAAGCCTTGTACTTCTCTATGTACAATTCAAGTAAGTGCATTCTTGGCATTCATCTCTTTCTCATTCTTGTGTTGAAGTTTGTGTGTGGTTTCGTTTGATCACATTGGTTCACAGAGTGACCAAATTGGTAGTAAGCCTAACTCGCTTGACGACAAACTGTTCGAGTGAATATCGCACAGGCTGAATCAGGAAAAGATTCGCCTAGTCCCGACACAATGGGTGACCATGAGCATGCCAAGTTGAACTCTCTTTTGCATTGTATAAGTATTCTAATTCCCTTGATTTTTAGTTTAATTTTGCATCAAATTTAATTTAATTGTTCATGCAAGTTTAATTCTAGTTTCCCAAAATTGTTAATTTCCCTGTGAATTTCACACAATTTTGGAATTTCCAGTGAGATTTTTAGACTTAATCTTCTTTCCAGAGTTTAGGTTTAGGTTTATTTTTTCAAATGGAATTCAATTTTCTTGATTTTGTATTGAATTATCAATTGGAATTTGGAATTGAAAGACACAAGGAAGATTCCTGCAATATTTCAAATTTAGATTTCTCATTTCAATTGAGTCAAGTTCAAGATTTTCCATGGTGCCTTAGTTGAATACCGAGGACTGAAAAACCGACGTTTGGCCTTCATCAATTTTCCACAAAAATAAATTTGCAATAATTAATTTACATTGGAACAAATGAATTTTGAAATTTTACAAATAAATTAATTAAAAGCGAAAACAAAATTTCATGAACACAAACATAAATTCAGCTCACCAAAGAATTCGCTAAAAACCAAGCTTTCTAGCATAAATTGATGAAATCCCAAGTACATGAACACGATGGTTGACCATATATAAGGAGAAAGAAAAGAGAAAAAAAATTTCTTGCTAGGATTACATGCCTCTAGGTTTCTTAAGACCTACCTATTAACTTTAATCAACCAATCACTATATGTCATGTGACATTTATTACATCATAAAATAACATAAAATCAAAGAAAATTCCAATAAAGAGGTGACGTATGTTGCTTGCAGAATTGGAGAGAGAAATTGTAGAGGAAGCTTATTAATTTAGGTGTTTGCTCAAATTAGAGAGGAGGTGGAGAATTTTCTAGGTACATGGAGAGAACACTTATCCCACAAAACTCCTTGTGCTTCAAATTTAGGCCTCTTCCTGGATCAAATCGAGTTCAAATGTGTAATTAAGGGCTTGATCCAATATCTCGACTCATGAGTCAATTATTTTAAAGTTCTGAACTCAAAATGGGCCTCTAGTTGCCCCTTTTAAGCATTCTCAAATTTCTTATGTGCTAGAAAGTATCATTTCCACAATTCTCAACATTTAATTTGCCCGTAGTCTTCAATTAATTTATCTTTCGCTTCTTGATTCGTAGGTGTTTATGATAACCCCATCACCTCTCCAATGAACTATCATTATCACCAATTGGGGACTCCACATTAATCGATTCACCAAGAACACGATAGTAATTGCATGAATTTTTCATGACAACGGGGCCCACCTTGGCCTAAATCACAATCCTTCTACCCTAATATCTACCTAACTCTCATGAATTACACACATACCAATTTGACCCTATTTCCAATTAAATGAAACATGGATTAATTCCATAAAATTTTAATCTTTAGATAAAATTCAATTATTGAGACCTTAAATAAGGTAGCTGAACTAATCTGATCACCCATCAAAAGAACAATCCAACAAGTGCCCACTAGCATTAGAAAAAAAGCATATTGAGAAAAGAAAAGCCCTAAAAATACCACCTTTCTTCCCTTAGGTGGTTTGTTCTTCTAATCCAATCCCTGATGCAGGAAGAAGAAGAAAGAACTCATCCTTTCCTTAGTTATGAATCCACATGAAACAAATGCAAAGCCTATACAAGGGCTTAAGAAACTTTATTCCATTCTTTGCCTTTTCACAAAGGTTTACCACATGTAATCACCCCATTCACTACATCAATGAAAAATATAACATAGTGTCGCTCTATATGTTAGCTTTTTTATGAAACAAAGCTCTTTGGCACTCGTCAAGTAAATAAGAGACGTTTACTATTTTTTTTTTTAATTTACGTATGGGAAAATCACAGGAATACTTTGGTTGGCTTGAGGGGGCACATGAGGCCATCTCCACACAACTTACATATCATCTTTTATTAATATTAGATAAAATAATTTAATCAGTGTATAAAATGCTAGCTACTTATTAGTAAATTACCAAACATCAATTTTATCTAAAATTTTCAACTCTAAATGGACTGCGATAAAGGTTTTAATACGTAGCGTATAGTTCGTATGCTGACTGTAGTGGATGATACGGTTGATAATCCGACCATATCGTCCCAAGCAATATCGGTCATATTCAAATTTTTATGTTTGAAAGAAACTATTTAGGACCCTTTTTGAGTTGAGTCCTTTATTGATTATAATTTTAAGAAAGTTTAGAAACAAAGCCTTCAAGTATAAAAGGTATTCGTCAATTCTCAACCTTTTTCAGCTTAAAATTTGACATTTTGAATTATTTTCATTATTTTTTATAATGCCTAAAATGCCCTTCCATTGAGCCGTTGCAATTTGAACTTTCTCACGTGAAACTTAACTGCAGAAATTTTTAGACATGGGTGAGGAAGACTTTCATGTTGAAAATGAGATGGGATTTATTTTTTCACTTTTAAAATAAGATATTTAACAGGTTAAGGGAAGGCATTATTAAGATTAATAGTTTGTAAAAGAGAGTTCATTTAAAGCTTTTAATTATTTATTATATAAATAATAAAAGAAATAATTTGATTGAATTAATAATTAAATCTCTAAATGACTTGACTTTTGGCATTTGACTAATATAGAGTAGCTTCTTTATTTATAGAAATGACTATTACTCAAGTGTCACTTTATCACATAGGGTTTACTGTTTAGAAATAACTAGTATTTTTAATTTCTTAATTCTAACCTTACAAAATGTCATTGATTCTATTAATTTAATTACTTTTTAAAGTTCCCATATTATATAATATATAATGATTCTTTCAGAACAGTTCTTATGAGAACTTCATTAGAATTTTGGCCTGTAAAGCTCATATCACTTACTCTTGTGAATTGCATTCATATGCAATTTAACACTAATTTGACTTTTAAAATAGATTAATCTAATATGATGATTTGTCACTGTTAGATAAATATAAAAATTTGAAGGTTATAAAAAAATATAGTTTCTAGTATGCAATCAAGATTGAAGCTTTATACACACCACATATAAGAGAAGGTCTTTCGAACACACTCATCTATTGGAGCTCAAATGGTGTGTCTCATGAGAATCAGTTCGTATGAATCTTAAAAAAAAAAAAAATTCTTTTATTCAATCTAGATAAAAATTTATACGCAACACATAAGATAAGACATTTCAAAGTCAACCATCCATACTTTTTAAAGATGGATTTTTTAAATTGAATACAATTTTTTATTGGTGATAAAGCTTAGTCTCTTAAATAAACCTAGACATTATCTCTCATTTAATATGATTAATAAACTCGTATCTATGTCACCTATGACATTATGAAATACTAGACCAAACATATTGTAATACATCCCATGGGAGGGTCCAAATTCTTAAAAACTAAAATGGGTGATTACCTAACTATTAGGCCAATGGGCTTAATTTGGGCCTCAATAATGAGCAGAAGAATTAAAATTGCTAAGATTGGCACAAGCCTAGTAAGAAGAAAATCTTAGACAGTAAATCAATAAAAGAGAAAAAAAATGATTTAACATAAACTTGCCAAGCACCTAATAAGATACCATTATTTGTGTAATGATGAATTAATCTACACGGGTGGTTCAGTTGATTAAAGTTTTTAGAATTAGAATAGAGATTTTAATGTTCGGCTCTTCTCAAGCTTACTCGATAAGGTTTGCAGGTGGCTTTGAATATCCGTATGATTAATCTCACCTCCAATATGAGATGGATATACCCATGTTATCAAAAAAAAGAAAATAAATTAGAATATCCATAATACGACTAATAGCTTTTTATTTAATTTTTCACTATCGTTATGATGTGTCAAGACATTTTTAAAGTTTTTCTGTGATCAATCTAAACTGTATTTTTTTTTTTTCCTTTTCACGACATCAAAGTGGGTAGAAAATTGAAATTGGGAGTATTTAAGGATTGTATATGAAATGATTTTAATGTTTTGTCTTTAATGCAGGACTTAGTTGATTATAACAACTCTTAATCTTAAAATCTAAAATTTCAATAAATATATTATATTCATCAGTAAAAATGACTTACGTAAATACTTCAATCTATCTTCTTTATAATTCAAAAGTAGGTAAAGTGTACGAAAGGTATAAATTAGTGAAAGTGAAATCCACTCTCTCAAATGTGCAAAAAAAATATTTTTTAAAAAAAATTCAATAAAATAAAATAATTACTGTTACTAAGATTACATTTAATATTAGAAAACATTTTATTTTTAATAAATCTTTGCTAAAAAATATATGCGTTTTGAGAATGGTTCAACAATGTTTTCATATGGATGTAACTCAACTGATAATCTCCCATTTCAAGAAGTAAGTTGGATGTGTTAGGTTCGAACTCCCATAACTTCACCTGCTATATCTTAAGGACAGTGACTATCACCCGTATAAATTCTACACTAGATTTATGTAATTTTCCACGTATAAATTTAAAAAAAATATAATTATAGTTGCATGTTGCAGTCCCACCAGTCCCACAACTTTATAGCTAACGGTGAATTTGATGGAATCTTTTGGTGAATTCAAATATGAACATCATTATCATCGTACCGTTAAAAAGAAAAATCATTACCATCATCATTATTACTAAAGTCAATTCAATTTATTTACTCAACTTTCTAGTTCTGCTCACTGTTCTATAAAATTTATATTCTCTATCACAGTATAAATCGTCATGTGCTCTCTTCAATAAGATGCTCTCATCTGTTTTTATATCCTTGTATCTTCTCCTCTTTTTAATGAATTTCTTTTATAACAGTTCAAAAAAAACAGTTGAACTTTCTTGTAAATTTGGCATGATCACAGAG
Source organism: Chimonanthus salicifolius (assembly GCA_013350335.1). Classification (NCBI taxonomy): domain Eukaryota; kingdom Viridiplantae; phylum Streptophyta; class Magnoliopsida; order Laurales; family Calycanthaceae; genus Chimonanthus; species Chimonanthus salicifolius. The sequence continues at coordinate 57,975,778 of CM023535.1, read as the reverse complement.
ATGGCAAAAGCCAAAGAAATACAAATAAACAATCAATTTATGAACTTCTTCACATTTTTTTCTGGTACATGACAGACTTAACTTTCAATAAACCACAGATATTGAATTACTACATAACTCAACTTTATGACTTCTGATTTCTAATTCAAAATGTCTAAGCAGATGAGTTACTTAGATTAAGTTTTTGTTGAGTTACTTGATCTTTTTATTTTAAATTTATAATTAAAATCTATTTATTTATTAAAAAATTAATTAATTTACTCATAAATTGAATTTGAACTCTAATTTTCTTACGTGGACGATGGACTTCAGATCCAACAAGGCAACCACCATCCACTGTTCCCATGTATTGGTGACATGTGGACAAGTCGTCGGTGGTATCGACTGTACTTCGGTCAGTGAAGATGGTGAAAATAGCAGGGACACGTAGGGGCAATTTGGGAATAAAAACCATCCATGGCTCTAGTAAAATCTAAATAATTTTACAGAGATCTCTGTAATAAGAAGAAACAAACATTTCTCAGCAGAGAATCTTTGCAGAAGGAGTTTGCCTCCAATCCAAATTTTCTCTCTCTTCCTTTCTTTCTCTCTCCTCTTTTAAAGGGGACTTCCTTTCTTCATCAGAAGCACAAATCTTGTAAAGACCCTATTTCAATTATTTCCATTTCTTGAAGCTCTGTCGGCCATGGACGCTGTAGCAGAAAAGGTGGTCCAGTACAAATTCCCCCTCACTATAGCCACCCTTTTCGCCTCTCTCCTCATATTCCTTATTTACTATGCTCCCAGTTTTCTCACCGTCGTTTCGTACTTTTGGCCTCTCCTCCTCTCCACCGCCGTCTTTCTTGTGGTCGTGGTCCTCTTCGGCCAGACTTCTCCCCTGTCTGCTGATTTTTCAGGGCCAGGGAACGGGAGAAGAGATCATGGGTTACGTCGCTGGGCAGTATCAGATGGACTAGTACAAGAGAGAAATCCATGAACTAGCTCTCTCTCTCTCTCTCTCAATATCTTGTTCTCTGTTTCTATTTTGTAAGGAAATGAAATGAAAATGCTTGCAAAATTGGGAAGAAAGGTAATAAAATGATGACCTTCTGCCTTTCCTTTTCAGTGGGCTGTTTTTTCCTGTTTTGTGAATGAGATGAGGTAGGAGTAGGGCTGCAACTCGCGTCGAGTTTTAGCTTGACCGGCATGACCCTACTCAGGAAATCATACGGGTCGGGTCGAGAATTTTGAGTTAACGGGTTGGGTCGGGTTAAGAAGATAAAAGCCGGTATGAAATTCGGGTCGGATAGGGTTGAAGATTTTTAAATTAACCCGACCCGATATAACTCTATACGATTCAGCTAAAATTAGTCTAAAATGAGTTCAAAATGAGGGACAAATCAGAATTCAGATTGATTCGAGTTGGGTTCCATATATATTAACTCGAGTCGAGTTGGGTTTTAAGGAATCCTACCTGCCCGACCCGAATTGCAACCCTAGGTAGGAGATTTAAGGTAGTAAAAGAATAAATAATTTTACAAAATTTAATGTTATTTCTGTTTTTTTCCTTTTTGAAAAAAGAGTGAATTCGAATGAAGAAGTGATTTTATATTGTGAAACATGAATTTTCACTTAGGAAGCTCAAGAAGCCTGCCTCAAGAACCGGGCTCTAGAATTTGATTCACGCTCAACTCCAATCGATTACTCACATAGTTGTTTTTCTGGTATGTGTGAAATTGAGAAGTCTTCACATGCTCTGGGAATTAGCAAGGTAAAATTCTCTTCTAATAAGATGTCCTTGATTATGAAAAAATAAATCTTTACTTTAAACAACACTAAGAATAGGAATCAATTTTCTATTAAAATTGGATAGTGATTTTTGCACTACCATTTTTTTTTTTTTTTATAGTGCATCATCTTTACAGAAAAATTAATTTTACTTTTACTTTTATGAAAGATGGAAAGAGAGGGAAAGAGAGAAACATAGGTAAATTTGAAATTTCCTTCAAGAGTAATGCACCGTAAGAAAAAAAACTCGGTGCAAAAATCACTGCCCCATTCGGTGAAATGTGGCACATGTGACAGAGTGAAAGTTCAAATGTGACTCTGAATTGTTTACAATTTACTCGAGCGGAAAAGGATTAAAAATTTGTTACCCACTTACGCATTGGAGTATGAAAAAGGAAAATGAGAAATGCAGCAGCTCTGCATACTTTTTAATAATCGGATTTTTTAAGGTTGAGGTCTGAATTCATTAGTTTGAGTCCTTTTTAAGTCATTTTTTTGAAATTTAGTGTCAATTAAAAACCTTCAAAGAATGAAAATTTGAAATTCTCATTTTCCTTTTTATGTGGTAAAAGTCCTTTTTAGTATTAATGTAATACAAATATTTTGAAAAGTCTTGATTAGGCATGTCCGGTTTGGGCTTACAAGTCGTGTGAGAGAGTGAGTCTCATCCAATAATCAAAAAATAAAATTGATGGATAATTATCATGGGAGTTTCACGCTCTCAAAAGTTGTAATCATTAAATCATATAAACCCTTGATTTTTTTATAAATAAAAATAAACTATTGGATAAATATTGAGTTACTATAATTAATCTAATAATAAAAATACATCAAATAAATATAAAAATTTGGATCTAAATTTAAAACGAAAAAATAATTTTAATGGACTAGATTTAACATAAAGTGAGACTCATATGAGGTCCTTATGCTCGAGCCTAAAAAAAATACTTAAGCATTTGTAGCTTTCACTTTGCGAGTACATCTAAACATATCACATAATTGTATACTTTGGTTGATTGAATTATAGAAAGAGTCATACTGCTTATAAGTGCTGAAAAATGGTGCGAGCCATGGTATTTGGGAGAAGCTCTCTGATTACAAGCAAATAAATCATATATATATATACAGACATATATGGTTAAATAAACTAAAAATTTCAATAGGCTTCATAGGCTTATTCAATGAGCCCAAGCGCGACCCTGGTTCGACTCTCCAAGCATGATATTGTTCTCTTTGGACCCTTTGTCCAACCCATTACTCTTGGTGATCGAGCCAATCCTTAAGGTTTTGCTTTGGGCCCAGCCCACTAGACCAGACCCAAAAGGCTTCATCCATGGGAAGGATGTTTCCCCTCTCTTAAACTCCCCTCACACTAGCTAATTGGGCGATGTTGGACTTTTCTTACACGCCCAGCTCTCAGCTGGATGTTACAATCTACCTTCTTTAATATGAGAGCTGTCTCCGACTCTAGTCACATCACATCGATAGAGGGTCCACACAGACAAACACTACACAGATAGAGGGCCCACACAGTCAGAGAGTTGAACTATATTTTGATACCATTTGTAACGATCCGACCCGACTCAAGATGATATTATCCTCTTTAGGGTTCGCACAATTTTGCTTTGGGTCCCAGCCCACTAGGCCAAGCCCAAAAGGCTTTGCCCATGGGAAGAGTGTTTCTCCTCTCTTAAACTCCCCTCACACCTAACTAGGTGATGTAGGACTTTTCCCACATGCCCAACTCTCATATGGGTGTTACATTTTAGCTAGATAGACTAAAATGAGCCTAAGCTCCCCTTTAGGTCAAAATATTTCATATATGTATGTCATATATAGATTTTTTGCGCATGCATGACATTGTGTAGGTGGTTTGGTGGGGCCAACATGGGTAAGGGCAAAGGGTTAACATAGGCTTAATTTGAAAGGTATTTTTCAAAGGTCCAGGGCCGGCCCTGGGTATAAGCGGTGTAGACCGCCGCCTAGGGCCCCAGATAGAAAGGCCCCCCACACACTTAAACTCCTTAATATACCCATCACAAAGGGCCTTTAAAATCTCACTCCGCCTAGGACCCCTAAGATTTTAGGGGATCTCAGGACCAGCCCTGCAAAGGTCCATTAGATTTTAAAAGTCATGATTTTTAAGGGTCTCAAAATGAATGGAAAAATTGAGACAGTTTTGAAAGGATTTCAATCCAACGATGAGATCTTTGTTGTATCCTAGCGGGGAATTGTTATATATAAATGTATACATATATATATATATATGTATATTTTTTTCTGTTAAAAATGTTATATATTAAGAGCTCTCCCATAAGAACGAGTGTGCACCAAACTTGGAGCTAATGGCCAATGGGTCCACATGGAAGGGTGTATTTGAAAGGTTTTGACTTGTATATGGTGCCTATAAAATTTCATCTTAATTGAATAAGATAAGATATATTTTTTGAGGCCCTCAAAATTTCACAATAATTTAATGATGGAAACTTAACAACTTAGATCAATGGTGAGTAGGTGGTGTGTGAGGGTAGAATTAGATCTATTAGGTCTACTGTAGATCCTACAAATTAAAGTTTGTATGAAAGTCTCTTGAGAACATTCTCAGAAGAGAATGCTATATTAGAAACTCTCTCTTAATAATGCGTTTGTACCAAACTTGGTGCAAATGGCCAATGAATGTCACTTGAACCTATATGGATGGTTAGATTTGAAAAACATGGGCTTGTATGTGGTGTACGTAAAAAATTATTTTGATTGGACAAGAGAAACAAAAAAATTTAAGATTCTCAAAATTCACATTTATTTAAGGATTGAAATTTATCGGGTTAGATTAATGGACTTTAAAAGTCAAATTGGTGTTAAATTGGGTATAGGTGTAATTCACGAGGGGCATGTGGGTGTGAAGGGGGAATTTGATCCATTAGGTCTACTGTAGTCTTCACAAATAAAAGTGTGATGGTTATTCTTAGAAGATCCCTTAGTACAACATTGCTCATAACATTTCCCAGCTTTTCAGGTTTTTGTTAGACTAGAGAATTAATTAGGTGGCTCCTTTTGATATTCAATCAGGAAAATAGACATTGATCTGATACTTTCAAATATACACTAGAAACATATGTACAGTAGTGTTCCCTACAAGTTGGAGTAGGGCTGCAACATGACCTGACCCGAGAAATCGGGTCGGTTAGAAAATTTTGGGTGAGCGAGTCGGGTCGGGTCAGGTTGAGAAGATAAAAACTCGTATGGAATTCAGGTCAGGTCGGATTGAGGATTTTACAAGTTAACCTGACCCGACCCGGTTAAAATTAGACTAAAATGGGTTCAGAAAGCGGGTCGGGTTGTGAAGTTCGGGTCGAGAATTGGGTCGGGTCGGGTTGGGTTCCTATAAATATCAACTAGGGTCGGGTTGGGTTTTAAGGAATTCGACCCGCCTGACCTGAGTTGCAGCCCTAAGTTGGACAAACTCTTTGATGGCCCACTTGGCTCCACATAGATGGTTTGAAAGTTTCATTTTTATTGTATCAGATAAGACTTGTTTTTAAGGCCCATAAAATTTTATATTTGTCTAATGGTGGCAATCCATCGGGTTAGATCAACAAGCTTTAAAAGTCAAACTGGTATCAAATTAGATAAAAGTGTAGTTCATGAGGATATATGGGTGGGATGCCCGTTTTGAAGTTTAGATCCATGAAAAAGCCTAATTAGGGGTGATCTAAGTTGGAAGCAGGTTTCTTAGTGGCCTAAATTCAGCTTTGGCCCTTCTTGATTATTGAGGGTTTATACATATTCTAAGCCATTGTCACTCTAAGCTTAGACTAATTAAGAGACCTTAGATACAGTAATTGGAGATGAACTTAGTTCTAAAGTGGTTGAGCTTTTGTCTAACGTTTAAATGTCAATAAGGGTGCAACATGGGTCAGACTTAACTTGAGTCCTCACGAAGAAGCCTGAAAAAAATTAGGTTTGGGTTGACTTAGAGCTCGAGTCGGGCTCATTTTGGACCCTATATACAAATTTGGGTCGGGCTTCAATCTGATGTTTTTGGGTTAACTTCGGCTCAGGCTTAGGCTCAAGTCCTTAAATTGAAATTCAAGATCAGGCTCACGTAGGCCCACACAAGTTGCACCCTAAATGTCAACTCAGTGATCTCTTGTATTGATATATATTAATCAATATGTTGACACGTATTATCCTATATAGCTATTTTACATATTTTTTAAATTAAAAATATAAATGAATGATCCAATAAAACAAATTTTAAAACATTGCTTGTTACTGGGTTTTCAACCGAGTTAGACCACCGTCAACTAGGTTCTGAGTTTATTGAGTAAACGGACCAAGTTGGATTACTCCAATAATAATAATAATAAAATTATCTTAATTTAAGTCTCACTTGTCTGAAGAGAGAAATGAGTCTAAGTTGAGAGTATAGTCACAAATATTGATGGTATTTTTAAATTTACCACGTTTTTATTATCAAAATATCATTATCGCGTTAATAACATGTATTTATTGGAAATAAGGTAAATTAAATAAGTTCATTGACTTCATTTTCAATTTCTTAAATTTCTAAGTCAACTTTATTGAATTTGATAAAAGTAGTTTACTTTTAGTTAAATATAAATTCATTTACTTTATATGATTTATAGGACTAGTAATTCAAAACTAATTTATTAATAAATTAATGATGTGCTCACTATTGTGACTTGTGAGACATCAATCATTAAATTACTTTGTTAAAATTACATACTAGTGAAATGGTCAAGAATATTTTATTTTTGTTGATAACTTTCAAAATTACCTTCTAAATGAAAACTTATCTCACTTAGATTTATCTAATTTCTAAACTACACTAAATTGACGTTGAACCATTCAACAAATTAAATTACAAATTATTAAAATGAGCCAATTTGTGGTTTGAAACTAGTTAAAAGGACTTCAATAACTTTAATATGGAATATCTATATCACATCTACATAATTGATTTTGAATAATTTTAAGTTAGATAGTCTAGAGAAGGGACGAAGAGGGACTCTTCTTTAATAGATAGTTTTTAGAGTGAGTTTTATTTTAAGAATGTTATCAAATTGTGATTAACTAACATAGTATCACAGCAGGTTCCGTGTACAATCACACGTGAGGGGAGGTCTAAAGTTTCCACGTGTAACCGTAAGACGCAGTTGCACGTGAGGGTGTGTGTAAAGTGACAAAAAAGTGCCATGTTAGTTAATTTATAAAACCAATGTTTTAAAAATCGACCCGTGGAGCGACCCGTCTTGGATGAAGGGTGAGTTAAATAAGGTTCAACCAGGTTGACCCGTAGTTAAACCCGTACCATTAATATAATATTATAAATAATATTAAATTATTAACTAAGATTATATTTCATAAAAATATATTGTTCTCTTACAAACACAATTGTAAAAACTTTAATCAAATCAAACACACCATTTCTTAAACTTTCAGATTTTAATCTTTTTAAATAATTTTAATCTCTAAATTTTTGTAATATTTAAAGTTATATAAATTTTAATTAAAAAATATCTAATTATCTATACTTGATTTTTTGAACAACCTAAAACTCTATATTTATATAAGTAGCCACATATCAATATTTTAAAAAAAATATAATATAAAAGCAGTACTGCATGCTCTCATTTTGTCACGACTTTAATCGCACATAACTACCACCACAAATCCACTACTACTTTATTGTATGCTCTCATTTTGTCTCACATCGAAAAATCCAAAAGAGAGGGCGCTGGTAAGACTTATAAGAATGTGAAAAACAGTACAAATCATTTCAGTGCTTGAATGGTTTATAAACTGAAGTTCAAGCCTACTCAGTCCTTCGGGGCTGGGTTAATGGGCCGGCCCTTAAGGGCTGCCAAGAAACAAACTTAAAATTTTTTTATTGATAAATTTTTTGAGTTTTTTAAAAAAATTCTAAGGGTCACGGGTTGAGGGTTTTTACGGGTTTTATTGTTATGCTGGTTTTATCAACACCCGGCCCGTGATTGCACCGGTTATGGTTGAACCGACGGTTCAACCACGGGCTAGGCCGAGTTTAAAAATACTGTGTAAAACTAATAACTTTATATAACACTTCACTATTCTCTCAATTGTTAGCTTTAGAGAGTGACTTCTACCTTAAGAATGTTATCAAGTCATTGCTATCAGGGGTTTAAATATCGGCCGATACGTATCGTATCGGCCGATATATATCGGTTTTGGGTATGTAAATATCGGCCGATATGTATCGTATCGGCCGATATTCACAATATCGGCCTTGATATCGGCCGTATTATATCGGCCCGATATCAAAATATCGGCCGATATCGGCCGATATTTAAAAAAACAAAGAAGAAAGAGAAAAATATCGGCCGATATATCGGCCAATAACGATATATCGGTCGACATATCGTATCGGCCGATATATCGGCCGATACCGATTTTTAAACCCCTGATTGCTATCTTACACCAGGGGTAGTAATCTCGGCTGATACGATTACCTTTATCGGCCGATATTCGATATATATCGGCGATATCAACCGATAAAGGTGGTTTTTTTTTAAAAAAAAATAGAAGAGAGAAATTTTTCAACCTAGATATCGGCCGATACCGAGATTTATACCCCTGCCTCACACTACTTGAGATGTCTTAAAAAATATATATATATATCGAATATTGTATGGATTCTATTATTGAATATAATCGAGTATGAAAAAGATGAGTATACATTAAAATATACTTGAAAAGTCTCAACTTCCTTGTTAGTATCCTCATTACTTATTGTATGATTCATGAATTGTGTTTTCAACGTATCAGTGGTTGGTTGAATAAATCAAAATAAATAAGAGTTTAACCTAATAAGAATGTTGGACCTTAAAATATACTCCAATACTAGCGCGATAAGTTATTTGATCTACTCAATAGTCAAATTATAAGTATGAGGCCTTGATCAAGCTTAGGATGGATTTTTACCCATTAGCAATCTTACTTCTCAGTATATAGAAAATATAACTTCTTCACTTGTGATATAAAATTTTGAGTATGAATCATTTGCAGCATGTGCTACATCAAGTTCTGTGTAACATTCAAAATATCCAATATGGTATAATTTTAAGATCCAACAACATACTTAACAAAAACTTCTAGAAGAGTCTAGACTCGATGTGTGTAAGTAGGGGTGAAAAATTGGTATCGGTCGATATTTTTTTCTCTTATTTTTCTTAAAAAAATGTATCAATATCGGCCGATATTGATGATATATATCGAATGTTGGTCGATATCTCGGCTTCTATGTGTAAGTATGCAGAGTTTTCTATACATTAATATGGATCAATATGTAGGTCAATTAAAACATGTCACGTAATCATTCACCTGAACATTTTTTTTCATATTTTGTGTTTTACCTTTCTTATTAATTTACAGTTTTTAAGGCTGAAACTTGGATGAATTGGATCGGGTTTTAATAAATCCAATTCAACCGGAGTGATTGAAATAATGTTTGATTTTTAAACTATAAAATTAATGGTTTTCAGGTTTGACAATCTATTCATATGATGCTAATTAAAAAGGCTGGACATTGTTTTAGAAATAAACTATAATATGTTGGACAATATGCAGAAACTACCCTCATTTGATAGGTCAATGGGCATTAAATTTAACATTTAATGTTCTTAAAAAATGTAACAAACTAACAATAAATTTGGTCTGGCACATGATGTAAAGGTTATGAATTCTACAACTATACATTAAAGAATTTACAGATCATATACATTTTTTCAGAATTTCTTTTCTATATTGTCAAATCAAGGGACATAAATCCAATAAATCAACTAATTAGTTAATCAAGAAATTCACAAAATAGTAATAGGCACATACAAAATATGTAAGCTATAATTTGGTGAATTTTTTTTAAGATAAAAGTGTTCAGATCTCTTAAAGTATTTGACTAATCTTTGAAGTTATACTAAATTCTCTATCCATACACACCAGATAATAGTACGGAGAATAACCTTTTCGTATAATAAATTTGATAAATTTAAGATAGTTACCTCTTACTCAAGAAGTGGAATATGCCAGGTTTGAACTCTACAGACTAGCTTTGGTAATGCCTTAAGGAATAGAGGTACCATTTGTAGAAGTTTTAAGTAAAACTGTATTTGAAGTTTTCAGACACGTAAAAATGAAAATTAGTGCACCATATAGTTTCAATACTTAAGAAAAAGAAAATTAGCACCATATAATAAGTAGTTTCAATACTTTAGTGCAATTATAGAATGAAAAGGACAATTTGATATAGGTATAGCTAGCATGATGGGTGCAAAATAGTCTGAATATGCAAAACTAAAAAAGCTGTTTTGATGTAATAGATTTTTTTTTTTTAATTTATGTGTGGGGAATCATAGAAAATTCATTGTAAAATCTCCATGAATGATACCCACTACCTTTAGGATACACTAGGTTAGGCCATGGTGGCTCGAACTTAGCACTTCCTGCTTCTTGAGGTGGGAGGTTAACAAATTGAACTACACCTACGTGGACCGTTGATGTAATAGATTTGAGTAAATGGAAATTTTAAAATATGATCGTTGGACTTTTTTTTTTTTATGTTTTTTTGTGTTTATTTTTTTTGAATTTTGCGCAGCTTAATATGATGGAATTAGAATTAAATGGGTGAATTGATATTTTAGGATAGGTGGCGGTAGGATGGGAGATTTTTTTAAATGTAGTTAATATTATATTTTTTCTAAATTTGTTGAATGGATTGGACGTTGAAAGAGGAGGCCATGTACTTGATGGAGACAAGTTAAAAGTGAAACACAACAAAAGGAAAGATGGAATAAATACCAATGATGGAATCATGGAATGAAGTCACAAGAGGGTTAAAACCTATTATATCTATGGAGAAAAAGTCACTTTGCATTCAACGGTAAGGGCACGCTTGTAGAAAATGAATTTTAATTTTTGATCGAAAAATTTTCTTGAGAAAATAATTTTACAGGAATTTACTTTCTCATCTAAATTTTTTCTTATCTTTGTTTATCCTAACTTAATAAAGAAATTTTGGTTGATAAATAGATCAAGTTAGAGCTGTAACTTGAGTTTGGGTGGGCTTGGTTGTGGTTTTGTCTTAACTTAGGTTCGAATTGAAATTAAAGGGTTCAAGATCAAGTCCCAGCTTGGGTTAACTTGAATTGGTCAAATTTGAGTCTGGCCCCAATTTTTTTAGGAACCGAGCCAAATTTCAAGTCCAAAATGTATGTAAAAGCTTATTTAGGATGGGGCTTATTTGAGCTTAAAATATAAACCTTATCTAAGATGGGACTTGGTTTGTAATAACTTTGAGACTTTGAGCATGTATGGTTTTGTTTACCTATTGATGTGTATGGTTATATTATGTAATGTGGATTACGGAGAATGTTCTAATAAGGGGTCAAGATATTGGCCGATACGATATATATCGATTTTCAAAATCGATATATATTGGCCTATCTGATACGTATCGGCTGATATTATTAATATCAGCCAATATCCGATATATATCGTCAATATCGGCCGATATTGATACGTTTTTCTAGAAAAAAAAGAAAAAAATAAGAGAGAGAAAAATATCGGCTGATATATCGATCGATACTGAATTTTTCAACCCTGGTTCTAATGAGTTGTAGAGGGGACATGTGTTGCCCAAAGCATCCCATTTTCAGGTGGAATTCTACCAAAATTTCGGTAACACAGTCCGGCCTTGTGTGAGACTAGATGCCATAGGTTTCTCTTTGTGTATGTGCGTGGAATTTAATTTAGATGAGCTTGAGATTATAATGAGATGCGATTGTATTTGTAATATCTCAACTAAAGTTAGCGTCTAATTGTGTATTTAGTAACTATTAAGTGTGATTAGTGGTTAGTTAATCTGTAAGATTAACAAGTTGACTTTGTTTAGAGTCAAACTTTGACTCGATCCGAGTTTGAAGCGACTGGATCCAACTCGTTTAGTGCAGTGGCAAAGTTGTAATTATCCAAAATTTCTCCAGGTAAGACCCTTAAAATAATCTGTGATATTTGATCTGTCAAATTGCACCCTATAAATTCAGTTTTAAATTTTAAGTTTGGAGAATTTTACCATCTGACATTCCTATTTTTATAAGTGTGATTTTCAACTTATCAAGGGTGTCCCTATTTTATAAAATATTAACTTTTAAATATGTAAGAGTGTCAAATGTCCCAAAATTTTAGAAGTGCTTTAGTAAAATTATATGACCCGACTGAAAAGCCAGAATTTTTACAAAGTAATATTTTAATTCTTAAATTTGGTATTTATGTGATTTAATTTAGTGAAATTTTGAAAATACAAAATTAGAGAAGGTATTTTAAAAATATATTTTAAAAGTGTGTTTTAATTTTGAAAATAAAGAGGGTTTAATTTATTTTCCAAAACTATGGTAATTATTTGGATTTAAGTAAATTATTTAAACTATGTATGGTTTTAAGTTATTTTTGAATGGATAATGATGGAAAAATTTTAAAATAAAATAAATAGGCGATTATTCACCCACCTATGGCATTTAGCCAGTAGGCTAGGTGGGTATAAGGGCAAGTGGTGTGGGATGGCCATATATGGCTCGCTATGTCACTAAATGTAGCCAGCCATATAATTAAATAGTATTTTTTTTTATGACATGGCTGGCTATAATTTTTAGCCTAGCCTCATCACACGGTATAGTGTTAACTAGAATGGCTACTTTTTAATATTTTATTATTATTTTTTTATGTACCTTTTTTTAACAAATTTAAAAGAAAATAAATATAAAGACATTACATATTTTTTCACAAGTAATTAAATAAATTAACAAAACATATAAATTTTCTCACAAGTAATTAAATAAATTAAAAAACATACATATTCTCTCACAAGAAATTAAATATATTAAAAAGACATACATATTTGCGATGAATAAAATATTATTTTTAATTTTTTTTCCCCTCAATAGCTATAATTTTAATTTTTTGTACAGAATAATTTTAATTTTTTGTTTCTCATATATTTTGTTTACAAATGTAAAGGAAAAAAAATCAAAAGGTAAAGAGTTATTTTTTATTTTTTGTATAAAAAATAAAATAATAAAGTCAAGAAAAAAATAATTATTTGCCCTAATATACAAATTATACCCAAAAACAAAACAAAAAATAAAAAATAATCAAATAAATAAATAAAAAGAGAAAATAAAAAAAATCAAAAACTATATACAAGTTATATATATACATATACACACACACACACATATATATATATATATATATATATATATATATATATATATATGTGTGTGTGTGTGTGTGTGTGTGTGTGTGTGTATGTATATATATATAAAAAAGATGAGAGAGAGAGAATGGCTGGCTACACATCTGCTACCTATAGTCAGCCATTTAACCACAAATGGTGTGGGTCCCCACCAATAGCCACTCCCATACAGCCCATGCTCGGTGGCCATATGGCCACCACACCGCTTGCTCTAAACCACCAACTTGAATGGTGATTCAAGGAGAGGCGATGGAGTGAGGAAAGATAAAAAAAATCTATTCTTTCCTTTTCTTTTTCTTCCTTTTTCCTTCTCTATGCCTTTCTCCCCCAACGGTTCTTGCTACCCTTTTTTGAAATTCTTGTGGGTTTTTAAAACAAGTCATTTTTTGAACCATTTTTGCAATTAAGGTATCAAAATTTATCTATTTAAAATTTTATAAACTTTGGAATAATTCTTTTGTGAAAATAAGTTAGTTTTGAGCTTAAAAAATGATCTCTAAAAAATGTGGGGAAAATGATATTTGAGTAATAACTCTTAAATTGACTTTTGGTGGTGTCCAAATCTTGGCTTTTCATCTCTAAGTTAAAAGATAGAAAAATATTAACCCCATCTGACTTTTGTGTGTTTAAATTCAAGCATTGGGCCTTTATTTTCTTGCAGACCCTCGGGACTAAACTCGTCATCCGTAGCGCAGCAGAAACGCTGCTCGGTGGTGAATGAGTTGGATAATGGGTATTAGTATTTACTTTACTGCACTGTACCCTTTGGGCCGAAACTCTTCACAGGTAGCGCTGTGAAAACGCCACTCGGTGGCCATTAGTAGCGATGCTTAAAGTCGCTTGGTGGTAAAGGGGGTTGGGTACTGAGTACTTTATTTACTTTCAGTATTGTACCCTCTGGGCAAAGTCTCAATACTTTTTCCCTGGCCAGGAAGAAAATACGAGAGTGGACACTAGGTACTTTCATTTTCTCTTTATTGTGTGTTTTGATGATTGACAGCTGACTGTGCTGACGTAAATAAACGTAGTAGTAAGAATTAGGAGACTCACTGACATCACATTGTTTTCAGATGGAAATTTATAAAAGGTTCTCTTGGAAGTATTTTTGGTATATTGAGTTCAAATAAGTGTAATTGATTTTGAAATAAATATTCATGGAATTTTAATGTTTTTACAAATCTGTGGTGAAAAACAAGCTGGAGAAGATGAGAGGACTCAACTTTACATGTATAATGGTTAAGGTGTAAACCTGTTAAATTTTAGACTAGAACCCATGGTATTTTTAAAGATGGAAAAGACTAAGTGGGACCAGAAAGCGAATCTTGACACCGCTTCCTTGTAAAGGGATGTGAATAGTTCTCACCGTCAGAACGGAAGCATGAAAAGGTGTTAAAGAGTCGAGGCCTAATGGTCTAAAATGCAGTATGAGACCCATTAGATGTCTAAATGTTGATATATGTGCTTGTTTGAACAGTTATGGAATGTCCATTGATGGATTAGTCATGTGATTTTACATGTGCTTGTATTATGGGTATTCATACACGTTGAATTTATTGTTATTTAAAATGCATGTGGTTATTATGCATATGATTATGCTGCACGTGATATTCTTGTGCTAACATGGTTATGCAGGTGATGATTGTGAATATTCTGGGTTGTTAAACCTGGATTGAAACCTGTGAATGGTAAGTGTGATTCACTGGAAAGCCCTCATGGAAAGGGTATATGTTTTATATTTATTCCATGTTTATAGAAAATTTGATAATTAATGTATGTTTTAAACTGTACACTATCACACACGTGTTAAGTGAGTTGAGCTCTTGCAAGATCTGCATTTTGGTCCGTGTCGGGACCTAATGTATTCGAGGTTGAGTGGGATACCTCAATGGGTTGAGTGAGATACCCCTTTGTGTCAAGAAAAATGATACACCTATTAATTAGAAAAGAACAACTGCCACATGTTCAATAATTTGTAAAACTGCATTGAAAATTATGTTTGTCTCTTGTTTGTGATATTTGTGTACAGTTGAGCTCTTTTCACTGGGCTACGAGCTCACATCCCTTACAATGCATGCAATAGACTGGAAGAGGGAGCTGAGGACCCCCTTTATGGTGGTTTAGAAGATGGAAATCAGAAATTGTTGAAGTTAGAACTTAGAATAGTTTGTTCTAAGTTTAGTGTTTTGGTTATTTTGGAATTATGTGTATTTTGGTTTTCAGAGCCATTTATGGTTCAAGACCTTATGAACAAGTCATGTGTACATATTATGATGTGTTAATGCTATGGTGTTTGCATTTGGATATGTGTTTGTGATTCTGGATGTCAAATTGGGGAAATTTGTAAAATGATGAATCTTGTGATTTTTAGATGTTTGATTCTCAAAATTTGGGATTAACATGCCTATTTTAATGTAAAAATTCTTGCGAATAAGTCATAAATGTTCATACTTGTGTGTAGGTATGAGAATTTAGGAGTTTGACTGTATATCCGACATTTTGAGTGTCAAAACTGGGAAAAATCAAAATGTTCAAATTTTGCCTTGACAACACCTTTGCCCAAGGAATCGACGACAGGTCGTCAATCCATGATAGGATCGGCCTGAGATCAAACTGAAAATGTGATACCCCAACACCACCTAACTAGGTATGGGATTTGTCCCACATCGACAGTTGGGTTGTGTGTTAAGGGGTTTATTTGAGGGAAAACCCCCTCTTCCCATGTGACCTTTTGGGCCTGGCCATATGAGCTAGGGCCCAAAGAAAAATTGTGAAGGCAGAGTGGGCCCAAAGCGAACAATATCACACTGGGAAGTTGGGGTACGGCAGTTACAAGTGCTATCAAAGCACGGTTCTACACTCAGACTGTGTGGGCCCTCTACTTCTACGATGTGACAGAGCCGTGCACAGGTTCTGGTCTTAAGGGCAGTGAATTATGATACCCCAACACCACCCAACTAGGTATGAGATTTGTGCCACATCTACAGTTGGGTTGGATGTGAATGGGTTTATTTGAGGGACATCCCCCTCTTCCCATGTGAGGCCTTTTGGGCCTGGCCATGTGGGCCAGAGCCCAAAGCAAAACCATGAGGGTAGAGTGGGCCCAAAGCAGACAATATCACACTGGGAAGTTGGGGTAGGGCTGTTACAAAAAAAATGCACGAGTTTCTAAATGACGATGGATCGTCATTCCACGTTGGATCGTCGACGATTGATAGTCATTCCACGATGGGTCGTGGATACTATTTACAACAAAAAACATGTTTCACTAAAATGACCATAACTTGAGCTCCTGATCTCGGATTTGGGTGTTATTGGGCATTCTGAAAAGATTATCCAACTATGATAAATTTATCATCGGATTAACTTGTTTGATAAGTGAAAATAGCCCTAAAGGTCATGATATCTAAGTCCAACTCACGGAGTGATGGCTTTACCTTGAGTCCACTTGTGCTTGTGGGACTTCTTTCTATGGGCTTGAGTGAGTTTGTTAGAAGTCCATGAACCTTGGATATGTAGAATTAAATTAGAATTAAAAAAAAAATAGTCGCGTTCCGGGCCCACGTTCAGGTTTGGGGTGTGACAATATTTCATTTCAAAAGAAAAAAAGAGTTGGTCATGTGTCTCCGAAAGTTGGAACGTGGTAGAGGACTTGGTATTCGTAAGTTAAGATATATCGGTTCTTGCGATCCCGTTGTGGGGTGTGGCACGACATAATTAAAGCGAGAGAATAATATCAAGGAGCCAAGATTAATTAAACTAACTCACTTAAGGATTCATAAGTGCAATAGTCCCTGAGACAGTAATGTAAACTCACTATAGGATAAACAACTATTTCAACTTTAAGATGCGAAAGAGGAAACACAACATAAAATGCAGAGATATTTGTGCACAAGAAGATTGAATCTAAAATATGTACTGGCATGGTGGAAGAGAGATTTTGTATAATTAATTGAAGACTAATTTTATGCTAAATAGGCACCATCAGGCATATAAAAGAATTAGAGGCCAGATGGGAGTATTGATTGCTACAAACTCAAATGATGGAAGTTGATTATAGATTGATGGAATTTTGGCATCATAAGCAACGATTCAATCTTAAGGAGAGAATGATGAGTATTATTTTTTTGCAAATTCTATATATATATATATTGTAGATAGAAGCAATTCCAAATTCTTCAAATCCTTATGTCGTTCTCTCTCTCTCCCCTAGACTCTCCATCACTAACTTGAGGATTTTCTCTCTCACGAGAATACACATGCTATGACAAATAAGGTCGGTTTTAACGCCTACTTAGGCCGTCATGCTAAGATAGATTTAGATATAAGATTTTAGGTAAGATCAAGGATTTCAATTATAGAAACCCTAATAAATCCAACTTCAATTCTCTCAATCACTCTCAAGAAAAGAAAGATGACACTAATTTCAACAGGATAATTTTGATCGAATCAAAATTCACCGAAGAAATTAGGTGTTCAATCAAAAGTACGACGAACGTGGAATTGTATTCCGAATGCAATGATTTATGCAGTTAATTAAGATCCACAATTAAAAGCAATTTAAATAATCATATGCATGCATGAAATTTAAATCCGACACTAATTCAATTCGAGATTCATTGAATCTTCTAAGAACCAATTTGGTTGTGGAATAGTGATTTAATTAAGAATGGAGTAAATGGAAGACATGAAATTAAATTCACCATACAAAATTAAAATTTGAATACTTAAAATTAATTTAAATTATTAAATACAATTTAAATTTATAGAACAAAAATCGAATTCACCTTTATGGGAAGATTCAAACACTGCCTAAAGCTTCAAATAACTAAATTCAACCGGACTTGCTACAATTCTTGGCCTATGCCTAAATTTATAGACCTTTATTTTTGCAAAAAAGAGAAAATTTAAAAATAAAATAAATCCCAAACTTGATCACCGAATCTGAGTATGAATCACATGGGTTGACTCTGTCTACCTCTCTCTTTTGGTCTATGTTTTTCCTCTAGAGCCTCTTTCCTTGATCCAGAAGGATCTCTCTCTCCCATTATTGCATTTTCATGTATTTACATTTATTTCCTTATTTTCTCTTTTAATATTTTGTTTAAAGACTTAATAAAATGAAGAAAATAAGTCTTTAAGGGAACCAGTCGATGCACCAGTCGACTGGTATATCATCTACTTAAGGCTGTGAATAGTACCAGTTGATGTACTAGTCGACTGATACATCATCTACCTAGGCCGATGTACCAGTCGGCTGGTACATCATCTACCTAGGCTGTGAATAGTACCAGTTGATGTACCAGTCGACTGGTACGTCATCTATCACATGTCTGTAAGAATGGACTATTCTCTGATAGTACCTAGTCGACCGGTACATCATCTAGTACAGCTTATGAATTGTACCAAATGATGTACCAGTCGACTGGTATGTGAAAATTGCTGACGGTTAGAGCAGTTTTCGACCATTCTAGGCAGTTTTCTGCCCACTTTTATCAATTTTTCTCTTTGTTTTTGGCAATCTCCAACCTGTGGATGCACGCCAGAGAGATTGTACAATCGGTATTTGAGAAAATTAATCAAAAAGACCAAAAAGAGGAAGTTTCTACTTCCCAAAATCCTGTGTCTTTTCTTGTTTCTCATTGAGTCCGCTGTAATTCTATCCATTGTTGCCAAACGTCTGGATAATCGGATCAAGCTGGTATCAGGAGCTCCGTTTCGTCTTCTTTTGGGAAGTCTAAGGTATATGGTCTTGACAAGTGATCAATACCAGAAGTCTGGTGAAGAAATCTAAGAGCCCCTTTGTCAGAAAGAAGAAAAATCCTGAGAAAGTTGGATATGGCTGCGAATGACGACTTGAAGGAGTGTTTCTCCAAATTGGAGGAACAAGTGACCACATTAATGGAGTTATGCACCAAGCTAGTGAAAGGTGCCGCCTCAAAGTCTTCTCTGAAACAGGAGTCTGCGCGTTCGTCTAAGAAGAAGAGGAATGAACTGACGGATACAGACGAGACAGATGAAGAGGAAGAAGATGAGGAAGAGGTCGATCAGACCAAGTGATAGACAACCTAGATGGTAAGAAATCATTCAGAGTAGATTTCAAATTAGAAATTCCTACTTATAATGGTGATGTGAATGCGGAGAAATTAGACAATTGGGAGATCAATTGGAGAACTACTTTACACTCTGTGTATACACTAGTACACAGAAAATCAATCTGGCACGACTAAAGATGTCAAGTCATGCATTGACATGGTGGGATGCTTATGTTAATTGCTACAACATAGCTGGATTAACTTGGAGTAAGTTTAAAAAGTTGATCCGAAAACAGCTTTACCCAATTGGACTTGAGGAAGACCGATGGATTAGGTAGCAGTACTTGAGACAACGATCTGGCCAATCGGTTCAAGAGTACACCACTAAGTTTCACACTCAGGCTATTGTACTATGCATCTCTATCGAAGATTTTGAAGTTTTTATAAATATATGGGTGGTTTAGCTGAATACATTCGGAGGGAGCTAAAACTTTTCAAAGTTAGCTCCATCGATGAAGCTACAGTGAAGGCCATCAACATAGATGCAAAGAACAAGAAATCTGATAGGGTTGAAGTCAGGCTGAATTTCAAGGGAAGAGCTGGTATGGGTGGAACAGAAAAGGTGAGTCTAGTCAGCTGAGAAAGTTGAGTAATGCAAAAGATTCTATTTATGACCACTGCAAATGAGTCAAAGGATAAGTGCTGGAAACTACATCCTGAGCAACGCCCGAATAAGGACAAGAAGACAGTGTTGAATATCCGTGAAATGGAAGAGATTGAAGAGCTAAAGACAATTGATAGTAAACTTTGACTCATGGCAAAGACTGCAGGAGACTTCCAAGAACTCTGAGTTAAGAGAAGAGCTTTTTCACTTGAAGATTCAAGTGAAACAAAGTGTGATTGAAACAATAGTTGACCCTAGAAGATAGAAGAATCTCATTTCAGAATGTTTGGTATAGAGGATGGGTTGGTGATGACAACACATCCAAAACACCTATCCATTGGGGTGGATACACAAAGATATGGTGATAAAGATCACAAAGCAATACACCTTTAAATTTTCTATCATAGAAAAGTACATTGATGAGGTGACATGTGAGGTGGTTCCATTGGACTTATGTCAGGTCATTTTGGGCAATCCATATTTGTGGGACCGAGATACCATTCATTACATGCGACAACGCAAGTATCAGTTTGTGAAGGACGAAAAAGAATTTCATGTCAATGCCAGGAAACCACAGACCACCACCACTTTGTTCATAGCAACACAGGCCAAGAGGATGGTGAATGCTCGTGGGAAGTTTGTCCTGTTAATGATCAGACCAGAGGAACATCCACTAGCTAAAGTGGCACTCTCTACAGTATTACTCACCTTTTGTCCAAGGATTGATGACTTGTTGGATCAACTACAAGGAGCCCATTTTTTCACTAAGTTGGACCTAAAGTCGAGTTATAACCAAGTCCGGGTTCGTGAGATGACACCTGGAAGACTGCATTCAAGACAAGGCAGGGGCTATTTGAATGATTGGTTATGCCATTTGGATTGTGTAACACACCGGTAATCTTCATGCGATTAATGAATGAGGTATTGTGTCCTTTCATTGAAGATTTTGTTATAGTTTACCTAGATGACATTTTAATTTATGGCAAATCATGGGAGGAGCATATTGTTCATTTGATTAAGAGGTTTGGGGTGTTGAGGGAAAATAAGTTTCAGCTGAATGGAAAGAAGATTGAATTTGGAAAGTAGTCGTTGGTATACCTGTGTTTTATAGTTGGAACAAGGGAATTGAAGGTAGACCCTTCAAAGATTGAGGTCATTACTAAGTGGCATGCACCTAGATTGGTAACTGAAGTAAGGAGCTTCATGGGAGCTTGTCAGTATCTACCAAAGTCCATTGGTCACTTTCACAGATTGTAGCGCCTTTATATGCATTGATAAAGGCCAATTGGAATTTTGAGTGGACGAAGAAGCAGCATGATACATTTCAGTTATTGAAGAGGAAGATTTCTAATGCCCCAGTGTTGTCATTGCCAAATTTGCATCGCCTTTTTGAGGTTGAGGTGGATGTATTTACATATGCCATGTGAGTTGTATTGTTGCAGGATGGGAAGCTCGTGGCTTATCATTTTGAGATATTCAGTGGACCTGATGATAAATTACACCATTTATGACAAGAAGATGGATGCTTTGCACCAGGCAGTGAAGCATTGACGTGTGTATCTGTTGGAGAAGGATGTCATAATCCACACCGACCACAAACTCCTTTAGTTTTTACAAACTCAGTCGAAGTTGCAGCAAACTCATCATATGAAGTGGTGTCATATTTGCAACAGTTTAATCTAGGTGATAAAGTACAAGAAAGGAGCCACGAATAAGTTGGCTGATATATTGTCTAGACCACTTACACAGAAGAGCTCTACTTTAACGGTGGCAATGTAAATCCAGCCTATGCCCTTACAGAGTATGCACAAGGGTATGATACTGATGAAGACTTCAAGACAGTGTTTGAGAAGTTATAGCAAGGTCAGACTATGGAGTTTGAACTGAAGGATGGGTTGATGTATAAGGAGTCACAATTGTGTATACCGAAAGACGGGGATAGATTACAATGGGTTAGAGAAGCTCATACCTCTCGAGTGGCGGGACATTTTGGGGTTGAGAAGACACTACTTAATCTGCAGAGGTATGTCTTTTGGTCGAAAATGCTGCTAGATGTGGCTAAATACATCAGAGGTTGCGTTCTTTGCAATACTTCGAAGCCATCGAATAGGAAGGTAGGACTGTATACTCCTTTAACAGTATCTATAAGACCCTGGGAGAGTATTTCGATGGACTTTTTGGGAGGTTTACCGAAGACAAAGTCTGGATATGATTATCTGTTTGTTATTGTGGATCGGTTCAGGAAGATGGTGGAACTCATCCCTTTTAAGAAGACAGTGACAGGAGAGGCAGCAGCGAAGCTATTCTTTGACCACGTTTGGAAGCATAATGGGTTGCCTACGTCGATTGTCTCGGATAGATTCATTTTGGGAATTAACTTTGGGGAATGATGGATACCAGGCTGAAGAGGAGCACTGCATTTCATCTACAAACTGATGGACATATAGAAGTAGTAAACAGAACTATGGTGCACCTCCTTCGAGGCTACAATTTCAAGCATCCTAAGACTTGGAATACTAGTCTCAAAGCATACTATGGTGCATTTTACCTTCAATCATGTTATTCATAGCTCGACACAAAGGTCGCATTTTAAAGTCTGTTTGGGCTACTTGCCTCAAAGTCCTTTTGATTTGGCTTCCACCTTTGGGGATGGTCAGTTTGAAAGAAAGGAAGAGGAGGACAGAGCTAGAGCTCAACGATTTCTTGAGAAGATAGCTAAAGTGCACAGAAAAGTAGAGGCACAGTTGCAGCGTTCACAACAAATATACAAGGACATACATGATCGACATCGGGTGGAATGTACATTTCAAGAAGGTGATCTTGTTTGACTGAAACTGAGCAAAGAGCGGTTGAAGGGAGTAAGAAAGACGCTGAAACCCATCAAATGTAGACCATTCAGAATCATCAAGAATATTGGACACAATACATTCCAGTTGGATCTACCACCATATATGCAGATGTACTCGATCATCAATGTCGAGAACTTGAAACTATTTGAACCTTATATGCTTGATGAAGATTCAGACAAAGAAACACGACTACCATCCGTTGATGATTTGTGGGTAGAGAGGGAGGATCCACTGTCTGAAGATTGCATATTGGAGAAGAAGGTTATGAAGACTAGGCGAGGGACGTATGATTCTTACCGGATCGGTAAGAAGGGTCAGCTGCCAAGCCAGTCACGGTGGTAGAGTCGGGAGAAGGGAGCTAAGGAGTTCTCTCATTTGGAGTTTTGAAGATTTAGTGGGACCTAAATCCCTTGAACAGGGAGAGCCATGATCCAAAATGATCTCTCCCATTATTGCAGTTTTCATGTATTTCCATGTATTTCCTTGTTTTCTCTTGTTATATTTTGTTTAGAAACTTAATAAAATGAAGAAAATAAGTCTTTAAGGGTACCAGTTCGATGCACCAGTCGACTGGTACATCATCTACCTAGACTGTGAATAGTATCAGTCGATGTACCAGTCTCCAACCTTTGGATGCACGCCAGAGAGATTGTACAATCGGTATTTGAGAAAATTAATCAAAAAGACCAAAAAGAGGAAGTTTCCACTTCCCAAAATCCTATGTCTTTTCTTGTTTCTCATTGATTCCGCTATATTTCTATCCATTGTCGCCTAACGTCCGGATTATCGAATCATTCCTTCTTCTTCGTTTTCGATCGTCTCTGGGGGGCCTTCTCTTGTTTCTTTTATTTCTTCATTTTCTTTTTATTTCTTCCTTTTTGTCTATTTTCTTCTTATTTTTTCTTTTCTTTCGAATCTCTCTTTCTATTCATCTGTCAAAACCTTCCTTCTCCATTTTTGATGTCTCAGTTTGTGTAATGGCCCGTCCTGCTAGCACAATATTGTACGCTTTGGGCCCACGTACACGGGCCCGCACGGCTTTGCATTGGCGAGCCAATCCAATGTTGCTCTCAAAAGGCCTTATGCTAGAAGGAGGAAGGCTATCACTTATATACCAGGGAACTTCCAATGCAACTAGAAATGTGAGACTTTTTTCACCATAGACCTCAGGGCCGGGGTATTACAATATACCTCCTTAAAGCGAGAGTCGTTTCCGACTCTGCACACACAAGAACCAAGCCCACACTCTCAGGCAAAGAGTTGAACTATTCTCTGATACCATTTGTAATGGCCCGTTCCGCTAGAATAATATTGTCCGCTTTGGGCCCACTGCACACTTGCCTGCACGACTTTGCATTGGCGAGCCAACCCAATGTTGCTCTCAAAAGCTTTGTGCTAAAAGGAGGGAAGCTACCACTTATATATCAGGGAATTTCCAATGCAACTAGCAATATGTAGATTTTTTTCTCTATAGACACACTCTACATTATAGACCCTAGAC
This sequence comes from Chimonanthus salicifolius, assembly GCA_013350335.1. NCBI lineage: Eukaryota > Viridiplantae > Streptophyta > Magnoliopsida > Laurales > Calycanthaceae > Chimonanthus > Chimonanthus salicifolius. The sequence goes on along the minus strand of CM023535.1, from coordinate 57,951,657 downwards.
CCCCTCTGAGGCGGGGTATTACAGTTTGGTTTTTGCCTTCTCAAGTGTTCTCTGCTGGATTTCCTTTCGTAAAAAAAATTCGACTCGAAAATTCAGGTTGGTTCTTGAGTCACCTCTACTTCTAAAATCCGAGCTAGATTGATGCACCATTACATGCGCTTTCTTTCTCGCCTTCTAGTGCATATCGAGTTGATCCCTTGTTGATTTTAATCTAAAAAAACACCTCACTAGTTATCGTTTTTGATGCCTTGGAATCGCCAACAACATTGTCTTTCTTTTCTCGGGGAAATCATCCCAAGATCCGTTGGAATTGGTTTCCACTTTGGTTTCTTCCAAAAAATGTCCACTACGGCTCACCTTGAGTCGATTGGGTTTGCTGGCTCATTAGCACTCCTTGTGAGGTCCATACGGTGGTGGCAGCTGCCGCTGTGGCCATGACATGGAACACAAGGTGGGGCGATCACTACCCTCCATTGATTCGAGCATAGATCCGGAGAACAAACTCCTCAATTTCATCTAATCAGGTTCGCTTCTCTTCGATCGGATTCATATCAAGTTCATCGGGTTGGATGTCCACATCACTAGACAAGTGTCATCCTTATTTTCTATCATATGCATCAAGCCATGGGTTATTGCTAATGCAATTGGAATGCGAGTGCATGCCTGCATGGTGGCCTTAGCATGCATTAGGTTTGTAATTCTTTTTTAATAAACAAGCTTCAACATAGGCTTGATGAGATTGAGATGTTGTCTATTTCTGTGGGTTAAATATTAAATACGAATTCGACAACAGGGCATTGATTAACAAAGATCACTTAGATGTTTTAAAGATTTTTTAATATAAAAACTAGGTAAGATAAGTAAAATTGGGGGAATTGAAAAAAAAAAAAGAAGTAAGGCTTACCCTTTTTCGATATAAAAACGGGCCAACAATCCTTCTACACTTATTTTGTATTTAGTGATATGGATTTTAGTATATTCCTGATTTTACCTTTAGTATAAATAGTAAAATTTCGACGGGTTGATTTTTACTCTTCATATAAATTTCAGCAAGCTGATTTGCAATGTTCATGAATTTTGGCGAGCCGATTGTACTGTTCATGAATTTTGGCGAGCTAATTTGCACTGTTTATGAATTTCTGGTATTCTTTTTTTTTTTTTTTGTACGGCAGGTGGAGGGAAAATTCGACATCACGGTATAACCCGTGTCTGTATACACAAAATACCTATGGGAGGACCCTATAAAAATGTATACATACTTTGATATAAAAAAAGTATAGATACTTTTGAGAAAGGGGAAAAAATCTCCTATGTATTAGACTTGGTAAAGCCTAACCTAATTCAACCATTTTAATAAGGCATGAGTCTTAAGATTTTTAACCCATTATTAAGAGAAATTTTATGGAGAATGAGTTAAAGAATAATGAGATAAAGAGAATGGAGTTAAATTTTTATTAGAAACCCACATGATCGAACGAAATATTTGTAAAATTATACCTCTATTTAATTATTTTAGTCTTGACATTTTAATTTAAAAAAAAAATTCAGTGTTATAAGCCATTAATTTTATATCAGTCACTTGATGAAGTAGAATAATTTAATAAAGATAAAATTACACCCACGTTCTATTCATATATTCCTTTATCTAACTCACCCAATTAGTTACTTCAATCATATTTTTTTTTTCTCAAGCAAGAGGGTAGATAGACCTAATCATATATTATTCCCACTTTGTATTTTGTTACGCAGGCAACAGCTTGGGGTCCTCAACCTGTCAGTCATTACTAGGGTAGGAATTAGTACAAAACTATAAATTAAAATCAGTACCATAACGTTTTTAATTGCCGATGGATGCAGCCTACCCATGCCTTTACTTAAAAGACACTTTTCAAGTTTTCAGTACATGGTGGAAAGAAATGGGCTCTCCCTTGCTGTGAAGGGGCAGTTATATTTTCACGTATCCTTTTGTTGGAGTTTATAATAAATTAACTTTAATTTGAATTTAATATTTAAATTTTTTTAAGGCAATCACTCACTCAAAACGATAAATAAGTGATACAGATTGTTAAAAACTTAGGATTTCAACTCAAAATACTAATCTATTAAGTAACATGATCTAAATCCTTTATAAACTCCTAGATCTCTCTTCATACTTTCAATATAGAACTCGTTCGTAGTAGCTTCAACAATTCTTCTCTCGAACGAGGTCCTCTGACGGAGAGAGCGACGTCGGCTATCTCATTCGCGTGGAAGATTTCCTGAGTCCAAAATGAGATAGTTTGAGATCTGACTCTGATATCACTTGTTGGGACCTGAACTTCGAGCCCAAAAGATGAGCATGTTACGTGGATCAACCCAAGTCTTTTATAAACTTCTAGATCTCTCTATATACTTTCTATGTGGAACTCATTCGCAACTACTCAATACAAATTACATCAAAAAATTTATAAAAAACTCGTCAATATAATTAATTCACCGTATCAAATCAATGAGCATAATTTTCTGAGACTGATATTCAAAGTCGTCACCATTTACAATTTTAAAGAAAAAATAATTATTTCTGAGAATACCCAAACTCAAATCTATCTCGAACTTGTCGAATAAGTGCTTAGATCTGATTTGAGTTTCGATCACCGTTGGATCTTGTGATGATGGAGGAAGAAAGGAATGGTTATCCTCTCTGCTCTCCACTCTCTGTTTCTCTCTCCGCCTTTTCTCCTTTCCCGCCCACGGTTTTTTTTTTTTTTCTCCCTTCTGCTGTCGGCTTCACACTTGCCCAGTTCTAGACGACCAGGACTCTTCTTCTTTCACGTTTCTTTCATTTTCTTTTTTTATTTAGGTTTAGTGGGTCAGTAACGTGGGCTGGACCACACAACACCTTTGGCTTCCACTTATAAATCGAAATTCCTGCAATTTTCAACAATCCCACCAACCAGCAGCAATGGCTCTCCTAAACTCTGCTCCCATTTCCAAGACTTGTGTGATTTTCAATCTGGGTATGTACTCATCCTTCTCTTGCTGCCTTCCTGCTATTATTTTCCTTTGTCTTCATTCCTTTTTTCCTTAATCCAAAAATAAAAATTGATTGGAAATTTATATATTTTGCACAAATTATTAGATTTCTATCACCATCCCTGTCTTTCTTACAGGCCCCCATGCACATTGCCTCACCATGTCAACTGGGCTTTGTGCCAGCAGAAGGCCCAATTCAAGTTTCAGATCTCCCTGTCTCACACGGCTCTCATGGGTGAGGAGGGAAGGATTTGAACACGTACTTATGCCTGAAACAACAAGATTTGTTGAAAGTAATCGTCTTTATCACCTTTCATTACTTTAGTACGATCCCAATTGAATTGATTACAATGGGTTTAGAATGATTGGATTGTTTGGGCAGATTCCCACTTGCCAGGGGTAGAGAATGGGAGTGGTAGGTTGAGAATAAGGGCTTTCACTGAAGAGCAGGAAGCCCTTGTTGTGAAGTCATGGAAAGCTATGAAGAAAGATGCTGGAGAATTGGGCTTGAAGTTCTTCTTGAGGTTATTCATCCAATTTTATATTCAACACTAGGCACATATTGTAATTTAAGCTTTATTGTTGTTAATCACCTTCTTAATCTGTTGTTAATCTTAATCTTAATCTTAAGGATATTTGAGATTGCGCCGTCGGCGAAGCGGACTATTTAAGTTCCTGCAAGAAACCGATGCTCCGGTCTGAGAAGAATCCAAAGCTTAAAGCACATGCTACAACAGTCTTTGTCATGGTATGACAAGCGTCCATTTCTTCAGTTTCTCTTCCTCGGTGGTTGAAATTAGATGAAGCATTAAGTACTTCTTTTTACGATTGAAGGTGTCCAAGTGTCTCACCTTAGAGATTTTATCTGACTAATCCTCTACAGGCACTGAAGCATTTGGCACTTGGGAATGTGATATAGTGGCAAAGTTTTGTTAATTTTCATATTAGAGTTAATTGAGTTGACTAAATTCAATTGACTTTTAAATTTAATTGCAGAACTAAGGAAAAACTTAATCAAGTTGTAGAATTTTTGATCTTTAACTTTTAAAACCCGATTCAATCTGATGAACATCTACTCTTAAATAAATATAAAATTTATACATTGAGAAAATTTAGCTTTAATTCTTATATGAGCTGATTGAATGTTTGGCTGTAGACATGTGAATCAGCAGTGCAATTAAGGAAGGCTGGTAAGGTTACTGTGAGAGAGTCGAATCTAAAGGACATGGGTGCCACACACTTTAAATATGGAGTAGCTGATGAGCATTTCGAGGTAATCTATCCTCCAAATCAACTTTGTAAATTTATATTTTTAATAATATTTCTCATCCTGTGTTGATTTTAAAGTCTATCATTTCTTGTTATTTCATTTGTGTATCTTCTTGTAATAATGTCCTTTAAAATTATTATGATTTGCTAATTTTGGGTAACACTCTATAATCATGTCACCTTATAAATAATACAATTTATAACTAATTTAAAATTTTAACAGTGGGATGCATCTCCCAATAATTGAACTCTTGTAATGACTCCTTTGGTCAAAGCCATTTATTTCCACCCTAGTTAAAAATTCAAAAAAAAAAAAAATCATAGACAAATTAATGAGTTGATGAATTCCTTAATTCAAAAACAATACAATCTGTTCATAATTTACTGGTGGCCAACATAGGCTTCAGTGCTCTCATTTATTTTATTTTTAGAATTTACGTGTGGAAAATCGCGGAATACCAGACATAAAACCCCCACGAGTGATCTCACTACCCTTGGGGCACTCTAAGGTTAGACTATAGGAGCTCGAACCCATAATCTCAGCGGGAGACAACCAATTGCTCTCATTTATTTACATTTACTTACAAATCAACATAATATCTGGGCTTTGAGTACTATTTATAGTTTCACGAACATATCAATGACATTATTTAAATTTGATCTATCTTGCATTCTTGGGTGGTTTTAGGTTACAAAATTTGCACTTTTGGAAACTATAAAAGAGGCAGTTCCAGAGATGTGGTCACCAGAGATGAAGGGTGCATGGGGAGAAGCTTATGATCAATTGGCAGCTGCTATAAAGAGAGACATGAAGCCCTCTTCTTAATTGACAGCTGCTATAAAGAGAGACATGAAGCCCTCTTCTTAATTGACTTTTAAGTTGTGGATTATGTACCTAAGTAGATTTTTATTTTATTTTCTAAGTGTTAGAGAATAACTCTATTGCCAAGAGATGGTCTTGTTGCTTTGTTTCATTCTTATCACATGTCATCGTCGAATGCAAAAGAAATGTTTTTTTTTTTAATTTTCAAATGCCTAGAACTGGTCATGAACTTGAGGCTTGTCCATTCCTAACCCACCTTAGATCAATTTAACCTATTTTGGAAAAGCATGATTCTTCAATGGTACACCAGGCAATAGGTTAGGTTGGGTTGATTGAGTATTGTTAAGTTTAGGTCTATTTTGGATTAGGATCGAATCTGGACTTTTCTTCTGAGACACGTAGTAGGATATTCTTTAAAGAGTTGTTGACTTCATGTGGTTAGAAGTATATATATGACAATAGAGGGATCAATTAGGTGTACCCATTCATAACATGTTATAGTCGAGTCTATCAATTCATAAACAGTTCTAGTTGGGTCTTTCAATTTATAAACGGTTCTAGATATCTAACATTTACTAAATGAGCTAAGTCTACATCACATTTATTAAATGAAATTGCAGTCGTTCGTGTCAAATTTTGTCAGTTTTATCCCATTGATTTAAAAATCGGTCAATATGTATTGTATCAACCGATACTATCAGCTTTTAAAGCTGACGTTATGCATCGGTCGATAATATGGCTCATACTGCATACTATTGGCAAATGCAAAAAAAATTAATTTTAAAAAAAATTAATTTAAAAAAAAAACAATTTTGACTTTCAATTTTCTTTGTTTTATACGAGGTTATACAAATAAACTTTAATGCATTCAAATCATCCCATGGACATTTGAACAACACTCAACGGTCGATAATACTACAAGTGGCCCCATTAATCAAACGGATTCAGCAATTTAGTTGAATAATCATCATCTTAGATTTTAGGTTTGCAAAGGTTTATAGTGCCATAATATTTAACTATAAATATGTTTTATTAATATTACTCATAACATGATCAAAGGCTATGAATGTATTGCCTGTTGTCGCTTGAAAATTATTTTATAGCATCTTAGATGAATGGGTCAATTAATAGTTATTTTGTAATGAGAATAATTAATAGATTTATATTAGAGGATTTATTTCTATTATTGACACATTCTATTTTAGTTGTATGTTAAGTCTATTTATAGACTTAAGTTAATTAATAAAAGAATATTAGAGAATTTCTTCAAAATATGGATTCAGTTCTGAAGCTGATTTCTTCTCAAATTGAAAGTATTCAGAATAACCTCAGAAGTCAATTATAATCAAATCCCACGACTCACCATCCCAACCCAACCCCTACCAGTCACCGGTCAAGAGTTCTCATGACTCAATTTTTATTCCGATGACTCAAATTAGATTTTCAAAATAGTATTCTACTCCGTCCTGTTCTATTTTAGTTGTTCGATTTTAAAATTTTGATATTTTTAAGGAAATGACTTCGCAAAAGACTTATTAATTTCTCTCCAACATCCTTTAACTCTTCCAATAAAGAATATAGTAAATCAAAATTTTATTTTATTCTATCTTATTAAGTGTATTTTGTTTCAAGAAAGCAAAATCAACTAATTTAATTAAGCTGAGTCAAATTCAAGTCAAAATCCCGAATTTTACTATGTTTGCATTCGATGAATGCATTTGTTTTGTCTCTCCATACTATTTCTCATAATACAGATTTTAAGCTATAAAAGTCATTTGGAGACAAACATTTGACATCACATGTGGCCATATATATTTGTTAAAAGAAAGTAAGTAAGGTGGGGCTGTAATAATTTCATGGGAACAGTTGATGAACTTGGACATAGTGAGGTGATATATGAGTCATCAAAGGACAAATATGATAATAAAGCTTATGGACAAATTTGATGACCTTTATGTACATCTCCACCAATATTCCAACCCGGCACCCAACCGTTAGTATTTAAGTTCTAAACCCTCACCTATTTTTTTTTTCAAAATGGTTCATATATTAATAGGTAAAAAGCACCAGAGGTGCAAATACAAACAATAAAATTGAAAAACAAACAAAAGGTGGAAGCAAACCTCCCACCACAGCAACACAGAAGAGTAAAAGATCAGGATAAATTTGTGCATTCTTTTCATGCACGCAAGATATCACACATAGCAATATTCGGAACTCTTGAAGAGAAACAACCCATGAAGCGCACATGGTGAGGCTACGTCTCAGCGACCACAACACTGGATTCAATAGTGCCTCCGAATACTCTATTATTACGTTCCCACCACAGGTTCTAAAGAGTAGCAAATAAAGAAAGCTGCCACAAAGAGGAGCACTTAGGAGAGACGGAAGCAATGTCTCAAACAAAGGATAACTCAGCAACCGAAGAAAGCATGACCCTAAGCCACACCAAACTGGTCAACTACATAGCTCCAAACAGAGGAAGAGAAAGAGCAGTGAATGAGTAGATGATTCAACTCTTCAGAAACATGAAGACCAAAAGGGCAAGCACTAACCAAAGTTCTACCTCTTCTCCGCAAGAGATCTTGAGTTAAGATTTTCTCCAACCCAGCCGTTCAAAGGAAGCTAATTGCCCTCGGCGGTGCTTTGGAAGCCCAAATCGTGGGATTAACCAGGCCAGTACCTAGAAGTCTGATGAATCCAAGAGAAGAAAGACTTAACAGACAAGAGAACAGTCTTGTCAGGCCACCAGAGGAGACTGTCTTCCTCAGTCATGCGGATTCTGTATGATGAGAAGGTAAGCAGGAGATCATAGAAAGAGTCTGCTTACAGAGATGAGAGAGCGTGAGCGAGAGTGTGAGAGTGAGAGAGAAAGAGACCTGAATGAACAGAGATTTCGTGCAGGTTATCCGGTCTCTACAAGTGGGAGGCGGGGGGCTGGAGGATTTCGGTGAGGAGGGATGGCAGCAACAGAAGGGGAGAAAGAAGAGAGACAGCAGAGCCGACCCATCAGTTTCATTGTTCGTAGCAAACCTTCCGTCTTGGCCAGAAGTGTACATTTGAAACTGGTTGCAGGATCTATTCAGGCAATGGGAGATCGTCAATGATGTTTTTGTCCCAAAGAAGAAGGATGCGGTAGGGAAGACTTTTGCATTCGTGAGAATGACCAGATGCAGTCATGCAGAAAAAGTTGTGGCGAATCTTAATGGGCGAATGCTGGAAGGGAAGAAACTCCAAGTAAATCAGACTATTTTCCATAGAAGGGAGGTCGGGGATCAGAGGCTGGGTTTGCCCTACTTGTCATAAATTGGGGGACGACTAAGATCAGGGCAGATTCGAATTCAGGATTGGTCAGAGAAGGGCAATCAGTCATACCTACCATCGTCAAGGCTCAGAAGGTGGTGGATTCTCGGAGAAGCTGGGCAAATGTCATTGTAAAATCAGGCTTGGAACAAATCCAGAATCCCAATGTGGAGGCTCCAAGAAGGTCATAGAACTTATGAGGGAAAGCAGAGGAGGTAAAGCAGATCAACCATTGGCTAGCCAATGCAGTTATTGTTTCCCCCTTTTTGCCGATGCAACAGTGCTCAGATTGTGTCTGCGTTGGAGAATGAAGGCCTCTCAGTGACGCACTACAGTTTAATTGGTGATAAAAATTTTCTGGCAACCCTAGTTGACTGAAGATATGGTTGCTAGAAGTTTGAACCTGGTTTCAAATGTGTTTAGAATAAGAGGACAATGGAATCCAGAGGCGATTTGCTAAAGGAGAGTCACTTGGGTTAGGTGCGTCGGTTTCCCTCTGGAAAGCTGGACGGAAAACGTTATCAAGGCCTTTGGAAAGAGATGGGGCTCTTTGCTGGAGATTCATCGCCGGAATCTGTGGAGAGAGGATTGTTCCGTGCTTCATCTGCTATTGGAGCTTGGGTTAGACGACTGTTTACCCACGACGGTATCGGTAAGTATCAATGGAAAAATCTACTGAGTGAGGCTTTCGGAGGTGGTTTCTTCGGTTGAAATATCGATATCCTCGTCGGAGTTGTCTGGTTTTTTGCCGGAAGACGCGATTTCCAAACTGGAATCGGTACAGGGACTTAGAGCACCACGTGGCGAGCTAGAAGGGAGGACAATAAATGTGGTCGACCCGTGCACGACAGTTGAGGCTCCTATGCAGATGGTAGAGACGGCAAGTGCCATCTGCAGACGCAAGGATGTTGGCAATTCGGCTGCCCTTGCGTACTTGGGTGCCTCTGGTAGAGCTGGAGCATCTGATGGAGATTTTCCTACCTTAAAAAACGCTGAGGGCTTGTTTTTAAATCAGCCACTGCTGGATAGGCTTTCATATTCGGGCATGGATTAGGCCCAAATCCACAAATGCTGCTTTTTCCATTGGGCTCTGGCCTGCCTCCTTGGGCTTTTCATTCCGGGCCTTTGGACAACTTAGTCTATCCCCAACCCTCTTAGTCAAATTTCAACTTACTACCTGTGGGACCCCCAACCTTGAAATACAATTCTCAAGTAACTCCCGCTTCTCTTAACTTCTTCCCTAATTTTTTTCTAGTTCCGACAGACAGTGTGTCCTCCAATGAAGAACTGGCGATGGTGCCAGTGGTCACTGAGCGGGTCAGTTCGACTCATGTTGTTGAATCGGGGGTAAATCCTGCTAGAATCCATTTTGTTGTGCACCCTTCGTAATCCTTCTCCAGTAGTCTACATTCAAGAGGATCTCAGGCTATAGAATCTCATCACCTCTTGCACTCTGTTTCTTTAGTAACTCTAAGATGGCTGATGCCTCTGATCTCAGCTTTGCAGAAATTAAAGAGTTGGCAAAAAAAGGGAAATTTAGATTCAAAGAAGCAAATTGGGATATGGAAAAATAGAAAAATAAAGGGTATTCAAAAAAGGATGGTAGAGATATCCTGCATGTTGGGAGGCAAATAGGTATTCAGTTCAACAATGAGACAAAATCTCTGGTTAGTTTGGCCCAATTAGAGGCAGAGGACCGAGCCTCTTCTATTTCATCTAGAAGCTCTAAAGGAAAACAGATTGTTTCCTATAGGGGTTATTGTCATCTGTTCAAGGTCTACAAAAAGAAAAGTATTTAGTTGCCAAGAAGACTTATCAGGAGTGCCCAGGTTACCCAATGAAGCTTATGACCTGGAATATCAGAGGTCTAGGACTTCAGGAGAAGAGGGGAGCAATTAGGAGATTTATTCGGAAAAATAAGATAGATATTATGTTCCTTCAGGAAACAAAAAGAGAAGAAATTTCAAAGCAAATGATTAAAGAATTATGGGGAGTTAGAGATTGTGATAGCTTCTACAAACCAATGGCGGGGAGGTCAGGAGGATTGCTTATTATGTAGAATCTGACTGTCTTCAATGTAGTGGTCAGAAAAATGGATTCTAGATCGATTTCACTGAAAGGAAAGCTGCTGGCAAAGGGGGTAGAAATCAGCATTACCAATGTTTATGGACCAACTGTTGATGGGGAAAGGGAGATTTTCTGGTTCGAATTAGAAGACGTTAAGGTCTGGGCTTCTTCTAGGTGGGGTGTGTGTGTGTGTGTGTGTGGGTCGGGGGGGGGGAGGGATGTAGTACAGTACCCATCTGAGAAGAAAGGGGGCAGAGACTTCACAAGATCAATGGAAGCATTTTCATATTTTATAAAAAAAGGAGAGCTAATTGATCTTCCTCTCATTGGAGGGCGTTACACTTGGTCCAATGGTCAGCATAGAGGAGCATCTAGCAAACTTGACAGATTTCTGGTTTCAGCAGATTGGGAAGCCTTTTTCTCTGGAGCTAGCTAGGTGAGTACCGTACCCATATGAGAAGAAAGGGGGCAGAGACTTCACAAGATCAATGGAAGCATTTTCATATTTTATAAAAAAAGGAGAGCTAATTGATCTTCCTCTCATTGGAGGGCGTTACACTTGGTCCAATGGTCAGCATAGAGGAGCATCTAGCAAACTTGACAGATTTCTGGTTTCAGCAGATTGGGAAGCCTTTTTCTCTGGAGCTAGCTAGGTGAGTACCGTACCCATATGAGAAGAAAGGGGGCAGAGACTTCACAAGATCAATGGAAGCATTTTCATATTTTATAAAAAAAGGAGAGCTAATTGATCTTCCTCTCATTGGAGGGCGTTACACTTGGTCCAATGGTCAGCATAGAGGAGCATCTAGCAAACTTGACAGATTTCTGGTTTCAGCAGATTGGGAAGCCATTTCTTTGGAGCTAGCTAGGTAAAGCTGTTTCTTCCTATCTCGGATCACTGTCCGATAATCCTAGATTCGGAAGAGATTGATTGGGGACCGAAGCCTTTTCGGTTTAACAATGCATGGTTGCTAAATCCGAAATTCGTGGAGTTAGTGAAGGCTTGGTGGGGCAGTTTCGACATACATGGTTGGGCAGGTTTTGTTCTTTTCAAAAAACTCAATATGCTCAAGTGGAAGTTAAAAGAATGGGTTGCCTCTAATGGAGGTAGTACATTGGAAAAGAAGGAAATAGCTATTCGGGATCTTGAACTTTGGTCAAAGATTGAGGAAGGACGGGACCTGGAAGAGGAGGAAGTTGCAGCTAAGGAGTCCAAATCTACCCTCTGGGACTACTTGAGGTTAGAGGAAGTTGAGTGGAGACAGAAATCGAGGGCCTTATGGTTAAAAGATGGTGACAAGAACTCAAGGTTCTTCCATTTGTATGCATCTAATAGGAGGGCAGTCAACTGCATTAGATCGGTGGTGGTAGATCTGGTAAAGGGGTCTCTGCATAAGGACATTATTAGGGAGGCAGTGGTGAGTTTCTTCTCTGCTATCTTTCAGCCGGCCTATGCTCCTTTGCCTCCCTCCTCTCTTTTGCCGAATTGGCCTCTGTCGCCCCCTCCTCCTGCTCTTTGCCGCTTCCTGTGGACTCGGGTACCTCCTCTCCTTTTCTCTGCTCTTTTTTTTCATGATGGTTTGTTTGCAAAAACCCCGTGCCTTGTTTGCCTCTTCTCTGTCCCAAGCGGTACTAAGTTCAATGGTGGATGGCCTTCCTCGTTGTCCCTTTTGATGTCTCTCGCACCTGGGTTGGTTTGGAGATTCCTCGATTCTAGGAGATGATGATATGGACGTGGTGGCGCTCCACTTGGCGTGTTGTGCTGGTGCCCTCCCCTTCCTTATTCAGGCTTCGGAGGGGGTTTCCTTGCTCTTTGACATTAATTCCCAGAGGCGGTCCGCGGCTTCTTCTCAGCTCTTGGTTGCTGACTGTTGGCAGTCTCTTCAGACGACTTCCTCCCCTGTGGCTTCTTTTACGGCTGCGCGATTCTTCTCCTCCGAGGCCCGGGTATTGTCTTTCCCTTTTCTTCCTTTTTTTTTTTTCCAGTTTTGTGTTATCCTCTGGGGTTAGTCCCTCTATCCCTAGGTTAGTGGGTTGGTGTTTGTCTTCCCTTTCTCTAATTTTTCACAACCGCCACCCCCCCCCTGGCTTGAAAAGGAATTTTCCTTGGAAGAGATTTTAGGGGCTTTAGAGAGTATGGATGGCGATAAAGCGCCTCACCCCGATGGTTTCAATTTGGCATTCTTTAAGGCCAGCTGGGAGGTAGTAGGGTAGGATATTTTGAGGTTCTTTAGGGAGTTTCACAATGATGGTATCATCAATAAATGACTCAAAAATCCTTTATTACCTTAATTTCAAAAAAAGAAGGTTCTTCTGAGTTGTCGCATTTTCGCCCTATCAGCCTAGTGGGTAGTATCTATAAGTTGTTAGCCAAAGTTCTAAGCGGAAAGATTAAATAAAGCGTTACCTGAAATCATTGGGGAATCACAAGGAGCTTTCATTGAGAACAGGCAAATCTTGGATGGGGTTTTGATCACTAATGAATTGATTCATATGAGGAAGAAGGATGGTAAACCATGCTTCTTATTCAAGATTGACATGGAAAAAGCATATGACTGTGTGGATTGGTCCTTCGTGAGTTACTTGTTTAACAGGATAGGCTTTGGCAGTAGATGGCAGAGGTGGATGAAGGCATGCGTTGAAAATACAAAATACTTGGTCTTGGTGAATGGTTCACCAACTGATCCAATATCCGCTAATAGGGGTATGAGGCAGGGAGATCCCCTCTCTCTGTTTATTTTTACAATGGTGGGAGAAAGTCTAAACAGGTTGTGATGAAGGCAAGAGAGCTAGACATTGTGAGGGGTTTTGAAGTGAGCCAAGGGGGCCTGGTGATTACCTACCTTCAATTTGCAGATGACACCTTACTTTTCTGTAATAACCACAATTCAGGGAGGCTTGGTTTCCGAACTGTCCTCAGATGCTTTGAGTTGGTTTTTGGACTAAGGACAAACTTGACCAAAAGTACCCTAATTGGGGTTGGTTTGGACATTTCGGTAGTAAAGGAGTGGGTAGACAAAGTGGGTTGTGGTGTCAGGAAAACTTCCCTTTCTCTACTTAGGCCTCCCAGTTGGCGGAAATCCAGGTTTTAAAAAGTTTTGGTCCCCAGTTTTGGAAAAGATTGAAAAATGGTTGGCTGGATGGGATAAAAAATATCTTTCCTTGGGGCGCAGGGTAACTTTGTTGAAGTCAGTTTTGATCAACCTACCCACGTATTTCCTCTCTATTTTTGAAGTCCCCAAAGGTGTAGCCAACTCGATGGAGAAGTTGTTTAGGAAGTTTCTTTGGGACGATCAGGAGGCAAAGAGAAAAGTTCATCTGGTGGCTTGGGAAGTTGTTACTAAAGCTAAGAATAAAGTGGTTTGGGTTTGGTTCCTATCCGCTTGAGAAATGAAGTTTTATTATGCAAATGGGGTTGGAGGTTCTGGAGGGAATCTAATGCCCTATGGGTTCACATTCTTTCAGTTAAATATGGAGTCTCGAACGATAGCAGATGGAACTTGGGGGAGGAAGTTGATAGATCGGGGTCTAGGATCCTTAAAGATTGGTGGAGGATTTGTCAAGGTCGTTCGGAGGTTGGTTACTTGTTCAAAAGGAATCTTCGACTATTAGTTGGGACGGGTAACAAGACTTATTTTTGGAAAAACTTGTGGTTGGGAGATAGGCTGTTGAGAGAGAGCTTCCCTAGGCTTTTTAGGGCTGTAAGAAACCAAGATGCTTTGATTCAAGATTTATATCGCATGGAAGATGAAGCTATCTCGTGGCATTTTGGCTTTAGAAGGGAGTTGAGGGTCTTTGAAGTGGAGAGTGTTACTGATCTCAAAACTCAATTGGGTGAGTTCCCTCTGGTCCTTGATGGCGACGATGAATTGGTCTGGATGGGTAATTCCTCTCGCTCATTCTCGGTCAAGTCTTTGGTTGAGCCGGCTTCTCAAAGTGCATTTATACCGGATGGTTCTTTGGCTTTCGTGTGGAGGAGTGTTGCTCCACCAAGGGTTCAGTTGTTTAATTGGTGTTGTGCTAAAAGGAAAATTTTGACGAGGTTGGAACTTAGGAGAAGAGGACTATTGGGGTTGGGTGGCGTTACCTTGTGCCATCTTTGTAACTGTGATGACGAATCTATTGACCATCTCCTAGTCTCGTGTCCGTTTTCCTTGAGGATTTGGTGCTTCTTTTTGAATCTTATGGGGGTGACTTGGGTGTGCCCTGGCTCGTGGGATAATTTGATAGAATCTTGGGTTATTTGTTGTGTTATAAGAAGAAGGAAGGTTGCTTGGATTTTGATCCCGACCATGGTATTGTGGACTATTTGGAAGGAGAGGAATTCTAGGATTTTCGAAGGTCAGTCGTTAGAAGTTAATGATCTCTTTCACAAAGCAAAATGGAGGCTGTATACTTGGTTATGTAACAACAAGGAGTTCTAAGATCTCAAGGCTGGGGATCTATGGCAAGCTTGGGAGGCCTGCTTGAGGTCTGCTCCTATGGTAAATAGGCCTAAGCAAGCTGAGTGGTCCCCTCCCCCTTGGGGGACCCTCAAGTTTAACGTGGATGGAGCTTCTTTCGGCAAACCAGGCCCGGCTGGTATTGGGGGTGTCCTTAGAGACCATTTGGGTGGGATTTGGGCTATTTTTTTGAAGCAGTGGGGATCAAAGATTCTAATGAGGTGAAACTTCTTAGCATTAGGAGAACCTTGACCTTAGGTGTTAGCTTAGGGGGAGTCAAATTCGAAATTGAAAGCGATTCTTCCAATGCTATAAAATGGGCTAGGGGTACAAGGAGACCTCCTTCGAGGTTAACTGCAACTGTTAGGGAGATTAAGGGGCTACTCTCAGGCATGGAGGTATCCTTCAATCAGATTAGTCATTCAGTGAATGGTGTTGTAATACCCCATCCCAATTTAAGAATTAATTATGATTAATTAAATAAATTTTTATCAGTTAATTATGAATTATTTTCCTCTAATCGAAAAGAGTATCAAATAAGTTCTTCAACGGATCTGAGTTTGACTCGATCCGAATCCGATAACTCTTTTAATTAAATTCCAAAGGTATATGGACAAGTTATGAATATAATAATATTATTATTTTAGGTTTAAACCTTAGCTGCTGTATAAACTCAGTCATTTGACTTAGTTTGAACTTCAAATTTTATATTATACATTATTTTTAAATTCCGGACCTAATGACATGCCAATCTCGCTATAATTTCGCTAATTTATTTTACCACTAAGTTTTAAAGTGGTAAAACTCCAATTTGATAGGGTAGAGGAAGTTCTAAAAATATATAGAGAGAGTCAGTACTCAATCTGTATTATAACTAAGCTGTTTATTTCTTTACACTCTAAAATAGTTAGTTTTTGATATTTATTTTAAGCCATGAAATATGGGCCGTTGAATATTCTTTCATTTAAAAAATGTGGTTTTTCACTTCAAAACACTTTGAAACTTTAGAATGTTTTTATCAGACAAATTTACTCTATCAAACTATAAGGTTGGATACTTTCGAAAAGAATCTTTAAGATTAGGAGATTTTGTTAAAACGGTGATTTTTAGCGAAAACACTGGGTTTTTGAGATAGACTTCACCCCAAGTTTTAATATCATGCTCAGTTTTTAATACCTGACCTACTGAACCAATTGTATCAATTTATTGAGACCTTGAAATACCCCGATAAAAGAAAGGACATAAATGTAAATAGTAAAAAGAATAAACTAATATTATATTATAAAATAATATCAGAAACCAGATGAATGATAAGTTTCAAAGCTACGGATGTAGCATATAGCTGTGTTGGAAGATTACAACACCGCCAATTGCCTATGCGGTTGGTGGCAGTTGTAATAATAATTATAAAATATATAATAATAAATGCATAGTTATTAAAAACCTATAAAGCTAATGAATAGCTTAGGTAACTTGTATAATTAAAAAATTCATACGGTTGCCTATAAATAGGTGTAATCGGCGAGAAAGCCAGAACATGAAAAGAAAAGGAAAAAAAAAAAAACTCTTCAAAGTTTTCTGCCGTTTTGCTCTCTTTCCCTCTTTCAAAAATAGCAAGCCCTCTCTCTCCTATTTTTCTTTTCTTTCTTCTTCTTTCTCTTGCTTTGGCCATACCAGCAGCAGCCGAACATTCGAGTTTCGTGAATTCTTTTAAGAGTTTTTAAATTTAGTCAATTTTACACAGAATTTTGCAGCCAAGGTATCGAAATAATTCTATTTTTATTTTTATTAACTCCATAGCAAATTCGGAGTAAAATAGCTTAGTATTGGGGTTCAAAAAAATGAGATTTTTTTAAATTGAGGAAAAATAGATTTCCTCTTAAAATTTAAATTTTACCCTCAAGATTCGTATTATTTTACGTTCAAAATATAATTTTTGACCCTAAGTAAAATCGGGGAAAAGATTAACCCCATCTGACTATTGTGTGCTTATTTTTCCGCCTTGTGTGTTTAAATTCCTATATTATACCCTCTGGGCCAAATTCTCAATACGTCTCCATGGTCCTTCTTCCAAAAGACAATACGAGGATAGGGCACTGAGTACTTTTATTTACTTTACTGTCTCTGTACCCTCTGGGCCGTATTCTCAATACGTCTCCATGGTCCTTCTTCCAAAAGACAATACGAGGATAGGGCATTGAGTACTTTTATTTACTTTACTATCTCTGTACCCTCTGAGCCTCTCACAATACGTCTCTATGCTCCTTTCTCCAGAAGACAATACGAGAGAAGGCACTGAGTACTTTACATTTTTCATTTTATTGTAATGTTTTGAATGGCGGACAACTAACTTTCTAACATAATTTAAAGGAGTAGAAAGAGCCTACGTGACTCATTACACATATCATGTTTTCTGGAAAAATAGCACGGGGTTTGGGAAATTATTATGTGTATATACTGATAAATAGAAAATTTATACATTTTACTCTATCTTACAGATTTTCTGTGAAAAACTCAACCGGAGAAGGTGAGGAGACTCGAACCAACACTTGTATTGTGTTATATGTTAAACCCACTAACACCAGACTGAAATGGGACCCATGGTCAATTAAAGATGGAAAAGGCTATATAGGTCCAGAATACGAGACCTGACACTGCCTACATGTAAGGGATGTAAATGTTCTAACTTTTTAGAACGTAGGCGTTAAAATGGTGTCGGGGAGTCGAGGACTTGTAGTCTATAACACAGTATGGACCCATGGAGTGTCTGGGAATTGTCGGGTAAAAACTGGGTGAAGACATTCATGTTATTAAATCCAGTTTTATATGTTTGTGTGATATTGATTATCTTATTGATTTCTTGTATTGGTATTGGATACACCAAATGGTAAGCCTGCAGTATGGCGGTTCTCTCAAAGTAAGTCCCTGTGTAAGGAGGGCACTGAAAATTATGCATTATCATGCATTTGACATTTGCATGTGATAATTATGTTCATAAGTTAAATTTGTGAAAGATAATAACTTTGTAAAGTTGAATATTGGCCGTTGGGCTATAATTGCTGAGATTAGCCGAACACCATTTGCGAACCGTTGGGTTGGATGTGTTAGTAGGCTGTGGTCGACCACCATCAACCGTTGGTGTTGGATGGGCTAGTAGACCGGGTCGTGGACACCTTATGCACTTGTAAGTTGTTATATTATTTCCGTAGAGGAATTGATATTAGTTCTGGTTGGAACTCTAAATGGGTGTTGACCCCGGTGTTGTAACATGGCTGGAGACTAACCCCGGTGGTAACAATACAATCTGAGTAAAAACCTTAGAGATGATCGTAGGGTGAAAATGGGATATGCTAATAACATGCCTTTGTATGACATGCATTGTTGCATTACAATCATTGGATTTTATGGTGAGTTCTCCCCACTGGGCTGTTGCTCACGTCCCTTACAATGCAAGATCTGAACCAGAAGAGGGATTGGACGGACCATTGGTGCCTCGTTGAAAGTCGGAACTTAGAAGTTCCTAAAGTTTTCCACACGTGGAAACCATTTGCTTGCTTAAATATGTTTGAGTATTTGTAATAAATATGCCTCATGTGGCATAAGAAATTTATGTCTGTAAGTTTTAATATCGTATACATTATATCCACTATGCTTTCGTGCGTAACACTGATGAGACAAATGAAAATATTCGTGGTGTGATATAGATTGTATATGGGGACATATGGTATATGTTTGAGTCTATGTGTGAAAAGCACGTATGACATTTTATAGGATCGGGTTTTGGTAATCTTGAAAATCCAGCCCAGTTATGACGTTGGGTGATTAGAGTTTATTGTTTAAAAAAAAAAAAATTTGTCTCGTTCCGGGCCCACATCTGGGTTCGGGGCGTGACAAGGTGGTATCAGAGCATGGTTCAAATCTCGGACTGTGTATATGAGAATTAGTAGAATGATTGTTTGAGTTTAGGTTGATCTCCTTAGTTTTTAAAGTTGGGTGGATAGAACCTTGAGTTGGAATGTAATCAAATCCCCCTTCTTTTGATAAGTGGTGACTTTAGTATTAAGTTGATACTTTAAACCTAATATTTGGATGTAACGATATCTTATGGATTGGAATCAAAAGATGTTGGGAGTACTGAGAGGCTCTGACATCGATTAGGTTTGGGAAATAACCCAGGAAGAGGATCGGTACAAGATGATATAATTGTGTGTATGTACTATTGTGTGATTAATGTATAAATTTGCTTGAACTTGGATGAAAGGGAGTGTTGTAAAAATATAAATATGTAAACATGTGAAAATGTAAAGATGTAAGGAAAAAAAGTGAGAGTGATCGTAGAATGTAAGAAAGTATTAGTATGGGAAACTGGAAGGAGTGTGAGAAAGGTATGCGTGAATATCTTTATCCTTTGATGTATAAAGGATTATGTATCTCCTTTTAATGTAATATATATAAGTATGTTTAGTTACTGTGTGTTGTGATGAAATTTTTACTTTGAACTCTGTTATTGATACCTATGATCCTCAGGATGTCAGAATCACGGGGAGATTCTGAAAACCAGGGGGAGAATGCAGTACCACCCCCAGGGAATCAACCTGAACTCTTAGACGCAGTCCGTGTCACTGTGGAGGATTTCCAAAGGGTTGTAGATGATCTCTGCCGACCACAGGAGAGAACTCCCGAGGGAAGAGCTACTTCAGCTCTGAAAAATTTCAAACAATTAAACCCGCCGACTTTCTCGGGAAATGCGGAACCAACTGAAGCTGAAAACTGGATTAACCAGATTGGTCGAATCGTCGACACTCTAGGCACAGCTGAGGACCTAAAGGTGACTCTCGCCACCTATCAATTGGAGGGAGACGCCTATAAATGGTGGGAAGTCAGATATAATGCGAGAAACCGTGAACCCATGACTTGGGAAGAGTTCTCTACAGCTTTCCTTGCTCGCTATTATCCAAAAGTGGCAAGGGATGCTAAGAGGAGACAATTCCTCGATCTAAAACAGGGCTCCGACACGGTAGCCAAGTACACTGCAAAGTTTCTAAATCTTTGTCAATATGCTCCCCGCATCTTTGACAATGAGGAGGAGAAAATCCAGCATTATATTGAGGGATTTCGTCCTTTCCTTCAGCTGCAAGTGGCAGGAATTCAATTTGCCACTTTAGAAGAGGTGATTAGTCGAGCTTCTATGGTGGAAGCAGTTGACACCACTAACAGAAATGTGGATCGGTCTCGTCAAGGAGATGCACCGAAACCTCCTCTGCCTAACAAAAAGAGGAAATTTAGTAAAAGTTCATTCACTAGGAAGGGACAAACATTTGTGGGACAGACCAGTTACACTGGGCCCAGGCAAGTGGTATACTACACGTGTAATCAGCCGGGTCAGACGGTAAAGCAATGTCCACAGAACAACGTTCCAGCAGTTGATAGCCGAGTATGCTTCAGATGCAAGCAAATGAGACATTTCATTAAAGATTGTCCTTATTCTGACACCCGAAGCAACATGGCAGGACCTTCCCAGAATGTTAAACCAATGCAGTCTCAAATGCAATCTACTCCACCACCCTCCAGAGGTTCAGTGGCATCTGGAAATGCGCCACGAAGGACTGGAGAAGATAGAAATCAAGGACGCTCTCAGACGACTCGAGGAAGAGTCTACACCATGGGAACCCAGGAGGAGGAGCCGACAGAGAACGCTGTAATGGAAGGTACCATACCTCTCTTTAGTTTTATGGCACAAGTATTAGTAGATACCGGCGCTTCACATTCATTCATCTCTAAATCATGTCGAGATAAATTGAATTTATCGTCAGTAGTTGCCTCCAAACTTTTGATGGTAGTGTCACCATTAGGAAAGAAAGTACGAGTTGATCAGATATGCGAATCCTGTGTCCTTAGAATGGATGATCTAGATATAGTATATGATTTCTTTTTAATAGAAATGACAGATTTGACATCATTTTAGGAATGGATTGGTTAACTGCACACCAGGTTTTGATAGATTGTCTACAAAGAAAGATTTATGGGATATCACCGACCAGAGTCCGATTTGTAGAGAAATTAGTACCATATGAGAACATCAGAGTTCAATTCTCTGGTTTGAAGGCATATCCGGGTAGAATTGTAGCTAGCATGGGATGGGAGGATGTAAAAGGTATAGAAGCCAGTTTGCCTCGAGTGGTTTGTGAGTTTCCAAATGTATTTCCAAATAAACTCAGTGGTTTACCTCCACGCAGAGAGATAGACTTTGTAATTGACTTGCAGCCTGGAACATCTCCTATATCTATGGCACCATATAGGATGGCGCCGGCCGAACAAAAAGAGTTAGCAAAGCAAATAGATGAGGTTCTCCAACTTGGTTTCATTCGTTTGAGTAATTCACCTTGGGGTGCACCAGCTCTCTTTGTGAAAAAGAAAAATGGGTCACTGAGAATGTTTATAGATTACCAGCCATTGAACCAATTAACCATAAAAAACAAGTACCCATTGCCTAGAATAGATGATTTATTTGATTTGTTGAGAAGGGCAAGGTGTTTCTCAAAAATTGACTTGAGATCTGGGTATCACCAACTTCGAGTGAGGGAGGAAGATATTCCCAAAACTGCTTTTTGTACCCAATATGGCTTATATGAGTTTCTAGTTATGCCTTTTGGAGTAACAAATGCACCAGCTACTTTCATGGATTTGATGAATCGAATTTTCCGACCATATTTAAGAGAATTCATAATCGTCTTCATCGATGATATTTTAATATATTCGTCGACTGAAGAGGAACATGAACAACATCTACGTATCATTTTACAGACTTTACGGGATCACCAACTATATGCTAAACTCAGTAAATGTGAATTTTGGCTGACACAAGTCCAATTTCTCGGACATGTGGTGTTGGCAGATGGAATTTCGGTGGATCCGGCAAAAGTGAAAACAGTTATGAATTTGGAAAGGCCTAAAAATGTCACAGAAATTCGAAGTTTTCTAGGTTTAGCGGGATATTACCGAAAATTTATCCCAAAATTCTCTCAAATTGCAGTACCAATGACTCGTTTGACACGAAAAGATGTCAAATTTGAGTGGACAGAAGACTGTGAGAAAGCATTTCAGGACCTAAAGGATAAACTAACCACCTCTCCTGTGTTAATCATACATGAACAAGGACGTGGTTATGTGGTCTATTGTGATGCTTCCAAACTGGGATTAGGATGTGTTTTAATGCTAGAGGGAAAAATAGTTACTTATGGGTCCAGACAGTTGAAAAGACACGAGCAAAACTACCCCACTCATGACTTAGAACTAGCAGCAGTGGTGTTTGTCCTGAAACTTTGGAGATATTACTTATATGGTGAACGATTCAATGTCTTTTCTGATTACCATAGTCTCAAGTATTTATTCACTCAGAAAGATTTAAATATGAGGCAATGGAGATGGATGGAGTATTTAGGAGATTATGACTTTGAACTCTCCTACCATCCTGGAAAAGCTAATGTGGTAGCAGATGCCCTAAGTAGGAAGTCTCGTGGTGATGTTGCAAAAGTAGTGTCATTACAATGGAAATTATTAGAAATTATATCTAACTATGATTTAGAATTGGTTGAAAGTAGGAAATCGGCATTGATTCAAAATCTAGTGTTGCAACCCGAAATAGTCGGAATAGTACTAGAACGACAGTAAAATGATGTTGAGGCACAAGAGGTGATAACTCAAGTATCGAGTGGAGCAGGGTTAGAAGATTGGAAGGTTAGAACCGACGGAGGTTTAACTTTCAAAGGACGATTGTTCATCCCAGAGTCAGAAGGATGCAGAAAGGAAGTGCTTAGACATTTCCACCACTCTAAGTTTGCAGTTCATCCTGGTAATACCAAGATGTATCGCGATTTACGCCAACAATTCTGGTGGAAAGAAATGAAGAGAATCAGAGAAGTTGCTTACCAGATAACACTATCTCCAATCCTAGAAAAGGTACACAATACATTTCATGTGTCTATGTTTAGAAAATACGAACCAGATCCATCTCTCGTGTTGAACGTGGAAAACATTGAAATCGCTGAAGATCTAATTTTTGAAGAAATATCCCTTGAGATCCAAGATACCAAGACTCAGGTGCTTCGACGAAAAACTATACCACTAGTGTAGGTGTTATGGCAACACTAAGGAACTCAGCACGTCACTTGGAAACCAGAATCGATTATGAGGAAATTATACCCGAATCTCTTTGCTAATTAAAGGTACGACTTTTCTATTTAAATTTCGGGACAAAATTTTTTTAAGGGGGGTGGGATGTAATACCCCATCCCAATTTAAGAATTAATTATGATTAATTAAATAAATTTTTATCAGTTAATTATGAATTATTTTCCTCTAATCGTAAAGAGTATCAAATAATTTCTTCAACGGATCTGAATTTGACTCGATCCGAATCCGATAACTCTTTTAATTAAATTCCAAAGGTATATGGACAAGTTATGCATATAATAATAACATTATTTTAGGTTTAAACCTTAGCTGTTGTATAAACTCAGTCATTTGACTTAGTTTGAACTTTAAATTTTATATTATACATTATTTTTAAATTCCGGACCTAATGACATGCCAATCTCACTATAATTTCGCTAATTTATTTTACCCCTAAGTTTTAAAGTGGTAAAACCCCAATTTGACAGGGTAGAGGAAGTCCTAAAAATATACATAGAGAGTCAGTGCTTAATCTGTATTATAACTAAACTGTTTATTTGTTTACACTCTAAAATAGTTAGTTTTTGATATTTATTTTAAGCCGTGAAATATGGGCCATTGAATATTCTTTCATTTAGAAAATGTGGTTTTTGACTTCAAAACACTTTGAAACTTTAGAATGTTTTTTATCAGACAAATTTACTCTATCAAACTATAAGGTTGGATACTTTCAAAAAGAATCTTTAAGATTATGAGATTTTGTTAAAACGGTGATTTTTAGCGAAAACACTGGGTTTTTGAGATAGACTTCACCCTAAGTTTTAATATCATGCTCAGTTTTTAATACCTAACCTACTGAACCAATTGTATCAATTTATTGAGACCTTGAAATACCCCAATAAAAGAAAGGACATAAATGTAAATAGTAAAAAGAATAAACTAATATTATATTATAAAATAATATCAGA
The DNA here is from genome assembly GCA_013350335.1 of Chimonanthus salicifolius. Taxonomy (NCBI): domain Eukaryota; kingdom Viridiplantae; phylum Streptophyta; class Magnoliopsida; order Laurales; family Calycanthaceae; genus Chimonanthus; species Chimonanthus salicifolius. The sequence continues at coordinate 57,927,601 of CM023535.1, read as the reverse complement.
AACCAGATGAATGATAAGTTTCAAAGCTACGGATGTAGCATGTAGCTGTGTTGGAAGATTACAACACCGCCAATTGCCTATGCGGTTGGTGGTAGTTGTAATAATAATTATAAAATATATAATAATAAATGCATAGTTATTAAAAACCTATAAAGCTAATGAATAGCTTAGGTAACTTGTATAATTAAAAAATTCATACGGTTGCCTATAAATAGGTGTAATCGGCGAGGAATCCAGAACGTAAAAAGAAAAGGAAAAAAAAAAAAACTCTTCAAAGTTTTCTGCCGTTTTGCTCTCTTTCCCTCTTTCAAAAATAGCAAGCCCTCTCTCTCCTATTTTTCTTTTCTTTCTTCTTCTTTCTCTTGCTTTGGCCATACCAGCAGCAGCCGAACGTTCGAGTTTCGTGAATTCTTTTAAGGGTTTTTAAATTTAGTCAATTTTACACAGAATTTTGCAGCCAAGGTATCGAAATAATTCTATTTTTATTTTTATTAACTCCATAGCAAATTCGGAGTAAAATAGCTTAGTATTGGGGTTCAAAAAAATGAGATTTTTTTAAATTGAGGAAAAATAGATTTCCTCTTAAAATTTAAATTTTACCCTCAAGATTCGTATTATTTTACGTTCAAAATATAATTTTTGACCCTAAGTAAAATCGGGGAAAAGATTAACCCCATCTGACTATTGTGTGCTTATTTTTCCGCCTTGTGTGTTTAAATTCCTATATTATACCCTCTGGGCCAAATTCTCAATACGTCTCCATGGTCCTTCTTCCAAAAGACAATACGAGGATAGGGCACTGAGTACTTTTATTTACTTTACTGTCTCTGTACCCTCTGGGCCGTATTCTCAATACGTCTCCATGGTCCTTCTTCCAAAAGACAATACGAGGATAGGGCATTGAGTACTTTTATTTACTTTACTATCTCTGTACCCTCTGAGCCTCTCACAATACGTCTCTATGCTCCTTTCTCCAGAAGACAATACGAGAGAAGGCACTGAGTAATTTACATTTTTCATTTTATTTTAATGTTTTGAATGGCTGACAACTAACTTTCTAACATACTTTAAAGGAGTAGAAAGAGCCTACATGACTCATTACACATATCATGTTTTCTGGAAAAATAGCACGAGGTTTGCGAAATTATTATGTGTATACTGTGATAAATAGAAAATTTATACATTTTACTCTATCTTACAGATTTTCTGTGAAAAACTCAACCGGAGAAGGTGAGGAGACTCGAACCAACACTTGTATTGTGTTATATGTTAAACCCACTAACACCAGACTGAAATGGGACCCATGGTCAATTAAAGATGGAAAAGGCTATATAGGTCTAGAATACGAGACCTGACACTGCCTACATGTAAGGGATGTAAATGTTCTAACTTTTTAGAACGTAGGCGTTAAAATGGTGTCGGGGAGTCGAGGACTTGTAGTCTATAACGCAGTATGGACCCATGGAGTGTCTGGGAATTGTCGGGTAAAAACTGGGTGAAGGCATTCATGTTATTAAATCCAGGTTTATATGTTTGTGTGATATTGATTATCTTATTGATTTCTTGTATTGGTATTGGATACACCAAATGGTAAGCCTGCAGTATGGCGGTTCTCTCAAAATAAGTCCCTGTGTAAGGAGGGCACTGAAAATTATGCATTATCATGCATTTGACATTTGCATGTGATAATTATGTTCATAAGTTAAATTTGTGAAAGATAATAACTTTGTAAAGTTGAATATTGGCCGTTGGGCTATAATTGCTGAGATTAGCCGAACACCGTTTGCGAACCGTTGGGTTGGATGTGTTAGTAGGTTGTGGTCGACCGCCATCAACCGTTGGTGTTGGATGGGCTAGTAGACCGGGTCGTGGACACCTTATGCACTTGCAAGTTGTTATATTATTTCCGTAGAGGAATTGATATTAGTTCTGGTTGGAACTCTAAATGGGTGCTGACCCCAGTGTTGTAACATGGCTGGAGACTAACCCCGGTGGTAACAATACAATCTGAGTAAAAACCTTAGAGATGATCGTAGGGTGAAAATGGGATATGCTAATAACATGCCTTTGTATGACATGCATTGTTGCATTACAATCATTGGATTTTATGGTGAGTTCTCCCCACTGGGCTGTTGCTCACGTCCCTTACAATGCAAGATCTGAACCAGAAGAGGGATTGGAGGGACCATTGGTGCCTCGTTGAAAGTCGGAACTTAGAAGTTCCTAAAGTTTTCCGCACGTGGAAACCATTTGCTTGCTTAAATATGTTTGAGTATTTGTAATAAATATGCCTCATGTGGCATAAGAAATTTATGTCTGTAAGTTTTAATATCGTATACATTATATCCACTATGCTTTCGTGCATAACACTGATGAGACAAATGAAAATATTCGTGGTGTGATATAGATTGTATATGGGGACATATGGTATATGTTTGAGTCCATGTGTGAAAAGCACGTATGACATTTTATAGGATCGGGTTTTGGTAATCTTGAAAATCCAGCCCAGTTATAACGTTGGGTGATTAGAGTTTATTGTTTAAAAAAAAAAAATTAGTCTCGTTCCGGGCCCACATCTGGGTTCGGGGCGTGATAAGGTGGTATCAGAGCATGGTTCAAATCACGGACTGTGTATATGAGAATTAGTAGAATGATTGTTTGAGTTTAGGTTGATCTCCTTAGTTTTTAAAGTTGGGTGGATAGAACCTTGAGTTAGAATGTAATCAAATCCCCCTTCTTTTGATAAGTGGTGACTTTAGTATTAAGTTGATACTTTAAACCCAATATTTGGATGTAACGATATCTTATGGATTGGAATCAAAAGATGTTGGGAGTACTGAGAGGCTCTGACATCGATTAGGTTTGGGAAATAACCCAGGAAGAGGATCGGTACAAGATGATATAATTGTGTGTATGTACTATTGTGTGATTAATGTATAAATTTGCTTGAACTTGGATAAAAGGGAGTGTTGTAAAAATATAAATATGTAAACATGTGAAAATGTAAAAATGTAAGGAAAAAAAGTGAGAGTGATCGTAGAATGTAAGAAAGTATTAGTATGGGAAACTGGAAGGTGTGTGCGAAAGTATGGGTGAATATCTTTATCCTTTGATGTATAAAGGATTATGTATCTCCTTTTAATGTAATATATATAAGTATGTTTAGTTACTGTGTGTTGTGATGAAATTTTTACTTTGAACTCTGTTATTGATACCTATGATCCTCAGGATGTCAGAATCACGGGGAGATTCTGAAAACCAGGGGGAGAATGCAGTACCACCCCCAGGGAATCAACCTGAACTCTTAGACGCAGTCCGTGTCACTGTGGAGGATTTCCAAAGGGTTGTAGATGATCTCTGCCGACCACAGGAGAGAACTCCCGAGGGAAGAGCTACTTCAGCTCTGAAAAATTTCAAACAATTAAACCCGCCGACTTTCTCGGGAAATGCGGAACCAACTGAAGCTGAAAACTGGATTAACCAGATTGGTCGAATCTTCGACACTCTAGGCACAGCTGAGGACCTAAAGGTGACTCTCGCCACCTATCAATTGGAGGGAGACGCCTATAAATGGTGGGAAGTCAGATATAATGCGAGAAACCGTGAACCCATGACTTGGGAAGAGTTCTCTACAGCTTTCCTTGCTCGCTATTATCCAAAGGTGGCAAGGGATGCTAAGAGGAAACAATTCCTCGATCTAAAACAGGGCTCCGACACGGTAGCCAAGTACACTGCAAAGTTTCTAAATCTTTGTCAATATGCTCCCCGCATCTTTGACAATGAGGAGGAGAAAATCCAGCATTATATTGAGGGATTTCGTCCTTTCCTTCAGCTGCAAGTGGCAGGAATTCAATTTGCCACTTTAGAAGAGGTGATTAGTCGAGCTTCTATGGTGGAAGCAGTTGACACCACTAACAGAAATGTGGATCGGTCTCGTCAAGGAGATGCACCGAAACCTCCTCTGCCTAACAAAAAGAGAAAATTTAGTAAAAGTTCATTCACTAGGAAGGGACAAACATTTGTGGGACAGACTTAGTTTGAACTTTAAATTTTATATTATACATTATTTTTAAATTCCGGACCTAATGACATGCCAATCTCACTATAATTTCGCTAATTTATTTTACCCCTAAGTTTTAAAGTGGTAAAACCCCAATTTGACAGGGTAGAGGAAGTCCTAAAAATATACATAGAGAGTCAGTGCTTAATCTGTATTATAACTAAACTGTTTATTTCGTTACACTCTAAAATAGTTAGTTTTTTATATTTATTTTAAGCCGTGAAATATGGGCCATTGAATATTCTTTCATTTAGAAAATGTGGTTTTTGACTTCAAAACACTTTGAAACTTTAGAATGTTTTTTATCAGACAAATTTACTCTATCAAACTATAAGGTTGGATACTTTCAAAAAGAATCTTTAAGATTAGGAGATTTTGTTAAAACGGTGATTTTTAGCGAAAACACTGGGTTTTTGAGATAGACTTCACCCCAAGTTTTAATATCATGCTCAGTTTTTAATACCTGACCTACTGAACCAATTGTATTAATTTAGTAAGACCCTGAAATACCCCGATAAAAGAAAGGACATAAATGTAAATAGTAAAAAGAATAAACTAATATTATATTACAAAATAATATCAGAAACCAGATGAATGATAAGTTTCAAAGCTACGGATGTAGCTTGTAGCTGTGTTGGAAGATTACAACACCGCCAATTGCCTATGCGGTTGGTGGCAGTTGTAATAATAATTATAAAATATATAATAATAAATGCATAGTTATTAAAAATCTATAAAGCTAATAAATAGCTTAGGCAATTTGTATGATTAAAAAATTCGTACGGTTGCCTATAAATAGGTGTAATCGGCGAGGAAGCCAGAACGTGAAAAGAAAAGGGGGGGAAAAAAAAAACTCTTCAAAGTTTTCTGCCGTTTTGCTCTCTTTCCCTCTTTCAAAAATAGCAAGCCCTCTCTCTCCTATTTTTCTTTTCTTTCTTCTTTTTTCTCTTGCTTTGGCCATACCAGCAGCAGCCGAACGTTCGAGTTTCGTGAATTCTTTTAAGGGTTTTCAAATTTAGTCAATTTTATATAGAACTTTGCACCCAATGTATTGAAATAATTCTATTTTTATTTTTATTAACTCCATAGCAAATTAGGAGTAAAATAGCTTAGTATTGGGGTTCAAAAAAATGAGATTTTTTTAAATTGAGGAAAAATAGATTTTCTCTTAAAATTTAAATTTTACCCTCAAGATTCATATTATTTTACTTTCAAAATATAATTTTTGACCCTAAGTAAAATCGGAGAAAAGATTAACCCCAGCTGACTATTGTGTGTTTATTTTTCCGCCTTATGTGTTTAAATTCTTGTATTATACCCTCTGGGCCAAATTCTCAATACGTCTCCATGGTCCTTCTTCCAGAAGACAATACGAGGATAGGGCACTGAGTACTTTTATTTACTTTACTGTCTCTATACCATCTGGGTCATATTCTCAATACGTCTCCATGGTCCTTCTTCCATAAGACAATACGAGGGTAGGGCACTGAGTACTTTTATTTACTTTACTATCTCTGTACCCTCTGAGTCTCTCAAAATACGTCTCCATGGTCCTTTCTCCAGAAGACAATACGAGAGAAGGCACTGAGTAATTTACATTTTTCATTTTATTGTAATGTTTTGAATGGCTGACAATTAACTTTCTAACATAATTTAAAGGAGTAGAAAGAGCCTACGTGACTCATTACACATATCATGTTTTCTGGAAAAATAGCACGGAGTTTGGGAAATTATTATGTGTATATACTGATAAATAGAAAATTTATACATTTTACTTTATCTTACAGATTTTCTGTGAAAAACTCAACCGGAGAAGGTGAGGAGATTCGAACCAACACTTGTATTGTGTTATATGTTAAACCCACTAACACCAGACTGAAATAGGACCCATGGTCAATTAAAGATCGAAAAGGCTATATAGGTCTAGAATACGAGACCTGACACTGCCTACATGTAAGAAATGTAAATGTTCTAACTTTTTAGAATGTAGGCGTCAAAATGGTGTCGGGGAATCGAGGACTTATAGTCTCTAACGCAGTATGGATCCATGGAGTGTATGGGAATTGTCGAGTAAAAACTGGGTGAAGGCATTCATGTTATTAAATCCAGTTTTATATGTTTATGTGATATTGATTATCTTATTGATTTCTTGTATTGGTATTGGATACACCAAATGGTAAGCCTGCAGTATGGCGGTTCTCTCAAAATAAGTCCTTGTGTAAGGAGGGCACTGCAAATCATGCATTATCATGCATTTAACATTTGCATGTGATAATTATGTTCATAAGTTAAATTTGTGAAAGATGATAACTTTGTAAAGTTGAATATTGGTCGTTGGGCTATAATTGCTGAGATTAGCCGAACACCGTTTGCGAACCGTTAGGTTGGATGTGTTAGTAGGCTGTGGTCGACCGCCATCAACCGTTGGTGTTGGATGGGCTAGTAGACCGGGTCGTTGACACCTTATGCACTTACAAGTTGTTATATTATTTCCGTAGAGGAATTGATATTAATTTTGGTTGGAACTCTAAATGGGGGCTGACCCCGGTGTTGTAACATGGCTGGGGACTGACTCCGGTGGTAACAATACAATCTGAGTAAAAACCTTAGAGATGATCGTAGGGTGAAAATGGGATATGCTAATAACATGCCTTTGTATGACATGCATTGCTTATGCATTGTTGCATTACAATCATTGGATTTTATGGTGAGTTCTCCCCACTGGGTTGTTGTTCACATCCCTTACAATGCAGGATCTGAACCAGAGGAGGGATTGGAGGGACCAGTGGTGCCTCGTTGAAAGTCGGAACTTAGAAGTTCCTAAGGTTTTCCGCACGTGGAAACCATTTGCTTGCTTAAATATGTTTGAGTATTTGTAATAAATATGCCTCATGTGGCATAAGAAACTTATGTCTGTAAGTTTTAATACCGTATACATTATATCCACTATGCTTTCGTGCGTAACACTGATGAGACAAATGAAAATATTCGTGGTGTGATATAAGTTGTATATGGGGACATATGGTATATGTTTGAGTCCACGTGTGAAAAGCACGTGTGACATTTTCTAGAATCGGGTTTTTGTAATCTTGAAAATCCAGCCCAATTATGACGTTAGGTGATTAGAGTTTATTGTTTTTAAAAAAAAATAGTCTCGTTCCGGGCCCACATTTGGGTTCGGGGCGTGACAGGTGTGGAGGATTTTTTTGCTAAGAATGGTGTTGAAGGACCGACTTCAGGCTTTTTTCTTTTATAGCAAAGTTTCTTTGGTTGTATGGTTATGATTTCTTTGCCTTTTAGTTCTCTTGGGCCTAATCCTTGTAGGCCTTTTGTGCCTTGTAACTTTGTCTTGTTCTTTTTCTTCTTCTTTTAATGAAATTTCTTCTTTACCGTTCAAAAAATTAGAAAGAGTCTGCTTCAGAAGCCAATCAGGTTACGGTGAAAAAGAATGTCCCAAACGACCTGGTCACCATTAAAAGAGTAGAAATCAGAGATGGTTCCATGAGGCCCACCCGTTGCTCATGGCCTTCATTCGGGTCAAGTAATGGGCTATTCAATACACAACTGAATGCAATTCTTGGGATACTCTTTAAAGCATAACATGAGGAAGCACAGCTAAAAGATTTTTTTAGGGCTGAAACGTAAGCTGGTCAGGGGCGGATTTTGATAAATCCAACTCTAACCCAAGACAAAAATAGTTGAACCTGACTCAATCTGAACTGCAGAATCTAACCCGACCTGACCTGAACTCTAGAATAAGCCCGACCTGTCCTCGAGCCCGACCTATTTTAGAGAAAGGGAAAGAGAGAGAAGATCTGAATTTTTTTAGATATTATTAAATTATTAGAACGAAATCACTCTAACGACCTAATCTCAGTGAGTAAAGAAGAGATCCATAGAAAAAGGAATGACCTGATTTGGTTTGAATTAGAAAAACAAAACTTAAAAAAAAGAAAACTTGATTCTCGTTTCTCTGTTTGGAATAAAAGAAGTCCCAAGAACAGATTTTGCAACCCAAACCCAAATACCTAGACTAGAAAATTCAGAAATTTAAAAAAAAATGATTACAAAACATGGTAGCTTGAACTAGATTGGAAACGACAACCCATTACCAAATTCTTCAAAATAATTCAAGGAAACCCATGTATACGATCCTAAAGATGGTAAAGATAGCATTTAGTTACAAGAGAAAAGAGCCGCATAAATATGGAACATGATGAAAGGAAGGAGAGGAGAGAGAAGAAAACTGACATAAGATTTCAAAAATAGAAGGACAGAGGAAAGGAGAAGAGAAGGAAATAATGAGGAGAGAAAGAATCGGTGGCAAGGATGCACATTAAAAGCAAGAACAACAGGACTCCTTCGCACCTCTCTTTATTGCACAAAGAAATTAAGGGCATCTCATATTAGGGTTTAACATTTAAAGATAGGCCGCACTTACACACACCCGGAAATCCTGCCTCTACACACCCGAATCTGGATTTTCGTGACAAATTACCATTTTACCCCTGCGTTTCCAATCATTCGAATGAATGCCCAGTTCATTTTTGGCATTCATTCGAATGAATGTCCAATTCATTTTGGCATTCATTCGAATGATTGGGCTGAACAGTAACACGGAATACTGTTCAGCCCTTTCATTCGAATGCATCTGATTCATTCGTATACATCTAATTCATTCGAATGAATGCTCAGTTCATTCGAATGATTGGGCTAAACAGTAACACAGAATACTGTTCAGCCCCTTCATTCGAATGCATCTGATTCATTCGTATACATCTGATTCATTCGAATGAATGCCTTCAAACGTGCATCCATTCGAATGAATCAGCTGATTCATTCGAATGAATGTATCAGAGAGAAACTGAGAATGACAATCCCTCTGGTTCAACTGATTCATTCGAATGCATCAATGCACGTTTAAGGCATTCATTTGATTCATTCGAATGAATGTATCAGAGACAACCTGAGAATGACAGTCCCGTCATTCATTCGAATAAATCAACCCATTCATTCTAATGAATACCTTGAAAACGTGCATTCATTCGAATGAATGGTTGATTTATTCGAATGAATGCAACTTAATATATATTCACCGGCGATTCATTCGATCGAATCACTGAACCCTAAGATTTTTCCCTCATTCGCCGTCCCTCTTTTTGAAACTCTAAATCGAAGCTCTCCCTCCCCCTTTCACTCTCCGGCTCCGGCTGTGTCTCCCTCATTCTCAGCTCTCCCTTTCCTCATTCTAAGCTCGCCCGTCCCTCATTCACAAGTCTCTCTCCCGAGCCCGTCCTCCATTAATTCGAATCACACCCCCATTCATTCGAATCACACCCCCATTCATTCGAATCACACCCTCGTTCATTCGAATCACCCCCCTTTCATTCGAATCACACCCCCATTCTCCTTCTTTCTTCCTTTCTTTCGAAAAAACCACCCTTTAACTCATGACATCGTCGAAAAGGAAAGCAACCTCAACAAGGGGAGGGAAAAAATAAAAGAAGGACACGACATTCGACCCCAACTATTTCGTATCTTCGGAAGCCGCGACCATGTACAGAAAGGATTTCTCTACGGTCCTATATATTTGGTAAAATTGTGGACGTTTTGTTTTTCACACAATTTGGCTTGAAAATTGAATCTTATTTTGAAAAAATGGGTTAGGGGTCTTTCTTAGCATTAAAATGTGATATGTATCCTATATTAGTTAAAGAATTTTATGCCCATATAGAAAGAATTGATGATGAGTCGGTTAAAACATCTGTCCGAGGACAAAAATGATAAAGAAACTAAAAGTAATTTTAAATATGTCTTTATTCATATTATTATTATTTTTTAATTGATAGACCATTTATTTTTTTAGCTACCCAAGTATTTTTTATTTTTATATTTCAGTTATTTTTCCTTTTATTGTAAGTTTTTTAACTTTATAAAAAGCATAATCATGCTTCAGCAAGGGGTGTATCATTTATATATATATAGTTGATAGTTTTGACATGTGACATAAATCATATGACATGTGATACGGCCAATATTTTTCTCTCTCCTCCTCTTTTTTTTAAAAACCAGCCGATATAGGCCGATATTTTGATATCGACCGATATGATACGGCCGATATATCTACCGATATTGTGAATATCGGCCGATGCGATATGATATCGGCCGATATAGTGCTCTCCAAAACCGATACATATCGGCCGAAATGATATGTATCGGCCGATATTTCGACCCCTGTTCCTAACATAGAACACTGAGGAAAGAATGACTTGCTTGATGGCTATAAAATAGCCAACATGAGAATGGGAGTCGGCCAAAGACTTCACCCTTTCTTAAGGAAAAAAAAAAATCAAACATAACAAACCGGGGCTCACGGGCCGAGGTTTATTGCATAAAATTGTAGTGAACCGTTCACAGTTTTATGCGGTCCATTTTCTGGGAAAGCTTTTTATCAGAATTGGACCGCAGAAAAGGTGGTCATCATCGAACCGCCGGTTTGATAACGGTCCGGTCCAGTTCTAATAACACCGGATACGACAGTTAGAGAAGAGCTTTGTAAAAAGGTATCATAGTGGCTGGTTGATTCGCATGTTAATCCTGCATGGAAGGTTGAGTGGGCCTCTTTCGAGAGAGTCCCAACTGAATTAATTAAAGAGGGCTTTCCAAATTAAAGTGGGAGTCTTTGGAGGATTAAGAATAAGACTCCTAGACGGTGATGTTGTTGTATATACAACGAAAAGACTGTTGAACACGAGAGACTATTCAACGTGGACTCCTTATGCAAGTAGATAAGGTAAGGTTAGTCGGTGCTTGGAATATATATAGGCAGCCAGCATAGGTGTAGAGTGCTATGGAGAATTCAAGTTTTCACTCCAAGTTTCTTTTGGATATGTATGGGAAATTCAGACACAGTCTTACTAAAATCTCCACGAATGAACCCATTATCCCTAAAACACATCAAGGTTAGGCCATAGGGGTTCGAATCCGCAACCTTCAGCTTCCTGAGGTGGGAGGCAATTAATTGAGCTACACCCATGTGGGTGCGTCCATCCAAGTTGAAGTATAATGATGTCAGATATCAGAATGGGTCAGATATGCCATGGCCAGTTTGAGCACTCCCGTGTTCTAGGGAGTGTTCTCCTTCTCGTGGGCTGGAGGGGGAGATTGTTGTGGGGTCCAGCCCCACTACCGCCTACACACAAAAAAGAAAAAGAAAAAAGTCCTTGTCTTATAAGGACCCTGTGTGGGAGACGTGTTTTAGATATACCGTGTTTCAGAAAACACGGAATAGAGAGGAAAGTGTGCATGCCGAGTTTTGGAAAAAAAAAAACACAGAGAATGTGAGAAGCAGTCAGAGACAAAGAGTGCCTCTCCAGAGATCGAGCAAATGTGGAGAATCAACAGAGAGAAAATAAGAAGAAGAAAGGAGAAGAGGTCAAAAATTGACATGTACTGCATCTACAGCTCTGCATATTTCTATAAGATGCTCATCCCTACGCCCTAGGATGCTCTACCAGTCTTCATTGATGAGAAGAATTGTTCAAGCCCAAGCTGTGCTTGAACTTGAGTGTAGTCATTGGCTTTGCTGCATTATTCTCCATGTGATTCTTCGTCTCTTTCTCGTTTCCATGTTTGCAATTATTTGCATCATGGAAAGTAGACGGAACTCCATAACCAACTAATGCAAAAACCTTATTTTCTGCTGGGTTCTTTTTCTTTTTACCTGCAGCCAAACTAATAGGATCATGCTGCTTGCCAATACCTGTACTTCCTACTAGTGAGTACAATTTTTCTTGCCTTATCCCCCTTCATGACAACCATGGCTCCTTTAGCAACCTTTAGAGTCTCATCCCTTGCTGCGAAGGTGAACCCATTAGAATCAAGTTTACTCAAGAAAATTAAATTATTTCTTAGATCAAGGACAAGTTGCACATCATTCAGTGTTCTTACCATACCAGCAAACATTTTGAATTTTATTGTCCCGATTCTAATGATTTTGCAAGTCTCACCATTACCCATGTTGACGTTCCGCCATTACAGGGTTTATATATTTCAAACAATTCTCTACGAGAATACGTATGATAAGAACACCTAAAATCTAAAATTCATCTATGAGTCAGATTATCAATACCTTTCATTATTACACACATCATTGTCATCATGTGGATAATACTAGAAGTGACCCCATTAATCAAACCGATTCAGCAATTTAGTTGAATAATCATAATCTTAGATTTTAAGTCTGCAAAGGTTATATACTGCCATAATATTTAACTATAAATATGCTTTATTAATATTACTCATAATATGATCAAAGGCTATGAATGTATTGCCACTTGTCGCTTGAAAATTTTTTGATAGCATCTTAGATAAATAAGTCAATTAATAGTTATTTTGTAATGAAAATAATTAATAGATTTATATTAGAGGATTTATTTCTATTATTGAGACATTCTATTTTAGTTGTATGTTAAGTCTATTTATAGACTAAGTTGATTAATAAAAGAATATTAGAGAATTCCTTCAAAATATGGATTCAGTTCTGAAGTTGACTTCTTCTCAAATTGAAACTATTGACCACACTTTTTCCATTGGGTTCACATACCATTTCTTATTAGAGTCGATCAATTCCTCAATTTTTTCTTTCATCCTGGTAAAAAATGGAAAGTGGCAATAATAGAAATAAATCTCCTAATATGAATACAAAGACGTTAAAAGAAGAAATACTGTATTGTGACAGTTTTTATTTTAAAAGATAATTGGATCCAGTATAATTCTAGCCCACCTTCAAGTAGCCCAACCCATAATGAAGATCAACAAATGGAGACCCTTTTTGAAGTATCAATAAGAAGTGATGTAATTCTCATTTTCTGTATTCATGACATTTCTTGTTTGATAGTCACTTGGATCTTACATGATATATATTTATCAATATCTAGGAGAAATACTTGGTAACTGTAATGCACATATCAGAGGACCAATATTACAAGTTTTTACCCTTCACAAAACTATTAGAAACATGTATTTTACCTCTGCAGAGACTTGTACAGAACAACTGTAACATACTTTGCTCGAAAACGATGTGTTGAACCAAGTGCCACAACTGATTGGCCACTCTTACCCTTCTGCACATATAGATGGTTAAGCACCACATGTTGGGGTCTCGACAAAGTTGCGACGCTGTCTGAATGAGACGGCATGTTGAGAAGCGTTAACTGTAGGTGAGGTGGGACTAAAGGCGGCTCTTTCGAATAGTCCTCCAATCCCAGCTGCTTGTTGTTATAGCTTGAGTCTGGGGATTGAGGAGGTTCAAAACCAGCTATGCTGTCCAAGTCCTCTGGGACAAAATCCTGCACCATATATCAGTTAGATTCTTCCAACACTAAACATTTTGCATATCACCATCAACACTTCGATTCATCCCAGATTCTATGTATGCCTCAAATTATTCCCATGCTACCCAAGTTACTCACTCTGTAAAAACTTTAAGCTAATGCTCAGTTGAAACTGGTACATCCTTACGACTAAGTTTTCATTTTCATACAGCATCCAACACACTTCAAGTTTCAGAAAACCACCGGTTAAGTGTTCCCTGCATCTCTACAGTCTGAGATGCATCTAGTGAAACAGTGCCAACCTTTTCTCATCCTATATGTTGCAAAGATAGAAGTTGACATTGTAAAACGATCCTGGAAGTAGACAAGCTCATGGCACGATCAGTGAGTGCCTACTGTTCATATTTCATCCTTTAAAAAGGATTACATTACTATGTTTTTAAAGAAAAAAAAGGTCCCACCTAGACTTGTGTAAAATTACAATGTTGGCAACTCCTTGATATCTTTGAGAAGGTTGGTCTCTATCCAATTCACTGAGGGTTGCATGGGTGTGAGGAAGTTTCAGAGGTGGTGGGGATAACCTACGCTCTTACATGGGGCATCTCTATGCGCATCCCTGTGTGGGGGCCCATGTGGATGGGTTCATAGAAACACTCTTTGTTTGAATATGGGATGTATAAAAAATCTCCACAAGATTGCTAAAACCATGTGTTTGAAATGGCCCACAGTTCTGGATCTAAGTGACTTCTAATCCACTTTGGTTCAGCTTTCCATTCATCAGTAAGATCATCTTGGAATGGTGTCATATTATGTCAGGATTTGAAGAGGTGAAGGGAGGGGGGTGGCGGGTCGTGGGCGAGGAGAGAGAGAGAGAGAGACATCTAGCCACAAAGGTAGTATGGGGTAGAACCATAGGGGTTCCCTGAAGAACATCTAGCCACAAAGGTAGTATTCAGCTACACACCTCTTGGTGATTCTCACAATGAGAATTCCATGTGCGTCCAACCAAATGGGGATTGAGTTCACTTGAAAGGTCTTCTCTTGCATATGGTGCTTACCAAAACTCAGCTTGAAGGGATAACTATAGGTATGGCTTTCATGACCCAAAGATCAATGGTAGATAAGGGTTCAATTATATCAAGTTTCAATCCAACAATGGTTGAGACTCAAATCTGGAATCTAATTCCCAAGTTGGTCTGAGGAGAGAGGATACAAATAGAGGGAGAAGGCCTCTCTGGGGAACACTCTAGGCCCCTTTTCGACCTCTTCACACTTACCCATGAATTGGATTTCTACTTAAAAGGGACTCCCTTCTATATTTAAAGGATACCAATTGGATTGCATCCTCGAATTACACCTACTATTGAATTTTAACTTGATAAAATTGTGTTTTCATCTGCCAAGAACCCACCTCTTCATGTGGGAGGTCTTGAGTTCAATTCCCACTCCCCCAAAAGGCCACTCCCTGTAGTTTTACCCGGTATGTGTAAATAGGGAGGTTTGCACATGCCCCAAGGATTAGTCAGATTCTCTAAGAGGCCTAGACACCTTGGTCTTCAAAAAAACAATTGCACTTAGTCTAAAATTTAGAGCTGCTAAATCATACCAAGAATCATTTAATCAAGCTGATTTTTTGTAGGCACCATATCCAAGCATAGGCCTTTCCAACCAACTCACCTCCATAATCATAGGTGGTCCTACATGGAACTCTCACTACAAAATCCCCTCATGGAATGTGAGGCTCAAAACTACAAAAATAGAAGCCTTCTCCTTTACATCCAGATTTACTACATTCACACAAAAACAGATCGATGAGAGAAGTTTTTCTATAGCTACAACTTTTCTTGCTAATGTCACTAATTGATAAGAGATAAGAATGTACATACATCTACATGTACTTGGGATTTTCTCAAACGCACAAACACACACATGCACAAGCACACCCTGACAAACAAAGAAGTCTAGCCTAAACCCCATTTTTTACACCAAACTGTGGGCCCACCTATGAAAAATCCAACTCTTACAGACACCTACTACCCCATGAATTATCATATACCCAATTTGACGCCAATCAAACTAATGCATACCATTGAATTAGGACATGGCCCTTCAGATACTGTTTAGCTTTGGACCATTTAAATTATAGATTAGGATGTTTTTTCGCATAGTTAATATCCATATGAATACTTTCTGTCTCTACAGTTCCCCGTGATTGGAATGAACTCAAGTGCATCCAATGACTACTCTACATAAGGCCACTTGTGTACGCCCCTCTGTGGGTCCACATGGGATCACATCAGTGGGTTCTTCAGAATGACATATGCCAGGGTCCTATCTTAGCAAAAGGTATCTAACTTTTGATTTTTTAAATGATGAGCCTCGCTAAGTTACTCCTTTATATACAAAACCAATTTAAGATTGTTGAATGGCCAATAGATTGTTTTAAAAAAATCAAGAATCCTTGTAGCTCAAAGAAAAGATATGACTTGCCTCCATTTAACTCAGAAACATAAACCACACATCGACACTCTTGACATTTGGGCTGCAGTTGGATATGAAGAAATTGGGTGGAGAACATTGCCTTCCCAGCCAACTGCTAGTTGCCCTGTTTGGATGCAACATTCGAAGGCCACATTTCCTAGGAATCAAGTGAGAACTCAAGTCTTATAAAGGCTACAGAATTCACGAATACCCAGCCTGTGGCTTGCTCCCCAATTCTCCTATTAACGCGTTTCCAGTTCTACCAAATAAGAGTAACAAAGGGGAAAAGACTCTACTTTGAAGTTCTTTGCATGGGAAGGATCCTCACTTTCCAAATTCTTTAGAGAAACCTCAATTTTCAAGTTCCTTAGGGTCCCATACTTTTTAAAGATCTCTACATCAAAAACAGCCTCTTAAAGATATGAGAAATTTTGTCCCCAAATTAATAGACTTCTACAAAATAGACACCTCAAACAAGTATGGATTTACTTTCTTCTGTGATAGTGTTTTCATGACAAATAGTTGTCATCAATGTTAATCATATAAAGTGGCATTTAATGCTGCAATTTTCTCTAGAAATCTCATTTTTTTTTTTAAATTCATCTTTGACAACCTGCTCAATTTTTCTTATCTACAGCCAAGAAAAAACTAACCATTTAATATCACTTGGCCTATCTGAGTATGTGTACAGATAAACCAGATGAAGGCTTTTTTTTTTACCATTGGCAACAATAAGAAGCTAGGATGAGAACTAAAAAGGTTATATCATATGTTAAACGCATTAAAAATATATCCATCATTACCACTAATATGAATTTCACAGATTTTGCCAGCACAGCTCAAATGGGACATACATATCATATAAAATGATCTTGTGGCAAGACTCTAGACATACAAATATTCACATTTGATGCTATATGATTTCTATATGCAATATGCTAGCACGTAAGAGCTAATACATATTTTAATTGTGTATTTAGTTTTATGAAATACAATGCTTTCTACTAAAATGAGAAAGGCAGTCTTCATTCTTTTTTTCTCTTTTCTAGTGGTAGCATGAATTGAACCACAACCTTTAAGTTTGCAAAAATAAGCACTTGGCTGATTATGCTTCATGTTCTTTTGTGCCAAAGTCTTAATACCACAAAATAGTCTACTTCAAGTGTAATGCTGTCCATTGGAATTTGAAATTTTCTTTTTATTGGAACTTGATGTGCACCATATATGGTAGATGATTGACCTTAATAATTTGGATCATATTTAAAGGTTCTTGAGAATCACATTTTGTTAAAATCTGAAAGATGAGAGACCAATTGTCACCAACCCTGGAGATATGATCATCTAACTTTGGATTAGATCTCATCTTTGCATCAGGTTTTGTTCATCTATTTTTAGATTAGATCCTTCTGTCTCTAAATTAAATCTTCATTATTATTATTATTTTTTTTTATGATCGAAGGTGTCCAGGTGTCTTGCCCGACTAGTACTTCGGAACATGTGCATGCCTCCCTATACATGCATGCCAGGTTCAAGCGATGGGACCTTGCTCTGTACATATCCTACAGAGAGTGGCCCTTCATTGGAGTCACCAGGGATTGAACTAAAGACCTCAATCCTCAAGTCTTGTGTCTCAACCACTAGGCCAACCCCTTGGGGTTATTAAATCTTCATTATTTGTGGATCACCAAATCCATGCCTTTGTTTTTGGTTTGTTTTTGGAAAGGGTGATTGTTAAGAATTAAAGAAGGCACCAGAAGTGCACCAGTAAAATGTACAAACAACAAAGGAAAACAGGAAAGACCAAAACCTCATACACCCATCTGACAAAAAAAACCCCAAACACCCAAATCTATACTTCTTCACTACCATAGTTTGTAATTATGTGTATGGTAAAAATATGTACAAAAATAGATCATGTACAACTCAGTTCCATCTTAAAATTGCAATAGATTATCTGCCTTAAGATTTAATTACATCAAAACAAGAACTGATTTTTCATTTTCATGCATGAATGTTAATGAGAGGAGGTTTACACTGCAACGATTCAAGGGCCAAACTGCACAGGGCCATCTTACAGTGATTTAGATCACCAATATTGTCATAGGACACACTTCATATAGGGCAAAAAGAAAGATATGTACAATCCTATTCATCAAACTAGTAGACATTTTTCAGTTAAACAAATGGCTATATTTTCTTCTTTTGCATCCACTGAGAGACAACATCAGATGAGTCGATTGTTAGAGTCTGTACAGCATTGTGGATTTATAGTGAAGCCCATTGAATAAACATTTTCTATCACAGAAAGGAAGGAATGATCTAAACAGAGTTCACACCGAAACAAAATCATGATTATCTCAGGCTCAGCTTAGTTATTTCACCTTGAAAGTTGCAAGATGGACCCATCCATTCATATTTCATAGACTAGTTAAAAAGATTAACAACATGCTTCACATATCCATCTCCTTGATCATTACGTAAATTATAGGCAAATGAGAAATATTTCTCAATAGCAAGAACTCCAAGAAGGTATTGAACAGATGCACAATGTGAAAGGATTATAAAAGATATTTAATGCAAAAGATATGTACCTGTAAATCTAAAACATTGTACGCATTACCAAGATCATCATGCATCCATGGAATGTCAGGGGCATATCTCCATTCTCCATCAACAATAAACCTAAACTGGTAGACACCAGGTGGAAGCACTTTCATTATTGTGAAATCTTTGCCTGATCTCTGCAACAGCATTCTGCCAAAAACAATCTGTCATGTTTTTGTATAAATGAAAAAAAAAAAATTGTCATGTTACAAGAGAAATAATCCTACACTAAAATGTGTCCTAGAATCCATGTGTTTAACATCAAAGGTTTCATACAAGAGAAGACAGAACAACTAAATACTTTTACGATGATAATAGAAGAGAGAGTTTTTTCTCTTCCATTTATGAGATACAGTGGTATGCAGGAGGCTCGTCGTCTCACTTATTAAAGTAGCTCACTGGGGAAACCCTGCCATGGGATGGGTTGTGGATATATCCCTGTCAAATATTTTAGCTATCCAAGTCTTGGTTTCCAAATGGATGATCACTGTCAAAAGTCAACACTTAGGAAAGGGGCACTCGGAAAGTTAAGGCTGTCAGACTATGTTGTTAGGGTATACTGGTTAAGGCTAGTTAAGGCTATATGAAGGGGGAGATTTTGGAGGTGGTCTGATCAAGCTTTACTAAGTAGAAAACTGATCTTCACCCTTGCAAGGGAGAAACCTAATGAACTGATCTTCACCCTTGCAAGGGAGAAACCTAATGGCTGCTGGAAGCTGTCAAATTATAAATGCAATCCCCCCTAGACGGTAGAATTTTTAATATTCTGATCCATAACAAGGCGCACCACATGCAAAATGGTTGGTGCCCAATAGGTGGTCAGTAACATCCCGCATATGCAAAATGGTTTGGCCAAACATCTATATGCGCTTCTTTTATATAATTTTATGTTATTTGAAATTAGTTGTTAAAGAAAGAAAAAAAAAAAAGGAAGAGCCCCCAGATACCTTGTCTTCCAGTTATCCCATGATCCTTCCACTGCTACTTCCTTCCCACCATAGCTCCAAGTGATCATTGTAGGCACTCCTTGTTCACATGTCATATTGTCATATTCAGCTGCATTTTGCATCCATGCATGGCTTTGGATTTGGAGGTCATTGGGTCTTTGTAATGGAGCCGTGGGGACCTGGAAAAGAACATCATGTCAAAAAACTTCAACTAGGATGGGCATCACTAAAACAGGGGAGGGAGGGAGGGGGAGGGGAATTGGCAGATTCCTAAGTAACAAAGTATTTTGTATTTTTGCATGAATAATCAAAATAGTAAATAAAATTTTATATGAACAACAAAATTTCATAAATCAGCACGCTTATGCAAATGGAGCCATCAGTACATGCCCATACATATTACTATGGCACATGTTGCATCCATTATATAGGCTCTCAATTACAAAACAAATCGATAGTCAACTCTCCAAAAGCCCACAGAGAACATAAATTTGCAGTCTATGCATTTTTAAGCCAGTTAATCTACAGTTCTATATAAATCCACTCGTTGCAAAGGCATGTTTGCCACATCAGCACTTGGTGAAGCAACTCCTGACAAATAATAATCCAATACTTCAAAAAAAGGGAAAACATTACATAGACAGTTAAATGTAGGATTTTCATTAGTGCCTACAACACAGGCAAAATTGTGTCTTAGGTGGAGGGAAGTGGTAGTTGCCACCAATGTAACAAATATCTCCGATATTTTCATTTTTATCACGAAAATATCGGCAAAATAACTTTTCCCGTTAAAAATGCAAGTTTATCGCGTCTGCCGTTTTTAACAGTAAATTCCCGTTAAAAACACGTTTTTATCGTGAGAAACGGTAAATTCTAGTTAAAATTGCGAGATTTTGCCGTTAAATTCCCGTTAAAAACGCTTGGGTCAAATATATATTTTTTATTTCTGAAATATCATCTATTTTTTAAAATTTCGGCCACATCATTTATTTTTTATATTTATTTTTATTATTTTTAAAATAATATATTTTCCGCGATATTTTTCCGCTAAATTCCCGATAAACCCGAGAATTTGAAAATATCCTGCTATTAACAATTGTCGTTAATACCCCGAGAACGAGATTTGTGACAATGGTTGCCACAACTACTATCATCATCAACAACAATCATTAAAGCCAGTTATCTTTATTTACAGTCAGCTTTATACTCTTATTACTACTTTTCCACTCATCATCATCTAATCCATTTCCCTTTCAACACTAAAAAAAGAGAGAGAAAAAAAAAAAACCATGTCCTCTATCACGCAACAATTTATAATGTCCTTTTCCTAATAGCCTTCTATTATCCTAGTACCGCCTACTTCTAGTCCTAGGTTCATTACAGTTTTGAGGAACATGCCATGAGTACTCGAAAAATATTGCAATGTATCTTATGGACACAAAATAAGGACTATCAGAGATAACTTGATTTTTCCCCACTACAAAATATGTACAGAAGCAGAAAGAAAGCACATAAACAAATGTAATGTTCACATAATCACAAATCACAAGGATAAAATCATTAAGTAGGAGACTACGATCTCAATTACATTAGATGCTTGTAGAATATAACCCTAGATGATGCTAACAATGGCAGGTTTTATTGGTACACAAAAAAAAAAAAAAATATTGGTTCCTAATAAAATATAATACTGCAGATTCTCTTCTCAGCCGTTTGGCTTATTCTTAAAGATTTCTATATAAGAAAATTGATAAAACAAAAAACCTTGTTTGAAATACAAAATTAAACTATAAAAAGGTGTATGAAGCAAAATATCAAAAGCATTGTATCACCACCCTTTAATGGTCAAATAAACTATAAATTTATTTAAAAAAAAAAAAAGAAGGAATAACAATACTTTATATCTAGTTCACAAGAAATATAAAATGGAAGTGGTAAATTGTTGAAATACATAAAAAGATATACTCCACATTAGATGTGATGCAAATTGATGATACTCCACATCAGTAATCACATAGGGGTTCTTAGAGTTTTGATTTCCTTCTTGGAGAAACAGAGTAGTCAACAATCAACAACTTTAGGAACACCAGCCTTCAATTCTTAACTCTTATCAAATAATTAACGTGCATCCACCAAAGCATCTTAGAGATATAAAAGACACAACTCACAAAAGAAATATCAGAAGCATACACTAAACTTTAACACTGTCATTAGAGTTTTTTAAAACATAAGGCACACGGTTTGAAGCCTCCTACATTCTGTTCTATAATCATTTTCTTTAAATAGCTTATTTTTAAAAAAATCCCACTTCTCTAAAAATCCAAATTGCCAACTGATTAATTCTCAACAAATCGACAGAAATAATGGCAACAAAAAGCTATTCATATTTTCTTCTTGACAAATCTACTGAAATGGGGAAAAAACTGTTGATATTATCCAAATCAGCTTCAAGATATGGTCCAACAAGACTCAAAAGAATAACTGTCCCATGGTACATCACTTTGAATAACACAAGCTGAAATCAATCATAAGTCCCAAAGCCAAAAAATCCAAGAGAACATTATAGGCCAATCACCAAATAAAACTAGCTTCAAGAAGCACAAGAAAACATGGTGGCAACAGTATATTATATCCCAATTTAAAACAGCACATATCAAATTAACATAAACCACACAAAAAAATCAAAATTGAATTACTCATTAACAGAACTAAAAATTCATACATGGAAACAATTATAATGCCACTTAAAGCTATTGTACAGAGAGAGAATTGTTAAATCCTATACTGCAATTGCACATTAAGCAAAAGTAGTTACTTCAAGTAAACTTAAGAACTAGGTATCTAAGAACTATACATCTATAAACAGCTAATAAAAAAAAAATCCATTGTCAAATCTGAAAGAGAAACAGAAATGATGATTATGATGATATAATAATAAAAGTAAAACAAAATCTGACCTGGGGAGTGAACATTCTAGGTGTTTGGACAGTCCTGGGGCTGTGAGGAGGGCTTTGCCCCATCATTTCCTGAGACCCACTCAGTACATGATAGCTGGAATGGTACTGTCTCCCCTCAACTCCAACTCCACTTGGGTTTCCCCCTTCCTCTCTAACACTGGCATTACCCATCACCCACAAACAACAAACTACAAGAAGAGAACTTTTTAAAATAATAAGTAAATAAAAGAACCAACCAAAAAAACCTGACCTTAGTTGTCCCCATCACTCCTCAACAAATAAAAGAAACCCATTTCTGTCAACAAAGAAAATTTTGAAAACATAAATAAATAAATAAAAACTCAACTAAGAACACCTGACCGTGGTTGTTACCACCAATCGTGAACAAGCTAAAGGAAACCCATTTCTGTGAACAAAGAAAAATTCTAAAATAAAAGGAATAAAAAACACAACTGAGAAAAGCTTACCAGGGTTGCTCCAGTCACCCCTCAACAAACAAAACAAAACAAACCAAACCCAAATTCAGGGGGAAAGAGAAAAATCAAGAAACCCAGAACATGCAGACAGACCCATTACCATCAACTCTCCCTTTCTTTAAAACAGACCAAATCCCCAAGTCACCACCAAAACAGCTCACACCCATTTTTACAAGGCCAAGTGGAAAGAAGCCCAAAGAAGAAAATGGTGAAATAATTGGAGAGCAGGTGTCATGGTATTACAGTTTTGCATTGATCAAGGAAAAGGAAGGAGAGCAAAGAATAAGGAGGAGAAGGGGAAAAAGAAGAGTGGGACTTGCTTTGATTTGTGTTCTTTCTTCTTTTCTTAACGGGGAAAAGTGATTTGATTCTCCAATGAGTTTGGAAGATCCCATGGTAGCCTAATGATGTCTTCGTATTTTAACTTTTAAAAATGGGATTGTCCAGCCTCTGTCATCAACTGCATACCCAGCACTATTTTCTCACCTGCTATCCTAGCCGTTGGTTCATTCTCTCTCTCTGCACCATTCTATCTTCTAACCTTCTATCCTAGCCCTCGGTCCGTCTTCTCTCTCTTTACCATGTCTGGTTTTTGAGGAAATCACATGGGAACAGTAACTCAATATTTTACTTCATGTTGACATTGACACAGAGTCATAGATTATGATTATTTAATGCAATTTTGGTTGCTTGATATTACGACAATGTTAGGAGAATTGATTGGTCCCCAACAGTTTCATTTTTGGTCCATTAAAATTAAGTGAAATATTTATTTTGTCTAAATAAATGAGAGGAGAAAAAGATTAAGGATTAAAAAATTGAGCAAAATTTTTTTTTTTGATGTACCTAGAATAAAAGTGTTGTTCCACAATTACTTTCCTATGCTAGATTTGATTAATATGGAACTAATTGGGCCAATACAAACCTTTTAATTGATGTTAGATTTTCTAATTTTACTCAGTACAATATGGATAGATATGATTTTCAATATAAATCTTATTTTTAACTTTTGAAAGTTGAATTTCAACTGCTTGATCACGATTATATAATAGACCATCTTATCTCTATTTGATTCATTCCCACTAAACTCTTTAAATCAGCAAGTTGAAAGAGTTGAAACTCCAAGGAATTATTATTTTAATAATATTTCTAAATTAAGATTGAATTTAAATATTTTAATTTACTGTGTAAATTTAAAGAATAGAAAGATTATAAAGTAAAAAGATATAAATTTATTAAAAGTATAGATTGAAGTAGTAAATCAAGATAAATTAGATTGAAGAGTGGCAATGAATATAATTGTCAATAAAATTAAGTAAATGAGTAAAATAAAAATAGAATAAAGACTTCTAAGATAGAAATTCTGATCTATCCCTTATTTTTAATGGTATGAAGGACAACTTTGTATTGATCCCCCAACAATTGTGATCCCCCCAACATTAAAGTGATACAATTTCTCTTGGCTAAAATTTGTAATTAGGGTCATAATTCTTGATCATTTGAAAACTTGAATTTGGTAGGACAGAGAGATTTTGTCAGCTTAAATAGACTGGTTCATTTTTTATTGGAAAATATAATTATATTTTTTTATATTAGAGTATCTCTACTTAAAATGATAAAGAAATAAGTATATTTGTCTTTACATGATTATATTTTATTAGACAATGTCTTTACCAATAAAAATAAGTGGTGCTTCAATTATTAATTTTTTTTCTTATTCTAATAAGAAATAAATAAAGTAGATCAGGCTTATATGATTTAAGTTACAGAAAATCATAATTACATAATGGCTGGGATAAACATGATGGCCGGCTGATACGTATGGTACTTTTCTCTCTTCTTTTGTTGTGTTTTTTTATTTTTCTTTCAAAAATTCTGAAAGAATTACAGAAAATCAAAAAAATTCTGGGCTTGATATATATATATATATATATAATTTTTTCATTAAATAGCGGTTAATTACATGCTCAAATATTATTTTTTAAGTTATGAAATTGAGAATTTCAAATGTTTTTAAAAAATAATAGAAAAAATCATGAAAAAAACTTTCATTACTAATAGATCTAGCAAGGAACTCGAGCTTGCAACAGTATAAATCGTCGAAAAAGAGCAAAAAATCATGTTTTTTTAGGTTAAAACCCAAAGAAATGAAGTTGGAAAAAAAATATGGAGAGATTGAGAAGCATAGATCTACGGGTGGGCTAATAGACTTTATATTGTATGATATGGTTTGTGTAGAGTTTTATTTATATAAAAAATTGTTTTTGACGGTTATGCGCATAAAAAAAATCAAAAAGAATAAAAAAAAGAATGCAATTGGGCCCGCCCTACACACTGTGCGGATGGGCCCAAATCTAGAAATTTATTGGCGCCCAGTGCCCCCCCCCGCACGCTAAATTCATGAGCGAACGCCACATGCGCATCGCAAGCTCATTTCTCGACAGTTTTCTTGCTCGTGCTTCGTCTGTTGAGCCGATTCAGGGACGATATGTATCGATGCTTAAAAATGTGGTACGTATCAGCCGATATGCATTGTATCAGTTCGATATTTTTACGTTAAGACCACTGCGAGGTCTAATATTGGGCACATCACTCTCAATGGGCCTCATCGGACTTCCACCTATTTACTGTCATGAATTCTATGTTTATTAATATTATTTATTTATTTTAATATTAAGTACCTCTCATTAAAAATGTTTAAAATTATTAAAAAATTTAACCTTTGAAAACATATCTTGAATAATAATCAATCGAAATAACTTTTGGTAAGATCTTCATTCAAAATAGCATTTTGCTAAAATGACATCTACGTGATGGCATTAGGCGAGTTCATCCCAAACAAGCTTTTTAAGACCAAGGATCTAGGCCACCTAATTAATCCTTAGGGCATTTGCAAACCTCTTTATCCACGTACATCGGGTAACACTATGGGAACTGGCCTTTTTGTGTTGAGAGTGAATTGAACTTTAGACCGACCGCATCTCAAGAGAGTTCTTAACCGCCAAACCAACCCTACAGGTTCCTTAGCGGACAAGCTTGAACATAAAATATCTAGAAATGTCAGGATCGAGTTCATTTGTTGAGCCTATTTAGCTAAATGAGCTGCTT
Source organism: Chimonanthus salicifolius (assembly GCA_013350335.1). Lineage (NCBI taxonomy): Eukaryota > Viridiplantae > Streptophyta > Magnoliopsida > Laurales > Calycanthaceae > Chimonanthus > Chimonanthus salicifolius. The sequence continues at coordinate 57,901,633 of CM023535.1, read as the reverse complement.
GAGCTAGTTGAATAAGCCTGTGAAGCCCATCAAGCCTTTGACCCATTTAGTCAATATTTGTGTGTATACGTAGTCTGTTTTTCTTTTAAAATTAGTGTGAAATTCATTTAAAAATTGATCATTCATATTGAAATTAAGTAAGCCAAACTTCAACCCAAAACTCAAAATTCCTACCAATATGATCTTCGTAACCGTAATCATTTGTTGAACCCCCTTTAGTTTTTAAACTCAAAATTGTGTCAATGCATAAAATATATTAAACTACTAATAATTCTAGTATATTCAATTTGATATATACTAGGATCATAAATTATTTTATGCTAAGATTAATAGGTGTTGATGCAAGCTTATAATTGTAATACCCTGACTCAGCCCAAAGCCCAGAGCTATACATCGAGCATGGTCGATATATAGGGTGGTGGTGGCAGGCGATATATAGAGCAGGGTCGATGGGTCAGTGGATAGACACATCGACAAGGGTCAATGTATCGAGCAGTGTGGCGACTTGATGAAGTCCCACATCACAAGTTGATGTGAAAATTGAGGGGTTTATAAGGCTTGGTGCCCCCTTAATACATTATTACGTGTTTTGGGCCTCGATGATGGTGTAGGCTCAATAGAAAACCGTGCGGACCCCCTCCCAATTGTGGGTCCTAAGCGAACAATATAATACTGAACCTCGTGGTGTTGAAGCGGCGAACGTCTAAGAGGGACATGTCATTACAATTGGTATCAGAACCTTAGTTCAACACTCGGACTGTGAGGGTCCATGTCCTGTGTGATTCTTGTGTGTTGTGGGTCGAATCGGGGGCTACTCTCGTTTAAGGGGGGATAGAATGTAATACCCTGACCCAGTCCAGAGCTATACATCGAGCATGGTCAATGCGTAGAGTGGTGGTGGCAGGCGATATATCGAACAGGGTCGATGGGTCGGTGGATAGACACATCGACAAGGGTCGATGTATCGAGCGGTGTGGAGACTTGATGAAGCCCCACATCAGAAGTTGATATGAAAATTGAGGGGTTTATAAGGCTTGGTGTCCCCTTAATACAGTATTACGCGTTTTGAGCCTCGACGATGGTGTAGACCCAATGGAAAACCGTGCGGACCCCCCCCCCCCCCCCTCTCTCAATTTGTGGGTCCAAAGTGGACAATATAATATTGAACCTCGTTGTGTTGAAACGACGGCATCTCAGAGGGACGGCTCGTTACAATAATTATGTAATTAAGTTTCTTAAGAATTTTATCTATATAATGAGATTGAGGAAAAGAGATGCTTTTTATCTTTTTATCAATTTAATGATAGGTATAACATTTGCATCACCCTTATCCTTCGTTCTAAAGCATGATGACAAAAATTATTTTGTTTCTAAAAAAATATCAAGATCTATTTCAAATATTAAGAAACCATCTATAAATAAGTAAATTTTCACCATTTTATTATGAGATATCTTATAATAAATACATTTATCAACTTCATTTACTCTAAATCTATCTTTAGCAAAACTATACGAAGATTTCATTAGTTTTCAAACGTCTGAGGAAGAAATAGTTGGAGTAGTTATCTCTAATTTATTTGAAATATGTGTTCTCTTAAAATGAGTAATGCCTTCAAAACTATCTGCATCTCTTGATCCGATCATGATATTTTTGTCAAACTTCTTTATCATTTTGAAAGTCAAAAATTTATATTTGTTACCATTCATTACATATATAAAAAAAATATTTTATATCTTTTGGCCTACTTTTAGAAATTTTGGGTTCTTATAACCTAACTAACTCCAACATTTATAAATATTTGAAATGATTTTCTTGTTATTCAAAATTCGAAATGGAGATAAATTATACACAATTTATATTATAAAAAGGAGTCAACATAGGCGTCCTGTGTGGATGTGGGGCATCTCCTCTAGGAGTTTTAGGAAGAGCTAGACATAAGCACACCCTGGCAACTTGATAACAAACAAACCGCTGGAGTGGGCTCGGGGTTTCCCATAGATTATAAAAAAAATTAACAAGGAGTCAACATGGCTTCACCCCATAAAATCAAATTTAACCATCAACTTGTTAATATAGAATTCACCATTGCCACTAATTTGTGATTTGTTCATTTAACTACACCACTTTTTTTCAAGACCCAAGAGAAACCTCAAACCCACTTCAACTTACTCCTTGACTATAACCCTCTTAAAACTCCGGGCGGGGGGGGGCAACATAGACCCCACACTCCTGGGTAAAGATCACTGGGGTTCGAACTCGTGACAATTTAATTGATTTTTTACTTCTGATTTAAAAAAAATTAATTTTTTGAAAGTTTCATGTTTTGTTTTTGACAAATATATAAGTATATTAGGAATAATCATCTATGAAATTTATGAAATCTCTTTGATCATTCCTAATTAAAATACTATTTAATTCACATATATTTGATTGTATTAAACCTAATATTTTGGAATATCATTTTCCTTCTTAAAAAGGTTAACTGATACATCACGTTTTTTCTAATGTTATCATATTAGTAATAGATTTTATATGAACATATCTTAAACCTACATGCCATAATAAAAGAAATTAACCATATAAATAAAATCATTCTCTTTATGCTTAGATTAAGTGTATAAATACCATTATATGCATATTCCATGTCAACACATAAGCCATTCTTCAACAATATAAACCTATCATACTCGAAAACTAATTTGGAATCATGTGTGACTAACATATTAGTAGATATAAGAATCTAAAGGGGTTAGAGTGATAGTTAAGAATCTGTCTCATTAGAAAATGGGAGTTCTGAGTTCAATTCTCACTATGCTTTAAAGAGTCCTTCTCTATGGAGTTACTTAGTGTGTATAAGTAGGGAGACTTCCATACTTACACATATTCTGAAAATTAGTCGAGTGTTCAAATAGAGTGTAGACATCTTTGTCATAAAAAAAAATTGATGGATAAAAAATTCTTTCTAAAATTAGGAATGTAAATTACATTAAGGTGAGGATCTTTGTACACATGTCTTGTAGAGTAAATGCCAATTTCCACCGACTAAAGTCATTCCCACTTTATAATCTTCATTATAAACGTGGCTAGAGATTCTTCAACCGTATTTGCTTGTCCTTTGGCTTTGTTTTGGGCATGGTTACCCTTTTTCTTTAGCATTTCACCTTATTCACTTGTCATCATACTTTTTACCATAATAGCAATAAAAACTCTAGAGACTTCTCAAGTTTCTTTCATTTTAGAAGGCTACTTTTTAAATATTGAAGTAAGTCGCATATTTTTTATGGAATATGTAAACAATGATAAAAATATTGATTTTGTAAAGTTTGAACTCCATTTGATCATAATAACTTTACGATTTTACATTTTGAAATTCTGATTGATACAGAATCATTGATTTTTATAGCCCAGCTCACAAAGTTATAAGAATCTAATTAAAGAGTTTCCCTTAAATCTATATTATCTATTAAGTCCTTTATTCATATGGGGTCCATCCTATGATAATTGTGTAGCCTCCCCATTTAAAATCAGTGCATAAACATTCATGTAATAATAGATCCTCTATCAAATTACACTTACATGTTTGCACTAATTGTTCCTCGAAAGACCTACCAACTATTTGGGTTGCTAGGTCATGGAACCTTGCATGGAACTGATCAAATGATTCATTGGGTTTTTGGGCACATCTTTATAGGTCCCCGTAATAAATGGTCCTATAAATCGAATGGAATCTTTGTAAGAAGAGTTTTTTTAATTGAGTCCAAGAGCTAATAGTCTTTTTTTTCTGGAGATCTATAAATCACTGTGAAGTTGTACATGACAAGGTTGTTGGGAATTTCGTCATAAAGGGTTCTGGTTCATGTTCGAATTGGCTAGACAATGTTTCAAATAAAACAATGTGTGTTTTTCATTAGTTGTGTTGTTGTAGGATGCAAAATGTAATGGTCTACATTAGTGTAGGGTGTTTGTCTAAGAATTCGGTCATGAGAGATTTGTGCTATAGAAAGTGCGAATAAAGTTCTATATTGCCTTGGACAAGAAGTGAAGAGGAGTATATAAGCCTAACTTTTCCTACCTTCTAGCACAATGCGTTTTGGGCTTAATTGTGACACTTGGATTCAATGCAAAACCGTGAGGATGTATGGGCCCCAAAGCGGACAATATTGTGCTAGCGGGACGAGTCGTCACAAAGTGATATCAAAGATTTTTTACGTGGTTCGGCAAAATCTTGCCTATGTCCATGGAGCGTGATTTTACTATGAAGAAAGCCTGAACAATTGGTTACAAGGATTCCCAACCCTTTCCCTATGTCCCCTTCACAGACTCTCCTTTTCTCTATTTTTTTTTTTCTCTCCACTCTCCCGCTGAGAAAGTTTCAAAACTGGCTGGCAACCCTAGAGAGAAAAATAAGCCCTTATATACTAAGTATTACAAATAATACAGAACCAAACATGTTGGGCTTTACATAAACACATCCTGATCCAAAAACAAATCTTTTGAGCCAAACCCAACCACTGTTGCATTGGTTTCTTGATCATCTACCATTATTTTGTAGAGTTGTCAGTAGTAATGGATTCTTTGCACTCCTCTCATTTGTAATGGGAGTTTTGAGACTACCTAAAAACAAAAGAAGACTATAAGGACAAGGATACTAAAGAGAAGTATACAAATTAAGCTTGAGAATAAGATTTTAGACTTATAAAAATTAATTGTAACTAAACTCAACTATTCCTTCTTATATGAATATTCCTATGAAACATAAAGAATCATTTATAATTGATTCACTTAAAAAAAAAATTGCTTAGTAAAATAAATGACGACGTGTGATCTAAATCTAAATTTGAAATTAAAAAAAGGCACCCCATATAGACACCCCGATTTTCTGCCTCTACACACCCGAATTCGAATTTTCGATTGAAATTACCATTCTACCTCTGCATTTTAACTCATCCGAATGAACTGGTAGTTCATTCGGCATTCGTTAGGATGAATAAAGTCATCCGAACGAATACCGAAGTGTAAATTTAGTTCATTCGAACGAGTGGGCAGAACAATGTTCTTTTGTTCGAATGAACGGATTGGTTCATTCGAACGAATTTATCTGAGAGCAATGACTTTTTACAGTCGTTCTCTCGAATGTCATTCGTTCGAATGAATCAACCGATTCATTCGAACAAATGACATATATATGTTCATTCGTTCGAATGAACGGGTTGGTTCATTCGAACGAATTTATCTGAGAGCAATGACTTTTTACAATCATTCTCTCGAATGTCATTCGTTCGAATGAACATCTTAGTTCATTAGAACGAATGAACATATATATGTTCATTCGTTCGAATGAACAGCTTAGTTCATTTGAACGTATATAAATCATTACTCATTCGATCGATCGATCGATGAAACCCTAACCATCTCCCTCCTTCGAAATCTTCTCCCTAAACCCTAGTTCGAAGCTCTCCCTAAACCCTAGTTCGAAGCTCTCCCTCTTCTTCTCGCTCATTCTCAGCTCTCATCTCCCTCATTCAGAGCTCCCCTCTCCTTCTCCCAATCAATCGGACTAATCCCTTTCTCCCTTTATTCGAACCTTTCCTTCCTTCGAACATCTCCCTCCTTCGAACCCTCTCCCTCCTTCGAACCAATCTCCCTCATTCGAACCAATCTCCATTCATTCGAACCAAAATCTATTCATTGGAACCAATCTCCCCCATTCCTCCGAACCACATTCCTTACCCCATTTTCATTCGAATTTTTCCCTATCCTTTCTCCCTCTTTCTTCCTCTCTTTCCCATTTTTTGATTTAAATGGCATCACAAGCGGGTCTTCATCTCAGAAAAGAAAATCAACCTCAACAATGGGAGGGAAGAAACAGAGGAATGACACGGCATTCGACCCCAACCATTTCACATCTTTAGAAGCCGCGACCCTCTATAGAGATGATTTCTCCACACGATCCTATATCTTTAGTAAAATTGTGGACCTTTCCTTTTCACACCGTTTGGATTGAAAATTGAATCTTATTTTTTAAAAAAATGGGTTGGGTCTTTCTTGGCACTGAAACAGGATATGTATCCTAGTTTAATTAGGGAATTTTATGCCAATGTAAAAGATATTGATGATGAGTCCATTGAAACCTCCGTTCGAGGCTGTGAAATTTTTCTTTCACTGGGAAAGGTTGGACGAAAAATTTGATTTCCCCAAAGATATCATTTTAAAGTATGAAACAAGTACATGGCCTACCGATGTTGAAGGGTTCGATGTTTTGGTAGCGCTCAACGAAATGTGTGGGAGGACTAATATTACAAAAAAGAAGACCCCCTCCCCTCTGAAGAACCTAATATTGGAAGCACGAATCATCCATCACATAATTGTTCACTGTATTTTTCCTAGAAAAAAGGGCATATAAGTCTGACCTGATTCAATGTCTTTCTCATTTGGTGCATCATGAATGAGAAACAAATCTCCCTCTCCCATGTCATCATAAATCACATTCGAGTCTCCCGTAAGACGAGAAGATGTAGTCTTCCCTATGGTCTTTTTCTTTCTGGCTTTTTTGAAGAACACAGAATCCCTCTTCCCCCCGATGATAAAGTATCTATAGACCAATATGATTACTTTAATCATTCTACTTTGAAGAAAATGGGATTCTACCTCGACACAGTTAGTAACAAATGGCTGTCCAAAGTCGTCGAGGTACATCAAGTTGAGGTTCAAAGTTCACCTGAGCCATCTGAGGCACATGAGGCACGCGAACCACTCGAGGCACGGACTCCTCCTCAAGAAGGATCTACTCGAATCAACACGCAGCAAATTCTTGATAGCATTTCTGCTTTAGAGGAAAAGATGGATCAGAGATATGATCATCTTACTGAAATGTTGAATATTATGCAGAATTAGATTGTGGATACTTTGAGGTTGGCAATACTTTTTAGCACAAGATCGTGGAATACGAGCAGTATTAGGAGCAGAACAAGATAGTAATTTACGAGCAAGAATATCTAAAGAAGCAGCAGAAGCAGCTTTAGGCCCTCCTAGTCGTCCATTTGGATTAGCAGCAGCTTCTGGCACCCTTGCTCGTCCGAGTCGATTTGGAGAACCTTTTGGCACCCCTGTTTGTCCGAGTGGAGTATCAGGAGCTTGGCCTCCCTGCTCATCCTAGCGGATTAGTAGCAGCTTCTGGCCCCCCTTCTCGTCCGACTAGATTAACAGCTTCAGGCCCCCCTGCTCGTCCTAGTGGATTAGCAGCAGCTTCTGGCCCCCCTGCTCGTCCGACCAGATTAGCAGCTTCTGGCACCCTTGCTTGTCCGAGTGGATTAGCAGTAGCTTCTGGGCCCCGTTCTCATCCGAATGTACTTATTCCATTGGAACTACCTCAATTTGTTGCATCTATACCTCTAATTGATGCATCTGCTTCTGCCTCTACCTCCCACTCTTGCACCAGTTGATGCACATACTGCACCTCCTGCTTCTGCACCTGCTGTACCTCATGCTTCTATACCTGTTGCACCTCCTGTTTCTGTACCTACTGCAGCAGGACCTCCTGCTTCTGCACCTATTCATGCACCTTTTTCTGCACCTCCTACATCTGTTCCGAATAGCTCTTCTATTTGATGATATTAAGAATGTGCAGAAATATTGTAATTTTGATATGTTTAATTGACATGTAAAAGAGATGATGTAAATTTCATATTTTGAATGAACATATTTTATTATTTATCAGATTTTCATGGTGAATTGGGCCATTACTTTAAACATTGTTCACTTATTTATCAATTTTCTCACTTTTGGTAGAGGGCTAGGTAAGGGGGAAAAAAAAAATGAAAACTCTTATATTTTCAAATATAACATTTGAAGGTCTAAAGTTATTTTAAACTCAACTAAGCAAACAGGTTGTACCAAATGCATGGGTTATATTGCTATTTTTTTATCTCTTTTAAGCATAATATAATCTAGGGTTATTTTGATCTTTTTTACCTTTTTTTAGTATAATATAATCAAGGGTTAGGATTAATGAATCTAAGAAAAATGGCAATCAGATGTCGTTAAAGAACATTCCTAACTTAAAAATTAGAATAAATCTACTCCAATCGGAGGTCGTTTAAGAAAATTCCTAACTTAAATATCAGAATAAATCTACTCCAATCGAAGGTCGTTGAAGAGCATTTCTAATTTAAATATCAGAATAAATCTACTCCAATCGGATGTAGTTTAAGAGTATTCATAACTTAAATATCAGAATAAATCTAATCCAATCAGAAGTCGTTTAAGAGCATTCCTAACTTAAATATCAGAATAAATCCACTCCAATCGGAGGTCGTTCAGGAGCATTCCTAACTTAAATCAGTACTTAAAATTAATACATTTCCACTCCTATCTTCACTTCATTTATTCCACCAATTTTGGAAATCGTTATTATCTCTAAGATCACCAAACCACTATATAACATTTAAAAAAATCACATTAGAACATATAGAAGAATTATACGTCGATTAGTCAATACATATCTATATCAATTAAATGAAGAACATACTTTGGTCATAACATAAGAGTTATATGTCGAATCGTCACCAAAGCTGTAAGATCCGCCACCCTATGGAAAAACATTGAGTTGTTAGCCTTTATTACCTTATTATGACTGTAGAAAATATATGAATATGCACTTACTTGGTCAAGTTGAAACAAACTCATTATTTGTAATTCATGGAAACCATCTACATTAGGAGTAACATTTAGATCTACAGTCGAAGATGCCTATGTAGTAATTCTATTCGGACAGGTTCTAGAATTATGACCAGTATTTTCGCAAACCTTACATCTTCTTCCATTCAGTTGATTTTCTACAATCTCAAATGCAGAAGGATCTCGATGTGTAGATGTTTGGCCCTTTGATGAATTCTTTGAACCTGGATTACGTTCTCTAAAATATTGCATAATAGGGTGACTGGTTGGCTTACCATGGATAGCAAGATTTTGAAGATGATTTCGGAGCACCTCTTGATCATACGAAGACAAATGTCCATGTTTGTTCTTAATGCCTTCAAAGTGTGTATCTAATTCATCCCAGGCCTCTTCTTTTCAATATTCAAATCATTCCAATGAGATCAAGTCGATTCTCCATTGTGGGTGGATATCATCCAAATGTAACTTGTCAATCCATTGCATTTTGTGCGCACACGATAGTCCCATTGAAGTTGTAAACTCTTCCGTACTAATAGGTGAAAATGAATTGTTCATAAGCATAGCATATTGGTTGTAAACCTCATTCAATGCGAATTGGGAAACTTTGTCGTTCAATTCATCAAACAAAGGAATAGATATAGTATGAGCAAACCGAATCTTTTCATCCTCAAGTTAGATTTTGAACTTTTCAAATTAATTTTTAATGACATGGGCTATCTTTTTCGGACAACATCTAAGTCACCAGTAGATGTAGCTATATAACTTTTAAAAATAGAATGTGCACCATTAACCCTTGAAGTAGCTCGATTCTTAAAATGTAAACACCACTCGATCCATGCCTTGACGAATTGTTTTTTATGTGGGATCCACGCCCTTATTAAATAGTTCATTGCTTATGAATTATCTCTGAAATTTGTTTTAATGCCTCAAACGCTGTATTGAATGCTCCTTCGGTTGGAGACTTAATCTGGTCATTCCATTCGGTAAAAAGTGCATTCCAGACTTCGATTTTCTTAAATAAAGGTTTAAAACGAGCAACAATATTCTTGTTGATTTGCCAAGAATACAATATATGTACAACATTAGGGAACTCCAAATCAATGGCATTCTTTTATGCCAATTCCCTATCAGTCAAATGAACTTTTCGATCATGATGCACTCATAAGACATTTTTAAACATCTATAATGCCCATACATAATCTTCAAATTTCTCATTTCTTAGAAATGCAAACCATGAGCAGAAATTCTTATTGAAACCTGTCACACCAACTATATGAAACAATGTCATATAATATCTATTGGTTTTGTACGTGCAATCCATCAGAAAGACATTATGGTAGCTCTTCGTAAGTAAAATTAAACTTGGATGTGCAAAAAATAGATGGGATAGATTACTATCACTGTCATAGTCAAGAAAGTATTGGTAAGCACCTTCTTGAAGATCTTCTATCAGAGCTTCAATTGTAATTCGACCCCTTAGTTGCTCTTTCTGAATCAAAAAACAAAAGTTGTATAAATCAGTCGTTGATACTCCAATATCTGAATTTTCATTTCTAAGGGTCGTCAAAATTTGACGTGGTAGTATATTGCTAATCCTCATTTCAATGATTATTTTTTTCTCATCATCTGAAAAATATCTTATACTTGAATGACCTAATAATAAATTCGATATATCATGATTGTGCTCCAATTTTTTTATAGTTAACTTCCATGACCCATCAACAATCTGTTTTCCTTTAACTTCAAAAGGACAATTGCATTGGCTAGAGTATGCTTTCTTTTTTTCTCTCATCATCTTTCAAGCTAACCGTGCTGCGGTATTTACCTCCTTTATCGCAGCCAATGAGTAATTTATTTTCCTTATTACATGACCTCTTGATGGTAGATATAAATCCTTATTCAAAAGCAATATTCTTAACATTATAAGGTCCTCACGACTTGAAAAATATCTCTCAACAAATTCAATGCCATTTGAGGATTCAAAACTACATCTAAAACCTTAATAATAATGATTTCTAGAAAAAATGAGATATGAGAGAGTTGTCTTTAATTCGAGATAAGAGATTCAGAGATTAGCTTGAGAGAGACAACTTCGAACCAAGATAAGAGATTGAGAGGGTGTGTTTAAAGAAAGGATTAAGGGAGAATGGATTGAAAAGCAATGTTTAAGTGTTTGGGATTGAAAAGGGGTTCAAGGGTTTGATATTGAAAAGGGGGTTGAAAATGGGGTTTTAGGGAGAAGAATTTGAAAAATATGGTTGAAAATGGGGTTTAAGGGTTTGGGATTGAAAAATGGTTTAAGGGTATGGGATTGAAAAGTGGGTTGAAAATGGAGTTTAAGGGTTTGGGATTGAAAAGGGGTTTAAGAATATGTGATTGAAGAGGGGGTTGAAAATAGGGTTTAAGGGAGAAGGGATTGAGAAAGGGGTTCAAGGGAGAAGGGAGAGGGAGAGGGAAACGACGGTTTAGGGTTTGAATGGAATGAAATGAGTGAAAATTCGTGAAGGATAACTAATATACTGTGATACTCTACCCCTCCCTTAGAGTCCCACATCGGTGGGAAAGAAAAGGGGGGGTGGGTTTATTAAGAAACCACCTATGTAACTCATGTATGAGGCCTTTTGGATCGGGCCATGTGGACCCAGGCTCAGGAACAAAACCGTGCGGGTTCAAGCTTGTGTGTAAGGTCCAAAGCGGACAATATCACACTGAGTCAAGCCCTAAGCCCTGTTTTCAGGTCGGGTCGTTTCAAATTTGGTATCAGAGCCGAGTTCAACACTTGGACTGTGTGGGCTTTCCTCTTTCCCCTGTAGTTGCTGAGCTGGACCGGATTGAGCCGGGGGACTGCTCGAGGCCTTAGGGGGGGTGATTGCGATACCCTACCCCTCCCTTAGAGTCCCACATCGGTGGGAAAGAAAAGGGGGGGTGGGTTTATTAAGAAGCCACTTATGTAACTCATGTGTGAGGCCTTTTGGGCCGGTCACAGTGGGCCCAGGCCCAGGAACAAAACCGTGCGGGTTCGAGCTTGTGTGTAAGGCCCAAAGCAGACAATATCACACTGAGTCAAGCCCTAAGCCCTGTTTTCGGGTCGGGTCGTTACATATATGTTATTATTCGTTTGAATGAATGAACTTGTTCATGCGAATGAACGTATATATGTTTTCGTTTTAATGAACTAAGTTGTTCATTCTAACTAGTGGCATATATATGTCATTCATTCGAATGAACGGGTTCGTTCATGCGAATGAATGACATTCTAGTGAACGACTGTAAAAAACCATTACTCTCAGATAAATTCGTTTGAATGAACGGGTTGGTTCATTCGAACGAATGACATTCGAGAGAAACGACTGTAAAAAGTCATTGCTCTCAGATAAATTCGTTCGAATGAACCAACCCGTTCATTCGAACGAATGACATTCGAGAGAACGACTGTAAAAAGTCATTGCTCTCAGATAATTTCGTTAGAATAAACCAACCCGTTCATTCGAACGAATGAAGACTGTTCTGCCCACTCGTTCGAATTAACTAAATCTACACTTCAGCATTCGTTCGGATGACTTTATTCATCAGAAAGAATGTCAAATGAACTGACAGCTCGTTCGAATGAGTTAAAATGCAGGGGTAGAATGGTAATTTCACCTGAAAATCCAAATTCGAGTGTGTAGAGATAGGAAATCCAAGTGTCTGTATGTCGTGCCTTAAAAAAATAATTTTTTTTTACATTCACATTCACATGAGAAAAGACAAGAGTTAGTGAAATTGCACATCGATGAAATGGTAACTAATGTATTGAGTATAGACCAATTTTTTGTGTGGTCATTTTTTTATTATAATTAAAATAAAAAACTATAAAACTGAAAAGGAAAGAAAGAATAATCCTTTGATTCTCAACAATAAATCAATTGATTCTCTTCACACCCCTCATGGAAAAGGACTTGAAAGCAATTGGTTTGATGGTCTATTAAAGCTAAGGGAGCAAAATCTAGAAGAAGTGGGCATCTCCTTTTTGTTCTCCAATTGGAGTGGTAAGGCAAAAGTAGCAACTAGCAGTCTACCTTAGGTAAATATCAAACTTTATCAAGAGTCAATTTGTCGGTGGATACTCTTGCATTCATCTAAAGATGAGATAACTTTTTCTAGGGTAAAAAGGATTTAATAGTGAGAGTAAAAAAAAAAATAAAAAAAAGCTTCAAGTGTAGAGCAGAAAGAAAGAGAGGTAGTTAAATGTCTTCATCAAGGATTAAGATGGGACAGGCCAAGAGGAATCTAATTGGAGTGACTTTTGGGCCTTATGGAAGGCAACTTAAGTGGTTGGTACTAAAAAGACAATAGAATACTCAACAATTTGCCCCACTAATGAAAGGGTCTTTTTAACTCTCAAGAGCTTTAAACATGGTATAGTTTATTATTTTTTAAATTTTAATCAAATTATTTTGAATTTATGTATTGGAAATCATGGAAAACTCAGCATCAAATTCTCACGAGTGATACCAACTGCTCTTAAGACACACCACGTGAGATTATGAGATTCGAATTTGACACCTCTCACTTCCTAAAATGAGAAATTGTTAGTTGAACTATATCCATATGGACATAATGTATTATTATATCATTATAAATAAGATAATAAAAAAAAATTCTCAAGGATTATCAACTATTAGTGAATTATATCTATATCTAATTTGAACTCATTTTAAATTGATCTCATTATTAAATCAAAAATCTATTTAAAGAATTAACTCCATTTTTACTGTTGATATTTAGATCCTTGAAAATTATGATTTTTTTTTAAATTCAATACATCTGATTTTACATGAAAGGCATCATTTTGAAAATATCTTTCAAAAGTACTTATCCCCACATATTGAACCCCACCCTTCAGGTCTTGGAGGGCGCACGAGCAACTATAGCTTATGAGTGATGTCGTCAAGGCAAAAGCGATTCATTTAGAAAAACAATGATAGAAAAATATATAAGAATTGTTACAATTTTTTTATAACCATATTGTTTTATGAATGAGACCATTATAAACCAGTTTAGATTAAACTATATCAAACTATATAAATTAAAAAAAATGATTAAACCAAATTCCTCACATGTCAGGGATATATTGTTTAAATGTTGATTATTCTTGTATTTGGACCTATAAGAAAACTCAACTCGATAGACTCAGCCACGTTTGATAAACTTCAGACTCACTTAATGTATGAGTTAATTCAAGTTTCCAGTTTTTGTCTTCTTCTATACGGCAAAAGCAGATGACATTGGAAGATGGTTACTGCTCTTCTAGTTTCTTATCTGGACCGTTGGTTTATCCTTTTCTTAAGCAGCCACTTGCAGATGATTCATGATAGGCATGTAAGCCCATTTTATCAAAAACAATGGGCCTAGTAGTTTATAATGCTAGGCCCATTTTACACTGTACTTTCAACTTAGTTTGTGAATAAGGCCCTGACTTAACAACTCGAATCCAATCGTTTATAAGTTAAAAAATTTAAAATTTTACACTGTTATGCATTGGAAGGCTACCTATTAAGATACTAGCGTTGTTCAATTTTGTTTTCAAATTCAAATTTTATAGTAAAATTTTAATCAGAGAATGTCAGATCCATCACTGGACCCTGTTAATGTTATCACTAGTCATAACCACCAGATTAAAAAAATAGAATTTCATTATTATCATCATTAGATTTTGACAAATTTTATCTATAAATCAATAGCTTATTTAACAGTTAGAAAAATAAATTTCATTAAAAAAAAAAAGGATCAACAAACAGTCCTCTTGTCGAGGAAGAGGGTGCATGGCGATCCACTTCATTCATTTTAACTCCATCTAGAGCTATCAAGTGTAACACCCTGCCCATCTGGGCATGTGGGAAATGAGTCCCACATTGTTCAGAAAGGTAGGTGTGTAGGTGGATTTAAGAGGGGAGAGCCTCTTTCCCAAACAAGAGGCCTTTTGGGCTTGGAAGTGAGTTGGGCTCAAATGCAAAATTGTGTGGGTCAAATGGGTTCAAAGGGAACAATATCTTGTTGGGGAAGTCGGGTCGTACAAATGGTATCTAAGTAGGTTCAACTCTCTGCTTTTAGCCTTTGTGTTGTGGCCGAGCCAAGGACGGCTCTAGACTTAAGAGGGGTGGATTGTGATGCCCCTGCCCACCTAGGCATGTGGGAAAAGAGTCTCACATCGCCCGCCCAAGGAGGTGGGTGTATGGGTGGGTGTAAGAGGAGAGAGTCCCTCTCCCAAGCAAGAGGCCTTTTGGGCTTAGAAGTGAGTCGGGCCCAAATATAAAAACCATGTGGGTCAGGTAGGTCCAAAGCAGACAATATCTTACTGGGGGGATCAGGGTGGTCACATCAATGATTTGGGCTCATATCAAATCTCTCTTGGCTACACTCAGGGTCCATTAAAAATGATCCCTTAAAAAAAGTTCTCATGAGACTTTAATGAGAACTTTCGTTTGTGGAGTATATAGGAGACCCAAGGGTTAAAATATCGGTCGATAAGATATATATTGGCCGTACATATATAATAACGGCAATAATGGCAGATATATCGTCCAGGATATCGCCGATATTATATAATATTTGCAAAAATGATTTTAAAAAAAATAAAGGAAGATATTGGTGAAAAAATCATTTTTTTAAAAATGATTTTCTGTTTTCGTAATTTCTAAAAATTTTGTTAAATTAAAAAAAGGCTGGTATAAGCCTGATTTTCTGTTTTATATATAAGTGGCCTGCAAATTCTTCAGCTTGTTGCAAAGAGGACAGAGTTTGATTAATGACTGTTTGGGCGAGCATAATTTTGGTTTTCAAGTAATTAAAAAAGCATGATAATTAACTTTGAGTTTAGACTTAAAAGGAACTTGCAGTCCACTTCCCAAATGGGCTAGCCCTTCAAATATTTTGCTCTAATCTGCTTTAGTACAGATATTGGATAGACTATTTATAATATTTCAGGGGTGGGCATTCAGACACGGGATTTTTCTTTCAGCAGACAGGGGTTTTCAAATTTTTAATGAAAATTACCATTTTGCCTTTACGTGTAAGCATAGTCCGGACGTGACAAACTCAAGCAACGACTGTAAAATTCCATTCCTCTCAGTTAAGATCGTCCGGACCATTATTCATTTGTAAATTCTATCGTCTGAACTAAAGAATAAATATATATAAGATTGTCCTGACCATCCACTAGCATGGTCCGGACGATTTAAACTCAAGTAACGACTGTAAAATTCCATTCCTCTCAGTTAAGATCGTCCGGACCATTATTAATGTGTAAATTCTGTCGTCCGATCTAAAGAATAAATAAATATATATATATATATATGATCATTCGAACCATCCACTAGCATGGTCTCGACGATCTAAACTCAACCAACGACTGTAAAATTCCATTCCTTCCAGTTAAGATCGTCCGAACTATTATTCATGTGTAAATTCTATTGTCCGAACTAAAGAATAATATATATAAGATCGCCTGGACCATCCACTTATAATACCCTGACCAAAAATTAAGAGTAATTGTGTGGTTTATTTTAATAATTGTGTTTTGATCTCTTAATTATGAAGATTACATATTGGGCTTTTTGAAAAGTTCAAGATTGGCCCGAACATAGCTCATTTAAGATGGAAGGGCAATTTGGTAAATTGTTACAAATGTTTTGTTTTAAGTAATTTAATTGTTTATTTTTATTACTATGTATTGATTGGAATAATTGGAGTATGCATTGGTGGTGATTTTAAATGATGAATTTATAGGACCTTTTAATCTATGCTTTGGTTTTAGAAATATAAATATTTTGACCCGAAGAGATCCCTATTTTAAAAAATATTATTTTTAAGATAATTATGAATGTCAGAAAATTATAAGAAAATTTTACGGTGTTTAATCTGTATTTTATGTTATCATTTTCTGTTTTGAGATTTTGAAAATAAAATATTAAAATCCTTTAATTAAATATAATTTGGTTTTATGGAAATTACATAAGATGTTATTTTTGTTAAAATCAATTGATTTTCAAAATATACTATTCCCCAAATTTTTACAGTGCTTATGATTTTTAAACCCAGACGATTTGGTCAAGTTGGATTAATTTAATTAAATCCAATTTTTACCAAATTATTAGAATTAAACAAAAGGACTTAAATGTAAATAAAAAATAAAAATAACAAAATACACAGCCGACCCATGCAGTAGCTACGTATGCAGCTGCGCATGAGACAGAGAAGCTATTCATTCGTAGCATAGGCTTCGTATGCCCATCGTGGATCAATCACACACCACCAATAACCTATTATGAATTTCTATTTATACCACTGAGAGGAAGGGAGGAAAAACTACAGTTTAATCTCCATTGTTGTTGCTGCCTCTGCATCATTTCTCCATCTAAACTTCTCTTCTTTTGTACGATTTTACAACTTAGCTTTGAAGTGAAAGATTTTTAAAGTCTTCAAAACTCCTCCGATTTCCAAAGCGAAGGTATGCATTGAATTTCTTTTGAAATTTTAACAGGTTTAGGATCAAACAGAAGTGAATTTGGTTTTGAAATGACCCTTAGAATGAGTTTTGAAATTTACTAGAAACCATGATTTTTAATGTGTTTTGATGATTTTACCTTCAAAATCAGAGGTTTTTCTTAGTTGTTTTATGTCCAATTGATCTCTAAAATATAGTAGACTCATAGACAAATTGATCGGACTGGTTAAATTTAGAAAACGAATTCAAGAACCCCTCTATTTTTGGATTCATATTTAACCCTACCTATCACGTCGCTGCATTTTCTGCAAGTAGCTGACTGAAGAAGACAAGTCTCGAAACCTAAGTTGGAAGTTCCGAGGTTAGAGTAGCAGTGCTGAAGCCAAGTTTCGAGGTCACTATAGCAGTGCTGAAGCTATTGGAACCTGACTTTGAGGTTCCGAAGTCACTATAGCAGGTTCTGAGGTTGGGATGTTCCGAAGGCATGTTCCAAAGCAGATTTAAGACATTCTGAGACTGTAACTTCGTAAGTTCTGAAGCCATAGTATCAAGTTCCAAATGATCTAATTCAAGTTCTGAAGGTCTTGATGAAACCCAGAATTTATGCAGTGGCTCGGAACTTCTGAGGTCACAGTACCTGGTTCGGAGGCATGTTCTGAAGAACCCAGAACTGATTTTTGAGATTCATTTTAATTGATTAAGTTAAGGATTTCATATTAGGTTTAGACCTTAGATTTGATGTGATGTTTCCTATACCAGATTCTTAATAAAAAATGATAGTAAACTTTTTGTTTGTATTATTATATGTATACATATAAATTATGTATTCACTTCCAGGCCGATACTCATTATCTGTGGTACAGGCACTAAGTGATCTCTAAGCCTAACTTGTTATATGAGTAGTGACCTGAGCATCTTATATCTCTAGGCCTAACTCAATATATCTTCATGCTAATTTTCAGAAGACAATATGTATAGTGGCCTGAGCACCTTTATTATATTGATGGATTATTGTAATTAAAAATGGATAGTAACCCATTAAAGAGACTCATATCCATTTTCGTTGGAGTTTTTTAGAAAATAGGACAGAAGGATTTGAAATACTATGAATATATGTTGTATTGTATATATGTCTATATATTACGTTTGATTAATGGTTGTATGATTCATTATACTTCTATTTGTGTAACAGATACCCATGATACTCTACGTTTTTCGATGAGGAGACTTAATAATACCAGATTGGTAAATCAGGTTTTATAAACCTAAATCTAGTGCAATGAGTGATTTTATGGATATTACATAATATGGAAAAGTCCGAATAGGCCAGAATACAAGACTTGACACTACTTCCATGTGAGGGATGAAAATTGATTCTAACTGTTATAACGAAAGCATAATACGGTGTCAGGGAGTCGAGGTCTAATAGTTTATAAATGAAGAATGAATCCACTTACATGCCTAGACTTAATATATATTGCTAAGATATGTTCATATTATTACTAATGATGTTTATTATGCATGGTATTGATATTGATAATGATATTATCGATGTGAGAAGTTAAGCATCATATTATGACTGAGTTATTGAAGTACGAAGTTAATATTGATGATGATATTTTTCAGTATGAGAACTTGAGCATCATGCTATGATAAAGACTGAAGTATGAAGTTGATACTATTAATAAGATGCTCCGATGTGAAAACTTGAGCATTTATGATATTGATACTGCCTCCACGTACCCTCAACTGTTGAACTATTATTGGCCCAAGTGTGTTGATTACCGACTCAGGTGTGTTGATTTGCATCTACTAGCCCATGTGTATCAGTTGTTGGCCCAGATGTGTCAGTACCGGCCCTAGGTGTGTTGAAAATGTTCTTTCAAGATTCTGTATTTTGATCGTGTTGGGACTTAATGCATTTATCACAGATGACTTGAAATATTGGTATAGTTGACCAATTATGATTTGAAGTATGATGAATGATATGCAAAACCATTGGACAAGTGGTATGGCAATGATATGTCAATGATATGGCAGTGGTATTATAGTGGTAGATTAGTGGCAGGACAGCAGTATGACAGTGGTATAATAGAGGTATGACAGTAGTATGGCAGTGATAGTAACTTGATGAATTAGTATAATAGACTAATTATGAATTCAGGTAAGATAAATGGTACATGAGACCATTTATAGTAAATTTGTAAGTATGGTAAAATAGATCATTTTGAGTAGATAACTGTGATTTTAAAATGGTAAAGTAGACCATTATTGTTATTATGATTAGACTGTATTTTTTCACCTATACATGTTGATGAATGTTTTATTTTATGATCTCTTCACAAGGCTTAGAGCTCACATCCTTTATAATGCAGGGTTGGCACCTGAGGAGGAGGAACCTCCACCGCTGACTTAGCATGAGGGAGCCTTTACACTCAATCATATTTCTCGATGATGAGAAATATGTTATTATATTTATTTTCATACAAATGATGTTATATTGATTTTAGTACCGTCTGTGGTACTATAAATCTAAAAATGTGTAAATTGTTATGTTTTCGTTTGTAACTTTGATCGAATAAATGGAGATATTTGTTTGTGAAATATGTATTTGTATATGGTACATATGTTATATGTTTAAGTCTACGTGAGAAGAGCACGTGTGACATTGTCTATGATTAACTTTTTGGCAAATTTGAAGATCCAGCCCAGCTATGATTTAATTGATGGGAGATTATATATAAAAAAAAAATTAGTATCAGTTCCGAGCCCACAATCGGGTCGGGGGTGTTACAACACTAGCATGGTCTGGACGATCTAAACTCAAGGTAATGACTGTAAAATTCTATTTCTTTCAATTAAGATCGTCCGGACCATGCTTATGCATCGTCCGGACGATCTCAACTGAGAAAAGTGATTTTAAGTTTGAATCTCAACCCTATTTCTCCTCTTTACATTTTCGTTATATCTTCTCCTTCGAAATCCTTCTCACTCAAACACCTTTCTAAACCCTTTCAACTCAAACTCCCTTTCCAAACCCTTCTCAATCAAACCTCTATCCAAATCCCTTCCAACTCAAATCTCCTTTCCAAATCCTTCTTCCTCAAACCCCCTTTCCAAAACGTACCATACAACTCTCAAGCTACTCCCTCAATATCCTATATTGGTTCACTGGTAACTCTCTCTGAAGCTGCTCTCTCAATCTCCTATCTCAAATCGAAGATAACTCTCTCAAACCCAAGACTCCTCTCTATTGTTTTTTTTTTAAATAAGTAGTATGGATTAAATTGAGGGAGGTACATCCACATTTGTTGAAAATGATGAGTTAGTTGTTAATGAGTTTTATAATGAGAATGAGTTTGTTGAGGGATGTTATCCAAGTCGAGAGGATCTCCTCAAGTATGTTAAGGAGGTTGCTATTGCATAAGGATTTGTAGCTACCATCAAGAGGTCAAGTATTGAGGACAAGACCGTTTTTCTTGGTTGCGATAGAGGAGGTACATATCGCAGCACTGTTAATTTGAAAGATGATGATAGGAAAAATAAAATCCTCTCGCCTTGTCAATTTTCCATTTGAAGTGAGAGGAAAACAAATTGTTGATGAGTCATGGAAGTTGACTATTAAAAATTTGGAGCACAATCATGATCTCTCAAATGTATTATTAGCCATCCATTGACACGATATTTTTCGGATGAAGAGAAAACAAGGATCATTAAATGAACAGTTACAATATACCACCCCGCCAGATTTTGACGACCCTTAGAAATGAAAATCCTGACATTGCAGTGATAAAAACTGATTTATACAAATTTTTGTATTCTATTTGGAAAGAACAACTAAGAGGTCGTACTTCAATTGAAGCGTTGATTGAAGATCTTCAAGAAGGTGGTTTCCATGCTTGACTATGACAATGACGGTCACTTGTCTCATTTTTTCTTTTCACATCCATTATCAGTTATACTTACTAAGACCTATAATAATATTTTTCTAATGGATTACACATACAAAACCAATATATATCATATGACATTGCTTAATATTATTGGTGTGACAAGTTTTAATACTAACTTCTTCTCATGCTTTGCGTTCATAAGAAATGAGAAATTAGAAGATTATGTATGGGCTCTACAGATGTTAGCAAGGGTTTTAGGAGTTGATTACGAATTTCCAGCTTTAGTGACTGATAGAGATTTGGCGTTAAGCAATGTCATTGATTCAGAGTTCCCTAATGCTGTGCATATATTGTGTATTTGGCACTGCTAACAAAAATATTATTGCTCAGTGTAAACCTCTCTTTCAGAAAGTCGAAGTATGGAATGCATTTATATCTGAATGGGATGCATTGGTTGAGTCGCCAAGTGAAGAAGCATTTAATGGAGCATTTGAAGTCTTCAAACAAAATTTCAGAAATGATTCACGGGCAATAAACTATATAACAAGTACTTGGATCCCATATAGAAAACAATTCAGTCAAGGCATAAATCGGATGGTCTTTATATTTTCAAAATCGAGCTACTTCTAGGGTTGTTGATGCCCATGCTATTTTGAAAATTATATAGATACTACCATTGTTGACCTCCACGTTGTTCGAAGAAAGATATGCAATGTCATTCAAAATCAGTTCGAAGAATTCAGGGCTCAACTTGAGGATAAAAACTTCGGATTGCTCATGCTATTTATATTCCCTTATTTGATGAATTGATTGACAATGTATCTCATTTTGCTTTGAATGAATTGTACAAGCAATATGTTATAGTAGAATCAAATTCATTTTCTAGTTACTGTACTGAAGAATTTACAGCATCAATGGGTTACCTTTTACCCACAAAATGAGGTGGATGGAAAAGTTACAGTTGCATCATATCTATCCATAATAGAGGGTCGACTTGATATCATTGAACAAATCGATCAACGATGAAATGAATCAGGCCTGGTAATCAATTAAATGTTGTATTTGAAGGCATTAAAAAGAAATATGACAATTTGTCTTCATTTGATCAAGATGGGCTCTGAAATCATCTAAAAGATCTTTCCAGCGAAGATATGCCTATCAGTCATTCCTATCATTCAGCATTCTAGAGGACGTCATCCAGGTTCCAAGAATGCAAAGTCCAAAAGTTCTAAAAGACGAGATCCCTCTGAATTTGAGATTATAGAGAATGAAATGGATGTAAGAAGATGCAGGATATGCAAGAATATTGGTCATAATTCTAGAACATGTCCAGATCGTCTTACTTCACAAGCATCAGCAACAACGAGTGTCGATTTAAATGTTTTGCGTCGTGAATCATCCGCAGCGAGTTTATCTCAAATATCTCAAGTAAGTGATTGTTAAAATCTGGTGCATTGTCATATTATTTCTACATTGATATTACAATGATAAAGACTAACATTTATTCCTTTTTTCCACAGCCCGGTGGTTCTTACAACTTCTATGATGAATCGACATACAACTCTTCTGACTTGTCCCAAGTAATTTATTGACTCAATTCTCTGCAGATTTATAGTATGACATGTATATAATTTCCATATGTTCTAATGACATTTCTCATAATGTTATGCAGTGGTCTGGTGAACTTAGAGATACTGGCGATTTCCAGCATTGGTGGAATCAGTGAAGGGTTATAAGGTGTAGGGAGTATTCATTGAGATTCACCCATGTTATATGACCATGAAACTCCTTGAGATTCTTGAACATAATGTGCTGGTACTGGTCAATGTTGTGCTTGACTTTTATGTTACAATTTGTTTTCTTAAAGGAACTCTTTTATTGTGTTGTCTTGGAACCCTTCTTGGTTCCATAGCTCAGCTGCCAGGTATCCTACTCACAACCGCAAGGTTTTGGATTCATGTCATTAACATACCTTTTATTTTATTTTATTTTTTCAGGAAAGAAAGTTGTCGAAGGTGTTCTCATGTAAATGTTAGGATTTCTCAACCAGAATGAGACTTAATTGAGAGGAATGGGGAAATGAGGGATAGGAATCGTTCGCACATTTGGAGGAGATCGATTTTTCATTTGGAGGAAGGGAGAAGGTCCTTCAAACGAAGAGGAATAAGTGGAAGGGGGAAATTAGGTTTAGTTTCGTTCGAAGGTGTAAATAAGTATATAAATCGCTCGGACGATGCATAAGCATGGTCCGGACAATCTTAATTGAGAGGAATAGAATTTTACAGTCGTTGCTTGAGTTTAGATCGTTCGAACCATGCTAGTATATGGTCCGTACAATCTTATATATATTTATTCTTTAGTTCGGATGATTGAATTTACTCATGAAGCATGGTCCGAACGATGTTATAATCTGAACGAAGGAAAAATGTTCTTATCTCACTTCCAGGACCATGCTGACACAGGAAGGGCAAAATGGCAATTTCCATTAAAATTTTGAAAACCCGTGTCTGCTGAAAGAAAAATCTCGTGTCTAAATGCCCACCCTATTTCAGGAGGAGTTTCTCAAGTATAATACGCCCTGACCAACCTTTTTATTTCCATCTTCATGACCCCATCAGAAATTTCTAAAGTCTTTCCATCTCCTCTACATAGTCAACTGAAGAAATAAACAATTAATCTATGCATCTTATTAGAGAGAAGGGTTGACCTACCATGTATATATTATTCTATATTTGTCAAGTTCCCTAATTAAGGGCTTCCATACTTAGACCTGTACATCTATATATACACTGTATAATGAGAAGGGCCAGTGAGCTAACAGTTACAACATTCTTCATGGTACAGAGCCAAACCTCGATTTTCTAAATCCTTTTTTTTACCGTGGCCTTCACAATAATTTTTTTTCTTACGGGTTCACTACGGCAACTTCCCAGCCCCTTCTCTTCTTCACCTCCCGACTGCTCTCTGCTACTTTCCATTGGCTGCTGCTCCCCAGATCTGCCCACCCGCGCTTGCCTCTCCTGTTCGGCTTGATCTGCATTTTCTCCGGCACAGATCCCTCCACTGGATCCTTGTCTCTCTTCGCTAGATCTGCCACCGACGCCCTGTCTTTCTTCGGCGCGGTTATTGCCACAGCTTCTCTGTGTCCTTATCCAGGTCACAATCTCCTGCCCTGGTCTCCGGCTAGACCAGATCTGCACCTTTCCTCGCTGGATCTGCGCAATCGCAGACCCCTCTGCTGCTAACCGGATTTCACAGATCTGGCCTAATCTCCGGCTGCTTCCTTGTTGCTGCTCTGCCGGCGGACCTCGCCAGCACAGCCCTACTTCTCTCAGATCTGATTCGTAGATCAAATCTCTTCTCTTCTCCGGCGCTCCTTCTCCAGATCCGCCCGTCTTCTCTGATTCAAGGCAGCTGCCAGTCTGCTGCGGCACCTCTCCGCCTCCAGTCTTCTCTGCTCCCCGAGTGCCGCACAGTCCTTTCCAGCCCAGCTTGGGGATTTCCCTTCTCCGATTCGTCTGCCTAGGTGTGATTTTCTCGCCGTAGAAAGGCCAAGTCTGCACTCGATCTGAAGGTAGAAAACAGGGTTTTCTTAGTGTGAGATCTTGTCGCCTCTTCCCTCGCCGGCACAGATCTACTTCTCCGACGCCAGCCCTACTTCTCTGGTCGCCGCCTGCCCAGCCAGTCTGCAGCGGTACTTTTCGATTCAGCCATCTGCTCTTCGCTCAGCCTCCTGCTGCCCACCGATAGCCCCTTCGTTCTCTCTCATCGGGCTAGAAGAAAGAAACAAAAAATAAAAATAAAATAAATTTTTTTTTTAATCCAGATGGCTTCCTCTGTTTTGACAATCACCATTCCCAACTTTTCTCATCTTGTCTCTATCAAATTAACAGAGACAAATTACCTTCTTTGGCATGCCCAAATCAAACCCTTCTTACTTGGCCAACATTATTGGCCTTATATTGATGGCACCATTCCTTGTCCCCCTCCGTACCTTTCAACTGAAGACCAATCCAAATATGCTATCAACCCAGCATATACCGCCTGGATTGCACTGGATCAGAACCTAGTTGGCATTCTTATTGCAACTCTATTTGAACCTGTTCTTGCACAGGTTGTTGGCCTCTCTACCTCTCGTGAGATTTGGACCTGTCTGCAACGAAATTTTTCCCAGCATTCTCTTGCCAATGCCACTCATTTGCAGCTTCAAGTACCTACTCTCTCTAAAGGCACGAAGAACATTTCTGAGTATTTGCAACATGCCAAATCCATTGTCGATGCCCTTGCCGCTATCAATCAGCTGGTCTCCAATGATGACCTCATTACATTTGTTCTACGTGGTATTGGCCCTGACTATTCCATGTTTTACACTACTACTATCCTCACCCCACCGCTTCCGTTGTTCCAAGATCTCCGTACTCGGCTATTATTATTTGAATCCCAACTCATACATTTGGGACAACATACGCTATCTGATAGCCCTGGCGGCATATCTCACACTGCTCTTCTCTCATCTCATGGGCACGGATCCGATGGTCGTGGTAATCGTGGTCATCGAGGTCGCCCTGACAATGGTAGAGGTGGTCGTGGCAATCGTGGTCGAGGACGTTCTACAAACTCTTCCAGCATCCTTGGACATCCTCCGTCTGTTGCCCTTCAATGTCAGATCTGCTCCAAGCATGGACATAGCGCTTCCAATTGTTATCAGCGCTACCGTCAAGAGCCTCCGTTCGAAGCTGATCTTCCCTCCACCTTTGCTGGTCTGTAGATTACTCCTCCCGCTGATCACAGTTGGTACCCTGATATAAGCGCTACCAATCATATGACAAGTGATACCCACTCACTCCTTTCTTGGTCTGCATACAGTGGTCCTAATGAAGTTCTTCTGGGTAATGGTAACTCCCTTCTAATTGTGCACTGGTACTTTGTCTCTTTCCTCAGACTCCTCTACCTTTCATCTTTCCAATGTTCTCCATGTTCCCCACATACACAAAAACTTGTTATCTGTTGCTCAACTCACCAAAGATAACTCTGTTAGTTTTACTTTCTTCCTTTGGGGTTTTGTTATTCGTGACTTACGTACTGGTGCTCCTTTGTTTCAGGGCCAATGTGAAGCCGGCCTTTACCCCATCAAGCCCACTTCTCGCACCACTCATGCTTTAGTTACATCCTGCTCTTCTTCGTCAGTCTAGCACCAGCGTCTTGGACATCCCTCTAATAAAGTGTTTCAAGTTTTAGCCACCAATAAATGTTTAGGCTCTTCTTTTAAGTATTCTCGTTCCCCTTTTTGTAGTAATTGTGCTTTGGGCAAGTTTACGAGACTCCCTTTTTTCAATTAGTACCCATTGTACTCCTATACATTTTTATTTAATTCATTCAGATGTTTGGATGTCTCATGTTATATCGGTTTCTGGTTTTCGCTATTATGTTTTATTCACAGATGATTACACACGTTACTCTTGGATTTTTCTAATACGCCATAAATCGGAAGTTTATACTCATTTTCATCATTTTTTTATGTTTGTTGAAAATCACTTTTCTGCTTTAATTAAATTTTTTCAAAGTGATGGTGGTAAGGAGTATGATAATCACTCCTTTCACAACCTTTTTGCTAAAAAAGGGATCATTCACCGTCTATCATGTCCACACACTCCACAGCGAAATGGTCTTACTGAACGCAAACACCGTCATCTCTCCGAAATGGGCCGCACCCTCCTCCTTGCCTCTCATCTCCCTCATCATCTCTGGGTTAAGGCACTGTTAACTGTTGTCTTTCTAGTCAATCGACTGCCCACACCCCTTCTTCAATGGTCCTCCCCCTACCAAAGGCTTTATGGCACCAACCCCAATTATCTAACCCTGCTCACCTTTGGATGTGCTTGTTACCCTTACTTTGGTGATTATACTATTAACAAACTCCAACCTCGATCGGTTGAGTGTGTATTTCTTGGTTACAGTGATCATCACAAGGGCTACAAGGTGTCTGCACTCTTCTACAGGTAGAGTCTACATCTCCAGACATGTGTTATTCAATGAAACTGTTTTTCCCTACGCCACGGCTACCATTGCGACATACAGATTCTCCCTCTTATGATATGGTCTTCCTTCATGTTAGCTCTATCTCACAGGACACAGCAATCCTTCCTGCCTCTCCGACAGTAGTGTCGACTTCTCCTCTAGTGTCACCTACTTCACCACCTGTCGTGTCACCGCTTTCACTCCCAGGACCAGCCACGCCTTCTGCTGTCACCTCGTCTCCAGCTACTGCTCCACCACCGCCGGCTAATGATCATCCTATAGTGACTAGCGCAAAAGCCGGCATCTCCAAGCCCAAACAGCGGGCCAATCTTTCTACACGGCATCGACTACCTCAGGCACTTGCTTCTATGGTCCCTACTTCCTCAGACTTTGAGCCCACTAGCTATACTCAAGCTGCTCGTTCTGCGGACTGGCGTCAAGTAATGAATGATGAATTCAATGCTCTTCTTCAGCAACGAACTTGGTCTCTTGTTCCACCACTGCCAAATTTCAACCATGTCGGTTGTAAGTGGGTCTTCAAGATCAAAAGACGCTCTGATGGTAGCATTGAGCGTTACAAAGCACGACTTGTTGCTAAGGGCTTTCATCAGCAAGCTGGTGTCGATTATGATGAGACATTCAGTCATGTTGTCAAGCCCACTACTATTCGGCACTGTTCTCAGTCTTGCTGTTACTTCTGATTGGGCCATTCGCCAGTTGGACGTCAAGAATGTCTTTCTTCATGGCTATCTTATAGAAGAAGTTTATATGACTCAACCTCCTGGCTTCGTCGATTCTAATCAGTCCTCATCATGTCTGCAAATTACACAAAGCTATTTATGGTTTGAAACAAGCACCTAGAGCATGGTTTCAACGGTTCAGCTCCTTCATTCTCTCTAATGGTTTTGTTCAAAGTAAAATTGATAACTCTATGTTCACATATCGACATAACAAAGGTGTTATGGTTCTTCTTCTTTATGTTGATGACATCATATTGACTGGCAATTCTTCGTCGCTTCTTCAGTCTTTCACTCGCAGCCTTGGTACTGAATTTGAAATCAAGGATCTTGGCGCTCTGCATTACTTCTTGGGCCTTGAGGTGACTAAGCATTCTAACGAGTTACATTTGTCTCAAACCAACTATAGCCCTTGATCTTCTTCGTCGCAGCCACATGCTTGACTGTAAACCTTGTTCCACTCCTGTTGCTGCCAAGACTCAGTTATCTTCTACCACCGGTGATCTACTGACGGACCCCTCTCCGTATCGTCAGATTGTTGGTGCTCTTCTTATCTCACACTCACCAGGCCCGATGTTGCTTATGCGGTGTATATTGTCTCTCAGTTCATGTGCCAGCCCCGAACGTCTCATTTTGATGATGTCAAGCGCATTCTCCGTTATCTCAAAGGCTCTTTGGGACATGGGCTACATCTCAAGTGTGCGACACAACCTTTCCGTCTGACTGTATACTCTGATGCTAATTGGGCTGGTTGTCCTGATAGTCGAATCTCTACTACTGGTTACTGTATCTTCTTGGGTCCCAATTTAATTTCTTGGTCTGCCAAGAAGCAACCCACAGTCTCTCTGTCCAGTACTGAAGCTGAATATAGGTCCCTTGCCTATACCTGTGCGGATACTGTCTAGATTCAACATCTTTTTCAAGAGCTTGGTTTTCCTCTCTCTTCTCCGACTAGTCATTTTTTGCGATAATCTCAGTGCCACATATATGGCTGCTAATCCTGTGTTTCATACTCGGACTAAACACATTGAGCTTGATTATCATTTCCTCTGCGAACGTGTCACCGCTGGCACTCATCGGATTCAGTTTGTCTGTTCTGAGGATCAACTCGCAGATATCTTCACCAAGGGGTTATCAGTCGCCGCGCTTCTCCAAACTTAGTTCCAACCTCGTCGCTTTACCATCGTCGAGTTTGCGGGGGAGTATTAGAGAGAAGGGTTGACCTACCATGTATATCTTATTCTATATTTGTCAAGTTCCCTTATTAAGGGCTTCCATACTTAGACCTGTACATCTATATATACACTGTATAATGAGAAGGGCCAATGAGCCAACAGTTACAACATTCTTCACATCTTTTTCCCAAGTGCATGCATGCAAGCTATCTTTTCAACTTCATTCAAGCATACTCCCTTTCCAACGGCATGCAATGAAGAATTGGCATTTAACACCATCCAACGGTATGGAGAGAATAATTGGCATTTAACACCATGCATGCATGCTTGCATGCAAGCTCTCATTACCAACGGTAGGCGTGCATGTATGCTCTCCTTTCCAATAGCAAGCTCTCATTTCCAACGGTAGGCTTGCATGGATGCTCTCTTTTTACAATAGCATGCATGCATGCCGCAGTGCCTTTATTTCCACTGGGATTCTACACGACTACACCTTGATTTTTTCTTTCTTCTACTTAAGAGTAAGCACCTTGATTTTTTCTTTCTTCTACTCAAAGAGTAAACACATGATTTTCGGCCACTCCCTACAACAGAAGTTTAGAGCTTTCATGTCTTTTTACTTTCTGTTTTGGATTTTTCCATACAAGTTCTGATATTTTTTCTATTTGATTTTCTCAAACATGTGTGATGAAAGTCATTTGAGTTATAGATCTGTTGTCTCTGCTCATTTTTGTAATTTTTTCATCATTTTTATTAAAATAATGAAATTCTTGATTTTATAATATAAAAATAATATTTGAGCATGTAAATGTCTGATATTTAAAATAAATAAAAAAATTGCATATTCATGAAGTGTGTAATTTTCTTCATTTTCTGTAATTTTTCTAATTTTTTTTAATAAATAAATAAAAATATAAAATCGAGAGGAGAGAAAAATATCGCCGATATATCGGCCGATATATGAATATCAGCCGACATATCTTCCTTGGCTGTATTTTAACCCCTGAGTAGATCTAATAGATCTAATTCCCTCTCACACCCACATATTTCGTGAATTGCACTTATATTATATTTGAAACCAATTTAACTTTTAAATCCCATTAATCTAACCCAATGAATTATCACCACGAGATAGATTTGAAATTTTGAATGCCTTAAAAATATAGTTTCTCTTATCTAATCAAGAGGACATTTTATAGGTAATATATATATATATATAAGACAAGGCCTTTCAAACATACCATAGAAGAAAAATGGACCACAAGGAGAGCCTATCAAGAATTATTGTATGGAGATGAATGATAAGCACCAAGACATCCAGGAATCTCATCTAACAGCGGTCATGAGAATAAATGAGCACCTTATATGGAGATGAATGACAAGCATTAAGACATCTAGGAATCATATCTTAATTGGATAAAAGAACTAATATTTTTTAAAGATCTTAAAATTTCACATTTATCTAATGTGGGAATCATCGGGTTAGATTAAAGAGCTTTAAAGTTGGTGTTGCGAGTGCAATTTTCGAGGATTATGTGGTGTGAGGGGGGATTGGATCCATTATGTATACTGTGGGCCCCACAAACTAGTATTCTCATCAAAGTTTCATTATATATATATATATATATATATATATATATATATATATATATATATATATATATATATATATATATATATATTATATTTGACCGCTAAGAACCGTTCTCATCAGGCTTTCATGAGAAGAGATAATGGATGCCACTTCGGCCTACATATATAGTTCTAATAAATTTTCATCTAATTAGATAAGAGAAGTCATGTTATTTAAAACCCTCAAAATTTCACATTTATCTCATGATAAAAATTCATTAGTTGTAAGCCCTGCAAACTAAAATTCGCATGAAAGTCTGAGGAGAATTATTCTTAGGGATCTCATGGGAGTGTCATTAAAATTGTTCAGAGAGAGAGATGATCAGGTGTGACCATTCAGAAGGTCGCACCTGGCATTGTTATATTTTTTAACGCTTTTGTTACATGAAAATCTAATTGAATAGATTGAAGTTAGGCTTGATGACCTACCACCAAATGAAATTTTTATCCGAAATTCTATTTCTACTCACTTGATCATAACAGTTGAAATTACCAAGCATCTTTGAATTTTTTGAGGACATTTACCAACTTTGACTATTAAGATCGAGTAGCTAGAAATTAAGTTTTGGGCTAAATTTTAACTAGGTGTAGGTCAGCAAGTCTAACTTCAATCAGAATAGTTATATTTTCAAGTAATAAAATAAAATTTAAAAAAAATAAAAATAGTGCTAGGTGCGACCATCCCGCCCACTAGCTTGTACAGTATTACTATGCCCACCTAAGTATGGCCCACCAAATAAGGTGGTGATAGGCCCTTTTAAATGATCTTTCCTTCAATATGTTATGCACCGAAAAATCATTTTTGTCAAAATGATTAAGCCACGATTTTAAAACTCATAAAGTTTCATTATTTTAAATTATTGTTTAGTCTTTAAATTTATGACTTTTGAAAACATGACTTGATCATTTCAACATGTCTATCATCATTCAATTTGATGGCCTCCATACATGAGTGTGCATGATGATACAGAGTGACCCAATGCGTTGGTGATCATTTAATATAACTCGAGTGTAATTATATATTAAAAAATTACAATAAATCCGAGTGTAGTTAACACCTATTCCACATCACTTAAAAGCAAACCATTTGAAAAAATACTTTGAAAAATATGATAATACTCATATCATGCAAATGACAATAGATTTCTCTGCTACAATGGAGAAAAATATGATAATACTCATATCATGCAAATGACAATAGATTTCTCTGCTACAATGGAGATTACTGAATTTTGCCTCATATATATTATATAGATCTCCTTTAATTTTTTTTCCTTTTCAGTCTTTCTACACATGCCTTGTCTTATTTTTTATTTTTGCCCTTAGTGGGTCCCTCTCATTGATAGAGATATCTTGGGTTAGCCTAGAATGGATCGCAAACCACCAATCCACGCACTTAGATTTGTGGAGTAGAAACGTTTGAGCATTTTATTAGTCACATTTTCTAGAGTTTGCACAAACCAATAAATACAGAAAGGTCATGGGTATAAGAGTGAGCCATATGATATTCATTGGGAAAAAATAAAATAAAATATAATGTGAGCCCCTTCAATAAATTAAAATGATAAAATATGATGGTTATATTAAGAAGAGCGGAATTTTGACAAGATAATAAGTGTTTATAGTGGAAAAAATGGAGTTTTAAGGTGAGAAACTTTCATTCTCAACAATGTAACGAGAGCAAGGGGTGGAGATATCGACCGATACGATACGGCCGATATATATCTATTTTTAAAATCTATATATATTGGCTGATATTGTAAATATCGGCCATTGATATATATCGCCGATATCGGTCAATATTGGTGGATTTTTTTAAAAAAATAAGAGAAAAAATAACGGCCGAGATATTGGCCGAAATTTCGGCCCCTGAACTGAGAGTTTTAGTATTTAAAGAGGATTTAGGGTTTAGGCTTTAGAATTCTCATGTGTCAAATAATGATTTGATTGAAGAAGTTTATCTTTAATATGTGATTCAATAAAAAACACACGAACATTAGTCATGATGTGGAAAATACATATTACCAACAATAACATGGCTGTGAGTTCACACACAATATCAAACAAAATGAAATTTATAAATTTATTCAACTATTTTAGTTCAATTTCAACTAAAGTGTTTACTAATAAAAGTCCATGAAATAGAGAGCCGAGTCGAAGAACTTTTTGAGCCAAACAAGTTATAATCAAACTGAGTATTTCATGGGCTTTGTTGGTAATGTGTAAGATTCTTGATATTTGACTCTGATATTACGCAGAATTTGAAAAAAAAAAAAATTGATAATATTTCTATTATTATCACTAACATCTATACAAAGTATAATTTTCAAACAATTAATCAATCAAATCAATCTACAATTTCGAGATTAGAGAACCTTGACGACTAAAGAAATATATACTTATAGAAGATCAGTGACGATGAGTCAACCGAGTGAATATTTTTTTATCAATGCACTTGAACTAAGGTATGAAAAAAACAAAATAAAACCACCTTAAATTTGTTTGATGTTCCATAGATTTATAATACATGTATTTAAGTGAAATATAGATAGATTTACATGGAGAAAGTCCATAATTTCATCATTCATGGTCGACATCAGGGCCATAACTCAAGCAAATATTCTACTCATGGAATACTATAAACTATTCACATGGACATTCCATTGTTCTCACTCCATATTCTTCTTCACCATGACCTCTCCTCCTCTAAATTCTTGGCTTTCCTTATGCAAACTCGTTTGGATTTCAGCTGAAGTCTCAAAGTCCCAGTGGTGTAAGTTCGGATGCTGTTTCCGACCGAAGATAGTCGTATTGCTCTCTGCTTTCCAAGAACAGATCTCCGGCAGGCCGAGTTCTTCGGCAGGCGAAGAACTCTAACCGTGCACGCCTTGTCCAATTTGGGGATTGCATGGAGTTGGGAAGGAAGATCAATAATAAAATCTCCATCCTCATCTGTGCTCCCCACTGCCCAGTTCAACTTCTTTCCTTTCCTGCCAGTTTTGCATGTAACAGCAACAGATGCACCTTCAAGAATAGCAATGTTCATGTCAATTTTCTATCACTCTAACTTGAGAGTTGATGACCTTTACTAGGGCTGAAACTGGAGTCGGATCTAATAAACTCAATTCATATCATGTTAAAAATTATTGAATTTGGCTCGACTTAACCCGAATTGTTGATCCGAGTTACTTAACTCGACCCGATCCGACCCAAATTTCTGACTCGACTTAACCCGAGTGCTGTTATATCTTGGTGTACTCGGATCGAGTTGTTTTTAAATATCTCAATCCGACCCAATCAAAATTTCATGCGGGTTTATTTTTTTCCAACGAACCCGAGATATACAAAAACACAATCTAAACCAATTGATTTATCAGGTCGGGTCATGCGAGTTGGGTTAAAAATCAACCCAAGTTTCACCCCTAATCTTGACTAATAAAGCTTGGCTAATATCCTTAAATCTTAATAGAATATTTTAAGAATATTGACACGTAAATCTTTATGGCAGACATTAGGTATTTTGAGGGGTGGAAGAATATGGCAATCAATTTATGTATTAATTTGTCCATTCTAAATTCTATATCCTATGTATAAAGAAAAGAAAACTATGGTGAGGGTTCACTTCAATTGACACCCATTTGAGAGATATGGCTAATGGGTCAAATCAAACTATTTGATAAATTTTTTTTTATAAAGTTTACTATATCCTCTCTTATTTCATCTAACTGTGGATTCAATAATTTCACAAGTTTTGAGCTTAAAAATTAATCAACAATTTAATTTTTTAAAAGATTGACTCTATATATCTTAAATAGTGTGCTTTAAATTTATTATTACTATTAAAATGACAATATAGAATTATTTCTATTTTGTTATACATCAAAGTTCATCCAATACACCAACGATGGTGTTACATAATGAATGGGTAGTTTTCATGTATGCACTAGTGAAATTGATACACTAGTGAAAATCTGTTCCTTTGACATACATGGAAATTGATACACATAGCAGTTCAGGACACTTCAAAATTTATAAGTAAATTGTGCCTGTTAAGTTTTGAGGAAAACATGCAAGAGTTTTGACAATTTATACTAACGGTTAAATATTTATAATTTATTTTTAACTTTTATTATTTAATTATATTTTTTATAATTTAAATTTTCAATATTCATCAAGATGGATGATGGGCATGCATTGTGTGATAGTATTATTAGTTGATCTCGTGTATGTTGTTTCTCATGAATTTTCAAATTGCCTTTTCATGGACTTTTATGTTTGGGTAATTCATATATATAGCTCCACATGTGTTTTTGTAAATAAGTCTTTTGGTTTTTAATAATTATAATTTCACTTCTAACATCTGAGAATCATTTGCAATAAGGTTATTACCGTAGCAATAATCATTGATTTTTTTAGTGCCACAAAGGTTAATGCTAATGAAAGAGAACTTTATAATAGGATGAGTGATTCATTGTATATTTGAGGATTTGATTGTCGCTTTTGGTAGGGCTGAAACTTCGAGCAAGGTTGGGCCAAGTTTTAATAAACTCAATTCAACTCATATAAAAAATTATTAAGCTCGATCAGATTCGACTCGAGTTGCTAGTCTGAATTGTTCAACCTGACCCGACCCAAGTTGTTGGCCCGACCCAACCCGAGTTGCTGGCCCGACAGCCCTAACCCTCTGTTAGCCAAATTTAGGGGAAAAAAATTAGGAACATGTTTTTTATATTTCATGGAATTCAGGTTGGATCGGGTCAATTCGGGCCAGATCATATTGATTTTAATTTTGAGTCCAATCCGACTCGAATTCTATACATGTTTTTTTCTCAACTCGATCCGATCCTAAATTTACTAATACATGACCCAACCCATTAATTTCTCAAATCAGGTCATACAGGTCAAGTTAAAACCGGCGCAAGTTTCACACCTAATTTTTGGCATATAAAATTCGACATTTGGGTCATTGATTTTTGTGGTCCATTTGACAAGTTTAGAGTAGCTTAATGAGGATAAAACTATTTCTAGTCTTTTATCTATTTTTTTTTTTTTTATCATACACTTACAAATTTCCGTATAGATGTTAGCTTAAGTAGGCTGTGTAAAAGTCATTGTTTCGTTATTTCAAAAATTACTCATATTAACAGTATAGAGATTTAATTTCAATTTATCTTCAAATATTAAGAATAAAAGTATAATAATTAAAAACTAAACAATACAATTCAAAGACCAAATATAAAAACATACCCTTTATGCTTACAAAATATACCTAATAAAGTAATCTATATCTATATTATTAGATAATAATTCACCAATTAAAATAGTTTTGCTATACAGAAAAAATCAAGGATCACATGGCTTGGGGTCAAAATGTTGGGAGCCATCAAAATTTCTTGCCTTTGTTTGGCCAATATATATAGGCAACAATTTCAACCCCAACCTTTTTTTATTATTTTTTTTTTTCAAAAACTGAAATTGAAGTTGAAATTTGAAAAATATTGGACCAACCTAATATATTGGTATTTCTGTTATTTCTCATATTTCAAAATATACTGATTTCTGATCTTTTAGCATCCAATAAATATATTTCAAATTTTAAATTTTGACATATATTTATTTCTAACAACTTGGCTTGTGTTCAGACATTTCATATCACCTCACTTAGATGTAATTTACTTAAGGAAGAAAGTATGTTTTAATGGTTTATTTGGTTCAAAATAAAAATAAACTTGAATTTTAATTTCTTCTTATGAATTTTCAAGTTTCAAATTTCTTTGTGTGATCATTTAACTATACGCTAATCAAAGTAAGGGAAAAAAAAAATACATTCAACATATGGTCAATTGTCCGCTACTTTAATTGAAGAAAAAATAAGAGAAATAAGTAAATGTAAAGATCTAATTATAATAAGGTCAAGTCTATATATTCATCATCTTTCGAAAATCACTTTATATTTTATAATTTTAAAATTCATCACTAGATATTGAATATGTAGGACTTAACCTTAGTACCATCACATCTCTGAATGGTTAGGGCCTTCTTTTTTAACTAATGAATGAAAAATCTCTCATATTGAATACAATATGATCTACACATCAACTTGATTTTATGATCTTTACCATGAAATAAATGAAAAACATGTAAGTTAAATGATTGGATCATAGTATTATAATCCTAGTATTCTCATTAATGATCATGATTATCAAATACTAAGCTGATTCTTAGCCCTGTAAAAGCCATACACCAGCAGTTGGCCTGGCTTTGATTGCTCTCTTTTTACTCAAAGCTGCAGAATACAAACCTGAGACATGCCATGTACGAGTTTCAGCTTCACCGTCCAAACAAACCTCGCATAGAATCGTCCCGGTGACTAGTACCGACGAAAGCTTCTCGTCTCCGTACCCTGCAGTCCGAGCAATCTCATCATGTACAGCCATCTGGTTATCTGGGTTCGCCGGCAGGAAAGGCCAAGGAGGAGGAGGAGGAGGAGGAGGAGACGACGACGTAGACGCAGACGAGAATGGAGAAGGCACGAAATCCGTTCATGGTTTTTGAGCCTTTGTAGAAGGAAGAAACGAAGGGAATGACTGAGGGAATGAAGGAAGAGTCTACCCTTTGAATATTTATTTATAAGGAATTGAATCGCGGGATTGCCTATCCTATTGCCTCAAATTACGGTTTTACTCGTTCATGTTTAGATGAACCAATTCAAACATGTTATATAATATAATGTAATTTTCTTAAATGTAATTAATTGACCCTCTCACTCTTTTATTATCTAAATTTTAATATGGAAGGGTCATTTTTTTAGCTTTTTGTCGAAATTATTGAAGAGAGGATTGTCGCCTTTGATATAGCAACCAACCATCATACGTTGCTTAGCATTTTTTTAAGTTGAATTAAAATTTTCTTTTGGATTTATATCATTATTATTCATATATTTTTATATCGTAAAAATATTTTTTTGTATTTATTTGTAATTTTAAAAAAGAATTTTTTTACTTATATATTTTCTTAAGATTGCGGACTACCTTTTCTAATGATTTATTTATTTTTGAATGATTTAACTTGTCGATACTGCTTGTAATACAGTTGTCTTATAAAATGAGTTTATCCCGGCTCAGGAAGTAGGAGGTTATGAGTTCGAGCTCCAATGGCCTAACCTTGATGTGCCCTATGGGTAGTGGGCTCACTCATGGGGGTTTTACGATGGGTATCAAGCGGTTTCCCACATCTAAATTCAAAAAAAAAAAAATATATCAGTGGTATTTTCAAATTTACCACTTTTTTATCAGTAAAATATCATTATCGCATTAATAACGCGTATTTATCAACACGACGATAAATTCTTGGTAAATTCCCAATAAAATTGAGTTAAAACACGATAAATGGTAATATCACAATAATATCCCGATAAATTAATGGTAGATTACAGATAAATTTCTTATTAAGATTTTTATTTTATTTATATTTTCATTTATTATATTTTTATTATCTTAAATATTTTATTTTCTATTAATTTCTCAGTAAAAATCTGAGAATTTGAAAATATCCCAATATTATCAATCATTATTGATATACCAAGAAAGGTTTGTGACAATGAATTCATCAAGCATTTTTAAATATAATAGATCAACATACAAGAGATAGGATTAGTGACTTTG
This sequence comes from Chimonanthus salicifolius, assembly GCA_013350335.1. Taxonomy (NCBI): domain Eukaryota; kingdom Viridiplantae; phylum Streptophyta; class Magnoliopsida; order Laurales; family Calycanthaceae; genus Chimonanthus; species Chimonanthus salicifolius. The sequence goes on along the minus strand of CM023535.1, from coordinate 57,863,352 downwards.
ATGAAGATGATGATGATGATGATGCTCTTCGTATACAATAATTGAGGATAATATCATATTAATCTTTTGCAAAATTTTCTAGTAAGGCTATACGAGACCACAATGATAAATTTGTTGAAAAATTCAAACGCTTGATATGAGACTTTTTAAAAATCATCTTAATTAGATTATTCAAGTTATTTTTAAGTCTTGGAATACATGAATATACCTTCATTTCTTTATTAAAATTTGTTATAATTATAATATTTTAAAAAAGTTATACAGATAAAGAGAATAATTTTAACAAAACCGTGAGAAAATTAGAGAGAACAAAACATGAAGGGGCATTTGTGTAGTTCGTTGGAAATAAAGGGTTAATTTCATTGTTTCTTCCTAAATTCTATCGAATGCCCATGTAGTCCAAAGATGGTGAACGTTGGTTGTTTGCCTACCTTCTCTCTCTTTCCCCCCAACTTTAAACACTGAAGAACACCCAAAGCAAGAGGCTTTATCAACTGCCACGTGTCTAATCTTTGTCGCGAAGAACTGGCTCACCATTTTCAAGCCAATCCCTCAACCATTCTCCCCAAACAATCTCTTTTCCTTTTCTTCTTCCCTTCAGTCTTACTTCTACTCTCCAATCTTTGCATGTATTGAAAACTGATGACCTAAAACAGGAATAGAAGGTAAGAACAAGAAATGGACAACGTAAAGGGTAGGTGGTCCGTATGAAATCTACCCTATGTGGGCCCACTCTGGATAATCTCAACCGTTTGTTTTGTGGTCGATCGACCCAAATGCTGACGGCTAAATATGTCCACGTACCTGGCCTGCAATTCTACAAAATACAAACTCCTACGTGAAACAAACCATGACATAAACAGTAGTACTGAAATTCGGGTGAGTCGGGCTGAATTTTAATAAATCTAATTCAATCTATATCAATATTTAACCCACTTTAATCAAGATTACTCAACCTGATCTGACCTGAATTTAGTGTTTGTTTTATAACTTGGCTTTCTCAAATTGGATTGAAGTATGTTGGATCGAGTCAAATTACGTCGAATCGAATCTGGTTGATTTTAAATTTCTCAACCTAACCCATCTCGAATTTCATGTAGTTTTTTTTCCATCCAACCCAACCCGAAATATACAAATACATAATCCGAACCCACGGATTTCTTGGGTCAGATCATGCAGATTGGGTTAAAACCCAATCCAAGTTTCACCCCTATATATATTCATACAATAATTAATTTTCCTGTTTATCATTGACTAAATCGATTTTCTACATTTTTCTATATCAGATATTCATTATAATTTTTATACTATTGCTTCATGATAATAGACAGGCTTGGCGGTCTTGTATTCTTTAAATTCACCATCATAAAAGTCTGATCGCTTTTAAATTTTTCTATCTAGCCCACCTCAAATTTCATGCAAGGTTTTTTCCAATCCAACTGAACCCGAAATATACAAATACATAACCCAAATCCACGAATTTCTCAAGTCAGATCATGCAGATCATGTTAAAATCCAATTCAAACTTTTCGGATCATACAGATCGGGTTAAAATCCAATTCAAATTTCACCCCTTGATATATTCATACAATAATTTTTTTTATATATATTCATTATAATATGTTGCTTCATGATAATGGACAGGATTGGTGATCTTTTATCCTTTGAATTTCTCAGGTCGGATCATGCAGATCGGGTTAAAATCCAATTCAAATTTTTCAGATCATGCAGATCGGGTTAAAATCTAATTCAAATTTCACCCCTAGATATATTCATACACAGGGCCGGCCCTGAGATTTTAGGGGACTTAGGCGAGTTTTTAAGATGGGGCCTTTATATACTCACAAAAAATAAAATAATACAATTTTTTTTTACAATGTGTGAAACTAAATAAAATATCATAATCAAATTTATAACAAAGTATTATTTAAAATTTATTCTTATTTTGAGATACAAAATTACTAATTAAATTAATATATTCAAGTTTTTTTAACATTTATTTTTCAACATATAAGATAGCTAATCCATTCAATCTTTCTTCTGACTTTGTAGACCGGAGATAAGATTTTATCAGTTTTAACTTTGAAAAACTTATTTCTGCATAAGTAATTATAACTGGTATAATCAACATTATTCTATAAGCAATTCATGCATTTGAAAAACAACAATTCATTCGTTTTATATAATTTAACAATTCATTCTTTTAGTACTGCATCTTTTATTATATTCGAGTGCGACAATAATGAAATTCTCATTTGAAACGAAAATATTATTATTTTTTTAATTTTAATTTTTCTGTATTTTTAAAAAATTAAAAATTATCGTAATTATAATGATTTATACTTCTATATTACTTCTAATAAAATCTACATTGATCAAATGAATAAAGCTATGTTTTTTCATCTCTTCAAATTTTAAAAGCTTTAAATTATTTTTAATTCAAAATTATCAACTCAATATAGATTTCTCTTTCTCTTTATTTAGATGATAGATATATTTTAAAAGATTCTTTATTAATTAAAATTATTTATTATTATTATTATTATTATTATTATTATTATTATTATTAAACTCAATAAAATGAGGATTGTAATAATAATTATTATGATTGTTACTATCATTATTTTAATTTTTTAAGAAACCTATGCTTTAAATTGAGTAGAAAAATTATCAATATATAAATTTTCAATTTTGAATGTTTTAAATTCGAAATAGTATGCATTATTAACTATTTAACATGTAATAAAGAAGTTTATGGACTTGGGTGCCCTAGGCAGCCGCCTATAGCCAGGGTCAGCCCTGTTCATAAAGAAGTTTATGGACTTGGAGGCCCTAGGCGGCCGCCTATAGCCAGGGTCAGCCCTGTTCATAAAGAAGTTTATGGACTTAGGGGCCCTAGGCGGCCGCCTATAGCCAGGGCCAGCCCTGTTCATACAATAATTATTATTTTTTATATATTCATTATAATATGGTTTGATTATTAAGAGCATGAAGAAATTGAAATTCAAGTACAAGATGTGAAATCATTTATAAATGTGTGCGCCCAAAGAGCCAAATTCACCTTTGAGCCCTCGCCCACACACATGCGTGCACGACGTTACACCTCCCATGAACCGATTTGTGTCTTTCTCTTGAATTCTTAAGTACGTAAAGTGTGAAATCATTTATAAATGTCTTTCCAAATTTGTAATAACCGATGTGGGTCTCTTGAAAACATAAATAGTAGCTACAGAAACTGGTGATTGGTGAGAATTTAAATTTCAAAAGGTTTTCCCTCCAAATTTTGAAGCAAATTTGAAAATTAGAATAAATTGTTTTAATAAAATATTTTGAAATTTTCGAACAATCCTACACAATTTCAAAATATGTTTTAAGAAATTATGCTCTTAGATATCTAGATTCTAGAAGTTAATGCATAAATGAAGGTGTATTAGTCTATCTTTGAGTAATCCACTAATGCTATAGTGTTTCATTCGATCATATTAAATCAAAGTATACTAATTTCGGTTCTTTTGAATTTTTATCTCGAAGGTCATGTTTGGATGAGGAATAAATTTTACGGGAGTTACCTCTGATCATGGGTTATCTTGAGTATTATGAATACTCTTTCTTTGAAAAAGATTTTCAATACCCTGTTATTCTCAATCCAAACGCAACCTAAGATGACATTTGGCAACACTGAGGTCTTTAATAGCAAAATATGTAGATAAAAATTCTTTTGGACTGATGATGCTGTCTAAATTAGTTACAAAAAATCAACATATGATCAACATATAGGACAAATGACAGCCTTTTTATTAGTAGAAAACTTACTGTAGATACATTTATCTTATTCATTAATCTTGAAGCCATAGGACAAAATCACTTTGCAAATGTTTCATGCCACTTCTTTGGCTAGAGGCAGAGCCAGAAACTTTCTTTTGGTGGGGGAGGGAAAATTAATAAGATAAAAAATAAAATTTTATTTTTAAAATTTTATAATCTTTCTCTTTATTTATCTTATTATAATAATTTGATAATGTATTTATTGTCTAATATTTTCATTACCATCATCGTTATTAAAATCTCTTTCAATTTTTTTAGATCAATATAAGATTAATAAATTATAACTCATGATTTTATCTAATAAAATTTACCTTTCCATTAAAAATAAAAGTATCGCCATCATCATCTTCAAAAACACTTTTTATTTTCATTATATCACTATATCATTAATCAATCACAACTCATAGTTTCATCCAATCACTTTGTTTATCTAATTATTATCAATAAAAAAGGCGAGCGATCCTCACACGGGTATTTCGTGTTTAGCGACACGGGTTTTATAGTATTCCAGATTTTACCCTTCGCATGAACAGTAAAATTTCAATGGGTTGATTGTTACTGTTCATGTGGATTTTGGTGAGCCGATTTGAAATCTCGGAGAGCCAAATTCATGAACATTGCACTGTTCATGAATTTCGGTGAGCCAATTTGAAATTTTAAAGAGCCGAATTGCACTGTTCATAAATTTTGGCGAGCCGACTTGAAATTTTGAAGAGCCGAATTCATGAACATTGCACTATTTATTAATTTCAATCAGCCGATTTGAAATTTCGGAGAGCCGACTTGCACTGTTCATGCATTCTTCTTTCCGATACGGCAAGTGGAGAGCAAATTGGGTATACTGCTAAAATCCAGTGTCTATATACACAAATATGCCCGTGTGAGGATCGCTCTCCATAAAAAAAACTCATCTATCAAATCTTATTGCTCTAAAGTCTAGTCCTCTCTTCAAGATGTTGGAGTGGAATTGAAAACTTAGAATATTATTATGTTAATTGTTAAACTGGTGTAGTTAGTTTGCTTGTTCTAGTGGACAAAAAGATAGATGGAGATGAGATTTTTCTTTTAAATTTAATATATATGCTAAAAAAAAGGACTAAATTAGAATGGATTTGAAAGCTAGAATGAATTTACAAACTTCAAACAATAGTAATACCTAAATCTAGTAATCTATAATAAACTACTCATAAGCCTATACTTATAAAATGTTAGTCTACATTTACAGGTGCAAAGTGTAGATAGTGACACTTTATACCTTGCAATGTCAATTATTGTATAATAGAAGTGAAAGTATTATCAAAAGATTTAGCATCTTTGGATTCAATTATTGTATTATTATCCAAAATACTATTTGATTTACTTCCAAGAAACCTAGAGACTTGCTATTTGGAGCATAGTAAATAAAGTGAATTCAATTGTTCTTTCTCTTAATTTAGGTCTTTTAGGGTCCAACAATATCAAAAGAGTTCTACACCTTCACACTTTAAAATATCCAAGATTAGGTTTTCGTTTCTTCCATAAGATTAGGTTTTCGTTTCTTCCATAATTCATAGCAGGCGTATAAATCTCGATATTGGTCGATATCGGATATCGGCCGATATAAATTTTTCTCTCTTATTTTTTTTTTACAAAAATCATCAATATCGGTCGAGATATCGGCCGATATCCAAATATTACCCCTGATTCATATGATATTCGATATGTATCGACTGAGATTATTACCCCTAATTCATAGTGTGACATGATTATTCTTATAAGATAGATGCTATTGAGAATATAATTTGCAAAAATAAATGCTTCAAACTATAGAAGTTATTATTACCCAACACTCCATGGCAGTGGTTCAAAAAACACTTCGGCCAATATGCATATTGGCCTATAATTTTCTCTCTCATCCGTTTTTTCTATTTCTCTCTCTTCCGATATTCAAAATCACGAAAAACTGTAGGAAACTGTGAAAAATCGTAGAAAAGCGTGAAAAACCGTAAAAAATGTGAAAAACTGTATTGATTTTTGTTTTTTTTTTAAATTAAAAGAATTTTAAATATCATTTTTTATGCATAACGACTGATATGGTGATCGATATTCGATCCGAATATCGGTCATATCGGGCGATAACCTTTTTACTGACCGATACATATCGTATCGGCCGATATTGTTCAGCCATAAAAACCAATATATATCGGCCAATATGATATGTATCAATCGATATTTTAACCCATGCTCTATGATGCCTATTTAGAACATGAATAAATAAAGAGAAACGATTTTTTCACCAACATTAAAGAAAATTCAAATTTTACTCTTATTTTCCTTCTTTTCTTCTTTACCAAAAAAAAAACTCACTGCCTTAATTGAATGTTCGAGAAAGACAAAAGTATAATGTTCATTTGCTAATGATCAATGGTCATAATGACAAAAGAAGACACCCAGTAGCATCGAACGAAGAACCATGTATCCAAATATCATTTGATTCAATCCAAGAGTCATATGACTTGGTGAGTTCTAGTACAACACAACCAAGTTGACTCGATAGAGTCATCCAAAGAAAAAAAAAAAAAAATCTCCAATCCTTTGATGGACGCCATGTGTGGCGGGTGTATATGGGGGATAGACTATTATTGTGGGTGATCATTAGTCTCATTTAAGGTGAGGTTTATAAGTAAGATTCTTAAATTTTATTGGAGGAATTTTCTGAAGAGAAGTCTGGAGAAAACAAAATTGTTCGCTAGTATAAACCTGACAAAGAAGATAATATCCATAATACACTATATCAACTATTTTGAACACATTAATTTTAAACAACTGTATACATGAATTTCATTTCACCACAAATTTCATGAAAAAATTGGAAAAAACAATTCCAAAAATAGAACACACAGAGTCAAACCTCCATTACACCTAAAGTTGAATAATTAAATAAAAACAAGGATTTATTTTAAAAAAGCCCCTAATTTTTCATTTACCTTATAGCAAAAATTTGCATTAAATTTTAAAATAATTACAAATGCATTAGATCTAACATTTAAACACTACATTAAGATCTTAAACACTATATCAATCATTCCCAACCACATTACACTCATTTTAAACAACTCCACCCATGAATTTCATTCACCAATTTAAAAAAAAAAGTTGGAAAAAAACATTATAAAAAAATGTAACACACAAAAGCATACCTCCGTTACACCTAAAGTTGAATGATTAAATTAAAACAAGGATTTATTTTCAAAAACCCCTAATTTCTCATTTACCTTAGAGCAAAAATTCGGATTAAATTAAAAAAATTACAAATGCCTGAGATCTAACATTTAAATATTATATTTATCTCCTAAAACACAAATGAGAAAAAAAAATTAGGTCTTTAAATACTAATGCCTTAATAAATAAATATTTTCATAAAAAATCATGTAAAAAAGATTGCACGAATGAATTATCTAACAAATAACTCGAACTTAGAGAATGATATACATATCGGATTTTTGAAGGAAATGTATCAGTCTAGCAAAAGAGATGTCGGCGATATTTACAGAAAGTACATGTCAGTGTCACCGATATTGATATATATATCCCTTCTTCGATCCAACTTTTCTTCAACAGCGAGAAAGTACATATCTCGTGGATCATGCCGCTTATATAATTTATATCTTTTTGCCTATCATTCATTTGTCAAGATTGCGTTGCAGAGTACTGAATGCAAGACCTTATATTAGTATGAAACCAGATTATCTAAAATATGAAATAATTAAATAGATAATCATGAGAATTATCAAATATTTTAAAATGAGTCTACTAAATCATTCTAATCCTTGATTTTTTAAGATAAAGAGAAAATCATTAGGTAGATATTTTTATTTATAATGTTCAATCTTTCAGTGATGATGTATCAAATGCACATCAATTAAGGTTACTTCGAAATTTAAAGAAGAAAGTAATATTTTTTAGTGATTTAGAATCATCATTGAATGGCAATGTATCGAGTCCCGACACTTGAAGAGGTTGGATAGTTGAGTTGACTGTAGTTTCACACATGATTTGAAATATCGGCCGATACTTATTGTATTGACTGGTTCTTATTGTATTGACTTATACATATCGGTCAAATATCGGCTGATATTTACAGTTTTTTCGTCTATAATTTTTTTAATAAAGAAATAAAAAAAACCCAGCCGATATTTGAAAAAAAACCAAAAAGGAGGAGAGAGAATGATACGGCCTATATCTTGTAAAATAAATAGCAATTTTAAAAAATTTAGGAAGGTGATAAATAAGTGAATAATGAATTGTGCCAACAAGCTTGATTGAGATTGTTAGAAGACTAAATACACTAAGAGAATTAAGGGAACATTAACTAAAATCACTTGATTAGATTGATCAAGCTTTTATTTAATCCATCTAAATTATAATTATTTTTAAATAATTGAAAAACAATGGTATTTTTGTTTTTTTTTTTGAGGTCAACAATGGTATTTTTGTTGGCATTATATTTAAGCATACACTTCCTTGAAGGGGATTTTTGTGGACCCAATTTGTCATTTATCAAAATTAATTGATTGGATTGATCAATCTTTTAACTTTATCTCTCAAAATCTTAATTATTTTAAAATAATTCAAAATCAATGGTGTGTTCTGATTGCCAAGATACTTAATAAATTAAGTATACTATTTCTTATGAAGCTAATTCTTATGGGCCTTACGTGTGATTAAAACTTACAAATTTAGAAAAAATTAAATACAATTTTTATCTATCTAATCAAATTCAAAAAAAAAAAATTATTTCCCTTGAATCCTATTATGTATCTAGTCTTTTGGTGAACTTCATATATCTAATGAAATAAGGCCCAACTCACGATGAATGATCAGGGTACCCAAGTTTTGTTCATAACTTTATATATCTAATAAGAAGGCCCAACTCATTATGAATAGTCAGTCTATCCAAGTTGCTTGTTATCAGCATCATCAAATTATTTTATATTTAAATATGGAAATTATTTTTAATGGGTGGACTATCTATATGATGTCCATGAAACTTAAATTTACAATTTTTAAATTACAACAACGAGTTTATACTAATTGTGCTAGATGTTTTCATCTTCTAAAATTGCTCTTTGTTTTATATGTTAATGATTTTAAATTTCTAATATAAATGAAATAGTGCTTCCATTTTTTATGTTGACATATCTATTTAAAATTTCTAAGCAGTTAGTATTCATCTTTGAAATGATTTACAAAAAAAAGAAGTAAAACACTCTGCATTGAATAGTTTAACAATCTTTAACCTTGATCAATGGTTTGGTAAGTTTTGTAAAAGTGATTTAAAAAATTTAGGCCATCTGTTTGGGGAGAAAATGATGGCTAGGGCTGAAATCGGGTTAGGTTGGATCGGGTTTTAATATGGAACCTGTCCTGACTCGACCCGAGCTATTGATCCCAAAATTCTCGACCCAATTCAATCAGAATTCTAACTCGACTCGACTCGCATCTTAAACCCATTTTAGTCTAATTTTAATCGGATTGGGTTGGGTTAGGCCGGTTTAACTTGAAAATTCTACAACCAGACCCAACTCGAATTCAATGTGAGTTTTTGTCTTCTTAACCTGACCCGATCTAACCCGCTGACCCAACTCACATGACCCAACCCGCATGATTTCTTAGGTCGGGTCATGCAGGTTGGGTCAAAACCTGACCTGAGTTTCACCCCTAAATTGATGGTGCTTATTAGCGCACTGTTTGACTTAGTAGGTCCGGTGCAGTGAATTCTAACAATAAGATATTGGGCCCCACTTGTAAATGGCCCACTTTTAGAAGAATCATTTCGTTGCTACCAAGGGTTTAAAATTCGGCCGAACCGAGATTTCGGCCGAGATCTCAGGTGAGATCTTTCTCTCTCTTCATTTTTTTAAAAATCTCGGTGGCTTTTTTTAAAAAAAAAATAAAAAAGGCAGTTTTTTAAAAAATAATAAATCTATAAATATCGGCCGATATTCGTCCGATATGGGCAAATATCGGCCAAGCCCACAATCGATATTCATTTTTTTTTTTAAAAAAAAAAAGAAATTGGCCGAGATATCTCGATCCTCAAAAACTGTGAGTATCGGCTGAGATTTATACCCCTAGTTGCTACCATCTAAAATTATTAATTAATGTTAAACGAAAGATAGAGACAATGTAGAGGCAGTGTAACTCAAGACATGTACGTTAAAGTTACCATATATTGAGAAGTGATTGAGATTGTAATTAGATTAATTTAGATTATAGTTAATTATAATAGATTGTGGGAAATATTATGGATATTTTTTAGTTAGAAAAGTAATGCACAAATTTAAAAACTCTTTTACTGTAAGAGGTAATCTCTTTACCTTTTTCTTAGAGTAATTTTTTTTCCCTTGTATCTTTTCTACTTCAACTTTTTTTAATATGAGTATCATCTATTAGAGTTGAAACTAATCCTGCGAGCATATGTAAACATTCTAATCCATACACACTAGTTTAGTTGATAGAAAGTAATCCAATAGGTACTTATCCAGAGGGATTAAACATGAATCAAACTCAACACTTCGTTTTATGATGTGAGCATCGTGACTCATATAATTATCAAACAAGATAAGAGAAACGCCGGTCGGAGGAAAATCTATGTTAAAGGGAAACTCACGCTTGCAAAATGTAATTCTCATCCAAACACAGCCTCTATATTTATATCATATACAGTAGAATAAGTATAGAAAAATATTATAATCTCTCTCATCTTCTAATAGTTTAGTTTTTTTTTTTTATTTATGGAAGGTGACACCATACTATTCGTTAAGTAGTCTTTTATTCTCATAACATATCAACAACTCAACAATTTACGTATTTTTATTTTATATTTTTATGACTTTTTAAATTGAGCAAAATGTTGAAATGGTAAATAAGTTTGAATGGTCTTGGGTAAATGAGTAAATCAGTTTAGGTAAATTTAAACTAATTAATTTTAAAGGGTATATGTGACCCATTTAATAAGTAATTTGTTGAGTATTAATGACTTGATCCAATATAGATATGATGTGGCTTACCTCTTTTAATAAATTAGAGGTTGGTGATCGGTATCTAAATTAGATCTAATTCGTTTGACCCATTTAATAAACAAGTATTGAATTGAGAGAAGACTACTCAAATCCAAATTTGACTCACTCCATTGTGACCCTAACTCAACGGCTAAAGTTATTTTTTTAAAACCAGAATGTTAATCAATCATTTTTTATCTTAGTCCAGTCTAATTAGACTTACACTTAACTACTAGATTCAAACTGTTTGAGGTAGTCAAACAAATTAATGACTTTATAAGGTTTTCTTAATTGAGTTGAAAAATTTGACCCAACTACTTAACTATAAATTTTGACCTTTTAATCAGATAATATTTTTATTACATTTCTGGAAAATAGAAAAAAGGAATCTGATAACAGGAGGCTTATCCATTTTCTTTTGGCTAGAAAATAAAATAATATATATTATCCAAAAAATTAAGCTATAAAATTTTGACATTCTTTAAAAAAAAGTATTAACACGGTTTGGATATAAAACTTATTACAAGAGTTTGATTTTCCTCTCATTACTCCGACCTTTATTCTCTGTGATAATCTCAATACAGCATATATGTCAATCAATCCTGTATTTCATACTCAGATGAAACACATACTGAACTTGATTATCATTTTATTCATGAACGTGTGATTGTTAACTCTCATTATATTCAGTACGTGTCTTTTCAAGATCAACTTACTGACATCTTCATCAATTATCTATCAAAATACTATTTCTCAATGTTCAGATCTAAATTCATCGCCTCACCACCATCAAATCTGCAGAGGAGTACACAGTTGACTTTTTATGTGTCCTATTATTTGATAGTTTCTTAATTACTAAATTGCCGTTGATTTGTTTTTCGATTCTTTACTCTTTAGAAAAGTCTGTGTTTTCTATCCGTATAATGTCAATGAGAGAGGCTAACGATCATTTATTTCAAATTCTTCAAAAAACCAAAAAAAACACACTCGTTTGTTTTGTGACAGAGTTACTTTTTCAGTTCCACGCGTCCCAGTGTCCTTCTATCGGCAGCAAAGCTTTAATTAGTTAGCCGTGGAGAATCTAATAAAAGAATACCCCTTCTGAGTTCCGAGTCATGCTATTCGAGGAGGGACCGTGGGAAAGAAATCCCTCTTTTGCTTCAGTGACGAGTGTGTGAGAAGAAGGCATTTCGAATTTCTGAAGAACCCCTTCGATTCGATCCATCACTGAGCTTGAATTCTTCTGTAAGCCTACCTCTCTTCTCTTTCTCCTACTTTCCTGCATTTTCTGGGTTTTTTTCTACCTTCTTTAAGGTTTTTTTGTACTATAGGTCACTTCCTAACTACTTTTCTCGCTTAGGTTTTGTAATTTCTGACTTCTATCTTATTCTGTTTCAAATTCGCCCAATATGTTCGTTTTCTTGAACTTTGAAGTCGTTTTATTTTCTTCTTGTGAGTTTTATTCTCTGAAAATGCAATTTTTGCTGGAATTTATGCGTTTTCCTACTCAGGTAAGTAAAAATTGTCTTTTTTTATTATATAGTTGGAAAATCGCTTAAAAGATCCTATTTTCAGGAATTTTGACTTATATCCACTAAAATTTTGTGTAGCATTTTCCTTATTTGATTATCCTCTCTCTGTTGTTAAAAATGCCTTTCATTGTTTTGCTGCTCTGACTTTGTTTATTTTGCATTTTATTCTTGAAGTCCTTTCCTTTACTTTTCTTTTTTGCATTTCTTCAGCTCCATTTGGATACATGTAGAGGAAATAAATTTCTAGTAGAATAACCATTTCTAAGTAAAAATACAAATGGGTATAGCTCTTTTTTTTTTCAAAAGATGGTTATTTTCCAGGGAAAGTAAATTCTTTCGCATGCATCCAAGTGGAGGAATTTGGCTGTCAGGAAACGACGGAACACATTGCATCAGGGGTTTGATACTTGATTATGTCATCTTCATTCCTAATCATTTCTGTCATTTCAGTATTGATTTGGTGTCGTAAAGTTGGCTATACTATCTTTTCCTAATTCAGTTTTTATTTGGTTGTCATCTATGATGAGTAACACGCTGTATAACCTGAAAATGTCCAAGTTAAGTTGGTTTGCGTGCCTTCTAATGCCCTTGATTACCCTGAATTTGGCAGTAGACTTTTATTTCCCCCATGTATGCTAGAGAGGGTGTTTAAAAAAAAAAAAACTAAGTCTGCAAGGTTGCCTCTGCTCATGAATAAACAAGCTAAGCTCAAGCCAGACCATGCTCAGCTCAGCTTGTTGAGAAGCATGCTTGAGCTTGAGCTTGAGCTTGAGCTTGAGCTTGAAATAGAACTTTGGCTTAAGTTTAGCTCACTTTGGCATGCATGTGTTATATATTTGCATGCATTTATTTATGTAGTCATGCATGGATATGTATTCATATTATATGCTAAGTATTGCATGTTGATTATGTATGTACTGTATATTTCTCAAATTGAGCTTGAGCTGAAGTCATGCTTGATATGAATCATGCAAGCTCAACTCTAGCTAGAGGAGTTGGGCTTGAGTTCCGTTCAACATACATCAAGCCAAGCTCAACTGCTTAAGGTGGACTTGGACTGGTTTGGCTTGGCTTAATGGCTCATAGACATTTGCTAGGCGTAGGACACACTTTGAATCACAATGGCTTTCTGACATTTCTTGAGTTAGTTATTTTAAGGGATGTTGCTGTCACTATTTCTTGCTCTAAGTATTGATCCATTAAAACCATTGTCTAGAATGGTGGAGCCAGAAGTTTCAGAACCTGTTGCTGCTGTGGTGCCAGCTAATGGAACGGGACGACCCGAGGATACTAGTGATGCCATCAATGCAAAGAAAGAGGATGAGGAAAATGGTCCCAAAGAAGTTGAAGGAGAAGTGAAGGAAGAAGAGAAATCTGAGAATGTGAAAACAGAGGAACAGGATGAAGTGAAAGCAAATGAAATAAAAAAAGGAGAGGGTGATGGTGTGGAAAAGGAGGAAGAACTAAATGAAGAGAAGGATGGTGAACAAGAAGAAAAGGAGGAGGAAATTGAAGGTGGGAAAATGGAGGTAGAAGATGAGAAGAATGTAGATGGTGAAGGTGGGATGGGGGAAGAAGATGATAAGGAAGAGAATGAAGGTGAAGATGAAATGATGGAAGAAGGAGAAGATATTAAAATGGAGGAACATGATGACTCAAAGAAAGATAACAAAAAGGAATCAGTTGAGGAGAAGGCTGAAGAGAGTGCAGTGGGAAAAGAGTCCAAGAAACAACAGAGGGGACAGAATGTTGTGGAGAAAGGGGGCTATAAGAGAAAAGAAGTGGCTCATGAGAAGAAAGGGAAGGTAAAGAGAAAAGAAGGTGAGGAGAAGAAAGAGGAGGCAAACAAAAACAAGGAAGGTGAGAAAAAGAAAAAGGAGACAAAGATAAAGGATGCAGCTGATGAGAAAAAGGCAAAGCAATTGTGTACTCCATTAGCTTCCTCAGCTGTTCGTCCTGTGCGTGAGAGGAAATCGGTTGAGAGGTTGGTGACTTCTATTGAGAAAGAATCAGCTAAAGAGTTCTTAATTGAAAAGGTAGTCTTTTCCATTTGTTTATTTTTCAATTTTTTTTGAACTTGTTTTATGCTGAATTGTGTTTATCTGATTAGCTAACATTTTTTTTTTTAATAATTGTAGGGTCCAGGTACTCCGCTGAAAGATATACCAAATGGTATTGGCTCAACTAATGTTCTTTTTCAGTTTTATTTTTGCATTTTGAACATTTAATAAAAAATATCGTCTTGTTTTATAAATGAAGTGTCGAATCATATAGACTTTAGAATCATATTCTTTTGTAAGTTATGAACATGACTTTCACATACTTAATTTTTAGTCTGTCGTTTGTTTTTGGGACTTAGCTGTGCGAAATTTCTAAGCTTTGATACTTGAGTATTTGATTGGGAGATTTGGCATAAAGAGTTATGATGGCCTGATGCTTGGCATGCATTCTTCGTTCTTTGTTCTTGCTGATAATTACGTGGGTGATGGTTTGCCAGGTTTTTTTTCCTGTATCAGTATAATTAGTCATTCTTTTTTGTAGTGCTTTCATTTGTCCATTTGTTATAAAAAATTCTAATTGGAGGATGGTTCGGCTCTGTAGGTTCAATTAAAATCTTAGGTTAAATTGAGCATTTCAACTGAAAAAGTTTAGTACTCATTAGTTCCTCATATATTATTACGAAAAACGAAATCATTATAAACCATTTCATATGTTAATAGTCTGAACTGATACGTAGGATGAGTAACCTGAATGTCAAAAGAAATGAGAATTGTTCTAAATTTCCTTTTCTTTTCACTCAGTAAGTATGTGAATAGCTGTTGAATTTGCTAGCTGACAAATGTTCCAGTTGATACAGCAACCAATATTGGATTAGTTCATGAATGGGACAAGGTTTCCTTAAGTTTTGCAGCATTTATCTTCTTATGGGCCTGATGGCATGCCTTCTGCCTGTTCATTGACACTTTGATTGCTGGACTCTTTTTCCTTTTTAGAACTACAATTTGCTATCCCAATTGAAAGCTCTTTTGGGGTCTTTTCGTGTTCCTTTTTTTGGGGGATCTATGAGGACTTCAGGATTAGAAGGCTAGATGCATGTTTTTTTATTTGGTTTGTGAAATAGAGCTTTCTTGATGAAATCTTTTCTCTTTGGTTTCTGAGGTGTGAACAATTTTGCAGAAGTGGTTCATAGTTAACTAGAAGTGTAGTTGTTGAAGGTTGAAATATTTAAAATTGAATATCACATAGAAAGAAGTGGTTGAGATACTCGAGGAAGTCTTCTGATTGTTAGGTACTGGGAATTAAATTAAAAATGTCAAACAGATGCCTTTCTTTCATTGAGAGAAGTGTGCAAAGAGAGTTCCCAGTTTGAGTTGGATTACACCATGGGTTCATGTTGAACTGCTGTGTTGGTTATATTTTCAAGAGAAAAAAGCCACTGCATTGGTTATAATTGCCGATGAAGACGCTTGCATATTGATGCAATAGTTGATAGGTTTATATATTTTCACACATTTGTAAAACGATGTGTTGTATCACCAATCTCTCTATGTGCGTCTATTCCTGTGTCCATATCAGTTGTCATAGTTGACAATCTTGGAAGCCCAAAGGGCGTTGGTTTGATATTATTTGTAACTAGTGGAGGTAATCATAGTCACCTGACCATTCCAACTTGGAAGTTTGATTAGAATTTTATCTTCGGAGAACTCCCCTCAGTGTGTGTGGAAGAGAGTTAAAGTAGGGGGTTATCGAGGAAAGGGGTTCCTTGTAGGTGGGGAACACCATACTTTTACCTTATTTACTTTTTAAGTTAAGCTATCTGGCAAGCTATTCTAGGGAACTTTCCTTTTTCCCTTATTTTAACTAATAAAGCATGACTATGGTGGGACTCATTTTTTTGATAATCCTTGATAGGCTCATGTAATGAAGAAGTATGTGGAGCCCACTACTCATTCATGACAATCTATTAGGAGAATTTAATCGGATAAATAGAAGAGAGAGGGGCTCATTATGTCAGTCACTTTCTAATATATTACAATCTATTCACCTGTCAATACAAACAAAATATATACGCTGTAACGAATATGCATCCATCTGTAGATATTTTTAAAGTGCATCTATTGACAAGTATCCATCACTAATTTCCCTTACAAGAAACACATAAAAATATTTATAAGTGACAAGAATACATGTGCAGTGGAACGGGCATCAGCTATTTTTTTTTATAGTGGATGG
This sequence comes from Chimonanthus salicifolius, assembly GCA_013350335.1. Taxonomy (NCBI): domain Eukaryota; kingdom Viridiplantae; phylum Streptophyta; class Magnoliopsida; order Laurales; family Calycanthaceae; genus Chimonanthus; species Chimonanthus salicifolius. Next base: position 57,846,719 of record CM023535.1, on the reverse strand, counting down.
GTGGGGAAATATGAGTGAAATAATATATGGGTGTGAAGTGATTTTCCCCACCCTTAGGTGGGGAACACAAGTCACTCTGTTTTGGGGTGAATTTGTTTCTCTTGGGGCTCTCAGTTCTATGATCGAAAAAGATTTGAGTATAGATCTTTATGGTGAGATGAAGTTCCTTGCCCAAGTCACCCCGATACAAATGTGTCCTTGGATTGCCTTAGACTAAGCTTCGTATCTCCAAGGAGGGCATTGCAACTATTTGGCCAATTATGAGGTGGACTGTAAATCAAATTTTTGTGCGATAATCTGAAAAATGCTCAGGTGGAAATCCTGTTGAGTATATGATCTATGTAATGGTGAATTCAGTCTGCTTTTGTTTGAAAGAGAAACAACAAGGTCAATCCAAGCTGCTCTGCACTCTTACCCTTTTAATTCAACCTTGGTCTTGGCCGATGTGCATTGAGCTCACCTTTACACTAGAATATCAAAGGTGTAAATATTTATCTAAGTTGCATGAGTACAGGTATGAGTGTCGGTGTTCAACACGGGTACGAGGTGTCGGACATGGTGACCCCAATAAAATAGGACACGGGGACACGACACTATATTTAAATAAAATGAAGTCTTAAGTTTATTTTAAGTAAAAATAAGGTGTGAAATAAACATCAACAGAAAATAGTAGACTAGTTTTACTCTAAAACATTTAGGTAACAAAGGTTTTAAGAGGTGAAATGTGTTGTAATATTTTAATCATCTTAGAAAACAATGTTAAAAAATACTAAAATAGTTTATGAAGAATGGGTACGAGTGTCTAAAAGTGTCCGACACTGGTGTGAGTGTCTAAAAGTGTCCGACATGGGTGTGAGTGTCTAAAAGTGTCCAACACTGGTGTGAGTGTCTATAAGTGTCCACACAGGTACATCAGGCATTTTAAAGTGTCAATGCAACATAGATATTTATCCAATAATTGAACTTATTTAATAAAAAATCAGGTCTTAGTATTGATGGGGCTCACTTTGGATTGTCTAAAATCAGCTGTATTATTTGTTCTGGGTGATTTGCCAATGGTACTGGAACTGAATGGTCTTTGAAGCTGTTACAGCTCTTATATTTGGGAGTTTGCCATGCTGCAGAAATTACGAAGTCTTGACCTCAAGTGCTTTTATCGTCTGTTGCCATCTGGTGAAACTTCATGTCTGTTAGAAAAAAACGGAAATTGATGTACAGTGGGTACTATTCATATGAAGCCTTAGTTGGTATCTGCAAACACCTAGAAGTTGTCACAGCTTAAAATCCTTCTGCTTTCTGTGCTGATCTTCTACACTGGAGTGGAGTTGATCAAGTAAATGAGGTGACCAAAGAATTGCATGAGATAGGTTATTGGAGAGAGTTGACCTCCAAATATTCTGCTTATTCTAAAAGACATAAAAAGGAGTGCTAGGATGTGTATTTTGTCAGTTTGTTGATATGAAGTGAATTTCAAATGCTCTTTTAATGTTTATTAAGAATATAGAATTAGTTAATTTTGTCATTTTGTTGATATGAACTTAAAAGAACCTACAAATATCAATTTTTTTTTTTTTGAGTTAAAGATGGATTTGACAGTGCAAGACAATGGTAGTGGTAGATGGTGGTTAGTAATTTGGCCAAAGATTGTATTAGGTAGTGAAATTATTACAAGGCTCAAAGGTGGAACATGTGCTAGAGCAGGATTGGCACCTTGCATGGAAAGTTTACTGTAACATATGATATGACAATGCACTTAAATAGCTTGTACATTAGTAACTATCCTACTTCTAGATGCCTGCTGCCATATAATACCATTATAATCACTTGTAAAGATTTTGGGTTCATAATTCTCAAGATGGTTTTAATTTGCACAATTAGATGTCCTAGTATCCACCATATAGTTCTTGGTGATCATTGCAACAGTCACATATACTTATGTCCAAACTGAAACATGGATATAGCCTACATTTTTTTAAGAGGAGCTTGTAGCTCAGTTAGCAAGTGCTTCTGTCGAACCATAGAGGTTGTGGATTAGAGTCGCCCAAAAAAAGTCCTCAGAAGTTCCTGGAAGTGAAATAAATTCAGGAAATGTGTGGCACGGAACAGAACATGTCTATCCTGCAAATCTTATGACCTAGTTAATTCACCCTGCCACCACAAAGAGCTAAAATACGAAGGCTGATGATGGATAGAGCCAGTTTGAAGAATTGCAATTATATATTCTGAATACAAGCTCTCTCATGGTGATTAGAGCTGAAGATGAAGTGTGACTTTGGTTATTTTTCTTGCTTTGAATAGGATAGTGTTGTCTAGTCATCGAAGATCCCATTCGTATGGAAGACAACTCTATATCTGATTCCTTTGTGTGTTATTGGTGGAAATAAAGGTTGTAAAGGGCTCTGTTGCTTTTATTTGATGTTGATATTTCTAATTACTTCTCAGATACTTGTGTGTTCCTTGTCTGATATATGGACTGGATGTCTTGTACTGTTAGACCTGTAGATCTAAGAGTTGAGTCTGTTCACAGACCTACTGCTTTTACTTTATCATTTCTTAGTTAAATTTTTGACAAGAATTCGTCTGTTATATTTCATCACACATCTGTTGCAACAATATTTGTAGTTTATATTTACTATTGCACATGCCAATGTTTTTAAAAGAATTCTACACCTTATGGCTAGTCTAATATTGTTTTGCTTGTTTTAAACAATGGTATTGGTTTGCAACCTATTCTTACACACATATGGATGTGCACAAAGTGAGAACATGAACCTCTCAGCAAGTTTTTCTTCTGATGTTGCTTGGAGTTGTGGAAACTGAATCATATAATAATATCAATGATGATGATCTGTGGGCCCTATAAATGGGCCATACTACTGTCACACAGGCCTTGGGAACAATGATTAATTAATATCTTGGACATGGTCCAAGACTTGGTAGGAGAAGACGCTGAGTTGAATCAGTGTCAAGCCAGCTTGGCTGAGTCTTTTAAGGAAGGTTTTTCAAGGGTAAAATAAATCTTAAAAATTATTTAAAATACTAAAAAATACAAAACATAAGATTCTCTAGCTAATTTGATTTGGTATTGAACTAACTAAGCCAAGTCTTTTCAGAAAGTTTTCCAAGGGTAAAATAAATCTTAAAAAATCACTTAAAGTACTAAAGAAAATACAAAACAGAAGAATCTCTACCCGCAGATAAAGGACTCAATGATTTTTATGCATCAACTTAAAAGTTAAAAAAGAAAAAAATACAACTCTTCCTCCCAAACATCTTTTGGACTACCTGCACTCCCTGCCAGGCCTCCCTTCTATTTGGTGAAACAAAAGTGTGATCATTGTCTAGGTAGTTTTTTTACTATTTAAAGGAATCCAAAAGGGAGCACCCAAAATTTATAAGGGGATTTGCTAACCTGGTTAAAAAAAGATCAAACCATTAGTAGAAATCAAATTTTAATTTATTTAAATTCAATGACACTTGATCTAAAGTTTTGAAATGGATAGTTCATAAGAATGGAAAAGGTCATAATTTTTATATATTTTACCATTTCAAATAAATTACAAAAATTAGTTATAAAATGAAATTTGACAATCGAAAATTTAAAATAATTTCTTTTGATTAGCAAGGTCATTTTGTGTGCATACCGCATGCCGCCTTAATTATCGTCCTTAATTATGCTTGTAGAACATTCACCAACATGCATGTAAGGCAAAGGCATGCTTTAATTGCACCTAGGCCCTCACCTAGTCTCCAAACCCATCCGGCGTCTAGGCCTCACCTAGTTTCTTTTTGGAACTTTTTTCTATAATGTCTTTTTCTAAGAGCTGGTAAATATTATAATTAACATGAAATAATTGAGGAATAAATTAAAAATTCTAATTATTGGATAATACACTTGTGAATATATACAGTACATGCTTATATAATGTCCTTGGAAATTCAATTGCCAATATGTTTTGGTTCTTTGGATGCGTAGTATTGTACTTTGTTAACGTCGATGCAATAAGGACACAAGTTCATGAATCTACACATATTTTGAAGTATTTAATAAATGCACCTAGATAATAAGCTTGTGACCAGACATGCGCTTTGCACCTTAGACTCTAGGACTCCTTATCAATTTGATTCCGCCTCATGCCTTGACTGCTATGATGGTAGCTGTGAAGCCTCAAAGAAATCAAATATACGTATTGTTTGAATGACATAATCTCAATAAAGTGGTTTTGGGGGGGCAACAATTTGTGCAAGGTGATTTAATTATTATGATGGTCTGGCCCACCTCAACATCCAAAGAGAAGTTTGTGGATGTTTTGATCTTAAAAGGATCAACTTGATCAAAGATTTTCAATCATTGGATCTAAGGCAGCAATTCTAAGTTGTTGCTGATTTTACATTACAGTATAACCATTCAATTTTTTATTTTTTTTACATTTACAGTATATAATATAAAACTTTTGATCCATATTTAATTAGATTAATTTAATTGTTTAAGCATTTACATTTATCTCTTTACATCAAAACCATAAAGACTAAGCCATTATTATTGAGCCACGTGTCTCATTGAACTCATTAAATTATTACTAAAAGGTGATATTCAAAATGGTATAAAAGTTGCCTATTTAATTCCATTCACTGGTGACGTCTTAGGAAGTTGGAAGAATTGTTTTAAAAGGACACCATTTAATAGCCTTGCATTACTGTAGCACCTGTTAGGCCATTATCTGTAGTAAAACTTCAATTTACATACAGGCAGTCACAGTTTGAGCCAACCTAGTCGACTTTGAACAATATGCTGTTGATGCAGCAGATTCAACCGACTCATAACGAATTGAACAATTCCTCCAATCTTGGTCATGATTGGGCTCGACTTGATTGTGGTCAAGTCCGAGTTGACTCAAACTCAGCTGATTTTTTAAAATTTGCACAAAAGTCTTCTACCTTAGATACTGCTCCCACTTAGATGAGTAATTACACCAACATTTTGAAACACCACTTTGCCATTCCTCCACTAAAATTCTCCCCTATGAGGAATATGCTATTCAAATTACCAAGGTTGTCAAAAACGAATCGTAACGTGAATCGGTTTAGGGGTCTGAACCGTGAATCGTGAATCGTAAATCGTAGAATCGTAAGATTCATAACATTTTGTTCAATTCTCATAATATATAAGTAAATATACACAGACATAAATATATGACAAAATGTACCAACTCAAAATGATTTTAAATGCATTAAAAGTGAAGTTTTTACATTCCAAAATACAAAACATCTAATATTCTAAAGAATGTCATTGTCATCAATATCATCTAAAACATCTAAGTAGGATGAAGATAAATTGTCTCTTCCATCTTCTACATCTCCCTCACTAATTTCTTCAACGCTTTCCTCCTCTCCTTCAACTCTCTTTCGTTTTCTTGAATAAACCCCTGTTAATAGAAAAATCAAATATTTTATAAATTTTGTATTCTAAAATCTAACTATAATATACATATCTTCAAGAGTTTAAAAGGCTTACTCGTTTCCTCATTAAACATCTCGTCGGCTTGCAACCAAGAATTGTCTTCTGGAAGAACTGGATCTTCTTTTTCAGTTATCCATTCATCATCAGATTCCACATCCGATAGGCAAATAGAATCATAATCTTTCTTTGAATCTCTTAAAGTTTGTCTCACTTGTAATTGTAAATTGTATTTTACAAATACAAGGGCATTCATCCTTTTTGCCTCTAACCTATTTCTCCTCTTCGTATGAATCTAAAAAACAATCAAAGTATCAAACATATAAGATTATTATCTCCACTTCTTAAACAAATATTAAAAATTTGTATTTATTTAATTAAAGCTAGAAATAAAACATACTTGGTCAAACACACTCCAGTTCCGCTCACACCCAGTTGCACTGCAAGTTAAACTCAAAATCCTTATCGCAACACGTTGCAATTCTTTATTTTCATCACCATAATCATCCCACCAAATGGCTATAAAATATGTGATAAAAAATCAAATTCCAAATTTAAATAATAAATGAGTATTTGTAAATAACTAAATACTAAATACCAAATACCTGGTTGTTTTCTCTTCCTTGTTGCTATGGCCATCCTATCCCCAAACAATCCTTTTCCAGTTTTGAAATTATGCAATTGTTCATCAATCTTAATCCTCTCATCCATGTCTATAGCCAACTTATCAAGGCATTGATACAACCCCCGTTTAATTTCAACATCTGGGCTAAATGATTCATCGTAGTGGAAAGAAGGATTCAAATAATAAGCAGCTGCATGCAAAGGATGGTGCAGTTGTTGATTCCAACGAGCATCTATCAAGGCCCAGTATGGCTTGTATTTCTTTTCATCATTGTTCAATCTCTTTGCAATCTTCTCCTTGGCTCGATCCATGCCCTCATATATATATCCCATTGCCGGTTTTTCATCTCCATCAACTAATCGAAGCAATTTTACAAGAGGCATTCCAACCTTAGTGCAAAATTTAACACGATTCCAAAACTTACTATCAAAAATCAAATCATTCACCTTTTTTCCCCCTTCAGTCTTGGATAGAGGCATTAAATCCCATTCATCCGAGCTAAACATTTTTCGTAGGCCAGATTTGCATTTTAGTATGCTCTTCAATGTAAGATAGCTTGTTGCAAATCTTGTTACTGCTGGCCTAACTAACTCACGATTCTTCGTGAAATGCCTCATTAAATTTAGAACCAAACCATGACCATAAATGAATTTTGCAATTGATTTTGCATCGGAAATAGTAGAAGACTCCAACTTCCGCTTCCCTATGTCTTCTAGCATAAGATCAATGCAGTGTGCTGCACATGGAGCCCAAAATAATTGTTTCCTTCTGTCCATCAAAATTTCACCGGCTCTTACATATGGTGCTGCATTATCGGTGACAAGTTGCACAACATTTTCCTCGCCCACCTCTTCTATGACTGAATCTATAAGGTTGGATAAGTTCTCTGCATTCTTGGAAATTGAAGAGGTGTCAACACTTCTCAAAAATACGCTCCCCATTGGACTATTGATAAGGAAATTAGTAATAGACCGATTCTTTCCATCAGTCCAACCATCCGTCATAATTGTGCACCCTTTTTTGGCCCATTCCTTTCTATGATTTTCCAACATTTTCTCTACATTTTCAACTTCGATTTTGAGATAAGTATTTCTTATCTCATGATATGTTGGGGGTTTCAAACCCTTTCCAAAGCTCCCAATTGATTCACACATGGGTTCAAAAAATGGACTCTTTACCAAATTGAAGGGGAGGGCATTTGCATAGAAGAACCGACAAATATTAAGACAAGCATTTGTTCTATCTTCTTTTTTCCAAACCCTATTAAGAGTTGTTTGCTTCTTGTCATCCTCCAAATTCACAAAGTTTTCCATCGGTCCTTTCCCTTTTGTTGTGTCCTTATCATCAAAGTAAAATTCAGGTCTTCCAGCCTTCATTTGAGCCTCTCTTTTTCTCCTTTTTGTATCCACATTCTGCCCCATCAATTCAAGACATTTTTGGGTCACCGATTCTGGACATTTGTCACATACCGATACGTCTTTCTTTGTTTTTCCTAAATGATTTTTCATCCGGTAAATACCACCATACATTTTTTTTTTACAAAAATTGCATTGCACATGCAAATGATTGCCCGATTCCACCCTAGTACAAAACTGCCATGTTTCATCCTGTCCATCATTCCCACCGCTACTTCGTTGACCTCGGACCATTTTAAATTTTTAACAGTTTTTACTCTTTACAATTTTGTAAAGCCGCATCCAAAACAATATCATCCAAAAAAAGGCATAAAAATATGTTAATATGATATTAAAATATATTTACAGCATTATGTAAACACTAAATAATAACACAGTGATATAAAACAGCAATCTCCTACAGATTAGAAGAAGAAGGAAAAAAAAAACAGAAGAAGAAGCAGAAGCAGCAGAAGAAGTTGAAGAAGCAGCAGCAGAAGAAGAAGAAGAAGAAGCAGTAGAAGAAGGAAAAAAGAAAAACAGAAAAAGAAGCAGAAGCAGCAGAAAGCTGAAGAAGAAGAAGAAGAAGAAGAAGCAGCAGTAGAAGAAGCAGAAGAAGCCGAAAAAGAAGAAAAATAGAAGCAAAAGCAGCAGAAGCAGCAGCAGAAATCATGCAGCAGCAGCAGCAGAAGAAGAAAAGAAGAAGAAGAAGCAGTAGAAGAGAAAAGAAGCAGAAGCAGTAGAAGAAAAAACAGCAGAAGAAGAAGACGAAGACGAAGAAGAAGCAGCAGAAGCAGAAGAACGAAAAACAGAGGAACAAAAAACAGAGGAAGAAGAAGAAGAAGAAGCAGCAGAAGATGTTGAAGAAGCAGCAGCAGAAGAAGAAGAAGAAGCAGCAGTAGAAGAAGAAGAAGGAAAAAAAAAAACCAGAAAAAGAAGCAGAAGAAGCTGAAGAAGAAGAAGAAGAAGCAGCAGTAGAAGAAGCAGAAGAAGTCGAAAAAGAAGAAAAACAGAAGCAAAGGCAGCAGAAGCAGCAGCAGAAGAAGAAAAGAAGAAGAAGAAGCAGTAGAAGAGAAAAGAAGCAGAAGCAGTAGAAGCAGAAGCAGTAGAAGCAGCAGCAGCAGAAGAAGAAAAGAAGCAGAAGCAGAAGCAGAAAAACCAGCAGAAGAAGAAAAGAAGCAGAAGCAGTAGAAGAAAAAACAGCAGAAGAAGAAGACGAAGACAAAGAAGAAGAAGCAGAAGCAGAAGAACGAAAAACAGAGGAACAAAAAACAGAGGAAGAAGAAGAAGAGAAGAAAGAAGAAAAGAGGAAGAGAAGAAGAGAAGATGAAGAGAAACAAAAACAGAGGAAGAAGAAGAAGACGAAGAGAATATGAAGAGAAAAACGAAAATCACAGGAAGAAGAAGAAGAGAAAAACGAAAATAAGAGGAAGAAGAAGAAAGAAAAAGAATAGAAAAACGAAAAAAGGAGGAAGAAGAAGAAGAGAAGAAAGGAACATACCTTGCACCTGCGAATGGGTTGTGAAGAAGGAGAAGCAGCAACGAGAAACAGAAGCAGCAGCAGCAGCAAGGAGAAGAAGGAGAACCAACAGCAGCACCAAGGAGAAGAAGGAGAACCAGCAGCAGCAAGGAGAAGAAGGAGAACCAGCAGCAGCAAGGAGAAGAAGGAGAACCAGCAGCAGCATGCAGTGTCTACAATGCAGAGTCGTAGACAGAGAGAGGAGAGCTGAATAGTTTGGTTTCGTGCAGCTCAAGAGATGGGAAGAGGGGGGGGGTAGTTAGATGTCATTTCTTTCATTCGGTAATGTCGATCGAGAGAGAGAGAGAGAGGATTTAAAAATTTTTTTTTTTAAAGAAAAACCAGCGGCATTAACCTTCATTTCGCGAATCGTGCGATTCTGCGATTCGCACGACGCGAATCGCACGATTCGCGATTTATCAAAAAAACGTATTTTTTTAATTTAATTCTGATTTTATACCGATTCGAACCGTAACACCACCCGATTCGATACGAATCGTGCGATTCGACTCGTGAATCGCACGATTTCGACAACCTTGCAAATTACTATTATAATTTTGCCTTTTTATCTACAATGTTCTTGGGATTTTAAGTGAGGTTTTTTAACTCTGCTGTATGTTAGTATTCCTCTATTCACTGGTTTTCCTCGATGATGGAGCAAAATGGCATAAAATTGGAAGTTGGCTGTAAAATCCTCTACCTCTTTGGAATGAATTTTATTTCAAAAGAAATGTATTCCCCTTGCTAATTGATATGGAAGTAGTGATGAGAACATGTAGCATGCTATCACTATTCGAAGATGCTCTTTCTTGCAGCCACAATGGTGCGGTTTCAAGTCTTCTTTCCTTTTGGAGCAAACAATAAATGATTATACAGTTGATCTCATGTAATATATAATGATGCTGCAGTAAGCCTGACTTAGCTGATATCATCATCATCATCTTCTATAAGGCCATTTATCTCATCTATTTGGATTGTTACTTATACTTGGATGTGGCTAACTGTTTCCATAGGTCAATTGTCTATTTGGTGCCCATGTGACCCAAACCTGCTACTTTATTGGTTGCAACCATGAGTACTTGCAACCATCATCATCTATAAGGCCATTTATCTCATCTATTTGAGTTGTTACTTGTACTTGGATGTGGCCAACTGTTTCCATAGGTCAATTGTCTATTTGGTGCCCATGTGACCCAAACCTGCTACTTTATTGGTTGCAACTTGCAACCATGAGTACTTGCCAATTTTGGACTATAGCCTGCTGTAGCTAATATTTTATTGAATTCCATTGTGATTATTTCATATGGCTGACTGTTAAAAGCCATCAACTATTTTGGTTGGCACCATTATCTTTTCTCATTCCTTTTTTATTGTTCCTTCAAATGATTGTATCTGGTTCTATTAAGATTCCATGTGTCAGGCACTTCTGATCTGTTAATGTAAACATGTAAATAAGCAAAATCTAACCCTTGAGAATGTGATACGCTGAACCATTATTCTTTGTTTCAGTTGTGTACAAGTTAATGAAAAGGAAAACTGATGATATTCTAAAGGCGCTTCATATGATTCTTTTTGGAAGGAGAGGAAAGGTAATTTGAGATCTACAAGTATTTTAATCGATGGATTTGAAGCATTTATAGCTTGTTCATAGTATTTTATCATTGGAATGTTTGGAACTCGGAAAAAATGTGTTTTAAGTGTAAAACACACTTGTCCTCCCTTGAATTTTTTTATTTATAAATCAGAATCTATGATACCCAAGCACGGCATTGACACTCATGGACATAGATTCTAATCATAAATTGAATCATCCAAAGTGACATAACACAAGGAATGTTGTCTACTTTGCAGTGCCTAGGTATCATAGATTGGAATATATACACCATTGCACTGAGACAGTTTCCCCTCAAGTACCATCGAACTTCAAGCCATTCAAATCATACCTCAGAACTTTTTGAATTATTATTATTATTTTGCATTTTCCTTTTCTTTGTTTAGGCACTGTCCATTGAGTACTTGCTATACCCACTTTACCTCATGATTGGAGATTTGGAACACATCCATGCGGATTCTACAGTAACTAATACCTTTCTTGATGTGGACCATGCACCTAAGTTTCACGAATATGGGTGCAAGTTTCGGTGTTTGACATGGGTAACTTTTACCTTTTTTGAGGTGCCAAACTCGAGAATCCAGAAAAAAAAATAGGACACAGGAACACGATGTCATATTTAAATAAGTTTGAATCTAAATTTATCTGAAATGAAAATAAGGTGTGAAAATATCATTAATAGAAGATAATATACTAGTTTTACTCTAAAACATTTAGTTGACAAACATATTGATCTTTTAATTAGGTTTTAAGAGGGGACAGGTGTTGTAATATTTTAGTCATCTTGAAAAACAATGTTAAAAAGCTGGCACAATTGCAAGTGTCTACAAGTTTCCGACACTGTTGCACCACATGTCTTGAAGAGTCCATGCAACACAGCCACGCACACTTATGCATTGGTTACTTGTTCTCTCTCCTTTGTGGGGCCTACATGGGATCATAGGGATGGATTCATTGGATGTAGGCAGTATATTTTTTCATAAAAAAAAAAGGTGGAATGTGAGTCATGTAATAGCACTATCGCTAGCTTTGAACATCTGATAATTTCCAACATCATCTTATTAGAAATACTGGAGTATCCTCCATTGCATGATGAGTCCACGTCATCTGTTATCTATAAAACTGAAGAAAAACCATTTCTTTGATTTTGCATCTTGTAATGTCTTTTGAATTTGAGTGGTTGTATTCAAGTGAATAAATCAGAGGTTCCTGTAAACTTTTAGCGTGAATGGTTAACGGGGCTGCCATGGTCGATGCCTATTTATTGAATTTTTCTTTTCCTTCTGGCTGCAGCATCAAACTTTTCCTTGTTTTTTGATATTAGATATTTGGAACTACTCATATTTTCATGATGTGTCTCGGCCTCCTTAACAAAGATTTGACACGCATAGTACCTTGCAGGCAGTCCATATCAAAAACAATATTTTCAAGTTCTCTGGCTTTGTGTGGCATGAGAATGAGGTAAGATCTCAACAAGGGGAAGAGACATTCTTGTAGTTGTTTTATTTCCTTTTTTTTTTCTCTCAAAATTTCATATTTTGAGAATGTGTGTTTTCCATTGTTTAAGCCTTCACTCTTGATTATATTGATAAATAGTGAAGTGCAGAGTGTTTGATCAAATGATTTAATCCCTTCAATGCTGTTCATGTGGGGCTTACTCTTTGTTATTGGAACTCTTCAAATGAAGATCTCCATTATGGATCAGGAAGAGCCAGCTCATCTCTACCTAGATTTTACTCGCGTTAAATGTGATCTTGTGGCTGCTTTTGTCCATTCATGAGCCAACAATAGGTGGCTGGGATGAGCCATCATGGCAATATTTTGGTTATCCCATCATGAGATTGGATTCATCAAATAGTAGCATACATTCTGAAATGTAGGTTCCACTTTTTACTGATGAATTAAAAAAAGAAATCCATTTCCAATTTTCATCGTCTAGCATGTCTTAATGTTCTTCATTTGATTTGGTGATCAGTGTATTTTCATGGATACCTCTGAGCTTCCTCACTCAATTTTTGCCTTGCTTACAGGAAAAACAAAGAGCCAAAGTAAAAGAGAAACTTGACAAATGTGTCAAAGATAAGTTGTTGGAGTTTTGTGATGTGTTTGACATTCCTGTTATAAAGACAACAGCAAGGAAGGTTAATTTCATCTACCCTCTTTGTTGGCATATGCCATGCACCATGAATAGATTTGTTTGCAGCTGTTGAGATTGATCATGACACATGCAGGAGGATCTTGTGTCAAAGCTGCTGGACTTTATGGTGGCCCCACATGCTATGACTGATGTTTTGCTGGCAGAGAAGGATCAGGTTGCTTATGCTGGGGTTTGCTTTTGCTGAGACACTTTGGGAAGTTGATTTGCTATTTTGGTATTGATACTTTGTGTATTTTTTATGTTTCCAGTCAGATAAAGGAAAAAAGCGTAAGAGGGCAGCCAACAGAAGTGGACCAAAAAGGTCTGATAGACAAGAACAGCAGTCGTCAAAGGTATAACATGGTAGATATATTGCAGTTCAATGTATATGTCTAGGTAGGTGTGATATTTATTGGGCATTGCGACTTTTTCAGCATGCTACATCAGATATTTGGTTGAATGGTAATTTGAAGTGCCAACTGTTCCTTGAAAAAAGTAAGCCGTTTTTAGTGTTCCTTTCTTGGGGGTTTGTTCCCCTGTTTTGTTGTTCCTGGGCTGTTCTCTTTTCCAAGCAATGAAATTTCCATCATTAAAAAAAGTGATTCCTTTTTTCAATAAAAAATAATTTTGAATGTCGGGGGCATTCTAAGAATCAAACTGGGTCCTCTTGTGTCAAGGCGAGATTCATACTAGACCAAATGCCACATATAATTGAACTGTAGACTTCTCTAATAATTACAATGATGACAACGGCAATGATGATGATGGATATCATCATGCTTTTATTTCCTCCATCTCCTTTTCTGGTATCATTTCACTGCTTGCATGTCATTCTTAGGCCTTTGAATAGATGTTTTTAAACCTTTTTATGAAAGTAATTTCTCTTAAAATTTCAAAATTTTCAGATGGCACATTTCCATTGAACTCTTTTAGCCAAACGGTCCGAATACACTTGCAGATCATATTTACTGTTGGTCGTTGCAATGCTAGGCTTTTTTTTTTTTTTAATCTTATTTTGGTGATGATTGTTATAATTATTATCATCATAATTCTGTTTTTCTTGGTGTTTGTTTGCATCTGAAGAAACAAAGAAAGCACGAAGAGAGTCCAAAGTCAAACAAGAAGAGGGCTCCAGAAACGGATGATGAAGAAGAAGAATATGAAAATGGTATTCCCGTTGAAGATGAGGATGAAACTTCTGATCATTCTGACAATGAGGAGGAAAACAATGAGTCTGAAGGAGAGGACTACAATGATTCACGTAAAGGCAGACAAGGCTCAAACAAGCCATCAAGGAAAGGCTCTATTGCAAAAATTGAAGAAGGACGTGAGTCTGAAGAAGAAGATGATGCAGACACTGGAGGAGGCAAAACAAGCTCAAAAAAATCAGCAAAGAGAGGTCATGCTGGAAAAGTTGACTCAAAGAAAACAAAAGCTCCAAAAAAAGCTGCCTCTACAACACCTACCAAAAATGCAATCAAACCTTCTGGCAAGCGCTCTAAGGCTGGCCATACCACTGATTCAAGCCCAAAAAAGGTTTCATGGAAGAAAATTGAGGAGACATCTACAAAGAAATCCTCAACTACATCTAAATCAGTATCCAAGGCCAAAACTGGTAATGCTTGTGAAACTTTGCCCTGAATTGGTTTTCACTACTAGGACCCAACTGCCCTATATTGCCCTAAATTTCCCATTGTCAGTTTTCAGAAGCAGCTCATATTCTGGGATCTTGTGAGATCTCGTGAGATTGAGGGAAGCCAAAGAGGCACTGAGTTTTTCTTTTGTTTACCCTTAAAAAACGGAAGTAAGTTTTGAGAGAGAGAAACAGTTTTCTGCACTGAGAATAGATTGGTGGCTCCTCTTCTGACAGAAACTAGGGAGTGTTTCTTTTATTTCTTTTTTCAAAGGTTAACAAAATAATGATAACTTGGGTCTCAACGCTCTTGAGCAGTGGCTTAGTGATTTGCCTTATATTTCTGAAGGCAGGACTTGAATGAGAGGGAATCATTTTGTTGCAAATATGAGAGGATATGGACCGGTCAAACTGACAAGTTGTTTTCCCCTATAGCAAGGACAAAGGCTGTGGGTTGAAGTCAAGTTATCATTAATTTTTTTTTTAAATGGGATCTTGTTCTGCTGTGTATCTATAGTATGCTGACAACTCCTTGATGTGTGGGCCCTACTATATAGTGATCTACCTGTTTATTTCTGATGGATCCTATCACATCTTGGGATACAAATGTGAGTGCAAGCTGCAGAAATGAAAGCCAAGAATGGATGGATATAATCATCTATTTCCTATTTTTTTTATATTTTGGTTGGATTGGTTGGATTTCCCATGTATCAGAGCAGGAATCTATGTTCTAATTTTGCATCTGATTGATCCTATCGACCGACCCACTGTACTCCTTGAAATATTAGGAAACTGGTCAAATAAAGACCATCTAGGTTTTTCATTTGACTCAAACTTTTCATGATCATGTAGGTAAAAATGTAGTAAAAGCGAAGGATAAATCCAAAAAGAAGGAATCTGGTCCAAGTGAAGAGGAGTTGACGAATGCCATCTGTGAAATACTGAAAGAAGTTGACTTTAATACGGTAGGATTTGCTTGAGAAAAGAATGTAAAGAAGCTCAATTATATTATTAGAGAGGGAGGAAATAAACACTTAGAAATTATTTGTTTGTAATTTCATAGTCTTGTGTCTTTTTCAGGCTACTTTCACTGACATTCTAAAGCAACTGGGTAAGTTCTATTGATTCATATATACACATGCACACAGACACAGACACAGACAGACACAGGCACGCGCGCGCGCGCGCGCACACACACACATATATTTACAATTGAAATCTACCTTATTTTTGTTTCAAACATCCCTTCATGATATATTGGATTCCCATTCCTCCAGCTCGTCGATTTGATACTGATCTTACACCAAGAAAATCAGCTATAAAACTCATGATCCAAGAAGAACTGACCAAGCTTGCTGATGAGTCGGAAGAGAATGAAGATGGTGATGATTCTGAGAACGAAGATAATCCAGAACCTGCTGGTGAACAAGTGGAGGCTTGACCAAGACAAATATGTTCGAGAATGGTAATTATCTTCTCCTTTTTTTTTAAAAAAAGAAGTAAATTCTTCTGATATTGTGTCAAAGTAGTGATCAGATTCAACCGTTATTCCCTCCAGGTGGTGGTGGAGTTCAGCAGTAGCAGAGTGACCTAACAATGTACGCACAGATTTTTCAATTGATGATGGGCTGTCAATTGCCCATGCTGTGGATTCATAGCTTCTTTATGTACGTAATTTATGTAGAAATTTTCTTCTCTTAATTCTTCCAACAAAGTGATAATAGTTGCAGCTGGTGTTTGGTGTCTTGCATATGCAGCTTCAGGTAGAACCTTAGCACACGAGGGGGTTGCTATCCTTCCATATGTGGAAAAACCATGCTGTTTTATTTGCAAACTGGTCCATATTGTAGATTGTCTGATCCAAAAATCAGGCTAGATTATTCAGATCAGAAGGTGTATGAAACATTTGCATGTTTGCAAGAACATGGCCAATGGCTTATGTTCGAAGTACTTCTATGCTGGTTAGGGTTGCAGAGGATATTTGGTGTCTAGGTCATTTGCACAGTGGGCCCATTTGTTCCTTTGCTTGGGCCACACTGAGATGCAATGCTTGTGAGAGGAACTGTCATCGTAGATGTCATCATATACTCAGAAGTCATCATCATTATCTAAATCATTTATCCCATCAAACAACTAATACATGGTTCATGCAAGAGCACAAACTTTGCATGGATTTTGCAGTATCAATTAATAATGTGTGTTGGTGGGGGTGGAGGGGAGGTAAAGGAGATGGATGGACAAACAAATAGCAAGATTGTCGGAAAATAATCTGCATATGGGTGTTGGCATTTGCTCAAGCACTTCTTTGGGTTTATATAGTCTATCCATCTATCATGTGAGGTGCATAATGATGTACTGAATATCCTGTTTGTATTAATGAAATCAAGAAATATTGGCCGTCATTTCAGTTCAAAGTCCATGTTGAGTAGGGGTGTTTTAAGTTCTGAACCATGCCATGTTGTGGTAGCCCTAGCCCATTTATATGTATAGAAGCTTGAGCCCACTTGAAATCTATCGGGCTTTGCAAGGTGAAACTTGAGCTCGCCCATTTCAAGTGTCAGTGAATTTCGACCATAAAGATTAAATGATAAGAAATTGAGTCTTTTTTTAAAAAATTAATAACTTATCATTTTACTTTTAATATGAACGGTCATCTTCTAATTAATTTTTGAAAAAATGGATGAGGTAGACACGTAATGATTAAATGGGCAGAAAAAGTCTGAGCCCACCTATTTATATAATGGGCTTAAGAATTAAGTCGAGACTCGCCTGTTGTGCTGGTATATATGTTCAAACTTGTTTGTTATAACGGGTTCTGGGCCCGGGTCAAGTTGAAAAACAACGTTAATGTAGGACAAAATGGTGAAATGTTTAGATTTGACAATGATATGTCAAGCTTACAAGATTGTGGAGACTCCTACCCCATTTGTGTTTGTGTAATAATTAATGTAATAAAAGGAAAATCAAGCCTGGGATATATGTGCCATGGATTCTCCAAACGATCTTAGTGTTAAAGCCAAAAGATTGACTCTCCTCTACTTAACCCTTCACCATATTATCACTTTGTATGGAATGGAAGCACAGGATTATGACCAAAAGGTCTGATGGTTTTGGTTTTTATGAACCCTCTTTTATGGTCTTGTAGGAGCAATAAACATCATCATCACATACCAAATATGGGCACATATGTTCACCATGCTACTGTATCTCATGATGGAAGTGCTCGTTTGTGGAATGATCTAGACCACTTGTAAACAAATTATGATTAAGCTTGGAAAAAGATATAGTGGGTTGGTGGAATGTGATCCATACATTGATGCATGGATGTTTGTGAGAGCTCTCTAATGGATTGGTATATGAATAAATTTCATTGAACTGAATGGGAATATGTTAAATTATAAATGTATAATAAACTACAAAAGCATGATTCAAAATATAGTGTTATTTAAATTATAGTTTATATGCTTGTTCTTTTCTATAAATTAATATTGGACTCGTGGATTTTTTATCTAAAGAAGAAAAATTGGGTGCCCTAGTTAGTAAAAGAAAAAGAAATGTTAAAGATATTAATATTGAAATAATTTAAAGATTAAAATTGCGAGAGTTAAAAACTTTTTTTTAAGATTAGAAGCCAAATATTTCCCTTTTCATCTGTATGCTGTTAGAAAGGTGGTTCATCTAAGGTGGCCCATGGGCTTCACAGGAATCAAGATTCTACATTTTTTTTTATTTTGAGTCCTTACAGCCCAAATATTATTCTCATACTGGATTTTTGAAATTGTACAGTCCATCTATCGAAGTCCTGAAATATTTTTCGAATAGCTTTGGGATCAAGAAAAGAAAATACGATATCTTAAAATTTTAGACATAAAAAATTATCATAGAAAAGTTAGGTCATAAACAAAGAGAAAGGCTAACTAAAATATGAGTAATTTTAATATAAAAAATATCTATTTCTCAAAAGATTTTGTGCCACCATTATAAAAATACATGAAAATAAGGAAATAATATATATATTTTTTATGAAGAAATCCAAGACTTGCACCTTTCCCTGAGTACAAGGGTATTTGATAAAATCCTAGATTAGAGCCCGCCCCTTCTAAGTTAAAAAAATGAAAATATACTTATTTTTGTGTGACTTTAATATAGGAACGTGACTTTTAATTATGGAAAATATAATAATCAGTGGATGAAATCTCGTATTTTTGAAACCGAGATATCTTGGCCGATGTAATAGGTATCGGTCGAACGATAGGTAGCAGCCGTACACTATTCATATCAGCGATTTAAAAAAAAAAATTGAATATCGGTGTGGGCTTGGGCGATATGTCTGCCAATATTAGGTGCATATCGGCCAATATCAACCAATATTTGGGTTTCCATATTTTTTTTAAAAAAGGTGTTTTTAATTCAGAAAAAAAATTTCAAAAAAAAAGAGAAAATGATCTCGGCCGATATACAATATTCCAGATATCGGCAGCATCCAATCCCGATATTTTTACCTCCAATAATAATAATAATTGACATGTAAATTAGTAGGAGCTAATGAGCGTTGTCATTTTTCTGATTACTGATTTTTCGTAAAAAATTCATTGGATGCACATCCATCACATATCAATGGATGGAAGGAGGCATCCATCCGGAAAAGGATGGATTAGTACTTGGCAGTGATGATAGAGTGGGCCATGGCACGAGAATTGATCACTTTTCCAATGATGCACCTTCAATTTGAGCTCAATAAAGGCCCCCCCCCCCCGAAATGACTAATTTGCTTCAGATTATTACTATGTCAGAGAATTGTCCCACGTTTTATGGACATCAACACGTCCAACCATCCAATCATGCAGTTGTCAATTTGGAATTGGAAGTGCCAATTGCAAATTTGCAACAATTAGGGTATTTTTGGTTTGACAGGCTTTATGATTAATTTAGGGGCGTAATTTAGATACGGTCAAAATCTTTTTGAAGGTATGGAAATTATGTTTTTTTGAATGAAAATTACCGTGCTGTTCTTCCTCGTCAGTATTGTCTGGAAGCGGGCGCAAAGATTTTTCTGGAGTTCGTATTATAAAATCGTTCGGACCATAGTTCATGCGTAAATCATATCGTCCGAACCATCCTACGACTGTAAAATTTCATTCCTCTCGGTTAAAATCGTCTGGACTATTATTCATGTGTAAATTCAATCATCTCGACCATCAATATAAGCTATATGTGATCGTCTGGACCATCTACTAGCATGGTTCGGACGATCTTAAGTGAAAGTCCAATTATAATTTTCTAGGCCTCTTAGTTAAGATCGTCCGGACCATGCTAGTGGATGGTCCGGACGATCATATATAACTTATATAGGCCGAACAAAACCTAAAGCCCATTTTTCCCCATTTCACTTCGTTCGAAGGACCTTCTCCCTTCCTCCAAACGAAAAATCGATCTCCCCCAAAGGTGCGAACGATTCCTCTTCCTTCTCCCAAAGGTGCGAATGATTCCTCTCCCTTCCCCCAATCGTTTGATCAGTTTTCGGACGTGGTTCTCACTCAACTCCCTCACTTTCAACCTTCCACCTTCAACCTTCGACCTACACATGGCATCAAAGGCAGGCTCATTGAAGAGAAAGGGAAAATCTACCTTGACAAACAAAAGAAGGAACAGAGGAAAAATCCTACCTTCGACGTAAATCATTTGATCTCTGAGGAAGCTTCCACCCTCTACAAAGATGATTTGTCCACTCGACCTTATCTCTTTGATAAAGTCATCGATGTTTCCTTATTCCATCCTTTGAACTGAAAAGCAAAGAGTATTTTGAATCCCTTCGGTCAAAAAAATTCTTAGAAATAAAATCAGATATGTACCCTACTTTAGTAAAGGAATTTTATGCAAACATAAAATCGAAGGATGAATACTCCATTGAATCCAAAGTCCGAGGTTGTGAAATTTTTTTTTCCGTGTGAGAGATTGGACATTATGTTCAATCTCCCCAAGGCCACAATTGTTAAGTATGGAACAAATACATCGCCTACCGATATTGATGGCTTCACTGTTTTGGGCGCCCTCAAGCAAATGTGTGGGTGCACTGATATTACCGAAGATGATAAGCCCGGTCTGATGGACCTAACTGTTGATGCCCGAATCATCCATCACATTATTGCAAAGAATATTTTTCCTACAAAAGGGCATAGTAACCATGTATCATGCTTCGATGTTTTTCTCATCTGGTGCATCCTCAATGGCAAGAAAATCTCCCTCTCCTATATAATCATAAGTCATATGCGAGCTTGGCTTAAGACAAAAAAATGTAGTCTTTCATATGGTTTTATGCTTTCTTACTTCTTTGGAAAACGCGGAATCGATATCTTCTTCCTGAAGATAAAATAACTATGAAGCCCACTGATACCTTTGGTCAGCTCACTTTGAAGAAAATGGGATTTAGACTTGACAATGCACAAAACCGGTGGTTTCTCAAAGCAGAAAAGGAACCTGTAGTTCAGGCACCTAAAGTTGAGGCACTTGAATTTGAGGCACATGAAGTTCAGTAAATTCTTGACAGCATTTCGGCTATGAACGACAACATGAATAAGAAATTTGATGACATCTACGAACGTATGCAGAGTCAAGATAGAAGGATTAATACTTTGTCTCTCTAAGTGATAGACAATATAGGTTGTCTGTTGTAATTTCTCAGAGAAATAGAATACCAGCATATATAGGACCTGGTAAAGGTGGACTACGATGTTTTGTAGTCCAACAAGTTGTGGCTCCACTACTGGCCTGACTGGACTTGCTCCTTGACCACCACCTGCTGCAACACCTGCATATGCTTCTGCACCACCACCTGCTGCTACACCTGCATCTGCTTCTGGACCACCACTTGCTGCTGCACCTGCATCTGCTTTTGTCTCCACTACTCCTGAGGATGTTGCTACAACACCTGTACCTAGGGCTGCAACTTGGGTCGGGTTTCTTAAAACCCAACCCAGCCCGAGTTGATATATATGGAATCCGACCCGACCCGACCTGAATTCTCAACCCGAATTCTAGAACCCGACCCGACCTGAATTCTAACCCGAATCAACTCGAATTCTGACCCGACCAGCATTATGAACCCATTTTAGCCGGGTCGGGTCGGGTCGGGTTGGGTCGGGTTAACTTGTAAAATCCTCAACCCGGCCCGACCCGAATTTCGTGCGAGTTTTTATCTTCTCAACCCCGCTGGCCCGAAATTCTTGACCTGACCCGCATGATTTCTCAGGTTCGGTCATGCAGGTCGGGTTTTGGCCCGACCCAAGTTGCAGCCCTACCTGCACCTGCTTTTGGCTCCACTCATTTTCCGACTATTCCTGATACATCTGCAGAGGCTTCTGGCTCCACTTATCCTCCGACCGTCCCTGATACATCTATAGAGGCTTCGGGCTCCCCATAGTTCTTCCATATTTTGATAAGAACATGTAAAGGGAATATTTTGTAATTTTTCTATCTCGAAATGAAAATATTCTATATGTGTTTTGAATGAATGTGTTGTATGTGACTTACATTGATGAATGAAATTTTCATAAATCTATTTACAAATTAAACCCATTCAAGACAATTCCATATAAAAATGCAAATCTAACTGCTGATTAGAAAAAATGTTTCCTTTAATCAAAACACTGAGGTATGCTTACAACATTGACCCAGTACCAGCACAACATTGACCCAGTACTAACACATTATGTTCAATGAAGCTCAATGAATACTCCCTAAACCCTATAATCCTTCACTGATTCCACCAATGCTGGAAATGACCAGTATCTCTATGTTCACCAGACCACTGCATAATATTTTGAAAAATGTCATTAGAACATTATATATATGTAAAAATGTAAATATACAGAGAATTGGGTGAAGAAATTACTTGGGACACCTCAGAAGAGTTATATGTCGATTCGTCATAGAAGTTGTAAGAACCACCAGGCTGTGGAAAAAAGAATAGATGTTAGTCTTTATCACTGTAATAATTATGTAGAAATAATATGACAATGCACCAGATTCTAACCATCACTTACTTGGGATATTAGAGACAAACCCGCTGTGGATGATTCATGAAAATTATCTACATTAGGCAAAACATTTAAATCAACACTCGCTGATGTCGATGCTGATGCTTATGAAGTAAGATGATCTAGACAAGTTCTAGAATTATGACCAATATTCTTGCATATCCTCCATCTTTTTGCACTCGTTTCATTATCTACAATCTCAAATGCAGAGGGATCTCATGTTGTAGAAATTTTGGACTTTGCATTCTTGGAACCTAGATGACGTCCTTTAGAATGTTGAATGATAGGATTATTGATAGGCATACCTTCGCTGGCAAGATCTTCTAGATGATTTTTGAGCCCATCTTGATCAAATGAAGACAAATTGTCAAATTTCTTTTTAATGCCCTCAAATTGTTGAATGATAGGCCGATTCATTTCATTGTTGATCGATTTGTTTAATGATATCAAGTCGATCCTCCATTGTGGATAGATATCATGCAGCTGTAACTTCTCCATCCTCATTTTGTGGGCACAAGGTAAACCCATTGATGCTGTAAATTCTTCAGTACAGTAAGTAGAAAATGAATTTGATTCCACCATAGCATATTGCTTGTACAACTCATTCAAGGCAAAATGAGATACATTGCCATTCAATTTATCGAAAAAAGGAATAGAACCAGCATGAATATTCCGAAGTTTTTCATCCTCAAGTTGAGCCTTGAATTCTTCAAACTGATTTTGAACGGCGTTGCATATTTTTCTTCGAACGCTGTGGAGGTCACCAATGCTTGTTTCTATATAATTTTTCAAAACAGAATGGGCACCTTCAACCCTAGAAGTAGCTCGATTCTGAAAATGTGAGCACCAACCAATCCATACCTTAACGAATTGTTTTATATGTGGAATCCAAGTACTTGTTATATAGTTTATTACCCGTGAATCATCTCTAAAATTTTGTTTGAAGACTTCAAATGCTTCTTCACTTGGCGACTCAACCAATGCATTTCATTCGAATATAAACGCATTCCATACTTCAACTTTTTGAAATAGAGGTTTACACCGAGCAAGAATATTTTTTTTGATGTGCCAAATACACAATATATGTTTTGCATTAGGGAACTCCGGATCAATGACATTCTTTAACGCCAAATCTCTATCAGTCACTAAAACTAGAAATTTGTGATCAACTCCTAAAACCGTCTTGAACATCTGTAGAGCCCATACATAATTTTCTAATTTCTCATTTCTTATGAAAGCAAAGCATGAGAAGAAGGTAGTATTAAAACTTTTAACACCAATGATATTAAGCAATGGTATATGATATCTATTGGTTTTGTATGTGTAATCCATCAGAAAAATATTATGAGAGGTCTTAGTAAGTTCCACTGACAATACATGAGGAAAAAAAAGATGAGACAAGTGACCGTCATTGTCATAGTCAAGCTAGTACTGGAAACCACCTTCTTGAAGATCATCAATCAAAGCTTGAATTAAAGTACGACCTCTTAGTTGTTTTTTCCGAATAGAATACAAAAAATTGTACAAATCAGCTTTTGTCACTCTAATGTTCGGATTTTCATTTGTAAGGGTCGTCAAAATCTGGCGGGGTGGTATATTGCTACCGTTCATTTCAATAATCCTTCTTTTCTTTTTATCCGAAAAATATTGTATCTGTGGATGGCCTAATAATACATTCGACAGATAATGATTGTGCTTCAAATTTTTAATGGTCAACTTCGATGACCCATCAACAATTTGTTTTCCTCTCACTTTAAATGGACAATTTACAAAGCGAGAGAATCCTTTCTTTTTCCTCTCATTATCTTTCAAATTAACAGTGCTGCGATATGTACCTCCTCTATTGCAATAAAAAAAAAACGGTCTTCTCTTTAGTACTTGACCTCTACAAATCCTTGTGTAATAGCAAGCTCCTTAACATACTTGACCAGATCCTCTCGACTTGGATAACATCCCTCTACAAACTCATTCTCATTATAAAACTCATCATTGTAACGCCCCGCCCTTTTTCACCCGTTTTACGAAAATCAGAGTCTATTTTTTTTTTTTGAAATAGAAGGGTGAGAGAGGGCGCGGACGCCACGACGCGAGTTAAGTCCGAGTTTCTAAGCCAATCCTTCTCATGTGATAAATGTTCAAGACATCGATGTACAAAGCGATGTGACATATGTGGAGAAGCCGGTCAGAGTTATTGAAAGCGAACAAAGGGTGCTACGGAACCGCGCCATTCAGCTCGTCAAGGTGGTATGGGAACGTAGGGGCATTTTGGTAAATTCAATGTTATATCTTCCCTTCTATCAAAAAAAAAATCGGTAGGATAGACTCTATTACCATGTTCCGCAATAACTTTAATCCGCGAGCTTACTTCTTACGCGTGAACCGTTCTCGTGGACTTAGTTCCGCCCACGCGTGGGGTTGGCCAGTTAAGGGCCGGGCTTAGAAAATCGGACTTAACTCGCGTCGTGGCGTCCGCGCCCTCTCTCACCCTTCTATTTCAAAAAAAAAAAATAGACTCTGATTTTCGTAAAACGGGTGAAAAAGGGCGGGGCGTTACAATCATTTTCAACAAATGTTGATGTACGTCCCTCAATGTAACCCATACTACTTATTTCAAAAAAAAAAAAATTGAGAGGAGTCTTGGGTTTGAGAGAGTTACCTTTGATTTGAGATGGAGATTGAGAGAGTAGCTTTAAAGAGAGTTACCAGTGAACCAAGATATGATATTGAGAGAGTAGCTTGATAGTGGTGTGGTACATTTTGGAAAGAGGATTTGAAGGGAGAAGAGTTTGGAAAGGGGGGTTTGAGTTGAAAGGGTTTGGAAAGAGGTTTGAGTGAGAAGGATTTGGAAAGGGGGGTTTGAGGGAGAAGGGTTTGGAAATGGGGTTTTGAGTTGGAAGGGTTTGGAAAGAGGTTTGAGTGTGAAGGGTTTCGAAATGGAGTTTCAGTTCCAAGGGTTTCGAGAGGGGAAGATGGAACGAAAATGTAATTTGGAGAAAAAAGGTAGAGATTCAAACTTAAACTCACTTTCTCAGTTTAGATCGTCCGAACGATTATTAATAATGGTTCGGACAATCTTAACTGAGAGGCCTAGAAAATTACAGTTGGACTCTCACTTAAAATCGTCTGGACCATGCTAGTGGATGGTCCTGACGATCATATATAACTTATATAGATGGTCTGGACGATTGAATTTACACATGAATAATAGTCCGGACCACTTTAACCGAGAGGAATGAAATTTTACAGTCGTAGGATGGTTCGTATGATATGATTTATGCATGAACTATGGTCCGAACGATTTTACAGTATGAACTCTGGAAAAATGTTTTGCGCTCGCGTCCGGACCACTCTGACGCGGAAGGGCAACGCGGTAATTTCCACCAAAAAACGCAATTCCCATGTCTGCAGAAAGATTTTACCCGTGTCTAAATTACTCCCCTTAATTTAGTAGGACATATTCTTATACAAACTTTTATTAAATTTAATTTTTACTCTATGATTTAAAGTTTATATTTAAAAATTTGATTATAAATTCTTTTAAAAAATTAACCGGTATAAGCTTCTAACATTATTTTTATTTTTTTAGACTGGGGAAACTCTTGACCAACTATATAAACTTCTAAGATTAAACTACAAGTCTTAGAGCTTATTTGGTACACAATGTTTACACAGTCTCATACATCTATACAATTAATCTAACTTCCAATATAGAGTGTGGATATCATGTTATTCAAAAGAAAAAAAAAGATGTTTTATACTTCCTCTGTCCCAAATTAGTTGTCCTATATGGATTTTGGAATTGTCCCAAAATAATTGTCTCATTTATATTAGAGTAGTATAAAGTGTGTTGAAAATGGATGAGATCACATAGAGTACTAGCCTTATATAAAAAGTTCCTTAAAAAATACAAATATTTCAAATGGGGCAACTAATATGGGACGGAGGGAGTATATAGTTATTCTCTGAGCTCTATATTATCTTTCTAAATCAGCTTACTACTAATTGATTCTTCCAAACTTCAAATTCTCTACAATTTCTATTTGACAAATAACTTAATGCATGTCTTAATTTTTCTAAAAGAAATATAAACTATAAAATATTGTTGATAAGAAATAACAAATTACTATTATTAATCTAATTTTGATTTTTCTGGAAATATTTTGGTCAGGAGGTGCCTTTAACGATAGAACTAACTGAGGGCATTGTCACAAATATGGTTCTCGGGATATTAATGGCGATTAATAATATCGAGATATTTTTAAATTCTTAAATTTTTATCGGGAAATTAATGGAAAAATCATACGAAAATATAATATTTAAAAATAATAAAAATATTAATAAAATAAAATATTAAACAGGAATTTATCGGTATTTTATAGGGAATTTATCAGATAGTTATGGGGATATTATCGCGATATTACTATTTAGGACGATTTTATCGAGAATTTACTATAGTGTCGATAAATCTAAGGATATTAACGGCAATTGATATTTTGTCGATAAAAATGTGACAAATTTGAAAATATCAGAGATATTTGTTACATTGAGTGAGAGTGCCCTTATCAACACCCTTATACTTCCAATATTTGCCAAATTTGAAAAAAGGTAGTTTTGATTATTTATTTAATGTCAAATAGGTAAATCCACACTAAAAATGATTTTTTCAAAACTTTATGATTAAAATAGGGTAAATACACATTTGACCTACTTATTTATGATATGATTAGATTGCCAAAACTCTAATATGACTTAGGTATAAGGTTTTTGTGATTCAGTTTTAACTTCAATAAATACTATTTGTGGTTAATAAGAAACTCCATTTTTTTTATTTACGTAGTTTAAATCTATGGTTATATATCTTATGAAATCTCAGATCAATAATAATTTCTTTAAGATTCATCTTATTTTCAAATATAATGTAATCCAACATGAGTCATTCATGACTCAATTATGTCATCATAAATCCATAATATTGAAAGAACTCGTCCACACTAAATGTAAAGTGGAAATGATTATGAATATGATGATTGATAGGCCTGAATGTAACTCTTTAATCATTGGGTTTACCAAACATATATTATTGGACTTTAACTGTTCATTAGTTGAACTAAAATTGATCTATTATGAGACCCATAATTTTGTAAATTAATTTATGCTTCTAAATTGTATATTTTATTGATCTCCACTTTCCCAAAAGAAGTATTCTACACGGGATAGTTCAGCTGGTAACATTCCAGCTCAGGAAATAGGATGGTTTGAGTTCGAGATCCCATGACGTAATCCGGTGACTATCATGTGAGGGAGTGGGACATCACCTGAAGGGATTTTAATAGGGCTGTGCTCAAAGTTCCCCTCTCTGTCATAAAAAAAGATTATATATTTTATTGTATTATGCCAACAATTTGCCCTATTGTTTGATAGGTTGGGACTTTGGGAGGTGTTAGTAAATTTTATAACCTTCGGATGCACAGTCATTTATAGAAAGAGATGTTAATGAATAATTTAAATTTATAATTAATTATAAGTGTGATAGAATAATAATAAATACTCTGTATATTGTTGTAAATTCAGTTGATATTTAAAATTCTTAGATAATTTTTTTTTCATTTATATGGAGTTTTTGTCTTATAATTTAATTAGATATAATTATATTTATATATATTTTTAAAATGGATAGACACCCAATATTTTTATAAGAAGAAATATCAACATCCTTCTATAAAAAAAATATACAATTTATTTAATCATCACCCAGTATTAACTTTTCATTAAAATTAATTACTTTACTCACAATAATTATTTACTACAAGATAAATTTGTTTGTTAAAAAAGAAAAAGAAAATCTCAGACTCAATTAATAAATGCAAACTAAGATGAAATACACTAAGATTGACAAAATTCTCCAACCCATTAGTGCCCTCTCTGATTAATAAGACGTTCATCATTAAACAAAATAAGACAAATTTTAAAATCATTAGTGGTACTAGTCAATGAGATCATTAGGCCACTCATTCTTCAAGAATAAGTTATAGAAAAACTTGGCCAAGATTTAAAATATTAAAATCTAAATACTATAAGAATTCTTCAATTTTAGTTGACTAACATGAAATGGAGCTCGCATTATTGCTATGCTTTTTTCTTTAATAAATTGATATTAGGCATTTTGTAAACCCATCAAATGTATTTAATATAAACTTTTATTCTTAAAACATCTATTAATTTGATATATATATATAATAGTAAAAATAGATGAATAAGCTTATTTAAAAACTGTTTTTTTTTTCAAAATCAAGTATCTAAATTTATTGCTTTTATTAGATTAATATGATATTCTAAAATAATTTTATATTTAAATAGAACTCATAAATATATTTTTAAATAAAATGATTCATGAGCCTGAAAAATGTTAGCAGTCAAAGCAAGATTGAATCCATTTTGTCATCAAATATACATATTCTATTCATATATGGAATATGAACATTGTACACATTGAGATTTTGATCATCAATATAACTAAGATATCAATCAATACAAAAATTCAAAGGGGTTGAAATGATGACGAGGAATCCGTCTGAGGAAGTAAGAGTTTAGAGTTTAATTCCCACTCTATCCAAAATGTCATTTTCCGTAGAATTATTCAGTATGTGGATAGGAAGGTTTACACATGCTATAAATATTAGTTAGATGCTCTAAGATACCTGGACACCTCAATCATAAAAAAATTAATAGTGATAGATGTGAAATGATTAATGAAACTAAGTTTATTCAACTAATATTAAAATCTCAAAAATCAAGTAATTAAAATGAAAATATTAACTAATTTAGCATGTTGCAAGAAGTAAAAGGAGACCCTTTACTTCTAAGGAAAGTGACTCATTTCTTATCCACATGGGTGTAGCTTAACTGATTGCCTCCTCCTCAAGAAGCATGAGGTTGTTGCTTCGAGTCTCCATAGCCTAACCTTGGTATGCCCTACGAGTCTTGGACTCATCCGTGGGAATTTTACGATGGGTATCTCACCGTTTCCCACATATAAATTTAAAAAAAAAAAACCTTTACACCTATTCTTCTCTATCAAATTTAAATGTAGGAATGTCTGATTTTGAGAAATAAGAATAGTTTGTTTTATCCATGGAATATCTAGAAAATTGAATCGCTTTTTCTTAACCAACATGTTATGGTTCTTTCTATTTTCAATGAAATTCCCCATCCATCAACCAATGTCACACCGATGTAACATCACTCAAAAAATTAGAACTATTTTTCCTTTTTTTTCTTAGAGACAGAGATGATGTTGACATTAAATGTAGAATAAACACAAGAGAAGATGATGAGCATCCAAAGCCAAAAGAACGTAGATCGATGAGAAATTGAGAATGACTGATTGCAAATAGACAATTAAGAATATGTGCTTATGCAACTCAAGTTGAGATTTAAAAAACTGCCGTGGATACTTTTCTCTTTCCCCCAATTTTTTAATTTTTTTTCTTTAAAAATTCCAAAATGTTTATAGAAAATCAAGAAAATTATGGACTTCATAGATATATATAAATTTTTTTCCATTAAGTAGCGGTCACTTACATGTTCAAATATTCTTTTTAAGTTGCAAAATCAAGAATTTCAAATGTTTTTAAGAAATAATAGAAAAATAGGAGGAAAAAAAATTCAGTACTAATAGATCTAGTAAGGACCTCGAACTTCAACGGTACGGATTGTCGAAAAAGAGCTTCAAAATCATGTTTTTTTGGGTTAAAATCTAAAGAAATGAAGTTTGAAAGACAATAAAAAGGAGAGATTGAGAAGTGAGATCAAGTGGCTAATGGACTTTATAAGGTATGATAGGATTTGTGTAGAGTGTTCCTTATATTAAAAAAAAAAAAATAGATTTTTAAGGTTGTGCACTCCAAAACAATCAAAAGTTTTTTTTTTAAAAAAATGCAATTGGGTTGGCTGTGCGCACTGCGTGGACCGGCCCAAAAGTGCCAAAACCCAGCTCCCCCGCATTGGTAATCCTTCCCACGAATGCGACATGTGCATTGCGCTTGCGATCATGGTGTGTCGCAGCACGACTCTGTGGGCCTAATACGTATCGGTATTTAAAATCTGGTATGTAATGGCCGAGATGCTTCGTATCCACTGTATTTTTTCCCCCTTAAAACTCAAGTACTCAACAAATGAAGCTCATGCTCAGCCAAATCAAGATATTCATATTCCTCTCCATGCATAAATATTACTAAATTAAAATTTATAAAAATTCATACTTTTAATGTTAAATTTTTATTAAACCCTATAAAATTTTAAAGTGCACGAGTGTTGCTACAAGAATTCCAATTTTTAAATTTTAATCAAGAATTAAAACCGCGAAAAACCGCAAAAAACCACAAAAAACCGTGAAAGCCGTATCCTGACGAATCGTGACGAACTGCGAAAAACAGTGAAAACCCAAAAAAAAATGTGTAAAAACCGTATCGGTGTTTTTAAAAAAAAAAAAATTTAAATACCGATATTTATGAATATCGGCCAATATTGGGACCGATATTTCGGTCCGAATATAGGCCATATCAGCCGATAATACTACTGTACGGCCGATACATATCGTATCGGCCGAGTATTGTTCGGTTTGAAAAAACCGTTATATATCGGCCGATACATATATTTGAACCTTTGTTCTAACCTACTAAACTAGCCTGTAGAATACTTGTTTTGGCATATGTATAAACTGGTCCATCTATTTTAAAATTATATTCGATGGCCCATGATCCAATATTCCAATGGTTAAGATTTATTTCCCACAAAGTAGAAAGTGGCGCAGCAGTCAATCAGTCATCATATTTGGTGTGGAGTGACTGAAAATGTTTTTGTGATTGAGGAAATGAGTCATCAAAGATACAAGATCTTCTCTATAATGTATTAGTAATAATTACAAGAACTTTTCTATATCTTAAAACCTATTCAAACATCATATCATTAAATTAAAACTTATAGAAGCTTGAATTTTCTCAAAATGATAAACTTGACTGAGTTATAATAAAGCTTAGTTTATGGGTCCATCAGTAAAAAGTCCCACTATGAAATGATAGGAAAATTTAAAAAACTTAAAAATTAAATACTATAAGAAATTCAAGCAGTGAAAAAAGATCATATTTAGAAAAATGAAAATAAACTTGAGATTCTTCTAAATATAACAATCAAGTTATTTAAGAAATCAAAGCCAATATTAGAAAACATTCACCACAATAAGTGAACCCTACATGCCATGTGATTCTTAATGAAGAAAATAAAATCTTACACATAAGTCAAGTGTCTTAAATTTTTGAATCCAAAAGAGACAAAATGTTTTCAATAAAACATAAAATGTGAAGGTTGAAATTAGCCAATATGAGATAAGTGGGATAAAAAGGAGAGAATTTATAGAGACCAAACTTTGTTAGGTATCTATTAAATGAATATTGACAACTTCTTTGTTAAATAATTGACTCATTTTTATTTAATTAGATGGATCTATCTTGATCCAATTATAAAGTCATATTTTTTAAGCATTACAAATTTTAATAACTTTAAATTATTCTTAATCACTAAACTTGTTTGTTATATTATGGCCCAAGTGTCTCAAATGATGGGTCATTTGAATAAATATTTTCATTCAGAATAATAGAAAAAAATTACGACGATTTTATACAATTAAACATCAGCAACCAAATTTAAGCTATTCTTGACTGATGTTTAATTTACAATTTGTAGCTTGTTGTGTTAATTTTTCATTTATTAGAACACTATCTATTCTGTCCAAGCTCTTAAGCAACCCCTTCTTACCATTCCACCTAAGAATTCCATTTCAATTAAATCTGTCTGATTGATAAAATGATTAAATTCTTTGGACGTAGGTTCCTGTTAATGAAGTTACCCCCAAGTTTCTCATGCATTTCCTTAATAACATTCAAGTCCCCTAAAACTGTTGAGACAAGTTTTAATTTATGAACTTGCTAATCAAGTTCAAAATGTTTTTCTAATATGTGAGGGTTAAAAACCTGCTTGAGATGTCTGAGGTCTTAAGTTCAAGTCACTTTGAACACAAAATGGTTACTTTCTGTAGTATTATCTGGTGTGTATAAATAGGGAGATTTGCATAATCTCCAAAGATTAGTCAAGTATTAAAAAAGTTCAAAATGTTTTCCCAAATATTAGAACTTGCTCTCAAATAGGTAGTAGTATAGATCATTAAAAGATATAACTTGTGAATTTTTTAATCAACAAACTCAACAATGGCATGGATTACTTGGGAATTTTTCCTCACAATCTTAATTTGACAAAAATTAGAATTCCAAAGCACCAAAATGCCCTTATCATGTCCATTCATCCCTTGCATTCCACATTAATGCTTTCATTCAGAATCAAATTAAGAAGAAGTGATATTTTTCAGCTCCCTCCATTTCAGGTTTAGATCTCCTTCCTATATTATTATTATTTTTCAAATCTTTCTGCTGTGGAGAGGACTTTAGCTCTAGCAAGCCCTCTTGAGCTTTGGGGATTTCTCAAACAACTTGAATGAATTCATTTCTTCTCTACCCTATCTGTTAATTGGTTGCTGCTGCTTCTCAGGGGCCATAGATTTTCCATCCCTTAGCCATTCCTTGAAACCATAAGAGTTCTTGTCTTCTTGTTTACCTTGTCCAGACTTCTCTGACTAAGAGACTTTCTGACAATTTCTTCATTGGCATCATCATCCCATCTCTGGGATATGAATTGAGAGAATATTATCTGTGTTAGGCTCCGTGGAACTTGATCATCTAAGATGTAATGTCAATCTGACTCGCATTGTTGCGAGTTGAATATTTTTATTGGAGGACAATTTTGTATTATACATGATATCTTATGTAAACTCTAATTAGAATAGTACATATAGCCATTTTGTCATAGAGAGAGAAGATTATCTGTAACGAAGGCTCATCTCTCCTTCGTTTTTTGTCTTTGAGTATAATGGATCGATGTTGAACCTGTGGATGTACCGAAAGGGAACCAAGTAAATCTCTGTGTTGTGGCTTGCTTCTCTTTGTTGATTCATCTTTTCTGTTTTTTCCGGTATTATTGTTTGTGTGGTCGAGAAGGTTATTTTCTCCCAACAGCATGTTAACATTTTTAATGCTGGGAGTTGAGCATTGTAGCAATTCCTCCTACTCGAGCTCTGATTCATTGTCCTCTTTACTTTCCTCTTTCTCATCTCTTAGTTTCCTTCTAAGATTAACCCTATCCAAGGAGTCTAATGAATCACAAACCGTGATAGAATCTAGATTTCTGCTCTTCTCCTCACCTTCGGTGCTCTAGTCTTCCCCACTTAGCCTCAAATAGGTGGAGAAGACCTTTCTCTCAAGAAACTAGTATCATCATCTTCCCTTATCCTTTCTCTCCCTTGTAGAAAGACACAATCACTTATTCTCTCTCCACAGAGGTGGCATTTGGCCCAATAATAACTCCATGAGCACTTGTCTACCCACTTCTACTTTCAAGCTTTCCTTTAACTCTAATCTTCCTCTTTCTCTCCCAACACTGAATGAGCTTTTACTTGTTTAGATTTTTCTTCTATGTTCACCAACACCTATCCCTCCTTTATGTTATTAGATTCCTGAGATGTATTAATAGAGTATTATCTTGGGTTTCCTTAGTCTTTGTGTTTTCATTGCAGGAAAAACATGTCCTTGAGGCTTTACTGCAAAACCCTTCTGTAATTTGGACAAATTTCATGTATATAATGCAATATGAATGGCTACTATTGTTCATCCCTGAAGAGAGTTCGACAGAGGATGCCGAGTGGCAAAATCAGCATGCTTTCGAGATTTGGAGAAACCAACTTTGGCCTTGGTTTACATGGAATGAGTGTTGAGTGTAGAAGAGGGAGTAGACGACTCAGGAAGCACATGAGATGAAGGAGTGGAAGGAATACTAGTTGAAGGTGGCAGCGCAGGTGCAGGTGACATAGCAAGGGTCGATGCGGAAGATGGCAACGTTGGAGGAGATGCCTGTGGAGAGGATGGCGATGCAGTGGCTAAGGGCATCGTAATAACTGGAATGAATGTCATATCTGGTGAAGAAGATGAGGCAGTGTGCAAGGTTAGAGAAGCACATGGAAACACAACTTTATTAAACAAGACATGACGTGAGATGTATACCCTTCCAGTAGAAAGATGAAGGCATCTGTATCCTTTGTGACGACTGTTGTAACCAACAAAAACACACACAAGAGATTTCGGTTGCAATTTGTTAGAATAATCACCAAGATAGGGATAACAAGTGCAACCAAAGGTGCGAAGGGATATATAATCCGGTGGAGTGCCATACAACAATTGAAAATGAGAGGAACAATTGAGGAGAGTGGTCGACAATCTATTAATAAGATACACAGTTGTACTCATGGCCTCAACCCAAAGATGGTGGGGGAGATGAGACGCAATAAGGAGTGTGAGTCCTTTCTCCGAAATGTGACGGTGTTTCCGTTCAGCAAGTCCATTTTGTTGAGGGGTATGGGGACATGATAGGTGGTGATGTATCCCTTTTTGCACACAGATGATGAAACGCAAAATTATCCTATTCTTTGCCCCCATCACTTTGAAAAGTTTGGATAGAAAAGGAAAATTGATTTTCAATCATTGCAAGAAAATTTTGAAAATGAGTAAAAACTTCAGACTTGTGACGCATAGGAAATATCCAAGAGTAACGTGAAAAGTCATCAATAAATAGCACGTAATAGTGAAAACCAGTGACAGAAGGAACGGGGGACATCCATACATCGAAATGAACTAAAGTAAAAGGGGTAACAAAATGAATTTTATTAAGAGAGAAAGGCAGTTTCGTGGACTTAACCAAAACACAATGAGTACAAAATCTAGGATGAGAAAAATTAGAAGAAGAGCCTAAACATATATTAGAAACAAGAACTTGAAGAACTTTAGATGACGGATGTCCAAGACGTTGATGGGGAAGTCGAGGAGCTAGATGCCATCAATGCATGAGGAGGTGCAGTAGAAGAGCAGATAGGGTAAAGACCAGATTCACGTCATTCCTGAAACAAAATAGCACCGGTGTCTAAGTCACGAATAACAAATCCCTATGGAAAGAAGGTGAAGCTAACATAATTGTCTTTAGTGAATTGAGCAACAGAAAGGAGATTTTTACTCATGTGAGGGACATGTAGCACCTTAGAAAGATAAAAACAAGATGAACTTGATGGAACAGAAAAACTACCTGTGTGGGCAATAGGGAGAGAGTCACCATTGCCTAACACAATCAGATCATTACCTTCATAGTGAGAGATGTTGCTCATGGAATGGGTATCACCAGTCATATGATTGGTCGCTCCAGTGTCGGGATACCAGTTAGGATCAACCGGTTGAGAAAGCTGCATGCCGGTGAAGGTAGAGGGAAGATCTTCCTCAGACGGACGCTCTTGGTGGTAACGCTGGTTGCAGGTAGTAACACTATGGCTAAATGTAAAACAAATCTGACACTGGACAACAGGAGGAGTGGGTTATTCAAGAATGCCAGGTGAGTGAGGAGAACACCGATGATTATGAAAGCTACGACCCGAGCCACCACGACTAGAGCCAACACGATTGGAGCCACCACGACTAGACGAAAAGGTGGGTATAGAGTCAGATTGACCGTGCCCACCATGACGAGTGCGACCACCATGATGAGATAGCCCGCGCCCATGAGAAAATAAAGGAGCGGTGGGATGTGTTGATGATGTGGCTCAAATCCGTATACAGGAGAGATATTTTTCTAATTAGAAAATATCCATGGGAATAGTAGGTGCTATTCTACAAGGATATACAAATCCAATGACGTGTGGGACTACTCTAAGTAAGGCAATTGTATATTGCCAAAGAGGTAATTTACTCAGGAATCCTAAAGAGAATCAGATACGGCAGTGACCCATTATAGTCTATATATACGAACGTGTACATGGGTATGAAAAAAGGGTACACACGACAGAGAAGATGTAGCCGAGATAGAGAGGAGGCACAGTGAAGGGCCTTCTGGCCTTTGGGTGGTATGCATGGAGATGTCATCTTGGCCGTAAGCGTAGAGAGGCTCGAGAAGGACGTGCCTGGGTTGATTGCTGCAACCCATCGGAGACGCAACCTCGCGTTCGTGAAGCACGTCGGAATGTGCTTGTAGAACGTAGGAAGCGGAGAGGGGAGCGAGTCAGAAGTTGGGTTCACTTTCTTGGGTTTGAGAGAGATAGAGGGATGGTGTACAAAGGGCTCGGGACTTCAGGTTCGGACTCTAGTCGCAAGGGAGTCTTTATTATGTACATGTATTATTTCTCTCATATAGTGAATTTTACTGTCGCTCTATGGACGTAGGGCAAGTGCGCCAAACCACGTAAAATCTGGTGTTATGGTGTGCTTTATTTTTCAATTAATTTTGTTGTTTATTCTGCTGTAAACGCTAACAAGTGGTATCAGAGCTTGGTTCCGACCAAGGAGGAATGACGAGTAAACAAAATTCAGCATAGATTCATTTGAAGGGGAAGCAGACGGAGTCGTCAGTGCAAGTCGGCATGAGTGGTGATTGATCTTCAAGAATAGCAGTAGTCTTGCAGGGGCAGATCAGCAGACCCTCGTAACAAGGGGTTACGGATGAGAGGGACCTTGTGGCCACGGCCTTCATTAACCATATGGAAGCCACCATAAACAGTGCATGGGATTTTTCAGTGAGGGCGGATCTCGGATGAAGGTGAAGATTGTTGGGGTAAGTGGCTCAAATTCAGAGTCCTCAATGAGGTAGCACTCCAAATCACAGTGGGACTATATATCAAAGACGGCCTAAACCCTAAACCCTAAACCTTCGGTGTTAGGAGTCCTTGTCATGGACTGCTGGGAACCCAACTCATACATGGCAAGTTGGGTTACATGTTGGGGTAGGAATATGATTCTAATGTAATTGAATTTGTATGAGATAAATCATGAGAGTCCTAGGTTGAATTGCAAGGGGCTTGGATGAAGATTGTCTCAGGTTGGAAGTCTCCAACGCGGTAACACAAGGCATCGTGCATGCAGTAAACAGTGACAGATTTGAGTAGGACTCTAAATCTGGAATATATCAAGACTCTTGGGTGAGTTGTGGGAATTTGAAAACTAACACAATGGTTACCTTCGCTTAAGCCCTTGGGTCGAAAATCTGAAATTTGAAAAATCTTCCTCTTTCAAGCTTCAGTGAAAAATCTTCCTCTTTCAAGCTACAGTAAAAATTTGAAAGGAACAGAGAGGGAGATGGTTTGATTTCTAGCTGACTTGATTTCTAACTGAGGGGGGTGAACCAGCTGGAAGAGGGTAGAAATTTATAACCCTCCAGCATGGTCAAGTGAAGGACACCTCACCGGCATCCCATGGGCATTGCATGGAGTCGACATCAGCTTCTGGCCACGTGCTAGTGGTAACAGTAAAAAAAATTTGTAGATAAGTCCTTCAGGAGATTTTGCAAATAAGTCTATTTTTATCTTAATTGATTTTAACCAAAAACATGATCTTAAATAACTTAATTAATTTAATCCAACTTAACAAAAATGTTGGGTTTTATAAACTCTACTCATCATAAAATTTCGGAGATTTAAATTTCATCAAAAACCATAGATTGAAACAAAATTCATATTTTGACACTATTTACTTAATTTAACTTGTATTAAATAAAAAGGTTTAAAACCTTTATTTTCAAGATTTGAAAAAAAAAAACTAAATAGTTATAATAAAGCCTAACATCACACATTTTTCTTAAAATTTTCTTATTTCTGAAATCGTCTAAAAATATTTATTTCTTCTCTTTCGGGGTCTTTTTGGGTAGTTTTAAATAACATTTTCTGAAAATAATATAATACTGTAATTATAAATTAAAATCCTTGATTAAGGAAATCAATATTATTCAACAATAATCAAATAATTACATAAATAGTAAAAACAACATCGATAAATAGTAAATTACCATTTTGCCCTTCCAACTAGACGAGCTGGATCATCGAGCTTTCAAGCTCTGACTGGGTCAAACCTGGGATTTTCGTAAAGCCTTAACTGTAATCTTCAAGATCAACCGGTCAAAGTATGATTTATCATACTGATTACACCTAATTCGGGTCAGGGTATTACAATAGAGAGTGACCATTTGGGGTTAAATGTGAATCGAACATAAGACCTCTGCTTTCTGAGGTGGGTTCTTAGCCGTTAGACCAACCCCACATAGTTGATTGTTTGATTGAGAGTTATGCACCCATCTCTCTTCGATCATCTCACCAATTTCCGTCACTTCTATTTGATTTTGGTGATGACGATTTAAACCCGGTATATCTTTTTTGTCCTTTTACACCAAATGGAAAATAAGAGAGGGTCACTTTTCAAAAATGTTTTCAATTTGAATTTACTTACTTTTCTACATAAAACCATAAAAATGGGAATTGGAATATGAATTTTTCTTATAATTCACTTGATCATTTTAAAAATTTGATTAAAGGATTTTAAATTTAATTATTCATTTCTTCATCTTTTTTATACTCAAGTTTGGTGCTTCATGAATCTAATGTTGCCCTTCACTTGATGTCGTTAGTTTATCAAACTTGAGTTAGAAATAAAAAGTTTAATAAAGAGGTCATGAGAATTTCAATCTGCTTATTAAATAGGTTGAATTTGAATAGGCAGTCTGCAAATTCCAACCTCGTCAAATTCAATCAAACAACCTATTAATACAAGTGGAAGAACAACATTTTGGTTCAATTCTTCCACTTGTTCAATAAATTGATGTAACTAAAACTTGTTTAATAAATAAATAGATTTCAAATATATAAATAAGTTAGACTAGTGAGCTTTTTTATGTGAAACTCTTTAAGGAGATTTCTATAGGTTTTACATAATTTAACGTATTTGATAGGTGATTATATGAATAAAAAGTAGGTAAAATTTCACCTATCAAATTGTGATCCAAATTATGTACTTTTGGTAAGTCATTAAATTTTAAAAAGTTTTAAAATTCAAATACCCTTACTCATATGTAAATTCTTTATATCACATTTCAAATATGTCAAGAGCCATGAAAAGAATCTTGATATAAGAAATTATGTAAAAGTTTTGAAAT
Organism: Chimonanthus salicifolius; assembly: GCA_013350335.1. Lineage (NCBI taxonomy): Eukaryota > Viridiplantae > Streptophyta > Magnoliopsida > Laurales > Calycanthaceae > Chimonanthus > Chimonanthus salicifolius. Next base: position 57,807,190 of record CM023535.1, on the reverse strand, counting down.
AAATTGATCACTTTTATTTGAATATTGTTCAATCCAACCTCTTGAGTAGGGGTGGCAATTTTTAACTCGACTTGAGAACCCACCCAATCTAAAAATAAAAATTGAGTTTGAGTCATGATTTAAAAAAAAAAAATTGACCCAACTCAAATTTAATTGGGTTTGAGTACATGCCTTTCCTAAAAAAAAATTAAACTGACTCAATTTTACTTGACAAGAAATAAACCTGGGTCGGATTGAATAGAGGGGTCCCAAACCCCATTTAAACCTGACCCTGATTGATTTAAAAATAATATTTAAATAATTAATTTATTTTTACGTATTAATTTTAACCAATCTATGCCATTATGTTAAAAACTCTCTAGCCTATTATTTCAATTTTCTAAAACCCAAAGTATTCAGATAAAAGGGAAACTCTTTTATCTTTCATTTTAAAAAAATCAATCATTTTTTTTAATTTTTAAATAAATTTTAGTCAGACAAATTGAATAAATATTAAAAAATTCAAGATAAATAAGCCTAAATCAGATAATACAACTCAACCTCAACCAAGTATATAAATATCGGTATCGACCAATATCAATCAGAAAATTGAAAGCCAATACATGTAGGTCAATAGGATGTGTATCGGCCATAATATCTGCGATATTTCATGATTTTACATATTTTTTTCCAAATGAACATATATTTGTGAAAAAAATAGAAAAAAATGCCTAAAGTTAGGAATAATTATGTAAATATTTTATTTTATTTTTTACTTTATATGGTTCATATTTTATTTCTGTTTAAAATATATTGTATTTTTTATCCGAAATTCACATATGTTAGTGAAAATCCAGAAAAAAAAAAATTATAACTCGAAATCTTCTCAATTGCCTTGAGAAAAGAGAGAAAATTTCTAAACTATATTTTTATATATCATGAAAAAGAAGAAGAGAGAAAGGTAGGAACTAAGCTACTTAAATTATTTGTGAGATACATTATAAGTTTAGTATATATAATATGATAATGTGAAAGATATGTTTATAGTTAAAATATTATTAAAATAATCCACAAGACATTTGAAATGGATGCTGTAAAAATACTTAACAGCAAATTGCTAGCTAAATTAACCCTTTTTTGGTGTTTAAATTATAGATCACCTCATATTTTGATAAAATGCTAGAAACTAGGGTTTTGATGTAGTCTTAGCTTAAACAAATTCAGTCCATGAAAGGTTTTAGTTTTTTATAGACCATTATTTAACTGGTATTACATGAAATCACTGCCAAGATGAAATTGTAACAGTATTTCCAAAAAAATGTAAGAATATATTAAAACTAGATTATATAGTGCATGTGTATAAAAATATTTAAATATATAAAAGTGATATCAAAATATGGTTTTATTTAGAATTATACATATATAAAAACCACGGTTTATATGTATATTTATTTCTAAAGTGGGTTTTATGCAAATTGGAAATATTAACTACCCTATGATATCTAAAAGAAGTGTTCAAGAATATTAGAGATTAAAAAATAATTAAAAATCATCAAAATTTTGAGAATTTAAAATACATGGGCTTTGAGATTGGGTCATGTGAATTTTTATGGGGTTCTATTTTCCTAATTTTTGTACAATTTCTTTTTTGTAATTTTTCATCAGTTCATTAATAATTTTTTTAAAAAATCGATATTATAACTTCAAAATAATATTTAAACATGTAAATGATCGATATTTAATGAACCATAGAGCTCATAATTTTCTAAAATTAAAAAAAAATTAAAAATCAAATAAAAGAAAAAAATATCGTCAATCCGATATATCCGTTCATCAGATTTTTAAACCCCTGACCTCAAGGCGATCCAATGCCAGCCTTACATTCCCTGACTCCCAAGAATACCAGTGCAGCTTGTGCTACAGGGATCCTTACCCGATTAGACTCGAGTGGATTGTAACCCGAATAGGCATTTCCTCGCTCCGATTCGGTCTAGTCAACAACTGGGAAAGAATCCGCTTCTCACAGAGCCACGTGACCTAGAGATTTCAACGGTTCTGATCTTTTCTCTCAAGAATCATCCGACGGTCAAGGACGAGTCACCGAAGGCATACTTATCGAGAAACCAACGGCGCCAAAGTAGCCACGTGTCTCCGCTCGATGCGATATTATGCCGAAGATCCAACGGACCCTCTGCATTCGCTTCTCTCCCCTCTCCAAAAGGAAGATCCAAAATCTCCAACCCCCTAATTTCCCTTTACCTTCACCCAAACCCTAAATCCGTTCAGGTTTCCGGTCAATATTCTCGATATCTGGCCGCTCTCTTGTCGGAGGACCCAAATTCCGTCCAAGTTTCTACACTTTTCTGGGTGGGAATTCCAATCTCTGATTGAAACCCTAGCTTCTTTCTGTGAAAAGCTCCGTATTTGCTTTACTATTTGCGGTAAAAAACCACATACTTTCCCTCTCGACGCTAGTGGAAAAAAGCCCTAGTCGTAGTTTTTTTTTTTTTTTTACTTTTTCCTCCTGGAGAAATTCCTTGACCATTTTTTTCGAGAAAAGCCCTGAAAATTTTGGGTTCATTATGTCTGGTTCTTTGCCTCTTGCAGAAACCCTAATTTCTATAGTTTTCCCCTGAGAACCATAATTTCTTCTTCTATCAATTGCCTGTCAGAAAGCGAAACCCAGTTCCTGATTTACACTATTGGTTTCCGAGAAAAAAGGAAGAAAAACCCAATGTTCTTCTGCTTAATTCTCTACAATTTCTGGGAAACCTACATCCGGGAATTGCTTTTTTTGATAAGATCATCTAATTTTTTTGAGTAAATTTGCGATTCTCTTAAATTCGTTGAGTAAACCCACACTCCTAATTCACTTTTCTGAGAAAGAAAATCTATCCTTTGACAAAATTTCCAGTTCGCTTCAATTGCTGCAGCCACATCTGCAACTCGCTTTTTCCGAGAAACTCTACGCGGAAATACCTGATTCCTCCCTCCCAGTTGGGTAATTTCGATCGATCTCGACCTCCCAAGTTGCTCTTTGGTGCAAAAGGCTCACTTGTTCCCAAGGAAAATCCATTTTTCAAGAAAAACTCAGTTGGGGAATTGGGAGTCCAGCCTCTGAATTCCAATCTCTAGATCAGATCTCGATAGAGGATGGCGGACTCGGACAACGAGTCGGGAGGGCAGAACGCGAGTAACGCGAACAGCGAATTCTCCCCTCGCGAGCAGGACAGGTTCCTTCCCATCGCGAACGTGAGCCGCATAATGAAGAAGGCGCTTCCAGCCAACGCCAAGATCTCAAAGGACGCCAAGGAGACTGTGCAGGAGTGTGTGTCGGAGTTCATAAGCTTCATCACCGGAGAAGCGTCGGATAAGTGCCAGCGCGAGAAGCGCAAGACAATCAACGGAGACGACCTTCTCTGGGCCATGACGACGCTCGGATTCGAAGAATACGTCGAGCCTTTGAAGATATATCTCCAAAAGTTCAGGGAAATGGAGGGGGAGAAGAGCGCCATGGGAGGAGGAGGAGGAGGTAGAGGGGAGAATTCCAAGGAAGGAGGCAGTGGCAATGGCGTAAATTCGGGAGCAGACGGGGGCAATTACAATGGCGGTGGTGGTGGGGCCGGTGGGATGTACGGTGGGATGATGATGATGGGCCACCATGGACAGGTCTACGGCTCCGCTCCTCCTGGAGGTGTCTATCAGATGGGTGGCGTTGGAGGGAAGACCACCAATTCGGGTGGTGCCTCGGGACCAGCTTCTTCCGGGCACGGGAGGCAGGGCAGGGGATGAAAGAGAGAATTCAAGAAGGTCATGGGTCCCCTCTCTCTCTTCTCTCTCTGAAGTTTTTCGGATTTAGTTTTTTTTTTTTAATTTTTTGGGTTAACTTTGGTAAAAGGTGAGTAGTTTTTTTTTTTTTTTTCCCTCTTTAAAGGTATGTGAATTTGGTTGGTGGGAGACTTATTGTTATTATTATTATTTACTATTATTATTATTATACAAATGTGGAGGGAGATGTGTAACATATGTAACTTTTTGAGGAGGATGAAGAAGGTGTGGTAATGGAATTTCTAATTGCAGGCTAAATTTGGACATGATCTGAATTAGAAGAATTGATGATGAGGATGATTATAATATATTTATGTTGTTCAATGTATGGAATGGAATGTTGGGTCATGAGACATTTTCTTTTATTTTTTTTCAATTTAATTTTGAAAAAGAGAATTGCTAGTGGGTAATTTTCTTCTTTTTTAGTAAATACTCTTTATTTATGTTTCTTACATTTGTTGCCTCTGTCACTCGTTGGGTGCTTGAATTTTTAAATATTCACATCAACAATCTTCTTTATGTATTTAAAGATTTTAATCTATTGACTCCTTATGTTGTTACTTGTCATGCAATTTAATATTGATTATTGGAAATTTGTAACTCTAATTGAGTAAGTTTGAATAATCAATTTGAAGTAATATCTTTTTTAAAATTTACGGATAAAAAATGGTGGAATACATAAAATCTCTATCGGTGAGTTCACTACTTTTAAGACGTATCAAAATTAAGTCAGCTCGTTAAAAACAGTTTTTATTTTAAAAAATTGTATTATTTGATTTAAACAAATAAAATCAACTGCTGATAAGGTGCTCTTTAATTGCCTATTTTAGTACAAATTTGGTGAATATGAATGTCAAATGGTCTAATTTTGTTTAAAATCTCAAATCAATGATTATTTGTCTGACTTTGTCAGACTGCTGTTAAGTATCACTTAATCCAAATTGTGTCAAATCACCTTTATTACCTTTTCAATGAAAAAATGGAAATTCATGAATTTTTCTTTATGAGAAAGTGGATTGACAGGAATTTGCTTACTCATCTAAATTTTTTCTTATTTTTATTTTTTACCAACTTACATAAAAAGAATTTGTTGATACATGGGTCTTGTGAGCAATCATAGTTCTTATTGAATGGAGTAATTAGATTGAAGCTTAATAAAATTCATTGAGTCATTCAACTCAAAATCTCATTAAATTGAGATAATTTGGACTCTTGAGTTTTACTTTCTAAATTATGGCTACAACTCGAGTGAGGCGGTTCAAATTTTGAGTTTGTCTAAGTCCAAATTCAAATTATAATTAGAAGACTTAAGTCGGTTGATGTTAAGTTAACCTGAATTAATTAAAATTGAGCTTGACCAGAATTTTACTTTGCAAGTTTGAAAAGTAAGACTTATCCAGGCCTAAAATAGTATTCTTTATATTATTCTATGTAGATAATAAATTATATTATTTTAATTTTATATTTATACAAAATATTAATTAAATAAAATTTGATTTAATAAATCATTGCTAAAATTTGGGCTTTTTGGCCAAGCTCGAGCTTTCATGTATTGAAGTCTGTCTCAGCCCAAATTATAATCGGGGTCTAATATTTTAGATAAAAAAGAGCCCATCTCCATATTAGGCTTTTAAACATAGGTGAGTCAGGTTGAGTATATCTTTTTTTTTTTTTTTGAATAACGAGGGTATTTCTGAAGTATTGACCCAATAAGACTAATCTCGTATATCTATGATTAAGATCTTTATAACTTATTTAGTCACATTTTTGAAGGTTTACTTCATAAAATTTTCCACAAAAGCATTTCTCTGTAGGTTACAATGATAAAAAAATTAAATTGTTTTCTTAATAAAATTGGCTCTAATAATCTGCGGAAAGAAACATAAGAATATCTTATTTTCTTAAAAAATAAAATTAAAAATTGTAAACAACACATTCCCGTAGTTACATAAATGCGTTGCAATTCTCTGTGAGTCTATTTTATATTGTACCATGTTTGACAATGCGTATAACCCAGTGACCTATTAAAATCAAATATGGGCTTGTTTGACGTAAAATTTAAAAGAAAGATAGTCTTATTAAATATGAATAATTGCTTGATAATAAATAAATAAAATGGATGGTTAAATTGAGACTCTCTATCAATTGTCTATTTCATTTGCTTAAGTTTAGGAGGTGGATTTAAAATGAGATCTATTTTTTTTTTTTTTTGAATTTACGTGTGGGAAACCGCAGGATATCCAATATATTATTGACTAAATTATTGAGTCATAAAAACTCAATATTCAATTACATAAGCAGATGTGGTAAGTTTTGAAAAATTTCACATATTTTTTACTTTGAATCTAAATAAAAAACACTTGCAATTTAGTTATATCGACCAATGGAATAAATGATAAAAACATTAAATACAAAGTTAGAAAGTGTGTAAACAATTAAGAATGTTTTTGCCAATAGAAATAAGTTTTAACTATTGAAAAAAAAAATCCCAAATAGGGGCATTTTTGTCATTGGGGATAAGAGGTCCGTCACCCGCATCATCGTCGACGGCCTCTTCCCTGGTCCAAATGGACGACTACAATTCCACACACCGTACCATGAATTTATTGGGGTTATGGGCTTCTCTATTTTTTAAAAGAAATATGAAAACAAATAGAAAAATAAGAAAAATATAAGGTAAGTATATTTTAAAAAAATAATGGTCGTTTTTATGGAGTTTTAGGCTCTTGAAAGTCGAAATATTGATATGTCTTAAAATTTTGAAAACTATTTAAAAAATTTAGAAAATGTCTAAAATTTTATAAAGAAGGAAAACAACATTAGGAAATACTTAATGTGAACTTCGTGTTCTCAAGTATCCCCTAATAACATATATCTTCTATTATAATTCTTAAGTTTTTTATTTTAATTTTTTTTAAGTTTCATAAAGATGTCGAAATATTAAAAATACTACACAAAAACTCAAAAAATCTACCATACATTTAGGGTTCTTCATTTATTTTAGAAACATTTGCATATCATTTCAAAAACTCGAAAATGAAAAATATCTTAGAAATTCGACTATATCGATGGCCAAAAATTCTTCATTTCTGCATTGCTCCACCAGTTTACTGGCAGACAACTTCATCTAAAAAAATTTACTTTTTAGCTTTCAGAAGATTAGACTGATGCCATATGTCGGTCGGACCGACTCCAACCCAAATCAAACTCTTGGCCTTTTTTCCACTTTTCATGGTCCAAACCTAGACTCTAGGGGCTTGGTTTGGTTAAGACTTGGGCCCACACCAATCCAAGTGGCACTACGCATGCGCAAACCCATCAAATTTCTCAAAAGTAGCTCACATAAATCCACAATAAGGGTCGGGTCGCTACACCATTTTCCTAAAAGATCATTCATTCCTTAAAGAAAATCATGAGAGACTTTCTCTAGAGTGATTAGTAGAAAAGAAAAAGGATCACCTAGTAAGTTGGCAGCATGTTTATCTCCCTATTGAAGCCCGAGCTTTGGAGTTCATCCAATTAAGGAGGTCAAAGAGGATCTTCTTTCTAAATGGCTATGGTGGATTAGGACTGAAGATGGTGGCCTTTGGAAAGCTCTTCTTATCTTGAAGTATAGAATTGGGAATAGAGGTAGCCTTCATCTTGTCCCACAGAGGGCTTCAGGAAAATGGCGGGCCATTAGCGCTTACGTAGCAAGGTTTAAACAAAGAATCCGATTCAAAGTGGGGCGTGCTGACCAGATCTAGCAAAATTTCACTCGACCCTATTATTCGAATCAAACCCGAGCATTTTAAATAAGGTATGTGTTTAAAGTTTTGTGACTTGAATCCGAAATAGACCTGAACTAACTAACCCATTTAATAAACAAGTAATGGATTGAGGATTGTTGACCCAAACTTAAAACTAATCTGACCCAACAGATTCTTTGCTAAGTCTACCTTGAACTAGACTTGATAATATTTGACTAAACTCAATTACCCAAACCAAACTCGAACCATTTAAATTGGAATGGGTTTAAAATTGTGTGACCCAAACTCCAAATAGACCCAAACCGACTTACCGAAACTGACCCGACCGGACCCATTGCTAGGTCTATGTCAAACCCCTCTGGATCATTTTCAATGAAGTCCGTTTATGAGTCGAGAAATCAGTGCATTTTGGCTCCAGCAATTAACCGACCTATTTGGTATTTTAAAGCCCCTCGAGCCATCAATTTCTTCTGGACCGTGGGTTTGGGAAGATCCTCACCCAGGATAACCTGTGAAAGAGGGGTAAGATCTTGATTAGGGGGTGCCCTTTCTACCTTGGCACCTTTGAAGATATGGACCATCTCTTCATCCAATGTGTTTTCTCGTTGTCGATGTGCGGTCTTATTCTGAACCAATTAGACATCCATTGGTCTACAACTTTATTTGTCACTCAACTATCATTTTCTTAGGAAATTTCTCACATATTTTCTAGATGTTGTTGATGTGGAAGTTGGCACTCTTCACCACTATTTGGAGTTTGTGGTGGGAACGAAACAACCATGTATTCTAGAATAAGCTGAGATCCCTTAAGGTGTTTGCGAGTAAGTCTTGGTTAATTACGCAGCTTGGGCCTCTTCCCTTACCCACTTTTAGGATTTCTCCATTTCAGATATTTGAGAGCTTGGAAAGAGTGTATTGATTTGTTGTAAATCCTTCCTATCTCTCCTGACTGTTTTTTTAGGGTGTTTCGTTTTTATTCTCTTAGTTTGTATTGTGCACGTTTGGTAGCTTTTATTCTTATTAATGCAATTACAATTACTATTTCCAAAAAAATGTAGCATATCTTACCTACTTTGTCACTAACATTACTTGTAACCTCTCAATCATGTGTCCCACAACAACATGGTGGTGTTCCTCCACCATCCCTGATTTTTCACCTTCTCATTCTCATAATGGACCATTTTCTCCTTTTTTTTTCTCTACTATCCTTCAGTCGTACAGTCTCTATTAGTCTCCTCTTCTTTATCACAAACTCTTGCTCCCTCGCCGATGATGATAATGTTGGGATATGTAGCTCGAATTCAACAAGGTACTACCGAGATTCTCTTTAGAAAGTCAAGGTGGTGCTGGCATGATGGAGTCCCGAAACGAGATGGGATTGGTATGAGCAAAAATAGGAGAAGCCAACTGATGTGATTTTAAATTAACTCGCAAGCGCACGAACCAGTTAATAGTTTAGTGTATGAGAGCGAGGTCGTACCCAAGGGAATCAATAAAATATATGTACGAAATAAAAATGACGCTATTAGAATAATGTGATTTAATAAAATAATTTTCTAAAACATGGAGTTATAATTTTAATTTAGCACAATAATTAATTAATTATCTAGCTTTAGTGGTTAACATAAGTTTTGATTAAAATGGTAGGAATAAATTTAAATGACCTAAATCTAATTTAAAATATAAATTTAAGAAACAAATAAAATATTTCTAACCTAGTTAAATCGTTCTAGGGATTTTTTAGAAAGAATAAAATAAATCAATAATAATAAATTGTTTACATATTTTACAATGGAATCGGGACAAATATCGAAGGCGGCATGTTATTCTATTTAAAAAATAAAATCATGGCCTAAACTATGAAATATTCTAGAATTATAAAATATAATTCAAATTTATTACATATTAAAATTCTAATTAGAATATTTACGTCGTCCATTAAATAAAAAATTTTCAATTCAAGCCTTAGGCTTGAGCGAGGTTTAAACTTGTATTTCCCAAATCTAAAACAAACTGTTCTTGATAAGAACCTTAGACTGGAAAAATGGTCAAGTCCCACTGATCCTAATAGGGGTTCTACTTTCCTTGAAAAAATTCTAAAAATAATTTCTTTCATAATGTTCATAAAAAGAATAAAAATAAAATAACAAACCATCACTAATAAATATTTAATAATTGGGAACACCATAAATCTAAACAAACTACCATGAATTTTATTTAAAAATTTGGAATATAATGAAATACAATCTTTTGGACTTTAAATAAAAATAAAAATAAATAACTTACAAGAAATTAAATATTTTTCTCTTTCTTTGGTCGTCCAACCTCAGTCCCTTCGACGTCTTGCCTGGTTCAACCTTCAATGGACCCACAACCATCAATTTATAGGAGTCAGAAGAGATGAGATAAGGGACCCTTCAAATTCAGCCAAAATAAGGGACCCATTCAAATTCAACGGATTTTATCCCTTTTTTCTCTCTGATCTTCCTTTATCCTTATCTTCTCTATCTTCTTCTACTGTTGCTGAGTTTCAAAAACTGGATAGTAAGATGGGTCGCTCGGCCTTCCTCTCTCTTATCTCTTCCGGTCATCTCGATCAGCAAAACCAATTTCTTCTACCTTATCTCTTCTTCAAATGAAATTCACTGGTCCCACTTGGTCTTTTGGACTTAGATCCCATACTTGGACTTTATCTGACCCGGAATACTAGTGGACTTTGGTATATAAGCTTCAGACTCGAACAGTGGACCCATTTGTGTGTTTATAAATTTCTACCACCTTTACAATGTAACACAGTCTAAAAAATATTATTATAATTCAAATGCTCATATCTGAATCTGAATTATAATAATTTACAATAATTCCAAATCAAATTAGGTGGTAAAAATTATAAACTTTCCAAAAATAAGACTATGGCCTACTTTTCTCCATTTTAATTCATTTTTCTTGTATTCTCACAAATACACTGCAAAACTTGAAAACTCTATTAAACGCATCTAATATTTATAAATCAAAGGCTAACTAATCCAAAATTAAAGGGTAAAATGGTAATTTTCAGTGCCTAAAAAAAAACCTCCAAACTTAGATTTTGCTAGTCCTCGAGTAAAATAAAAACTAAAAACTAGACATTCAAATCCTAATCTACACCATTTTCAGTTGGTACTCTCGATTGCATTTAGCGTATGCAATAAGCCTTTAAACCCCTAGGTTACCCTAGTGGACTGAGTTATAGTCTCGGGAGAGCTTTCAGTGATGATACCCACAAACATCAATTTTGTATAGTCTTAGTTTCAGATTCGGCAAAAACAAGTTCATAAAGATCTAGATATCATACGATTCCAAAATTTATTTTATAAGACATATATTCGAAGTGTAGCGTGTGCTTAGAACTTAGACACTATTAAAATTAGTTTTCTTTTCCAAATAAACACAAGTCTCGTACCCAACATCGGAAAATGTGCTTTGACTTCAAAGCTCACTAGATATCTCTCAGAAAGATTAACGCTCAGAGGTTGGGTTATTTTCTCTCAAAGGTATATGTGAGCGGAGTTTGTATATTCAAATTCAAAATTTCTCACATATGTATTAGAAAAACGGTACATGACAAAGAAAATAATTGTTAGATCTCATGAATGGACGCCACTTTCCTGAGAATGTTGAGTTATACATTATCATTTTTCTTCTTTTATTCTCCACATGAAATACTATATTTCAACTTAAGATCAATAGGACTTTTAATATGATGAAATATGGCTTGGGATCGGGTCAAATTAAATAAGGATAATAAGACTCTAAGAATAAATATTTTGATCAAAATGTTAGAGGTCTTTAAGATATATGACGGGATATTTCTTCCTCTATTTTTTTTTCTTTTCAGCACTTTTCAAAATATTCATTTTTTTTTTTTTCATATCCTTCTTTTGATATCAAGATGTTCCCTTTCTTTTTGTGCTATTTTCTTCTTTTATTTTCTTGTGCCCTTGTTTTTTTGTACCATCCCGATATTTGTCATCTCTAACCTTTTTATGAATAGGTTAAGATATATTTTTAATGAGGCTCAGACTCCAAAATCGAAGTTGGGTTTGGTAAATATGGCTGATTAAGAAAACAAGCTAACTTAAAGGCTCAACTAGGAACTATCAAAATAAATTTTAATCAAAGATAAGTAGGCATGAAGGCTCAAACGATCAAAAAATGGCTTAAATCATATCCTAAGTTTTATACAGTGATTTCCTTGTTTTAAATAAAGTCTAAAAAATTTCAAATGTACTAACTCAATTTTAATGGCGTTCTCAGTAATATGACCAAAATTGAAGAATGATGAGATCCACAATGACTTGATGCGCTTTCAGAAAGAAAAATGGATTGACTTAAATCCCTCAGAAAAATTGAAAGGGTCTAAAGCTTACTGGGTTAAATCTCTACTAGTATTCCTTTGTTGACTACTAGACTCATGAAAATTTTCTTCTCTAACTCAATTTAACATGGATGTGTAAATTTATTCCGAATATAAATCCTATAAAATATTATCGAAAAAGTATGATCATGAAAATTTTTATTTATTTATTAATGCTGAAAAATCACTTAGACTCAACAAATCTCTCTTTTTTTTTACAAGGGATAGTCTCAGTGTTCACTTCCTTTTCCCTTGATTATTTATTCACTTACTTATTTTTTATTTTATTTTTTGTTATTTTTTTTAATTTTGACTCACAAAAACTTTTAGTGGAGTCAAATTTTTTTATTGGACTGAACTAGTGTATCCCATTTTGATACCCCCAAACTTAAATTTGATATTGTCCTCAATGTTCATTAATCCACAGTGATCAGGTGCAAATCAGATTTTTTTTTTTGAACAGTGTTAATTAAGGTTCAAGTGTATTTAAAATTGTTCACTCATAATGGACTTAAAACAAAAATCCTAAACTAAACTGACTCTAGACTGACGGACACAACAATTGATCTAAGATATTGATTATGGTGATTTAGGTGAATTCGGTGGCTCTATATAGGGAAGAAACGGTGTAATGAAACGTAGATCATTTAGAATTTGAGGGTTTGTAAAATATCTTGCTCTTATTCATGTCATACGGAGGAAAGTCTTGAATAGGATTATCCTCAAAGATAGGATTTACCTCATCATTCCCCTCAAGAATTAGGTTCTTGTCCCCATTGGTCAAACTCTCCTCACTATGGTTACAACGATTAGGTTATAATATAGGTTCTAACGTTGAAATTGCCATGACCCCACAGACCCTACTGTCGCCAATAATAGATTAATGACTGACCAGATGTTCACAATTTGGGGACTCAATTCTAACCAATCGCTTGGTCAAATCGCGTCTCCAAACACTCATTTTTACCAACAAAGACAAAACAAGACTAAAAGAAATTCAAACAAAATAAATGACCTAAAACTAAAAACCTAAACTAACCTAGGTCTCTAGACTGGATCCTAATCTTTTCTCTAAAAATTCTAAATCTCCAATTAAGAGTTTAACTACAATCATGGCCAAGTAAGTTCCTAGGATAAGTGGAGGAGCACACGACATCTGCTTAATATTCCACTTATCCTTAGGCTGTTTACACCTTGGTGACAGAACTAATCCTAGACACCATGATTGAAGAAAAATTAATATTGGTGATAAAAAATTAATTGAATTGAAGATTGTCCTAATGAGCATGAAAGACCCTAAAAACTAATGGTTGCTACTTTGGTTTTACTTTGAAATGCATGAATCATTTTTATTTACTAATCTTTTTTTTATTTTTCTATTGTGAATGCAAACCTAAATTTAGCAATGTAAGATACACAAGCAAATATGCAAATAATTAAGCAAACAATCTAGACTAATGCATGAGACTAGCAACCTAAATGTATGATCAAAATAAATATGCAATATATTTTTATTTTTATTTTAAATGCAAAATAAATACAAGCACCCTAATAAAATCTATATGAATACATGAAAAAGATAAAATCAAAAGACAGTAGTTAGACACTTACCTTAACCTATGCACAGTATTTTCCAGCAACCTTAACTCATGATTTTTAAAAATTCCTAAAAAGCACAACACATGAACAAAAGTAAAGATTCTAACTCAATGAATGCATGAACTAATCTAAGTGCAATTGTCTTAAAGTTACAACTAATGGAAGAAATATAATATTTGTAATCTAAAAAAAAAAATTTAATTCAAGTCAAGGTTATAAAAATTGGACTCCACCCCATTAAATCAAAACTTTGTTTCAAATTTTTTTTATTTATATATTTTTTTCTAATTTAGAAATTTTCCTAAGTTAGATGAAATTCTAAATTAAGACATATTTCCAATATTAGATTTATTTTTAAAAATCACATAATCTAATGACATACAATTTATTTCGAGATTTCCCCGGCAACAGTGCCAAAAACTTGATGTGATTTTAAATTAACTCGCAAGCGCATGAACCAGTTAATAGTTTAGTCTATGAGTTCGAGGTCGTATCCAAGGGAAATCAACAAAATATATGTACGAAATAAAAATGGCACTATTAAAATAATGTGATTTAATAAAATAATTTTCTAAAATATGGAGATATAATTTTAATTTAGCACAGTAATTAATTAATTATCTAGCTTCAGTGGTTAACATAAATTTTGATTAAAATGGTGGAATAAATTTAAATGACCTAAATCTAATTTAAAATATAAATTTAAGAAACAAATAAAATATTTCTAACCTAGTTAAATCGTTCTGGGGATTTTTTAGAAAGAATAAAATAAATCAATAATAATAAATTGTTTACACATTTTACAATGGAATCAGGACAAATATCGAAGGCGGTATGTTATTCTATTTAAAAAATAAAATCATGGCTTAGACTATGAAATATTCTAGAATTATAAAATATAATTCAAATTTATTACCTATTAAAATTCTAATTATAATATTTACGTCGTCCATTAAATCAGAATTTTTCAATTCAAACCTTAGGCTTGAGCGGAGTTTAAATTTGCAATTTTCAAATCTAAAACAAACTGTTCTTGATAAGAACTTTAGACTGGAAAAACGGTTAAGTCCCACTAATCCTAATAGGGGTTCTACTTTCCTTGAAAAAAATTCTAAAAATAATTTTTTCCATAATGTTCATAAAAAGAATTAAAATAAAATAACAAATCATTACTATTAAATATTTAATAACTGAGAATACCATAAATCTAAACAAACTGCCATGAATTTTATTTAAAAATTTGGAATATAATGAAATACAATATTTTGGACTTTACATAAAAATAAAAATAAATAACGTACAAGAAATTAAATATTTTTCTCTTTCTTTGGTCGTCCAACTTCAGTCCCTTCGACGTCGTGCCCGGTTCAACCTTCAATGGACCCACAGCCATCAATTTATAGGAGTCAGAAGCCTTGTCACAAATATCGGCGGTATTTTCAAATTTACAGCGTTTTTATCGGCAAAATACCATTATCGCGTTAAAAACGCCTTTTTATCGCCACGACGATAAATTCCCGTTAAATTCCCTATAAAATTGCGTTAAAAACGTGATAAACGTTAATAACGCGATAATATCCCGGTAAATTCCCGATAAATTCCCGATACCATTTTTATTTCATTAATTTTTTTTTTCTATTTTTTTATTTTTTAAATATTATAATTTCCGCGAGATTTTTCCGTTAAATTCCCGGTAAAAATTCGAGAATTTAAAAATATCCCGTTATTACCAATTTCCGTTAATATCCCGAAAACGGTATTTGTCACAATGGTCAGAAGAGATGAGATAAGGGACCCTTCAAATTCAGCTAAGATAAGGGACCCATTCAAATTCAACCGATTTTATCCTTTTTTTTCTCTGTTGAGATCGGCTAACACCATCTTATCTCTGATCATCCTTTATCCTTATCTTTGCTATCTTCTTCTACTGTTGCTGAGTTTCAAAAACTGGATAGTAAGATAGGTTGCTCGGCCTTCCTCTCTCTTATCTCTTCCGGTCATCTCTATCGGCAAAACCAATTTCTTCTACCTTATCTCTTCTTCAAATGAAATTCACTGGTCCCACTTGGTCTTTTAGACTTAGATCCCATACTTGGACTTTTATCTGGCTCAGGATACTAGTGGACTTTGGCATATAGGCTTCAGACTCGAACAGTGGGCCCATTTGAATGTTTATAAATTTCTACCACCTTTACAATGTAACACCAGTCTAAAAAATATTATTATAATTCAAACTCTCATATCTGGATCTGAATTATAATAATTTACAATAATTCCAAATCAAATTAGGTGGTAAAAATTATAAACTTTTCAAAAATAGGACTATGGCCCACTTTTCTCCATTTTCATTTATTTTTCTTGTATTCTCACAAATACACTGTAAAACTTGAAAACTCTATTAAACGCATCTAATATTCACAAATCAAAGACTAACTAATCCAAAATTAAAGGGTAAAATGGTAATTTTCAGTGCTCAACACCAATGATTGTGCATATCGGAACCATGTGCGATTTTCATGGGCAGCCAGCGTGTAATATGGATACACGACAATGAAGAGAAAGCCCAACGTGGCTATGTGTTGGTGTTGTTCTTTTATATATGTGTTGATAGGCTTATGGAGTGGCTGCCTTTGGCCGCATGTAACACATGGAGGGCCTTTCACAGCCATATGCAAGGAGGTACACCCATGCTGGACGTGTGCATGGGTGTGTATTTGCTTGGTATCTTCTCTATATGGAGATGTGTGGCTACATAAGATGAAGGCTTGAGACATAGGAAGCCTTCGAGTGCACTCAGCTTATCTGTAGGGGAGCATATGATGCCGTCAAAGAGCGAGACAGAAGATGGATTTATTCTTCTGAGATTGAGAGTGGTATGTTATAATTTTCTTTATGGATTGACAATTTGGGTATGAATTTAATAATTAATTAATTTAGTTCATTATTTGATTTATACCCATTTATTAACATAATTCAATCCTCTATAATAAAATCACATGATCTTGAATCATCAATGCTTTACAAAAATTTTCATAATCATAATATTAACATAATGTGGAAATGACATCATAATAATGTAAAATCATACCCGATGAATCCATCGCTAATAAAAGGTTCCTTTGTTAATTAGACTTTGTTGATGTTTTCTTAATTCCTTCCTCCACTCACAATACAAGTAGAAGATATGTTGCTTTTGATTTCTTCTTCCTTCCTTCTCTTAATTTCTCTGCTTTTCAGTTCTTACTTTGATGGGATTTTTTGCAGAGAGAAAAACCTTAGAGGCAGAAGAGAGGACCAAGAGCAGTTTTATAAACCGTACTACTTTCCATCAAAATAACAACTGTTTATACAGTTCTCATAACCGCTACACTTTAATTTGAAATGTGGGTCCTTGTTTAAATCCAGATATCGGTTTCAATAAGGTGGATCATATATAAAATATTACATGGTAAGAAGAGATGGGTGTATCAGGACTTGGGTATTTGGATTTGAGAGTTAAACTAAAGGGAGTCATTCATTGTTGTACGTGTATTATCTCTTTTCTCTCACAGTGATATTCGTCGCTCCGTAAACATAGGCCGAATTTAGCCAAACCACGTAAATATTGTGTGTTGCGTTGCGATTGATTATTCTATTGTTTTATTCTGCATTGTCTATAAACCAACAGATAACATAGTGAGGAATCCTTATAAAGCATTTCTAATATTGACATTTAACATATTTTAATAGATTAGTGAAAAGAAAGAAGAAACACTAGTTTCACCTATTGGGGTAGTGCACCCATTCCTTCACTTAATAGATCTAGATGGTGCAATATTTCTTCTTAGATACAAAAGGCCTTCTTTCATTTTGTATGACATGACTGTGTATTCTAAAAGGCACATTGTTAGTTTTGAGGCCTTTTGCAATAAGTTCTAAGTTTGATTTAGATGTATATGAAAGAATTCCTTCCACACTCTTTTAGGTACGAGCCTTCAACTTTTCTCAAAAGGTTCTATTTTTTATATCATCTTTTATATAAAAATACCTCCAAAGATGTGTGGAATGGAGTTTTCTTTATGATCTAGAAAGGCATGTCTAGGAGAAAACAGAGAGGACAAATTCCAACTAAGAGGTTAGCCTCTCCTAGTCCTTGGATCAGAAAAAAGCCCCTTTAAAGACTACAAAATTGTTCACATTGTTTCTTTCTTACAAGTGGGCAGTAGTAGTATTATTAAAGGGGAAAACATTGATGTTTCTTCCAATGAGAAAGAAAATCTAAGTATCCTACTAAGGTGGCAATAGATGTGAGGTTTATTTTACCTCTCAAAATAATAAAGACAATATTCTTCTTTTTGCAAGGGAGTTCATTTCATCCCATTAGGTATTGGGAGATCAAAGCAATCAAAAGAGTCTAATATCAATTTTCACTAATTGTTTCCACCATTTTATATCTGTTTTAGAAATTGATTGGTGCACCAAAACTTTTAACTTTAGTGTACAAAAAATGAGTAAAATACTTATTTTGTCCAAACAAATGAAAAGATGGAAAGAAGAAAAATTGAAACAAATTTAGACAAAATGAAAATTTCATTCATTTTTTATGCACCAAATATAAAGATGTTGGTGCACCAATTACTTCCCATCTGCTTTTCTTGAGATGATGTAATGGATTGTGGGTCTGTTAATAGAAGTTTGTATGCATCTATGAGTTGTTTTTTCTTATCGATAGAGTTAGGTCTAAGTTTTTGCTTATTTTTTTTTTTATGAAATAGCTCATGCACACAAACATAAACAAGACTTTTAGCAATTTGTTTGGTTCTTTGGACTTGAAGTCAAGGAAAGTCATTGAAGTGTATAACACTTAGAATTGTTAGAATTTAATACATCTCAAGACACATAAAAGATGTCATATCTAGATTACATTAACCAAAACTAAATAATTAGACATGAATTTATGTACCTTGAGCCATAACGATGAAGATCTAATTAGACATGTAAAGCCCTTTTTTCAATTGATGAAATTTAATCACGGATATGAATTTTAGACACCTAAAATTACCTATCCAAATCGATCATTTTATGATTAGACAGATTGATTAGTATAATGGTTATCTCCATTTAAATTTCTAGTTAGATAAGTTTTGTCACTGTGTGATGATGGCAGGAAAGTATGCCGTGATATGATGTACAACTGCCCTAGCTATGGGTTATGAGATTCATTCATAATTGTTAAAATTGACATTATTTCCACTTTATAAGTTGTGTAATCTAAGTAGCGTCGTTGAAAATATAAAATATATTAGTTAAATCAGAGATTTAAATATCGATCGATACATATCACATCAGTCGAGATATCTCGATTTTTAAAACTATTGTATCGGTCGATATTTGAAATATCGATTGATATTTTATATTTTAATTTAAAAAAGTAAGTGAGAGAAATTTCTCAATCGATACTGAAATTTGAACTCTTGAATTAAACTATAATAGTTGTATGATGTAGACCACATGACATGTGAGACCCACTAGTGATAGTGCATGTTTTCAATATTGGGTTTAGTTTATAATGTAATGTAGATTTCTAAGTTTAGGAGAATCTCATTTAAAAAAAAAAAATGTAATTTAAAGAAAGTTCCTACGACGGAAATAGTTTTCTCTATTGTAAGAGCCATTGGAATGTCAAAGGAACATTCGAAATGACTATCAGCTCAATTTTCGATACAAGTTTATATTAAAAGTTATGATTCCCAAAGTTTCAAATTGTACTGTATTGCCATTTAATGTCATTTATGAAAATGGCTGCCTACCTTTTTACTATAAATTAAAATAGAAAAATAAAAATAGTATAACCCCAATAAAAATAAGGCAAAATCATAAAGCTCAAGCGGGCATCCACAAATTAAAAAGGGAAAAGAAAAAGTGTACAAGATTTTCCCCCTTAATTAAGCCCAAGCTTAAAGAAATATAATAAGTTACAATAAGATTTAAACTTGAGTATAAAGAAAATAAAAAAAGAAACGATTATTGAATTCTTAAACGCATGCAGTGGAACCAAGCAACATTTTCTCCCATTCTCTCTCTCACCCATAGTATGTCCGCCGTTACCTATTATATCAATCAATACGCATTGACCTTCAAATCACTACATATTATATTGACAAATATGTATCAATTTTTTAAAGGTTAATGCATATATGTCATACATCTAGGATATATATAGGCGAAATATCAATCGATATTCTTTTTTTTTTTAATTTTTTTTAATAAAAAGGTCAAAAAAATTCATCTGATATTTTAAAAAAATAGAAGAGAGAATAAGTGTAAAACAAAGTACCATACAAAATTAAAAAAATGCAAGAGACCCAAAACTCAATCAAATCCAATAACATAAAATACTATTTCCTTTCTTGAAAATAGACAAATCCATCAAGGATTTGTTAATTTTGGCAAGTTGTTAAAAAGTTGGCATTTTAAATAAACAAGGCATAAAATATCGAATTCAATCTGATTTCGAAAAGATTGAATGGAGCCATATTTGTCAAAGTTAGATGAAAATTGATAACAATATCTAAGTTAACAGATTGGTTCCAATTAAGTCAATACAGACCTAATAAATTTTCAAAACTCTAATTTTACTAGCCATATGTGATGTTTCAAATACTTTCAATTATATGAATTGCCACCAATGCTTTTGAATATTTAAAGCATTTTTCTAAACTAAAAATAGAGGACAAAGCGCTGAAATCAATTTCATTTTTCTAAAGGTATAAAATGTCAGTGAGATTTCCTATGTCAAAACTCAATTGGTTAATCTCCCGCATCAGGAAGTGGGAGGTGCCAAGTTCGAGCCTCCATAACCTAATCTGTTATATTCTAATAGCAGTAGATATCACTTGATGGCGTTTTACGGTGTGTTTTCTACATTTTCCCACACATAAATTCAAAAAAAAAAAAAAAGAACTCAATATTGAGATTATTCTTTAAATAAGTCTCGGCTCCACCATATGACTAGATGGTGTACGAAGTTCACTCTCCTTTGAGCATTTAACCTCTTTACATTAAATTTTTTAAATTTAATTAATTGTATTCATCAAAATTTAAATGCGTTAGATTATATGATTTAGAATGATCAATTGTCACCAGAATGTTACATGCCATATCCATATAGTAACCTATGTAATGCTCTCAAATACATGAATAAAATGATCTCCCGTGCATTGAATTGCATAGTATTTCAGTGTACACTTAGGCATAGAGCTAATCAAATTAGGTGGCAATGGACCTATTCGATAAGTCTTTCCTTAAACATGTGGCCGAACAAAATTACCTCGATCAGATTGAATAAGTTATATTTTTAAAAGCCAAAAAGATCAGAGATTAAAAATAGTTTAAAATGATCAAATTTGGAGATCTTGAAAAGTACGGCTTGATTAATTTAATCGAGGTGATTTTTTATTGACCACGTATTAAAAAAAAATACCTTTCAAACAAGTTATGCATAATAATATTGTACAATTTAGTGTGCAATAATCATCTTATACTATATAAAACAATAATTTATTTTATAAAAAAATATATCAGTAGATATTCTCAACTAAAAAATTCTCATATAAAAATATCAAATTGTTTCCCACTTATGAATGAGAAAAATGAGGGAAGTCTTTGATCAAACATGAATTTTTTTTTTTTTCCAAATTTGTTTCATAGGATATATCTAACCCTCCACTAATAATTGACCCAACCAGAAGAGACCCCTTTACAGGCTAGTTATGTCATGTCCATGCCTATGGTTAAGAATTAATATCTAGTGGTCACCTAGATTTAATCATGCTTCATAAATGTAAATTTGACTGTATAATATAATTTTAAAATGGATAGCTATTCTCCCACGGATATTTTGTATAACCCGACACGAGTTTTAGTATATTACTAATGTACCCTTTGCATGAACAGTAAAATCAGACCCTTCGTATGAAAAGTAAAATTTCGGTGAGCCGATTTACTGTTCATGCAAATTTCAGCGAGTCGATTTTACTATTCATATGAAAGTTAAAATTGACAATACACTAAAACCCGTGTCTGATTATACAAATCTCCTGTGAGAGAATCGCTATCCTTTTAAAATTTAGAAAATTTTCATCGAGTAAGTTTAAGTCTAGTCAACTTGCCTTAAAAAGATTTTAAATTGAACAAGTCAATAAATTTTTCTAAAGTATTTCATTTAAAAAAAAAAAACAAATTTTGAATTAATCCAAACTTTAATTTTTTAAGTTTTTAAACTCAAATGTCTAGAGTAAAATGAACTTAATTTACGTGTGGCCCATCTCAACCATGTGCCTGCCCACTTTACACATGGAAAACAATCTGTACACTTTTTGGATCGTAACTAGACTGCATGTGAAGCTCCTAACTTTTTGTAATGAAAAAAGTGCTCTTGAAGATCAAGATCCATCCTTTTTGGTTTGGCTCAGTGAGTTGCCCAATTGACTGAATCACTGAACTCTTTGAACTGTCATTCTTCCAAGTTAGGGTATACAATTATGTCATGAATTATGATAAGAAAATTGCTAAATATATGTGAGACTTATACATTATTTTTACTCAATTATATTCAACTTCTTGATTAAATATTTTTCTATTTCTTAAAAAGTTAATTAATTGTATATTATTACATAAATCTAAGAAAAAAAAGAAGCTATAATTCTATGTAAATATAAATTACGGCATCTCCGTTATAATAATCAATGCCTTCAAACACAACTACTATTGTAGAACATTCTATCTTTTTTTCAACACTAAGGTGTACAGGACTCTTAGAGCACCTGACTAATTTTTGAAATATATGCAAACCTCTCTATTTACACATACTGGGTAACACTATAGGGAGTGACCCAAGACCGCCCACATCTGAAGTGGGTTCTTGACTGGCAAACTAATCCTCAAACTATCTCTTTTATTTTTCCCTTGAGAATTTCTTGTATATATTCAAAAGTCCATGCATCACTATATATTTTTGTAATGTTTGAATTTCATACCTTTTAATTATAAGAAAATATGGTATTTAAATGATGGTGTAGCTCAACTAGCTAAGAAAATATTTCATATCTTCTAAAGTATGGTGTAATTCATCTGGTTGCCTTCTACCTCAAGAAGCGAGAAATTGTGGTTCAATCCCCCATTGTCTAATTTTAGTGTGCCCTAGAGGTAGTGGGTTCACCCATAAGAGTTTTACATTGGATATTCCTGCCGTTTCTACACGTAAATTAAAAAAAAAAATTGTGGAAAAAGCCTTAAAAAAATGGGTAATGATTTTTGCACTGTGTAAATGAGTATCTTTGCAACGAATGTTGTCATATTTCCGATCTTACCCCCACTTCTCTCCGTCCGAAATTCTGGTGGAAAAACCATAATGCCTTACAATGTCTCGGCAACCATTTTTCTCTCACTTCATTTATCATTTTCTTCTGCTTACATCAAATTTTTGATAAAAAAATATTTTGATCGATATTTGTAAGATTGATGAAAACTTAAATTCATTTTCATTGAAATTTTAAATATTTTTCATAAAATTCAATATTTTATAATATTTATATATTAATTTCAAAGTAAGTATTTTGGATATTTTTAAGTAAAGTCCAAAATCTAAAACTTTTTGTGCAACTCAATTACTTTTTTTCTAGTTGTGTATAATTAAGTCTAAAACTTTCCACTGAGACCATCTCTTCACAACTTAAATTGAGAAAATTTTATAATTAAGAGAAAAATAGCATACGTTTAATTATAAGAAAATATAGTGTCTAAATGACTCCAATTTTATTATTATATAAACTTATTTTTTATACTGCACATCATTGTCAGCCTCACATCTGAGGGTAAGAATGGGTCAGATGAAACGAGTCTGGTTTAGATCAGGATGACTATAAATAATAACATATTTTTAATCTAATTTGTTTAATTTAAATTTTATTTTATCCAATCTAATTTAACCTGAATTTATAATAAAAAAATTTAAAAATAAAAATTTGAGAGAAGAATTACTGTATTACAAATTGAAAGACAAAAATATTTCCATTCACATGAATATATTGGAATATAAAAGATTATGGCAGTAGCCTTAATTTTTTTAATTTGGCACTATAGATTAAGGGCTTGAGGCTTGCACGCAAACCAAACTCGACCCAAATTGAATTAAAATTAATACTTAACTAATTATTTATTTTTAACTCATGTACCTCATTTAAATTCAAAAATCTTAGCCCAATAGTCTCACATAAAAGGGAAGCCCTCTTATCCTTAAAACTTTAACTTCTTTAATTGATCTGTAGAATAAATCATAGTTTATTTTAATCATATAGATGGTAGAAACCAGATATGATCAGTTGTTCTTATTGGGTTAACAAAAGAGACAATTTTTATGCACAGCTGGACACAATTTGTATTTGGGTTAAATAACCAGTCAAACAGTAAAGATAAAAAAAAATTAAAAAAAAAAAGTTAATAACTTAACTAATTCAATTGATAAGAGCATGCAACACAATTGATAAATCTTCATTAAGATTGGAAGCTATAGTCATATTTGAGCCATATTGATGATTGTCATAAAAAAAACTTTGTTGAATTTAATTAATTTAATAATAATAGCATCATCAGCAGTGATCGTCATCGTCATTGTCATCATCAAGGCGTCAGTTTCTATAGTTCTACTTCTCCAGTTTACTTTATTATAAATCATATAGTCAATCACTCCACCATCTATTATATCTTTCTTTATCCATTTCCTCTACGTTTTAGTTGATCTATCCCTCCTCTTTATACTTGCAATTTGTAACCTCTCGACTTTACATACTAAAGTTGTCTCGCATCTTCTACGTACATGCCTGATCACCCAAAAGGGTTTTTTTTTTTCAATTTTTCATCTATTGAAGCTATTTTAAAAATATCTCTTATGGAGTCATTTCTAACTCTATCATTCATAATTAATCCACTCATCCAATGTGATATGCACATCTCTTCTCTAACATTGTCTAGTTTTCATTTCTTCATTGGCCAGCAGCTTGTTCCATAAAGCATTACTAGTCTAACAACTATTTTGTAAATCATCATTTTAATCTACTAGTTTGTATATATTTTCTCACTCCGTTAATCTTTCAAAAGATTCTACCATAGATCATCATTATCTGAAGTTATCATAGTGCACTATTACATCATTTCCAATTTTAATTTTCTTGTCCTTTCTATTCTATGTTTCATTAAATTGACAGCATCTGTATTTTTGTTTTAGCTCTACTAACATCCAAAATCTTAATTTACTGTTGAGTTATTGCTTTGTCTCACTAATTGATATTATATCATCTACAAAAATCATGTACCACGTTACTTTAACTAATGTTAAATTTGATTAATGGAAAAAATACAAATTTAATGCCTATCATTGATGGAGTTCCCCATTGATTGGATTGAAGCATCCTACGAAGAAACATCAGGAAAAGGATAAAAAAAAAAAAAAGGTTTTGTCACCTATTCATGAAAGAAATGTTTGTTAATTCACAGTGAAATCAATGTAGGTTTTCCACCACTTATGATAAAATAATTCTTTGCCAACTGAAGAAGAAAAAAAAAGCCATTGACTCTGGTTGGATTCTTGTCCACTAGAGTGAAAGTTCACATGAATGCATAAGAGGAATAAATTTGCAAAGGTGGAAGAATGCAGAAATGGATGGATCTTCCATTTAAGAAATGGGGTGTGGGGACACCACATTAGAAGCTCCATTGTGGAAGAACTGTTGGATGGTAAACTTCCCAACAACTCCCCTTTGTTTTCCTTCTTTGATGAGGACATTATGTTGGAAGTGAAAAATGAGGAAGGAAATGAGTTTCCTTTTGATTGTGGCAAGAACAAGTCAAAAGTGGTCAATTTGACCTCTAGAGTCATTGATTTGATGTGTGTAGACCCCACCAATGAGCCTGGGGCCCATTTAAGAGCGATGAGGACCCCACATGAGGAGTTGTTAGGGAAAAACCCCAGCCTTGTTCTGCATGATTTTGGTTGTTTCCTTTTTGGGCCTCGTTCTGGGCCTTTGTTCTGAATTTCTTGGCCCGGATGTCGGTTGTCCACTGTGTGGGCCAGTTTCTCTTTCCTTGCCTAGCCCAGGCTTCTTGTCTTATTGTTGTATAAAAAAAAAGAGTAACCAAGATATGGAGGCGCAACATGGCTAAAATTTAGCCAAATTGGTCAAATTTTCTCATAGGTGGCGTGTGCAACTCTATGGAAGCTTGCATGTGGTGTGAGTTCATTTCATGGGTCACTCGTCAAAATGATTTTTTTACTCTCCATTCCTTATTGATTCTCACTTGGATGTTTGAGCATGAAAGTTTCTTATTGATTGGAATACCTCACCTAGACACATGATTTGTCGTCCATAATGGTTGGCATGAAATAGACGGTAACTTCGCAAACATAATTGACACATCAAATGATATCAGATTTTGATAAAATTAGGTTCGTTGAGAAGGTTATTCAATACCAATTTCAACAAGTCCAAGTTTTCACAAATTGGATTTATGTATACCAAGTTTTAAGTGTTTTTTTTTTTTTGAGTATGTGTCAAGAGTGACAAAAAACCTAGTGTTCTCTCCCATTTTAACTCAAATTCCTATATTGTAACGTTATGGACGTGTGGAATTCCCTCCAAACTGAAGAGCATGGATCATGGATGGAAGAGTTTGGGATGTCAAATTTTCATTGGTTATAGACTTATAGTTACATTTTCTTTTCTTTTTCTAATTGGTTGATACAATGCAAACTAGACTAGGACTAGGTTTAGATTTCCACGCCAACAAGGGTTGGTCTCTTGGGCTTTCATGCTCATTAGCTTATTTTTCTCATTTTCTGTCTTACTCTTATATTATAAATAGAGGCCTAATCATGTAACCAACAAATTTGGATGGGTAAAATCAAAGCAAAGGAAATAAAGTAAGTTCCGAATTTTACCAAATAAGTTCTACAATCGAATTCTAGTTTTTCTTTAGTTTGAATTAAATTAATGTATACATTTTTCCACTTTTACTTTAATATTTTAAGTGAGTAAATGTAATACTCTGCTCAGAGGGTGCCAAAGTCCCACATTATTAGTTGCGTTGGAAATTCTCTAGTATATAAGTGGTACCCTTCCTCCTTCTAGTATGAGGCATTTTGAGAGCAACAATGGGTTGGCTTGCCAAAGCAAAGCTGTGCGGGCTTGTGTCTGGGTCTAAAGTGAACAATATTGTGTTAGCGGGACGGGTCGTTACAAATGGTATCAGAGCATGATCCAATTATTTGCCTGAGGATGTGGGCTTGGTTGTTGTGTGTGTAGAGCGGAGGACAGCTTTGGCTTTAAGGGGGTAGATTGTAATACCCCACCTCAAAAAGTCTCACATTGCTAGTTGCATTGGAAATTCTCTGGTATTTAAGTGGCAGCCTTCCTCCTTCTAGCATGAGGCCTTTTAAGAGTAACAGTGGGTTGGCTCGTCAATTGAAAGTCGTGCGGGCCGTGTGTGAGGCCCAAAGCGGACAGTATCATGCTAGCGGGACAGGTCATTACAAATGGTATCAGAGCATAGTTCAACTCTCTACATGAGGGTGTGGGCTTGGTTGTTGTGTGTGTAGAGGCGGAGAAGGCTCTTGCTTTAAGGGAGGTAGGTTGTAATACCCCGCTCAGAGGGTGTCAAAGTTCCACATTGCTAGTTGTGTTGGAAACTCCCTGTTATATAAGTGAGAGCATTCCTCCTTCTAGTACAAAGCCTTTTGAAAGCAACAGTGGGTTGGCTCGCCGCTACATTAAAATCTGGTGCCTTGATTTTAATTTAATTCAAACAAGTTGGAATTGGAATTATTGGATTAAAGATACCTTAGACTTGCAAAATAATTGTCTCATTTATATTGGAATAGTACAAAATGTGTTGAAAATGGATAAGATCACATGAAGTGCTAACCTTATAGAGAGCTGCTTAAAAAATACAAATTTTTCAAATGATACAGTTAAAATGGGACAGAGGAAGTATTTGAATTACTTATCTTAATCTTCATCATTCTTGTCATTAGAAAAATGGAACCCTTCATTTGTAGCCCCCTTCTACCATGCGTCAAGGTAAAATCATATTGTGCAGCTTAAAAGTAGTAGTTTATGGTCCACAAAGAAGTAACAACACATGTATGAGCTCCACACTTGCAGCTGTTGGTTGATGAGTAATACTTGTTTTTTAAGTCAGGGAGTCAAGACAAGAGTAGTGGACCCATTTGATGAAAGCCTTGAAGTAAAGACTGATTGGTCATTCTAACATGTCATCATCACATTTGTATTCAGGAGACAAAAACACAAACTACAATGGGTTAGGTTCAATTATTTTGTCCTCCATTGTTGGCTTAAATTCAACTAGTAAGTCTGACTCTTGGAAAACAACTAAATTAGATACAGCGGTAAAGATAATTCATTGTTTTTTACTCTTGTCAGGAATTGAGGGTTTCAACTTTATTGCGAATTTCAAAGTTTAGGCCGACTGGGTTTCAATTAATGAAACCTCTTCTCTTAGCGCAACTATAAATCCATCTAAGAGGCTCAGTTCCCATGAAAATTTATGTTTAAGATTGAGTTAAGATTTAGTCTAATTCTCTTGATTCAATTTTAACAATTTAATCAAACGTATTGAAGTATGAAATTCAACGCAAATCAAAACTCAAGTCTAAACAAAAAATTAAATAAATTACATGGTACTAACTTGGGTTTGATCGAGATCCAGATAATGACCGAAGCCTCCAGATAATTCAAATTTGAATTCAGAGAGAAATAATTGTTCCAAAAATATATTTTATTCTATTTGAATAAAAATCGAAAATTACAAGTGAATTTATAGGAAAATAAATGCTAAAAGACTATTCTACCCTTTTCTAAAAATGTCCTATGAAAAATAAAAATAAAATCTTATAAAATTACTTTCCAAATTGACATGCTCATGTAACTGCCAAGTGCGTTACAATGGACCAATAAAATTCATAAAAATGCCATTGGGATGCCACATTTGGCAGTCCCACTTGCTTATTCTAAAAATAGTCTTAAAAAATGTCCAAATTTGTCCATTGCTAGAGATCAGGCATCTCTGGTTTTCTCAAAGCATCCACACGTTGTAGCTAGCTTCTTGGACATTGGAAAGAGTTGGAACGAATTGGAGAATTTTTGGAGAGGGAACTTAGGGGCAAAACACGTTGCAAGGATTGGGATTTAATTGGGCAGAAGATTTAAGACTTAATGGAAATTTAATTGGGCCATTGGGTTGGATTTAGGGTCACTCAAGGCATGGGGTTCACAACTAAATACTAATAATTCAATGGTGTAAAAATGATGGATTAATTACACAGGTTCGACTACTGTTTCCAATGGTATGAAAATAATGAACTAATTAAGGTGTCCAACATCGAATTTTTCTGATGTCTCCGTCTTTATAAATAATTCAAATACTCTAGAAAATCCTTTAAAGATAAAAATATATAAATGACACCCAATACAAAATTACAAAAATAATTCTGTCTTAAAAAATATTGAGTTGGAACTCTACCCTTAACCCCAAGAATGAGGGTATTGCTCTTCTTTAACCACTTGAGTGAAGCTCCCCAAAACGTTTTAATTGAAGTCTAATTTTCATTTTAACTTAAATCACCAATAAATATAAGACATCAAATGTAATTCTTTTTTCCATTTGAATCTATCTTTTTATTAAAAACAAAATAGTGTTCTTAAGTTTTGATAGATAAAAAATGTATGAAAATGTCTTCAAATATCCTCAATGCTTCAAAATCTCTTCAAATATATTAAAATGTTTGTCAATGAAATAAGTAGTCAATTTTCATTTACTGAATAAGATAATTTAATTAAGTCATCAAACGTGATAAATTTAAGAAATAATTAGAAATTTGAGACAATATTTTTGTGAATAGACCGGGTTCATATGTGATATGTCAATTTTGCAGGATAAGAGAGAGACATCATTTCCTAGGTCAAGAAAAGGATTTTGGCTTTTTTCCCTTCACCGACTCCTCCTTTACTTTCCTTTTAAGTAGTCCAAAAATGTTTAGATTGTCTATTGAGTATTGACTGTGCCACAAAAAGAAAGGGACACTTTGATAACTAGAGTCAAACATTCATCAAACTTTGAGAAATTTCTCTTAAAACTATAAAAGATAAAAAAGGGGTAAGTAATGGTTGTTGTTTAAGGTGTCAAGATTTAGTCTCCATCAAGGCTGAATTTGGATGGTACCCCTTACCCTTATCGTAACTAAAGGGTAGACTTTTTATCCTTTCTCTTTCACTTTTGAAAATCTTTTTTAAGCAAGCGGTGTTTATAATATTCAGGGTAATCTCTAGTCAAGGATAATTCCTATAAAATTTATCCTTCGTCCAAACGCAGTCCAAGTGTAGTCTTTTACGGAGTCAGAATTTTAGTTAAAATCAGTACTCGATCTGAAAAAATCCAACAAAATATAATGATACAATGAATGTGCATTTGCATAAACACCGTGAATTTTCTAATTGAACCTATTTAAATAAATAAATTTGAAAAGTGTTAATTTGTATATGATGATTAGTTAATCAAAGTAGAATTTAGTTAATCAGATTTCTTTCTACTCCTCTTTGCTCTGTTGATGATCAACTTATCTGGGTGTCCAATAAGGCTGACATCTCTATTAGTGCTACTGCCCAGGAGTCTAAAAATCGGCCTTTAAAAAATTGAGATATTTCAGCCGATACGTATTTAAACCCATGCTACTACTACCACATGCAAGCAAATTCAAAATAGTGATATGAATGTTAATTGGGCTCGCTTTCTGGGAACATTCCCAAGCATTCTGTCATGGGATGGTTCTATTCAATGGGTATTCTTCTGACTTTCATTCCATCACATTTACAATAGCCTCCTCTCTTATCCATCGTCAACTCACTCATGTCTCTTAAACCCTCAAGTTAATGTAGATTGTAGATTCAAATCAAGGATCTCAATGATAAAGACCTTAAGAATTTAACTCTCACTCTCAGTGTCACAAATATCAGTGATATTTTCAAATTTACCATATTTTTTTTATCAACAAAATACCAATGGCTGTTAATATCCTGAGATTTATTGATACAATGGTAAATTCTCGATAAAATCGTGGTAAATGGTAATATCGCGATAATATCCCGATAAATTCTCAGTAAATTACCTGTAAATTTCTAATTAATATTTTTATTTATTATATTTTTTGTAATTTAAAATATTATATTATCTGCGAGATTTTCCAATTAATTTTTTGGTGAAAAACTGAGAATTTGAAAATATCCCGATATTACTAATCTCTGCTAATATCCGAGAACGGTATTTGTGATAATGAGTCACTCTCACTCTAAAAAAGAAAGACTGTTTCTACATTTTCCACACGTTAATCCAAAAAAAAAATATGGTTCTAATTTTAACGGGATAATTTGATGACAAATTCACCAATGAAATTAGGTGTTCTGAGAATTCAATACGAACGAGGAATTGAGAAGTCAAATGCCAAGACTCAATGCAATTAATTCAATTAAATTAAATGCAATTAAGAAATCATGCACGAAAGTAATCCGGCTCAAATTCGAATCGAAACTCAAAGAACCTTATAGTTATAACCAATTTGATCGTAGAATTAAATTTTAATCAAGTAATTAAATCATGCAAGAGATGAATATTAACAATTTAACATTCACCATGCAATCACACACCAAAACTTAATCAAAATTAATTCAAACACTCAAACTCAAATTGAAGTTCAAAAGAAACTCAAAAGACTCACCAAACTTGGAGAGGCCCAACTAGCTTTCCAACTTCAATTTTATTGCTCAAATTCCATGTGTCCAAATAATCGACCAATGACTGGGCTTTATAACAATTTCAGCAAATTAAACACAGGGATTTCAAAAAAAAAAAAAAAACCAGCTATCCTAAAAGGCTAAAACTGCTCATACGCCCCCCATGTCCTGCAGATTCGGGTCGGATTGCCAATTAAAGCCCATCTAATGATAGGCCAGTATCTGGACTCTTTACATTATACTCCACATTAGATGTTGAACTCCTACCTGTTGTGATCTTGACCGAACTCCAGTTCCAATCATGGCCCTTGATCTGATTTCCTTGCCTATGAAAATAGGTCCAAAAATCCTGGCCCAAAAATGCCTAGATCTTGTCTGCACCCTGCTGGATCAACTGCTGTTTTGGGTCAATCTCAGCCACAAAAATTTCTGACTTTGATAGGTTCAATTTGGCCCAATACGTTGTCAAAATCTGGGTGAAAATCATCCTTGAACCTGGACCCTCCACCTCACCTTCTTGCCGTGTGAAAACATTGCAAAAATCCAGGCCCAGATTGGGCCTGATCTATCTTTCGTTCAGCTGTCATTGGTTGCATGTTTTGCAGTGGTTTTCCATCCAATTCTTGCTGTTTAAAAACAACCCGAAGTCCGTCCATGTCCAGCCCAAAATGGCCAGCTCACGCCCAAGGAAACCGTTCCATTCTTGGCTTTCTATTTTGGTTCCAAGCAGGCCCAAACACCCAGGCCTTCCATTTCGGATGGACTTTCTGCCATGTAGGCGTCCGAAGTGGCATACAGTGGCAGTGACATGGACGATGAGGTGTAAAACCGAGATGGCACCTTCAAGGCAGCAAACGGGCTTGAACTCTTGGCTTGAGGCCCAAAAAGGATCCAAATGGGCCCAGGCCCATAAATGCTCAGATGGGCTTCATTCTCGATGAAAGTGGCTCCATTAGGTTGCATAGGTTGCATTTGAGGCCCTCTGTTCCCTTCATCAGTTCGGAGAGTCATTTCGCCAATTTCATCCAATTGGACCCGCTTGTCTTCAATCAGGTCTTCGTCGGGTACGATGGCCCGCATCAGTCATACATGATATCTGGCAAACTAGTTTGAAGCCTACAAAATTTTATCTTAATTAAGAAAAGCTTAAGATTTGGATGTCAGACGATAATTGAATGTTGAAAGAGATGGTTATCATTAAGATGTAGATTTCAATATTTCATCCAACAATGGAACTTGTATGATGCATCGTTGCTTGTCTTCAGAAGGGATATCAATTCGTAAGAACAATACATTCGTATCCAAGGAGTTTAGAATCCCCATTATACTGGTTCTGCATCTACTTTTGGTGTGTTCGGAATCACAATCGATTGAGATTTTGGCAGAATGCATTGCTAACCGTTGCAGAATGCAGTGTGCATGTATCTTATGGGAATCGGACTCTTACAAGATTGGACAACATTAAATGAACAAAACGAGAAGTTCAATGTACCTTCTTATCAAAAGCAACGGTGTTCCTATCAAGTAAGTGTCATTTCTTATTTCGACACTCCACAGATGCAAAGCAGAATGAACAGACTTTTAGTTCTGCGTAAGATTCAAAGACATGCCATAGTCACTAGCTTTTACCTGCATTGAATCTTAGCAAGCTTGCTTGCAGTTCTCATGCCAGTTTCCTACAAAAGGTGAGAGCTCTCATCAGTATTGAATCATTTGTCCTATATTATCCACGACGATTTTCTGTGTGATCAATCGGATTCTGTTGCTACTATTCCTGGCCCACCATAGAAACAGAATTTTGGTCATGTTGGTTTCCAAGGCCAAATGAACATGAAAGCTTAGGTCTGGCTTCTGGAAGAGCTCAAGTTAACCGTGTACAAATAACATCAGGGATTCAAATATCATTTTCATATCATTTTTTACAGATCGAGTCCAAGTTTCTGGGGTTACAACACACAATACTAACTGAAAATATTCAGAATCATTGGTTTCGTCTTTTGCTTTTTCATTCTGTTGGTGGCCATATTCCAATTTCAGAATACCCATCTTCTGTAGCACATGCCCTGAACATGCCCGTCGTGTTAAATGGCATGGTGACCTCTCCAGTAGCAGATACAGCAACGAGGCCAGCATTGCCTTTGGGGACACAGTGCTCAATAACATAAGCAGCCGCTTCCTCGAGAGAAAGCCCTTTGTACTCCATAAGGGCAGCAACATCCCGGGCAACAGTAGCTCTAATGATAGCTTCACCTTTGCCCGTTGCTGAGACTGCACAATAACTATTGGCGTATGTTCCTGCACCTATGATGGGTGTATCCCCAATCCTCCCCACCATCTTGTTTACTAACCCACCAGTGGAAGTAGCTACAGCAAGATTCCCATGCCTGTCAACAGCCACACATCCAACAGTCCCAATCTGGCTATCTCCTTTGTTGTATGCAGTATCTTGAGCTACGTTTTTAGAAGTAGGTTGTGAATAATCAATCTGTCAAGCACAATACAAATTTCATTTAGAATTATATGGCCCTGGTGCATGAGAACAGCAGTCTCCTAATCTGTTCAGTCCAAGTAGTTCAGAGTTCCAAACAAGTGAAAATAAGAGTCGCACATGGTTTGGTAATTCAGACCATTTAACTAATGAGTCTCAATTTTTACGCAAAATGCCTCTATAGTATCACGATTCAAAGACCTACTAAGGATTTCAGGCAAAATTTACCTGGACCATGTGGGAAAGGACCTAATTACAACATCCTTCCTTCCAAAGACCAAATACCAGCCGACCAAGAAAGCTTCTGGCCAGATTACCAATAAAAAAGAATATGTCCATGCATAACGAGAATGTTTTTGTACTCCCATTATCAAAATCCAGTTCCAATACCTTAGGAATTAAACATTTGATCCATATGATGAAAGACTAGAAGAAGCACCCTTGGTGGGAGAAAATCCAAAGAAGAGAAATTCTAAAGATTGAAAACTGTTGGGTGGTATTTCATTTTTACCGTACAAAAAAAAAAAAAAACTGTTGGGTGTCTAATTACAGGGGTGATAAGGATTAACTCAGGTCGTGTGGGTGCCTACAGCTATGTTGGCTGGGTGTGGGATAATTGGCATGGATATTGGGTGGGTAAAAAATCCCGTCCTTCAGATAATATCTTTAGTTATCTTATTATCTTTATTATGATTTTTAATTATCTTTAATATGGTTAGGGGTGAGCTAATGATATGGATTGATCATGAGGAAGAAATATGCTCTCAAGGGATGATGACCATGGGGTTTTTAGAACAATGACAACGGCTTAAAAGGCAACATTTAATGGCATCCAAGTGTAGATTATTGTTTTACCAGTATCTGTATCTATGCATGACAGGCAGATTCTCATACACAGGTCTTTTAACTAAGAATAGTCTTTAATTGAGAAATGTTGCATAAACTTGTAATGTTCAATCTCAATAAGGACTTATGATCCATATTCTGGATAAGGACTAGAACATTCTTGAGATGGATTAGTTGAGGAGCAACTCAAGGGAGGCTGAGTTGGTATATTTCCGTAGGGAAGCTGACCATCTATGATGGGTTTGGAGAAACTAGCTTCATAAGATGTGCCACAATAAATCAATGATTTATATCAGTTCAATTTTCAAAGTCCAAAATCACAATGCTAGGATGATGAAATGAAGGTCAAATTTTACACTATCACTTGTTCATGTCATTTTCCCATGTCCCACTCAAAGATGTGTACACAGCTTGAAAATTAATTAATACCCTAATAAGAGATGCTTGGGCAGACTACCCAGTACTTGTTAGTTGGGAGGGAAAAGGAATGGCAGGTAATAGTAGTTGGTGAGAACAGCTAACTTAATCGGATATGAAGATGACCACTAATGTAGAGAGGCTTGGGAATATTTTTTAGTAATTATTTTTTGTTAAATCCAAGGTAAGTCACTTGATCCAGATCAAATTGGGATGCATACAGTCTCTGTCTACCTAGACTTCGGAGAGAACTCTCTTTTTTTGAGACCCTTTAGGACAAGGAACACCTATTATGAACCATAAACCTTCACAAACAAGACTAGACAACAAGTGGGCCATTGGGTAAAGATCATCGAGTTAAGAGCCCAAAGTTTTAACAGCTGCTATGGATGTTGTGGATGTGTCCATATAGGTATCCATTTATGTGCATAATGGCATTTTTCAATATTCTATGCATTCTATGAAATAAGAAAAGTTTATATACTGATAAAATTCCTGACTAGATGTCACAGACATTACAGCATGTAAGTCTTCCTGGGTTTCTCATGTCTGATAACCTTGTGTATGCAAACTTTGCTGGGTGTCTTGTCTCTATGTCCAATCCAATGCATTCTATGCATCCAGGATTTTATCCTACTGCCAGAAGTGGTAGGGAGCAGGCGGGGGCTTAATCTCTTTCTTATGAGGGATTTTCAATTACTAAGAACTTGTGTAGGTTCTGTCTGTAGAGATTTATAGCGGAAAATCAAACAATAAAATCAATCACACAATCAATAACACGCAGATTTACGTGGTTCGGCTAAATGCCTACATCCACGGACAACATAGGGAAGAGTTTTCACTAAATCAAAATGAGAGGTTACAATGTGGAGTCCATACACTCTTCCTTTCCTCACCCTATCTCTCATACAAGGAGTAATTACATATATAAAATGAAAGGCTACTAAATACCAACTCAGTGATGGGCTGAGTTAAATCGAGCCACATATCAACAATCTCTACCTTGGCGAGATTTGCAGGTCATCTCCTCCTCACCTCTCAACTGTCTCCACCTTGGCATGAAAATCTCACGCCCAACAAACAGAAGTGAACAAACAAACTGTGCTGCCTTCAAATGCACCCGAAGGTGTCACGCACTCGAAGGTGCTCACATATGTAGGATGTTGATCAAGTCCAAACAATGCTTGAACTTGATCCCAGTGACCACCTTGGTCAGCATATCTGCAGGATTATCTGCAGTTCCAATCTTCTGAAGGAGAATAACACCTTCATTTACAACCTCTCGAACAAAATGGAAACGAACATCGATGTGCTTTGTTCGTGCATGATGAACCTGGTTCTTTGCTAAGTGAATAGCACTCTGACTATCACAATAGATATCCACGTGCTTCTGTATAAGACCCAAGTCCTCAAGCAACCCATGTAGCCAAATGGCCTCACGAATGGCCTCTGTCACTGCCATGTACTCTGCCTCAGTAGTAGAAAGAGCAACTGTAGACTGTAACGTCGACCTCCAACTCACCGGCCCTTTAGCAAGTGTAAACACATAGCCTGAAGTAGACCGGCATTTATCCAAATCACCAGCATAGTCCGAATCCACATAACCAACCACATGTCGACCAAACTGATCATCCCGCTCAAACATTAAACCAACATCTACGGTACCTAGAATGTACCGTAAAATCCATTTCACTGCTTGCCAATGCATCTTTCCTGGATCATGCATATACCTGCTCACTATACTGACAGCCTGTGAAATGTTGGGCCTAGTACACACCATAGCGTACATCAAGCTACCAACTGCACACGCATATGGACCTGAGCCATGTACTCACGCTCCTGATCTGTGCTGGGAGACATCAAAGCACTAAGCTTAAAGTGATGGGCTAATGGTGTACTTACAGGTTTTGTATTTTTATCTATACCAAGACGCTGTAATACTTTCTTCAGATATTGTTTTTGTGACAAACACATTATTCCCTTCACTCTGTCTCTTTCAATTTCCATACCAAGTATTTTCTTGGCTTCCCCAAGATCCTTCATCTCAAACTCATTTCTCAACTGAGTCTTCAATTTGTCAATCTCTAACTTGCTCTTACAGGCTATGAGCATGTCATCCACATATAAAAGCAAATATATGAAGGAACCATCACGTAGCTTACGAAAATACACACAATGATCATATTGGCTTCTTGTGTACTTTTGCCCTATCATAAACCGATCAAATCGCTTGTACCACTGCCTTGGAAACTGTTTCAAGCCATACAACGACTTTTTCAGTTTACAAACCAAATTTTCTTTTCCAGGAACCTTAAAACCATCAGGTTGAGACATGTATATCTCCTCATCCAAATCACCGTGTAAGAAAAGCAGTTTTGACATCGAGTTGTGCTAACTCAAGATCAAACTGTGCAACTAAAGCTAGTAAAATACGAATAGAAGAGTGCTTAACAACCGAAGAAAAAATCTCATTATAGTCTATCCCTTCTTGTTGTGCATAGCCTTTAGCTACCAACCTAGCCTTGAATCTCACACTGTCTATTCCTGGAGAACCCTCTTTCTTGGTGTATACCCACTTGCAACCAATTGCTTTCTTGCCCTTTGGAAGTTGTACCAACTCCCAAGTTTAATTCTTGTGAAGAGACTGCATCTCCTCACTCATTGCATCCTTCCATTCTACACTTTCTGAGTTTCTCATAGCTTCTCTGTATGTAGACGGAATATCATCATCAACAACTGGAAGTGCGTACGCCACCATGTCTGTGAACCGTGCAGGTTTTCTAATCTCTCTTCTTGGTCTAGTGACTGCAATGGAGTCTGGCTGCTGTGTAGACTCCTGAACTGGAGCCTCATCTGTAACTGTGTCCTCACCAACTGAATCATCTGTGAGACTCTCACCTGTCTGAACAGGTATCACTGAAGTCACTGGAGCCTCAAACTCTACCTGTTGTGGAACACCCTTGGTCTTGTTCTCCTTCTGATCAACCTTATGCTTGTTCTGAGTGAACATAACAGATTCATCAAAAGTAATATCCCTGCTTAGAATCAACTTCTTCGATTCGGGGCACCAAAGTCGATACCCCTTCATATCACTACTAAAGCCTAAGAATATAGCTTTCTTGGCTCTAGGATCCAATTTGCTTTCTTTGAAATGAAAATATGCTGGACAACCAAATACATGCAAAGAATCATAATCTGTAGCAGGTGTTCCAGACCATACCTCAATGGGTGTTTTACCCTCATTTGCAGCTGTAGGCAACCGATTGATGAGATGAGATGCATATGAGACTACCTCGGCCCAAAAAGCTTTGTCCAATCCAGCATTGGACAACATACACCGTACCTTCTCCAATAAAGTACAGTTCATTCGTTCTGCTACCCCATTCTGCTGCGGAGTGTCGCTGACTGTGAAATGTCTCACTATCCCCTCTGCCTGACATATCTGCATGAATGGATCTGACTTGTACTCACCTACCATTGCCTGACCTGAGCCTTTTGATTTTTCTACCAGTCTGAGTCTCAATCATCTTCTTCCACTTCAGGAACACATCCAAGACTTCACTTTTGTGTTGCATGGGATACACCCACACTCGTCTAGAAAAGTCATCAACAAAAGAAACAAACCAATGCCTACCACTCAAAGATGCAACTCTGATAGGTCTCCATACATCTGTATGAACATAATCTAGTATCCCCTCAGTGCTATGAATAGTTGTGCCATACTTGACTCTAGTCTGCTTGCCCAGAACACAATGTTCACAAAATCCAAGTTTGCAAGTCTTAGCACCTTTCAACAGTCCTTGCTTTACCAAACCTTGTAAAGCTTTCTCACCCGCATGCCCCAAGCACATATGCCATAATTTTGTAGTGTCAGCACCAACATCCTCTTTACTATCAGTGACTGTCGCTACTCCACCTACAATAGTACTTCCTTTCAAGAAATACAAATTGTTCTGTCGGGTACCTTTCATCACTACCAATGCACCCATGACAACCTTTAGAACTCCACCTACCAAGGTAATTTTCAAACCTTTGGATTCTAAAGCATCCTAATGAAATGAGATTTTTTCTTAAATCTGGTACATATCGAACATCTGTCAACACTCTGAATGCTCCATCATGCAATCTCAAACGGATTTTACCTATCCCTTTTGTTTTACAGGTATTATCATTACCCATAAAACCCGATCCACCATCCAACTCCTCAAAGCTGGAAAACGAGTCCCTGTTGGGACACATATGATAAATGCAACCCGAATCTAAAATCCATTCCTCAAAATGGTATGGCAATGATGAGTCAATCATTGCTAACTCAGTATCATCATCTATAACATGAACAACATTTGCTTTTGGATTCTTCTTGTCATTTTTTTTCAATATTGGACAATCCTTTTTCCAATGCCCTTTCTGTCGACAAAAGGCACGCTCATCCCTAGCAAGATTTCTTCTATTAGATGATGTTGATGCTCCTCCCGTCTTTGAACGAGACTTAGATCGATTACCAAATTTCTTGTTTTGTGACCTGCATCTAACTGTCAAAGCCTCTGACTTTGAGTATCTCTGGGCATATTTGTCCTTTTTTCGATACTCATTATTGATCAATGCATTCACCACAAGTTCAAATTTAATCTCATTTTTCCCATACAATAGGGTGGTAGTCAAGTAATCATAATGGTCAGGCAAGGAATTCAATAACAATATTGCTTTGTCTTCATCCAAAATTTCAACATCTAAATTTTGCAAATCAGCAAGAATTTTGTTATAAGCAGTTAAGTGATCAGTCATAGAAGTACCTTCCTTGTAGTCGAATCGGAAAAGCATTTTCTTGAGATAGAGACGATTCTCAACACTCTTGGTCATATACTTGTCTTGCAACATCTCCCACAACTTCTTAGCTGAATTCTCCTTCATAACAAAATATTTCTGATCTTTGGCAAGACAAAGCCGAATGGTACCACAAGCTTGGCGATTGATCTTCACCCAATCATTTTGCTCCATATCTTTTGGTTTCTCTTCCTCTAGAGCAATATCCAACTCTTGATGATACAGGACATCATAACTTCGCATTGCCACATGCCGAAGTTGTTTGTTCCATCAAACTTCTCCACCTCGAATTTTGCATTCGAAACCATAGTTCTTGATATAGTTGAAAACTTAGAGGTTGAAGGTTCAGGGGATGAGTCTTCTGTCATCAGCTCTGGGGCGATGGCCTCGGTCACTGCTGGGGCCTGTGATTCTAAGATCTGCCGTTGAAGGAAAAAAAAAAAAAAAATTTCTTTCGTCCCGGCTGCCCACGTCCGTGCGATCTGCACACGGCTTCCTTCTCTGCTGCTGCTGTTCCCGGCATTCTCCTCCGGCTGAGATTAGCGCCACTGCACGCTGCCGAGCTCCACCTCTCTCTCTATCTCAGATCTGCACCTGATCTGAGCGGATCTGGTCCTGCAATTTTTTTTTTTTCTTTGGCCCCTTTCACGAACCCAGATCTAACTGCTGGGTTCTTCCTTGGGACGGACAGGCCTGCTTGCAGCTGATCCTCTTGTTCCCTCTGTACCGGCCGTGCCTCTGCTAGCTGCTGGCTGCTGGCCACTGTTCTCTGCTAGCCCTGGCCGCCGCACGTCGATCCACTCTGCTTTTCCCGCTGCGATGTGCTGATCTCACATCCGTTTGGCATCGCTACCTCTGCAATGCTTCAGAGAAATCCGCAGCCCCTTGCTTCATTCTGCTGCTGCGTTGTAGCCGACGCTCACTGCCGGCGTCGCACTTCTCAGATCTACCTATCTGGACTTGTGCCACCAGATCTGCTGTGCTGCCCTTCTTCTTTCATTTCGGCTGCACCTCCTCAGATCTGCACCGATCTGCCCTTTTGGGGTTTCCTTTCAAGAAGTCCTTATGCCGTCGCTCCACCCAGGCTGCTGCCGCTATTCTGCCTTTCGCTGGGATTTTTCTCAACCTGCGCAACACGGCAGACACACCTGCCTTCGACTTCTTGTCTCAGATCTCAGATCTCAGATCTAGCTGCCTCCGGCCGGTTGGCTCGTACCGTGCAGCCCTCTGTTCCAGATCTGGCCGCTGATGCTTTGGGGAAAACCCTTAGCCGATGGATTGAAGGGAACCCTTGGTCTGCTTTACAGCCAGCCACTAAGGTTCCACCTCCAATGCCTTGGACGCACGGCTGGTTTCCTGATAGCGAGATCTGGGCTGAAAAACCCTTTCTACTATTTTTTATTTGCTGCACACGGCTCTGATGTAGATAAAACCCCTTTCCAGCCGAGAAACTGCAAATCCTTTTTTTTTTCTAATCGATGAAACGTCCGTCGGACGGTGTGATTTGATTTTTCCTGACAGATTCGATGAACCCGACGCTCTGATACCAATTGTAGAGATTTACAGCGGAAAATCAAACAATAAAATCAATCACACAATCAATAACACGCAGATTTACGTGGTTCGGCTAAATGCCTACATCCACGGACAACACAGGGAAGAGTTTTCACTAAATCAAAATGAGAGGTTACAATGTGGAGTCCATACTCTCTTCCTTTCCTCACGCTATCTCTCATACAAGGAGTAATTACATATATAAAATGAAAGGCTACTAAATACCAACTCAGCTGATGGGCTGAGTTGGGCTCAGTTAAATCAAGCCACATATCAACACTGTCATAGTGAAATTGCTTCATTGATCCAATGGATTAAACTTATAATGAAACATACGAGAACCTAATCTTCAGAACTCATGCTGAAAGTGTACAAATCTAAAGAAACAGCAAAAGGGTTCAGTAAACACAACTTTGTATTTCAATTTGAATAGGACCTAAGCATGAGTACCCTGATCACGTAATTTGGGGCCAAAAAACAACCTGATTGGATGAGGTGAGATTTGTTTACAGAGGCTTTATATTGATTCTGCAAGTAGAAAAATTTCATTCTAAAAATTTCATATCACTCAGACTGGGATCAATTTGAGAATGAATACCAAAATACTGCTTTTATCAAGAGAGGCTGCTCTCTTTTTTAACCTTGAAACCCTTCTGATCCTTCCATGAGGCAGAATATGAACCCAAATCCATGGTATAGAATTCTACTTTCTTAGATTCGAGATGGGCCAAAAATCAGCTCCCTTTGGATGAATACTTTTTATGAATGATCCCCATTGAATGAATATTATCATTGATTTAAGCTCTTAAGCTTCACCAAGGATCCCCTCTGGGGCTTTACTTATTTGCTTTGGTTTTGGACAACTCACCCTAGAAATCAAAGGTATAGTTCCTTGGTATACTTGTTAGAAGATAATGTAGTACAAATTCGTGAGACAAGTAATCAACTAACTTTTAAATTAGGAAAAAAGCTCTTGAGGCAAACAATCTAAAATCACTAGGAGAAAGACAAATCTAAGAGTAATTAAAATTGAAAATGACTTCATACGACATAGTAAGAAATTTCAATACTTGGGTGCAACTGCAGAACCATGCAAAGGGGATGATTCGGGAATAGCTAATAGGACGATAGTGTAGTGTGTTAAGTGTAGGGAAGCTGGTAGAGTTTTGTGTGGTAGAGGGTGATGCAGCCATCTCAACCTTAGAAGATCCATTTGATGAATATTTGAAGAATTTGCATTCCAATTTCATGCAACAGACGATGGAGGCAAGAGAGGACCTTTCAAGCTTTCCAGTGGACCTAGTTTCATCAAATTATGAGCCCATATGAGTGAGCTATGGGTGAAGGCCTATTTTTGATGTTTTGGGCCTCCAAAGCACATGTTAGAAGGCTCATCTACTGCAAAACAAGGAGTCACGAATTTCACATCATCTTCCATGTCATTGCCTTGTTGAATGCCATGTGGATGCTATATAGGATGGAATCTTTCAAATAAGGGAAAGGCTTGGGCTCATGGAGTGTTGTGGACCACAAGACCAACTTAGAAGCTATCAAAATAGGCATGAGTTCTTACTTGGGTATGTGGACGAACCAATGGAGGGATTTTTGGTTCAAAACTTGGCAACAAAAAGGATCAAAATCAACATATTCCTGATGCAAAATTCACCCATGGCTATGTTTAGTTTATGATGTAACTTTTTATCTTTTTTCATTTCTTGAATGATGTAATAGCCACATCACTAAAGATTTGATAGAATTCAAATTAGAATTTAGGTTAAGATAACAAGGTTGGGCGTGGAAGCCTTGGTGGCTAAGCAATGTTTTTTATTATTTTATTTCATCAATTCTCCAACTCCAAATTTATAAATTAGAGCTTTGGGCAACCAATGTAAACACAACTTAGAATTCGAATTTTATGAAGCTTGGAGCTTTGGAGACTATCCTAGTGTGGTGAGTCTTGTTTTGGTTTCTTTTGAATTTTTAATTGAAGTTGTATTGAGTTAATTTTGATTTCAAGTGATTGGTGTGTTTTGATTGCAACTTGAATTTAAGCGTTCAATTGTTTGCATCCAACCAATACCAATTGAAATTGGATTTCACAATTCAATTTAAGTTCATTAGAAGGTTCTTTTGTTTTAAATTTGAATTTGTGTTGGATTAAAGTTCATGTATGCATTCGGTCATTTAATTTGCATTTAATTTGTGGATTCAATTAATTGCATTTAACCATTACATTCGGAATTTCAATTCCATGTTGATATTGAATTCATTTGAAAGACCTAATTTCATTGGTGAATTTGCTAAGTGCAAGTTATCCCAGTGAGATTTGAACCATCCTTCTTTTTTGGTGCGAAATTGAGAGTTGGGTTTTTGGGGCTTCTATTACTGAAGTCCTTGGTTCGAATTCAAGAATTCGGATCTAAATTTCTTCTAAGTGAGGGTTTTTGGAAGTGTGCAAGTTTTTCTTGCAATTATGATCATCAGCCTTCATGAGAAGGGAGTCACATCGATTAAGGGATATCTCTATAAAATAACAGTCAGACGTGCCAATGCTATATAAAGCTAAATGTTGGGTAACAAAGAGAAAAAAAGATAATAAAATAATGTCGAGAGTTATGTGTATAGAATTAGAAATTACAGTGTTAGAGGAAAGTCTAAATGTTGCTTAATAAAAGAAAAGATGAGGGAAAGACACTTTAAGATATTTTTTTGGGGGGAAGGGGGGGGTCATGGGCATGATGAGAAAGTGAAAGGATTACAAGTAAAAGAACTAGGAGAAGAAAAGAGGCCATTAAATACATGGATTTAGGTTGTATTAAAAGACATGGTACATTGCAATATGCTGAAGAATATAAACTTTCATAGGGATCAGAGGAAACATACTACTTGAAAACTAAAACCAAAAATATGGCGCAAATGGCTTTAAATGATGATGAATAGTTGGCAAGGATTATTATAAATTCATAACAACAGCTAATGTTTGCACTACTAG
Organism: Chimonanthus salicifolius; assembly: GCA_013350335.1. Lineage (NCBI taxonomy): Eukaryota > Viridiplantae > Streptophyta > Magnoliopsida > Laurales > Calycanthaceae > Chimonanthus > Chimonanthus salicifolius. The sequence goes on along the minus strand of CM023535.1, from coordinate 57,762,681 downwards.
CACCATGGTCCTTGTCTATTTTCAAACGGCAAAAGTTTGAGAACTGTGGACTCAAAGCTAATTTCCTTACACAGTGTGTATTGCAAAAGGTTGAATCAAGGACTCGAATCAAGCAACTCTCAAACTGGATGATTGCACACCTACTGAAAAAAAAAAACCTACTACATATGGATGATTTGTTGCAGAAAATTAAACAGGTATGATTTTGTCACAAGAAAATTGAAGATATGTTGCTAGGTAATTAGGTGAATTATAGTGCCACTACTAGAAATAAAAGAAAAAAAACTAAAAAGAAGAAGGAAGAAAAAGATACTTGGCCACATTTTTGGAGTGACCTCTCGAATTAAGAAGAGAGAGAAGGTGGGGGGGGGGGGGGGGGGGGGGGGAGGGAAGGGGGGGTGGCGCGGGTGGTGTTGTTGGAGAACTCTAGAGTAACTTAAGAAGATACCTGAACTCTGTTGGCTTCTTTTGCTTGAGTTAACCTTTCTATGTTCTCTGGAGTGATGAAATGACTTGCATCCACAAGTTTCAACACCCTGCCCAAATTGATAAGTAAAATACTTAAATTTGACATTGTGCACAATCTAATGAGATAGGTAGGTATTGCATGAAATCAAGAAGAATACAAATTAAACAACAAGACTACTGAACAAATACACCTGAAATATACATAACATATGACATGCTATGGATGCTTTGAAAAAGCATAAATCAATATGTTATAGCATTTTCTGATATTTCAATATGGCTTTCTGAATAGACATAGGGAGAGAAATTGAAAGATTTAGCATTGAGCACTAAAATATGAAGAGTTCTATCTCCGTACCAATTGTAGAAAATGTTATCATTGCAATGTATGGCCTTTAGGGGAAAATCATGTGGTATGATTTGAACCTACAAACTTTGGGGTTGAACAAGTGAGCACTACCAAAGTGCCACAGGCTCTTCTCCAGCCAGAACAATTAAGAGCGAATAAAATAAGAAGACATGAACAAAATCAAAGAAGGCATGAACAAATTAAAAATCTGCCAACTTTTTACAAAATCATATGAGGTGACATTAATCTTCATCTAAAACTGGATAGAAAGACAATGCATTTAGAACATTCAAGATAATTAAAATTTCACTTGGTTCTTTTAAAATTCAGTCTCAAGGAACTGACTCACACTAAGACCAGAATCAACAAGTCGACGAGTATGCTGTGAAGCCACTTCTCCATAACATATAATATAAGTTGCAGTGACTTTGCTTTCTAGAAACACAGTTAAAAGAATTTGACTTAATTTTGGTAACTTTTAATTCCTTGCTCTATCCAATAACTGTCAAACTAGTGGCCATTGGCAAGAAATCCATTCTGCAACTTCTTATTGCCGTGACGTGTAGATCCAATAAGAATATTACATCAAGAAACAATATCATTCCAGGGATCTTTTATTGAAGTTGATGATGAAGGCGGGGATCAAAGCAGAATTTTCTAAAAGATAATCTTAAAATATATAAGCTTCTAAGAGTCAAAATATAAACTAAATGAAAAGAAAAACTTCATACAGTTAAACATCCTATTAATGTATGAAAAGAAAAACTTCATACAGTTAAACATCCTATTAATGTATCTAAACAAAGCCTTTACCCCACCCCCCCCCCCCCCCCCCCCCCCAAAAAAAAAAAAAGGAAAAAAATGAGAACTAGAAAACTGAGCCATACCCAACTTCCACTGGTATGCAGATAAAACTAGAAAAAATTGGAAGTACACTCAAACAACATAAACCTTTTTTGAGAGAGAATATAAAAAATAACATAAACCTGTTCTCTTGCAAACGCCTCTGCTCCATCAAAAGCCAGATAAATATGAGGAGTTTTCTCCATCACAAGTCTTGCAAGAGAAATGGCATTAACAACAGTGGATAAACCGGAAACAGCTCCACATTTCTTTGTATTACCATCCATTATACACGCTTCCATCTCAACTGTTGCATTGGTTGTTAAAACAGAGCCTCTACCAGCATTGAAATTTGGATTGTTTTCAAGTTCACGAACCTGTGGAAGGAAAATTTTGAGTTAGACAGTACAAACCTTTTCTTTTTATCTATGGTGGTGATTCCCTATTAATTAATTAAGAATTCTGTAAGCAAAAATTTTGTTAGGGACCTAATCAATAAGCCAAAAGTTCCAAAGATGATGGAACACAAAAATCAGACTTTTTAGCCTATCCCATGCTAGGTTGGGCCACATCTTACATTGGACTCCACCAGGCATGTGACTAGTCATCAATGAATCTCAATACTCTCCCTAAGCGATGACTGATCACATAATAAACCACTACCATGCTTCCCTACCAACCTCCTTTGACAGCCCACTCTATGGCCCTTTTCCTAAGTTGTCATCACCAAGACAGGTAGCCCTTTCTACCTCTGTGGTGACTTTAACACTTGCACCAGATGACCCTTTCCCTAAGTTGTTATCACAAGATTCAAATACAGGAGATGGTACCTACTCTGATGCCAGTCACTAGAGCCTCTGGAAGGAAGAAAATCAGGTCCTTTTCTTATCTCATGCTAAGTAGCCCTACACCCCAGACTAGACCCAACCAGACACATGACAACTATGGCGCTAATTGTACATCACTTTCTTCAGTTCTTCATCTAGTCCGTAGTTAAACACAAAAGAAAAGCACACCCAAGGGCTAAAGGACTATCTACAGATATTAATATCATACTGTAGTTAAAAAGACAAAGTGACCACAAACTGAATTATTATTAGCAGATGTATGAATGTCAGAGGAGAGGAGGGTAGACAGACAGAGAAAGGAAACATCACCACGCAGAAATTTGAGCAAACATTTGTAAGAAAATACATATAAATGTAAAGATAAAAGAAGAGAGACAAAAAAAAAAAAGAGGAAGAGTAGAGAAGAGATGGGTGATGTCTGATTAGAGTGAGTACCACGAGCTCAACAACATCTAAAGGAGATTGGTTGGACTTGAGAGCAGAGACGCCGACGCTGAGACAATGGCGGAGGGCGGCCTCGCGCGGCTCCTTCCGGTGAAGAGGCAGCGACCTAGGGATGTCGCCGGCGCCTCCATGGAGTGCTATAGCCCAGCCCATTGCCTTGCCTTGTTGACTCTCTCTCGATCGATCTCTCGAGCCAAGAGAATTTGAGACACATTGATTGCAGAAGAAGCTTTGCTGACTGGCTGGAAACATAGAAAAGACCTTAGGTGGGTCCACTTTTTTATTCCTTCAAGTTTGGACTTTGGATTCCACACCCACGGTTGAGCGACGCCCCCTGCCGGCCCTTCCGTTGCGTTTGGACGAGGGGAAAATTTTAGAGCGGTTATCATGAATAGAGCTCACCCTTGATTAGGGGTGACTTTTAAAGTAGAATTATCTTTATCTTGATAATTGTTCTTTATCTTATTTGATAATTGTACTGGTAAAATAAAAATTTATTCTAAAGGTAAAAAATCTTATTTGGTAATTACAAGTAAGGGTAATCTTTTATATTAATATTTTTTGAATTTTTTTATAAAATATAGCTTTTAAATAATATTTATGAAGTAAATTCTAATGATATAACTTATAATAATATTATCTATCTTTTTATAAATTATTTTTTATAATTATAATTTAAAATGAACACTTGCATTTTAACATTAAAAAAATAAATAAAGAATTTTTTTGATATTATTATTTTAAATCCCAATGAATGAATAAAAAATATCAACACATCTCTTCATAAAAAATTATAATTATAATTTTTTATACTATATGAATTTAATAAAAATATCAATTCTCATAAAATTGTTAATATGTCAGGTTACCCCTGCTTACAGTTACCCCTACTCAAGGGTAACCCCTGCAAAGTTTACCCCTCATCGAAATGCACCACGTTAAAAATATTGACAACTTTTTAAAATAAACATTCAACAAAATAAATTGCTAATTACCCCAAAAGAGATTAGCATAAATCTCAAACTCTTTTGGAGTTTCGAGACCCTTTCGAAATTGGACAGAATCACTCTTTAAAAATAAGACATTTTGACAATTATGTTTCATAAAATTTTATTTTATTTTTTATATTATATAAATTAAATAAAAAATATTAATTCTTATAAAATTGTTATGTCAGATTACCCTTGTTTATAGTTAGCCCTACTCAAGGGTATCCTCCGTAAAATTTACCCTTCATCCAAATACATCATGTTGAAAATGTTGACACATTTTTAAAATAAACTTCAAAAAGAATAAATTGATAATTACTTAGAAAGAGATTATGATGAACCTGAAACTCTTTCGGAGTTTCGAGACCTTATCGAAATTTCGACAGAATCACCCCTTAAAAATAGAATATTTTAACAATTATATTTCATAAAATTTTCTTTTTATTATTTATACTAGATAGATTTAATAAAAAAATATTAATTCTCATAAAATTATTAATATGTCAATTACCCCTACTCAATGGTAACTCCCATAAATTTACCCCTCATCCAAATGCATCATGTTGAAAATGTTGACACATTTTTAAAATAAATTTCAAACAAAATTAAATTTCTAATTACTTGAAGTATTATTTTTTTAATTATATAATATATATATTTTAAAATATTTTAATTTTATAATATTTAATTGATAAAGAGAGGAAAGCAAGGGGTATTGAGGGGTAGGGTATTGTGAATACCCCAACCTTCAAAGGGATATTCAAAAATGGGAGAGAGGGATAAATTTTCAAATTTTTACCCTCACCCCCTTGTTACCAAACAAGGGTAACAAGGGGTAATGGGGGTTACCCCTCTTACCCCCCATCCAATCGCAGCCTTTGTGTATGAAGAAACGGGTTTTAGCGTGATTAATATTAGGGGTGAAACTCAGGTCGAGTTTTGGCCCGAACCCGCATGACCGGACCCTAAAATCATGCGAGTCGAGTTATGAAAGTCGGGTCAATGGGTCGGGTTGGGTTGAGAAGTCAGAAACCCACATTGAATTCAAGTTGGGTTGTTTTTAAGTTAACTCGACCTAATCCAATCAAACCCGACCCGACCCGGTAAAAAGTAGGCTAAAGTAGATTCAAAATGCGGGTCGGGTTTCAGGTTGAGTAGGGTTATAATTCGAGTCAAGCCAAGTCAAAAGTTCGGGTCGGGTTCCATATATTAGTAACTCGGGCAAGGTTGGGTTTTAAAAAACCCGACCCTACCCGTCCCAATTTCAGCCCTAACCGTGATGCCCATTTTACCCTTTATCTACCGTACCGAAAATGTAAAACAATAGGAATGTCAGAAATTGGCTCACCAATCGGATCCCTTACTAGTTTTTGGCGAGCCGATTTACTGTTCATGGGTGATTCGGAGTCTTTTACTGTTCACAGGTAATTCGGAGAGCCGATTTTACTGTTCACAAGTGATCCGGTGAGCCGATTTTACTCTTAGCGAGCCGATTTCTGACATTCCTATTGTTTTACATTTTTGGTACGGTAGGTGAAGGGCAAAATGGGCATCAATGTAAAACTCGTGTCTGTATACACAAAGTGCTCATAGGAGGATCGCTCACCTATAATATTTGGCATGATATATTAAAAAAAAATAGTATGATGGTATCAAATAAGATTTATCATTTAAATTTATTTAAATATACATTTTAAAAAATATTCTTGAATTTATATAAATTTATAAACATAAGTTGATAAAAAATATATATATTTTTTGAATTTCCGTGTGGGAAACTGTAGGATACCCAGCGTAAAACTCCCACGGGTGAGTCCACTAACCCTAGGGCACACCAAGGTTAGGTCAAATTAATAACATTATATTTTATAAATAACTTTTACATTTAAACTGATCTGATAAATAGATGTTATTTCATATAATTGATGAGTCTACAAAGATGTCATATATTATTTTATTAAATTAAAAGTCACTGAAAATAATATATCCAAACTCATAGATGGATATTGCATTCTTGAATATGCATATTTGGTAATTAGTTTAAAAATTTTATATTTTAAATTTCAAATTTAATCAAATAATTGATGAATATTAACACTATCAATAACTTGCATTTGGATTGAAATTCACTCTGATTAACATTCACTAAATAAACAAGTTGAACTAGACAATCCCGTAATGAAGCAAACCTCAGAGATGATGACTTAACCTATCTCAAAATACAAATGGTCTTTTTTTCTAGTAGGGTGAATTGAAATTATTAATTATATAGATTAGAAAAACTCATTTTAGTGCACTAGACTATAAAATACCAACACACATCTATAAATATTAAATACACCCAATTTACAGATAAATTTTAAGATTAAATTGATGATATCAGTGAAAGTATGTCATTTTACTCATCTAACTTTTTAAAATCTTAAAAAAATAATTAAATGCTTTTTTTGAAATTTATACTAGAATAAAATTACAGAGTATACTATTTTAAAGAAGTCAACAAGTAAATATCAAAAATCATGTATTAAAAAATTTCAACTACTTTATTATATTCCTTATTTCTTATTATATAATTGATAAAAATATGTAACACAATTGGTAAAGGCTTCTTACTACAGCTTAGATATTGTAAGTTCATGATTTCAAATCTCACAAGTGATCTTTTTTTTTTAATTTTTTTTTTATATTAAATAGTAAGTTACGTAAGTTACGTTTTTTAATATGGTTATTCTGCTCTAAAACCCGTTAATCAAGCCTGCTCATCTTGTCCGATCCCCCATCTCATCTCTCCTGCTAAGTCAGCGATTCAGAAAATCCTACCCTCTTCAGATGCTGTTATTCTAGTGCAGTTGGGGCCTTTTAGAATAGGAATCTCAAGCAACCAGATGGAAAACAAATAGGAAAAAATGGGAATTACCACTTCTCTTCCGGATGAAGGTGGTAAGAAAACAGAGTAATGTGGAGGTAGAGACAAGGATGAAAGAAAAGAAGCAACATCAAGAAGGGAGAGGAAAAAAGCTAAAGAATTAAAAGAGTTGAAATCTAAAGGATATTCTGATCTAGATGGGTTAGAAATCATTCGAATCGGGAGAATTATGGGAGTCAATTTTGATAAACCCAATCTAGTTCAGCAGCAACTCTGTTTGTTGGACGATCTTGATCGATCATTCTCAAGCTCGTATCGTCCGGCCAGGCGTAATAGTGGTGCAGCTTCCTTTCTGGCCAGAAACTCCTTCCTCAATTTCCGTCGAAAACAGGTTTTAAGAGTTTTCAAGAGAAGTTCTAGCTGTCCTATGAAGAGTGCTGGGGTCTATCAGGTTTCATAATGAAAGTCATTATATGGAATGTGAGAGGCATTGGCATCCAGGAGAAGCATGATGATATTCGTTGTTTTAAAAGGAAATATAAAATTGATATGCTGATGATTCAAGAAACAAACAAAAAAAAGAGGACATCTCATCATCCATCATTAGGGAGCTTTGGGGTATCCAAGGGGTAGAGTGGTTCTGTAAGCCTTCGATTGGAGCATCCGAGGGCCTGCTTACTATTTGGAATCCATCGGTCTTTAAGGTCTCCTTAAGACGTATGGATGAATTCTCAATATCTGTTCAAGGTGATCTATTAGAAGAGAATGTGGAAGCTTGTTTTACCAATGTGTACGGTCCCAATGTAGATGGAGAAAGGGAAAACTTTTGGTTTGAGCTGGATTTGATACATAGCTGGAGCTCATCAGTTTAGTGCTTGGGTGGGGATTTTAATATTGTGTGGTTTCCTTCAGAAAGGAAAGGTGTACACTCTTACACAAGAAACATGGAAGATTTCTCTAATACCATAGCTAGAAATGATCTTTCAGATCACCCTCTCATTGGGGGCAGATTCACTTGGAGCAATGGACAAATGAGATGTTCCATGAGCAGACTTGACAGATTCCTATTTTCATCAGAGTGGATAATCTCTTTCCCAATTCTAGTCAGGTGAAACTTTTTAGTCCCATTTCAGATCATTGCCCGGTAATGATGGATACAGATGAAATTGACTGGGGTCCCAAGACTTTTCGATTCAGTAACTGTTGGCTAGAGAATCCGAAATTTGTGGGACTAGTTAAAGAATGGTGGAAGAATTTTGAAATCCAGAGGGGGGGGGGGGGGGGGGGGGGGGGGGGGGTTATGTCCTCTCCAAAAAACTCACTCTTCTTAAATAAAAAAATCAAGGAATGGGTGGCTACTGAAGGTGGTCCGCTTAGAGAAAGAAAATAAGCAACAATGATTGATTTAGAGAGGTGGAATAAGAAAGAAGAGGATCGAGATCTTAATGAAGAAGAAAGGTCAGCCAGAAGCAATGGCGACAAAGATCACGTTTGTTGTGGTTATAGGAAGGTGACAAAAATTCAAATTTTTTTCATTGGTGTATGAATGTCAAAAAAGCCATTAATACTATCAGATCAATTGTTGTAAATGGTCCACGTATTGGAGATAAATTTGGTATCAGAATGGCTATCAAGAACCACTTCTCAGCTATCTTTTGTTCCCCTCTTGGGACTGCGTTGGCCCTTCCTGTCCCCCCTCCTAATGGTTCCTCTTCTTCGGTGCCGGATCAGGGTATCTTCTCTTCTCCCTCCTTTATTATTTCTCTAATCCTTTTCTGCACCATCCTCTTGGCATCTTCTCCAGATTGGTGTGTCAGTTCAGCGCAGTGAATCTCCAGGATCTTCCTCCAGCTACTGTCTTTACCTCAGCGCCAGCAACTATTCGTCCAGTTTTCGATATCAAGACTTATGGTGATCTTCTCTTCGGTCTCTCCACTGTTGCTCCACATTTCACGCGTGCATTCTCTTCTACCTTGGAGCAGTCAACGGTGTTGTTCTTCTTCTCTTGGGCCCCTTCTCCTGGATCCTAGTCTCTCCTTTCTTCTCCTATTTTGGAGTCGGAGGACCCTCAGTTGAAGATTATTGTTGATTGCTGGGATCCCTGGGAAGCTCTACTCAACCATATGCAATTGACACATCATCTCTTCATTGATCCTGTTGGTTTTTCGCCTTTTCTCAGCTCTAATCGGGTACTTTCACTTCTCTTCCCTCTCCATCCCTTCCCCGCTGTCCCTTTTCTTAGTGATCAGGTTCCACATCACGCTACTTCAGTGCTACATTTGCCACTGCCTTTGGTCAGTGAATCTCAAGTGAGGGTATATGATGATTATCCATTTCATATGCTTCAGTCAGCCTCACTATCCTCTTCTAGGTTTGCCAGACCAACTTTGGATGGTATTCTTTTTTCAGAGATTAGTAGTGAAAATGCGAAATGGTTGGAAAGGGAGTTTTCAGTTAAAGAAATCAAGAAAGCCTTAAATGGTTTGGCTGGGGATAAGGCACCAAGACCAGATGCTTTTAACTTTTCTTTCTTTAAGGCATGTTGGGATGTAGTATGTCCGGATATTCTAAAGGTTTTTAAGGAGTTTCACCAATATGGTTTCATCAATAAAAATCTGAAGAACTCCTTCATCACCCCTATTCCAAAAAAAGAGGACCTGGATTGCCTATCTCATTTTCGTCTAATTAGTCTTCTAGAAAGTGTTTATAAGCTCATTGCTAAAGTTTTGGCAGAAAAATTGAAAAAAAATGTTGTCAAAGATTATTCGAGAGACTCAAGGTGCTTTTGTGGATGATCGACAAATCCTTGATGGGGTTCTATTGGCAAATGAGTTGGTACATTGTATACATAGAGACAAAGAATCAGGCATTTTGTTCAAAATTGATCTAGAAAAGGCTTATGACTTCGTTGATTGGTCTTTTGTAAACTAGTTTAAAAGGATGGGGTTCGGGGTCACCTGGCAACAATGGATGAAAGCATGCATTGAAGATACTTCTTATTCAATACTTGTGAATGGATACTTGTGAATGGATCTCCAACCACTCCAATTCAAGCGAACAAAAATTTAAGACAAGGAGATCCCTTATCTCCATTCATCTTTACCTTAGTTGGTGAAAGCTTGAACAAACTAGTGGATAATGCTAAGGAGATGGGAATAGTGAAAGGTTTTCAATCGGCACCAAACGGACCAACATTTACCCATTTACAGTTAGCAGATGACACTTTATTTTTCTGTGAACCCACTAATCAGGAGCTAGTGGGGTTTAAAGTCATTCTTAAATGTTTTGAATTGGTATCGGGCCTAAGGATTAATTTAGCAAAAAGTTCTCTCATCGGTATCAATATGGACGATGGACTGTTGAAGGAGATAGGTGGTAATATTGGATGTGGAATAGGGAGACTTCCCTGCATTTATTTGGGTTTGCCGGTTAGGGGAAACCCGAGACTCAAAAGATTATGGACTCCAATTATTGAAAGAGTGGAAAGAAGATTATCTGGTTGGGGCAGGAAGTTCTTATCTTTGGGTGGGAGGGTTACCCTAATCAAGGCTGTCCTTCAAAACCTCCCAACTTATTACTTTTCTCTTTTCCAAATTCCTAAAGGAGTTGCAGGGAAGCTTGAACAGCTTTTTAGAAAATTTCTATGGGGTGATAAGGAATCAAAAAGGAAGGTGCACTTAGTGGCTTGCATGAAGTGGTGAAACCCAAAATCAAAGGTGGCTTAGGCCTTATGCCTATTCTTATAAAAAATGAAGCTCTCTTATGTAAATGGACATGGAGGTTCGGTAAAGAGAAGGAGGCTTTGTGGGTCAAGTTTCTTTTAGCTAGATATGGTGTTGAGGGCGTGGTGGATGGTTTCTAAGTGATAAAGTGAAAAGTCAAGGCTCCTATATTCTAAAGTGCTGGTCGAAATTGGGTTCTGGTGAAGGCAATTTGGCCAGTTTATTCAATCGTCACATCAGATTTTTGGTTGGAAAAAGTGATAGAATCCTATTCTAGAATGACCTTTGGTTAGGTGACAGACCTCTCAAAGAGTCCTTCCCTAGACGTTTCAAAATCTCGAGGGGTTCCGATGCTTTGGTTCATGATTATGTTAATCGAGAAAATGGTAGAATTTCCTGGCAATTTGATTTTCATAGAAGCTTGAGATCCTTTGAAGAGGATAGCCTTAATAGTCTTCTTTGTCTTCTTGAGGAGGTCCATATCTTGCCTCTTGAAAATGATGTTATGATTTGGTCAAGCGACTCATCAGGTAACTTTTCAGTCAAAGCAATGTTGCATTTGTCTCATGATTAGATCTCTAATGATGATGATATCAATTATTTGGTATGGGTCGGTGCGGCTCCCCCGAGGGTTCAAATATTTGTTTGGTTTTAAAGGAGAAAATTCTCATGAGGGTTGAGCTAAAAAGGAGAAGTTTGCTTAGAGATAAGGATGATCTAAAATGTATTCTCTGTGATTCTTTTCATGAAGATGTCAAGCACCTGTTTGCGAATTGTGAGGTTGCTAGTGGTCTTTGGTCAAAGTTCTTCAATTTCCTTGGTATTCCTTGGGTCTTCACGTATTTATGTTATTGCTTGATTGTTGCTTGGAACCTTCCTAGGCTGAAATCCAATTGAAATGTGCTTGGCAAATGCTACCGTCTGTCATTTTGTGGACATTATGGAAGGAAATGAATGCTAGATTCTTTAATGGTGCCTCTTCTATGGAAAATCTTTTCCATAAAGCCAAATGGTGTTGGTTTAGTTGGTTGTTGGCAGATCCCAAATTCAAAGGCCTTAAAATCGATGATCTTATGTCTTCTTGGGATGGATGCATGAATGTTCAAAGGAGAAATTCTAAACCGAAGATAAAGTGGGAACCACCTCCACTTGGTCTCTCAAAATTTAATGTTGACGGTGGTTCTAGAGGAAAACCGGGGTCCATCAGGGATTGGTGGTGTGCTTCGAAACCATTTAGGTGAAACTACCATTATGTTCAACGAGTCGGTCAGTATCTTGGACTCAAATGTGGCGGAAATCCTTAGTATAAGAAAAACTCTAATCATTTGAAAGGATCACGGTTATGGTTCTCTCATCATTGAAGGGGACTCGGCAAATGCTATCAAATGGGCGTCAGGGTTGAGGCACCCGCCCTGGAGATTGGTCAATATGGTTAGAAAGGTGAAAGACTTGGCAAGTGAATTGGGAGATTCTTTTTCCAAAGTGGATCGCTCAGCTAATGGAGTGGCGGATTATTTTGCCAAATTAGGAGTCGACAATCAGTTTGCAGGCGTTTTTCTTTTCTGATTTTCTCTTATGTTGTCTTCATTTTCTTTTCCTTTTTCTTTTGGGCTAATTCTGTTAGACCATTTATTTTTTCTTTGTATCTCTCCTTTCTTTTCTCTTAATGAATTTTTTTTTTACTGCTAAAAAAAAAATACATCTCACATGATGAAATAAGATAAAAATATTTATATTTAAAAAAATATATATTAAAGCCAGTTTCAATAACCTATACTAACAATAAAAAAAATTCTAATGTAGAAAAACTATGTTTAATCCAATAAAAAAAATTCTAATGTAGAAAAACTATGTTTAATCCAATGAAAAGTGTATTATTTCAAATAAGATAAAATTAATTATAAAAATCTAACGTAGAGAAATTATAAAAGTAATTATTCAAAAAGAATCACTTCTTTTTTTTTAACAGTAAAAATGCAGCATATATACAAATTATAAAAGTAATTATTCAAAGTGAATAAGTTCTTTTTTTTAACGCAAAAAATTCATCATATATACATCAGTTCCATTGCCAGGATTTGAACTCGGGTTGCCTGGGTGAAAGCACGGGTCGAAATCTCAGTCGATACGAGATGTATCGACTGTACCGGCAAGATATCAGCCAATATGTGTTTATACAGCCGATATTTGAGGGAAAAAATTAGGAGTGAGATATAGGCCGAGATTCGAGATATCGGCAAAGACTCTGATATCTCGATATCAACGTTTTTTTGACCCATGGGTGAAAGTCAGGTATCCTAAGTCGGATATGCATAATGAATAAGTTCTATTTTGTAAGAAAATGAGAAATATTCTAAAAGGGGTTGCATGAAAGAAAGAATAGACCTTTATTAGTGCATTGAGCACGAATCTATATAAGATTGAGTTCGACTAAAGATGCTTATCAACAAATGGCACAAATCTTTTTTGAGTAGGCGACTGCAATGGGAGTAATGGAGATTTTTAGGTATAAAATATGAGAACAATTTGGAAATGCTTTAATTTTCAAAAAAAAAAAAAAATTTTGGAAATGCTTTATTTTAAAAGTTAGGTTTTTTTTTAATTTTTTTATGATGAAGGTATTTAGGTCTCATCTGACTAATTTTTGAGATATATGAAGCTGCCTTACTTATATAAACCGAATTACCCAATCACTTGAACTCCTTTGGATTAAAAGTTAGGATATTTTGACAAGTTATTAAAGTGACTTTATTTTTTAATATGAATAAAGTCCATTATACTCTATAATTTTTTTATTTGAGCATTAATTTAAAAACATGAGATAAACATTTGTTAATTAAACTTTATCCAACGTAGAGAATAAATTAAATAAATTTACAAGTGAAATTTGAATAATATATATATATATATATATATTGAGCAATGTGGGTTTATACTAAGTAGTCTCAACTTTGAGATTGTTCACTCGAGTGGAATCACAATTTGAGTGTTGTTTATAAATTTGTTGATGAAAATTCAATGTACCTGTTAAACGTGTTACTATGATAAGTTTTTTAAATATTATTAAATATCTAAAGTTCAAAAGTCACTAATTTTTAGTATGATCGAAGTTATAAAATCAATGTTTAAATTTAGAATTTTTTATTTTTTGTTGGAGTGATTATTTTATTATGTTAAATTGGCTAGGTATAAATATTAGATGAGTAAAGTATTAATGTACAAATAATTTCAATAATATTCTCTTGCACTTAGCAAAGTTAATATATCAATATGCCCTTCAAATATGTCATATATTGTATTTTAAATCGTTAAATCAAAATTATGAAGCATTTGTTACTAATCTCATTCTGTCACACAAGTTCACTTCACTGGATTATGATGCCATATACAATATCTAAATTAAGAATCAAGTTCAATTCACTAGACGATGTCATATAAGACATAATTAAAAAGAGTAGTGATCCTCTCACGGGTATTTTGTGTAATCCGACACAAGTTTTAGTGTATTATCAATTTTACCCTTCGTATGAACAGTAAAATCGGACCATTCACATGAATAGTAAAATTTCGGTGAGTTGATTTATTATTTATGCGAATTTCGGCTGGCCAATTTTACTGTTCATACAAAGGGAAAACTTGGCGAACTGGTAAAGGTGAAATTTCGGACAAGCCAATTTACTGTTCATGCTAATGGTAAAATTGACAGTACATTAAAATTCATGTCGGGTTACACAAACCTCCCATGGGAGGATTGTTACCCTTAAAAAATCAGTGATTGTCATGTCAACATTTTAACTTGTACACTAACCCATGCATCTATTTATATCTTTATTTTGATTTAACCCCTTAAGTTGACTCTTTCTTAGGTGGATATCCACTATCATTGATATTTTAAATTTAGTTAATTCAATTCATAATTTGATACTAATTATAATTTCATATCTTATTATGTCAGGTTCAACTTCACATACTCAGTATATGCAATTTTGACACATTACAACAATTTTGAATATCGACACGTCCAATATGTATGTGCCTACACAAATACACATTTTAGAGATTCATTCTTTTATTTCTGATTCATTATAATATGTCTCATTCTTTATTTTTAATTGTTTTTATTGTGTCATTTCATTTGTTTCATTTATTATTCATTTTTTTATCTCATTCTTGAATTATAATGATTTTTACATTTATTTCATTCTTTTTGAATTTATTTGTACTTTTTAAATTCATTATACAAGATTATTTTAATTTATACCGATTTTCTTAAGTTTTACCAAATTTTATTGAATATTCGACTAAATTTTTTACAATATAATCATTTCATAATAATTAACCACCTCAATATCTTAGCAAAAATTATTAGAATTTTAGATAAACTAAGCCATGTTTTAAAAGCTCTTTAAATTTTTATCACTTTAAATTCTATTTTAAATCCTAAATACTTATGAATGGGTTAAGTACAAGTAGTGATGAGTTAGGTAGGATATCGTTCAGATTGGATTGGCCGTAGGAAATAACATATATTTTGTCTAATTTGATTGTCCCCCAACTTGAACTTTATTTTTTTAAATCTTATCTGACCAAAAGTTCTATTAAAAATTGAAAAAATAATATAAAAATGAGATTATATGAAAGTTCTCCCTTGGTGCTAGAACACTGATTGACCCTAGAGGGAGGGAGGGGGGTGAATAAGTCAATCCCAATTCATTGGTCTTTTTAAAATTTCCTTGATTGATTAATTAGAGTGCAGCGGATACTTCAATCAAGTGTGTGTGTTGGCAAATGTGATTATGCAATCAATACAAGAAATTGATTCTAACACCACAAACAAAAGGACACACTGATATAGAGTGGTTCGGTTAGCCAACCTATATCCACTGTTAGGACTAGCTCAACCTTGAACTATCACCAAATTCACTGAGTGGAGACTTACACCCTCACAATTAGACTAGGAATTCTACTTTACTCAATCGGTTGAAAATTTCACCCACCTCATGTAAAATAAGAATTCCACATATTTGAATTGGCTGAGAATTCCACCCACCATATGTGCCAAAGACTACGCTCTAAATTTTTTATAGTGGTTCCGGAGCCAAGCCTCCTTAATCCACTTTCATAGGACAAAGGTTTTAAAATAAAATTAAAACCAAGAAGCACTTCCCTTATAGCTCTTTCTCGAAAATGTGTGCTTCTCAAAGATCCACCCAATGTGTGCCCTAGTTAATCCCGATGCTCCACCTTGTAGTACCATTGAGCAATCACAATTTCAAGGATGACTAGGAAAGTGATTCTATCCTGGTTGGTATCTTTTATTTGCTCCTCTCTTTCACTAACTTAATCAATAGATTGGTTGTATTAGATTCTCAAGTGTAGGCACAAGAGAGATGATCATTCCTTAGAGTGTGTGACTTTTTCAGTTCAAGGAAGATAACTAAAAGATCACACAACTCTCATATTTATAGAGGATTCAACACAGTTTTTCAAATTGTCCAGTATCGACAAGTCGAGGGCAGCGATGGGTCGGGGGCACCGATGGGTCAGTGTTCATATTTATTATCGTTCAACCACCCGACCGTTGCACATTAAATGCACACCCAAAGGCATGATTAATTCCTGGTCAACAGGTCAGGTGTCACCGATGGGTCGACACTCGACAGTCATGGCACTGAGAGGTCGGTCCATACGAGGGTCTCGATCTGGGGCAACACCATGCAGACAGAGTTTCATGTCTAGAAACTTGTCCTGCCCAGAACGACCTATTGCCCTTTACCGAGGGGTCGGTCCCGGTATTCTCGATCGGTCTTGAATTATCGAGATAACTGTTTTCTCGAGAGTCCATTTGAGTTCTAAGTTCCAGAACTCATAAGTTGTCATCGACGAGTCATTGACTACAAGGGGTCGTTAAGTTCATCACCGAGGGGTCGGTGCATACGAGACTCTCGGTTAGAGGCATACCCAGAATGACAATTCTATGATCCAGAACCTTTGTCAATCTGGCCGACTAGTCTTTGACCACGATTGGTCGATCCTGTCAACTCCGAGGGGTCGATGAGAATGACTGGTCGAGCTGGCAGTGAACTTAATTCATATTTCCAAGTTCACTTCTAATTCACTGTCAAGCTTCCTCTCTAGGCTTTTTATGATTTTACCACTTGTTCAACTAAGCCTAGGAATGGTCCTCCTAAGGTGTGGGTACCACCTAAAGTCATCTATGAAATGGTCCTCCTATGAATGGTAGAGCATGATCTTCAATATTGATCACCTTGAGTCTTCAAGCTTCTAGCAAATGCTTCTTCCTGAGTCATGGAATTGACAAACTTAGGAATTCGGCAAGCTGGGGCACTAACAGTAAAAAACTATTTTAATAAAAATGTGAAAGATAAGAGGACTTTCATTTGATTTGAGGCTATTATGGTATGGAAAATTGAGGTCAGGAGAGAATGTAGATTTAACTATTTGGTCAACAGTGTTCATTTGAGAGTTGAAGGATATAATATCATTTGGAGTGCGTGTGTATTATGTTATTATTGTCTACTTCCCTATGTACTAACCCCTCGTAGATGCAGGAGATCTAATGGAGGTGGGTGCGAGGGACCCAATGATGAAGTTAGGACCTTGAACTTACACTTATATTTTGAAATGTAAATATTGAATCCATGTATTTTGTGATTACTTGTGGACATGTAATGTACTATTTTAAACTATCATGGATGACTGTAAGTATCTATAGGGTCTTGGAGACCTTAGAGACTCTGAGATGGGACTCATGAAAACTCTGTTTGGACTGCTTTAAGTAATCATGAAAACTATAAGATCCATTGTGCTGAGATGTTTAGTTTTGATGGAGAAAAATAATAGAAGATGTGTGTTGTGATTAAGGATTTGATTGAATAGTCAGTTGAAAAAGGTAGTCAAAACACCTATATTTAAGGGGAAACTCTGTTGAAATTTCGGTAGGAATTATGAAGTCCGAAGAAACTTAAAATGCCTAGAAGCTTTAGAATGTTGGTCTCACCCTACGTGTGAGGTGGGAACGAACTCAAAAAAATAAAAATAGTCACGTTGGGGCGAGTGACATGGACCCACTTTATATTGAATTTAGTATGTTAAAACTACTTTTTTTTCTCTTCTCAAAACTTAGATCCAATCATTTATAATTTCTATTTGATGCACCCTCACTATTAGATTAATTATGATAGTCAAAATATTTATCCAATGACTTATTTTTAATCTAAATAAATCCAAAGCCATCATTCAATGAGTTTCATCTTTTATAAAATGATAGCCCTCATGATAATCTATCCATTCATATAACTTTTGTGATTATCAGATGGGATTCAAAATTTGACATGTCTCATCAGAATCTTGAGCTTTTTCAACGCAAGCATTTGCTAAACTTGAATTTGTGAATTTTATAAATTTTGACTCGCCATTAAATAGATCAATATAAAAAAGGTGAAATAATATCTATTAACAAATATTATGTTTATATAACAACTCGAGTATTTGCCAAACTTCCCTTTATGAATTTTATAAATTTGTTAGGCTCCTCATTGAATCCATCAATATGGAGATGTGGAATAATGCACACTCGGTAGGGTAGGGTATCCAACCTCAATCGTTAAGCGGAAACTCTGACACAATCAAGATACTCTGGTTGTGAAAGTTAAAGAACTAAATGAATTTAACACAACCTGATGACTTTAAACGATAAACCCAACTCAAATAATCAATGGTTATAATTAAATCAAATCAATTTGACACATTATAAGGCAGCGAATTTCCAAAACAACTTGTCCAATTTAAAAAAAAAAAAACCTTCACAAATATCAACCTAACATCGATCACCAATTTCTGACCAAAATAGTCAGGTTGGGTTTTTAAGAACAAAGATTTTGTAAACAAAGAACTGAAATTACTCCAATGGATAGTCGGGTCTGAATGGATCCAGAGCTGCAGACCCATAATTTAGGCGGATTCAAATGTATTGAACCAAGCCCATGCAGGATAAATGTGTTAGGCACACTTTCAAGTTGGAATAACCCACTAAGTCCACACATTACCATCCTACACCAAGGCATTAGCTGAATTATGTTTCTTAGGACCTGGGTTTCCAGCCCAAAATACTAACTGTTAGATGGAGTGACCCAAGTCTTTTATAAACCCCTACATCTCCCTCTACATTTCTAATGTAAGACTCATTTTGTAACAACTCCTACTATTATAGGTGTTCTTACTCATAAACATCCCAATAAACGATAGGTCCACCATATCATAAGATAAATTCAAGGAGTAAAAAGTAAGTACAGTCATCCATATACATGTTCTAATTAAGTCTCAATATATAAAGTGTTTTCCCATAAAAGAGGCAAAACTAGAAAACACGCAAGTCAACTACTCAGCTCTCTAAACTTGGTCGGAAGGACCGACGTGCCCTCCATCCATCGCGTCACCTGAAATATAAGGGAGTGAGCTTAACAAGCCCAATGAGGAGACTACATAAACAAGTATATATGTATATCACAAACTTTCATTACATGATACATGCAAATATGAGTATATCAGGATCTAGGGTTGCTACTTGCACACCTAAAACCAGGCAGCAACATGTCCTGCTACATGGTTTCTACCCGTGGTACCTCCAGGACATCCACCATACACATATCATAACGCCTAAGGCAACCCTCATCCATACCTCGCACCATATCCAACCCGGTCTCTGACCCCAACCAATCGGCACCACAACTGCCCATCGGACCATGAGGCAAACCCCATCTCATGTCCGTGAAAGAAAATTAACCGGCACCTCAGCCGTACACAGGACCACGGGGACAAACCTCAACCCATGTCCATAAATAATCAACCGGCACTACCGTCGTAGACTGGGGTCTAGACAATCACCTGGGTCATCCTACGTCCACTCTAGGAGTGGGTCATTCTCCCATACCCAAGGCCAAGAGGTCCATGGAAGCTGCACCCGTGAACCAACGTGGTGCGTGACCATTCACCCCACACATAACCCCACCATAATAAGGTTAACTCAACCACCTAGGGTTACCCAACCCCAAGGTCCAACAAACTTGTAATTCGACTACCCATCACACCCTCATGCATACCATTCACATTCACACACGTTTGAATGACAATAATTATCACCACATAATAAAGCATGATAAACAAAAATTGATTATCTAAGGTTAACATAATATCATAAATAACACATGTACACTAACAAATAATCAATCAACATATCTTTTATTCAATAATGAAACAACATACACAATTGTATCCCATATAGTCGACACGGCCACACAAGTTGGGACTCCTTGCCACTTTTATATCTCAACAGTTGTTCCCTTACCGAGTGGCTCACGATCCCCAGGGCATCCCACTCATGTTACCGAGTGTCCAAGATTGGAAAGTTTTAAAATGCATAATGATTCATGCCAAAATGAGTGTGATATATCTCCTCACAAGTGTGTGACTTCAAAACAACGACAAGAAAACAAAGCGATGGGCTGGCAGGAGCGAAACACGAGCTCGAAGTTGAGTTAGTCTGCAAATAGGCCAGCAAAAAGGTCAGAAAAGAGAATGAGCTGAAAACGGACCAAAAAGATAAATGGGCCGGAAATGGGTTGGGTCAAAAATGGGTCGGGTCAGGCCGAGAACTGGGCAGGCCAAGGGCTAACTGAGTTGGGCCTGGACTGGGCCAAACCCAACTAAGCCGAACTGGGCCCAGATCAAACTGGGCCCAGACTGACCGAGCCAAGCCAGGCTCAAACTGGTCAAGCTAAATTGGGCTGGGCCAACCCACTTGCGTCAGACTGGCCCAAACCAAGCTGGGCCCAAGTTGGATCTGCTCGAATCGAGCCCAGCTGCTGGGCCTGAGAAGGGAAGTGGAAAGGGAAAAAGAGAAACAAAGGGTTTAGGGTGGGAAGAGGGGAGAAGGAAGGAAATACCTAGAATAGGGTCGGATTTGAGAAATCCAGGCTTGGGCGGCGACAAGAAGGATGGAATCTGACAAATCTGGTGAAGAGGCTGCTCAAGCGAAGAAGAGGGTGGGGGAAGGAGGAAAGAAGAGAGAAGAAAAGGAGCACGAGGAGCAGAGACGATGGCACAAGGGCTGCTGGTCGAGAGAGAAGGAGAAGACAAGGGAATGGGTTTTGGATTTTAGGGTTTGAAGGGGAGGATGAGAAGAGGAATCGAAAGGAGGGAGATTGAGAGAGAGAGAAGCGGCATCAGCTACAGTTGAATTGTAGCTGCTCGAAAATGGGGGAGGTTTAAAATGAAGGAAGGGGGGTTAGGGTTTACGGACGTGTTTGGTATTTTTAAATTGTTTTTTTTTATAAACAAAACCTCACGAGTTTCCAAAATAAAATAACAATAGTAACAACAGTAAAAAGAAAAGGCGCCCTATATAGACACCCGATTTTTCTGTCTTTACATACTCAATTTCAAATAATCGGGTGAAATTACCATTACCCCTTCATGTTTTATCATCCGAACGAACTGTTAGTTCTTTTTCAGTTCGTTCGGATGAATATACTCATCCGAATGAACAAACTAGTGTAATTTCAGTTCGTTCGGATGAGTATACTCGTCCGAACGAACTGAAATTACACTGATTTGTTCGTTCGGACAAGTGAACTTATATATGTTCATTCGTTTGAATGATCACTTAGGATCATTCGAACGAATGTGTCTTCTCATTCACTTCTTCAATCTTGTCCTTTTCAGACTTGGCCCATGTTTTGGATGCATCCCCATATTCAGCTGTTTTGCTTTGAGATATGCCAGCAAACATGGCATTGCTTTGCTTTTTAAGACAGAATCCGAAATAGCAAACCAAGAACATGTACTGTAGGAGTTGCCAAAATTACTTTGAGGAATTGCCAACTGATACTTGATATCTCCAGAACTAGCTCTCCATTGTGTGCCTTGTGCACCAAATTTACTCCAGCATTCTTTGACATTTACCATGTCACATTGTTTACTCATCAAAGGAACAAGGAATTACTGACTGATACTTGGTATCTCCAAAACTAGCTCTCCATTGTGTGTCTTGTGCACCACATTTACTCCAGTATTCTTTGACATGTACTATGTCACATTGTTTACTCATCAAAGGAACAAGGAATTGCTGACTGATACTTGGTATCTCCAAAACTAGCTCTCCATTGTGTGTCTTGTGCACCATATGTACTCCAGCATTCTTTGACATTTACCATGTTACATTGTTTACTCATCAAAGGAACATATTATTCTTAGGGTATATCTAAACTGATCATTCGAATGAATGAACTTATATATATTCATTCATCCGAACGAACTGAAATTGCACTGTTCTGTTCGTTCGGATGAGTATATTCGTCCGAACGAATTAAAATTATACTGATCAATTCATTCGGATGATAAAACACATAGGGGTATAATGGTAATTTCACTCAATTTTTTTGAAATCGGGTGTGTAGAGGCAGAAAAACCGAGTGTCTATATGGGGCGCTAAAAGAAAATGATGAACTTGTGTGATTTTCAAATTAATTCTTAATGAGCAACTTTGACAGAGACCCAACAAATTGGATCGGGTTGCTACACGTTCACAGCAACTCCAACAATCTCACCTTCGAACGAGGTCTTTCAACGGAGAAAGCGATGCTGGCCATCCCACTCGTCTCGGAGATCTTCAGAACCCATATTAGGTAACCTAAAATCTAACTCTGATAGCACTTGTTAGGACTTAGGCTTCCATCCCAAAAGACTAGCTTGTTAAGTGAAGTGAACGAAATCTTTTATAAATCTCTAAATCTCCCTTTACATTTTAATATAAAACTCGTCCACAACAATTCCAACAATATTTAAGGGCTGCCCAACAGTAGGAAGTTCGGTCCTTTCAATTACACGTTGCAGCAGGGAATCAATCACTTGTAAACACAGTTGCTGCCATTTTATCTTATTTAATGGGTAAACACCTGTCCTAAATTACAGTCACAGCTGAACACGTTGCACTCAGGATTTTAAACTCAACATAAGGTGTGTTCATTTTTTATTTATTTTTAAAACAAATTGTTGGCTGGTTTACACGCTGTTTGGACTGAGTTTAAATCCATTGTGACAAATACCGTTCTCGGGATATTAACGACAATTGGTAATAACGAGATATTTTTAAATTCTCGGATTTGGATATTAACAGCAATTGGTAATAACGAGATATTTTTAAATTCTTGGATTTTTACCAGGAATTTAACGGAAAAATCTAGCAGAAATTATAATATTTAAAAAATAAAAAATATAATAAATAAAAAAATTAATGAAATAAAAATGGCATAGAGAATTTATTGGGAATTTATCGGGAATTTACCGGCAATTTACCGGGATATTATTGTGTTATTAACGTTTATCGCGTTTTTAACGCGATTTTATTGGGAATTTACCGAAAATTTATCGTCGTGGCGATAAAAATGCGTTTTTAACTCGGTAATGGTATTTTGCAGATAAAAATGCAGTAAAATTGAAAATAACGCCGATATTTGTGACAAGGAGTTTAACATCATTGTACTGGGTTTTAAAATACAGTTTCAGACTGTAATTGCAGCCCAATATTCAGCAAAAAGGGTCTGGATTCTTACCCCAAACGATTGAACGGTTCTGCTATGGAATCATCAAACTGGCTTAGTTTAAGATTCAAAAATTGGTCCCCAAAACTAGTTTTTAAAAGTGGTTTAAATTCCTTAAATCAGTCCAAATACCACTCTAAAACTCCTCACAAACGGCCCAGTTTCAGAAACAAAATTCAGGTTTAATCGATGTTAGCTTAGTTAGTAATCTCCCATCTCAAGAAATGGGAGGTGCTAGACTCGAGCCCTCATAGTCTCACGTGATGTGTCCTAAGGACAGTAAGTATCACATGTAGGAGTTTTAAACTGGATTTCCACAGTTTTCCACACGTAAATTAAAAAAAAAAATTAAAATCACAACGATTTCAGCAGGAACTAAATTTTAATTAATTAAACATTTTGATTCAATCAACCCAATAACTAAACGAGTATAGTCTTACCTGATTTATGGGGCTATATAGAAAAAAAAAATCCAACAGAAATCTCCAATATGAGCCGACTCTCATGTTACCTATTTCAAACAAACTACCAACAAGTGATAATAATTTCGGCCGTATATTGGTCTTTTAGACTGATGTATATCGTGTTGGCCGTACAGACATATTATTGGTCGATATGGCCGATATATCGACTGATATTATTAATATCAGTCTTTTTAAAAAAAAAAAATTAAATTGGTGGTGGGCCCGAGCCGATATCTCGACTGATATTGGCCCATATCGAACCAATATCGGCCGATAATACATTTTCAATTTTTTTTAAAAAAAATCAGCTTCTGAATTATTTATTTACTTTTTAATTCAGAAAAAATAAAATATATAAAAATATTGATATTTAAAAAGAAACAAAAGAGGAGAGAAAAATTTATCGGCTAGCGTAATTTTTATTTTTTATGCCTGTTACCAACTATAGTACTAAATAATCTAATCCTAACTACTAAAATCGGTGATGCCCTGCATAATCCAAACAATCTTGGATTAATGGCCTAATTTAATTAGGATGCCTGGGAAGATTTCAAATTTGATTTGAATCGGGAGCATGGCTTTTACACGTGTGGGTTTTGGTTGAGCAGATGGACCGACCTGTTGGGCTTGGACAGCTTATTGGGCCCCACATGGAATCCAAGATAGGCTCGATTAATCTCAACTGGGCTTCGGTCCATATATGGCTCTAATGCACCGACTTAGAATCATATCTGTTAAATAAATAAAAAAATTAAATTTAAATCTAAAAATAAATAAAAACAAACTATTAAATAAACATTTTTACCTATTATAACTTTTGTGATTATCAGATGGGATCCAATATTTGACACGTCTCATCAGAATTTTGAGCTTTTTCAACGCAAGCATTTGCTAAACTTGAATTTGTGAATTTTATAAATTCTGACTCGCCATTGAATAGATCAATATAAAAAAGGTGAAATAATATCTATTAACAAATGTTTATATAACAACTTGAGTATTTGCCAAACTTCCCTTTATGAATTTTGTAAATTTGTTAGGCTCATCATTGAATACATCAATATGTATTCAATGTGGAATGATGCACACTCGGTAGGGTAGGGTATCCAACCTCAATCGTTAAGCGAAACTCTGACACAATCAAAATACTCTGGTTGTGAAAGTTAAAGAACTAAATGAATTTAACACAACCTGATGACTTTAAACGATAAACCCAACTCAAATAATCAATGGTTATAATTAAATCAAATCAATTTGAAACATTATAAGGCAGCGAATTATCCAAAACAACTTGTCCAATTTAAAAAAAAAAAAACCTTCACAAATATCAACCTAACATCGATCACCAATTTCTGACCAAAATAGTCAGGTTGGGTTTTTAAGAACAAAGATTTTGTAAACAAAGAACTGAAATTACTCCAATGGATAGTCGGGTCTGAATGGGTCCAAAACTGCAGACCCATAATTTAGGCGGATTCAAATGTATTGAAAGCCCATGCAGGATAAATGTGTTAGGCACACTTTCAAGTTGGAATAACCCACTAAGTCCACACATTATCATCCTACACCAAGGCATTAGTTGAATTATGTTTCTTAGGACCTGGGTCTCCAGCCTAAAATACTAACTGTTAGATGGAGTGACCCAAGTCTTTTATAAACCCCTAGATCTCCCTCTACACTTCTAATGTAAGACTCGTTTTGTAACTACCCATACTATTATAGGTGTTCTTACTCATAAACATCCCAATAAACGAAAGTTCCACTATATCATAAGATAAATTCAAGGAGTAAAAAGTTAAGTACAGTCATCCATATACATGTTCTAATTAAGTCTCAATATATAAAGTGTTTTCCCATAAAAGGGGCAAAACTAGAAAACACGCAAGTCAGCTACTCAGCTCTCTAAACTTGTAACAAGCCCAACGAGGAGACTACATAAACAAGTATAAATGTATATCACAAACTTTCATTACATAATACATGCAAATATGAGTATATCAGGATCTAGGGTTGCTACTTGCACACCTAAAACCAGGCGGCGGCATGTCCTGCTACATGGTTTCTACCATTGCTACCTCCAGGACATCCACCATACACATATCATAACGCCCAAGGCAACCCTCATCCATACCTCGCACCATATCCAACCCGGTCTCTGACCCCAGCCAACCGGCACCACAGCCGTCCGCCGGACCATGAGGCAAACCCCAGCTCATGTCCGTGAAAGAAAATTAACCGGCACCTCTGCCGTACACCAAACCACGGGGACAAACCTCAACCCATATCCATAAATAATCAACCGGTACTACCGCCGTACACTGGGGTCTAGACAATCACTTGGGTCATCCTACAATCCACTATGGGAGTGGGTCATTCTCCCATACCCAATGCCGAGAGGTCCATGGAAGCTGCACCCGTGAACCAACGTGGTGCTCGACCATTCAGCCACACATAACCCCACCATAATAAGGTTAACTCAACCACCTAGGGTAACCCAACCCCAAGGTCCAACAAACTTGTAATCCGACTACCCATCACACCCTCATGCATACCATTCACATTCACACATGTTTGAATGATAATAATTATCACCACATGATAAAGCATGATAAACAAAAATTGATTATCTAAGGTTAACATAATATCATAAATGACACATGTACACTAACAAATAATCAATCAACATATCTTTTATTCAATAATGAAACAACATACACAATTGTATCCCATATAGTCGACACGGCCGCACAAGTTGAGACCCCTTGCCACTTTTATATCTCAACAGTTGTCTCTTACCGAGTGGCTCACGATCCCCAGGGCATCCCACTCATGTTACCAAGTGTCTAAGATTGGAAAGTTTTAAAATGCGTAATGATTCATGCCAAAATGAGTGTGATATATCTCCTCACAGGTGTGTGACTTCAAAACTGGGCTGGTGGGAGCGAAACACGAGCTCCAAGTTGAGTTAGTCTGCAAATAGGCTAGCAAAAAAGTCAGAAAAGAGAATGAGCTGAAAACGGGCCAAAAAGATAAATGGGCGGGAAACGGGTTGGGTCAAAAATGGGTCAGGTCAGGCCGAGAACTGGGCAGGCCAAGGGCTAACTGAGTTGGGCCTGGACTGGGCCAAACCCAACTAAGCCGAACTGGGCCCAGATCAAACTGGGCCCAGACTGACCGAGCCAAGCCAGGCTCGAACTGGTCAAGCTAAATTGGGCTGGGCCAACCCACTTGCGTCAGACTGGCCCAAACCAAGCTAGGCCCAACTTGGATCTGCTCGAATCGAGCCCAGCTGCTGGGCCTGAGAAGGGAAGTGGAAAGGGAAAAAGAGAAACAAAGGGTTTAGGGTGGGAAGAGGGGAGAAGGAAGGAAATACCTGGAATAGGGTCGGATTTGAGAAATCCAGGCTTGGGCGGCGACAAGAAGGATGGAATCTGATAAATCTGGTGAAGAGGCTGCTCAGGCGAAGAAGAGGGTGGGGGAAGGAGGAAAGAAGAGAGAAGAAAAGGAGCACGAGGAGCAGAGGTGGTGGCACAAGGGGTGCTGGTCGAGAGAGAAGGAGAAGACAAGGGAATGGGTTTTGGATTTTAGGGTTTGAAGGGGAGGATGAGAAGAGGAATCGAAAGGAGGGAGATTGAAAGAGAGAGAAGCGGCATCAGCTACAGTTGAATTGTAGCTGCTCGAAAATGGGGGAGGTTTAAGATGAAGGAAGGGGGGGTTAGGGTTCAGGGACGTGTCTGGTATTGTTAAATTTTTTTTTTTTTTTATAAAACAAAATCTCACGAGTTTCCAAAATAAAATAACAATAGTAACAACAGTAAAAAGAAAAAGCGCTCCATATAGACACCCGATTTTTCTGCCTTTACACAATCGATTTCAAACAATCGGGTGAAATTACCATTACCCCTCCATGTTTTATCATTCAAACGAAATGTCAATTCATTTTCAGCTCGTTCGGATGAATATACTTATCCGAATGAACAAATCAATGTAATTTCAGTTCGTTCAGATGAGTATACTCGTTCGAATGAACTGAAATTACACTGGTTTGTTCGTTCAGACAAGTGAACTTATATTTGTTGATTTGTTCGAATGATCACTTAGGATCATTTGAATGAATGTGCCTTCTCATTCACTTCCTCAATCTTGTCCTCTTCAGACTTGGCCCACGTTTTGGATGCATCCCCATATTCAACTGCTTTGCTTTGAGATCTGCCAGCAAACATGATATTGTTTTCTTTTTTAAGACAGAATCCAAAATAGCAAACCAAGAACCTGTACGGTAAGAGTTGTTAAAATTACTTTGAGGAATTGCTGATTGATACTTGATATTTCCAGAACTAGCTCTCCATTATGTGCCTTGTGCACCACATTTACTCCAGCATTTTTTGACATTTGCATATCACATTGTTTACTCATCAAAGGAACATACTATTCTTAGAGTATATCTAAACTGATCATTCAAACGAATGAACTTATATATGTTCATTTGTCCGAACGAACTGAAATTGTACTGTTCTGTTCGTTCGGATGAGTATATTTGTCCAAACGAATTAAAATTATATTGATCAGTTCATTCAGATGATAAAACATGGGGAGGTATAACGGTAATTTCACTCGATTTTTTTGGAAATTGGGTGCGTAGAGGCAGAAAAATCGAATGTCTATATGAGGCGTCAAAAGAAAATGATGAACTTGGTGTGATTTTCAAATTAATTTTTAATGAGCAACTTTGACGGAGACCCAACAAATCGGATTAGGTCGCTACACGTTCTCAGCAACCCCAACAACCCCCCCTTTGAACGAGGTCCTCCAGCAGAGAGAGTGACGCTGGCCATCCCGTTCATCTCAGAGATCTTCTGAGCCCATATGAAGTAACCTAAGACATAACTCTGATATCACTTATTAGTGTTGAATATATTAGAATTAGGATTCTTAGTTTGGGTTTATTTCTATTAAGAGATGTATTTAGATTAGAAGTGTAATAGCCCTAGGGTTGGCTAGAGGCTATATATAGTTGTGTAATACTCCTTATTGAATACAGTTTCTCAATTTCTAACATGGTATCAGCCTAATTTCATCTTGGGTTTTCCGTGAGCGAGAGAAAATCTTGGTTTCTCTTCTCTCCCTCTGCCAGGCGTAACTGCCGTGGCAGAGGGAGGAGACATGTTCGTTTTCGTGGGACTCGTCTCTGCTTCTTCGCCCATTCGCATCTCGTCTGAGAGAGAGGGAGGGACTTAAGCATCACATCCGTTTTACACATTGCAGTCCCACCCCTCCACTGCTGCCTCTGATAACCTCTGGTGCTTCCACGTCACGCCTTACGGTGTGCTTGTTTATGAGATCTGCAACGTCTCTCCCGCCGCCTGAGCCACAGTTTTCGCCTACTTGCATCCCAACAACCTGTTTGCCTTCTTGCTCCAGTGATCGGACTTCCCAGATCTGCTGAATTTGCCAGATTCACAACTTAGCAGACCATACTCGCACATCGCCCACACCCAGATCTGGAGCCTCAGTCCTCCAGCCTGATGCTGCATCTCCACTCTGCAGTCTCCGTTCGTTCTCTTTCGCCGCCCCTGCCGCACCAATTGCAGCTCGCCCGGATCTGGTCCTCCCTGCCCAGATCTTGTTCTGCCTTGCCGCCCCGCACCAGATCTGGTTTGCATCGACCAGATCTCGGTCCTCCCTGCCTCCGATCTCAACCCTTCAACCCGTGCTCTAGTTCGACCTTTTCACAGATCTCTGATGTGCATCACCGGCACCACCCATCCAGGCCAGCCTTTTGCTTGATTTGCTGACTCTCATATCTGCCCCCTATCAGCCCTTCACTTGCAGTCACCGCCTCTGCATCCACACCGTTCGTATTCGCCCATTCGCCCTTGTTCACCACCAGTTCAGGCCAGATCCAGGACCATCATTCGCCTGCATTGCCCTTCACCTCCGCACCAGTGCCAGTTTGGAATCGTTTGGAGCCTTCCTAGTTGTTATTAGCGCCCAGATCTGCCATTATGCCCGGCCATAGCATCGGCTCTAGCCTTCTCTCAGTTGACAGCACAGCTGCACCTGCCGCCTTGCCATCACTGTGTTTGGGCGATTTCTCTTGCAGAGAACATCGTCTCTGGAATTTTTGAAGGTCAGATTGTTTCAAAAGAAAAATTGACATCTGTTGTGGTGTTTCTTATCAACATCTTTTTGGTTATAGAGAAAGCTTCAACCCCTCTATGACAGATTGTTTCGACCCAGTAGCCCCTGAATTGTTTTGCTTCGTCCACCTTTCACCTTTATTTTGTTCAGTTCTTGCATTTCAATTCGTTGCTGCACCTGCATGCTTTTGCCACTTGGGTTCTCCATGACTTTCTTTGCTTCCACCCGAAAAAAAAAGAAAAGAAAAAAAAAACGCTTTTTATCAGTTTGTGCCTGCATTGAGTTCAGTTTGTGAGAATACCCTTGGTTCTTTCTTTTGTTTCTCTTGGTCTCTTTCTTCTTCTCCGCTTTCGATTGATCTTGATTTGCATCATCTCATTCGATTGATTTGCATTTGATTTCCTCTTGTCTTCGTCTTATATCTGGACTTTGACCCAGCCCTTTTGTAGTCCAGTTTTGTGGCTGATTTGATTTCGTTTGGTACCCTTTGCATTCGTTTGATACCCTTTGTAGCTGTTTGGCACTTTGTCTCCTCCGTATGCAGCCACATATTGGAGGATTTGGTTTCTTGATTTGATTTCTTATTTTCTCTGTAGTTTGTAGCATTCTCGCACTTTAGCCTTTTGTTGGCTTTGGAATTGGAATTTATTCTTTGGAATTGGAAGTGGCATTAGTATTGGCGGCATTGGTATTGACATTGGCATCGGCATCGAGATCGATTTTGCAAGTAACTTTGGACCTTTTCTTTAGGACGCAGCACGTGGAACGGGGAGAGTTGGAGTGGGAGAGTTGGACTTGGAGAATTGGAGTATGTTCAGCATCGGTTTTATAACTTGCAGCACACGTGGAATATTGGTTCAGTTTTGGTTGGCTTCGTCAGTACATCTTCACCATTAATTTGCTTCCGCTCAACTAGATGGCGTCAGTCGACACTTGATTTATCTGGTTATTAGTTTTTTATTTTATTCAATAATTGTAAACTCAAAGTGATGAACCACTTGAGTTTAAGAGGGAATGTTGAATATATTAGAATTAGGATTCTTAGTTTGGGTTTATCTCTATTAAGAGATGTATTTAGATTAGAAGTATAATAGCCCTAGGGTCGGCTAGAGGCTATATATAGTTGTGTAATACGCCTTATTGAATACAGTTTCTCAATTTCTAACAATTAGGTCCTGGGCTTTCATCCCAAAAGACTAGCCTGTTAGGTGGAGTGACCTAAATCCGTTATAAATTCCTAAATCTCCCTCTACTCTTTCAATATAGAACTCATCTACAACAATTCCAACAATATTTAAGAGCTGCCCAAAAGTAGGAAGTTCGGTCCTTTCAATTACACGTTGCAGCAGTGAATCAAGCACTTGTAAACACAGTTGCTGCCATTTTATCTTATTTAATGGGTAAACACCTGTCCTAAAATACAGTCACAGCTGAACACGTTGCACTCTGTTTGGACTGAGTTTAACACCATTATACTGGGTTTTAATATGCAGTTTCGGACTGTAATTGCAGCCCAATATTCAGCAAAAATGGTCTGGATTCTTACCCCAAACGATTGAACGGTTCTGGTATGGAATCATCAAACTGGCTTAGTTTAAGATTCAAAAATTGGTCCCCAAAACTAGTTTTTAAAAGTGGTTTTAAATTCCTTAAATCAGTCCAAATACCACTCTAAAACTCCTCACAAACGGCCCAGTTTCAGAAACAAAATTCAGGTTTAATCGATGTTAGCTTAGTAATCTCCCGCCTCAGGAAATGGGAGGTGCCAGGCTCGAGCCCTCATTGTCTCACGTGGTGTGTTCTAAGGGCAGTGAGTATCACATGTGAGAGTTTTACACTGGGTTTCCACGATTTTCCACACATAAATTAAAAAAAGAAAATTAAAATCACAACTATTTCAGCAGGAACTAAATTTTAATTAATTAAAATTTTTGATTCAATCAACCCAACAACTAAACGAGTATAGTCTTACCAGATTTATGGGGCTATATATAGAAAAAAAAAATCCAAAAGAAATCTCTAATATGAGCCGACTCTCATATTACCTATTTCAAACAAATTACCACCAAGTGATAATAATATCGGCCGTATATCAGTCTTTTAGACTGATGTATATCGTATCGTTCGTACAGAGATATTATTGGCCGACATGGCCGATATTATTAATATCGGTCTTTTTTTTAAAAGATAATAATTCAAATTGGTGGTGGGCCCGAGCCGATATTGGCCCATATAGAACCAATATCTGCCGATAATATATTTTCAATTTTTTTAAAAAAAAACAGCTTCCTTTTGAATTATTTATTTACTTTTTAATTCAGAAAAAAATAAAATATATAAAAATATTGATATTTAAAAAAAAACAAAAGAGGAGAGAAAAATTTATCGGCTAAGATTTCGGCCAGCCGAATTTTTTACCCCTGTTACCAACTATAGTACTAAATAATCTAACCTTAACTACTCAAATCGGTGATGTCCTTCATAATCCAGACAATCTTGGATTAATGGCCTAATTCAATTAGGATGCCTGGGAAGATTTCAAATTTGATTTGAATCTGGAGCATGGCTTTTACACGTGTGGGTTTTAGTTGTGCAGATGGACCTGACCTGTTGGGCTTGGACAGCTTATTGGGGTCAATGTGGAATCCAAGATAGGCTCGATTAATCTCAACTGGGCTTCGGTCCATTTATGGCTCTAATGCACCGACTTAGAATCATATCTGTTAATTTGCTTATGCACCTGTCTGAATAAAAAAAATTAAATTTAAATCTAAAAATAAATAAAAACAAACTATTAAATAAACATTTTACCTATTATAATCAATAATATAAACGTATTTAATATATATCAAATTAAATTATTAGATTAAATATAAATTAAAACTATTTAAATTCATGTATGAAAAGCCCACATCAGACCGACGTTCGTGTGACTAGTAAACCCTGGCTGTTCACGAGTCTCTTCTACAGACTTCTTCAGTCTTCCACCGCCTTCATTTCTTTCTTTTTTTTCTCGTCTGTCCCGCTGCTTTCGTTTCCCGTCCTTCCATCGCTCTCCAAACTTCAAACGAAGAAAAAAAATCTTCTTTTTATCGTCTTTCCCTTCTTCGCTTCATTTACCGTCTTTCCCTTTTTCGGCTCTCCAAACTTCAAACGAAGAAAGAAGAAGGAAGCACCAATGTCTCCGGCTTCAGTAGCTACTGCCGCTGCAAGAACGACGAGGCTTGCAACTGCGGCAAGAACGACGAGGCTTGCAAGATCGCTTTATTATGTTCCTGGGAATGGCGCCCTCTTCTCCTCTACTGAACATCTGCCTTATTCCTCCCCTCTTTCTTCTCTACCTTCTTTTATTGGGCGCAGAAAAGCCCCCATTTCAAATTCCGCTGCAGTTAGACTCGACATGGGTTTTCGTCACCACTTCCATTCTTCCACTCCTTCCCAGTTCAGCACAAGCAATTCCGCTGAGGTTTTTAGAGCTTCTTCCTCCCTTTATGCGTTTTATTTTCTTACTTTTATGTTATGGTCTGTTTGGCAATACCCCAAACCAATTCTCAATTTCAAAGTTATGAATGCTTGGATACTCTTTTTCTTTTGGGAAACTGCAGTGGAATGGTGATTTGAATAATATCTAATCTGGGTTTTAATTTGGAGAACGGTACATCTTTGAAACATCCAATGGGTTTTGAGTTTTCATATTTTGTATTGACTGTGGGTTATGTGAATTTCGTCTCTTTTTTTTTTACCATGATGAGGAAGGTGGTACAGTGATATAATAATGCATTTCACTTTTTGTTCTGTTGGAAATCGCAGTTGTTTTTGGTGTCACCTACATGACTACATCTTCAACCAAGGAGACAGTTAGTTCCACTTTTCATATGCTAGTTTGTATTAACATAAGTTGATTGCGTTTGAATCTTCCGTCAGTGGCATTTGCTTTGAATATTTTCTGAAGAGAAGGAATTGATTTATAGGCTGATTTATCATATTGGAGTTTGTGACACTTTTCTTTTTCTTCCTTAAATCAGATTAGCCAAACAGAGTATACTGATATGGCATGGGAAGGGATAATTGGTGCAGTTGATGCAGCACGTCTGAGCAAGCAGCAAGTTGTGGAGTCTGAACATTTGATGAAAGCACTTCTGGAACAGAAGAATGGTCTGGCTCGAAGAATATTCACCAAGGCTGGGATCGACAATACATCAGTTCTACAAGCTACAGATCTGTTCATTGCACAACAACCTAAGGTATATGGTAGATGTATTATCATATGCTTGATTGGATGAATATATCTTAGCACCCATTACATTGCAATCTAGGCTATTCATTTGGTGTGTGCTTGACTTGAAACAGTAAAGCTTCTCATAGCTGGACACATTTTTTAACATGAGGTGCATTTAACTTGGCTTGTCCAGGCTAGTTGAGGTATTAGGCTCAAATCAGGGTAAAAATTAGGCTACTTCTTAAAATCCCTTCAGTGACCAGTTGCTAACCAGGTAGATAGATCAACTCAGTGAGTTGACTAGGAACCCAACCAACCAAAAAGAAACACACTCATATACACAGATTTTTTACATGCACACCAGTGAACAAGTGCCTCTGGATGGACTTACCTTTTTCCCATTTGGGCCAAATCCAACTCTGTCTACAAGGTGTAACTATTTTCGATTAGCACCCGCCATTAGATATGAATTTAAAGGTTCTAACAAGTGCCCTAGATGTGGTCCACGTTGCCCTCATTTTGGGGTTGAACCCGAACCCAACCTCCCACTTACAAGGTTCTGCTGTGTCCAACTTACACCTGTGATTGGATTGAAACTCAAGGGTTTGTCCCCCTCATTTTCCATTTATCTTGAGCCCTTGATCAAGGCGATTTTTATGGACCTGACATCCATGCATAGCCTTTTAATACCATTTGTCCTCGTGCATTGTGATGTATCCAAATGGTCTATTTTTTGCTGCGGGTTCCATATGGGCCGCATGTGGGGCACTTCCATTATCATGGAACAGGGGGTTGAAAATATCTATGTATGGTTTAGACCCCAAAAATTACCTTGACTGGATCACTGCTATTATGGTTTTTGCGGCCTTAGAGATGAGCGATAAGTAAGTGTTTAAAATATTGGGGCTTCGACATCATGCAGAGAATAAGAAAAAATATTGGGGCTTCAAACCAGTAGCCAGAGTAAAACAAAGGGAGCTGGATTAAAAAGTTCTAGTTACTTATAAACAAAAAGGGCTAAACCCTAAACACACAAATTTTTAACTTAGAATATAAGCTAAAATTATTTTTAAGCAAGAAGTGAAGAGAGAGACGTTTGTTTTTAGAAAATTAAAATAAGGTTTCGCCTTCAGATTCCACCTATTATTTTACTGTAGATGAACATTATTTCGATAAAACTCTTAACACCAAAGGTCCCATACTTTCTACTGCTTAGAAATTATCCATCTTAATTTTAAAGTTCAACAAAACAGTGATACTCAGAAGGAATGTCAAAATAGACATCCGGTGGAAATTCCAACAGGAATACTCATCTTTGGCGGTGCTACGGCTTTGTCCAACACGCCTACTTTGAACAACGGCAAAGGATATGCCAGCGATGCCTCACTATGGCCAATGGTTGCCAAAATACATCATTTGAGATATCCTTTTTACTGATTTCAAGCATAAGAGAAGAGAATCTAAACAGTATAGTACATTGAGAGATTTAGACCAAATTTTATATTCACATATCTGAAAATACTATTACAAACTACAAATAAAATAAAGAGGCTTCCTCTTCTGGCTACTCCCGAAGTACTTAGCCTGCCATACCTTAGTTACAACTTTGGAGGTTTTTTTCTTGCGCTCCAAATCCTCTCTATAAAACTTACAAATGAAGCCCTTATATAGAGTTCGGGCAAAGCAAACTTTACATAAAAAAAGAATAAGCCGAAGACTGCCGGTAAACAGAGTTTCCATGCGTCAAGCGGACGCCGTTGATGTGGGACAACACACTCCTTTAAGAAAAACAGATGCTTTTTCTTAACTCATGCGTCGGTGGAGCACAAGGCAACCGACAAAAAACTTTTGCTTTCGGCGTCTTTATTTTTGATAAGATAGAAAGCGGGCTCACTCCTCGAGGTTCACGTCTCGTTCTTCGAGGGCGTCGGCAGTGTCGGCAGAGATATCTTGCTGACTTGTCTCCTGCTCTGGCTCATCTGGCAGCTGACTAGGATTACCGTCATCTAGCTCGATATCACTGCTGTCTAGATACTCTGTCTTGATGTGCTCAACTATTCTTCTCTTGTCTTTGGGGGGTAAAGGTTGATAACTTTTGCAGATAGTTCTTCATCAAGAAGACATGTGACACAGCGGGGATCGGGTTAAAGGAATTTAGATGTGGCTAATGGATTTGAAGGGAATAAGGGACCTAATTTAATTAAATAAAGGAACAAAGGCAAAAGATAGGAGTGGGTGGATAACAGACAGGGCGTTGGGTATTGTATGGTTTACAGGCTGATGTGGATCGGTTGGTTCAGATGGGAAGAAGATGGAGGTATGAAGAAGAAGATGGAAAGGGGGCGGATGCCTGGACGTGTGGCTCGAAACCGTCACTAGCAGCAAGGTATGGCTGTAGGTTGAAAGAGACACGGGCTAGCCTACAACAGGGACTGGCCGAGTCTGGGAAGATCAAAACTTCGATGGGTGCAATCATTCTCCAACTGATCACAAGAACCCAAAGAGAAACAACAAACAATGCACAAGCAATCAGAGACGAATCTCAATGGATTTGATTCAATCTATCGTCTCCATACAATCTACCAAAGGAGTATTTATATACATACTCTAAACACTAAAATAGGAATGAAAATAAATAAATAAAGGAGAAGAAAAAAAGGAAGAGAAAAGATAGAAAGAGGTGCCTGAATCGTCGGGATCGAGGCCTGAATTGTCGGCATCTTCATCGCTTCGGTCTGTGCCCGTGTGCAGGTGCAGTGAAGAAAGAAGGGAAAGAAGGGGAAAAAAAAGGAAAGTAAGGAAAGAAGAGGCATCGGGCATCGTTGGTGGCTTTAGTCAGCCGTGTGTGTCACGTGTGGACACACGTGCTGCATCAGTCTCCTCCGGTTGAAAAGGACTTGTCCTCGAGTCTATGACCATTGAAGCGGACACCAGAGGAGGATATTCAAACAAGTCTTGAACGTTGAGGGTCTTTGATATGCCATAACTATCTGGAAGATCGATCACATAGGCATTATCATTGATCTTGCGAAGAACTTTGAAGGGTCCAATCTTCTTTGGATTCAACTTGCTATAAGTACCTATAGAAACCCTTTCTTTGCGTAGATGCACCATGACCAAATCACCTTCTTTGTAGACTTTCAATCGTCGACTCTTATTTGCAACTTTCTTGTATTTCACATGGGCATTCTCTAAATGTTGTTTTCCCTCTTCATGAATCTGCGCCATGCGAGTAACCATATTATCTGCTGCTTGACTTAGCACCAGGCACTTTGGGCAGCTTTACAAGGTTCACTGAATGAGTTGGGGACCTTCCCATGACAATTTCAAAAGGTGATTTACCAGTAGATCTGTTCTATACACTGTTGTATGCAAACTCGGCTTGAACAAGAGCCAAGTCCCATTGTTTTGGATGATCATTGGAAAGCATGCGAATAAGATTTTCAAGTATTCTATTAACAACCTCTATTTGCCCATCGGTTTGTAGATGGCATGTACTGCTAAACTGTAGAGAAGTATCATATCGTGACTATAGGAGGCGCCAAAAGTGACTGAGAAACTTGGTGTCACGATCCGATGTGATGGCATTTGGAACTCCGTGCAAACGAACCTCCTCTCTGAAGAATAGGTGAGCAACACTAGAGGCATCTGATGTCTTCTTGCACGCTACGAAGTGAGCCATCTTTGAAAATCTATCCACAATCACAAATACTGAGTCAAATCCACGTTGTGTGCGCGGAAGACCTAAGATGAAATCCATCGATAGATCCTCCCATGGGGCATTAGGAACTGGCAGTGGAGTGTATAGACCCGTGTTCTGCGCTTGCCCCTTCGATGCTTGACAGGTGTAGCATCTTTGGACAAATTTTGTAACATTGTGCTTTAGCTGAGGCCAATAGTAGCGTTCTTCAACCTGAGCAATGCTTTTATCTTTTCCAAAGTGACCTCCAAGGCCATCTCCATGCAATTCCCGTATGAGGTGCTCTCGAAGTGAACTGCGTGGGATACATAACTGAGTACTTTTAAAGAGGAACCCGTCATGGAGTTGAAATTCCCCTTTATAAGGCTTTTCTTCATGGAGACGCTTCCACTCATTTGCAAAATCTTCATCATCTGCATATAAGTCTTTAAGAAAATCAAAACCAACTATCTCACCTCGTGCGATATTGAGTAGAGCTGCTTTCCGACTTGAAGCATCGGCAACTTTATTTTGTTGTCCGGCTTTATGTTTAAGCACAAAGATGAACCCTTGAATGAGAGCGATACATCTGGCATGGTTGCGGTTTGGAGTGGTTGAACCATTTAGATACTTGAGAGTCTGATGATCTGTGTAAAGGATAAACTCTCGTTGTACCAAATAGTGCCTACAATGCTTCAAAGCTTGAACTATCGCATACATCTCTTGCTCATAGGTAGACCATTTCTTCTGTGCATCGCTTAGCTTTTCACTGAAATAAGCCACATGTCTGTCTTCTTGAGATAAAGTTGCTCCAATGCCAACTGCAGAGGCATCACAATCGACTTCGAACAACTTGTCAAAGCTTGGCAAGGCTAAGATAGGAGCAGTGGTGAGTTTCTCCTTAATCAAGTTGAAACTCTTTTCAGCAGCTTCGGTCCATGTGAATTGTTTCTTCTTTAGGCACTCAGTGAGAGGAGCGCCAACACTCTTGAAATTCTTCATAAACCGTCGATAGAAAGTTGCAAGGCCATGGAAACTCCTAACATCACTAACCGTTCGTGGAGTGGGCCACTCACGGATAGACGGACCTTCTCTTCATCGACTTGTATTCTAGAGGATCCAACAATGTACCCCAGGAAGACAAACTTATTTGCAAGAAAAGTACACTTCTTTTTATGAACATATAAACTATTGTCCTTGAGTACCTGGAATACTTCGCGTAGATGCTGCAGGTGATCCTCCTTTGAACGGCTGTAGATGAGAATGTCGTCGAAGTAGACAACGACAAACTTCCCAATGAAAGGCTTCAATACTTGGTTCATCAGCCGCATGAATGTGCTTAGTGCGTTGGAGAGTCCAAACAGCATCACCATCCATTCATAAAGTCCTTCTTTGGTCTTGAAGGCAGTCTTCCATTCATCTCCGGGCTGGATGTGGATCTGATGATACCCGCTTCTGAGTTCCAGTTTGGAGAAGACTTTGGCTCCTTCAAGTATATCTAGCATATCATCCAATTGAGGAATAGGGAATCGGTACTCGACAGTGATTTTGTTGATGGCACGACTGTCAATGCACATTCGCCAACTTCCGTCCTTCTTGGGTTTCAACAATGCTGAAACGGCACATGGGCCCATGCTAGTGCAAATCAAGCCCTTGTGCAATAAGTCCTCTACTTGGCCATGTAAGATATCAAACTCCTTAGAGCTCATCCTGTAGTGGGGTAGGTGTGGCAAACTGACTCCAGGGATAAGATCTATGTGATGCTGAATGTCCCGAGTCGGAGGCAAGCCATCTGGAAGCTCATCTGGCATCAAGTCTTGGAACTCGTCCAGAATTGGGGTTACCTCTGGTGGGGCCGGTACGGCTACTGAGTCTGGTTCTTCGACGACCAATGCAACGATTTCACCTGTTTCACGTGACTCATGCTCAATGTCATTGACTAGGAGAACAGACTTTTTTTTCCTAGGTGGTGGTGGTGGATGGTGACCTTTTCCTGACTTAGTGCCGAGTGTGGCCGTTACTCCATCTTTGCAAATGGTGAAGATATTTGCACGTCTCCAATGGTGGGAATCAACGTCGTACTGCCACGGGCGGCCCAAAATCATGTGGCTGACGTATATATCAACAACGTCGCAGAGGGCTTCATCTTTGTATTTCTTACCAAGGGAGAAGGAGACGAGGCACTGCTTCGTTACTCGCGTCTCTTCCACATTCTTGATCCATCCGACCAAGTAGGGAGAGGGATGTGGTTGGGTCGGCAAGCGCAACTTGTCTACCATCAACTGGCAGATCATATTCTCGTAGCTACCGCCATCAATGATAACATCACAGACTTTATCGTTGACAGGTGCATCGAGTCTTGTAGATCTTGTGATGTTGCGATGGGAGGCCCTTCCTCGGTGTGCAGAGCAATCTGCGAACCACCAAAGAGGATCCTTTATCTCCATAGTCGACATAGTCTTCTTCATTGTCAACAACATCTTCTTCTTGTCCTTCAATGTAATCATCTTCTTCATCTTAGGCTTCATTAGTGGTAATTGCAACTGGATGATAAGTAGGACAATTATTTGAACGGTGCCCTGGCTCACCGCAACGAAAGCAATTGCCTGCAATAGGTCGGGCGTGCGGGTTGTTTCATCATGTGTCTTTGCTAGCGGCAAACCTTGACGGGGAAACTGGTTGGTTCCGTGGTGGAACTTGTCGAGGAGGCACTATCTACTGAGAAGTGCGTCCTGAGGCTGGTGGGGGAGTCGAAGAAGTTGATGGAAGGGTGTGCCTAGCCATCTGTGTATTCCTTCCTCCCGAGCGATCATTCTGACTTTCAACTGTTATGGCTGATTGAACTGCCTCGCTCAAAGTGTGAGCAGGCTGATACCTGAAGCAGTCAGTGAAGTGAAACACGAAAACCACCCAAGAATCGGTGAGACTTGTTGGGTCTCTGTCTCAGGCAAGTCGGCTCTGGCAAAAAGGCGATAAAACTCTTCTGCGTAGTCACAAACTGCACGATTACCCTTGACAACAATTCTAATACTGCTCGAAAGGAACTTGTTCATGATTAGCAGGAATGGAAGCGAGTCCGCAGTAGCGCTCTCATTCGCGTCGTCCATGAATTGATAGGACGCTTCCCCTGTCGCTTTCGAGCGGCTTCTAGCTGTTGCCACCATGCGGTTGCTCCAGCTTTGAGTTGGCTGGCTACCAGCTTTATTTTCTGCGCCTCATCAATTTCCATGCAATTGAAGAAGAGTTTGATCTCAGAGAGCCAGTCAAGGAAGCTTTCAACATGTAGTTAACGTTGAAAGAGGGTAAGTCCATCTTTGGACGGTATTTTCGATTTTTGTTGTCCGGAGGCTCACGGTTGTCTTCTGACTCCTCATCGCTAGATTCATACTCCGGTCGAACTGGGGGTCTAATACCCCGATTGTTGTGATCACGTCGATTGTCGCGGTTAAGGAGTTGTTGCATCATCACTCGCAAATCTTCGATGGAATGTTGAACTGCATTCATCTCAACTCTGGTGACAGGCTGATTGTCTTCAGGATTGGGAGTGGCAACCATGGATTTTTTTTTTTGAATCTAGGCTCTGATAACACTTGACGCAGCGGGGATCGGGTTAAAGGAATTTAGATGTGGCTAATGGATTTGAAGGGAATAAGGGACCAAATTTAATTAAATAAAGAAACAAGGGCAAAAGATAGGAGTGGGTGGATAACAGACAAGGCGTTGGGTACTGTATGTTTACAAGTTGATGTGGATCGGTTGGTTCAGATGGGAAGAAGATGGAGGTCTGAAGAAGAAGATGGAAGGGGGCGGATACCTGGACGTGTGGCTCGAACCTGTCACTAGCAGCCAGGTATGGCTGCAGGTTGAAAGAGACTCGGGTTGGCCTGCAACAGGGACTGGCCTAGTCTGGGAAGCAACCTTCCTTTTGCTTGCAGGCAGAAGGGGAAGATCAAAACTCTGATGGGTGCAATCGTTCTCCGACGATCACAAGAACCCAAAGAGAAACAACAAACAATGCACAAGCAATTAGAGACGAATCTCAATGGATTTTATTCAATCTATCGTCTCCATTACAATCTACCAAAGGGGTATTTATATACATACCCTAAACACTAAAATAGGAATGAAAATAAATAAAGAAAGGAGAAAAGATAGAAAGAGGTGCTTGAATTGTTGGCATCTTCATTCATTACTTCAGTCGGTGCCTGTGTACAGGTGCAGTGAAGAAAGAAGGGAAAGAAGGGGAAAAAAAGAAAGTAAGGAAAGATCGGGCATCGGGCATCGTTGGTGGCTTTAGGCAGCCGTGTGTGTCGTGTGGACACACGTGCTGCATCAACATGTGGCAGTCATGAGTCGTGCACCGTAATAGTAGTTGATCACGACTGGCTTCTCCACTGGGATCTTTTCTATGGATAGCAAGATTTGGCGTCTCTGTTTGAATGATGAGATTTCTTGAGATAAACACCATCCAATGACGATACTCATCTTTCTCTATAATATATGCTACCTGTTTAGCCATGGCAGCATAGTGAAGGAGGGGGTCTTCATAAGTAACCTCCATACCTTTTATCTGAGTCCCATCAATATTTATTTTATTTTATTTCCGGAGGTGTCCAGGCGTCGCACCCGACTAGTCCCATCAATATTTTCATTCTGGGATTTCGCAGATAATCTGATGACACATAATTCATCTTCTCTTCTTCTGGAAGTGACATTCCAGCATGCAATAACACATGGATATTGATCTCTAAGAATAACTCAGAGATATTTTTTTGCCTCTTCAGTCAAGAAGGCAAAGGACTCTTCATTCTGAGCATAAACCTCAGTAAGCAGACCATGTCTGAACAAGGTTTTTCTCTCCTCAAGAGTTGTAGGATGAGAAGAAATGTTTGTTACTCATAAACAAGGAAGATAATCTAGATAGCCCTTGATTAACTCACATTCTCCTACTCCAAGTCCTCTACTAACATCATTGTAGAGTATTGAGGAGATCTATTCTTTTGAGGGTTTCCTCAAGCGAAGAATAGAGCGCATCTGTATGAACGACAAATTCTACAATGAAGCGATACTTCTTGTAGACAATCATGGAGATTTCTCTGGTTGCCTTAGCATAGGAGAAACCATGACCCTCTAGTATCACTGATTGATTATTAGTCTAAGGTTTCTGAAAACTCTTAAAGCAGCAACAAGTCCCTGCTTCAACTCAATAGGTTGTCCATATTTTATTGAACACCAGATAGTGTCAATAATCTCGAGCTCTTCTTGGGTAAATTGCTTCCTGATCTCGGTGAGAAGGGGCAATTTCTCTTGCTTGTGATGCACCCTGAGATGCACATTTGCAACCTTCCTGTATTTTCCAGTCTTGGTTGCTTCATATCCTGGAGGGAAAAGGTCATCTCCAGAAATTTCAAAGTCAAGAGGATTTGTAGCCTCTTTCTTTGCTCTCTTTCTGTTGCCCTTAACTTCTTCAAAGTTGGACATCTCTTGTTCTTTAGACTGCTCTGAAGAAATAGTTTGCACCTCTTCGGGAAGCAAACTCTTTTTGGAGGATTCTCTGATCTTTGTCTTTGCAAACTCTTCAGTAATTCTTTTGAAGGTAGCATATTCTTTCTCTGTGAGAAGTCTTCCTCGCGTCTCCGTGAGGTTTCTTCCTCGTCCTCTTCCCCTTCCGGGGCCACGTCTTCGACTTTCCATTTCTTTCCTGAAATCAACACAACAAACACTGATT
The DNA here is from genome assembly GCA_013350335.1 of Chimonanthus salicifolius. Classification (NCBI taxonomy): domain Eukaryota; kingdom Viridiplantae; phylum Streptophyta; class Magnoliopsida; order Laurales; family Calycanthaceae; genus Chimonanthus; species Chimonanthus salicifolius. The sequence continues at coordinate 57,719,301 of CM023535.1, read as the reverse complement.
TCATTAAGAAGAGGTTCTCTGGATAGAATATCGGCTAAAACATTCTTTTTTCCAGGAAGATGTTTAATTTCAAATTTAAAACCAAACAAGTAACTCTGCCAGTTAATCAATCTAGATTGTCTGGTATTACTTACATTATTTCTCATAATTGTTTGTACGAACTTATAATCAGTTTCGATAATAAATGGATTAGGTCTTAAGAAAAACTCATATTTCTCAAGAGCCTTAACAACAGCCATAAGTTCTTTTTCATGAGAAATATATCTAATGGTTGCACTATTGAAGGTTCTTGATTTGTAACAACAAATCCTTCTCTTTCTTTCTACATCATACTTGTTTATGACGTAGTATACAACTCCCCATTGTCCATCTGAAGCATCTGGTTGGACAACAAAATCATCTTCAGGAGTGGGTAATGCCAGAGCTGGCAAATCTGCAACTATTGTTCGGAGAGTACGAACAATCTCAATATCACATTTTTCCCATCTAAAAGGGTTAGTGATCTCAGTTTTAAGAAGTTTAGCACTAAGGCTACTTCTATACTTAGTAAGGTCCTTGATATAATCATAAGCACAATTCAGGATACCAAGGTATGACTGTAATTGCTTTCCTCCTTTCATTATCTCTGGGAAGTAAAGGATCTTCTTAGTAATGTGTTCTTGAAGAGTAATTAGGCCATGGGCTATATTGACTCCTAAGAACTTAATTTCTTGTTGCATTATCTCACATTTTGTTGGTGAGATAAGTATGCCATGATTTTTTATCTCTTGGATCACATCATTAACATCTTCAACATGTTCCTCTTGGGTTCTAGATGCTACTAAAATGTCATCAATGTAGACAAGGCAATAGTCTCTATGTTTACTAAAGATTTCGCCCTTTCTTCTTTGGAAGATCTGGGGGGCGTTCTTTAGTCCAAATGGCATAACTAACTATTCGTATTTATCATAAGGAACATATTCGCTAGATGTGTCTTCAAGTTTGAGCACAGTATCAGGATGCAATGTTTCATTAGGGCCGACCCCCTTATATAGCCGATAAAGCATACTAACAATCAAAATACATAGGTCATACATGACCTCACCCATAATAATGCAACCCGACAATTGCAAAAACACGCATCCAAATCTGATTCCACCGACAGTTGTGGATATGAAAGCAACTCTAAAGCAAATGGTAAAAAGTGCTACAGTAAAAGTGTACAGTACTGCTACAGATAGGTTGATTGCATGGTTCTGGAGTTTGTAGGCCATTTGATAATGAAGGGTGGCAGCAATAGCTCCTTGCTGCATGTTGAGTCCAGCGAACTGGATCTGAGCAACCAGAAAGTTGGAAAGGAAAGGATCCTTGAGATTGATGTTATAATTAAGGTTATGATGCAGGACAAAGGATAGGGATAGGGTAACCCTAAATGCCTAAATGTGGATTAAAGGGATGAAAATAATGTACCCTAAAAACTAATATGAAGTTGAAATTAAAATTAAAATTAATAATCACAATAAAATCACATAAATAAGCCACAAACAATCAAAACAAATCTTTAAAATCAAAACGTGGATTATTATGTAATTCACCAAGCCCCAATAGATGCTCAAAGTGGAGTTCTTTCAAAGTCACGTAATTGTCAGATCCCAAGAAAGTGTAGAACTAACACCAAATTAGGACTGAAATTGGATTCACTCTTAAGTAAGGGCAGGGTTAAGGCTTGCGATGACTGTATGGTTTAGACAGGGACTGGCGAAAACAGTAGGAAAGTTATGGAAGTGATTTTGGGTGGTTTTAGTCGCAGGTGGGGTATGTAAGAGGCGAAATCTGGGTTTACAGTAGTTGTAAAAGGACTGTCTGAGGGAAAGGAGTGGTGAAAGGTGGGTTTTAAGAGTAGACGAAGGGGTTAGGACAGATTAGGACAAAGGGTGAAAGCTTTGAATGGGTTTACAGATGGCACAAAGGTTTGGAAGCAATAAAGAAGGGCGGAGGGTCTGAGAGGGTTGGTTTGGGCAGAGGCAAGACTTGGGGATGGTTTGAGTATTCACGGAAGGTTAAAGAAAATAAAAGAGAAGAAGAAGAGGAGAGAAGATGAGATGAAGAAGTACCTGGGGATTAAAGGAGGAGGAAGAGGGCTTCATGCCAAAGAACCGAGCTTCTCGCCGAGATCAGGGATTTGAAAAATCTCCAAAAAATTTATTTCATCTTCGGTAGGTTTGCCCCAAAGGGCTACAAGCTTAAATAAGGATTTACATTGCTTAAAATAAAAACAAAATTTACCAAACTACTCTTACTTAAAATACCCTTACTTAAAACAAACTAAACACCTACTAAAAAAACATGGAACTTGCGCATGGAATTGTATGCACCGCATCAGTATAGTGTTAGGAACACTGTCCCAGCATTTATGGTTGACCTGTGCCATTCTGATAACAGCCTGGTTGTAGGTAAGGTACCTAGTGTCAAGGATAGCAAGGTTCCCAGCTACTTCTTGGCCATGGCGGCCATGGAAAGTTAACGCAACCTTAATTGCGCCAAGGTGAAGATGGGTGTAGCCTTCTTGTAGCCAAGATTGGAGCATACCAGTCGGGAGTTCAAGAGGGATGAAGATTTCTTGCGTTCCTGAAAGAATGCCATTTTGAGCAAAGCTGGAGGCCTGAACGTGTTCCTTGAACATAGGACTTTTAGATTTGAAAAGGGTCTTGATGGACTTGATAGTGAAAGAATCCTTATCAAGTTCAAAGATCTTGTATGGATTGATAATCGGGAATCTTGTTGCAGGGACTTGAGCCTGAGCCTGGGCATATTCAATCTCATATGAGTGGTCTTGCTTGGGAGATGTACTGGTTTTGAAGGGTGTAACTGTGGATGGCTTAGCAGTAGGGAGAGAGTTTGAAGAAGATGAAGATGCCATGGGTCCTAAATAGTTTGCAGAGTTCCTAAGACAAGGTATGATACCCAACACAACGGCTTCTAACGCCAACAAAAGGGTTTCATGTTATGTCACTTGGAACTGGTGTAAACTAACAATCATCCAGAGCTTTAATTACGCGTTCTGATGTCAGAGATCAGCTATTCAGCTGCAGTGACAGAGCATACTGATCCAGATTAAAGATGAACAAAAGAGGCTTAAGAGGAAGAAGAAGAACAGTGAATGGAGAGAATGTAGATGCATACAACAAAACACAGTAGTATTATTCCCATGCAAACGAGAGGAATTACAAAGTACATTTGGGATTGATGATTTCTTGGACTCGGAACATTGAATGCCTATGTTGCAACTCATTGGACTGAACTATTCATCAACCCACATTGGCACTGTAGCAGTACTATACACTTTTTGACTGTAGCAGAACTGTAGCACTTTTTACTATTTGCTTTAGGGTTGCTTTCATATCCACAACTGTCGGTGGAATCAGATTTGGACGCGTGTTTTTGCAATTGTTGGGTTGCATTATTATGGGTGAGGTCATGTACGACCTATGTATTTTGATTGTTAGTATGCTCTATTGGCTATATAAGGGAGCCGGCTCTGATGAAACATTGCATCCTGATACTGTGTTCCAACTTGAAGACACATCTAGCGAATCTGTTCCTTACGATAAATACGAATGGTTAGTTATGCCATTTGGACTAAATAACGCCCCTCAGATCTTCCAAAGAAGAATGGACGAAATCTTTAGTAAGCATAGAGACTACTGCCTTGCCTACATTGGTGACATTTTAGTAGCATCTAGAACCCAAGAGGAACATGTTGAACATGTTAATGCTGTGATCCAAGAGATAAAAAATCATGGCATAGTTATTTCACCAACAAAGTGTGAGATAATGCAACAAGAAATTAAGTTCGTAGGAGTCAATATAGCCCATGGCCTAATTACTCTTTAAGAACACATTACTAAGACTTCCCAGAGATAATGAAAGGAGGAAAGCAGTTACAGTCATACCTTGGTATCCTGAATTGTGCTTATGATTATATCAAGGACCTTGCTAAGTATAGAAGTAGCCTTAGTGCTAAACTTCTTAAAACTGAGATCACTAACCCTTTTAGATGGGAAAAAACGTGATATTCAGATTGTTCATACTCTCCGAACAATAGTTACAGATTTGTCAACTCTGGCATTACCCACTCCTGAAGATGATTTTGTTGTCTAAACAGATGCTTCAGATGGACAATGGGGAGTTGTATACTACATCATAAACAAGTATGATGTAGAAAGAAAGAGAAGGATTTGTTGTTACAAATCAGGAACCTTCAGTGGTGCAGCCATTAGATATATGTCCCATGAAAAGGAACTTATGGCTATTGTTAAGGCTCTTGAGAAATATGAGTTTTTCTTAAGACCTAATCCGTTTATTATCTAAACTGATTCTAAATTCGTACAAACAATTATGAGGAATAATTTGAGTAATACCAGACAATCTAGATTGATTAATGGCAGAGTTACTTTTTTAGTTTTAAATTTGAAATTAAACATCTTCCTGGAAAAAAGAATGTTTTAGCCGATATTCTCTCCATAGAACCTCTTCTTAATGAAATCAGTGTTTGTTGTGTTGATTTCATGAAAGAAATGGAAAGCCGAGGACGTGGCCTCCGAAGGGGAAGAGGACGAGGAAGAAACCTCACGGAGACGCGAGGAAGATTTCTCACAGAGAAAGAATATGCTACCTTCAGAAGAATTACTGAAGAGTTTGCAAAGATAGAGATCGGAGAATCCTCCAAAAAAGAGTTTGCTTACCGAAGAGGTGCAAACTATTTCTTAAGAGCAGTCTGAAGAACAAGAGATGTCCGACTTCGAAGAAGTTAAGGGCAACAGAAAGAGAGCAAAGATAAGAATAGCTAAGCACTTCAAGACAGAGTATCCAGACAGCAGTGATATCAAGCTGGATGATGGTAGTCGGAGTCGGCTGCCAGAGCAGGAGATAGGTCAGCAAGATCTCTCTGCCGACGCCCTCGAAGAACGAGACACGTGAACCTTGAGGAGTGAGCCCACTTTCTGTCTTATCAAAAATAAAGACGCCGAAAGCAAAAGTATATCTCAAATGATGTATTTTGGCAACCGTTGGCCATAGAGAGTCATCGCTGGCATAGTCCTTTGCCATTGTTCAGATGGAAGTAGGCGTGTTGGACAAAGCTGTAGCACCGCCAAAGATGAGTATTCATGTTGGAATTTCCACCGGATGTCTATTTTGACATTCCTTCTGAGTATCACTATTTTGCTGAACTTTAAAATTAGGATGGATAATTTCTAAACAGTAGAAAGTATGGAAGCGAGATGGACCCTTATCTTCCTAACCTTTGGTGTTAGAGTTTTATCTGATATACTGTTCATCTACAGTAAAATAATAGGTGGAATTTGAAGGTGAAACCATATTTTAATTTTCTAAAAACAAACGTCTCTCTCTTCACTTCTTGCTTAAAAATAATTTTAGCTTATATTCTGAGTTAAATAATGTATTTTGGCAACTGTTGGATATTTGGGAAAGGGGGCGGGGGTAGTTTTGCTGCAAAAGATGACCTAAGGGGCCCACAAGTTGCTCTGCGTGGACTTAAGCTGTTGTGTGGTTCTTACTTGGAAATTTAAGAGACATGCACGTATGGATACATACGTGGATGTATGATGAATCAGTGAACGGATGCATAGATGTTCCCTTGTACAGTAACATTTTATATTGCCTTGATCCTTTGAATCTAGCAACCCAGAACACACCTTTGCTTTGTATATTTTAATACTATCTTAACATTGCTTTCCAAAATGTCAAAATATCATCACAATTTTTCCCCTTTACGATCTAATCATAATGGTGATGATTTGATTGTTTAGGGTAAAATTTGTATATTATTTTTATTATTGATATTTTGACTATTTTAAGACATACATATTTAAATCTATTCAAAAGTTTCTGTCAATGCAACTTATGTAGCTTGCCTTTGATATAAAAGGAAAATGTAGGACATGGTTAGATGGAAACAATTAATGTTGGATAACCAAAAGGTTTCCCATTGAATTGTTAGTTCTACACTTTGCAGGGCTAATTAATTACATGTTATTTTCACTATTTCCTCTGTAGGTATGGCAATGACATGCGAGGAAATTTTTGATAATTTATTTCTTTTGACAGGTAGTAGGTGACACAAGTGGTCCATTAATGGGATCAAATCTTAGGTCCTTATTAGACAATGCCAAGAAATATCAAAAAGAGTTTGGTGATGATTTTCTGTCAGTGGAGCATCTTTTATTGGCTTTCCATTCAGATAAGAGGTTTGGGCAGCAGTTACTCAAGAACCTCCAAATTGGTGAAAAGGAATTGAAGGATGCCGTTTTAGGAGTGCGTGGGAATCAGAGAGTTACTGACCAGAGTATGATGTCTCTGCACTAATTATTCTTTGGTTGTCCATTAAAAAAATGCTATTTGGTTGTCTAATTGTTTGATAAGGGAACTATTGCAAATTGACAGTTTTAGGACTGATATTTACAGGTATATTCATATAATTAGACCCATTTTTCACAATCCGTTCTCACCCTATGTGTAGTGAAAATCCAATAAACCCCCCAAAAAATGGGGGTGTAGATTGTGTTGTTATACTCAACAATGCGGCCTACCATTCACTTAAAAAGGAAAAACAATGGGGCCGATCCTATGTTGCCTAGACACTTCAAAACGTGTGACGACCCATGTGGACACTTGTAGACAGTCTTACATGTGTTGGACACTTGTAGGCACTTGTAGACACTCATACTCATTCTTCATGGGCTATTTTAGTACTTTTTAACTTTGTTTTCCAAGGTGATTAAAATATTACAACACATTTCCTCTCTTAAAACCTTTGTCATCACATGTTTAGAGTAAAACTAATATATTATTTTCTATTGGTTTTATTTTCATACCATATTTTAATTTAAATTAAATTTAAATTTTATTTTATTTAAATATGGTGTTGTGTCCCCATGTCCTACTTTTATGGGGTCATCATGTCTGATGCCTCACATCTGTGTCAGATACCGACACTTGTATCCATACTCATGCTACTTGCTCCCTAATTGCCACCACCCAAAGTCCACCACCCCATACCTAGCCACCAACACCTTTCTCCACAGTGCATCCTTCTCTAACATGAATCTCCATACCCATTTGCACAACATGGACATGATTTCTATCCCTAATACGATATATCCCCAAGACCCCGTGATCCTTAAGATTGGTAACCTCTTCCCATTAACCAAGTGGATTTGCCTCCTTTTCCCCTTCCCATAGAAAGTCCCTATGTTGGTAGGTTAGCCAAGACAGACTGAATTAAAGTCAACCTATCTCCTAGGTAGGGAGAGTTTTTGCTCCAATCGTTAAGCGTCTTGTCAGCCCTTTCAATAATGGGATTCCAAAAGGACTTGGATCTAGGATTGCCACCAACCGGTAGTCCCAAGTATGAAAAGGTATTTTACTGATATCGTACCCCATTTCCCACGCCAATGACTCCACTATCTCAACCTCCAAGCCTATACTAGTTAAGTTGTTTTTTCCTAGGTCTATCCTCAGTCTAAACACCATTTCAAAGCATCTGAAAAATCGCATTCACTTCGATTAACTCCTCTTTGGACGACTCGCAAAACAAGAGGGTGTCATCCGCAAATTGAAGATGAGTTATAAATGTTTCTTGAAAAGACCTCTAGACCCCCAACTAAACCCAATTCTTTAACCTTTAGCAACATGCGACTTAGGGCCTCAGCAGCCATAGTGAACAAGAACGGAGAAAGGAGGTCTCACTATTTTAGTCCTCTTGTGGCGAAGATTGGTTCAACCGGTGACCCATAAACGAGGATGGAGTAGGACAAGCCCTGAATACATGCCCTCATCTCCTCCACCTGGGTCCAAATCCCATCCGATCAAATAGGAAGTCTATAAAACCCCACTCTACATGATCATAGGCATGTCCAGTTTCAACAACACTCCACTCTTCTTGTCCTTGCATCTAGAATTCTTATTTCGTTGACTACTAAAACCCCATCCAATATTTGTCTGCCCTCGATAAATGTTGCTTGTGTTTCCCCTATTACCTCTCCAATGACTTTCCCAAGTCTTGTAGCAAGTACTTTGGTTAGGAGTTTATAAATACACCTGACTAGGCTAATTGGTCTGAAATGAGAGAGTATCGAGGCACCCTCTCTCTTCTCTATCAAAGAGATTAAGGAGTCCTTCAACTCCTTGTTAGGGATACCTTTACTTTGGAATTCGTCGAAAAACCTCAAGAAGTTCTTGTGCAAAATCCCCCACCATGATTTCAGAAACTTGAAGTTGAAACTGTCTGGGCCCGGGGCCTTATGTCCGTCAATACTTCCTAAAGCCTCCAATGTCTCCTTTTCCTCAAATGCTCTCTCCAGCCAGCTAACCCTCTCCTCTGAAATTCGATTGAAATACACCCCTTCCAATACCGGTCTGCCTCCTCCTCTAGTATCTAATGTCTTGTTAAGAATAGAGGAGGCAATAATCCTTTGAGGCCGGTCAGACCGAACTCTAGGAGTGGGTGGGAATGTCATCTCCTATCATAGGTGAATCCGAATTTATCCTCTTGCTAGTTCTAGGTAATGAATCTCCTAGATTCTGGCCTACAGTGCTAGTTCCAATCAGAAACATAGGAATAGGATAGATAGAACCTATGTCCTACTGTCTCGGTACCAGTGGCGTCACAGTCGTTGACCTGTTCACAATAGAAGTGTCTCCTGTTGCCAATGCAGGTAGAGCCTCCTGCTGCATCTCCAAGTGAGGTCTTTTTGGTCCAAGTTCCCCATTGCCAGAATGGTTGTACCTATACAAAAGAGAAGAAAAACCTCCCTTGTTTGCCTGTGAAGGAGAGGGCTTATACCAGCAACAACAACGTCCTTGGCTCGAGGATTCGAAGGATGATGTTGGGCCTGGGGTTGCAAATCAGATAAAACCATAGAGTGGGGTAAGACATGTGACCAAGACAGATCTTGCATGGATAACCCCCCATCCCCCCTTATAGCAAAGACTATAAAGAAGTAGTTCGTCAATACCGACCTTATCTCCCTTTTCCCCTTCACCCTCCTCCCATTGATTATAACAACTCCTATGGTGTTGGCCACGGATCTCTCATTTGTCATTTTGTAAAAGAACTTTAGTATTTATGTCACCTTCTTTGAGCCATGTATCCCGTGACTTATGTCTCCATTCCACCTCCTCCCTCCTGAGAAGCTCCCAAAGTTTCGTCGTCATGTAACCACGCTTCTCCCTCAACTCCTCTTCAAATAAATCCCTCTCCTCAACTCCCTCCCATTCCTCTAAGAGACCAAATTAGAGGTCCTTTTCCTCCTCCAATACTCCCATAGTGGATCTACACCATTCTCTAATTTTTAGCTTCAAGAGTTTCAACAACTTATGTAGGATAAACCCACCCACCCCCCTACCTCAAATGAGCTCCACCAGGCCTTCACCCTATCATGAAATTCTTTGTTGTCCAACTAGGAATTATTAATTGGAAGGGTTTAGGCCCCCAATCCTCCATCTAATGATCTGACCAGATCTTTTTTAATTTAATCTGTGAAGTGTTTCAGAACATCTCATCTCATCCCACAATAATGAGACAAGAAACATGTCCAACTGGCTCATGGATGGACGATTCTACTCATTAGACCATGTAAATCTTCTTCCGCTCATCGGGTAGTCAACAAACTCACAATATTTTATACAAACTCCCTTATTCTTCCTCTCCTTTCTGAAAGAAACCTAGTTGCATTGAAGTCACCCCCGAGGTACCACTGACCATTCCAGTTATTTTTCAAACTTCTTATTTCTTCCCAAAAGGCTTCTCTCTCTGAAGGCACATTTGGACCTTACACATTAGTCAACAAGACCTTTTCATCCTCGTCATAGAGAGGGTCCTATTTCCCGTCTCACTTGCGTCAAAAACCCCTAGGCTCCAAATGATGAGTAACCCCTGGCACACCCTGTCGATGGCTTGAAGCTGCAATCTTCTCTACGGACTCCCCAAATTTCTATGTTATTTCTGCTAGTAATTTCTTCCCTCTTAGTCTCCTGAATAATTATAAAATCAGCCCAATATATCTTGAAGATTCTTCACGTAGCTCCCCTTTTCAACCTGAGGCCAAGCCCTCTTACATTTCAATAGATGATCTTCATTGCGAAACCAATCCTACTCCTCTTGAACTGTATACCTCAAAAATTTAGGAGGTACCCACCATTCATTGTGCCCTGCTTGTCCTCCTCGAGTGTCTTGATTCCAAATTCAGGAACTTTATCCCCATTCTGCTCCCTGCAGTTAGAATGTTCTTTGCGTCCTCTTTGCTACAGCCTAGTTTCATAGCCATAATTGCCTCCCCAATGCTACATGACTTATTTGGCATATCCTCTCCTCTGATTTCTTCAAAAGGAAAACCAACTTCAGCACCCTCCCTTTTCTTTATTGTCACACTCCATGTATACCATCCCTCCTTCCCCTATAGTATCACCAACATCATGGCCAACTGCCATTTGCCCGTCGCTATGGTTTCTCCATGTGGCTCCCATCTCTCCGTCATAGTCTAGAGAGTGTCGGTCAAATTTTGTGTCTTCTTTAAGTTTCTCCTTTCCCTGTAGTGTCGGTGACGACTATGACTTGCATAAAGAATGAAGACTGCTTCATGGACCACGCGTGGTTTGTCATTGCCGAAATGCTCTACCTCTGGCTCCGACGCTGTGTCATCGCCGAAGAGGCAGGTGGGTTCATCCATGTCAGAGTTAACCTAGTTCAATCTAGATCCTTTCCTCCGCAATGGAGAGTTCAAAGGATACCTATCCCTTCGAGTTTTAAAACTTGCTAGGTCAAGCTGTGTTTCTTTGGTGGCCCCAGCTGTTAGGTTTTGTGGAGCCTGATTGCCAGATATTTACTGGTGATCCCATCTCCACTAGTCCGGTCGTGGGTCGAGCTCCACGCTAAGCTCGCGGGGGGTCAAAGGGTGGCAGCGCCCCTTTGTCCGGGGGCACGGGAGCATAACCCCCAAGCCGAAATTTTTAATGGAGGGCAATTTTGTAATTTTCGTATTACATATTTTGTAGCCCTAATTAAGGCAGTATATAATGTCTCTTTTCGTGAGACTCTTGAAAGAGCAAAAATTGTAACAAGAGTTTGTCGTTTCTTTTTCGTTGTTTTGCCTTTGAGTATAATGGATCTGGTTTGAACCTGTGGACGTACTGAAAGGGAACCACGTAAAATCTCTGTGTCTTTGTGTGTTTGAGCTGTGGTTTGTTTTCCATTCATTGTTTTGTGCGCTTCTATTCACAACACTAGCCCCATGAGACTCACAAGCCCAGATCTAGTCCAAATTACATCCCATTAGCATTGGCCCTACTGTTGTTGTGGGTTGAGCCAGGCCCATGTGCCATAAATTCCAAGACCCGACCCACATTCTCTCTTTCAATTACAAAAGCACTGGACTCCGAAGCCATTGTCCTAATGTCTCTCCCTTTCTCCATCGTCCTTTCTCTTCCTTGGATTTTCTCCCCTTCTCCACTAAACGTGCGCGCTCCTCATTGCCCCTCATCCCCCTCCCCTTCCTTGTAGAGGGAGCTGTAGTATGTTTCCTGTTAGTCCTGCCAAGTCTCCTCTAGAGTTACCTGCTTCCTTCCTCGAGTGGAGAATCTGATTATCACCGGAGTCAATCCGACTTCTTCAGTAGCCTTTTTGCCCTTTCTTCTGGTCATTGTCCTCCCCGAGGTCAAGATTTGAATCTTGCCCCATCAATGTCTCCACTCATGTCTATTCCTCCATCCTCCAACTGCCCCCTTCCTTGCCCGATTCCTTAACTAAATGCTCCTCTGCCTAGTCCTCTAGATACGTCGTCTCCCTGACATGGATCATGTAGGTTCTACCAGACACCCTAACAATCACCTCATCTGGGATGGTTTTGGATTCCTAACTTCCAGTAACAATCTCAATCTTGAGAGGTCTCTCCTTTCCAAGTTATCTTTGTCCATCTCTAGACCCTTCCCCATCTTCACATAAGCTCCTGACCTCTTTTGGGCTGATGCAGAGCTCTACCAAGACCACCAATGATCGACAAAGCCACTCATAGGCCTACCCCAAGTTTGATCTATTCATTGGAATTTCATGGACTGGATGATTGTGTTCCCCTCTGTTCAAGCTCTCAGTGGCCGACGACAGATTATCCTTTAGAACCCTGACCCATGATCGACCAATAGTACCATGTGTTTGAAGCTGAGCACCCGTTTCATCTTGGTCTTGTAGAGTGGTTGGGTTTGGTAAGAGTAATCAACATCACAACTTCCTTTCTTTTCCCCTTCTTCCCATGATTTTTCTCCTTTGCCAACTCCCCCTGTGTCCATACCAAACAAAGTGACCTGCACCATAATCCTTTTACCTCCCAATGAAGGCATCCACCACTCTTCCCCAAGTGTTGTAAACCTCCATCAACCATCTTCTTCTTGCAAAATATGGTACATTTTCCTTGAAAAGAGTGACCAATGTCGTGCTTTGTTGTGTTCTCTGGCTTTTACTACTCACCTCCTACCACCTTGCACCCTCGGCTCGATGATTCTCACCCCATACCTGCCGAGGCCTCCGTCCATGTACGCTCTCAGCACTTGCTCTCTCCATCTCTTTTAACATTAAAGCAAAGTATAGGATGATAGTAAATACCACATGTGAAGTTGGGAACTCCTTGATGTGTTTTTACTAGTTGTACCTCACATTTTTCTCCGAACTGTGTTTTTTCGCACTAGGGGAGAATGATGGAGGAGCCATTAGTTTTATTTTTAGATTTAGAAAAATTTAGGCTTATTTTCGTGATTTACAAACCCAAATTTGTGCAAATACTAACACCAACTGCAGAAGTTATGGCCAATTTTCTAATAGGGTTTACTATGGTCGCTAATTTATTATTATTTGTGGTCTAATTTGGTTTTGTTTATTATTTAGAATTATTAGTTTAGGTAAGCTATTTCATTAGAAAGTCAAGATGTATGGGGATTATGGGATATTTGTAATTAGTTAGTTCAGGTGCCAAATATTTTAGTGTCTATTTGTAATTAAAGCAGTTATTGATAAATGAAAAGGAGAAGAAGAAGAGGAGACTTCTTTTTGAACGAATTCGTATAATCCCTTTGAAGTGGGGCTTTGGAAACCATAATATCACCATGAGGTGTTTCTTTGACTTAGAAATTTAGTGTTTTTGAGTCTACATGCTTTAGACATCTTACTTTCATGTAGGTGAGAGTGAATTTAATGTTGTCTATTCTTGTCCTTGCTTTCCCCTTTATTTGGTTTATTTTGAGAGTGGTTTTGCATTAGAAATTTTAGATCTTTGAAGTTGTGGGAGAGACTTTACAGTGAATCATATGAGCTTCTGGTTGGTTGGATTTTTGTGGGGTCTAGATATTTGTGGATCTGTTAGATCTTGTTGGGTCTTCATTTGATCAGCGCATATGAGGTCTGTTTTGTTATGATCAAACACTGTAAAGTCTAGCTTGACATGGTTAGAGTCTAAATATTGTGATCTCTCGTGGATCCATTTAGATCTTCTTTAGTTTTGTTTGAACTTGTAGAGACCCAATCATCTCTTATTAAGGCAGTTTGCAAAAATTTGAGGTGCCAACAAAGGGTTTAGTGGAATTTTTTGTGTTTGCCTTTTTATTTTTTTGTGGGTTGCACTTGTAATTTTAAGGTATGTAACACTAAGGCTCGGTGATTAGAGGGTAAAATTCTATTTTGACCAACTTCCTATTGATTGTCCCCATGCTCTTCCTAAGTATCCCATGCTAATAGGCGCTTATTTTGTGGTAACCGTAGTTTCAATTGTCATACTGGATTTCCATTGGGGTATCAAAGGAGCAGTTTTCATCTTCATCACTTCTCTTGAGATTCAGTTGATGGGTAGTCCAGTCTATTATAAGAAGCCCTAGACTCCTTTGTTTTTATGAGGATCTAACCCTTGTCATTCTGTACTAGGCCTAATTGTGGCAGGTCCAAGTGTGGATTAGAGGGAACTGTGTTAGGTAGGTTTGTTTCTTATAATTAGAGGTTTATCTCTCTCCTTACATTTGTTTGTGAATTGTATGATGTTGAGCCTGTTTGAAATGAAGCCACTCCATGGTATTTTTGTTGAGTTTCAACTCCAAAACACCAAAGGTTTTTTTAATTTTTGTTTATGAAATGAAGATGTTCCAGAAAATTGATCCCTCGATCAAAAAATGCCTCTACACATAGCGTCAACTAATACAAATTAAAAAAAAACACAATAAATCCCCTCTTCAGTAAAAGGGTTGTTTCCATCCACCATAACCTTTATGTAATGGATCAAAGAACATTACATGTATCCATTCTTTCTTTTCTTTTTTATCTTGTATTTGTTTTGTGACGGTGCATTCATATTCATATTCATTAGGTATGCCTCTATAAAGTGGTAATCTCTTTAGAGTTCCTACCCTTTTTGGGTTATAAGGTGCCCCTAGAAACTATGTTTTTCTGATGGCGTGCATGAACTGTATAAAAAGATCTGCGAAAAAAAAGGGGAAAAGAAGAAGAAAAGAAGATAATAGATGAATGGGTAGTTTAGCTCTTACATGTATTCACTTTACATGAAATCTCAAGTTTGTACATTTGCTACAGGTCCTTTGTTTGACCAGGACTAAGGCGTGGTATTTCCTGTAATTCCTTTCTCTCCTTTCAAAGCCGACAAAATGCAAATCATTTTTTTTTAATGTGAATTGTCTGTTATTTTTGTTACTTTCTTCTGTTCAACTGTCTCCATTTAATCTAATTTTCTTACACATGACATGAACCATAACTTTTATGCTTGCATCACTCAGCAGTTACAATCTGTGCTACAGCCTACAGGCTCATCTATTCAAGCCTTCATTTTGTTGAAGTGATTTCACTAGGTTGTTTTGTAGCAGCCCTAAATGCATGTTGTTGTTCTTGCTATAGATCCAGAAGGGAAGTATGAGGCACTAGAGAAGTATGGAAATGACTTGACGGAACTTGCTAGACGGGGTAAACTTGATCCTGTTATAGGTCGTGATGATGAGATTCGTCGTTGTATCCAGATATTGTCCAGGAGAACAAAAAATAACCCTGTTATCATTGGTGAGCCTGGTGTTGGAAAAACAGCAATTGCTGAAGGGTATATGTCTAGAAACCCTCACTTTGCTGTATTTTGTGAAAGCTTATAACTTCATTTCATGACTTTGTCATAGAAAATTTTCCTTTAGAAATATTTTGCATGATCTACAATCTTTATATACCCTTCTTTATACTACAAAATGGGTGTCCTACAATCAATCCAAACCTCCCACCACCTACCGACCCACACAGCACAAGAAATGCGATGATAGTTGATACCATTGGACTAAATTGGATTGAGACAAGTATTTGGCCTTAAAACACTATTGAAGTTTGGGCACTGAGCTATTTGAATCATGCTTGGGATCATAATATGGGGATATTTTTTTCAGCCAGCATCCACATTAACCTTTCTATCTTTCCCCATCTACCCTTCTATGGTTGACAGGCATCCAGGTGGGCCCATTGAATGTTCTGTAGTCTACACCCATTCTGTAGGGTGTACTGGATTTTTGCCATATATATTGGAATAATTGTTGTATTGATCATGAAGACTAAAAATGGTTGAGATGGAAAACTTTGAAAAGAACCCATGTGGTTGGCTCTCTACTGTTAAACAACCAGTAACTATGCTGTAGCATAGTCCTTGAAATATTTGGATGCTAGTTCATTTGTTTGTTTATTGATTCTTAAAATACATATGCTAGTGCTGAAAGTCACTCATGAATTTGTTGGTATCTAGGGTTGTAAATGGATTGGATTGAGCTGAATTGAAGTAAAATCTACATCTGCATCCGACGAAAGTATAGATCCAAATTTGCAGTTGAATTCAATCACATCCTTAGTCCACAAATCTGCATCTATGTTTGGTTCCGTGACTAATATCTGGACCTAAGTTTGAACCTATCTCAAAATTTGGATGCAAAGGCAAATTTGGATCTAACTTTTAAGGGTATGTTTGCTTGTTTCTAACCTTGCATGGAAAGTTGGATTTTCATTGAAAGCACTTTCAGGAAAATATTGGGTTGGGATCAGCTCTCCATGTCATACAATTTTCCCCTGTTTGTGTTCGGGGATGGAATCCTCTCATTTTCAACTTATTTTTTATGTAAAAAAAAATTCATTGTTTGCTTGTGCAATATAGGATAAATGGATGTAAAGGTTAATACTTGCTAGTCTTTTGGGGGTGTTCTTTTATTCTTTTCTCTTTGCTTGAGAGGAGTAAGCTGGTTTGTCAAGTGTTTGGTGGCCTTTCCATACTTTTCTTTCTTTCTCTTTTGTGCACCTCTTGAACCCTTCTAATGAAAGTTACCATTTCGAAAAAAAGAAGTTGGCAATGGTTGGGTTTGATTTGAGTTTTGTCGAGAATACATGAATTTATAATTGCAGGAGAGCAAATTACATGGCAAAAGGGGAATGTAATTAAAGAATAACTACTTACAATAAATTATACATCTAGCGTTATATTTCGGTCAACTTTTCAAAGAGAGGTGATTTTGGTCAATTGGGACAAAAAATGGGTCCCACGACACTCCCCCTTAAGCTGGTGCAAAGATGTCGAGTAACCAAGCTTGCTCAAAGCATGATCAAGTTGAGTATGAGAAACGACCTTAGTAAGCATATCTATTAGTTGGTCCTTGGACTGAAGATAAGGGGTGAAAATACATCCAACAAAGATGTGGTGTTGAAGGAAGTGACAATCCAATTCAATGTGCTTAGTGCGTCCATGAAACACAGGGTTTGAAGTGAGGTTGATGACAACCTGATTGTCACAAAACATATTAATGGATCAGTAGGAGCAAGGTCTAACTCAGATAGAAATTATTAGGAACCTAAGCAACTCTGGCATAGTATTGGCCAATATGGCCGTAGGACATGCATGGTAAAAGGAAGAGAACGGGCTATCTGAAGAAGGTGATGTTTTTTCAGTTCAACTACACCATTTTGTTGAGGTATAGATGGACAAGAAAGTTGGGATTCGACACCATGGTCTTGCAAAATTTAAATAAAGGAATGTGACAAATATTTCCCCATTATCACTACGGAACATTTGAGAAAGAAATGAGGAGAATAATGAAGAAGAAGAATTTCTCTTGTATTGAATTGTATTGAAAGAATACATGAAGTTATAATTACAGGAGAGCCAATTACGATGGCAAGAGGGGAGTGTAATCAAAGAATAACTAATTACAATAAATTACACAGCTAGCATTATCTCTTAGCTCAACTTTCGAAACCAGGATAATTCTGGTCAAACTGGGACCAACGTGGGTCCCACATGGTCAACTATAGTGGGTCCCAGAACACCTATTGCCTGCCAATTGGTTATACAGATCAGTGTAGAGAGTGGTTGCTGATATGGTTCATAAGAGATCAGAAAACCCCTTTCTAAACCCTGGAGTGAGATTTTCCTGTGGAGGGCCATCGAAAAATAAAAAATTATACTTTCATTAAGAAGTCTTGGGTTTAGAAATAGTTTTCCGTGAAAATAAAAGAATAGTCTAACTTAAGAAAATAGAGGTCAGAAGATGACCTCAGTTTCAATGAAAATGAGCTAAGTTGGAAAGATGCCAACATACCCTCAGAGGAATAAGAGTATTACCAAATAAATTGGGAAAAAAAACAAGCAAGAAAATGAAGACTTGCAGATTGATTATGGAAATTGAAGGAGAACTAGAAGTGGAAGGGAAAATAGAAGAGAACAAAGGATTTGGAGGGGAAAGAAAGGAGGATTTGGAGGAGGAGAGAGGGGGGGAGGGGGGAGAGAGAGAGGGGGGAGAAAAAGAGGAATTCTCCAAAATAAAATAAAATAAATAATGAAAAAGGATATAAGGAAAAGTAATGAACCTTGACTAGGTTTTTAAGCTTATTTGTTTAGGTGACATCAACTGTGTGTGTGTGGATTCTCGATGGCCTTTGTAGGGTACTGATGGAAGACACAAGGATATAAGGATTTGGGAATGGAGGGCTGGTGCGCCCCTTAGTAGGGCTCATTGAGGTGGAGATGTCAAACACCAAGAGATGGTGGTGAAAACCTCTTATTACAACAAGGGAAATTGATAGGGCGCGGTGTCGGATTAGGTCTTCAAGAATTACCACCTTGTATTACATTTCTACTTCAGATTAGTAGGGTATTAGATCCGGATTTGATCATATCCCAATTTGATCCAAAAATCAAATGAATTTTCAAGTTAGATGCGGATTTGCATTAAAAAACTAAATGGATCTGAAATATGCATCCAATGTTTATTTCAAGTTGGATGTTTTAGATATTGGATTTTCAAATATTTGTGTATCTGTTGGTATTGGCATGGCAAGGTGGGTTTATGCTAGTTGGATGCCTTGGAAACCATAATAGACAATTTCTTCTTCTTTTTGTAAGGCAAGTGCATTGGGTTGATTATCATAAGAGATTGTTTGAATTCATTGTTTTGGGGAGCCTTCACTTCTTCCATTGTCGGTTTTCATGCTAATTTTGATGAAGGAAAAACAGCAAGGGAGTCGTGATATCATTTTAAAAAAACAAGGAAGTCTTGACTGTAGATTCTGAGGTGTCATTTCTCATGAATTAAGGATGGTGTCTCAGGTTTTAGTGGTATTGCGCTGAAGTAGTCTTCCATATGGCTACTCATCATGTGGTTTTATGAGATTTTGGATGTAATATTATTGTTTTTAGTAAACTGCTTTGGACATTTGTTTTCATTTATCTTTCTTTTTTGGTAAATCCATATTATGAGTTCTTTTTATGCTTTTATACCTAATACTATTTTCCCTTCCAACAGGCTGTCATTGTGGGAATTGGACGTGACAAATCAAGGTAGTAGATAGGCAATGGCATTAGGAAAAGGTGGAAAGAAGTTGATCAAAAACTAAAACTAGCATCTGGAATATAGGCACTTTCATAGGAAGGAGCATAGTTTCGTAGACATTATGAGAATGAGGAAGATAAACATAGATTGCTTGCAGAAGATTAAGTATGAAGGACAAGGCTAGGGATTTAGGTGGTGGTTAAACATTTTTGCATTAGGACAAGTAACTCTAGAAATAGGGTAGGTATTGCAATCGATCGGAGTTCAAAAATAAGATTGTAGAAGTTAAAGAGAGGCATGATAGGATTTTTTTTTTTTTTTTTCGAAGACTGGGATGGATAGGATTATGACATTTAAAATTGTATTAGATAAAGAAATCTTAAATATCATAACATATGCACCTTAATCAGAACTATGAAAGAGCAAGAACAAAGAATTTTGGAATACAATGAACAATTTGGTACAAGGTACACATATTGGAGAAAATTTTATAATTATAGATTACCTAATAGACATGTGGGGCATAAGAATGACGTATAAAACTATACATGGGGTCCATGGGTATGGAGAAAGGAATGAAATGGGTGAATCAATTTTAGACTTTGCATCAGCTTATGATTTGACAATAGCCATTCCTGATTTCTTGAAGGGAAAGAGCACCTTGTAACACAACTAGCCACAACTAGCATACGGATGATATGTGGAGAGAGGGGAAAGTTCTCCGTAGGAGTTGGGCTGCACTAAAGAATATAGGGAGTGTAACTTTACTGATTTAGAGAGCATAAAGAGGAACCAATTAAAATTGGGATTGAGTTGGTATCACAGTTTGATGATTTTAGATACTTTGGTGCAATTGTTGAATTGAGCAAAGAGATAGATGTAGGTACAGAAAATTGGAAGAGGTGGGGAGTGGGGGCTCTATAAAACAACTGGTAGTCCAGCTATGGAGATCAGTGTTGGGCAATTAAGAAAAACTAGTACACAAGGTAATAGTAACAATATGCATGTTCTAAGATGGATGAATAGTGTTATTTAGAATGAGCTCATTAGAGAAACCTGTGGAGTAGCCCTGATGGGTGACAAAATAAGGGGAAATTGTTTAAGGTGGTAAGGACATGTACATTTGAGACTAGAATGGTCCTGGTCAGGAAAACATATTCAAGAATGCTAGTAAAAGGAACAAGGAGAAGTTGACCTTCAAAAACTTAGTTGGAAGGGGTAAAGAAAGATATGATGGATGTTAGGGTAATGAAGATTGATACGATAGATTGGAAGAGAAGAAGTTGGAAAACAGACCCCAAATAGATGGGATTAGTGTCTTTGATGATGATGATGCTAATGGTGATGGGATTTCATCTATCATCAATTTGTTAAGAGGTTATTTATTCATTTATTTATTTTTTATGTAGGTTTCTAAAAAATGAGTGTATATAGATATCATGCTTAATGGTTTAACTACATGAGCTTGTAGAATAATCTAGTCATGCTAATGATTACTTAAGCTTTTATTAGAAAAGATTGGATGAATGGATATGCTAAACCTGTGGGCCTATGTTACTCTAGCTAATGGTTCATTGGAGTTGAAGTTGATAGGATCATGCATCGGATACTCCATTAGGTATTCAGTTGTTAGATTTCATGGTTAATGATCTCCTAGTTACTAGGTATCATGATTGCCAATCTCTTTCATTATTTTGTGTTGTCCCAATTTGTGTCATGAGCATGTCTGTGGATTTTGGAATTCGTCTCCCCACATCTTGGTGGCTGGCTGATATTATGGTAGGACTTGGGGATTTTTCATGTCCCTCTGTGTGCCATTTGTCCATGTGAGAGGGACAATTAGTAAGGTAGACAAGCTGGCCTAAAAAGTGGAGCATTCTAGGTTGGTGGTTGGTAATGTTTTTCCTCTATTTTCATTGTGCTTTCTCAAAATGTTTTTATCTTATCTTTTTATTTCCTGCCTTTTAACTATAAAATTTGACCATAGTTCAGAAATTAAGGGGAAATTTGCTTTTGTGGTTTTCCTTATAGATTAAATGGACTTCTATGGTTCATGATGATTTGGAGTTTTTCACTTATGATGCTCATGTATAGGATGGATATTTATTGATGTTTTCTATGTTGAAAATTTTATTGTTGCAGATTAGCTCAGCGTATTGTTCGAGGGGATGTTCCTGAACCTCTTTTAGATCGAAAGGTTATGATCTTTAGCTCCTTCTTTTGTATTACTAAAAGATTTTTTTTTCCATATTCAAGTGAGTGAGTGAGTGAGAGATTAGTGTACGTTCTTTAGTAGTCCTTACATGATCAAGGTCTCTTGTTCACCTTTCAATATCTTGGTAAAGGATGTCAATTCATAGTTCTGTTTCTTAATGTTTTCACTATTTTTCATTACAGTTGATCTCACTGGATATGGGCTCATTAATTGCCGGCGCTAAGTTTCGTGGAGATTTTGAGGAGAGGCTAAAAGCTGTTTTGAAGGAGGTCACTGCATCCAATGGACAGATTGTTTTGTTTATTGATGAGATTCACACAGTTGTTGGTGCAGGTCTGTACATTATGTGCTTTGGAATTCTGCCAAGTATCATTGTTAATAGAACCCAACATTCCTATTCTGCAGTGTTCCTTGTGTAGAGCTGCAAGATATTTCATATTTTGGCAATTTTATAGGCCCATATTCATTTTGATGGCATGAGTTGACCATTTCGAGTACAAACACTAGCAATGCTGGTGATAGGGATTAATTTTCATTAGCAAAACATATCATTAGCACTTGATTTGATCTAATAAGTTTCTAGAATAAAAAAGGAAGCAAACCCATTGGATTTCTTCTGATACGGTGGTTGTACAATACAGTAAATATCAGTCTGTAAACATCAATTGTGTGAAGTTTCATATGATTAACATAGATATGTGAGAAGGGATAGGCAAATGTACTGTTAAATGTTTTGAAAGAACTATATTAAACTAGGCCTTTGATACTTGTTATTGCGCAGTTTTAACAAGTCCTGAATTACTTTGTAGTGGGATGATGGACCTGTTATTTCCTCATGAAAGTGTGAATTAAGATAATTTGAAGTCATGTTATTAAGATTGTAATTTAGTATCAAAATTGCATCCTTAAATATCTAAAGCTTAATATTGGGGTGTCTTTGGTTTTATTGCATTTTATAGTAGGAAAAATATTATTAATGGGGGTGTAATTTTTCAAGATTCGGTACAATAGCTTACTATTTAACAGAAGATTACTTTGCAGTGCATCTAGCTGTTCATGAATTGCTGCATTTTTGTTGGTCATGTATACAGGGGCTACAAATGGAGCAATGGATGCTGGAAATCTGTTGAAACCGATGCTAGGTCGAGGAGAGCTACGATGCATTGGAGCAACAACACTAAATGAATACAGGAAATATATTGAGAAGGACCCTGCGCTCGAGCGAAGGTTTCAACAGGTTTACTGTGGTCAGCCATCTGTGGAAGACACTATATCCATCCTCCGTGGACTGCGGGAACGCTATGAGTTGCATCATGGTGTTAAAATATCTGATAGTGCTCTAGTTTCAGCTGCAATTCTTTCAGATCGTTATATTACAGGACGCTTTTTGCCTGATAAAGGTAAATAATTTCTTGCTTTTGATCATGCAATTGATGAATCTAGCTTTGCATGCATTGTATCTGTTTTAAGATTTTGTTTTGGTAATCATTACGTTTCATTAAGCAAAAAACAAAGCAAAAATAGATGTCTAGAGCAACATTTACAAAACAAAAAAGAAGTAAAGTGGTGGCTTGTCTGAGTTGGATGAGTGTTCCTTGATGAGTAATATGTATGCTTTGGGCCTACAGGGGTCCGCACGGCTTTGCATTGGTAAGCCAACCTAAGATTGCTCCCAAAAGGCTTTGTGCTAAAAGGAGGAAAACATCCTCAAATATACCAGAGGAATTCTTCCCCCATAGGCAATGTGGGACTAATTGCGTCTCTCCCTAGCGAATTTTCTCCCTACAACGCCTACACACAACTCGGCCCCCTCTCTGGGGCAGGGTATTACAATCCACCCCTCTCAAAGCCAGAGATGTTTTTGGCTCTGCGCACAACACAGGGGTCACACACAATACGCTCACACCTTCAGGCAAAGAGTTGAACCGTTTTCTGATACCATTTGTAACGCCCCGACCCTCCAGCACAATATTGTTCGTTTTTGGGCCAGACCCTCCAACACAATATTGTTCGCTTTGGGCCCACAGGGGCCCGCACGGCTTTGCGTTGGCGAGCCAACCCAAAGTTGCTCCCAAAAGGTCTTGTGCTAAAAGGAGAGAGGCATCCTCAAATATACCAGAGGGATTCTTCCCTCATAGGTGATGTGGGACTAATTGCGCCTCTCCCTGGTAAATTTTCTTCCTACAACGCCCATACACAACTCATCCCCCTCTCTTGGCCGGGGTATTACAATCCATCCCCTTAAAGCCAGACTTGCCCTCAGCTTTGCGCATAACACATGGGTCACACACAATACACCCACTCCCTTAGACAGAGAGTTGAACCGTGTTGTGATACCATTTGTAACGCGCCGACCCTTCAACACAAAATTGTCCGCTTTGGGCCCACAGGAGCCCGCATGGCTTTGCATTGGCAAGCCAACCCAAAGTTGCTCCATTCGATAATTTTAATCCAAGGATCTTGTTAGATCTCCTATATAGTGTGGAGGCATGGGAACATATTGTGTTATCTCCTAGCTTGACACATTGAACTTTTGATTTTTGCACCCAAAGTAGCTCTTTTGAGTTTCAGGGCATTGTGGTGGCATTGTAGTAATCAGCCAAAGCAACAAATTCATCATGATATAATTTTTCAAAGGATTTCTAGATTTTTTTTTTGGAAATTAACTTTCATTAAATAGAAGCCAAAAGAGGAGCAAGAAATACACTAAGGCAGGCTAAAAGAACCCCACCATATGCAATAAACAACCAAAAACCCTCCCAACCCTTTACAAGAATTTGCTTACAATTGCCATAGTCAAAGTTAAACCCTGACGCGCCATCTCATTAGCCGCTAAGTTAGCTGACCGAGGAACCCAAGCAATAGTAAAATCATATGACGCCATGGAATGTCAGATCCTCTCAATTTTATCTAAGAATATCCATGAACAAAGAGATCTCATCGCCCACCCCACAACCACTTTCGAATCATCTTCTACCAATATGCATAGCCATAAAGTAAACAATTCAACCCCAATTACTGTTCTGTTAGGAAAAGGGCCCGCAAAAGAGATCATAGTGGACCCCTCATCATTACAAACAACCCTACAATAACCTGCAAACCCAATCTCTCGAATACAATTACCATAAAAATTAAGCTTGAGAAGCCCAACTACAGGAGGAGACTAAGGAACTTGAGGCCTAGACTTATAATGCTGCCTAGTAGACTCCACTGAAGCCCAATTCCTACAAACATCTGAAATAGATAACCCCGGAACTTCATTGACCCAACAACAATCCACCAAGCCACTCTAAGCTTAATAACTTCAATAAGATTCTTCAAAGAGCATTCCTTGCCTTGAAAAATCATTTTATTTATTTCTAACTAAATGGACCAAACAATAATCAAAATTGTATCTTTCCAAAGACTCTGACGAAAGGAACTTCCAAACATCATTACCTCTTCAGTGAAAAGCACACTCCAAGCTCGAGACAAAAATCAACACCCAGCAATTGAAGGTTTTCTAGATATTTTCCTCTGGATTTTTTTCCACCTCATAGTTAACTTTCTAACGTTTGAATATTTATTTTCCATTTTGTCATTCTAGATTCTTAATTTGGACGTTGGGGTATTCTTGCCAAACGTATTTGACTTTGGGGTCATAATTGGTTTCTTCAAGTCAAATGGCTTCACACCTAAAAGGTCTTGAGAGTTTTGAGGGGAATGTATTGATGAATGATGGATTATGGTTAGAGGCAATTCTTGGGAGGTGCTCAACAAGGGTTTTGGGGAAGGACTGTAGGACCCTATCCAATCATATTTGAGTATTTGTGGCTCCTTTTCTCTTGTTGGTTCAAGTGTAATGGGGCCAGTAAAGCCAGGGTAAAATAAGCAATTATTTTGGATAAAGTGGGCAAACTCCTGGTTCACCCTATTTTATGATGTAATGACTACCTTCAATGCAATTGATTTGAATATTTTGGCTGAATGTTGTCACTACTCGAAATTAGGGTCCTTCATAGACCTAAGCATAGCTTATACCCAGCCCATATAGATAGGCTCAGTCAAGCGGTTCTCTGGAGACTAATCTTTGGCCTTTTAGGCTGAAAAAAGTCTATTAAGCTCAATAGGCCCATTAATTTACATGAAATTATGCAAATTCCTCTTGTATATAATATAAACATTGTATGTGAATTGATATAAAATTATACACATGCCACACAAGCATTCACCTGCTTTGCTTTTCATTAATAAAATAATGTTGTCCAGACACACCCTACCCTGTATTTATATTTATAAATATTATTATTCTTATTTATTTATTTGATGACCGAGGTGTCCAGGGCCTCTTAGAGCACCCAGCTAATCATCGGGGCATGTGCAAGCCTCCCTTTACCCACACACAACAGGTAAAACTACAGGGGGTGGTCCTTTGGGGTGGGAAGGGATTTGAACTCAGGACTCTCGCTTCCTAAGGCAGGTTTTGGCCAACACACTAACCCCTTGGGATTCATACCCCTGTATTTATCCTTTTGTGCACATGCTCCTGCCATAAATTTGTGCATGCACATTCACAATAAACGCTCATTCCTATATGTACCTCTTTGTGCAGTGCGGTGCTTGTTGGAGAGCTACGTTATGTAGACATGGTTAGTCTGCTGCTTGGCAACTTTGGAGGAAGGGTGTTTTAATTGCAAAGAGAGGGACTTCTGAGATTTGCAGATGTTTGCTCTCACACCCTCTTATGTTGTCCATGGAGACAGGCCCACGAATAGTTATGATGGTTGAATATGTGGCCACCAAAAGTCAGCTCACTTGGATCGATTAAGTGATTTTTTTAGCTCTTTAGAATTTAATCACTTCAAAAAAAAAAATTATTCCTTAATTTTTTGCAGCCTTTGAAAGATGGCTTAATTGATCCAATGAAAGTGATTGTTGGTAGGCTACATGCTCATAGGACTTTATGATGGATCCTTCACCATTAATGGGCCCCCATCTCTTTGTGCAGATGTTATTACCCTGGGCCCAAGTGCGTGGGAGAACATCTTTTTTCTTTTTCAAGATTTCCCATGAATTTGAGAAAGGAAATCTAAGAATGACAAAAAGCAATTCTTTTCCATTTCTTGTCATTATTCAATTTTGTTATCATCTTAGGTAATGTGGTTCTCAGCCTGGAAGGCAGAGCCAACTCGGGGCTCATATTTTGAAAAGCCCATTTGCTTATATGGAACCATTAGTTAGGCATTGATGTTAATTTGGTGTGAGACATGATCCCATCTAAGATGCATAACATAATGGATAATCATTCCTTTCACCAAAACATTCAAATGATTTGTTGCCAAGAATCTGCAGAACAATTGGTAAGCATTGATTGTTGCAACAGTAAAGGTTATGGTTGTACAGTTCTGAGAATTTTCAAGCATTGTCCATCTATTTTAGCGAACATTTTGAAAATCAAATCGTACAACAAAATCGTTTTATGTCTTGAATCATGAATCACGAATTATGAATGATAGAATCATAAGATTAATAATTTCCTCAAAATAAAGGGACTTTCTTGTGTACTGAAATCCATGTGTACTTTGGCTGAAAAAGGACTTGAAAAGGCTGAAGTATATAGTAAGCTATGATGTATGGGAGAAACCGTCATATATAAATACATGAAATAACATAAGAAATAGAAAAAAAAAAAGTGATTATATGAGAAATTGTCCAACTTCCTTCCAATATTAGGTGAAGATGCATAT
Organism: Chimonanthus salicifolius; assembly: GCA_013350335.1. Taxonomy (NCBI): domain Eukaryota; kingdom Viridiplantae; phylum Streptophyta; class Magnoliopsida; order Laurales; family Calycanthaceae; genus Chimonanthus; species Chimonanthus salicifolius. The sequence continues at coordinate 57,692,475 of CM023535.1, read as the reverse complement.
ATATTGCAAGGCAACACAACTATTAAATTGGATTTCAAATTTCAATATTCCAAACTCCTGAAAATACTATATCAGTGTACTCCAACCATTGTTGTAGAGTTCAACAAGAAGCTAAAAAGCCCCCAAAGAATCCATAGGCTCCACGTCCTCAACACTCCAACCAATAAAACCATCATAATCAAATTTCCATACTTTGAATTCCAATTAAACAACAAATTGTGTCATACGGAAACAGTCAGGGTTTCTAAATCACTTCCAATCATTATTCTTATGATATCATACAAATCATGGCATATGTATTGCGTATCATAAGGATTTAATAACGTTTATTTTGACACTTAAATTTTGTAGAATTATTCATGTGCATGAACTGGATGTCTCCACCTGACATTTTATTCTCGTTACCTGCAGCCATTGACCTTGTTGATGAAGCTGCTGCTAAGTTGAAAATGGAAATCACATCCAAGCCTACTGAGCTGGATGAGATGGATAGAGCAGTGCTGAAGTTAGAGATGGAAAAATTGTCCTTAAAAAATGATACAGATAAAGCATCTAAAGAACGGCTGAACAAGCTTGAAGCCGATCTAGCATCTCTTAAGCAAAAGCAGAAAGATCTTGCAGAACACTGGGAACATGAAAAGGCTCTCATGACTCGAATTCGCTCAATTAAAGAGGAGGTTGCCTTTTTGCACTTTGATGTGATTAAGAACTCATTCCTAATGCATTAGAAAGATGTATGTCGTCCTGATGTGCATCTATTCTGTACTAAAGATTCCTTTAATTAGTTGATTCAGTCAATCCATATGGAGTTTTCTATGGATTTGGTCTTGGCATCATATCATTGCCTTTCTAGGTAGTAGTGGTATTTTATTCTTTTAACTCAGAGAGTTGTACAGGATCATCCAATCTGGAAGAGCTTAGCGCTTCCTCAAAACAGGATACCAGGGTTTCTATGATTGAGGTTCTGGGCTGCAAATCAACATCTTATACAGAATGGGTTCAACATGACCATATAGTTCTTCTAAACAATAAATTACCATTATGAAAATTATCTCTCAAAGTTAAATTCATGTCTTTGTATTTCTTTGTAGGTTGATAGAGTTAACTTAGAGATGGAAGCTGCCGAACGTGAATATGATCTGAGTCGTGCTGCAGAGCTTAAGTATGGGACATTGATATCGTTACAGCGGCAACTGGAAGAGGCTGAAAAAAACCTAGCGGATTTCCAGAAGTCGGGCAATTCAATGCTTCGAGAAGAGGTTACTGACCTTGATATTGCAGAAATTGTGAGCAAATGGACAGGTATCCCATTGTCAAACTTGCAGCAATCTGAGAGAGACAAGCTTGTTCTGTTAGAGCAGGTCCTCCACAAAAGGGTGGTTGGTCAGGATATTGCCGTCAAATCAGTGGCTGATGCAATTCGGAGATCAAGGGCAGGGTTGTCAGACCCAAACCGCCCTATTGCGAGCTTTATGTTTATGGGCCCTACTGGTGTTGGTAAGACTGAGCTTGCAAAAGCCCTTGCTGGTTACCTTTTCAACACAGAAAATGCACTTGTAAGGATTGACATGAGCGAGTACATGGAAAAACATGCTGTTTCTCGTCTGGTTGGTGCTCCACCGGGTTATGTTGGTTATGAAGAAGGGGGGCAGCTGACTGAAATTGTTCGTCGTAGGCCTTATTCTGTTGTACTTTTTGATGAGATTGAGAAGGCCCATCAAGATGTTTTCAACATTCTATTGCAACTACTGGATGATGGAAGGATTACTGATTCACAGGGTAGAACAGTTAGCTTTACAAATTGTGTTGTCATCATGACATCAAATATTGGTTCACATTATATCCTGGAAACTCTCCGAAATACAGTGGATACAAAAGATGCGGTGTATGACCTAATGAAGAGGCAGGTTGTGGAGCTGGCTAGACAAACTTTTCGTCCTGAGTTCATGAACCGTATTGATGAATATATTGTTTTTCAGCCTCTGGACGCTAAAGAAATCAATCATATAGTTGAGATACAGGTAAGAGTAATGAAGTTTCATCTTTTCATTTTCTTTTCGTTTAACTTTTTTTCTTGGTAATTCTTGAAAAATAATATGATGTGAATAATGCCAATAATCAACCTTATCCTTTTGATTAAAACCTTGCCCCCAAGTTCATGTCTACAAGCAGAATTGATCCAGCATTTTTCATGTCCAAGTTAAATGTTCATACTGGACGATTTGATACCTATTGCATTAAAATTACTATTTTTGTTCATCTTGAGAAAGAAGAAGTTGATTGTTGATGGCTTGGATGGGGAGCCCCTTTAAAGGTAGACATATTGTGGCCTAGAAAATTGTTCCGTTTGTTGTTTCTTTGGCAATTTGAAAAAAGCGTAATGGAAGGATTTTTTAGGGTAAGAGAGGGAACCCTAAAGATTTGAGCGGGCAAAATGGCAGATGATTAGTTGGTTGTCTGTGTGAAGAATTTTAGGGTTTAGCTCCAGAGGATTTTTATTTGTCTTGGGATGGATGTATGAAAGGGGTTAGTAGAGGTAGCAAGCGGTCAGTTAAGTGGGTTGCGCCTTCCATGGGATCTTGTAAATTCAATGTTGATAGCGCAGCTAGGGGAAAGTCAGGGCCGGCAGGAATTGGGGGTGTGCTACATGATGATAGGGGCAGAATGTTGGCAGCCTTTTCCGAATTAGTAGGGTTAATGGAGTCAAATGAACTGAGAGCAATTAGGAGAGCTCTTCAGATATGGTCAAGTTTTAGGGGTGGTAATTTTATTATTGAAGATGACTCAACTAATGTTATCTCCTGAGTTAGTAATATGAAATTTTCCCTGTGGAGGTTGGTATGTATTGCTAGGGAAATTTAGAGTTTGTGTAATATGGGTAACATCACGTTCACTCATACACCTCGCTAAGCAAATTGCATTGCAAATTTCTTGGTGAAAGCTGGTGTTCATCTACAAATCACCGGCTTTGGAATTCTTTCCTATTGCCAACCTTGGGAGTTGAGGGTTTTGTTGTCGGGTATACTGGTTGTATTTTTACTACTTGTATTTTCTTTCTTTTCTTGCTTTATTTTGGCTCTTATTTTCCTCCTTGTTCTTCGTCGATCTGAGTATATTTCTCCTATACTCATTTCCGCTCTTTGTACTCTCTCCTTATTTGAACGAAAGTTAACAGTTAATGTTTCAAAAAAAGAGAAAGAAGAAGAAGATGCATACCTATATTATAGAAGGTTGTTATAAAATAGTCTATCCCTATTGCATGTAACAGTTGTCAGCCTAAAATTTGTTTTCATTTTATTCATCTGGATCTCTTCCATTTTGGATTTTCCCCATCTAGAGGTGAACCAGATGCAATGTTTTCCCTTTCACATAGGGATTTGATATAGGTTGGCTGGATACTTTACTTGAATTAGGATATACTAGTTCGTAATTGTGTAGATACTGATAACCTTATCCTTATATTTCGTAAGTATAAGGTTTAAGACTCTTATTGAATAAAGTTAGAGGTTAGAAAGTTTCTCAAAGTATAATAATGTCCACTAGGGTATGGCCATATGTATACCTGTATGCGATACATTCCCGGGTTATAGGTTATCCAAATGTGAATTTGGAGTGGGAATGCACCTTTTTCTAACATGGTTCTAGAAAAAGGCAAATGGTTGTTGAAAAGTTACCTTTCCCCTTTTTCATGAATATTAGATTCATGTGCAGGAAATCATAGCAGAAGAGAATCTGTTTTCCCCATCTAATTGAGGGGAAAAATTTCTGTATAAAAGCCTCCCTGCAGCTGTTTTCTTTTTTCCATTCTAAATGTCTTAAAAAGTGATGCATGTAGTCGTTCCTTATTGAAAGATATCTTCATTTCGGTGTTTCTGGGATTTACAAGAAGTGTATTTGGCATGTTGATTGATGTGCTTTCTGGTATGTGAGATTTCTGTGCCTGATAGAAGCTTTATAATGCAGTTGAACCGTCTTAGAGACAGGCTTAAACAAAAGAAGATCAATCTCCACTTCACAATGGAAGCTGTTGATTTACTGGGCACATTGGGCTTTGACCCGAATTTTGGGGCAAGACCTGTAAAGAGGGTGATCCAGCAAATGGTCGAAAATGAGGTTGCTCTCGGCGTGTTGAGGGGAGATTTCAAAGAAGATGATTCAATTATTGTTGATGCTGACTTGTCTCTACCAGCTAAAGACATCCCTCCAAACAACAGGTTAGTCATCAGGAAGTTGGATCCCACTCCTGATGCATTGGTGTCCAGCTACTGATTTTGCAAGTTGTCATTTGGTTAAGGCATGTCAAGAGAAACCCACCACATGGAAAAAACCACAAAAATCCCTCCCAAATCATTACAAGAATTTGTTTACGATCTTGGTTTTATCTTTTTATTTACCATGATGGGAAGGAAAAATATTTGCTGCATGTTGACCCATGCAAACAAATTGATGTGCCATGTCAACTGATTGCCATTTCCCTTGTAAAAATTAAGCTGTAAAGGAATGTTCTGGGTACCATAGAAATCTGAAACTGTAAAAAACAAGGGGTTGTTGATGTACCTCCAGCTCCTTGCTTGCAACTAACAAAGGCTGTGAACAACAAATAGTGTGTGCTTGACGGGGAGCCTCAACTGCTTATGCAAAATCCGGCTGTTCAATGCTGGAGCAGATGAAAGAGATGTGATTTCAGCTTGATCGCATCGACTGTAGTACCCTGCCTGATGAATTCCTCTCACCTTTCTGGTGATCTTTGTAATTAAAACCCGGGGTCGACAAAATAAAATGTATAGCATGTGGTCCCATATGTTGCCCAGTACAAGGTTGATGAATAGGTCCAAAATGTTCTGCACTATGCCTCTTGATCATAGCTGGGTGACAGATCTTACAATTTGTATGTTGATCTCTACCGTAAGCTTATGGTGGTTGCAACCAATCGTATCGGTTGATATTGATATATATTGCTGATATCGGTGGTTTTAATTAAAATAAATGAGAGATTTCTTGGCCGATACTTAGATTTCAATTGCAACCGTATATGATCTAAAGCCAAACAAGTAGGTCAGCTCTGTTTGAATAAAACTTCAATGTTGAGCTATCTGTGAATGTTCAAGTTAGCCTTGGAGGCTTGGCTTGATCAAACTCAATCTCAAGCTTAGGCCTTGTAGCCTTGGTTTGGCCTGATTAAAACCCACCTCAATGACCGATGCCAATTAATTGATTTGGTCCTGAAAATTTTAAATGATTCATTGATTTATATTTAACCTTTTAAATCAATGTTTATATTTCAAATTTGAAATGATTCAAGAAAGTGTGTTCAAAATATTAAGGGGCTGCTTGTCAAATTTCTTAAAAATTAACTTCAGAAAGAAATTTATCTTTGAGATACATGCTATAAACGCCACTATCATGTTGGATCATGAAAATCCTACATTTACGTTTTTTGTATTAAAAATCTCATTTACATAAAAAAATGAGATTTTGTCTAGCCAAAAGAAAAATTCTTCCTCTTTTTTCATTAAATTTTCCTCTCTTCCCAAGTAAGAAATGAATTTCTTAGAAAAAAAAAGAAAAGAAAAGAAAAATCTCTCTCCTATTTTATCATTTTCTTCAGAGTGATGGATGATTTACGAGATGTCATATTTAAGGTAGATTTGTATTAATATTCAACCGTGAAAATGAAGATAAAATTATCAGCAGTTATGTAATTAATTATTAAAATCATTAAGCGTTGAGATCAAAATAATAAATGTAAATTTTAAAGATCATTGATTGTTAATTCCAAATATTTAAATTGATAGTGAACGGGGACTCTAATTTCATCACAGTTCTTTCTAATCCAACTTTGATTCAGTGCAAGAATATGATCTTCTGACTGATGTTCGTAATCTACTGAAAAACAATTTTATAAAGCATTAACAAAGGACGATGGTAAGGATATTGGAATCTTAGTTCATTGTAGACCACTTTTGGAATGTTAATGTGAAAAAAAAATTAATATTTTTAATAAATAAGAATTTCAGTGCTCCCACTATTACTATGGATGAATATAATAATAGAAATGTCTTTATAAAGTGTGTTGTGAACCGGTTTATAATGATCTACTATAAACTTTTAATAATAATTTTTTTTTAATTTACATTAGAAACTATAGGATACCCAACGTAAAATTTCCACGAGTGAGTCCTACTATCCCTAGGGAACACCAAGGTTCGAATCTGCAATCTCTCGTTTCCTAAGGCAGGAGCTAACTAGTTGAACTACACCAATGTGGTTTTAGTAATGATTTTTAATTGAGAATATGACTCAATTAAAAAAAAAGAAAAATGAAACTCAGGGCGTGTTCTGCAACCATCAAATTATTTTATTACTTGGAAGTCATGTTCTAGAGTTGAAATGGGTTGGAAAGGACACCTTTCAACTAAAATTTGATCAATTCTAGCTAAGGCTGCCAAATTTCTTTGCTTCCGTTGGTTTTATCATTTGCAGAGAAGGGAAGAAGAAGAGAGAGAGAGAGAGTGTTGAGAGAGCGAGAAAGCAGGGGTACAAAAAGCGGTATCGGCCGATACGATATTTTTTTAATCGGCCGATATTTTGATATCGGCCGATATAATACGGTTGATTGTGAATATCGGCCGATACGATATGATATCGGCAGATATGATGTCTTCTAAAACTGATATATATTGGCTGATACGATATTTATTGGCCGATATTTCGACCCCTGCGAGAAAGTAAGGAGGGAGCTGCAGTATTTATAGAAAGCATAGAGTAGGATGATTGTGCAAGCGTGGTGGAGGGAGAAGCCACGCACACCTACGGCTATTAGCCGACGTTTGAAGTATGGGCTACTGTTTAATTATTTAAAACTATAGCTCTTGTTTATTCAAATGAATTTTACTGAACATGATTTCGGGGTCCCACTAGAGTGAGCTGACTTTACGGATAGCTTCAGATTGGGGATAAGTTAGGGATAGAACATGAAGAAAAATTAACATTAGAAGTCCCTTGATTTAAATTAAAATATTATTTTGGATTAAATCGCTGGCTCACATCACATGATGCTGATGTTAAAGATTGAGTGTCTAAAACTTTTAACTGAAATTCTAAAAAACACAGAAAGTTCGAATAAAATATAGATTAACAATCAAAAGCTTTTCATTGGATTTTAAGGTTCGGTGATATTTTAAAACAAGTAGCCCTCTCTACCATTAAATATTTGGAAAATTTGGTGAACTTTTTTTTTTCACATTTTCACTTCATCAAGAGGTTTGAGGCCAGTCCAACGCCATGAAACCACAATCATGGCCTGGCTACATGACAACGAGCGTCAGTGTGTGATGTCCCAGTCCAAATTAATTTTTAATTTAGATAGATTTTAATTAATTAAATATTTTTAGCAATTAATTATAAGTTTTGTTATATTGTTAATGAAGAATTTTGAATGAGCTTTTCAACGAGTCTGAGTTTGACTCGATCCGAGTCTGAGTTTGACTCGATCCGAGTCTGAAAACTCTTTCAAATTAAATTTTAAAGGTATAATAACAAGTTATGATTATTAATAATATTATTTTATGGTTAAAACTTTACTGCTTTGGAAACTCAGTCATTTCATTTCATTTCAACCTCAAATTGTAGATCTTTCATTATTTTTAAAATCCGGACTTAACGGAATACGAACCTCGACCTAATTCTACCTATTTTCACTACCTAAAATTTTATATGTAGAAAACACCACTTGGATAGGGAAGATAAAATCCTAAAAATATACGAAGGAAGTTAATATTCAATTTATAAAATAAGTGAGCCATTTGTATCTTCATATTTCCAAAATATCGAGTTTTTAATAATTATTTTACGTCCAAAAATGTGAGCGGTCGAATACTCTATCATTTAGATGAAATGGTTTTTGACTCCAAAACACTTTAAAACTTTAGAATGTTTTTATTAGATTAATTTAATCTACATAATTATAAAATTAAATTTTCTCCAGGAGATCCTTTAAAATTAAGAAATTTTATCAAATCAGTGTTTTCTTATTAAAATACTGAGTTGTTGACCGAAATTTTTATCCAAAATTTAATACTATATTAATAATTTAATATTTGACCCTAGTGAACTATTTAGATTAAATTAGAGGGTCCTTGAAATACTCAGATTTAACAAAGGATATGAAAGGAATTTTAAAAAAAAAAAAAATAATAACATAATAAAATCTGTTGAAGATAAGATTCAAGCTACCTGTAACCCGGTGGTAAAAGGATTTGGGCACTGAGCACTTTTATTTAATTTCATGTACTGTATCCTCTGGGTTCTGTTTCAATACTTTTCCTTGGTCAGGAAAAAAATACGAGACCGGACATTGAGTACTTTATATTTTTATTTTAATGTGATGTTTTGGTTGGCTGATAACTAACTATTGACTTAATGGAGTAGAAAGAATTAAGGGGACTCACTACATTTATCATGTTTTCTTGGAAAATGCACGGGAGATGAGAAGTAGTTCGTAAATACTTTATCGACTCGAAATCTATATTATTATTTTATCTTACAGATTGTGTGATAATCTCTGCAGATAGAGATGAGGAGACTCGAGCCAATACTTGTATTATATGGTATTTAAACTCACTAACACTAGATTGAAATGGGACCCATGGTTACTTAAAGATGGAAAAGGCTATATAGGTCTAGAATGCGAGACCTGACACTGCCTACTTGTAAGGGATGTAAATGTTCTAACTGTGTAGAACGTAGGCGTAATGGGTGTCAGGGAGCCGAGGACTTGTAGCCTCTAACGTAGTATGGACCTATGGAGTGTTTGAGAATTGTCTGGTAAAAACTGGGTGAAGGCATTCGTGTTATTAAATTCAGTTTTATATGTTTGTGTGATATTGATTTATTGAATTGGTATTACATACACCGAAGAGTAAGGCTGAAATTTGGTGATTCTCTCATAATAAGTCTCTGTGTAAGGAGGGCACTGGAAACTATGCATTATCATGCATTTGATATTTGCATGTGAAAATTTTGATTATAAGTTAAATCTGTGAAAGATGATAACTTTGGAAGTCTGATATTGACCATTGGGCTATAATTACTGAGATTAATCGAATACCATTTGCGAACTATTGGGTTGGACGTGTTAGTAGGCTGAGGTCGACCACTATCAACCGTTGGTGTTGGATGGACTAGTAGACCAGATCATGGAGACCTTGTGATGTTAAGCTGAATGCCGTTTGGGAACCGTTGGGATTGGACGTGTTAGTAAGCCGTGGTCGACCGCCATCAACTGTTGGTGTTGGATGGGCTAGTAGACTGGGTCGCAGGAGACCTTATGCACTTGCAAGATTGCTAAATGGGGGCTGACCTCGGTAAAAAAAGAATTGATAAAACACCTTAGAAAGTGATCCTAGGGAGAAAATGGGTTAAGTGGATTAATCACATTGCAGTCATGAAACATGCATTATTTATGGTTTCATGTATTATGTTGGATGTTATAGTAAACATGCGTTAAGTAGATTAACTGCATTTCATTGATGGAACATGCATTGTTATTAATTTCACGAATATTGTATGTTGGATTTTATAGGTGAGCTCTCCCCACTGGGCTATTGCTCATGTCCCTTACATTGTAGGATATTAACTAGAAGGAGGAATGGAGGAACCCATGGTACCTCGTTGAGAATCAAACTTAGATGTTTATCGTAGTTTCCCGCTCGAGGAAACAAAATGAAGCTATGAACTACTCTATGTATATTAATAATAAATATGCCTCTTGTGGCATAAAAACCTATGTCTGTAAGTTTGGTGTTTTCATATAATATATTTGTGTATTGGTGTGTTCAATATATTGTTTCCATGTGTTTGAGTGAAAACTGTTCGGATTATTTTGCTGAATATGTTTAGGAATATTTAAGACACTGATATTTCATGTAGTTATTAGACTCACATGGGTTGTATGTTAAGGAGTTAGTGACTCATTGGGTTAAGGTTTTAAAAAAAAAAAAATTTAGTCGCATCCTAAGCCCACGTACAGAATCGAGTCGTGACACAGTGAAAACCTGGTAAACCTATTTGAACAAACTTTGAAATTTATAACATTCAATTTTTAAATGTCATTCATGTGTGCAAGTGTTAAAGTCTAAATATTTCAAATGAGTGGATTTACATATTGAAATTGTTTTTGAGGTTATTATACACTATTTTTCAAAAATAATAAATAAGATATAGTAAATTACTATTTTGCCCTTATAATGCTAATGAATTCGGTGTCCAATCTTGGCCATTTCAGAAAGCCTATATAATAATCTACATAACCGACCATTCACAATGCATACTTAAGTGTGTTAATCACACCGTTTAATTTAATTTCAAATCAAGTTCTTGCACATCTATTAAGAAAAAGTTTTTTATTTTGGTTCAACCTGTAGTTACATATGAAATAGCTTATGGGATCAATTTAAAATACATTTTTCCCATGATCCCTTAGCAGAACAGGATAATGTGCAATATGAAAATGACGAACCAATTTAAAGAGTTTCTCACATAAGTTTTCTATTAGTTCAAATTTGTTTAGCATGAGACCAAGATCAAAATAGTTCTATAGAAGAGATTCATGCTTCCTTTGCTGAAATAAGGGCAAACGAGCTGATTCGAGATTTTTTAAATATTGATTTAGTGAAGTCCCCTGATGCAATAGAGGCTTTCTGCTTATTGTGGATGTGCTTGCATTATGAATATTTTTTTATACTTTTTTGATGTTTAGACTTTTAGTAGATGATAGTGTCCTACATTAGATTGGCTTCCTAAATATACAACTGCAGTGTTACACTAGTAAATAACTTGTATTATTAACTTTTTTAAAGTACAACATCCTTTCACATGATTTAGTGAAGTCATAAAAGCATATTGCACTTATTATTATTACATTTTAGTAAATTTTGATATAATTTCTTGAGAAAAGAGATTGACTGAACAATTTTTTTTTTATATATAAAGAAGATAAAAGATAAGTATTATACAATAATATTTGTAATTTAACATCTGAATTAAATGAATTTAATTTTTAACTATTTTTATAAATATTAACCAAATTTGGGTTTACAACTTCGCGAGTCATACGTGTGCAGGCACACTATTGGGTTGATGAACTCGCGGAACACCAAACATTTTGACTAGGGTTTTCCATTTCCCTTGTATAAAAGAAGAAAAACCCTAAACAAAAACGCCCTCCCTCCTTTTCCCTTCTCGCTTAAATCTGCAGAGATTAGGGTTTCGATACGGAGAAATATGGTATGCATTGATTTTCCTTATCTGTTGATCCTTCGTTATTTCTTTCCTCTCGGTTACTCATATTTTGATCAAAGGCTACGTTTTCTTTTTTCTAATTTTTTTTTTAGTATTGATGTCCGGAATCGTAAGACCTCTGCAAAGTTTACTTCATTTTGATATGAAAATCATGAAGTTCAAATCGCGTCTTTTTGCCTTTTTCCTGGCAGTAGAAAGATCAAATCTTTCTTAGTCGTTTGGCTTGTTGAGTCTGAATCTGCTGTATAATATAGTAGCTATCTTCTTTCTCTCTTTTATTCTTTTTTTTTTTTTTTTAAATTTGCTTGTGAAGGGATGGTCAAATACTTTTAACGTGAAAAGTAGAGTTGTTTTTCGAGTGACATGTGGCATTATATGGATTCACTGATCCTATTAAATCAAAATCGAAACGCTGGATGAGCAAAATAAAAAAGCAGCTTCATTGGATACAATCAAGGCAAATGAAACGAAGGGTTGAGTAAAAACTCTGTTTTTATTATCCCCTTTTGTTTACCTTAGATTGGATTAGTAGAAATGTCTAATGCAGCCATTGTTTTGTACTTTCCAGATCCATGGCCTTGTGTTGTTTTGGTGGGTTCAGTGGATCTCATCTCCTGCCACTTGATTCACTAATGAAATTGACTCACTAGCCCTCAGAACTTGACCATGGCATGCTGTTTGTTTCATAGATTATTCATGAACTCCAACGAATTTATATTAGAAATGCTGATCATGAAATGGTTACCATTAAAATGTTTTGAGCTAAAATTGAATTCTCCCCAATATCATAAATGTATTGTTTACAACATTACAAAATCATCACTTGCCATAATGGATAGCAGGCAAGCCCCACTCAGACACAAGAAAGAGTCGTATGTATCAAAATAGATGTATTTCCTTGTAGACATGATGGAATATAGATTCTTAAATGCTGCACCAAATGTGATTACATTCCTGTTGATGGTGCACCATTTATATTCATATCTCTCAGAAAAGGGTCTACACTTCTGAGTTCAAAAGAAATAAGGGGCCTGGACTTGTGACTGCATGCAGTTTTCTTTGATATGGAAATGCATTTTCTTTGATTAATATTTACATTCCTAATAGTTTCTACTCTCTTGTTTTTCAGGCCCCAAAAAGAGGTGGAAAAGCCCCAGTACCAGCAAAGAAGAAGGTGGTGGTAAGTAATGGGCACATTTATAAAATTTTCAGGAGCGGTTGCATCAATGATGAACTTTCTGTGAAAAATGAAGTTTGAATGAACCCATTGAGTTTTTCAATTCACCAGGACCTAAAAATGAATGAACTTCCTGAGTCTTTGAATTGCTGAGATTTATTAGTCTTTTAGATCTTACATTTCCAGTCTTCTACATGTCATTGTGATTCTTTGCAGGTATTTTCTGATTAATGTTTTTGTGATTTATTTCAATAGTATGAAAGCTTTGATGTTTCTTCAGTTACTTTAGTTGGTAAATGGCATTCTTGCTTAAGCTTGAGTATGATTTGGTGAAGCCATGCATTTATTCTATTGATTCTTTGTTTTCATGTTGTTAATAACATTTTGTATTTTCTCAATTTTTTTTGAACTTTTCTCGAGTCTCACAGATTTGATTCGAGTTTAGAAAACTTGGATTTACTAATCTGTTTTGAGTTTAGGGGCATGCATTTCTTCTCAACTTATCTGATAAAGACATGATCTCTCTTTTCCTCTTCTTTTTGTGGTTATCAACTGTGTTGTTCTTGTTAATTTACAGGAGAAGGTTGTGAATCCTTTGTTTGAAAAGCGGCCAAAGCAATTTGGGATTGGTGGTGCATTGCCTCCTAAGAGGGATTTGCACAGATTTGTAAAATGGCCAAAAGTTGTTCGTATTCAGAGGCAACGAAGGATTTTGAAGCAACGGTTGAAGGTTCCTCCTGCTTTGAACCAGTTCACGAAAACACTTGACAAGAATCTTGGTATGACTTGCCTGCTTCATAATATTGGCATATTCTCCTACCTGTGTGTGTGTCTGTTTGTGTTTTCCCTTTCTTTTTTGGACACTGGCAGATTATTTCATTAAAAATGGAACTGCAGATATGATTCGGCTTTATAGGAAATGTACAGTGAAAATAACAGAACATTTTTCAAAAATGAATCTCTCGAGTTAAAAATATAAGAATATCCTTTACACAATTTTAAGCTGGTTTAAAGAGCTTCCTACAAATATTTCTAGATGCTTCACACCATGTTTAAACAAATTTGTGTGATTGTGTTGTTCTGCTAATATTAGAAAAGGTCATCTCCACAAAAGAGAACAGGTCTTTGATTTCTCCTATGATTGTCGAAAGCCTCCATAGCAGTTCTATTCTTTCTGAAGTGCAAACTATTGCGGTTGTAGAGCACCCTTCCTCTTGACACTTTACTTAAAAAGATTCTGAAAAATTCTTTTATTGCCATCAACCATACTTTATTGGACTCTTATATACCCACCTTGAGAAAGAAGACTTTTACCTCAGCTTTTTCATCATGTAACATGTCACTCGCTCCAGCTACCCCTGCGAGCTTCTTGATGCACTGAACATTGAATTTAATGTGCGCTTTAGTAGGTTCCCTCCATAAGTGCCACTCAGTTCCTCTTAAAGACTGAATACATGGCCCTTAAAATTCCTTGTTACTTGTTAACCACCTTATCATTATAGTTTGTGCTAATTTACGACTGTCTTTTAGATTTCTTCATTCCTCTCCTTCCATATGGACCACAATTGATCTGCTGAAACCTGTTGTATTTCTTTGCCCTTTCTTGAAAGGACACTTCCAAATCCCAAATATTTCTTATACATTGATCCATCTCTCATGAAGCCCCAGCCAATCCCCACCTAGCCCTCCTCCACCAAAAAAAAAAGCCTGTAGGAAAAGTACAGTATATGAATAAGTTTTCTTTGATTTCCTCTTTGTCATGACAACAAACAAATCATGGATCCTTATATTTGTATTGCAGCAACAAATCTTTTCAAGATGTTACTGAAATATAGGCCTGAAGACAAAGCTGCTAAGAAGGAAAGGCTTCTGAAAAGAGCACAAGCCGAAGCTGAGGGGAAGACCGTGGAATCGAAGAAGCCTATTGTTGTCAAATATGGCCTCAATCACATTACCTACCTCATTGAGCAGGTAAATCCTACTTGCTAATCTGATCACTTTTTCGCATCTTACTTGCTTAAGGACACAACTGCTGTTGGACATGGTCTTGTAATGTGAAGAGGTGGGCAAAATTTTCAGAAAATTCAAATGTCCTTGAGGGATGGTTCAGACTGATGCTGATGTTACTTGTAATTCTTAGATGCACCATAACTGTTGTGCTTGGGTTCATTGATGTACAAGGACACACATTAGTGGATGTGAATGGGACAATTCATGCTTGTGTGTGTTTGTTTGGGTCTGGGTGTGTGGAATATGGCCTCAATCACATTGCCTACCTCATTGAGCCGCTACTTATTATTTTAATCACTGTTTCACATCTAACTTGCACAAGGACACAGCTGTTGGTGACACAGATTTGAAATGTCAAACATGGTATGAAGTGGGCAATCTTTGTTTTTTTTTGTTTGCAATTTTTTAGAAAATTCAATGTCCTTGAGGGATTGTTCATACTGATGCTAACTGATGGGACATGTAATTCATAGATGCACCAGTAGCTGTTGTGCTTGCCTTCATTGGCGTGCAAGGATTCACATGAATGGATGTGTATGGGACAATTCGTTCTCAGATGTGCGTGTATAGGAATGATCCGATATCATGGCCCATAGATCCTCAACCATTTACACGTGTTGGTCCCTGATAACCAACATGTTCTCTTCATGTGTTACTACCGATTTTTGTATTTAATTGTTCCCTTATATTTATTCATGTGTTTTGAAAATCACCTTCTTCTGTTTCAATCTAGATGTCTGTTATGTTGAGGCATACTCTTGTGAAGATTACGATGAACATGAATCATATGAAGAAGCAGTGAACTTTTTTTTCTTAATTTGAAATAGGTAGTGGACTTCTATTTGAACTATCTCAGTGGCTCAGGTGACCATTATTTGTATAGCATATTGTAATGTATTGATCTTTTTCTGTCACAAAATTTAATAGATGTATCTGTTTACAACTATATTCTGTTTAAGAAGTTGGAATCAG
This sequence comes from Chimonanthus salicifolius, assembly GCA_013350335.1. NCBI lineage: Eukaryota > Viridiplantae > Streptophyta > Magnoliopsida > Laurales > Calycanthaceae > Chimonanthus > Chimonanthus salicifolius. Next base: position 57,677,015 of record CM023535.1, on the reverse strand, counting down.
ATTGAGAACTGATAATTCCTTATGTCTCTGCATTTTGAAATAAATGTGAAACTCATGAATGGATCTTGCTGATAATATTCAGATGAATGGGGCCTTGCCAACCAAATGAAGTCCTAATGTAGTTAGCTGGAATTTACCAAGCATGCCACATCAGAACCATGCAACAAGTAACTCCCATTGTTTAGATCTCTATGCCCATGATAGGTGCACTTATCATTAGCTGAGCTCACATGGATATCAAATGTGTATTGTTGGCCTAGTTTTAAGTGTTCATTTGTTCCATGTACCACTGTATGTTGGATTGATTTTTGAGATCTACACAATGGGTTGCACTAAAGATGGTTTAGATCTTGCAAGTTTATCTGCCCAGTTCACTGCCACATGTGATCTTAGAAATCCTTTCAAATTGCTATGCCTTCCCTCTACTATCTTTATTGATCACGTGTTCCTGTAATGCAGAACAAGGCTCAGTTGGTGGTTATTGCTCATGATGTAGACCCTATTGAGCTTGTGGTCTGGCTTCCTGCTTTGTGCCGGAAAATGGAAATTCCTTATGCAATTGTGAAGGGAAAGGCACGTTTGGGTGCGGTACTGTTCCTTTTCATCTCATTTTCTCATCCATATTTTATTTTATCTGATCTTCTCTCACAATATCATTCAAATTGTTGCACCTTTTTATTCCAACTCATTGTTACCTCGCATATGTTTGTTCTGCAGATTGTCCATAAGAAAACTGCCACGGCTCTGTGCTTGACATCAGTAAAGAATGAAGATAAAATGGAGTTCAGTAGGATTGTTGAGGCAATCAAGGTGATGGAATCAATAACAAATTTGGATTTGCCCAAAATGAAAATTAGTCTGAATATTGTGTCTAGACAGATCAATGTCTACCCTGATTTGAAATACAAGCATGAAGATAATGCTTTCACATACCTTGGTTTTCACTTGGAAAAGAAAATGATCTTTGCATTTGAGTCCCATAACCATGGGTTGTAATACATTTGACCCTATAGCTCTTAACAATGAAGTGCTATAAATTGGTGGGAGATGGTAGAAATCTGTTTTGGAACTAATAACATTTGATCTTCCATTTGCCGTAATGTGCAAAGTACCTGGCAAAATTTTGGATGCTCATTTTAATTTGGTTGAAAAATAATCAGTAATATCTCACCATAGTGCCCACTAGTATGGATATGATTCCATCAAAATTTTTCATATGGGTCTTGATTTAGGTGCACCTGTTTGCTCCAAATTTGCTGATGCTATTCTCTATAATAAATGTTGCTATGACACTGGCCTACTTTAGTTGGGCTCTAAACAAGGAAAGCTGGCTCACAGGCTTGTTCATCCCTGTATTGATTAAACTCAATGTTCAAGCTGGAGCTCTTCTTGGCATTGCTTGATGAAACTTACAATGCTTCATTAAATATTGACATGCCAAGTTTGAGCTGGGCTCAAGCTTGAGTTGAGCTTGATGGGTTAGGCCAAGTCTGTCTCAGCTTGTTTTCAATCTCTAATTTAATTCATGTTTACTGCAGGCCAACTTCAATGACAAATATGATGAATACCGCAAGAAGTGGGGAGGTGGCATCATGGGTTCCAAGTCCCAAGCCAAGACCAAAGCAAAGGAGAGGGTATTAGCTAAAGAAGCAGCACAAAGGATGACCTGAATTTTTTTTATTTTTTGAGATATTCCATAGTAAGCATCATGACTTAAATTCTGAGAAGTTTTGTATTGCTTACGTACTTTATTGATTATGATCTTAGTTTTGCTCCCTTTTTCTTTGTTTTGCTAGGTATCAGAAAAACATCTTCTGTTATTGTGTGTTACTTTGATCAGAAATGAAGATTGGAACTCAGAATTAGTAGTACTGGACTTTTTGTTTTCATCCTCACCACATGATCTTCATGTGGGGAGTTTTCTTCTTTGTTCACATTTATTCATGTGAGATTGTGAGAGAAGGTTTACATGGTTCACTGCTCTGAGTCCCCCACATTCGGTGGCGGCGGCCGGTGAGCCACAAACTGGATGGTGAGCCACTTACTGGATCATGAGTGGCATTGCAATGTTAGCTAATCCGACCCATGGTTAAAAAGTTTACCATTGAATGCATTTTTGGCATTCTTTTCAAATAGTACCTAAATTATACTCTCTCTCTCTCATTAATTGTCCTATATAGGATTTTGGAATTATCTCAAAATAGTTGTCTTATTTGTATTTGAGTAGTATAAAATGTGTTGAAAATGGATGAGATTACACGAGTGTTAGTCTTATATAGAGAGTTTTTTAAAAAATACAAATATTTCAATTGAGACAACTAAAATGGGATGGAGGAAGTATATGCATATATACGTATTGCTACAATTAGAAAATATCATATATTTGAGATGAACATATATGATTACACAATTCAATTAATGATCACTGCTATTTGTTTTCTTCCTTTTTATACGTGTTCATGACAAGAGTATATAAATTTGAAGTTTCTTTTTTTAAAGCTATTGTTGGCGTTTGAAGCCATCACATGAAAAAGATCAAAGGCGATGAAGAGATTCATAGATATCTCGTTGTACCTCATTTTCCACAGTAGAAATAAAGCTTTCTAATAATGAAGTAAGTTTTCAAAATTTAATCTATTAAAAAATTTAACAGTAAGATTTAAGTGTAAAACGTAGTTTTAGGTTGTTTATGTGGTATATGCTGCAAAAATTACGATGACACTAGAATATATAGAACTCGTATAATTTGATTTTGGTTCTGAATATGTCAAATAGTATCTTATTGACTTATTAGAAGATGGTCAATTTTCACCTGTATTTGTAGGAGGTCTTGGAATTAAGTCTCTTTTCACATAAAAAGGATTACTCTCTCTAGTTTTATATCCGGTGTGTGTAGATTGTTAGGTTTACACATGCTCTATGGATTTATCACGTGAGATGTGGATTGTGAGGTTTACATATACTCTAAAGATTTACCTTATCATGTGAGATGCCTGAAAAATTCTGATGTAAAGATTGGATACTTTGATCTTAAATTTCTTTTTTTTTTTTATTAAAAGGTGTATTTTGATGTTAGCCTCATCCTACCCCCTTTTTAATATATTATACGTAAAGAAATTATTATGAAAGTTTTGTTGTATTATGATAAGGGTGTTTTTTTCCCGTGGAAAATTGACAATTGTGGTATGGTGAACTCAAATTTTGGCTGATTTTGCCCTGCTTAATGTGGTGGTTGTAGTCATTATCACTATCATAAGCTATGGTTCTATCCATTTAGTTTTGGTTTTAAGAGTAATACTTTTTCATTTGATTCTATCTATGGAATCCGATCTCGTCCGGATGCCTTGATTCAACCCGGCTTGAATTATATCCTGACTCAATTCGAAATCCGACCTGCATTTTGAACTTACTTTAGCGTATTCTTTATCGGGTCGAATCAGGTTGAGTTTGATCGGGTTGGTCGGATTAATTTAAAAACTCTTTCAACCCAACCTAATCCAAATTGAATGCTGGTTTATGACTTTCCAACCTGATTTGACCCGCTGACTAGACTTTCATGACCCGACCATATTTTTTTGGATCGGGTCATGTGGGTTTGGGCCAAAACCCAACCCAACTCGAGTTTCACCCTTAATTCTATCATAGACATAAGGATTGAGTGCAACTTATTGAATATAAGGCTGAAATGGATTTAATGGGAAATAGGGTTGCAGGATAGATTCGGAAAATGAAGAGTATAGAACAAGAATAAAATATTCTCTTCTTTAATGAAATAAAGACTGTCCATAACGGACAAAAATAAGTTTTTTTTTTCCCTTGAAGGATTCATTTACTATGGTGTAATCGGAAACAAGTATGTTTGGTAAGATAATGCTTTATTTAATTTTCAATAAATGGAAATAAAGATCTTAATACAAACATTTGCAATAATAAATTTGTATAAAAAAATAATTTTGGATTTTATTGATCTTTTTGGATGATATAAATTGAATTTGTATCTGATTTTCTCACAAAAAAATTGATTGATCCAAATTTTGGGTGGAGAAATTGATGAGTAGTACGATTAGAAATTTTTTTTTTTAGATTGACGTGTGGAAAATTTAGACACAGTCCTATTAAAACTTACAACCCACTATCTCTAAATTCTAAAGCATACCAAGATTAGGTCATAGGAGTTCGAATCCACAACTTTCAATTTTCTGAATTGGAAGACAATCAGTTGAACTATATTTGTATTGATGACAGGTGGAATTTTTATTAATAAAAAGATTTCATTTTGTGCACCGTCTCAACTGTTTACCAGTTGACCGATATGATACCCGAGACTCAAGGAGTTTGTATGTATCGACCTAGTCAACATTCTGTGATGTGCAGCTTTTGGTTTATCTTTAAATTATCTGTTGCATATGATTCAGTTGGTGTAAATTTAGATTCATGTCCCAATAAATGGGATTTTCCCATCCAACCAATTATATAAACCCTACGAGTACGAGGTTGGTGGACTTTCTCAACTCTTTTCACCTAATAATTGTGGACTTTCATATGCTCTCATTTATTGGTGACTTTAAGCTGCACAATATATTATTATTATTATTTAAAGATTTTGATCTTTGATTGATTTTTTATGTTAGATTGAATTAGATAAGTAAAAATATAAATTCAGCAGTTTGCTTTCTTTAAAAATAAAAGAACTATAATACTTAATTGGTTTTTATTTTGAGAATATGATAGTCTCTATGATAATCTATCTATTCATTTAATTTTTTAACTGAAAGGTGAGAGTCACCCTCCTTATATAGTCCATCAAAGTACACAAGCATTTTATCCTAATAGAGCTGCCCATTAAATTAGAGGTTTACATTTACATATTATATGTGTTGAATTTAAAAAAAAATCGTTTTCTAAATATAGTAATGGATACCCTTAAAATCCCAACTACATTAGAATAGTTAGAATTATACAATATACCTCAGTGTTATACGTATGGGTTTGCTCAATTATCATCAATACGGTCACTTTTCTCCTAAATTTTAATTTAATTTTTTTGCAAAAAATTCAGAAAAATTACAAGAAAAAAAAAGGGAAAAATCCGAAAACCTAGTGTGAGTATTTTTTTTATATATAAAAGGATCTTTTCTCATGAAGTGTTAATTCATTGAGAGCCGAAGTTTCGATACAAGTAAAGTATATCTTAAAAATTTGAGAAATGTCTAAAAAATTTAGAAATTAGAAAACCTACATGAGAAAACACCTAATATGAAGTACATGTTCTCTAGTAACTCATGATGACATGTATCTTCTATTACAATTCTATATTTTTTTTGATAAAAAAAATTGAATTTCATGAAAATGTTAGAATATTAGAAAAATCACACACCCCCTAAAACTACGTCAATCACATCCTCATTTAATTTCATAAGCATTTGTATATATATATATATATTTAAATTGTTACCCCAAGGACACCCGCAAAATAGGAATTATCTTAGAGAATGTGGATTTCATGATTTTTTTTAAAAAAAGAAAATCACATAAACACGATATAAATTATATCAATGACAGTAAGACATCTTCATTCATTTCCATAAGCACTATATATCATTTCATTAAATTATCTTCACAAAACCCTCCAAAATCGAGATTATCTTAAGAGTAAAAATTAAAAATTATAATAATTCAAAATGAACAAAGTTTAAGGAGAAAAAAGTTTGGAATAAACAAATAATTTTCACTAGGAGAACTTGTTTCTAAACCTTCTTATAATCGTACCAATGCAAGATTCAAAATTTCAAACAAAAAAAATGGTCGAGATGGCATTTTTTTTAAAAAAAAGAGTTGAAAATGGTTGATACAGTACGGCTAATAAAATGCCCTGGATTGGCCAATACCACCAAGTGTATAGATAATACAATACGTATCGAAATATATAAAATCGATACATATCGACCGACCTATGTATCTTATATATGTGAACACCTTTTAAAGTACGGCTGACCTAAGTATCTGATATTTTGGATTTGCATTTTCTTCCCGCAGTCTGATTTTTTTTTTGTATTTTCCCAAAATCCATTACAGGAAATTCCCCATAATTCCAAATTTCAGTTTAAATTAGAACATTTTGACTAATATCAAATCTGGGATATGTTTTTATAAAAAATTTCGCTGGAATTTAAATTTTTTGCTGAACTTTTTGTATTGTGCAACTCTTACACACATTTTACACCAGTTTTCATATGAACAAAATCCAAAATGTCATACAAATTAAAATTATCGGATTATGGCCAATTTTTAGAACTATTTACCAGAGCTTTTAGAATTCTCTGCTGCTATGAATCTGTTGCCAAAAAAAAATTCCTAAAAACAAATAAATGTTTAAATTAAAAATTAGAAACTTTGATTATTCAGACTTAAAGATATTGCAGCCCTAAACCCTGAACTCCAAACTTCAAATAGTAAAAACTTAAAACCATAAGATCGAACAAGAAATTCTAGAGATCGCTCTAGCTTTGGGCCTATTTGGGTTCAGTCTGGGGTCCATATATTTTAGGTTCAGGGCCTGAGGCCCATATTGTCTTGTACCCAAAAAAATACAAAATATAATTAGACAGAATATGCTAGGATAGTGTAAGTGGGGCCTAACTATGCGATACACTGTGTTAGGTTATTTACTTGTGTGCTCTAGAAATTGAATATCAGCTGATATACGAAATATCGGTGATTATTTGTTTATTAATATGATGATTATAATGTATTAACTATGTTCTTTCATCAATAGAAAATAGTAGTGTCCGAATTGATGACCATTAGATTCAAATTGACACAAATGAAAGCTATTATAGTATAGTGGTAAAGATACTTGTTCAAACTTGTATGGGTAACTCAGTTGGTCTAAGTTTTTAGGATTATATTGTAGGTCTTGGGTTTGACTTACCCAGGGCTTACTTGATACATGAGGTTTACGGGTGGTTTCGTGTATCCGTGAGATTAGTCTCACCTCCAATGTGGAGTGGTGATAACTATATTATAAAAAATATATATATATAAGATTAGTTGGAAACACTAATATCTACTATTAAATGAGAACATTACAAACACTAATTGAAACTTTAGACTTTGGGGTCCTAAATCAAAGGATAATTTTTGTGAGGATGATATTGGCCAATCTGTATCCTCACAACTCACAATCCCAAATTCGGCCAAATCTGATATATTCAACAAATCTCCTGCGGGCCCTACACCACTTGTACCAATTAAAAATATTGGCCAAAATCCAAAATCCAAAATTTTGATTTGGGTCCTTAGTAAAATGAGAAATTGATAAGCCTCAGATTTTTTTCAGAAATTTGACAAAATTGACATGGGCCAAAATTTGGGCCCAAATGGGCACGAACATCAGCCCTTTCGGTTTTTTTTTTTTTTTAAAACTTTTTTTGTCAGAAAAAAAACTGGGCCTGAAATGGATATATTTCAGCTGAAAATTCTCTCTCCCTGTTTCAAGTGACATTTTAAACTCAACCTAATAAAGAAATAATGAAAAATGAATATATTGAATATTTTGAAACATGGAAGAATTTGTGTTGGGCCGAACTCCAAGTCCAGATTCAGCCTTCCCCAAACCAGATTTGGGTCAGGCCTCCTAAATCTTGTGTTTTGAACCATTTTTCAAAAACCATATAATTAAGACATTCTACTTTGGGAATATGAATCACGATTTATAAATTATAGCAGAAAGCCAAGAATGATTATTTATTCAAACTTTCTTCCTTTTTTTTTATTCCAAAAGTTAAAACAAAATCTAAATAGGTATTAAATATAATATTGATGTGGTATGAAACAATCTATAACTTGTATACTCCAGATATAATATACCCGCGAACATATCGATATCAACTAATGCTCAAAAATTTGAAGCTCGGACTCGACTCAAAGTCCAATCGAGTTGAAAAACTTGGAAACACTACATATTTACGCAACTTAACTGACTCGTCCAAATCATTTCGAATTTTTAAACAATGAAATAGACCAAAATAAAAATTTTAAATATAGTGTGATTGGTAGGTAAATATGGGGACCAGACCACCAGCAAAGCAAATGAGAGGCACAGTTGTTTAAGGGACCACGACCAGCTAGCTATTGCTCTTACAGCTTGAATTTCACAGAAGATGGTCCCATTTGATAAGATCCAAATCCAACGATCATCAAAATCCCTTTTATCTTATCCATAATTCAATTCAATGGCTGAACTTTCACACTCAATCCTTTCACACTTTCTGGTTTTACTGCAATGACTCAGTGTAAGGGATTAGATCTGTCATTTTCCATCATGGTTTAAAATTTTCACTTTCACTCTTGAAATTATAGCCATAATAGTGTTGAAAATCAGCTCATATGATCATATCTATTGATTTTATCAAGAATCTAAATTGGATGAAGCAGTTGAGTTACTTCTATAGTGATTTTTGGGTCCCCTAATTTCGAACTGAGACAAGTCTAGCCTTTCTAGAATTTTTGGAGTAAAAATTAAACTCAGAAAGATATCTGTTACTGGGGTAAAACTTGGGCCGGGTTTTAACCCAATCTAAGAAATCAATGGATTTGAGTTATGTATTTGTATATTTCAGATCATCAAAATATTCGAAAAGAACCGTACGAAATTCGGGTCAGGATTGGTTGAGAAATTTAATATTAACTCAATCTGAATCGACATAATCTGACTCCACCCGAGTGCATCGAGTTATAAAACAGTAGCGATTAGGGTTGAAACTCAAGTCGATTTGGGTCGGGCTAGCACTCAGGTTGAGTTGGGTCAAGTGAATAATTCTGGTCGATTTGGATCGGGTTCAATAAGTTTTGACCTAAATTGGATTGGATTGGATTTATTAAAATCCAGCCCGACACGTCCGAGTTTAAGCCCTATCTATTACAAACTCAATGTGGAATGTGAAAATGCATTATAGGTTCACCCATTTGAATTTTGAATTCAAACATTATGAATCATCATGAGCATGACTCCTATTTCATTCTGAGCTCTACCCATTTCCACCTCTGAATCTAATCATGTGAGGAACTTGGCTAATGGGCAGCAGTACTTCTCAGCCACTCCCCAAGTGATGAGTGAAGGCTTTGATTCTGCACATGTTGAGACAAGTCCCAATCATTTCTTGGTGAAAACATTCCATCCTTTCCTTTATTCTTTTAATCTTCTCTTAATCTCTTTTTTCCACAACAAAGTGGAGATTATGATTGAAACCTAATTACTAAAATAAGAATAGGATGCCAAGTTCCCAATTCTCCCCAATTGAAATTTGGGAGTTACGAATTAATCCCACTGGCAGATGACAGCATGACACGTGGCCTTTAGAGGAGACTTAACTATAGAATCTAGGGTTTTTGGTACTTGATTCACTTCATTGGAAGCCAATCATGAATTCTTATACTCATTCCTGATTTCCCATTCATTGATGAAAAGAAAGAGTACACTGCAATAATAAAAAAATTGTTTTTTTAGGGTAGGCTATTGTGGGTCCCATTTTTTTTTTTTTTTCTCCCAACTTGCATTCAATCCAAAGTGCCAATTGGCTATGGAACACATGAAAGTCATGGAAGAATTTATTGTCTGAATTAAAATAAAATTGCCATGATCTGCTTGCTTTTATATAATAATTTATATAGCTTAGCTACTGCATTGAAATTGTTTTAATTTTCTATTAAATTAAAGGTTAAAGTTAGGTAATCTAACTATCACAACTAACAAATCTCACTAACCCACAAAGGTAGATTTTATGAATTGTGATTCTGTCATGGGTCCCTATCTCATTATTAAGCGAGCTTGTTTTTCTATCTAATCTTCAAATTCAAGACAAATCTACAAATATTTAAAGGGTGGGTTTAAGTATAATAATGTTTATTAGTAGGAAAAGTTGAGGACAATGGGAACTTCACGTGTCTCTCATGGGTACACAGCATTATTAATATTATTATTATCAGTCTTTAAACTGTTTATGTGGCATATGTGGATGATATATTTCTTGCAGGTACTAAAGTTACAATATTTTTAAGGCCCACAACTAAAAAATAAACATAATTAGATCATCCCAAGTAAGTATTCATAAGAAGATAGAACAGTATGTACTAATCAATTTAAAATTTTAATATAAACTTGAAATACAAAATATATGAATTGTCAATCTAAAATAATCAATTCAAAACATTATAGAAAAGTGATATACACACCCAAAAACAAAAGGTGAAAGTTGATAAGAGCAATCTCAACAAATCTAAAGTTAGGCAACAACCAAATTTTTATATATTTTTTTTATCAAGAGCATGCAAAAGTTGCATATTTTATAATAAAAGGCATTGAACAAAGAAATTGTGCAACTTCTTCGATAAGATATTAATATGAAACTCTTCTTCAGGACCGACCATCCTTGAAATTTCAGGGGACCCTAGACCTATCACACTGATAAAGACCCTAAGCCCTAGAGAAAGTGCATGGTGGGGGCCGTAGGCCATTGGTCAAATTGTGGAGTCTAAGCAGCCGCCGATTTGACCTTAAACTAGAGCCAACCCTGCTTTTCCTCATTTGGAAGACATCCTTCTCACTACTAATAATTGTTTCTTTGTTTGGGCCAATATCTAACAAGAAGCCAACCATGAGGACCATAAAGGCAGGGCTCCCATATTAATTCTGCACTTTAGAGCCATTTTCATTAAGTTGGATAATGGATTTTTTTTATAGATAACATGAGTATCTCTATTTTATATTGGAGATGAGACTAACCTCACGGATATAGAAAACTACACACAAACTATATATATTATATAAGTTTGAGAGAAGTCAAACACAAGACCTCCAGTCTGATCTTAAAAACTTAGACGAACTGAGTTATCCGTATAGATTGTTAGCAGTGTTCTTCTCAATCTTACACCATATAAGTGCTCTTGCTCCTAAGATGATGAATAGTTCGGATGAGATATTTTTTAGTCAGAAGGTAATTCACATCCTTTCATCATTTTTATTATTATTTTGAATTAATGATCCCTGTGTCCAGATATTAGATAATTAAATCACAAAAAGTTTTTTTATTTTTTATTTGTCAAATTTAAATTAAAGTCCAACTCCATATTGACGGGATAAATGACTTACGTGACAATGATAATGAAAGTCTTCTCATTTTTCCTATATTGAAAAATTGTTATTTTTCTTTTTTATTTTTCACTATTTTTTCATCTATAACCCAACCACAATCCTAACACTAATTCCTTAATGGGAAAAAGACATTCAAAGTTAGTATAATTAATTCTTGAGTTTTATGAGTTTATATTCAATTCAATACGTGCCATTTCATGGGATTCCCTAAACTTATGGGATTAAAGTAGAAATTGAAGATATAAAAGTTATAAGAAAAAAGTCTCTCCTACGTACACTAACAATTAAATTTAAGCAAATAAAATGGAATATTAATCCGTTCAAACTTTTAAACGAAATTCAGAATTTCATATATTAGACTTACATCTGACTCAAATTTTAATAGATCATGATATTTTGAATATATAAATGAACTCGAGTCGAAGCTAAAACATTTTTGAGGTTTTCATGCATTTACGGATCAATGTCACAAATATCAGAGATATTTTCAAATTTACCACACTTTTATCCATAAAATACCTATTACTGCATTAATAATCCGTATTTATCAGTGTTACGGTAAATTCTCAATAAAATCACGTTAAATAGTAATAACTTGATAATGACCTAATAAATTCTCAGTAAATTATCAATAAATTTCTTATTAATTTTTAATTTAATTTATAATATCTTATCATTTTTTAAATGTTATATTTTTCGTGAGATTTTTTGATAACTTTTTTTGATAAAAATTTAATAATTTAAAAATATCTTGATGTTATCATTTGTCGTTAATATCTCAATAACCGTAATCAAGCCCCCTTAGACTTTGGGAATCCGTCACCATTAAGTTGGTGAGAAGACTAACGTCAGCAAATGCAATGCTGACGAGGTTGCTGATGTGTCAAAGTCCTCGGTGTCCCGTTGCAGAAGCCGAGCCGAAAACTATTGTGGAAAGTTCTTCTCTCCGTCTGAAAGGCAAAAGGCTTGATTGACTATCGAGGGAATGGCAAGCTTTAGGGACATCATCACACTCACACCTATTATTTAATAAATATAGAATAACTTAATAAGATAGATAGAAGATTTTCTAAATAATATAAATAAAAAACCCTTATGTAATTCTTATAATTTTAAAATAAAGGCTATGAAAAATTAATAAGTCTATAATAATTAAAAAAATTAAATCTAAAATTAGAAGATTAATATAGTTTCTATATATTTTATCAAAGAAATATACAATCCCTCTCAATATTTAAAGGATAGTTTCTCTACCTAGAGAGACTTAAGTTTTCTCCAAAAACTAAAGTTTTTATTGAGAAATATATTGAGTTTTGCTACATTAAGACTAGCCACGAGAAAGTTAGTATATTTATCATTTCTTCTTTTAATATTTAGACTTCTTATATCAAATGTGCTTTTTAAAAAATTATGTTTGCTGCAAAAATCTATATTTTGACATATTATAAAACACACTTCTTTAAAAATAATTTATGAATTATTGGCTGAAAATATCTTTGTTTAAATACAATGTTTATAAAAATCACTTTTTTCAAATAAATAAAATCATATTTTATTTAAGGTCTCTATAATTCAATTTTATGGTACTAGTAAACTTTATGAGATTAGATTAATGGTCAATTGATTCAATTGGGTAACAATCCAACCCAAGAGATATATGGGTGTAAAGTGTATAATTTGGGCCAAAATCAGCCTCATACAAATGTCATTGCATAAATCACCTCACAAGAAAAATTATATATATATATATATATATATATATATATATATATATTAAAGACCAAAGTATATTGGCGTCTCATCTAACTATTTTAGGGAATGTGCAAACCTCTCAATATGTATATGTGGGTACAAAACAATAAGGAGTGATCCTTTTCATATTGGGGGACTAGATCCCAAGACCTCCCGCAAACAAAGGCGAGTTTTGACTACAAGTCAACCCCTTAGAGTTTTTTTTTTTTAATTATGAAATATATACTTGAAATATTTTATTTTTAAGGTAACTAATAGAGTCCTAACACTAAATTTTTATAAAAGATAAAAAATGAAGAAATGTGCAAATATATTATTATGACTCTTTTTTTACCTAATATATAGTATAAATAAAGATTTCTTTTTAAAATAGTTTTTAAAAGTTTTTTTTTTTTTGAATTTAAGTATGGGAAACAGTGGGATATCAAGTGTAAAATCCCCACGGGTGAGCCCACTACCCCTAAGACATACCAAAGTTATCTCTAAATCTTGTCTCACACTTTTACATATTCATTTTAGACTTTTAATCCATCTATTTGTATAGACTAAATTTTTATCATATTAAAAACAAAGTTCCTATTCAAGCGATTTCTATCTTGTACAGAAGTTACATTTTTCACGTATTTGAGCCTTTACTTTTGTATGAATTATTTTTTGAAAAAACTTAAAAAATTGAGATTAATAACTACCGTGAGTCTTATGATTTCTCAAAATTAATGATTTTTACATTTAATCAATCAAATAATTATTGGGAGAAAATCACATTCTCTTCCACACATAACAATATCAAAAAAATAAAAATGAGAAATCAAGAAAAGAGAAGCAACTGCAACACAAAAATTTTACTATGATTCTTTTTTTGTAGATCCACGGGTTTAAACAGATCCACCACCGTCAAAGATGAAATGAAGAGAATATGGCTTTATGGTGATCCATGACTTAGATTAACCCACCACCAATTCGACCGTGCATCTTTAGTGATCAAGTATTAGAGAGGCTAACAACATTGAAATGTATCATAGTAATATTTTAATTTTAATGATACCACTTTCCCCTTTTCGATCCACTCCCAATTCCCAAACAATTGGGCTACCATTACAATTGTCGGTAAGAAAATTCCAACATCGTGGGAACATTGGAGAAATAAGTATTTTTCTTCTTCTTAAAATATAACCCTTGAATGAAAATTAGTTCTCCCGTAAAATATAGTGATAATATGTCGTTCTGCATATATATGTTCTACATATCGGTATATCAGTAGAAGTAAAATGAGAATTTCACTATATCTCATGTCTCCTAACAAATTTTGCCATGTGTTAAAATGAGCGTCCATTCTACAACCTACATTCTTAAGTTATATTTGGCCCTTAGTGACTTATATTCATCTAGAATGTAGACTATTCCTATATTTCAATAAATATTCAAATTACTCCTCTGTCGTGATAATGCATCCAAAGCTTTGAATGTCGTAATCTTTCATTTGGTGCAATAAAAGATTTCCATAATAATTTATAAATAAATTCTTTTTATAGATGGGTGGGAGAGAAATAGGTTGTAACTCGATTATAGCTAATTCTAGATGACGAGGGTGGTGATAATGACAAGCATAATTATCATAATAATCAAATAATAAGAACAATAATAATTATATACATTAAATAGTTGATTCAAGCTATATTTTACTTAGAATGATAATAATATGTAATGAGGAGTATAATTGGTTTAAATATTAGTCTGACCTAATTCAATTTAATCTAGAAATTCATAAGTTAAGTTAGATTATGTTGGTTAATTGATTGAGCAATTGGTAAAGATGGGATATGAGTTGAGTTTAGTCATGAATCGAGTAAAAGATTATAAATAGTATGTTTGGTTAGGTTGGACCATCAACTAGATTTCAAGTTATAGATTGGTTTATAAGTTTGGTTATGTTGACCGTGACATGAGATTTTTTATAAGGTCATGAATTAGGTAACAGATTGCGTCATCATGGATTATAGATAAGGTCATAAGAATCGGCCCGAGAAAGGGTGGGCTTGAGCAAAAATTTCGACCCGATTTATAATGGGGCTGAGCTTGGACAAAAAAGATCTTATTGTTGTTCAGGCTAGACTCGGGCTTATGTATGTGCCTGCCTAAAAGCTCGAGTCCATTATTTAGACATATAAAACATATATATGAAGTTGTTCATCTCACTGGTCCATTTTTATTTTTATTATATTTTTTAAAATTATAAAATTCTAACTGGATAAATTGAAAGCTCACTAAATTACTTAGATGTATAATAAATTTCTTCAAAAAATTCAAATAAAAGCCACTTGATTTTAATGGTTGAAATTATCAGATGCCATTACTCGTAATGATGCTCATTGGCTTTTACGACTAAAATCATGTAGCTTCAATTTGTTTTTTGGGATCAAATTTCTTTTGGATTTAAGACATTGTTATCTTTCAATCCACACAATTGGATTTTCACTATTCTACAAAAAAAATTATGAGAAATAGAAAAAGATCATATATAATTGAACTTATATCTAATATATAATTTACTTAATGACTATTTTCTAATTTAATAATTAAATAATAATTAAAATTCACACTTCAGAGGAAACAAAATTTAATTAGCTTTTTAGGCAAATGTTTGTACAAAAATACTTGCTTTCCGACTCATATTTGGGCTCAGGCTCTAATCAGTCTGGTCAAGCTTTGTTAGGCTTGGGTTGAGCTAGGTGATTTCACTTAATATCGTGGTTGGTTTGGGATCAGGCTTTCCAATTGATAATTGGGTTCGGATGACACGACTCAACCCAAGCCTGAGCTTGGTTCATTCTCTTCCCTACATATTATGCATTGCTACAAGACCTGCCATAATTTGACTTGAGTTAGTTATTCGAATCGAACTTGAGCATTTTATATGAGGTATAGATTTAAAATTTTGTGACCCGAAGCCAAAATAGACTTGAACCGAGTAACTTATTTTATAAACAAGTAAATAATTGATTGACAGTTGTTTACCCGAATATAAAATTGACCCGAACTGATTGCCCCATTGTCAAGTCTACTTTAAACTAGATTTAACAAAATTTGACTGGACAAAATTTGACCTGACTTGAACCAGAGCAATTTAAATTGGTATGAATTCAAATTTTATTACCTAAATCCAAAATAGACTCGAATAAGTAACTTATTTAATAAATAAGTAATGAGTTGATTATTATTGACTCGAATCTAAACAAGATTCTAACTTAACTTCCAATCTATTGCGAGGCTTAAATGCTACTCAACTCGTTGTCAGTAAACATAACATAATAGAGCCTGACCTGGCTTATCTTTTCCATCCGTAGCCTCGTTCCTAGGGGTGAAACTCGAGTTGGATCATGATCTGACCCGAGAAATCATGTGGGTCAGGTTGAGGAATTCTCAAGTTAACCTAACCCGACCCAACCCAATCCAGTTAAAATTAGGTTAAAATTGGTTCAGAAGGCAGGTTAGGCTAGAATTCGGATTGAGTCGAGTTAGAATTTGGGTCGGGTCAAGTCGAGAATTTGAGTCAATAGTTTGAATCGGATCAGATTCCATAAATATTGACTTGAATCCAGTTGGATTTTAAAATATCCAACCCAATTTCAGCCCTACCCGTTTCCATTCCTACATATTGCGCATTGCTACTCAATTCATCATCGGTAATAGACAGGGGTAGAAAAATCGGCCGGGCCGAGATCCCAGCTGATTTTTTCTCTCTCCTGCCCTTTTTTTTTAAAAAAAAAAATTCCAAAAAAATTACAGTAAATGCAGATAATTATGGGCTTATTGAATATGTAATTTTTTCATAAAATATCGGATATTTACATCTTCTAATATATTTTTGAAGTTACGATAGCGGGAAATTATATAATTAGTAATAAAATGGTGAAAATTATAAGGAAAAGGATATAAATGAGGAAAATTTGTAGAAATAATTTCATAATTTATTTTCTTAGTCAATGAGTGTTATTTTAAGTTATGAATTATAGAAATAAAAAATAAAAATAAAATGATTGAAAGTTACATAATAATGTAGAAAAAATATTAGAAAATGAAACTAAAGGGGTCCTAATCACTTGAACTAATAACCACACAAATGTCATACATAATAATATAATTTTTTTTCATTTGAGAAAATAGATTTTATTTTTCATTAATAATAATTAAATAAATAAAATTATTAGACAAAATTATGAGCTATAGTTAATTATGTTAAATTGATATAATAAAAATAAAGAATACCTTCTAATAATAATGACAATGGTAAAAATATTAAATGGTAAATATAATATTAAATTATTACAATAAGATAAATTAAAGAAAACATTATACTTCTTACCTTCAACATAAATAAATATTATATTTAAAATAAAAAAAATATTAGAGTACATACAATGGCTTCCACGTGAACTCTTTAGGAAGCTCACTTGAGCTGCTTTTCAAAGAGGGTTCCACACTTCCACTTAGAAACCCTAATGCTCAAATGTTACCCTTCTTCTCTTTCACTCTCTCTCTCTCTTGAACCCTACCCGACGCGACTACTCTCTGTATTTTGCCATCACCGAAGAAGAAAAAGGAGAAGAAGGAAAGCTCTGAAAGTTTAGCAATTTTTTTTTCTTCAATCTTTTCTCCATATTTTCTTTTATTTCTTTCCATTCTTTCTCTTCCCATATTTCTAAAAAAAGGGCTTTTTTTTTTAAAAAAATAACAAACAACCGATTTTTTAAAATTTGGCCGATATCATGACCGAATTATCGGTAAAAAATTAGGTCATATCCGCCAATTTTTTTTTATAGAATATAAATCGGTAGTGGAAATTTTGAATTAATTCAGCCGATATACACAGTATCAACCTAATTTTTGACCCCTGGTAATAGAACAGAAGAGCCCGACCCGCCCTGGACCGGCCTATCTTTTCCATCCATAGCCATGTTCTCATTCCTACATAAGTACATGGTACCATGCATTGCTACTCAATTCGTTGTCGGTAACAGGATAGAAGAGAGCTCGGCCCGACCCGACCCGACCTGACCCGACCCGGCCTATCTTTTCCATTCGTAGCCACAGTCAAGGGTAGATGGACTGATTGATAGGACCCTTACTTAACAAAGGAGTATGAATTGGCAGGTAACCGCTTGACACGTGGAAAACATCGTACATATCGTATCTCCTGACCGGATCTGTGTAACGTACCAACCACGTGGGAGCCAGCTGTAAGTGGCAGCACCTGTCCACTGTGTGTCACGTGGTTCCATACCTTTTCTTCCATACCTTTTCTGCTTTCTCTTTCACTGTCTTTTATTATTACTTTGACTCCTTATTAAGACTACGATATTCTGACTTTATTATTATTTTTAGTTAAATTTTATTTTATTCGACCAATAGAAGAAGAGACTGGTCTAGGCGTTGACTGACCGGCTGCTCATTGGTTAAAACTTAAAAGGATGGACTTCTTTTATTTGCTCTTTTGGAGCCTTCTCTTAATTGGTTATGTAAAAGCAATCTCACAAATATCGTTTTTAGATATTATTAACTATGAATAATATTGTAATATTTTCAAATTTGAAGTTTTTTAACACAATATTATCTAAAAATATAATATTTAAAAATTAATAATAAATATAATAATGTGTAAATAAACTATTATTTAAAATTAAAAAGGCATTAATAAATTATGATTTTTACTTACAAATATACTTTGACATTGAAAAATTAAATTTTAAAATATTTTTGCAACCAAATACAAAAATCTCATTTCTCTAAAAATTTAAAATAAAAGAAAAAGTTGTTTACAACCAGACGTGTCGTAAATGTTTAGAATGTCTAGACTTTAGGCTTTCCATACATCATGAAAACAGCTGCCATTGCAAAGAACTTTACAACCCTCGCCACTCTATCATTTTACATTTGTATTGTTGAAATCTACTTTTTTTTTTTTTTTAATCTTAGAAATAGACTATGTCAGAAAGTTTTTCTAAAGTTCACATGTGTAATTTAACTGGTACTATTCCGTCTCAGAAAGTAAGAGGTGTCAACTTTGAGCCCCATGATCCATCTGATGTGTCTTAAAAACAGTTGATATCACTTATGGAGGTTTTACGATAGATTTTTTACAATTTTTCACATGTAATTTAAAAAAAAAAAAAAGATATAAGTGAATGGCGAAGAAGTCTTACAAATTAGTTTTTTTTTTTTTTTTTTAAGTTGTAAATTAGTTTACAATGGATAATTTCTTTGATGATCCCATCTATCACCCATTTTAGGTTTGCAAGTGTTTAAATTTAATAAAATTTTATATGTGTGATACTATGATGTATTCGATTTTGAGAATCACAATTGGCTCATAATATGAATTTATAAAGAAAAAAAAAAAATTACTAGGAAAAAGAAGGTAAGGTGAGTGATTCCTCTAAAGAAAGGAACTCTTATCTTTAATTCTTCGGTATATTCTTCAATCACATCATACAATGGAAGTATTTGATTTCTCAATGTCCTGACCGGTGTGTAAAGTTTTCTTATAATAAGTTTAAAATATGAAAAGGCAAAATAAAAAGATTATTAATTTATTGAGTGATGATAGCTTAAGTCATTGTCAACAGATGACTTTTTAATTTCAAGGAGGCACATAAGGAAATTTACATATGCATGTGATTTTAGCTCTTTAATCAAAAGAAAAATTTAGGATTACTCTTCATCGACATACCAGTACATGTGGATTGAAAGATTTAGACATGTTCGTGATATTAACCTCACTTCTATTGTAGGGTAGGATATTCATGTTAAGACGATGACTATGTTCATAATTTGTAATTATGATCCATTGTAGTAAAAAATTCAAGTCAACACGATAATTTGGCCACGAGATTTATTTTTGCTTATCACTTCAAAATTAATGAAGAAGAAATTTTAAAACAAGAGAAATATACCTCAAAAAAGAAAAAAGAAATATAGTTCTCCATTTATATCTTATGGATGAGGTGATTTTCATAATGTCTATGCGATAAATGTAGTTAAAATTGAAAAGCATTTACATGAAAAAAGTTTTAAACAAGTTGGGTTTTACTTCAAATAGTATAATTATAACTTTTGAGATGAAAAAAATGTATGTTTGTCATCAATCACTTCAGTCAGTTTAATAAAATCATTTATGAATTATTCAATATTGATGTAAAAATCGACAGAGAAGACAAATCCCTTCTTCCTTTAAAATCACTTTCTAAATTGTATTATCATCTAATTACCACTCTAGTCTATAGTTAAAAAAAAAAAATCAATGTAGATGACATTATGTCATATCTTTTATTTGAAGAGTTTAATGTAGACTCGAATGGTTTAAGATTGTCCAAGGACTGTTTCCACACAAAAACAGTTCTGATATGACCCACAAACAACCATTAATCTCAATGAAAATAGTGTTTACAATAACCTTAAAAATAAAACTCCACTTATAGTTCTCTTAATGTAAATACCAAGGCCAAAATATACTTGAAAGGCGACTGTACAAGATTCGAGGATCTCTATAGATTGCAAATCCCTACAAAATTCTTAAGGCATTGCTACCAAACTACTCTCTTGTCACCCGTAATGTCATAAAGATCGGTTATAATTTCAAAGTACCATATTTTTATCAGGTAAAATAACATTGCTGTATTAATAACTTGTATTTATTGGGGCTGCGGTAAAGTTCCAATAAAATCGCATTAAAAAAAATGCAATAAATGGTAATGTCTCAGTAAATTTCTTTTTAAGAAATCTTTGCAATAATTGTAATGAAATTTTTGCAATGACTTAAAATATTAACAAATATTTTAAAGATTGTAGAATATTTATTGAACTATATTTTAATAAATTGTTTATTCTGAATTGACTGTTAGTTATTCATAAATGGTATTGAGATTTTTATTTTATTAATATTTTTTATTATCAAAATATTAGATTTTCTATTAGATTTTCCTATTAATTTCTGATAAAAATTCAAGTATTTAAATATATACTCAGTATTGTGACGACTCCATGACTCAAAATACTTTTAGGATTCTGTCACCTAAACATGAACAGAATGGTCTTCTAGGGTTTGCTCCTTTTTATCGCAAGTCACAAGCTAAACAAAAGTAAAAGTTGGGCAGTTTATTTTTATCGTTTTCTTTAGGCTGCCATTTACACCCCGCTCTTTTCTGTTAGGAGAAATTATTTTTCTAAAAACAGTGTCAAATTATCATTTTGTCCTTACATTTTAAATCATCCGAACGAACATCCAGTTCATTTTTTGTTCATTCCGACGATCAGACCATCCGAACGAACATTTCAGTATAAAATGCATTTGTTCAGACACTAAGACAGTGTGGACGAACATTTCAGTGTAAAATACGTTCGTTCGGACGATCTTCTCTATGGGTTGTGGAGAGGGATTTTCAAACAAAACCGTTTCTCAATCAATTTGTACAAACAATGTATTAGATTTTATTAACTCTGAATTTTATGAAGTGTGGTACTGATTTTAAGTGAAAAGGGTATAATTTTGGACTTAAAAAATCGTACTCAAAGAATTAGGAAAAATGACATTCTCTCTTAATTCTTTGGGTACGATTTTTTAAGTAAAAAACTATACAATTTTCACTTAAAATCAGTCCCGGAATTTATAAAATTCAGAATAGATAAATTTTGATATCTTGTTTATAAAAGTGAAGAGCGAATTGTTACAAAATCTTCTCTTTAACTAAACAGTAAGACACTCATTTATTGATACTTTATTGGCCATGGTTGTACTGTTTTATCTTATATTATAAGAACTTAATGATAGCCACACATTTTTACATGACAACTTAGTGGAGGGTATTTAAATGCATTAGCTAGTAGGGTTCAAAATGAATAGTAAATAATACTCCCTCTCTTCCAAATTAGTTGTCCTATATAGATTTTGAAATTGTCCCAAAATAGTTGTCTCATTTATATTAGAGTAGTATAAAGTGTGTTGAAAATGAATGAGATCACATGGATTGCTTGTCTTATATAGCGAGTTCTTTAAAAAATATAAATATTTCAAATAAGACAAATAAAATGGGACGGAGGGAGTATCAAATGTGCAAAGTTAATTGAGTAATTTTATGGCTTTAGGTAGTTTCGTGTAAGCATTCTAACATATTAGCATTCTAACATATTTTCAAATAAACATAACTTCATAAGAAGTAATTATAATTAGCATATTTACTTTGAAAAGCTTTCAAATAATTATTTCATTTATTTGGTGATTTATGTTGATTAGTAACTCATTTCAAGTTATCTATAACATAATTATTAACCATAAATGATGAAAGAAAATATACATCAGGTGATATATGGAAAAATGGTTGGAAAGAAACTCTCACCGACATTGAGATTGTTGTAATTAAAAAGGAGAAGGCAGCTCACCGACTTTATGGGTTGGCATAACACAGTTAGGTGATACCAAGTCACAGACCCACAATGGCGGCAAAACCCACTGCAATTATAGCTCAATCTTCCTCTCTCTTTCTACCTGTTTTGATTAAATTAATATTTATTTGATGAATTTTTTAAAGATTTTATTTCTTATAATTTTGGGAATCTCAAGTCCATATAAGAGAGGCAAAGCCCTCAATTGAGACGTACAAAAATTTGTAATTTTTCCTTTGAGTTTATTTTGAGAGTGCGCAAACCAAATTTTTTAATTCCTTTTATGAGATTTAAAGATCTTCCATATATAAGATTAAAAGCTTTGACCATTTTAGTTCTTTGCTTGACACATTAAAATTCTCTTGCTCTTTTCTCTTTTTGGTTTAGTGAAGTTGTCTTACCTTTAGAAAAAAACATTAAATCACATTAAATTTTTGTCTTGCCTCGTATATTATATACGTGTGATTTGATTTGATTTGATTTAATTTGATTTTTTATTATAATATTTAAATTACACTTTCTTCGAACGTTAAAAGCTTTTAGCAATCAACTATTATATTGGACTCACTCAATCTTGGTTATGTCGGTGACTTTTTTAGTACAGGGAAGGTAAATTATAGATCTTAAATACTATTTTTCATATATGAGCACTTTTAGATGTGGTTAACTTTTGTTTCCTATTTTATCATCTGGAGAGTTTAGGAGAAAGTGAGATTACTTTGAGAGATTTCCTTTTTTTGAAAAGAGAAAATGAAAACTTTTTCCACTTTTTATCTTTATAAAGAGAGAAATATAGATGGTAATTATATTCTGCCCATACTTGATCAAATCAATGTCCATGGTTTTGATATTATTTAATGGCCTCTAAGATGTCAAATGTGACATTCGAGGTGGAGAAATCTAATGGGAAAGACAACTATAAATAAGGGTTTAGTAGGGTCTAAATAAGGGTTTGAAGGAAATCCGAAATTTTCTTCAATCAAACCTAATAAATAGAAAAAAATGGATTTGAGGGCTATTAGTAGCATCTGATTACATTTAGTGGATGAGGTGATTTCAAGTGTTATTAATAAGAGAAATCGACTTTATTAGAAATAACAATTATACACTTTGGAGATGAAGGAAAGTTTGTCTGTCTATAATTACCTCAATTTTTCCAATAAAATAAAATCTTATGCTTTGGTTGAACCAGATTCAAATGGTTGCAAAGGCATTACAAAAAATGGAATCATTAAACTCAGGGGTTTAAAATTCGGTATCGGCCGATATTTTTCTCTATTATTTTTTACTTTAAAAAAAAAGGGTATCAAAATCGGCCGATATTGGCAATGTATATCGGATATCGGCCGATATATATAGGTTTTCAAAACCGATATCTTGAACACTGATTTAAACTTTCAGAAGCTCCTTTAATTGTGATGAAAGAAAAAAGTTGCAAATTTATATGAGCTTCTAGGAAGTAGAGTACATGTGAAGCAGTGTTAGTAATTTCACTAATTCATATTAAACACTTTTATGGCACATGCAATTAGATCACATAAGTGAGCAAGGCCTTTCAAAGTTACACAAAAGGAATCCAATAAAAGGTATTAAGTCTTATTTTTTTAAAGGAAAAACCTTAGATTTTCACTTTGAAGAACAAATTTGAATTATTTGCAACTTCCGAAAATAGAAGGCCATAGTTAGGAAAGTGCTTGTGAAAAGATTTGGGCTGAAATTGGGCCGGGTCGGGTCGGGTCGGATTTTTTAAAACCCAACTCGACCTGAGTTACTAATATATGGAACCCACCCCGACCCGACCCGAACTTTTGACCCAGAAGTCTTGATCCGACCCCACCCGCATTTTGAACCTACTTTAGTCTACTTTTTACCTGGTCGGGTCGAATTAACTTAAAAAACTCTCAACCCAACCGACCCGAATTCAATACGGATTTCTGACTTCTCAACCCGACCTAACTCGTTGACCGGATCCGTATGATTTTCACGTCGGGTCATGCGGGTCGGGCCAAAATCCGACCCGAGTTTCACCCCAAGAAAAGATAATAGGCTGTGAATATACATCAAAGAATCTAGAAAATTTTGCAAAAATGTTTGTATCTTTCTATCACATTACTACACCTCACATCCTACAATATAATGGTATTGTAGAGCATTTGAATAGTCTACTTTTGGAAAGGGCTTATTGAAATCTTTTCATAAGAAACAAATATAGAATCTAGTAAAATTATTGAAAGGGAAAAAGTCATTAGTTGCAAGTGGGTTTCCAAAAGAAAGAGGCATCTCAAGGTTCCAGTGATTGGATATATAAGGATGAATGAAGTTGAAAGTTAATACACAAAAATAAGGAATTGACCTCAACAAAATCTTGTCACTAGTTGTAAGGCACTCTCTGTTTGAACTTTATTGGCCATAATTACATTATTTGACCTTAATTTAAAACAACTTGATATCAAGATAATATTCTTAAATAATAATTTAAGAGGAGGATATTAATATTCAGTGGCTAGAAGGATTCAAAGTTAAAAGGTAAAGAAGATTGTCTTTGCAATTTGAAGATATTTTGTTATGGCTTGAAGAAATCTTCTAGCTAGTGATATTATTTTGATATGTTTATGGATACGTAATGCTTCACTAGAAGTGAGTATGATTGGTATCTTTACTTTAAGAAACTTTTGCATAATTCCTTCATTTATTTAGTGATTTATGTTGATAACATGTTAATTGCTATTAAGAGCATATACGAAATCAACAAGTTAAAATTCAACCAAGCAGTGAGTTGAGATAAAAGATTTTTGTATGCCGGTCACATTATAATTCTTTAAATCTACTTTTATCTTTTGATCAATGAACTTATCATGATATTATCCCTTTTGCTTGTGAATCTAGTGTTGGTTATGGGGCTAGCAATCCAGCATTGGTGTGGGGGAGACCCCTGCCAATGTTACCTTTAGACCTGTAGGGACTAACCGTCTTAATGGACTGATTTCCACAACCTCACAAAAAGGGTCACTTGTGCCGCCGTGGGGAGTGTGTGAAAAAGTCCCACATTGCCTAGGAGGTGTAAAGTTTGGGTGTTTGTATGAGGTCGCCTCCCTCATCTAGTGTGATACGTTTTAAAGTCATGAGTCTTGTGTATCCAATAGACCCTGTGGGGGTGAGGGGACCCATGGACTTGGGTCAGCAAAGCGGACAATATCACAAGTGTGGGGCGTGAGAGGAGGGAGGCACGATCCTAACATGTAGGTGTCAATGCTGAACCACAATAAATTTGTGTCTTACCTTCTATTGTATGTTTATCTTACCCATAGAGTTATCCATAATCTATGAATAGGGAGACTTGTACATGCTCCGAGAATTAGTAGGATTTTCTAAAATGCTTGAACATATTGATCATTAAAAAAAAAAAAAGCAAAATATCGATTTGAAGGTCCCTTGTCGATCTAGATTGCCATAATATTTTCTGCCCTGCGAAGGTCATGACCACCTAATACTTGGCATAAAAAAGAAGAAGATGCAACAATAGTCAGTGATCGAATTTATGGACAATAAGGCATTCTTTTAAGTGAGCAAATATACTCTTGTAAATTGTCAAATAATTTCTACTATTAAGTATTAACCATGATTCCTTATTTGGAAAAAAATAAATGGAGAAGAAAGTTTTTTGAAAAAGGTTTATTGCCCATGTCTAACACATAGTTAGCTTTAGGACTGTATTTCATAGTAATAAAGGTATTTTAGAATATGGATGCTCAAATGTTTAGGATCCTTTTAAAGTGCATTTGTTGGAAGGATCCTAGCACTACATTTCCTGTATTGACAACATTTTTTAAAGGAAAAACCTTAGATTTTCACTTTGAAGAACAAATTTGAGTTATTTGCTACTTTCAAAAATAGGCCATAGTTAGGAAAGTGCTTGTGAAAAGATTAGGACTGAAATCGGGTAGGTTCGGGTTAGATTTTTTAAAACCCAACTCGACCCGAGCTACTAATATATGGAACCCAACCCGACCCGACCCGAATTATAACCCGACTCAACCCGAAATCTGACCCGACCCACATTTTGAACCTACTTTAGCCTACTTTTTACCGAGTCGGGTCAGGTTAACTTAAAAATCTTTCAACCCAACCCGAATCGAATTCAATACGGGTTTTTGACTTCTCAACCCGACCCGACCCGCTGACCCGACTTCCATGACCCGACCTGCATGATTTTCGGGTCGAGTCATGTGGGTTCGGACCAAAATCTGACCCGAGTTTCACCCCTAGAAAAGATAATGGCTGTGAATATACATCAAAGAATCTAGAAAATTTTGCAAAAATGTAAGTATCTTTCTATCACTTTACTACACCTCACATCCTACAATATAATGGTATTGTAAAGCATTTGAATAGTCTACTTTTGGAAAGGGCTTTTTGAAATCTTTTCATAAGAAACAAATATAGAATCTAGTAAAATTATTGAAAGGGAAAAAGTCATTAGTTGCAAGTGGGTTTCCAAAAAGAAAGAGGCATCTCAAGGTTCTAGTGATTGGATATATAAGGAATCCTTATTAAGGATGAATGAAGTTGAAAGTTAATACACAAAAAGAAGGAATTGACCTCAACAAAATCTTGTCACTAGTTGTAAGGCACTCTCTGTTTGAATTACATTATTTGACCTTAATTTAAAACAACTTGATATCAAGATAACATTCTTAAATAATAATTTAATAGGAGGATAATATTCAGTGGCTAGAAGGATTCAAAGTTAAAAGGTAAAAAGGATTGTATTTGCAATTTGAAGATATTTTGTTATGGCTTGAAGAATTCTTCTAGCTAGTGATATTATTTTGATATGTTTATGGATAAGCAATGCTTCACTAGAAGTGAGTATGATTGGTATCTTTACTTTAAGAAACTTTTGCATAATTCCTTCATTTATTTAGTGATTTATGTTGACAACATGTTAATTGCTATTAAGAGCATATATGAAATCAACAAGTTAAAATTCGACCAAGGAGTGAGTTGCGATAAAAGATTTTTGTATGCCGATCACATTATAATTCTTTAAATCTACTTTTATCTTTTGATTAATGAACTTATCTTGATTAATGAACTTATCCTGATATTATCCCCTTTGCTTGAGAACCTAGTATTGGTTATGGGTCAACAATCCAGCGTTGGTGTGGGACTAACCGTCTTAGTAGACTGACCACCGTAATCTCACAAAAAGGGTCACTTGAGCCGCCATAAGGAGTGGGTGAAAGAGTCTCACATTGCCTAGGAGGTGCATAGCTTGGGTGCTTGTTTGAGGGATCGCCTCCCTCATCTAGTGTGACGCACTTTAAAGCCGTGAGCCTTGTGTGTGCAATAGACCAACAAAGTGGACAATATCACAAGTGTGGAGCACGAGTTGGGGGGGGGGGGGGGGGGGGGGCACGATCCTAACACGTAGCTATCAATGCTGAACCAAATAAATTCAGTTGA
Organism: Chimonanthus salicifolius; assembly: GCA_013350335.1. Classification (NCBI taxonomy): domain Eukaryota; kingdom Viridiplantae; phylum Streptophyta; class Magnoliopsida; order Laurales; family Calycanthaceae; genus Chimonanthus; species Chimonanthus salicifolius. Next base: position 57,649,210 of record CM023535.1, on the reverse strand, counting down.
ACCAAATAAATTCATGTCTTACCTTCTATCGTATGTTTATCTTGCCTTGAAGTTTGAATAATAGGAAAATTCTAAAAATTAGTTTGATTAACTTTGGAATTTGGTTGAGGTAAAAAATTATCTTTAGAAATGCACGTATCCTGTCAAAATCCTCTATTATAGAAGTGAGTTATCTGATGGTGGCAACATTGGCCAAGACCCATTTTTTCCCGAAGGATAAACATGTTCATATTTGAGTTATAAATGTTGGTGTATATGCGTTAAAAAAAATTAAATATATCTTCATTGAGTTTTCATTCTTTACATTATTCATACTATATTTATCATATATTAATATACATACTAATTTCTTCATATTAATGTATACCGATAGAATCTAAAATTAATGTAATTATAAACATTTCATATGTAGCAAAATTTTGATTTTCTAAAGGGTCATTTCCCATAGAGTTATCCAGTTTGTATGGATACGGAGACTTATATATGCTCCGAGAATTAGTAGCATTTTCTAAAATGCCTAAACATATTGATCATTAAAAAAAAAAGCAAAATATCGATTTGAAGGTCCCTTGTCGATCTAGATTGCCATAAAATTTAATGCATGAAGGTCATGACCACCCAATACTTGGCATAAAAAAGAAGAAGATGAAACACTAGTCAGTGATCGAATTTATGGACAATAAGGCATTCTTTTAAGTGAGCAAATATACTCTTGTAAATTGTCAAATAATTTCTACTATTAAGTATTGGCTCCGCATTTACACACTCAGAAAAACTGCCTCTACACACCCGTTTCCGGGTGTGGGTGGCTAATTACCACGATACCCCCACGTTTCCATTCGTTCGAACGAATTCCCATTTCATTTCGACATTCATTCGAACGAATGGACGCATACCCCGCCATTTTCACTCATTCGAACGAATACCCAGTTCATTTCGGCATTCGTTCGAATGAATACATGCATCCTACCAAGATTTTGACTCATTTGAACGAATACCCAAGTGTAAATTCCATTCATTCGAATGAACAATTCATTCGAGCGAATGCCCAAGTGTAAATTCCATTCATTCGAATGAATGGGCAGAAGGTGTTCATTCGTTCGAATGAATGGATTGATTCATTCGTTCGAATGAATGTATTGATTCATTCGAACGAATGTATCAGAGAGGACTGGAAAATGACCGTCCTTCTCTCGAATGTCATTCGTTCGAATGAATGGAATGATTCATTCGATTCCATTCATTCGAACGAATGACATATAGACGTGCATTCATTCGAATGAATGACTTGATTCATTCGAACGAATGTATCAGAGAGGACTGAAAAATGACAGTCCTTTTCTTGAATGTCATTCGTTCGAATGAATCAGTCAATTCATTCGAACGAATGACAACTTATACGTCATTCTTTCGAATGAATTGACTGATTCATACAAACGAATTACGACTTATATATAACCCATCCTTTGATTCGATCGATCGTTCGATCGAATCAAAACCCTAACCCTCTCCCCCTTCTTCAAAACCCTAAACCGAACCTTTCCCTCTCTAAACAGAAGGTCTCCCTCTCCCTCTCCGACTCCGGCTCCCTCATTCTCAGGTTTCCCCTCCTTCATTCTCAGCTCCCTTTTCCTTTTCCTCTCCCTCTCCCAATCATTCAGAAATCCCCCATTCATTTGAACCTCTCCCTATTCATTCGAACCAATCACCCCCATTCATTCAAACCAATTAATCCCCATTCATTCGAACCACACTCCCTACCCCTTTTCCATTCTAATTTTTTCCTCTCCTTCTTTCTTCCTCTTTTTCCAAAAATACCCCGTGTAAATGGTATTTTCAAGTTCGTAAAGGAAAGCAAGCACAATAAGGGGAGGGAAGAAATAAAAGAAGGACACAGCATTTGACCCGACGCATTTCATATCTTTTGAAGCTGCGACCCTCTACCGAGACGATTTTTACGCACGATCATATATATTTGGTAAAATCGTCGACATTTCATTTTTCACACAATTTGGATTGAAAATTAAATCTTATTTTGAAGAAATGGGTTGGGGTTCTTTTTTGGGCATTGAAATGTGATATGTATCCTAGTTTAGTGAAAGAATTTTATGCCAATGTAGAAAGAATGGATGATGAGTCGATTAAGACATTCGTCCGAGGCCAAGAAATTGTTATTATATGGGAAAGGTTGGACTACCTATATAATATCTCAAAAGATGCCATTAGAAAGTATGACTGTCGTACATGGCCCACTGATGTTGAGGGGTTTGATGTTTTGGTAGCCCTCAACGAAATGTGTGAGAGGATAGATATGACAGAAAAGAAGACCCCCCCTCTGAAAAACCTAACATTAGAAGCACGAATCATCCATCAGATAATTGTCAATTGTCTTTTTCCTAAAAAAGGGCATACTAGTGTGACATGGTTCGATGTATTTCTTATTTGGTGCATCACGCATGGGAAATAACTCCCTCTCCAATATCATCATCAGTCATATATGCGCCTACCGTAGGATTAGAAGATGTAGTCTTCCATATGGTCTTTTTCTTTGTTCATTCTTTGAAGAACGTGAAATCCATCTTCCCCCATCTGATAAAGTATCTATAGACCGCTATGATTATTTTAATGAGTCAATTTTGAAGAAGATGGGATTCCACCTCAACAGATCTAGTAAGAAATGGCTCCCCAAAGTTGTCGAGACACCTCAAGTTCAGGTTCACAGTTCACCTGAGCCATCTGAGGGGCGTGAGGCATGCGAGCCACGCGAGGCAGGGACTCCTCCTACTGTTGCAGCAGTTGATGCGCAGCAGATTCTTACTAGCATTTTTGCTTTGTGAGGAGAAGATGGAACAGAGATATGATCAGCAGAAGCAGAGATATGATGAGCTTACCGCAAGGCTGGATGTTATGCAGAGCCAGATTTTAGATACTTTGAAGTTGATAGTGCTTTTAGCACAAGAGAGGGGAATAACAACATTCCTATCTGCAGAACCAGATGGTAGTGTACGAGCAAGGGTATCACCCGAATTTGCAAGAGCAGTTCTTCCCCCTATTCATCCATCTGGAGGGGTAGCTGAACGAGCAGGAGCATCATCTGGCACCCCTGCTCGTACTGAATGAGCAGGAGCAACAGTTGGCCCCCTACTCGTACTAAACGAGTAGGAGCAACATCTGACAACCCTGCTCGTACTAGTCGACCAGGACCATCACGTGGCACCCCTGCTCATGCTAGTCGATTTGGAGCATCTGTTCCTCCAAGTAGATCAGTTGGTTCTGGCCCCCGTTCTGTGATGATTGGATTAGCACCAGCTTCTGGCCCATTGACTGTACGACTGGAGTTACAGCAGCTTCTTTCCCCCTTACTCCGCCGAGTGGATCAGCTGGTACTGGCCCCCGTTCTGTGAAGAATAGAGTTGCAACAGTTTCTCGCCCCCTTCCTCGTTCGACTGCATTTATTCCATTCGTACGACCTCAGTTTGCACATCTCGCTTCTGCATCTGTCTCCACTGCTCCCATTGTTGCACCAGTTTATGCACCTGCTGCTTCTGCACCTGTTTCCACTGGTCCGACTGTTGCACCAGTTGCTGCACCTCCTGCTTCAGAACCACCTGCTGCACCTCCTACTTTAGCACCTGTTGCACCTCCTACTTCTTCATCTGTTGTACCTCCTACTGCTGCACCTGTTGTAATACCCTGCCCCAGATTAGGCGTGGCTTAGTTTAAAATTCCTGTTTAACCGGTTAATCTCGAAAATTTCAGTCAGGGCTTTGAGGAAAACCCAAGTTTGGCCCAATCCGAGCTCGTGAAGCTCAGATATCCAGCCCGTTCAGCTGGAGGGGTATTTTGGTAATTTACCACTTTTAGTTATGTTTTTATAAATTATATTTGATTATTATTGGTGGATAATATTCTCCTTAATGAAGGATTTACATATCTGATTTTAAAATAAATTTATTCTCAGAAAATGGTATTTAAATCCCGCCCGTCAAAACCCCGAAAGAGAGTTTTAATTATTTTAAATAATTTTGAAAACGAGATAAAATCGGAAAAAAGGGTAATTGGTGTTAGACCATTTAAGAATGGTCTAGTTATTTCATCTCACTTCAAAATGAGGTTGCTAAATTGTTTATTTTAACAATTGTTTATTTAAGTAAATAGTGTAAATTTATGAGTTTTATTTAAATAAATGATTTTTAGTAAGAGATAAAATCTGAGATTTTTATGGTGACCAAGGTTTTCAAAGCCCAACCTATCTGTAAGGTTGGATCAGGTTTTTGAGTTTTTAAATTATTACTTATAGTTAAAAATCGAGTTTTTATCACATCAGGGACTTATTTGCAAAACCAGAAATTTAAGGGGGCTAATTTGCAGACCCTGAATTGGCACTGTAGCAGCATCAGTGGCATGCAGCGAATGCACTGGCCGGTCAGCCCGATTTCCAGCTGATGATTCCGTCTCGTCCCATCGCTGCAGCCGATTTTTCCGGCCAAGAAGCCTATAAATTCAGCCTCATTCATTCGGTTTGAATTCCCAACAAACCTTCTTCTCTTCCCTCTGTCTCTGTCTCTGTATCTCTCTGTTTTACAAACCGTAGCGTGAAGGAGGATTTTCCCAAAATCAAATTCTTAGCCCAGGAACCCGAGCAAAGGTATCCTTTACAATCCCCTTTCGATTTAAATCCGTTTAGAATCAAACAAAACCGAATTTGACCCCGTTTTGATAGAGAAAAACCAGTTTTAAAATCTAAGGAAAACCATGGGTTTCATGTACCCGTGAGGATTTACCTTAAGATCGGATGGCTTAGTGAGCTTCTGAGCTCCAAACCTTTCCCTATGGAAAGAGGACTCCGAGAGGAGTCCATCAGACCAGATGGATGTGAAAATCGAATCCGGGAAGCCCTCCCTTTCTGGAATTGCATCTCATTGTATTTCTGCCGTGACTGTCTGCTGGTGCAGACAGTTGGAGAAGACGACTCTCGGAAGGTCGGAGAGCCGATCTTCGGACGGTCCAAGCCATGACCCTCGGACGTTCCGAGCTTCATCCGAAGCCCAATTACGCCCGAGGCGAGCCTGACCCTTCGGACACACCGAGCCCAGCTCGGAAGGACCGAGCCAAGCTCGGAAGGACCGAACTCACTCGGACGTTCCGAGACCCAGCCTTCGGACCTTCCGAGCTTTGCAGACCCACCGAGACTGTTTTATCCATTTTTATCAGTTCGGATGGACTTCGGAAGGTCCAAGACCCAGTCTTCGGACAATCCGAAGTCAGGCCCATGTTCCGAGGCCAGTGACTTAGTCTAGAGTGGTTCGGATGATCCGAAGCCACTGTACCCAGTTCCAAGGTGATGTTCCGAGGGACCCGTTTTTAAAATGATAAAATATTGTTTGATTATTATTTATTTAATGTGTTTGATTATTTTGTGATGATTTATGCCCCCTTCTATTAAATAAAACTGTACTAACCCCTTTCTCTTATTATTTATAGTGTAAATACTATTGTTTACGCTTTCAGGCCGACCCTATTGGTCGGGAATTGAGTGATTCACTTTCAGGACGACACTATAGTCGGGTACTGAGTGACCTCGAGGCCTACTCAAAATGTCAGCTCTGGACCTATCCAGAAGACAACCGAGAAGTGACCCGAGGATTTAGACCTAACTCAATAAGTGAATCTGGTCAATGCCCAGAAGACAATATGAGTTTGGACTGAGCCCCCTTTTTATTATATTATTATCTTGTGGATGATTTAAAAAAGATAGAAACCAAGTAGGAGACTCAATTCCATGAACCCTGGATATTTTGTGGAAAAATGTATGATTTCCAAATACTACGTATATGTACGTATCTGTTATGTATATTGATTGTGCACTTGTGTGTTGTTGGAACAGAGACCGCATAACCACACGATCACGGTGAGGGAACTTAACTTTGTAGTTTAAATGAAAACAGGTTTGGTTACTGGATATGGATATTGAACAATGAGTGGTTTCAGAATTGATGAACCCACTCATGTACCTAAATGTGACGCACTATGGTAAGAGTGCTTGTGATGCTGGCCTAGACTTGTTGCACTATGGTAAGAGTGCTCATGATGCTGGCCTAGACTTGGTGCACTATGGTAAGAGTGCTAATGATGATTGAGAATGATATGATGTTGATCATATGAGTTTATAAGACTACTTCCACGTGCCTGGACTATTGAATCAATATCAGCCATATGAGAGATGGTTTATGTCTACTGGACCATGGGTGGACTGTGGGTGCCAGTTGCTGACCTGAGGGTGTCAGTACCGGCTAAGTCAGAGCCGGAAATATACTTGCAATGATGTATTTTGATCTTGTCGGGACTTAATACTATTGTTGTAAATATGGTGCCAAGAGGTTACGGTGGATGACAACAGTAATGGAAATATGATGAAATAATGAAATGATGAAAGTGATGATGAGACTCTACTTGATATTGTGATTCTCTTATCAAGCATGAGATGATATATTACAACTGTTGATTATACACTAACCTGTTGCTTACTTAACTACACTGTTATATTTCCTTCACTGGGCTATTTAGCTCTCGCCACTCACCTTTCAGGAGATGAACCCAAGGAGGAGAACCCTCCATTTGAAGCTTAGAGTGGATAAGCTGCGGCGTTGCTTTGGGATTTCCACTGAGGGGAATACCCTCGTGATTGTGCTTTCTGGTTTTTGGAACCATTTTCCTTTGTAAAGTACTGAGTGTGGTGCTTGGCGTGCGTTAATGTGTTGAACTAGGACTGCTGCGTTTCTATAGCTACTCTGATGTAATTTTGTAAATGATGAATCAATGGTTGGATTCTATATGTTAATGTTTTGAATAATAATTCAATGTTTGGAATTATGTATTGATGTTTGTATTTTCTATGTCTATCGTTGGGAGAAGCATATGGTACATGTTTGAGTCCACCTGATGAGCTAATGTGTAACCGCTGAGCCTAACTATTGATCCGGCCCAGTAAGAATGCTTGTGGTTCAGTTTATCTTTAAAAAAAAAAAATTCAGTCGCGTTCTCTGCTTATCGGTCCTGTCAGGGCATGACAGCTTGGTATCAGAGCATAGGCTCAAACTCTAGGACTGTGATGGGTTACAACCTAGTTAAACTTATCCCTATGTTGGAGGACCAGGGATCATACCCCGTTTAACCTATAGAATGTTTAGGTATAAGTCGGCAACTTATCCGGACGACCTCTATTACCTTGGTGTTGGTGCAGGATCTTCTTCGGGAGATTAGTTTAGAGTGTGTCGGAATTTAGGGGAGATTTGTTTTGTAAAAATTGAGTCTTGTCTTGTTGTTTTGTTGGGTTTTTCAAACCCTAATCCTTGTGATTATAATGCTTTTGAATGTTTCCTAATGTATTGTACAACTTGTGTGATGTTTGTCTTGAATCTCTTAAAATGGTTAAGTAATATTTACAATTGTAAATAACAGATGTCGGGACCCAACACTAGTAGAACCGATTGCCGTGGGAGGAAGACTGGTCTTCCATCCCGTAACTTAGCCGATGAGGCCGTTCGAGCAGCGGTTGAAGCATTTCAGCAGACAGCTGAAAACATGCGATGCCCACCAAACCGTGCGCCAGAGGAGAGAGCCACCTCGGCTCTCAAAGAGTTCAAGCGTCTGAACCCGACTAACTTCTCGGGAACAGAAGACCCTAGTGTTGCAAGGAACTGGTTGACTCAGATTAGCTGGATCCTTAACACCTTAGCGATTGCCAACGACTTGCGAGTAACCTTGGCAGCATACCAGCTTGAAGGGAACGCCTACGAATTGTGGGAAGCGATGAACTTGGTTCGTAACCACGAGCCAATGACGTGAGAAGAGTTCTCTACAGCCTTTCTGGCCCGTTACTTCCCAAAGAGAGTACAGGAGGTGAGGAAGAAGGAATTCCTCAACATCCAACAAGGTTCGGACTCTGTGACGCAGTATGCCAGGCGCTTCACCGACTTGATGCCGTTCGCACCTTGGATCGCGGCGAACGAAGAGGAAAGGATTCAGCATGTTGAGAATGAACTCCGACCGTATCTACAGCAGCAAGTAGCCGGCCTAGTTTCCGACACTTTGAAAGAAATCTTCGATCGAGCTTCGAAGGTAGAGGCAGTAGACTCCATCAATCGGAGCATCGAAAGCTCCCAGAAACCTTCTTCCAACAAGAAGGCGAGGTTCAACCAACAGAAGAGGCCTTTCTTCAGGAAAAGCCAACCTAGTGTGGGCCAGTCAAGTCGGTCTGACTCTCGGCCAATAGTGTGCTACACCTGCAATCAGCCTGGGCATACTTCTAAGTTCTGCCAATCCAAAGGAGAGAGGGCGTACTTTCACTGCCAGCAGGCCGGACACCTGTTCAAGGATTGTCCTTTTACTGGTAAGACGGCACCTTCGTATGGCGCAGGAGTTTCTTACTCTGTGGCGCAGCCATCTATCGGCAGAGGTTCTCAGCAGGCTTCCAGAGGATCAGCGACACCGAGGAACGGACCACCTCGGAACAGTCAAGGGAGAGGACAAGGACATCCTCAAGGGAGAGTCTACTCGTTAGAGACTCAGAAGGAAGAACCGGTGGAGAACACGGTGATGGAAGGTACCCTCAATCTTTTTAATCTTTTTGACTCGAGTGTTGTTTGATACCGGTGTTTTGCTTTCCTAGAAATTGTTGTGGTAGTTTGGGTTTGAAACCGGTAGAAGTAGTTAAACCGCTAATGATAGTACCACCTTTGGGTAAGAAGGCTTTGGCAAACCAAGAGTGTAGATCTTGTGTTTTGAAGATTAGCGGAGAAGAGTTGTTCTTTAAGTTTTCTGGTTCTGGAAATGATGGACTTTGACATCATCCTTGGAATGGATTGGTTGTCAGTTTTGAGGTCTTGTTAGACTATTCTCAAAGGAGGACTCGTGCGGTCTCCTCAACTGGTGAAAGGTTCATGGAGAAATTAGTACCCTATGAAAGGATGAGAGTCACTTTCTCTAGCCTTAGGGCGTATCCCGGTAGTGTGGTGGCAAGCATGGGTTGGGAAGAGGTAGGTGGTGTAGAGTCTGTTGCTCCTCGGGTGATGTGTGAGTTTATGAATGTTTTTCCTGACCAGTTAGCTGGGCTACCTCCACGCCGAGAGATAGAGTTTGTTATAGACCTACAGCCAGGAACATCTCCCATTTCCATGGCACCTTATCGGATAGCGCCGGCAGAGCAGAGAGAGCAAGCTACGCAGGTAGAAGAGCTTCTTAGGCTTGGTTTTATCCGTCAGAGCAACTCGCCATGAGGCGCACCTGCTCTCCTTGTGAAAAGGAAGGATGGATCGATGAGGATGAGTATAGATTACCGGCGGCTTGACCAGGTAACTATTAAGAATAAGTATCCGTTGCCTAAAATAGACGACCTCTTTGATCTTTTGAGGGGATCAAAGTGTTTTTCGAAAATCGATTTGAGGTCCGGTTACCATCAGTTGCGGATTTGAGAGGAAGATTGTTTCCCAAACGCAGTATGGTTTGTACAAATTGTCGTGATGCCTGTCGGGTTGACAAACGCGCCAGTCTTGTTTGTGGATTTATCGCGTGTTTTAACGTTACCTGTAAGAGTTTGCGATAAGTTTTGAAGGCATTGGAGTCTCAAAGGACTTAACTTTTGAAAAAGTGCCAGTCAAGATTCTAGAACGTCGGACTTAAGAGCTCAGGAGGAAGTCTATACCTCTAGTGCGAGTGTTGTGGCAACATCGCGACGTGCAGCATGAGACGTGGGAACGTGAATCGACGATGCAGAAGCTGTACCCTGGCTTGTTCACAGGCCAAGAAGGTAGGAATTGTTCTAAATTTCGGGACGAAATTTTCTTTTAGGGAGTTAGGATGTAATACCCTGCCCCAGATTAGGCGTGACTTAGTTTAAAATTCCTGTTTAACCGGTTAATCTCGAAAATTTCGGTCAGGGCTTTGAGGAAAACCCAAGTTTGGCCCGATCCGAGCTCGTGAAGCTCAGAGATCCAGCCCGTTCAGCTGGAGGGCAATTTTGGTAATTTACCACTTTTAGTTATGTTTTTATAAATTATATTGTTATGTGATTATTATTGGTGGATAATATTCTCCTTAATGAAGGATTTACATATCTGATTTTAAAATAAATTTATTCTCAGAAAATGGTATTTAAATCCCGCCCGTCAAAACCCAGAAAGAGAGTTTTAATTATTTTAAATAATTTTGAAAACGAGATAAAATCGGAAAAAGGGTAATTGGTGTTAGATCATTTAAGAATGGTCTAGTTATTTCATCTCACTTCAAAATGAGGTTGCTAAATTGTTTATTTTAACAATTGTTTATTTAAGTAAATAGTGTAAATTTATGAGTTTTATTTAAATAAATGATTTTTAGTAAGAGATAAAATCTGAGATTTTTATGGTGACCAAGGTTTTCAAAGCCCAACCTATCTGTAAGGTTGGATCAGGTTTTTGAGTTTTTAAATTATTACTTATAGTTAAAAATCGAGTTTTTATCACATCAGGGACTTATTTGCAAAACCAGAAATTTAAGGGGGCTAATTTGCAGACCCTGAATTGGCACTGTAGCAGCATCAGTGGCATGCAGCGAATGCACTGGCCAGACAGCCCGATTTCCAGCTGATGATTCCGTCTCGTCCCATCGCTGCAGCCGATTTTTCCGGCCAAGAAGCCTATAAATTCAGCCTCATTCATTCGGTTTGAATTCCCAACAAACCTTCTTCTCTTCCCTCTGTCTCTGTCTCTGTATCGCTCTGTTTTTACAAACCGTAGCTTGAAGGAGGATTTTCCAAGAATCAAATTCTTAGCCCAGGAACCCGAGCAAAGGTATCCTTTGCAATCCCCTTTCGATTTTAATCTGTTTAGAATCAAACAAAACCGAATTTGACCCCATTTTGATAGAGAAAAACCAGTTTTAAAATCTAAGGAAAACCATGGGTTTCATGTACCCGTGAGGATTTACCCTTAAGATCGGATGGCTCAGTGAGCTTTTGAGCTCCAAACCTTTCCCTATAGAAAGAGGACTTCCAGAGGAGTCCATCAGACCAGATAGATGTGAAAACCGAATCCGAGAAGCCCTCCCTTTTTGGAATCGCATCTCATTGTATTTCTGCCGTGACTATCTGCTGGTGCAGACAGTTGAAGAAGACGACTCTCGGAAGGTCCGAGAGCCGATCTTCGAACGGTCCGAGCCATGACCCTCGGACGTTCCGAGCTTCATCAGAAGCCCAGTTACGCCCGAGGCGAGCCTGACCCTTCGGACGCACCGAGCCAAGTTCGGAAGGACCGAGCCAAGCTCGGAAGGACCGAACTCACTCGGACGTAACTGTTTGAGTCCACCTGATGGGCTAATGTGTAACCGCTGAGCCTAACTGTTGATCCGACCCAGTAAGAATGATTGTGGTTCAGTTTATCTTTAAAAAAAAAAAACAGTCACGTTCCGGGCCCATCGGTCTGGTCGGGGTGTGACACCTATTGCACCTGTTACCTCTGATCTGGATAGCTCTTGTATTTGATGTACTTTTGATTTTTTTTTTATTGACATGTAAAAGATATGTAAATTTCATATTTTGAATGAACATGTTCTATTATTTATTAGATTTTCATTATGAATTAGGTCGTTACTTTAAACATGTTATTTTGAACAGATATTCTTGTAAATCTACTTCAAGAGCATTCCTAACTTAAATATTAGAATAAATCTACTTCAATCGGAAGTCGTTCAAGGCAATGCTTAACATACAAGAGAGTACATTTAAGAGCATTCCTAACTTAAATATCAGAATAAATCTACTTCAATCGGAAGTCGTTCAAGACCATGCTTAACATACAAGAGAGTACATTCAAGAGCATTCATAACTTAAATATTAGAATAAATATACTTCAATCGGAAGCCGTTCAAGACCATGCTTAACATACAAGAGAGTACATTCACGAACATTCCTAACTTAAATGTCAGAATAAATCTACTTCATTTTCCACTTAAAATGAATACATTTTCAACTTAAAATGAATACATTTCCAGTCCTATCTTCACTTCATTGATTCCACCATTGCGTGAAATCGTCATTATCTTTAAGATTAACAGATCACTGCATAACATTTAAAAAAATGATATTAGAACATATGGAAGACTTATATGTCGATTGGTAAATACATATATCAATTAAGCAAAGAACTTATTTCGGTCATTTCTGTAGAGTTATATGTCGAATCGTCACCAAAGTTATAAGATCCACTACCATGTGGAAAACTCGCTATTTGTGATTCATGGAAATCACCTACATTAGGATCAACATTTAAATCTACGACCAATATTTTTACATAACCAAAGTCTTCTTCCATTTAGTTAATTCTCTACAATTTCAAATGCAGAAGGATCTCGATGTGTAGATGTTTGGCCCTGTGAAGAATTCCTTGAACCTAGATGACGTCCTTTAGAATATTGCATAATAGGGTGACTGATTGGCTTATCATATATGACAAGAATTTGGAGATGATTTAGGAGCACCTCTAGATCATACGAAGACAAATGTCCATATTTGTTCTTAATACCTTCAAAGTGTACATCTAATACATGCCCAGGCCTCTACCTTACAACATTCAAGTCGCCCAATGAGATTAAGTCGATTCTCCATTGTGGGTGTATATCATCCAAATGTAATTTGTCCATCCATTGCATTTTGTGCGCACACGGTAAGCCCATTGAAGCTGTAAACTCTTCCGTACAAATGCATGAAAATGATCTGTTCATAAGCATAGCATATTGGTTGTAAATCTCATTCATTGCGAAATGAGAAAATTTGCCGTTCAATTCATCAAAAAAAGGAATAAACACATCACATGCAAATGCAAACCGAATCTTCTCATCCTCACGTAGAATCTTGAACTTTTCGAATTGATTTTTAATGACATGGGCTATCTTTCTTCGGACAACATTTAGGACACCAGTAGATGTAGTTATATAACTTTTCAGAACAGAATGTGCACCCTCAACCCTTAAAGTAGTTCGATTATTAAAATGTAAATATCAGCCGATCCATACCTAGATGAATTGTTTTCTATGTGGGATCCATATCTTTGTTAAGTAGTTCACTGCCTACGAATCATCTCTGAAATTTTTTTAAATGCCTCAAACACTATATTAAATGCTTATTCGGTTGAGGACTCAATCAGGTCATTCTATTCGGTAAAAAATGCATTCCAATCTTCGATTTTCTTAAACATAGGTTTACAACGAGCAACAATATTCTTGTTGATGTGCCAAGAATACAAAATATGTACAGTATTAGGAAACTCTAAATCAATGACATTCTTTAACGCCAATTCCCGATCAGTCAAAAGAACTTGTCGATCATGCTCCACTTCAAAGACCCTTTTAAACATCTGTAATGCTCATACATAATCTTCAAATTTCTCATTTCGTAAAAATGCAAAGCATGAGCAGAAATTCTTATTGAAACTTGTTACACCAACAATATGAAGAAATGACATATGATATTTGTTAGTTTTGTACGTGCAATCCATTAGAAGGACATTATGGTAGCTCTTGATAAGTAAAATGGACTTTGGATGTGCAAAAAATAGTTGGACAAATGACCATCACAGTCATAGTGAAGAAAATATTGGTAACCACCTTCCTAAAGATCTTCTATCAGAGCTTGAATTGTAGTTCGACCCCTTAGTTGCTTTTTCCGAAGCGCAGAACAAAAGTTGTACAAATCAGGCACTGATATTCTAATATCTGGATTTTGATTTCTAAGGGTCGTTAAAATTTACCATGGTGGTATATTGCAACTCCTCATTTCAATAATCATTCTTTTCTCAGCATCTGAAAAACATCTTGTACTTGGATAACCTAATAATACCTCCGATATATCATGATTGTGATCCAAATTTTTTATGGTCAACTTCCATGACCCATCAACAATCTATTTTCCTTTCACTTAAAAAGGACAATTGATTTGCGGGAGTATGTTTTCCTTTTTCTTGCATCATCTTCCACACTAATCACGCTGCAGTATTTACCTCCTCTATCGCAGTCAATGACTACTTTCTTTTCCTTATTACATGACATCTTTATGGTAGTTACAAATCCTTGTTCAAAAGCGATATTCTTAACATAATTTATAAGGTTCTTACGACTTACAAAATATCCCTCAACAAACTCCATGCCACTTGAGGATTAAAAACTACCACTAAAACACTAATAATAATGAGATAAGAGAGATAGTTACCTCCGATTCGAGATAAGAGATCCAGACATTAACTTGAGAGAGACAACTTCGAACCGAAATAAGAGATTGAGAGAGTGTGTTTAAAGAAAGGTTTAAGAGAGAAGGGATTGAAAATGGGGTTTAAGGGTTTTGGATTGAAAATGGGGTTTAAGGGTTTTGGATTGAAAAAAGTGTTGAAAATGGGGTCTTAAGGGGAAGTGTTTGAAAATGGTGGTTCAAAATGGGGTTTAAGGATTTGGGACTGAAATAGGGTTCAAGGATTTGGGATTAAAAAGGGGGTTGAAAATGGGATTTTAAAGAGAAGTCTTTGAAGAAGGTGGTTCAAAATGAAGTTTAAGGGTTTGGAATTAAAATGGGGTTCAAGGGTTTTGGATTGAAAAAGGGGTTGAAAATAGAGTTTTAATGAGAAGTCTTTGAAGAAGGTGGTTCAAAATGGGGTTTAAGGGTTAGTGATAGAAATGGGGTTCAAGGGTTTGGGATTAAAAAGGGAGTTGAAAATGAGGTTTAAGGGAGAAGGGATTTAGAAAGGGGTTCAAGGGCGAAGGGAGAGGGAAACCAAGGTTTAGGGTTTTGAATGGAATAAAACGAGTGGAATTTCGTGGAGGATCACTTATATAAGTTGTCATTCGTTCAAATGAATCAACTGATTCATTCGAACGAATGACATTCAAGAGAATGACTGTCATTTTCCAGTCTTCTCTGATATATTCGTTCGAGTGAATCAATCAATTCATTCGAACGAATGACATTCAAGAGAAAGACTATCATTTTCCAGTCCTTTCTGATACATTCATTCGAATGAATGCACGTCTATATGTCATTCGTTCGAATGAATGGATTGATTCATTGAAACGAATGAACATAACTGTCATTCATTTGAACGAATGACATTCGAGAAAAGGACTGTCATTTTCCAGTCCTCTCTGATACATTCGTTCGAATGAATCAATCCATTCATTCAAACGAATGAACACCTTCTGCCCATTCATTCGAATGAATGGAATTTACACTTGGGCATTCGTTCGAATGAGTCAAAATCTCGGTAGGATACATATATTCATTCGAACGAATGCCGAAATGAACTGGGCATTCGTTCGAATGAGTGAAAATGGCGGGGGTATGCTTCCATTCGTTCGAACGAATGCCGAAATGAACTAGAAATTTGGAATAAAATAAATGGAGAAGAAAGTTTTTTGAAAAAGGTATATTGCCCATGTCTAATTGAGGTAAACAAAAGTTTTTATGTTAAATGATTTAAATGTAAAACAGGTGATTGAGGTGCTTTTGCTAAGGCATTTTTGCATATCCAAACATAAAATTACTCTAAAATGTCTCAGTGCATTAAATTAAATTAAAAAGAATTTCTCATTGTATAATTTATGCCCTGAATATGTCTCTAAGATGGTAAATGTGAAGGATCCATTTGAGAGAGTTCTTTTGGTAACTCTATACAACTGAATAGGTTAAAAAAACTATTAATTTTCAAAGAAACATTTTAATCAAATTATTTATTACAACCATCAATCGAGGGTTGAAAAGGAGAGAATGATACATGAGTTATTAGTTTTAATTTTGAATTTAGAATAATTTAGGCATATTTTCGAGATTTTTAGTAATAGTCATATTATGAGTCCTATATAATGTTCAAATTACATAAAATTGGATATTTCGGACAGGTTATTGAATTACCTTTCTAAGCCGCCGTAACTTATGCTATTTTGACACTCATTAAAGAAGTTATGGTCAATTTTTTAATAGATTTTATTTCTGTTGCAAATTTATCATTATTTGTACCTAATTTGCTTTTCTTTATTATTTAGAAGTATTATTCTTATTAAATTATGTTCTTTTAAAGATAATGTGGGGATTATTGAATCTTTGTATTAGTAACATGGGATGGAGTGGAATTCCTATTTTATTTCTACCGGTGTATCGCTCATCAAGTACCGATGTATCGATATGTAGGATATATACATGCAGTGGCGTGTTATCGATACACTGAGACTTGATTATCAGTACATCGGTAGGGATAAAATAAGAATTTTTTCTAACAAATTTTGCTCGTGTTAGGATGACTGGACTTTTTTTTTTTTTTTTTCTATTTATAACTCAAGCAATTATTTATAAATAAAAGAAGAAATAAAGGAGAAGAAGATTTGATTTGTGAGTAAGTACTTTGGAGGTTGGTTTTTAAAGCCATAACTTTATTGTATAGTGTGTTTTAGACTTAGAAACCGAGTGGTTTTGAGCCTATATGTTTGGAACATATTAATTCATACTAGTGAATGTGATTTGACGTTTTATCCATTCTTATGATTGTTTTTTAGCGGTGAAACTTGGGTCAGATTTTAACTCAACCCATATGACTCAATCTGAATAATCAATAGATTTGAGGTATGTTTTTGTATATTCGGGTCAGGACGGGTTTAAAAAAAAATTAACTTGCATGAAATTCAGATCAAGTTGGATTGAAAAATTTAAAAGCAATCCGATCCGACCTGTCTCGACCTGAGTACATCAAGTTATAAAATAGCACTCGCCTTGAATCGGGTAAGAAATTAGTGTTGGTTGGGTTGAGTAATTGGGGTCGGGTCGGGTCGGGTCGGGTTCAATAATTTTTGACATGGGTTGAATTGAGGTTATTAAAATCAGCTTGAATTCGACTCGAGTTTCAACTCTATTTATTTTCTCTTTTATTTAATTTCTTTTAAGAACGATTTTACATTAAAAACCTTAGATCTTTGAATTATTCCCTTAGGAGACACCCCTACAGTGCATCAGATATCGTGTGTGACTGCTAACCCCCATAGATGGTGTTGTACTATTTTTTAAAACAAATTGTTCTTTCTTTCTCTCTTTCTTTATCAACATTTTCTTTTTCTCTTTCTTTATCAACATAATTTCTAATTATTCAATTGATTGTCTCTTGTTTTAGGAAAATGTTACGGGTTCGAGGCCTTATGACGTAACTTTACTGTGCCTTAAGAGTAGTGGGTTTACCTGTGAAAATTTTACGCTAGTATCCCTCAGTTTCACACACATAAATTTAAAAAAAAAAATCCAATTATTTGAATCCACAAATCTGAACGGGGAAAAACTTTCCGAAGAATGGATTCTTTGCTCATATCATCTGAATTTTTCAAGTGAATGGTAACATGATTCATTTAAAAATGTGTAAGATGTGGTTGCAATCCTGACACAACCCACATTGATTCAATGTACTTGAGCCTTGTCATGAATTCTTTCTGACCATATATCATGGTAATACAAACATATATGGCAGTTGACCAATTTCAAACTTCCACCTGACCCTAATTTTCAAATCTTAGGACTATCATAAAAATGAAATATGAAATGGATGAGAGACCCAAAAGGAATCCAATCCACAAAGATCAATAGTACTTGGGGCTTGGATGGGTAGAACAAGACACTTGGAGGATCCAAAATAGATCAGGTGCCACATACTAAAAGATGGTAAAGACACTTTTTAATGTGGTAGAAAATTATCATCCACGTGATGATTGATCAGTGAATGTGATTAAATTAAATAAGAAAAGAATAAGATGTAAAAAAGATAATAATAATAATTATTATAATGATGCATCGGATTTAATAAATTTGATTCAGATCCAATTGTGCAAATTGATCCTTTGAATCGGAGATCAGACTGATGACGGGTAAGATTCGAAAGTAAATTTCTCAAATTTGTCCAATTGGGTCTGGATCGAACAAATTCGGATTCCTATATAAAATAATTAATATTATTAATTTATTATAATAATATTAATAATAAAGAAGAGGAGGTGCAATTTGGTGAAGAAAATGGGAGGCAGTCCCATCCATGACCACTTTGACACTTGCAACTTCCAAGGTGGAATACACCAGACGTCGTGTGTACGTCCACCCCACGGTCACCACGTTTGGGTGTCAGGATACCCCAATGGCCAAACACTAATTTCTCCCCAAAAGTATTCCCCTCCCCACTCTTCACCCTCCCCTCTCCCCTCTCCCCTCTCCCCTCTCCCAAACGAATTTAAAGTGAAACCAGCCCCAGCCTTTTAAAATGAGTTTTGAAGATGATTATATTATGGATTTTGATTTTTCACTCTTATCTTTATCTAAAAATCAAAGATACAAATATCGATCAATACATATCAATACATATCAATACATATATATTAGAAAATTGATAACTGATATATATTAACCGATACATATCGTATCGACCATCTCAGATAAGTATCGACAATATGAGCTATACATATGCGGCAAGATATTGTACAAATATTAGTCAAATATCGAGCTTTTCTTTTAAAAAAATAAATTAATTAAATACCGGTGGTTCTAGCCACCAATATATCGTCGATATTTGACCATATCTGTCAAATATCAGCCAACATTTTCAATTTTTAATTAGAGGCAAAATGAGCAACTTCTAAATTTACATCATTCCGTCTCCCTTTTAGAAAAGTATTGATTCACAAACCAAATTAAAAATTCCTATATTGTTATGGTTATTATTATAGAACGTTTATTGTTCAATGCTTCAAAATAAGTTTCTAGGAAAAGAAAATGAAATTTTATAATTTTTATATATTTATTAAATCAATGATGTAGATGAATTACATACATATTGTATTGAAGTCAGACTTGAATAAAGTGGGTGAAAATCTAATAAAATCTAAAACAATGGAACAATTGGGCTCGCCTATTATCAATCTAAACTCTTAGGTACACTTATCCATCAAAATTATTATATAATTTAATTTGAATTTGATCATAGTTCTTAAAAAAATGCTAAATTCAATTCATGTAGAATACCTTTCCATCTCTACTATCTTTTGCTATTTGTAAACCAACAGATGAGATTCATGATTGAGTAGTATTTTATACATTTTCAAAAGTTTTAAAATTTACTGAAATTTCTTTTCTGAGTTACTGACAATAGTAATAAATCTTATCATTAGATAAAATTTTCTTTCATTTAATACATATATAGTTATGTATAGTTTACAAGGGGTTTTGATTCGTACATAGTATTTTTATTAACTTCGTACATTTGACTTGTGAGAAAATAAAGTTACTCTTTTTTCAATTTTATCTTTTCACAATAATATTTTTCCAATAAAAACGATTGGTGGAGAATGATTGTAAAATGATAAAATTGTAAGACAAAGATTAAAAAAAAAAATATTTTCTCACAAGTTGATGTTTGAAATTAACAAAATCACAGTCCAAATTAAAATCCTTTATAAATATTTATCTTTAATTATATGTAAGTGTTAGATAAATATTTTCTATATAACCCTATTTGCAAGGGAACAACCATCTATTTTTGGAGTTAAATGGCAAAATTGGAGTATGTTGAATAGGGAAGAAGGAGAGTAGTGAATAAAGGAGGGTAGGAACTTCAAGAGTCTAGTGGACGAGACACAAAATTTTAGGATTAAAATTACGGTTTGAATGAGAGACGTGCAAATGTTTTAAAAAACTAATAAGATGAGACCACTGAATACTTTCAATCACATATGATAAAAAATAAAAATAAAATTAAAAATAATAATAAATAGGTCAATGATGACAATGAAAGTAAAGAGAGTGAGACGACACAATGGTGAAGCAACTGCAAACATGGGCACGTGCGAGGCACATGTGCGAGGCCGCTGCCGTGAGACACGCGTGTGTGCGGGAGCACCCAAATTTGACTGCAAATAAAAATATAATAAAGGAGTGAGATGGGGATATTTATTAACCGGATTCCCGGACCGTCTCTGACGTGTGGCAGACTCGCAATCCCGCAAGGACTCCTAACTTACTAACCGCCTCCCCCGTTACATTCGTTTTCTGTTTCGGCCGACACTTTTGGCGTTGGATACCGGAATGGACCAACCAGTTTGACCACAAACAGGCCAACCAAATAAATGCTCCTCAAAGTTGGTATATACATCTTATATATATCAAAAGAAAAAAAATTATGGAGACATGTTGTGTCAGACATACTCTAAAAATAAATTTTAAGGTCTGCATTTTTGGTTTGATACTTTGATGTAAAAGCGATTATATAAACAGTTTTTGTATAAAATTATATCTCCGTTTAATGAGCATATAATTTGGTTTAAATTTTTTTGATTTTAATTTTTAAAAATCAATGATTTATAATCATCAAAATTTAAAAGTCGAAATTGTATGGCTTTAATCATCAATTTATAATGAAATATTATATACTTATATATAATTATCTAAAGTCAAATTGATAGTTCAGTTGGTTTAAGTTTTTAAAATTAGATTAGAGGTCTTGGATTCGATTCCTCCTGAACTTACCTGATATGTGAGACTTGCAGATTATCCAAAAAAATATATATCTGCTCACCTTTTCATCTAAAAGATAGGTGCTTGTGTATTTTACCTATCTTTTAAAAGATAAAATTATTTAATTTAACATGACAATTTTTTACCACTAGGTAAAATTAAAATTTTGAGAATTTTAAAAAATATAATTTCTTTATTTAATCAAAATAAAATTTTAAGAATACAAAACATATCCAAGAGATCCCTATTATATCTTTTAGTTATATATTATCTTGGACAAGTTGCTTATAAAATATAGAATGATAAATTGATAATCTCCAATGGTCCAAACCTACTCTCCACGCATGTGAAGATGCGTTGGGAATCTTGACTTGTCTACACTCCATGTTACGTTACATTGGGAATCTCACTCTCCCATTTGCTGGCGCATGCTATCCTACTAATTAATTATTAATTATAAGAAGGTGATTGATTGTGCTAATACGTTGCTAATAGTGATTATATGATGTGATTAAAAATGTCAACGTATACTATTCACTCAGTGGGCCCAATAGGATGATGATATTGAGCTTATTGGCCCCACTTGACAGCTACATGTTTAGATTAAAACATCAATATATTAATTAAAGTATTAGCTATTTTGATGTATTTCAGCTCTAAATTTTCTAATTTTTTTAAACCTAAATTATTGGCTCAATGTAGAAGCTAACCTAACTAAATTTGATAAATTTAACTCTAGACCTCAATTCAATTGCTCAAAGTACATCAATAGCTTAAATTTTTTGATAAATTTTAATTCTAGATATCAATTTAGAAAAAGAAAAACTCATATTAAGATCTTTACGACTATACAATTTTTTAAATTTGATAGGATAATGATTTGATAATGATAATAAAGATTGAGAGTTTTGACATGATTATGAGCATGGATGTAGACATGGAGGTGTACCATGTCACGTGAATAACTGAGTTGGCACATGTCAAAGTACTGTGTGCACCACGACATTAGCACAACTGCGTAGATACACGTGAGAATACTATGTGAGCCGCGTTGCGAGTGTTGATGAGAGTGGACCTAATGGGCGTACATGAGAGTATTGTATGTGCCGAGTGGGAGCATGACTGCATTGGCATGTGTGATAGTATCATACGTGCCGCGTCATGTCCATGACTACATGAGCATATGTAAAAGTACTAAATGTGCCGCGTTGTGAGTTGTGTTGGCATTGGTTATTTGAGGCCATCATGTAGTGGCATCTTGTGAGTTATGTTTACATGATTATATTGGATCTAACATGTGTAAATGAATTTTCATATGCTATACATATAGTAGATGCGTGCATATATACCTATGGTGATTGTAACACTCTACCACATTTTCAGGGGTAGAAAAATCAGCCAGGTCGAGATATCGGCCGATTTTTCATATCAGCTGATATCTCGGTTTGGCCGATATATCGGCCGCACTTTTTCTCTCTCCTGCCCATTTTTTAAAAAAAAAAAATCCAAAAAAATTACAGTAAATGCAGATAATTATAGGCTTATTGAATATGTAATTTTTTCATAAAATATTGGGCATTTATATCTTCTAATATATTTTTGAAGTTATGATATCGAGAAATTATATAATTAGTAATAAAATGGTGAAAATTAAAAGGAAAAACAGATAAATGAGGAAAATTTGTAGAAATAATTTCATAATTTATTTTCTTAGTCAATAAGTGTTATTTTAAGTTATGAATTATAGAAATAAAAAAATACATAATAAAATGATTGAAAATTACATAATAATGTAGAAAAAAATTAGAAAATGAAACTAATGGGGTCCTAATCACTTGAACTGATAACCACACAAATGTCATACATAATAATATAATGTTTTCTTTCATTTGAGAAAATAGATTTTATTTTTCATTAATAATAATTAGATAAATAAAATTATTAGATAAAATTATGAGCTATAGTTAATTATGTTAAATTGATATAATAAAAATAAAGAATACCTTCTAATAATAACGACAATGGTAAAAATATTAGATGGTAAATATAATATTAAATTATTACAATAAGATAAATAAAAAAAATATTATACTTTTTACTTTCAACATAAGTAAATATTGTATTTAAAATAAAAAAATTATTACTTTCACATTAAAAATAACTTTTTGATAAAATATAAGAGTACACACATGAGCTTCCAAGGGAGCTCTTTGCTCACGTGAGCTCTTTACTTCTTTTCATAAAGATATAAAGATAAAGATGGGTTTTCACTTAGAAACACTAATGTTCATCTTTTAATACCCTTCTTCTCTTTCACTCTCTCTATTAAACCCTAGATGCCGCCGCCACTCTCTATATTTTTCCCATCAACGAAGAAGAAAAAGAAGAGAAAGGAAAGCTGTGAAAGGTGTAGCGATTTTTTTTCTTCAATCTTTTCTCAATATTTTCTTTTTTCTCTTTCCATTCTTTCTTGTCCAATATTTCTAAAAAAAAAGGGTTTTTTTTAAAAAAAAAATAACAAACAACTGAATTTTTAAAATTCGGCCGATATCATGATCGAATTATCAATCAGAAATTCAGTCATATCGGTCGAAATTTTTTTGGTACAGCCGATACTATACGTATCGGCCGATATACATCGGCCTTCGAAAACCTGACTCGTCGAACACATAATATTTATCGCAACTTATTTATTTAGGTAAAAAATAAGTTGAACAATATTTGAGCTTAAAACCTCCACATGAAAACAAATAACATTACCATTAGAATTAAAACCTCCACACCTAAATTCAAAAAAAGAAAAAAAAAATCCACATGAAAACAAATAACATTGCCACTAGAATACAATATCCTTGATATTTTCAATTCACATTTTCTTATATATATATCCCATTGTGTGTTGTTAAAGTGTTAGATAAAGTAGCACTTTCATGTTAAAATGCTAGATAAAGAAATACTTTCTCAGGAACATATGCATTGATAAAACTAACGTGTTATTTTGGCGATTGCAGTGTCATATACGTGACAACGTTTGTGATTCTAAAAAATTAATATGGGTAATTTGCTTCAAAAATATCTGACTAAATGTAAAAAACACCTTAATCAAATTTTAAAATTTGTCGACATACTCATTCAAATTTACAAATTTCGAGATATTTTCAACAAAATATCCCTCTCTTATTTTATTTTATGTGACATTCAAAAGTCACTTTTTGAGCAACCAATGCCCTCAATTTCTCCCCATCGGAACATGTATATGTCACATTGCATTAACATTAGAAATAAGAATAGAAGACCTAGGGTCATCAGACAGGAACAAGCCTAATCCATTCTCCATAAACGTGGGAGCTTGGTTGGTCATACCTGCCCAAATTAAAGTGAAAGTGAAAAATGAATTATAGGCTGGCTTCTCCAGCAGAGTATCCCATATTCAAACGCACCATAATTATAAAAATTATTCATGTCAACGGGATTTTAATGATTAAAAAGCTGTTAAAAAATTATTTTTAAATCTATTAATTATTTAAATACACTGATTAAAAGTTCACATTAATTTATAGTAAATATGTTTATCATATGTATTTTTTTCCCGAATTAGTAGCTGTGTTTGAATTAGAAGATTTTTTTTTTAAATTCTTAGGCAGATGACTCTTTTGATTAAGAGATTGTTTGGTCTATATAATTTAAAGAAAAAAATATATGAAAAGAAAATTGAAAAAAAGAGAAAACTCTATTACATTCTCCTGCTTTTCTCTGATCAATTTCAATCTCAATACAAGAAATTAGTCAAAGTATTGGATCCAACCAGTCTGAACCCACTTCTCCATAAGCCCACTATTTTATCTGTATTATGTTAAAAATGTCAAAAAGTAAGTTGAAGATTCAATCAAATTCAAATATCAATTCATACTCAGATTCTCATTTAGAATTTGGGGGCAGATTGTGAATTATATATTTAACTTTTAATATTCTAGTAGAGTTTGAATTTAAATTCGAATTTTGAAAACCTCATTTGGATATATATATATATATATTTACATGTGAGAAACTATGAGAAAATACCCACTGTTCATAAGGTACAGTAAGTGAGGTCATGCAGACTTGAACCTGATACCCCCTGCTTTCTGAGGTGGGAGACTACTAGTTGAGCTATACCCATGTAGACATGATACAATTATATTGAAATGAAACCCCATAATATTTTAAATTTTCTGAAATTTTTTAATTTTTTTGAAAGAAAATTAGAGGAAAAAAAACCATATTGATGATTTATTGCCAATATGGTACATTTCCCATACAAACGTAACGGTCATTCGTATCGACGAACCAATTTTTTTTTTTCTATTTGCATGAGCTCTAGTGTGTTCTAAATTGACCCAAAAGGCATCAATATTAGATTGATAAAAGGATCAAGCATATCTTGTTTATCCAATGGTTGCCATTTTACAGTGGGGCCCACTCAAGCATGACCCAAAACGTAGAAAAATATTAGTTGGCCTTCAATATGAGCTTCCTTAGTAAATGAACCAATAATATTGACAAAAGGTAGCGATCTTTCTACGAACATTTTATGTAACGAGACACGAGATTCAGGGTATTGTCCATTTTATCCTTCCATTGCCGTATAAAAGTATTTAAAAAAATTCAATGATCTGATTAATGAGTCGGTAAATGATCCGATCAATGATTCGATTTGTTATTCTGTATAAAAAAAATAGTCTCACTTAAATAAATTTCATTGAATCGGTCAGTGATCCGGTGAGTCAGTTCGAAGGACAAAATGGACAATATAGTAAAACCTGTGTTAGGTTACATGATCGCTACTAATTCAATTTCAACTGCTAAAGGAAAACTTTGAATTATAACCTTAAACCACTTTACATGGCACCTTGCACACAACATCGGATTTGAACTAAGTGTTTGAAATCTAAAATTTGAATTCTAAGTTAAAATTTTATTGAATAGAAAAATTCAGTTTAATTTATAAAAAATTAAAAAGTTAAAAGAAAAATTCACAGGCTTATTCAATTCAAAATTCTATCGAATTGAATCAATTCAAATTTTATTTTCTTAAATTATTTTAAAATTTTAAACAATGATGGCTTTACTCCTAATGGGCACATGAATAAGATTCTAAGAAGTTCATTGGGCCCCATGTAGAGGGCCACCATTTAGCCATATATGGTGTTGACTGCTGATTACTGACCATTATGAATGTACAGTGTCCACAAACAAGTGTATAAAATAAATTACATAAAGTCTAATTTGGTTGTGAAATAATTATAGTCCTTTTTATAGGAATTGTTGATTGGATAGAAAATCTTTTATAATTAATTTTCACATGCTATAATTAAAATTTAATTTGATGATTTGTCTATTATATGAAGATGAGGTAATTTGTTGGATAGAAAATCTTTTTGTTATTCATTTGCACATGCTATAATAAAATTTGATTTGATAATTTGTCTATTAAATCAAAATGAGATAATTTGTTGGATAGAAAATCTTTTATTATTCATTTACACATGCTACAATTAAAATTTGATTTGATAATTTGTCTATTATATGAAAATGAGGTAATATGAATGGTTGAATTAGAACAAATGCCCATTTTATTTTAGAAGCCTGTCATTGTATAGTTATTATGGTAATTAATTTAGTAGACTAGTGATGCATAAACTAAATTCTTTGAAGTGACTTGAGAATGTATATCCAGGACTAAAGAAAAATTGAAAAATAATTTATATGAATTGTGGAGAGAGCTATTAAGAAATTAACTAAAAGCGTATGAATAATGTGGTATAATTAACTATAATATAAAATATAATTTTTGATATAGGAGAATAATAGAGTAGAGAATTTTTAGATATATGATGATGATTGAATCAAAGAATTTTTTTTTTCCTATGTAAAATTTATATGAGATATGTATAAAGACATTGTCTTTAAACTATTGAAACTATAGACACATTTCTTGAATCCGGGACATTTTCTTATTTTTGAGTTTCTAACTTTTTATATTTCTATATAACAACCACTTAAAATTTTATAAAATAAGACATTTTATACATTTGATTCATCTTGCACTCTACCCTCTCTTACTATCATTAGGGGTGAAACTTGGGTTGGATTTTAATCTGACCTGCATGACTCGACTCGAGAAATTAGTGGATTTGGATTATGCATTTATATATTTTGGGTTGAGAAAAATAAAAACACGCATGAAATTTGAGCTGGGTTGAGAAATTTAAAAGCAACCTAATCCGATCCAACGTAATTTGACATGACTCGCGTGCACCAAGTTATAAAACATCACTCGGGTTGAATTGAGTTAGAAATTTGGGTCGGTCGGGTTGAGTAATTCGGGTCAGTCGGTGTCGAGTTCAATAAATTTTGACGTGAGTTGGATCAAGTTTATTAAAATTTGAGTTAACTCAACCCGAATTTCAACCATAGTTTTTATCGAAAAATACCGAAGTAATAGATAAAAGTAAAAAATTATTTTGGACGGTGGTCCTTATCATATTGGAGATAGAACTATAAACTACCTAAATTCAAAATTTAAGATGAGAAACATTTCTAACTATTCTCTTAAAATTTATCAAAAATAACAATTAAATAGTCATAAATTTCAATACATTTTGATTAGAAGGCTAATTTTTTTATCTCAACTTGTAACGACCCGACCCGAAATACAGGGCTTAGGCATTGATTCAGCAAGAAATTGTCCGCTTTGAACCTCGCACACACACGCGAGTCCGCACGAATTTGGATTAGGCATGGCTCGGTAGGGATAGGCCCAAAACACGTCTTTCTTGAGTACAAGTAGATAGTCTCATATATACCCCATCCTCTCTCCCTTCATTACCTATGTGGGACTCTCCCACATCGGTTTAGGGTGCCACAATCACTACTCTTAAAGCCTCGAGCCGTCCTCTGCTCGACCTGGTCAAGCTCAACAACTCCAGGGAAGGAGGAAAGACCCACATAGTCCGAGTGTTTAACTCGATTCTGATACCAAATTTGTAACGATCCGACCCAAACTACAGGGCTTAGGGCTTGACTCAGAAAGAAATTGTCCGCTCTGGACCTCATACACAAGCGAGCCCGCACAGATTTGAATTGGGCCTGGCTCACCAGGGATAGGCCCAAAATGCGTCTTGCTTGATTACAAGTGGGTATCTTCATATATACCCTATCCTCTCTCCCTTCATTACCGATGTGGGACTCTCCCACATCTGTTTAGGGTGCACACAACTTTAATTCAAAGATAATTCATAATTGTTTATTTAACATGATTAGAGCCATTGACTCACTACATATAATCTATGGAAGGAAATATGGCTTCTTTTGCTATTTCATCTTTAGTAACCATGTTTAGAATTCTCATAAATATTTAAAATCTTGTATTATATTCTAGAGTAATTAATATTTTGATCTCTCTGAGACTGAATTTTTCTATTTTCTTAATTTTTAATTTCTCAAATAAAAATAATTTATATTTTGAAAATTTTAGTCGAACCACAAAACTAACCCATATTGATTTTATCGATATTTTTGCAAAATTGAAATTACTTGATCTTTCTTGTTGGATCTATCGGCTGAAAAGAAAAATATGGAACAATTTTCAGTGGACCCCACATATTTTGAAGTGTATTGTGGGGCCCTTGTGATGGCAAGAGTGAAATCCAATTCAGGGGGGTTTTGCTAACCTACGCGGTTATGAACACGCGCGCTTTAAACGCCACCGACCACATCGCTGGAAGATCAGAGAATTTCGGCCTTTGGATGGATGGAATGCTATCTTCTGTAGCAAATGCTACAGACATTTTCTACAGCGTTTTAAAAGCGAGACAACACATTAGGGGTTGCATTAATATAACTAAATAAATAATTGAATCTTCAAAATTAGAAAATTACCAATTTCAGCTAATTTAAAATTTTTGCATTTTTATTATTAAAAAATGTCACATAAGAGTCTCCGTGGCATTTGGCGCATCAGATCCTGACTAGAAGGCGGCTTTTGTTATATTGTGAGTCTCTCACCCTCTCTCTCTTGCGACGGAGTGTCCATTCATTTCATTTCACGTAGTTTAGAAAAAAAAATTAAAATTCAATTAGGCTATGGTTTTTGGATATTCGTGTCGGGGAGAGCTCTCTGTTTTATAGAGGAGAGGGGTTTTTGCGAGGTTTTGAGTTTCTACAGACTCTGAGAGAGTGAGAGAGAAGGAATCCTGCAGAAGAAGTGAATCTTCAGGGGAAATGGGTATGTTTTTTCTTCTTCTGCTTCTTCTTCTTCTTGATTTTAGGGATCATATGACTTCTCATGGGTTTCTGTTTCCTGGGCTAGTTTTGAATCTTGGGTTCCCTTTTCTGTTTTTTTTTGGGTGATGGGTTTCATGGATTTGGATTTGTTTTTTCCTCTTGGGGTGGCTTCTAGATTTCTAACGGTGTTCTTTTTTCGCTATCAGTACTTTCTAGGTGGTAAGATAAGATTTGTAGCATTTTTTTCCCTTTTTTTGTGCAATTTTAAGTTGGTGTTTTGTGTGATTGGTGTATCACTTCTATATTTTTATGGGTCGTTTGGAGTTTACGGCCTGGTCTTATATGTTCCATGTTTCTATTTACTTCTTCTGACCAAAAAAAAAAAAAAAAAGAGAGCTTAACTGGTTTCTTGCATTTCGGTGATGCTTTTAAGTGTTTTTTGTGGCTGGTCTTTTAATGTTTGAGTTTTTATTTGGGTGATAATTTCTCCTATAGTTTATGTTTTTTTTTCTGGAGCTAAATTGGTTATTTTCTTTGATGAGTTTTTGGGTGGATTATGTTCTGTTTTTAATATAAATATCAATATATTTTCTTACATGTATGTTAATATGTCTTTTGGTCTTGATTGATTGTCTTTTAATATGAAACCATATGAGTTTCACTTTTCTATTGACCATCTGATGGTTTTGAGTCTTGGGTTTTCAAAGGCTTTCTCCTTCCTCCCCCCTTTGCTGGCCTTGTTCTCTTTGGTTTATTACTGCTAATTTTTATTTTATTTTATTTTTTCATATTGGGAGGTGTTTCCCTTCCACGGGTTTAAGAGCTTTTATAATTTACTTTGATTGATTTATTGTTTCCTTTCATTTTATTTTTTCTGTAAAGCCTTTTTTAACTGGAACTTGTGGTTTTTTTAACTTAATTTCCTTCTTGGGTCTGGCTGTAATTTCTGTGAATTTCTTTTATTCTCAGAGGCAGATTTCGGTTCTTTTGAAATGGTTGATGAGTATGAAAAGTTTATAAGAAGGATGAATCCACCAAGGTATGTTAAATGAATGATTCATTCTGATTTCTGTATGTGAGAAAGTAGCTTTAGCACCACCCTCCTAAAAACACCAGAATCTAATACTTTCCCATCTTTTCTTCTTTCCTTGTTTTAGAGTTGTAATGGACAATGAAACATGCAAGACTGCAACAGTTATAAGGGTATGTGTGGCCCTTTTGTTCCTTTCTTGATTTCTTCTGTCTTGTGGTAATTTGTGATCTTACTGTAATGGCATCATTTTCTCTTTTACTTATTATCATGTTCTAATTTCTTTTCTATATATAATATATTTTTTTTGGTAAAAAAAGGTTGACAGTGCAAATAAACATGGAATCCTTCTAGAAGTTGTACAGGTCCTCACAGATCTGAATCTGATTATAATTAAAGCTTATATTTCTTCTGATGGAGGATGGTTCATGGATGGTATGATTTTTCCTTTTAAATAGCCTCTCTTTGTCTCCCCAAGCTTGTTTGTGTTAAAAGATATTTGAGGCTTTGTTCTCAAGTTTTTTTTTAAATGTTACCAGTTTTTAATGTTACTGATCAAGATGGAAATAAGCTTAGAGATGAAGGAATTCTGGATTACATTCGTAAGGTAAATTTTTTAGTTTAATCCTGTGTTACCCTTTATTCAGTGTTTTTCTGTTACAATACGATGCTCAATCCTGAGGGAAATGGTTTATTTTGCTTCAATCATCAGGCTAGAGATATGGGTTTCTTGTTGGTAGGCCCAATCATGGTATGGACTATATGTCCATTATCTCCTTTTTCATGAACCATGTGGATCTGATGAATAGAAAATGCTTTTGTCTGATAAGGCTGCTGATTGGATGGTTAGGTCATCCAATTGGGATGATATTATGATCATCAACATAATGTATGCTATATAAATGAGTTTAGATCACCACAACTTGGATCGCAGAAGTACATCAGTGAATTCTGATTGGGCACTGTGTATATTCGGGTTAACCCATCTGACTTTAAGGCTTTCTTGCAGTCTCTTGGTGCAGATTCATATTTTGTACCTACATTGAGAAGATCTGTTGGGGTTGAACAATCAAGTGACCACACATCGATTGAATTAACTGGCACTGACCGACCGGGTTTGCTATCTGAAGTAAGTGCTGTTCTCACCGACCTGAAATGCAATGTGGTGAATGCCGAGGTTTGGACCCATAACACAAGAGCTGCAGCTGTGATGCATGTCACTGATGAGACCACTGGTTCGGCAATTACTGACTCTGAAAGGCTTTCAAAAATCAAGGAACTTCTTTGCAATGTCCTGAAAGGAAACAACAAGATCAGGGGAGCTAAGACAGTGGTGTCATTGGGCGTTACCCACACTGACCGACGGCTCCACCAAATGATGTTTGATGATCGTGATTATGAGAGATCCCATCATGATACATCAATGGATGAGAAGCATAGGCCTAATGTGACTGTTGTTAATTGGTATGACAAAGACTATTCGGTGGTTACGATTCGTAGTAAAGATCGGCCAAAGCTTCTGTTCGACACAGTTTGCACATTGACAGACATGCAATATGTGGTGTTCCATGCAAATATTGATGCTGAAGGACCGGAAGCTTATCAGGTATGTTATAACATGGTTGTCTAAACAAATTGTCTTTCTGGATTTATTGGTCCACGTGTGACCTCTTTTCTTTAAGGACATAAGGCAATCTTTTTATTTTTGTTTTTTATTTTTTCAATCCTCAAGGAATACTATATAAGGCACATCGATGGGTCCCCTGTAAATTCGGAGGCTGAGAGAGAGAGAGTAATCCAGTGTCTTGAAGCAGCAATAGAGAGAAGAGTATGTGAGGTATGGACTGTATCTTGGATTCACTCCCTCACTTCCCAGATATGGGATTAATGGGCTGTGCCTGTTAGCAAATTTAAATTTGCATGATATGAATGTGGAAGTACTCTAAATTGCAAATGATTTCACATAAGCTGGGCTTCTTATTTTTCTCCCCAAATGCAAAATGTGATCAGAAGTTTGATATCTTTCCACCATTTCCTTATCCAATTTGGGAACAGTGACCAGATGTTCATGCAGAGTCGATGAACATTCCCTTTTATCTGAAGCACCAATTTCCTATTTCTATGTTTTGTAAGGCCTGGTATGAAGCTTGCTTAAAAGATGAAGTGGCTGTCTTTTCTACTTTTGACTGAACAATGATACTGTAAAGTCCTTAAAGAGTATAAGCATTTGCCTTGAATGGCCCACAGCATGGAAGGAAATTCTCTGATCTGATATTCATGATCGTTTGATGAAAATGAATGTTATGCAAATGGTCTGCATTTAGTGGTGCCCCTCAGACAGTTATGATCAAACTTGGGACTGTTGTTTTTTGGGTATTTTCCTTCTCCATCTGTGCTACCCTTGGAACAATGTGTGCCCACATGTAAAATTGTTGAGAGGTTTGTAAGCAAATCTCGAGCAGAAAGATTGCTTATTTCTCCATATTTTGATATGCACATTTCTGCATTATCTCGGTCATACATCAGTTCGGAAACATATGATTGTCCATGTGGTTTTGCAGGACTTGAAGTTGGAATTATGCACTACTGACAGAGTTGGGCTGCTCTCAGATGTCACTCGCATTTTCCGTGAGAACAGTCTTTCTGTCACGAGAGCTGAAGTCACTACTAGAGGTGGCAAAGCAATCAACACCTTCTATGTCCGGGATGCGGCAGGTAATCCTGTTGATGCCAAGACAATTGATGCCATTCGGCAAGCATTAGGCCAGACAATACTGCAAGTAAAAGGCAACTCGGATCACACAAAATCCCTCCCACAAGAGTCCCCGACCAGATTCCTCTTTGGTGGTCTCTTCAAGTCGAGGTCTCTCTATAATTTTGGGTTGGTTAGGCCGTACTCTTGATTTCAAGGTTCAACCATATACGTATTTGTCTAGTTCAGTCACAGACCACCTTCATTACCAAAAATGCAAACAATAGGTCTGCCGTAAATGTGCGCAGCTGTACACAGTCGTTTATCCATACTGCTTGTCTAATGGGCCTCCACCATTGATGGGGGATGATTCATAAATGCACCTTCAATATGCTTGCACATAGACGACCGAGATTACAACATTGTTCTGAAAACTGGGCAAAGAGAAGAAGAATTACAGTACTCCGGAGTGGGATTTATGGGGCATCCCCAACCTAGGGTAGGGTCCATGAGACAAAAGATTTGGACAGAAATTTGTAATGGAACCCAACAAACTGTGTCTTTGTTGAGGTTCTTGTGGTATGGGATCCATTCTGGGATTTGGGCAAGGAAACTGAAAAAATGTAAAGGAAAATGCTGTTATAATTTGTAAAGGATGATTGGCTGGCCCTTGGTTGTAAGTATGGATGTAAAGTTGTTTTACAGTAATTAAAAAACAAGTTCCATGTTTGTATATTATTCATCTTTTCAAGTTACAGGAATCATTTTTCTGTATTTCTGACTGCGCATTGCATCCATTAGCTAATGAATGGGATGTTGATTTACAAGAATGGATCACTTGGCTGCCATAAATTGATTGCTTCTGTCGCATGATTGGGTCCCCATCTGTATGGATCTGAACAATTACAGTTGCATATACTTCCATGGAAACGGGCGCTTTGCAAATTTTCACTGCATCTGATGGGAGCTCCTGAAACCAAATGAAAAATGATGTCGGTTGTCGATGTGTTTAATGTAACAGTGGATGGTTCCTGTTGAATTTTGAAATTTGCTAGTTTTCTGAAGTATGTATGTTTGAATATCTGGCTTAGATAAAGATTAGATAAGGACTTGACCCTTATTTTTTATGCATTTACCATTAATCTATTGGTTTGATGTTAAGATCTCCAGCTGTGACTACTTTTGGGAAGAAATTGGCAACTTGACACAAAGTCGTATCATGAGTATTGAGTGATGCAATGTCTCTAGCCTGTAATTATAAATTTGGCTTTAACTGATGTTCAAAGTCCAGTCTGATTTTCCAAGCTGAAATTTCAGTTATTTCGCTGATTTGGACCTCCACATGTGATTCTTTAACAAAAAATTCAATGAAATAAATTGAACTGAGTTTTCAAAATGAATAGAAATGCTCAAGGAATTGAACTGAGCTTATTTACATGTGTCTAGTTCAACTGGTTGCCTCTCGGTTCAAGGAGCGGGATGTTGTGGGTTCGAACCTCTATGGTGTAACCTTGGTGTGCCTTAAGGATAGTGGGTTCATCCGTAGAGATTTTAGTAGGAACGTGTCTAGTGTTTCATACATTAATAAAAAAAATCTTAAAACTTTCCAAAATTTACGTCATATAGATTGGTCTATATTCAAATAATTTATTATCAAAACAGAAGATAGGGACTTTTGCAAGTGACCTTATGCGTCAGTAGTCATGAATGCAAAGGAAATTTGTCAGTATCAAGTTGAATGGTGTGGATGGATGTTGGGTGACTGGGGTTACCACAAAGTCATGTCAATTAACTCAATTAGCCATCCTTTCTTCCTTGATTGAAAGGTATTTTGATGGAAATGTGTTGGTGGTGATTGAAGAATCTTCTAGGAAAAAGAAAAAGGTCAAATTTTCATCTGAATTCTCTTCCTCCATTAGAGGAGACTGCAACCAGACAAAAACTCATGAAAGATACTTAGATTTGAATACTTTGAATACCTAATTAGACCAATCACAATGGTGGAAACAAAGCAGTAGCAGCCAATGATGTGATGCCACTTGTCATGCCCTTTGGGAATTGGGGGGGCTGGCCTTTAAGTTCCACTCTGTGTACACACTGGTCCGGTCAACGAAAAAGTTATTCTAGTCATTCAAGTAATTCCTTCAACTTTGGAACTTAATAAAAGTAATTCATGATTTTGATGGGTGTAAATGAAATGGGACTTCAAGTTTAATTAAATATTAGTATTTTTAATTATTGAATAGAAAAATTGTCACATTTAATTGCAATTACCAATACAAGATTAGATGAAATAAATAATTTTGGATTGAGGTCATTATCTATATAAGCTGCTTTTCGTTGCGAAATGAGCTGTTGAGATAGAAACTCTACAAATATGTATAAATTATTCATTTCATAGTCTTGTAGTGAATCAGAAGAAATCTCGAACAATAAATTGAATTTTTTTTATTGGATTAACATGTGAAAAACTCAGACAACTCTATGGATGAGCTCATTACCCTTAAGGTAAATCAAAGTTAGGTCATGAGAGCTCGATCCCATAGTTTCGAACAAGAAATTATTATTATTTTTTGCCATTGAACTATGTAATCATGCCATAGATTTCTCATCCATAAAAAATAGAAATAAAGGAAATAAAATATAAAATATAAGCTACATTATCCATTGTTGATCCAGTCCAAATTCCAAGAGCAACTTGAGCCAAACCCATTTGCATCAATGATGAAGTGTGAGTGCAATCTTATTAGGAATTTCTACTAGCCACTTGCCCACTACTTTGGTGGATAAAAATGACTTGACTTCACAATAATTGCAATATGCTTTCAACCATGGAAACACACTATGTAAAGTAAATTATGACTCCATTAAACAAATTTAGAGTATCAACAATAAATATATTACAATATTAATGAACCCATGAAGGATTAGTTTAATGGTTAATTTTCACTCTGGTCCCTCAATAGAAAAAGGTCCACTCCTCTTAGTTCTGTACCCTGTGTGTAGGAGGTTTACGCATGCTCTAAAGATTAGTCCAGTAAAATGCTTAAAAAATTCAAATGAAACACTTAGATATTTTAATCTAACGAACCCAAATTTTGAGAAAGGCATAGTAATTACAGTCATTCAGTTTCATGGAAAAAAAGTCAGTCAAGATATGAACTTTTAGCTGAAAATTTTCAATTTTGTGCCTATCTTACATAAAAATTAGTATTTTTAGATCCTACGGAAATGCTGAAATTACTGTAGTAATTCAATATTTGAGAAATTATATATCCAATTTTTTTTCTAATGATAGGTCCTTCCCTAATTGTCGTATTAATTGGCAGACTCATTAATTTGATGGAACAAGGAAATGTTTGTACTACATATTCCAATGATTGCCATTTTTATTATTAAAAAAGTTGAAAACGAGTGATTTAAAAAGACCATCAATTGGAATCCCATATTTCTAAAACACTAAGAAAGTCATTTCTTTTAATTTAATAACACTTATAGAAAAGACAAAATTGCATTAATTATTATACAAATAATAGTATCCTGATTAATGCTCGAGTAATTTCATCAACATATTTTTCAATTAATGACGAATCCAGTCGGGTAATTGGGCCTGCGGTGGAAAGCTAAGGTCATAAATTTAAGGGGCCAATCGTGTCATGAAAGAGACAAGGTGAACTCAATTCATGTGACCTCAAATATCCACGTACTTTGTACAATGTCACATCAAACAAAAACAAAATAAATAATATTATTAAGTATGATATACTGCATTATATATATAATTTTTTTAAGGCCACGGTGCCTAGGCCTTTTAGAATACTTTACTAATCTTTAGAGTAAGTACAAATCTCGCTATCCACACACATCATATAACACTAAAAAAAACAATAACAAACATGAAAGAAATTATAGGTGTTCGGTCATAAATAGACGTGAAATTATAATCCACATACTAGTTTGCAGCATATTACGCCGAGCATATTACGCCGAGCACAAAGGTATAGAGCCCAGTAAATAGAATAGTGATGCATGTCTCAGTAAGATCATTTCTTGAATATTTGGCGTAAAAAAAATCACCTTGGTTGAATCCACTAGAGAATGTAATGGAGAGTTGAGTTTCGTGTAGTATGTTAACATGAATTAGTAGAAAAATATTAAAATATAGAATTAGGAACAAATGTATTATAGAAACCTTTAGAGTAATCCTAATGGAGAAAAATTAAGAAAAATAGTGTAAAGTGGTTTTATTTGTATATATGAAGCTAGAAATGAACTTTATCAGGAGAATTGAAAAGGTGGACGTAGAATGTAGCAAAAAGATAGGAAGACGTTTAAAACTTAATTGGAAAGGATAAATAAGGATATGATAGAATATACTCTAATGGAAGAGATGATTTTTAATAAGATATGATAGAAGAGAAAAACTCGAAAAGTAAACTCTAAATATAGGAAATACGTGATTTTGTTGTTGATGATAATGAGTATGTCTGATAAAAGTACCAAAATTCTTAATTTTTATAGAGGTGGAACTCAAAAATGATTTAATTTAATTCAGGTTGGGTTGGGCTAATTCAATTAAAGATGGGTTGGTATTGATTTTTCAATTCAAATTGAATAATGGGTTGAGTTAGAGTTAAGGACTTGGGTTGAACTTGAATAAAAAGAAAAATAAAAAGCAAACTAATAATAGTTTCACAGTTAATAAAATTAAATGGAAAATCAAATAAAATTAATTTCTTCGATTTTTGAGTTGGCTGTGTTTTCCAATTTGTTGGCTGAGCCGGATCAGCCACGGGTTGTCCTACATCAATATCGGAATACTGGCCCTTATATTCAATATATTGTCAAATTTAGACCATATTGACCTATTAAAATTTGAAAAAGATATCAATTTGATTCTCACTCTACTACAAAAGCCACTCCTTAGAGCTATCCAGTGTAAGTGAGCAGAGAGACTTGGACATATGCCAAAGATCAATCAAGTGCTCAAAAGAAAGAAAGAAAGAATCTAAATTTCAACTTGAGACTAGGACACTTGTCTGAAAGTAAGATATCATTTTATAGGTGGACCCTACTCTTGATAAAGTTCTGTGATGTGGCCTTAGTGGCCCACAAATAGTAGAAGTTTCAAGCTTGTACGACAGGCAGACGGGTGGAAATAGAAATCACAAATAGCAAAGGGTGGTGAGGACATTGGTTAGGTCATTGGCGATAGCAACAGCACATCAGCAGACGAAAGAGGTAATATACTCGATATCTAAATTTAGAGTTTCAATTCTCTGACACTTTCCTGTTGTTTTCTTCAAGATTCTTGTGATCACTCTATACATCTCTATCATCATCATCTCATTGTGTCATCAATTTGTCCATAAAAAATGACGACTAAAGAATTTGACTTGGATGGTATTAGGTATACATAGGCTTCGGAAGGATGGCTATTAGGTCAAAATTAACTCTCTGTAGGACCTCCTAATTCAAGTCTATTTAAAATTTTAAAATTCATTTAATACAATTTTATGTAGAATAAACTATATAATGGTGGAATACATGAACCTCTAAAGTAGCCATCGAGATGGCTAATTATCATCATCATTGTCAGAGCTAAAATCTCATATATATCGAATTGACTTTTTGAATTCTACTTCTTCAATTGATTGATGAAGGGAAGGGATCACACCGAGATTTAAAAAGAAATCCTCCATTGTCTTAACTTTTTTGGCTGCTGTAATCTTGACCTGTCAAACTTTAACTTTGAATATTTCTTCTAAAATGTTTCTTTGAAGTGCAACTCGAAGATTGGTCTTAGAAGATCAATTTGCACTTTGAGATTCATAGTTGAAAACTTTGAACTTCATCAAGATTTAATATTGAAAATTTTATTATTTTTATAATTCTAAAAAAACCCTTAATTTTTGGTTTGAATGTTAAAACAGCCTTTTGATCGTGTTGACTAAAGTCAACTTTTGTATGAATACTATCTGTTCTTATAAGCAACCATTTAGACAATAATGATTTACTTTATAGGAGCCATATGGTCATTTTTGTCACCATCTTGCTCTTCACACCCACTTAGGCCTGTAAACGGATTAGGTCCGGCTTGGCCCGGCAAATGAATCGGACTGTCCACGGCCCAACTCATTAATACAGGGTCTTACTAGAGTTAGATCCGGCCCAGTCCGATAAACTTATCGGACTGTCCATGGCTCATTAAGGCTCCGTTTGTATGTTTGATCCAACTTATGGCCCTAATTCCTTCTTTGATGTTACCAGACTCTATATCAAAAAAAATTAACCTTAATTTTTATGCTATTTGACCTAATATTCATTTTTAACTTAAATTTGGTGCGAATGAGTTCAACATCCATTTTTTATGTTACCAATCTAAATACCCATTTTTGACCTAAATGTTTATTTTATCAAGCCCAATATCCATTATTTTTAAACTAAATCAATATTTCACCTAGTGAAATTTCAAACTTCTTACCATTGTTAGCATCAAATAAAATGGAAAAAAACCTAAAAAATAGTCTATACTAAAACTTGAAAATATAAAAAGTTTAAATTGGGCTTGATTTCCAAATTTAGACTTAACATTTATAAATTAGCTTGAGACCTGAGAAAGCAAGTGAAAAAAAAAAAAAACATTAATGATGCAGTATATGAAAAACAACCCATGAACATGTAAGAGTAAATAAATATGAAAGATTAACATAAAATAACAAACAATGATCATAAATATAAAGACTAAGGCAATTTTATACTGATTAGCCTCAAGACAAAGTGTCTCACAATAGAGATTGGATTACACAAATAGAGGCACTGGTATCATTTATTTCTTTAATTTCCCAATTAAATCGTTTACCATTCTTAGGTAGTGTATGTGTGCCAACAAACATCTCAGGCTATACTCTCATAAATGGGTTCAAGAAGAGTCAATCCATTTATTAAATGGACAAGATACTCAACCCCCATTCCTAGACAAGATCTCAACTTGCTGGAGTGGTTTGTTGGGGGCTGTAAACGAGTCCTACATCAGCTGTGAGAAGGCTAAAGAAAAGAGTTACATGGGGTTGGGGATCTCCACCTATCAGATTAGTCTTTTGGGGTGGAAGCCCAAGTTCTAATATGGTTCATAAATTATAAGGTGAAAAAGCCCAAATAAAAGATACACTAAGGAATAAGTTTTAGAAGCAATAGAAAAGGCAAAAGATGAACATGAATCTTTCTGTTTAGGTTTGGAAATGCACAAAGTAAAGTAGTAACAAAAAAAAATGAAGTGAAATGACTGATACAAGAGATTGTATAACAAGCTTATATCTTTGGTAAATTCCTGCTGAACTGAGAATATATAAAGGCAATGGCTTCTGCTGTTAGACATTTTCATTTCTGCTTGAAAGTTAAAGTCTATTTGAAGAGAGCGATTTACTAGCTATTGCAGTTGCCTATTTGGCCTTAAGCAAGGACCGACCTTGCCACCAATCCTTAAGGTAGTAATTCCAAAAGGCCCAAGAAACACACAAAGAAAGTAAGAACCACAAACCAAAAGGACTTAACAAAAGTAAAGTGCAACCTGAAGGGGTCCATGGACTCCTTCATGTTGGGTTTGGCTCAATATGTCC
The DNA here is from genome assembly GCA_013350335.1 of Chimonanthus salicifolius. NCBI lineage: Eukaryota > Viridiplantae > Streptophyta > Magnoliopsida > Laurales > Calycanthaceae > Chimonanthus > Chimonanthus salicifolius. Next base: position 57,609,056 of record CM023535.1, on the reverse strand, counting down.
TTATTGGGCCAGGTTGATTAATTGTAAGGCCCAATGGATCTAGTTCTATATTTTGTAATGTCCAGTATATAAGGGCTTATTATTTTTAGGGTTTTCAGTTGGGACATTCTCAGAGTGGAGAGAAAAGAAAATAGAGAGAAGAAAAGAGAGGGCATAGGGTTAAGGGTTGGGAATCCATCTTTGTAACAAGTTGTCCAGTATTCTTATAGTGAAATCGAGTGTATTAGCTCCGTGGACGTAGCCTTCGGATGAACCACGTAAAATCTTTATCTCGTGTGATTGATCTGTGTGTATTTTTACATCTTCATTCCTTACACTTCATCCAATAAAGAGATCAAAGGACTTGCCCTTCATGGAGCAAAGGATACCCAAGCTACTGCCTACTATACAGAGAAACATGAATTTGGATTTGGTGAGTGAGTGAAAAGATGTAGATAAAGAAGTAAATGTTACAAAAGATACCACTAAATAATTCTACCAAACACTCGGAAGGATTCATTAAAGGAAAGTTTTAAAAGAAAAACATTTACTAAGAGTATTATCCCCTCAAAATTCTAAGAAATAGAGATTTTTCTCAATTACAATAATGGATTGCCCCTGTCCTTGTAACAGTGTATATTAACACTGCAAGATGAAGAATTTTAAAGAAAATTGCATATCAGCAACCATTTACCTACAACAGAAAGCACATTTATATCATTGACGTTTTGGAATACAAAAGTTTTTATATTTATAACTCCCTTTCTTTGGCTGTCCTCTTCATAAGCTTGTGAAAATTATAGAAAATTATCCATTTTGATCATCCCTTGTACCTAAGGAACGAAGGTAACAACACCTAAAGCAATAAAGGAAATGATTGAGTAGTGACCTCAAGTTTCCAAATATGCAATTTGTCTCTTACTCTCAAATCATGCCAACAATCAATTCCCTTTGGTAGAAGAAGCCCAACCACAAATAATCAAAAGTGAAACTTAACATCATCTAAAAAGAAAACAAAAACAGAGGCAAGCCCTTGACCAATTCAGCCAAACTCATTCATGAGAAGTTCAAGCAGGAGGTAAATCACCATTTACATGACTGTAGGAACACATTTGAAGAACATGAAGCATATATTATAGGATTAAAAGGAATGCAGAGAGGCAAAGTAAGTAGAACTTATTTTATCTTGCTTGGTGCAGAATATATACAAACATGTGTACATGTTTTCATTCAAAACATGCATGTATCATCAAGCATGTCTTATAAAGCACTATTCCAAAGAAATGAATGTTGTCAAGTCGTAGGAATTCTATCCATGAGATAGTCCCACGCCCATCCCGAAAAGGAGGAGATATCAATTGGACAGCTATTCGATCATGAGTTTAAGATGGCTCCTCGGTTGGTTTGGCGGACTTATATCTTTATTTCAATCGTGCAGGAATCCCCACCTCTAACTAAGCTATTTGGTCCAACCATTGCTTCTATGGCTATGGTCGAGAAGCGGTTTGATAGTCTCCTCGCCTTGACTTTATAGAGTGAGAGGACAACCAAAACTAAAATGAAAGGAGAGATCAAAAAATAAAAACTCATGATGCCATGAAAACTACTTTACATTAATTGCACAGCGTGTAAAAACCTATCACCATCTCAGAATCGACCTCAATAATGGTTTGGGTATCCTGTAATGGGAAAATAATTATGCAATCCTTCACGAGAGCTCTGCTAATCTCAAAGATGAAGTATGAAAAAATGATTTGTATATGCGAACCTCACTGCCAATGGAAACCAATCGGTGCCCGTGGATAATTTTCCTATGCTACTGTCTACCAACATTTTGCTTGTTGTAGAGCCTCTAATATATGGCATCCAAAGGTGTCAAATTGGATGACAAGAGCTTCCGTGGACTGACTTATCTTGAGGAAAATGCTCTTTCTAAATGTTTTTTACAGTCCTATAGAACAAGAGCTTGGTGGGTTTTTTTTTTTAATTGTCTTGCGAATTAGGAGTTGGAAATTGGAAAAGAAACTGTGAGTGCAATGAAACCAGATGAAGCAAATCATTGGATGGATGGTGGTAGATATATACAAAATTTTCTTTGACAATATCTCACTTTGGGTGTATTGAAGGAGGAGGAGGAGGAGGAGGAGAAGATATTACGATGAGGGCATGGACCCGATGATTCACATTCGGTGGATTTCTAGCAGACTTTGATCAAATGGAGAATTGGAGAGGCTGCCATGGTCCAATTTGATCAAGACAAGCATCATTGGAATCAGTCTAATAAATCTAACCAATTTGTTAGCCCAAGCCCAATGACCCAATAACCCCGAATGAGTCAGATGAGCCTGTAAGTCCAAGCCCATACCTTATTCAGGCTTGATCCATATCCAAGCCCAATCCCCAAACTCTCTCCTACAATGCCAAGTGTCCGGTGGAGGATGAAAGAAGCAAAGACGGAAAGATAAGGATCCCATGTGGCACCAACATCCATCCCTATCTCCTCATGGGTGAAAATTACAGGCTTTATCCTGCCACATAGGAAATTCCTATATTTTAAGGATTTTTCCTAAGTATTAGGCTTTTTCTTAGTTTTATTTAAGTGTGTTTCTTAGAATAAGATCTTGTCCATCCATTTGTCCATTGTGGCAAGATGGTGTGTTTTCATTGGTTATTAATGTACACATGGATCATTCCCACATGAGGCAGGTGATCCTTGCATATTTCTAGGATTTTTTAGAGAATAATTCCCTCTTTGGTGTGGTCGACCAAGGCAGAGATAGGTATGTCATTTAGCATGTTCTCTCCTATAAATTGCCTTGTAATGTTCGTATTTCAATATATATATTGAAATCAAATTTTGGAACTCTTAGAGTTGAAGTTTTGAGCACGTTGGGCCATGACCCTTGGCGCAAGCCCAACCCTTGGGAGGGTAAACCCAACTTTTTAAGTAAGTCTTGGTGATTATGTAATACCCTGTGCCTATAGAGAAAAAAAAAGTCTCACATTACTAGTTGCATTGGAAATTCCTTGTTATATAAGTAGTAGCCTTCCTCCTTCTATCATGAGACATTTTGGGAGCAACTGTCGGTTGGCTCGCCAATTGAAAACTGTGCGAGTCGTGTGTGAGGCCCAGAGCGGACAATATTGTGCTAGCGAGACGGGTCGTTACATATTATAATTCAGTTGTGGTTTATGGATTCTATATTAAGAATTATCAATTTTGAATTTCAATCTCTTTTAATTATTCGCTTCTGTGTCATTCAATCCATTGGATTAAAGGAAACCTTAATCTAGATTCCATAAGATATAATTGAATTCTTGGACACTTGTGTTTTTGGTTCGGATATTGTTGGCTACGTGGGTTTTTCAGACGCAATAGATCTAAACAAACACACTTTGAATTTGCAGCCAACTGGCGGGTTTCTCTTGAGATTCAACCCTAGGCTTGCATCATATTACCTCAGTTTGACCGCATGAGGGTCCTTCATTATCAGCTCCCTCACTACTTTTACATGCCCGATCTGGTTCGCGAGTCTTTATTGGACTCTAGAGTTTGGCTCGTTATTGGACTCTAGGATTCAGGCCGGACTGTCCGCGGGCCGGATCCGAATCCGTTTACAGGCCTACACCCACTACATGTTATATAGTTAACATACCTCCAATTTAATCATGATCAAAATAGCATTTACGTTAAATCAAAACTAAGATTCCTTGTCATTATTGATATTTTAGCCTCAACATCTAAATTTATGATCATCTGCCCTAATTTATTTTTGAAATATTATTAATTCATAAAAATTACTTTTTAATCAACCCACTTTCTTTAAGTAGTGATGCACTCAAAATGAGCTTCACAGTGCATCTAAAAATTATCAAAGTAATAATAATATATCATTAGTCAACATGGCCAATGGGCCATTGCAAAATTGGACTTTTAAAATTATAAAAATTATAGAAGCATTCTTTCAAATAAATTGAAAACATAAGGGCCGTTTAAAAAATCCTTTTAATTATTTTGACAATTTGAAACTTTATATTTGCGAGAACATAGGGAATGATTGATGTTAAAACTTCTAAGGCCATTGCTACGCTATAAATTATGGCCCAAAAATCACCAACTCTAAACGACCATCTAGAGTTTCATCTTTCTAATCATTACTATCATATAAAATTTCTTTCCTTTGGAAAATATAAGCCGTTGGGAAATGTGCTCTTAGGGCTATGTGTGCAATATTTCCATGGAAATGGAAATGGAAAGTAATTTCCATGTTGAAATTATTTTTTATTGTTCCATGCAAGCTTTTTTCCATAGAAAATGATTTCTCTTGGTCATCTCCTACAAGAGACATGGAAAAAAAATTCCTAGGAGGAAGGCTGGAAAGTAGTTTTCACAACATGAGCATTTCAAGCTATATGATTCAACCAATAGACTAACCATGGCCCAATCCCCAAGATCCAAACTAAACATGATCCATTCATGACCCAAGTGATTACCCAATCCATGACCAACCAATCCAACCATTGTTTCATTGTCAACTTAACCAAACTTATGAACTAATCTGTAATTTAAAACCCAGTTCATGGTTCAACCTAATCAAATATAATATCTATAATCTTTTACTCGACTTAGACCAAACTTAACCCATATCCCATGCTCCCCACTTCTCAATCGACAAACTTGTAACGGCCCGGCCCAAAAAATCAATAACTTGTGCTCGGCTCAACGTGATATTGTCTTCTCTGGGCCCACACGGGGGCCAGCACGGCTTTGTCATTGGGTCTGGCTCAATTGCAAGCCCAAAACGCGTCACACTGAGTAAGAGGGGCACTGCCATTTATAAATCCCCTCCAAAAATCCCTCATTTCCGATGTGGGACGCTGTCTCCACTCAACGCCATTCCACTGTTGGGGTGTCAATTTGACCGACCAGACTTGTCAGTCGGACCGACACAAGCTCAGTTTTACCTTATTAGCCCTCTATTGGACCAATGTCTAGGCCTTTTTCCATGTCAGGGCCCTTTCAACCCACCTCCCTTTAGGCCCAGAGCTATCCCCGGCTCGACTCGATAAATCCAGTGGAAGTCCCACACAGTCCGAGTGTTTAATTCAGTTCTGATATCATTTGTAACGGCCCGGCCTGGACTTTGCTCAACGTGATATTGTCTGCTCTGGGCCCACACGGTTATGCTATTGGCCCTGGCTCAACAGCAAGCCCAAAATGCATCACGCTTAATAGGAGGGGCACTGCCACTTATAAACCCTTTCCAGAAATCCCTCATTTCCGATGTGGGACTCTGTTTCCACACAACGCCATTCCACTGTCAGGGTGTCAATTCGACCTACTAGATCTGTTCGTCGGACCGACACAGGCCCAGTTTCACTTTATTAGCTCTCTATTAGACCGGTCTCTTGGCCTTTTTCCAGGTCAGGGCCCTTTCAGAACCATCCTAATCTGACCTACCTTATGAAGTTTTAGATTAAATTCAGTAGGCTAGACTAAGATCTGAATCATATACCATTTCTTATATAAAATTGCAATTTTAAATAAAATATAACTTGTAGTAACTATTTACTATATATAATAATTATTATTGTTATTATTTTATTGAAAGTCCCCTTTCACGGTGCTATAACAACATGATGGACCCTAGAGTGGGGTGAATAGGTCAATCATATTTTTCATGGTGTTTACAAATTTCTGGATTATTTAAAGTTTAAGTGCAGCAAAATATTTATCAAGAGATTTGTTTAGTGTGATAAATTGTTTCTAATTTCTTTAAATGATCATACTAAGATTGTAACTCTTTACATATTACTTGATTATCAATGGTGGAGCACAATGTATAGATAGAGATAATCAAATACAAAGTGATGTGTGTAGAGAAGAGTACTTAGATACGAAACACAACAACACAAAGATCAAACACCATAGGACCAATTTAAAGTGATTCAGTTAGCCAACCTACATCTACTGTTAAGACTAACTTAACCTTGAGTTATCCCCACATCCACTAAGTGGGTGTTGAAGATTTTACACCCTGTATAATTGATTGCACAGATTTAGGATTGATTTAGTTTCCTTATTTGTAGCAAGTCTTGTTCTATAAATTGTAATGTTATTATTGAATAAAATATATGAAAAAGAGGAATCCAATTGGTTCCTAAAATTTAAGTTGGTATCAGAGCAATTCAAACCACATTTTATTTCTGAGGAAACAACAGGGTAATATCACTGCACTCATTATATATGTAGATGACATGGTAGTTATAGGAAATGATCCAGCAAAAAGGAAGGCACTACAAGAGTACTTATCCAGATAATTCGAAATAAAGGACCTTGGTTCCTTGAAATATTTTCTTGGAATCGAGGTGTCTAGATCTACTGAAGGAATCTTTCTGTCTCAAAGAAACTATGCTTCAGACCTATTGGAGGGAACTGGCATGTCAGCATGTCAATCTGCTGATACACTGGTGGAAGAAGGCTTGAAGTTATGTGTTGAGGTAGAGGGAGTTTCAACTGATAAAAAAAGATACCAAAGACTTGTAGGGAGACTGATGTACTTAGCATACACAAGATAAGACTGTGGTTATTTGGGAAACTGACAAAAAGTTATATTCTAAAGATGGAACAACTAAAACAGAATATAAATTCAAAGTATCAGTGAGGGTCAAAGATCCTTCCCCAATAACTGGGGTCGTGTTACCATTGGCAGTGGAAATAATTTTTTGTGAGGACGGTTTAAGAGGTGTGACCTGTCTAGAATCAAATGTCATATGATCTGTAGTACCAGAATCAATTATCCATGTACAATTAGAAACATGTATAGAAATATTAAAAAACTTACCACCATTATCTGTAGCTGCGACTAATGCTGATGTCTTTTCAGTAACAGCATCATATGTCTTTGGTTCAACAATAGCAGCATTTACAATCTTTTTTTTTCCTGAAGCACGACTATGATCCCACCATTCTGGATGTCTCACAAGTTCAAAACAACGATCTTTGGTATGCCCAGTCTTATTGCAATGGGTGCATTTATAAGCAGCCTTATCGACACCATTGGTGCTCTTTAGACGGGTGCCTCTTGAACGATCCTGCTAGTTTTGGGTTGGTCGGTTTCGAGTCACCATGGCTGAAGCTTCAAAACTTGCAGACTCCCCTTTCAGAGTTGCGCGACATACCACCTCTCGTCGAATGAACGCATAACAATCTTCCAAATCTGGAATTGGTTCTTTGCGTAAAATCTCTCCACGAACTTTTTCAAACGTTGCATCCAATCTCGAAAGAAAGATGTGTACCCTTAGTTGTTCAATGGACTTTTGGTAAGCAACAATATCATCAGGATCCTTCATGATAACTTTATCTCGATGGTCCAATTCTCAGAAAATCCCAGTCAACTTGCCATAATATTTTGAAAGAGGCTTTCCACTTTGTGTGGTGGTGAAGGCATGTTGGTTCAAGGCGAAAACTTGCAACTTATCACTTCCATCATAGAAGGCTTTTGACAGATCACTCCAGATTTCGTAAGCAGTGGGTAAGTTTAAATAACGCTTCATAATATCTGGAGTCATGGACATTAATAGCCATCGTTTCACTTTTTGATTCTCGACATACCATTTTTCATATCCATCATCAGATTCTGTAGGTGGCCTCGTCTTACCATGAATATAGGAGAGTTTTTCCCACTCGACAATATGCATCTCCATTAGCTGTAACCAAACATCATAATTTGATTCAGTAAGAATGATCCCTGCAATAAAAATACTTTCCGATTGAACAATAACAGGAACTGATTTTGTTCTAGATGATTCTGACATGGGAGAAGACATCACGGCTGTATCAGTGATTGTAGGGATTCAAAGACTTAGATGTCGGTTTTTTTTTTTTCCTGCTGCTGTCAGCCGGGAAGAGATCAATATAGCGGACGATTGTTTCTGTTTTTTTTTTCCCCTTCAGATCACAGCCGTCGCAGCTTCCAGCGATGGAGATCTGCAACCCTCTGGCTTGCTGGCTGTGCTTCTCCTTCGAAACTGAAAATAAATAAATAAATAAATAAATCTTGCTGCCTTCTGTTCTCTGCGTTTCTTCGCAGCGGCGCAATCTGGGTCTGTCTCAACCACCTCCTGCTGCGGGATCGGGATCTTTTCCTCCGACCGTTCTCAAAACCAGATCTCACTGTTGTCAATCTGCTTCTGTGCCATCTCTACTTCTGCGTACGACTCTCCGATCAAATCTGCCAGGTTCGCTCGGCTATTCCTGCAACTGGCCAGTGCTAGGTTTTCTCTCGGCAGTAGATCCTCTCTGAAAAAACCCAAAGGCTGCGTCAACTATGTCCGGCTGTCGGGAAATGGTATCGTTTTTAAAACCCCTTTCTTCGCAACTGTGATCTGTTGCCGTTGCCTCTTCTCCGATCTTTATGCGATTTTGCCTGTAACAGGTTGTAGCTTTTCTGTTTCCGCCAGCTCCTCCGATCGTCCGGCCGAATAACTTCTGTCTCAGATCTCATATCTGGTGGCTGCCGGCTTGTTTTTTTTTTCCTTTTCTATTTTGGCGCTGCTTAGATTTGGTTGCAGCGATGAAACCCCAAAATCGGGGTTTCTGCTGCGTTTCTTACTGCTTCCGGCGTCCCTGTTGTTGCGCCGGTAGCACTGGCTCCTATGGAACCAGAAGGTTCTTCTCAGATCTGAACGATCTGAATACCTGAGCGTTTCTGCTCAACTGGGTTGCTGTTGACGATCCCCCTTTTCGGATTTTCGCCACTGCTGTTGGAAAAAAATGAGATCGCCAACCCCTTTTTTTTTTTCCCGTTCCTTTCGCGACGGGATCTGTGATTTCCGCGTGAAATCCAAACCCCTTTTCAAAATCTACAGCGAAAGTTACTGAGGATGTTCCTGACATAGTGTCTGAGCCATCAAAGAAACAATTACCACAGCGTCACACTTGAGGTATTCCTAAACCTACATATGAACCTGAACTTTCTAGTAAAGTTAAATATCCCATGAGTCATTATGTGTCTAACTACCGTTTGTCTGAATCAAATCAAACATTTGTAAATCAATTATCTACTGTAGCTATTCCTAACAGTGTGCAGGAAGCCTTAGCTGACCTAAGGTGGAAAGCTGCTATGAACGAGGAAATGAATGCCTTGCAGAAAAATAAAACATGAGATCTAGTTGATTGCCCTCAAGGAAAGAAACCAGTGGGATGTCGATGGATTTACACTGTGAAGTAAAAGGCAGATGGTACGGTTGAACGATTTAAAGCAAGACTGGTGGCAAAAGGGTACATCCAAACCTATGGGGTCGACTACATAGAGACATTTGCACCTGTAACTAAAATCAACACTGTTCGAGGATTGTTATCTTTAGTTGCAAAATGTGATTGACCATTACAACAATTTGATGTAAACAATGCATTTCTGCACGGAGAATTATCTGAAAAAGTTTATATGGATCTCCCACCAAGGGGTTTGACACTAGAAAAGCGCAGTCAGAAGGTGTGCATATTGAAGAAATCATTATACGGCTTGAAACAGTCTCCGAGAGCATGGTTTGGAAAATTCACAAAGTCCATGATAGCATTTGCCTACCATCAGAGCAATTCAGACCACCCTTTATTTCTGAAGAAACAACAGGATAAGATCACTGCACTCATTATTTATGTAGATGACATGGTAGTTATAGGAAATGATCCAGCAGAAAGGAAGGCACTAAAAGAGTATTTATCCAGAGAATTTGAAATGAAAGACCTTGGTTCCTTGTATTTTCTTGGAATCGAGGTGTCTAAATCCAGTGAAGGAATCTTTCTGTCTCAAAGAAAGTATGCTTTAGACCTATTGCAGGTATGTCAGCATGTCAACCTGCCGATACAACGGTGGAAGAAGGCTTAAAGTTATGTGTTGAGCTAGAGGGAGTTCCAACTGATAAAGAAAGATACCAAAACTTGTAGAGAGATTGATGTACTTAGCACACATAAGACCGGATATTGCTTATGCATTAAGTATGGTCAACCAATTTATGCATAATCCTAGAGAGCAGCATATGAATGCAGTCATGCACATTTTAAGGTATTTAAAGTCTGCACTTGGAAAGGGAATTCTGTTCACTAAAAATACAGATTATCAACGCATGGATGTATATACTGATGTTGAATGGGTTGGAGCAATAGATGATAGGCGATCAACTTCTGGTTACTTTACCTTTGTAGGTGGTAATCTTGTTACATGGAGAAGAAAGAAACAAAATGTTGTTGCTCGCTCAAGTGTAGAAGCAGAATTCAGAGGTATGACCCTTGGCCTTTGTGAAACATTGTGGATAAAACTTCTCTTGCAAGGTTTGGGTTACCTATCTAGGTAACCAATTCAACTGTATTGTGACAATAAAGCTACATGTGACATTGCCCACAATCCAGTTCAACATGATCGTATAAAGCATGTAGAGGTGGATAAATTCTTCATCAAGGAGAAGCTAGATGGGAACATATTGGAATTACCTAAGATTCGATCAGAGGATCAGTTGGCTGACATTCTTACCAAAGCAGTCTCCAAACGAGTGTTCTCAAAATTTTTAGACAAGTTGGGTATGTGTGATATCTATATACCAACTTGAGGGGGAGTGTTGAAGATTTTACACCCTGTATAATTGATTGCACAGATTTATGATTGATTTAGTTTCCTTATTTGTAGCAAGTCTTGTTCTATAAATTGTAATGTTATTATTGAACAAAATATATGAAAAAGAGAAATCCAATTGGTTCCTAAAATTTAAGTGTGGGGACTTAAACCGTCACAATTAGAGTAGGAATTCCACCTCATTCAATCGGTTGAAAATTTCACTCACCACTGTAGAATAGAAATTCCACTTATCCAATTTGCTGGAAATTCCAACCATCATTGTACCAGAGACGATGCTCTAGAGTTTTTTATAGTGGTTCCGGAGCAAATCCCCTTAATTCACTTTCGGGACAAATGTTTTAAAATAAAATTAAAACCAAGAAGCACTTACCTTTATAGCTCTATCTCTTGATGCGTGCTTCTTCAAAATCCACCTAATGTGTACCGACGCTCTTCCTTTTAGCCGTCGTAAAGCAATCACAATCTAGGGCAACAAGGAAACTGGTTTTACCAAAAGTTTCGTAGTTTATTATCATTTCCTCTTTCTCTCACAAACTCAATCTATATGATTGGTTGTATAGATTCCCCAATGGCAAGTACAAGAGAGAGAGTGTGATCCTTCTATTGGCTCTTATTTAAGCTCATTGATAATATGAGGGTCCAACTGATTTTGCCAAAGGATATTAAATGGTTATATAAAGATTGATTTATATAGAGAAGGCAACCAATTGCAGCAACGGCAATGTATCTATAGGTCAGACGCACCGAGGGATAGGTGACTAGAAATGTTACCGTTCAACAACTTGACTGTTGCGCATTAATGCACTCCCAACGGTAATATTCTTTCCCGGTCGACATGTCGGTGTCGCTGATGGGTCGACAGTCATGGCACCGAAAGGTTGGTTCATACGAGGGTCTCGGTCTGGGGCAACACCATGCTGACAGAGTTTCAGGTCCAGAAAATAGTCTTATCCAAAACGACCTGTAGCCTTTCACAGAACGGCGGTGCTGGTACTCTCAATCGGTCTTGAATTACCGATATATATGTTTTCTCTAGAGCCTAGCTGAGTTCTAAGTTCTAGAACTCATAAATCTTATCGAAGAGTTGTTGACCACGAGGGGTCGTTTCAGCCTTTCACCGAGGGGTTGGTGCATACGAGACTTTCGATTAGAGGCTTTCCCAGATTGACAGTTCTATGATCCAAAACCTATGTTAATATGGTCGACCAGTCTTTGACCACGATGGGTCGATCCTGTCTCCACCGAGGGGTTGGTGAGAACGACTGGTCGAGCTGACAGTGAAACCAAATACATATTTCCAAGTTGGGTTTTAATTCACTGTCAAGCTTCCTTTCTAGGCTTTTAATGATTTTACCATTTGTTCAATTAAGTCTAAGAATGGTCTTCTCTAAGGTGTGGGTATCACCTAAAGTTATTTATGGCCATAATACTTGTTTTTGTGATTGCCATAACGATGAACTTCAATCCAGTAGAGTGTGATCTTCATTCTTGATTATCTTGAGTTTTCAAGCTTCTAACAAGTACTTCTTCCCGAGTTATGGAATTGACAAACAGGGACTCGGCAAAGCGAGGGCACTAACATTTTACTATTATGACAATTATGATCATTATCATCATCACCATCAATCATCATCTAAAATTAGCTATAATCGAGTTATAGCCTAAATCTCCTCTACCTAAAATTATGATGAAAACCATTTATCGCATTAAACTGAAGAAAATAAAATTTATGAAAACAAAATCTATAAATTTTATTTTCTATAGAAATTGAAATCATTAAAGAACTTAATTTTCATAAAAAATAATTGTACATCAACATACCTTAATTGTTTTTTAAGGAAAGAGGAGTCTCCAAGCGAGTGAGGATTCCTATGAGCACCATTCTACAGACACGGCGAAAATTGCGTGGAGCAAATCTAGTCCACAAATGGAAACTAACGAGCGACTCAATACAAGATAACAACTTCCCAGTGAGTCCACTATAAACATGGACTAGGACTGGGCCATTTCCAGGTCTAGTTAATCCGAAGAATCGATGGGTTCATCAAATGAGTCACATTAATTTTTTTTTTTTAATTTGACCAAGACTCGGTTTATTACTGGATTGGTCATCTAGACGACTCGACGAGTCAATTAGATGACCTGATTCAATTTTATAATTTTTAATTGAATCTTATATAAGATTTATTTTACAAAAACTGTAAAAATTACTAAAATAATTTATGTAGTCAATAAATCATCAAAATAAAGCCATTGCTTATAAACAATTGTGAAACTTTTAATAAGATTAAGAGGATAAATATAATCATAACTCATACATTTTCGATAACTTCATGATCATCACTTTTATTAACGTCCAATTCTCAAATTTTAACAAATAAAAATTGTTATTTTATTTGAAGATCTAACCTAGTCAATGAAGTGATTCAACCGTTGATGCGGCTCAACTAAAGTCTAAAAATAACCTTTACAACTCAGTTTCTCCTAATTATTCTGTTCAGTGACTAGGTATAAAATCAGATTGGATCCAGTCCATAAGTTAATCAACAACTCGCTCTATTAAGTTCAAATCTCGACCCACCTAGTTAGCTAGAACATATATCTCAATTTTTTTTAAGACCGAGGTATCCAGGCCTCTTAGAGAACCTGACTAATTCTTGGGGATGTGTAAACCTCTCCTTCTACACACACCTGATTACACTATGAGAAGTTACCCTTTTGTGTTGAGAGTGATTTGAACCCAAGAACTTCTGAATCTCAGCGAGTTCTTGACTACCAAGTCAACTCCCACAGTTTACAGATATCTCAAATTATTCCTAAAACTATTTTGGGTCATTTGATTCAACTAAGATAATTAAAATGGATGACCAAGTTGTGTCCGTAGGCCATTGTTCATAGTTCATACCCCTTCTTTGGTTTGATAGGGCATCTTCATCAGTTCATCGTTGTTTCTCGAAGAAGTCTCTCTGTTTTACTTTTCTTGGTCTAGTTTTCTGTAACTGGTTCCAGTCTTATGCCCTGCAGTCACAAGTCCAATCTCGGTAATTCATGTGTTTTCCAACTTATATCACTTAAAAATTCTAATATTTTATGAGAATTTCTTCCAATTTCACGTGGTTCATGTTCCCTTCACATGGATGACACTCCCTAGCACGCACCATTACAGAATGTAAATGGAGAAAAAAAAAAAAAACCCATCAGTAATTAAGGCTGGTTTCTTTTTAAATCTAATCTAAGTCAAACAAATACCTATGAATTAAATAAGAAAAAACCCTTTAATTTTTGTTTTTGGCTACTAAAGGTACATGGCCAAAGCAGGAAAATAGAGGACTCCTTGCCCCACCAAGAAGGTTGAAACATGGAAGAAGACTCCAATGCTGCATTTCCTGGTTTCCATGTTTGTTCTTTTAAAGATGAGGGATTGTTAAAGAGGCCTTCGAGTCGATTGCAGGCGCAAGCACCGCCTCCTCTTAAGATCAAGTCGATGGCGCAACGACAAAATGTGGGTCTAGCTAAAATGGATGGTGATGATGTAAATTGTTCACCCTGTTCGTCATCGTCATCATCGTCGTTGTTGTCATCTTCATCTTCATTGTCATTTCCTCATGGTAAGGCTCCTATCCCTCTGCTCACTCCTCTTTTTCTGCCAGCATTACCCGGAAGCAATGTTCTCCTCGAGTATGGAAATGGATCAACCTAAATACAGAGATGGCCATCGCTCGTCCGATCATCAATGTCCATTTCTGAAAGGATCTCAAGATGCTACTTGCCTCAAGAAGTTTGTACATTATCTTTGGATCCTTGAGAGGAATGGCAAGGTTAGGAAAAAGACTGTATACTATACATGTTATCTATCCAAGCATTCTCATTGCAAAATTGATGTTTTCCATTGATGAACATAGTTCTTTGAAGTGTTAATTTTTAGTAGGTTGAAGAATATTATGGACTTGTTTGAATGTGGAAGATTAGTCAGTACTTGTTTCTTGACTGAGATAATTAGAGCAGAAGGAGAGTGATTGGCTACTAAAGTTTGATTTAGAGGCTGCTTGTATTTTAAATTTATTGATTACAAGTAGAAGGGGAATCAGGGTCTCCCATTCTCAGTATAGATAATTTTATTAGAAGGTAAGAAGTTTGTATGTCTGTCTTGTTACTTTCAGTATGACATTTGGGTTGTTCACTAGTTTCTTAGAAATAATAGCCCAAGGATTTGTTTGATCACTTGCAATGAATGTGGTTGATGGCTTATTTCTTTCCTTACAATATTTGGATAAGACTAAATTTTACTCCCTCCGTCCCATTTTAGTTGTCTAATTTGAGACATTTATATCTTTTAAAGAATTATCTATATAAGGCTAGCACTCCATGTGATCTCATTCATTTTCAACACACTTTATGCTACTCCAATATGAATGGGATAACTATTTTGGGATAATTCTAAAATCCATATAAGACAATTAAATTGGGACAGAGGGAGTATAAGATTGCTGCTTAAGAGTCAATTTGGCCAAAGGCAATCAAAGAATTAGCTTCATATAAGTGTCTGTATGTTGAAACTGTTAGTCAAGTCCTACATCGCCAGTGTACCTTTGGGTTATTGGATTGATAAACACATGGGTTCTCTCTTCTTAATACATGGTTTTAAGGATGAGTTCTACTTGTTGGGTTTTGGGGTTTATAAGCACATGGGTTCTCTCTCCTTAATACCCTATTTTTCGAAGAAATGAAGAAAATGCGGCTCTCGTTATAATATACATATCTCTCTCACAGAACGACTATGTATACTATCCTAATTAGGGTTAACATAAAATGTCACGTGAAATTACAAAATTGTCCTCCAAAACCTTTGGACCGGGGCATCGACCCTGCAACTTGTGACAATATAGGTCAAATCAACAGTACACCTCTGATGATTAAGCTCCAGAGATCCTAACAACCTTGTGGATATATAATTGGTTTAGACATCCTAAAAGAAATTCATACTCGCAGATCCATTTCTAGTAGAGCCGCCGACCAGCAACCGGTGCATGCTTCTTGTGTTGTTAGCATAGGCAGCATCGTGTTTGAATCATAGTAAAACTATTAATGATCAAAGTGGAAGCTAAGTTTTGAGAATCAAATGGTTCCACAATCTAAAAATCTTTATCATGAATGTTATCATCAAATTTTTTTTTCCATCTATCTTTTCCTATTAACAATTTGGTCAATGAGATAATAAATGTCACCATGGAATCATCACTGCTAGTGTGTCTCTATTCTAATCATTCTATTACAAGTATTCTATTTTTCCTCAAGCATGGGCTGGTTCAAAGTAAAAATACTAATTTTTGACAATTATAGGAAGGTTACTATTAGGATATATTTAGATGATAAATATATTAAGGATTTGTTTAATATTGTATTTCCCTAGTTAGAGATTTCCTTCTTAAATTTACCTTCTATATTTGTATTTGTCTTCTCTATAAATAAGATTAGAGGATCTTTCTTTGATTAAGAGAGACACACCAAACTTTGTGTGTGTTCTTCTACATGGTAAAGAGCCAAACTTCAATCTAGTTTGTTTTTCCACTAATCTTTTGTAGAGAAAACCTTCTTCAATAATCCTCTCTCACTCTCTCTGCCGGATACAAATCTCCAGAGCTTCTACAGTTACTAAATTGCCTGTGTTGGCATTATCATCGTTATCGTAGTAGTTTCCACTTCTACTTTTCCACTGAACCCTTTTAAGAATCGGGTTCTTTTTCACCCTTATTTTATCCATAGTTCAAAATCCTAAAACTCAGACTTAACTCATAATTTCATCGAGTTAAGTAACTCGGCTGAGTTTTTGGACTTCTCTTGAATTTTTTTAATAAAATTCATCGACTCATTGCACTCGAAATTCTGTAGAGTCGGATCAACTCATACCGATTCCATTGAGTTTTTCTAAGTTTTCAAATTATAATTTTATCATGTCACAGCATACTCCCTTGACCTCTCCTTTCTGCTACTGTCTTATATTCCTAGTCATTCAGTTTTTTCATATTATAGTTCTTTTTAATTTTCTATGGCATGTGCCTAAACTATTTTAATTGATATTATCTAGTCTTGTTGAGATAGGGTAAGAGGATGTATGGTCCAGCTCCATCCCTATGTGAACCAGTCAACAGTTCTCGAGGTTTATAACATGTACTGGGTATTTTGTATCTGATATGTGCCGATTCCCAAGTGTGGCTTAAATAAATGTTTCAAGCACTGCAAGCAGACAGAGAAATCTAGAAATGTCTTAAGGCTCAAACACTTAAAAGAAATCATTTGCGATATGAGCAAGAAATATCAATGTTATCAGATCTAAAATATAATATTTTTTTTTTACCCAAGATGTCTCATCACATTATGGAGTCCCTACGAGAGTTCTTAGCCGTCAGGCCAACTTCTTCAGATTAACTATTTTCAATTAAAAAACAACTTTAGAGCAATAAAAGCAAGCCATTTCTTTAAAAATAAGCATTTCAACGAAAATTAATCACTATTCTTAATTAATTCTTTAAGAAAGTACTTTCCTTTTTTTTTGGAATGATGTTTAGTTTATTACTTTCCTTTTAGTACATTGGTAGGAGCACATAGGGTCATCATTTTCAAAGAAAATAAATAAATCCAGTAAGTGACGGGCTGTTAAATGTACTTAGGGTTTCTACAATTTTAATTTTTTTTGACTTATTGTGAAATAGTATTTAGTTGGACTATTTTTTGTCTAGGAAAACCAAATTTATGTGAGGAAGTTATATTTCTATGAGAGGTTAAATACTAATTATTAGGACCCAAAATTGAAATTTTAGGAAGATCCTTATCTATAAATAGATAATGTAGAATTGAGTCTTGTTTGAAGGTGTCTAGCCTTAGAGAGAGGCATTTGGAGCTGTGTTTTAAAAAGTGGCCGTTCGACGGTTGAATCGGCGGTTCAACAGTGACCGGCTTGGATACGGTTTGGCTTTCTCAAAAAACCTTTCAGTGCATAAAACTGTAAAAAATGGTCAGACTCACGAGTTTGACCAGTTTTCTTCGAAAAAACATGAACTGTGCCCATAAAAAAACCGTTTCTAAAATTATAAAATAAAATAGTTTTTTTCTTTTTTTTAATTTTCAAAAAAAATCAACATGTTTTTTAATTTAAAAGAAAAACATTTTTTGCTTAAAATTTTATTTTAACCCATCAATTGAACTTTAGTTAATAATTTAATATTATATTAAAGTGTCACCCGGTTGAATTTTGTTTAACCCAACCTTTGCTTGAGAAGATTCAATTGACGGAGTGTTTAGGTCAACAACAGTCAAGTTGTTGGAAATGTTGAGATGATAGTCCTTAGGTGAAAACATCTACTATTTGCTTGGTTGAAGCAACAGAAGAACGTGTTCATGAACAAAGTGAATATCAATTTCCACATGTTTAGCACGAGCATGTAACATAAGATTAACAGTCTTTTATATTCTACTAGTATATGATAAGAGAATCAGCAAGCTTTGAAGAAAAACATTCAACACTCTCAAGAGGGTATGCAGTTTTAGCAATGCCTTTCTATTCTGATTTAATATCAGATCGGGGAACTATAATTTGTTTCTTGGTGCTCCACAAGATAAGATTAGACTGAAATTAAATTTGGAAGGCATTAGTAGACAAATGACCATTGGGTCACCAGTTCAATCTGCATCAGAGTAATACATACTCCCTCAGCCTCATTTTAGTTGTTTCATTTGAAATATTTGTATTTTTTAAGGAACTCTCTATATAAGGCTAACGCTCCATGTGATCTCATCCATTTTCAACACACTTTATACTACTCCAATATAAATGAGACAACTATTTTGAGACAATTTCAAAATTCATATAGGACAACTAATTTGAAACAGAGAGAATATATGATTAGATATGAGTTTTGTAGAAGATGGAGACTATAATGAACAATGTCATTGAGCAAAATGCATCTGCCAATTGTCCAATGAGTAGTGGTTGCATGATGCTGAAGATATGGAATTATATGAATTCTTTGGGGAAAAAAAAGATATTGAAAAAAATCCCCATTTGGATAAACATCACAAATCTGAATGGCAAAATGAGAACTCCTCACAATCTGTCAAAATTGGCAAGTCTCCTTAGTATACCATTATTACTAGATGGAGCTACTGCTCAAGGATTGAACTTATTTGCTAGAGTTATTGGTGGGGTCCTACGAGACCACACCGGAAGAACATCTGTGGTTTTTATCAGAATCAACAGGGAGACGAAAGTCCAATGAGGCAAAACTATTAAGCAATAAGAGAGTGACTACTGGGATTTCTGTAAGACTAGTTAGATTGGTCATTGAAAGTTACTCGGTAAATGCAGTCAAATGGGTATCGAGAGTTAAAAAACCTCTGTGGAAACTAATAACTGTGGTCAGGGAGATGAAGACCCTATTTATCGGCCGAGAAATATCTTTTTCTCAAGTCAGCAGATCGGCTAACAAAGTCGTAGATTTTTTTGCTAAGCAGAGAGTCGATTTATCCTTTCAAGGAGTCTTTCACTTATGAGTCATAGCACAGAGTTATTGGAAAGGGTTGCTTAGTTTGTATACTTGGTTCTTGTGATCACTTAAATGTTTTTTTCAGGGTTTGGGCTATCTTGTATCATATTTTCCTTTTTCTTTTTCTTGGTTCACTCCTGCTGAACCCTTTTTTCTTTTATGCTTTTGTACCTTCATGATTTATTAATGAATCTTCTTTGTTTCCACTTTAAAAAAAAAAAAAAGGATTGAATTTATTTGTTGCTAGAGTGTGTAAAGAGATTACTTATGTGTAAACTTTTTCGAATGCCATTTTTAACCCGATTGAATCTTATTTAACCTAACCTTCTTCAGAGACAGTTCGGTAGAAGGTCCAGTTCTGATAACACTTTATCTACATCAAGAAAATACTTAGTTATACTGTGCACCTCAGTGTGGTCATGGTATTTTTTTTTTTTAAATTGACAAGTGTCCTATTTTGGGTCCTACTAACTATTTCATAATCCTTTTCACTAGATCCATCTAAATATAAAAATATCTTCTGAAAATTTGGATAACATGAGTATCCCCACCGCACATTGGAGGTGAGACTAATCCCACGGATATACGAAACCACCCACAAGCATCATGCATCAGGTAAGAAGTTCAGGAAAAGTCGAACTCAAGACCTCTAATGTAAACGCACGAGCTTAGACAATTATGACATAAAGACACAGAAATGAATGGTCGAGTCTACAAATATCATTTTTAAATTTGAAAGAGACTTTGAGAATTATATCCTGACTCAGTGATCTATTTTTATAGTTTTATATAAAAAATCTAAAATTAAAAATAAATTTTATATTAAAATAGACTTAAAAGTAAATATAATCTAAATGATTGGATTTGACACCCACGACACGTATCATTAAACTAAAAAAATTACCCCAATCGTATTGAGATGGAATCTCACTCATTCAATGTGATAGAATAAAAGTGTGATCCTTTTGTTTAATAAAAATGAAATAAATTAGTACTGTAATATCTAAAAGCCAATTTCAACAATACATTTTCCCGGTGACCTTCGTTTGGCATGGAAGGGTCTGCAATTCTTCAGCTTCTTTGTACTTGAATATATTCATACAATATTTATTCCATAGAAGTAACTATACTTGCTTTACACTATCCTTGAGATGCTGAACACCACAAGTAAAAAGCAATTCAATTATCATTACCAACTTAAATCAAGGAGATTCTCTCTTTGATGGAGAAGCAGGGGGGATTCCAGGGAAAATAGGTGGCAGAGGTGGGAAGTGAATTGGAGGAAATGGAACTGGGAAAATTGGTGGTGGCGGCGGCGGCGGCGGTGGAGGTGGTGGTGGTGTAAAGAATGGAAGCGGTGGAACTTGAGGAAATGGCGGGAGTGGGGGAAAGCTGAAGAATGGTGGCGGCGGTGGAGATGGTGGTGGAGTAAAGAACGGTATGGGAGGAAGATTGAAGAATGGTGGTGGAGGCGGTGGAGTTAAGAATGGTATAGGGGGAAGATTGAAGAACGGCGGCGGTGGAGTTAACAATGGTATAGGGGGAAGATTGAAGAACGGCGGTGGCGATGGCACAAACGGGAGCGGAGGAAACAGAGGTGGAGGTTGGAAGGGATTAGGTGGAAGAGGAAGACCAAATGGAGGAGGTGATGGTAAAAATGGGATGCCCGGCGGAGAAAAAAGGGAGGTTGGCTCGTCTAGTTTCTCATCAGAAACAGGAATTGAGCTTGATAACTCATTTGATTTCTGAGAACAGAGTTCCGGTTGCTTCAATGGCGTGAAAGTGAAGATCCCAGAAGAGAATATGTGAGTTCCTCGCTCTCTCGACTTGAGACGGAGCGATGAAGAAGCTGCCACAGAAGCCACAGAACAGAGAGACTCACTGCTGCTGGCCAGTTTCACTGAACATCTCCTTAATCTCTTGACATGCTCTCCAACTGCAAATGGAAGATGAAGTTTAAATTCTCCATGTTCATTCGTCTTCGCCTCCATTCGAAAGCCCGATTTTGACCCTTTCTTTCGACATTCAACTGCAACCGAGGCACCTACAGAACAAGAAGTATAGATTGTTAGTGAGACTTCAAATAGATGAAATAAGGGTTCAATGATAATTAACATGCCATATGATTTGAAAATTGATGAAGCAGGAACCTGATATGAAGTGGAAGTGACTCTTCTTTGAGAATTCTTGGTTGAAACAGGTATGACAGTAGACAGTTCCCACAACGATTGCTGGTTGGAGCTTCTTCTTTTCATTTTTGTCTGCAGATGAAGATGCAGATGCAGGGGAGAAGAAGGTGAGAGTAAGAATGAGTAAACAGAGGATTCTCATATTGCCTTTTCTCTGAAATCTATGAGCATCAATCCTTTGTGGGTGGGTCAGTTAAGTTATAGGAGGAACCGAGACTTTTTAAACCTCAGGCAATGTACAGTTTCCTGTGCCATGAATTTTATTTTAAGGTTTGATAGAAGACAATTTTTTTTTTTACTAATTAGTGATATTGATGTGTTTTTTTACTCATGAATAGAAGTCTTGAGTTTGATTCACGTTCAACGTCTCTTTGAGCCACTCTCCGTAGCTGCATACACGATGTGCATGGAAAGGCTTGCACATACTCCTAGAACTAGTCGAATTAAAATATCTCCTGTCTAAATACACGTGAGACCCCTAGACACCTGGATCATAAAAAAAAAATTATATTTTTCTTTTACTTTTATTATCTTTCTAATTCTACTGAAATTTTTCCATTCCTTACCTGTCTTTGACAATGAATTCTCTCAGTAAATGTACACTTTGGCTTCACTACGGTTGGATTGCAATCTGTGGTTTCTGTTCCTTGTTTCTACGCTCTCTTTGATAATGTATTATATTGGGGAGCTTTGAGAAGATGGGAATTAATTTGTCCAGCTATATTTCCCTTTGAAATTCATGAATGTTGTGAGTTGTGACCATCAAATTCCAATGGGCTTCTATAACTAAAATCCAGTCTAATGTGAAAGAAGAATATTTTTTCTATTGCAGCTACTGCTTCTTCATCTCTGTTTTTTTCTTGCATCTTTTGTTTCTTTCCCAAAAGAAAACTACAGAAAGAGTTAGAATTGGGTCCACTGGTTCACGAGCAGAGATTTCTGGCCAAAGATTCGAAGGCAGAAAATGACTTCTGGATTGGAATTGGAAGGAATAACATTCAACTTTCACGTGAAGACTTTCATGTGCCTTCAGAATTTTGGATGTGTGCTACCGCTACTCCATCAATGACGATGCCACACGTGGCATCATAGAGCTACCAGTTGTGCACGTGTGCTTTCTTATTTGATAATCCAAATCATTAACATGGTGGTCCCACTGTCACATGATGTAATCTGAGTCGTTGGATGCTTCAAATTCCACTGTTATGAAAAGCCGATAAAGTTCACAACCACACGAAACTATCAATAAACTATTAGCAAGTTTCATATATCAGATGAGTCTCTTTCGAATAAGTGAAATCCAAGACCCTAATCTAATATTAGAAGTTTAGACCGGCTAAACTACCGTGTAAGTTAAATAATGGATTTTGATGAATTCTTCTATTCAATCGACACAACTTTACGAGATGTGTCATGTCAAATCAATAGTTTATAGTACTTAAATTCTTTAAGGTCCTTCATCACGATACTAAAATGATGATATGAGTGAAATTTACCCACCTATTACTTGTCACTTTTTATATATTCGATTAAAAACATGTATGAACTGTTATAAATTCTAAGAAGAGCCTTCTAAAATAAAAAGAATTGAAGAATCTTCTTAAAATTTTCAAAATTTAGTTAGATCAATCTTTTCATTAAATATACTATGGCCTTAGTTTGAACAGCTTATTCAGTTCATTTAATTTTTTAAAAATAAATTAGAGGTCTCGAATTTAACTCCTCTCTGTATAACCAACCTGATATTCTTAAGCGTCCATTTTAGTCTCACCTCATAACATAACTTTAGAAATTTAGAAATGGATAAGACCTGACGTCGTTATTATTCGACTTTATTATGGATCTTGATAAAGACAATTATATAATTAGAGAATATTCAAGACTTTTTTTTTCAATTCTCGTAAATATCATGATCGTTTTTCTTTCTTGTTTGGAGCCGATGTGGTAAGCATAAGAAGATTATAGCTACGTTTGGATGGGGTAAGCGGGTTACCCCTTCACCCTTGTTTCGTAATAGAGGGGTGAGGGTAAAATTTTAATATTTACCTTTCACCCTCCTTTTTTAAAAGCCTCTTGGGGCATGGGATTTTCATAAAATCCTTGCCCTTCTTTACCCCTCTTTACCTATTTTTACCCTTCTTTGCATCTATGGAGCAAAAATATTTTAAATATTTTTTAATTTATGAATATTATTTAATAATTATGTTTCATAATTTTTTTTATTATATGAATTTTATATAATTATTAATTCTAATAAAATTGTAAATATATTACCCTCTTTGCACCTTTGGAGCAAAATATTTTAAAATATTTTTTAATTAATGAATATTATTTAATTATAAGTTTTATTATTTTTTATATTATATGAATTTAATAAAATTATTTATTCTGATAAAGTTTTTAATATATTACCCCTCTTTACTCCCCTCTTTGTACCTATGGAGCAAAAATATTTTAAAATATTTTTTAATTGATGAATATTATTTAATAATTATATTTTATTATTTTTTATATTATATGAATTTAATAAAATTGTTAATATATTACCTCTCTTTACCCCTTCCTTGCACTTGGGGCAAAAATATTTAAAATATTTTTTAATTGATGAATATTATTTAATAATTATTTTTTATAATTTTTTATTATATTGAATTTAATAAAAATTATTAATTCTAATAAAATTGTTAATATATTAGGTTACCGTTGCTAATAGTTATCAAACAAGATTTTTTACTCTTAGGGTAAGTTCTTACTTTACTACTGCAATTACCAAATAAGATAAGAGTAATCCATGTTCAATAGCAACCCCTACTCAAGGATGACCCCTAGGGTAACCCCTTTAAAATTTACCCCTCATTCAAACGCAACCTATGACTATAGTTTTATGCATCATTACTTAATCGATTCATATTCTTCACTACATTTCCAGATTTTTAAAGCATCTCATTAGAGCTAGAATTGGATCGGGTCGGATCAGATTTCTTAAAATCCAACTTGACTTGAGTCAAAACTTATGGAATTCGACCCGACCCGACTCAATCCGAATTTTGACCCAACCAGCATTCTAAACTCATTTTAGCCTAATTTTAGCCGGGTTGGGTCGGGTCGGGTCGGATCGGATCGGGTTAACTTGAATATTTCTCCACTCAACCCGACCCAAATTCCATACGAGCTTTTATCTTTTCAACTCGACCCACATGATTTCTCGTGTCAAGTCATAAGGTCGGGTCAAAACCCGACCCAAGTTTCACCCCTACTTCTCGTGAACACTGTTGCATTATAAATTTCATCAATATCATCTAATTTCTTAAGGGGAAGTTGCGAGAGAAGATTGAAGAATAACCCTTCTGTTATAGTTGCATGAGTGAAAACTCCAAGCATGTATACATTCAGCGGATAAACATTTATTGTTGATGTCTCCAATTAACGTCTAAGTATTTGAGACTATGAAGTATTATTTTTCTTCGATGATTTAATTATCAAGTCAAATTTCAAATTGATTTTTTTGCCAATATTCTAGACTAACAATTAGTTTGTGCAATTTCTATACAATAAGGGTAATTTGCACATAGTCTATTTGGTCAATGTTTTAGTTAGTTGTAATTAAGTACCTCATTTTAATTAATTGTAATTTCATCTCTAATCTTTGAAAATCATTCTCAATAGAATTTTTATATGATCCACTAGGGCTAATGCCAATGTCCAAAGATCAATGAGATAACGAGATTGTCCATATGAGTGTAGTTCAACTGGTAATCTCCCGTCATAAGAAGCAAGAGGTGTCAGGTTCGAGTTCCCATAACCTCAATTAGTATATCCTAAAAACAGTGGATATCAACCGTGAAAATATGAGCAAACTAATTCAATCCGTTTAAAACATGAGTTGATCCAGGCCAAAATTGCTTGACCCATTTTTAATTTAGATTGGACTAAGATCATGCTTCATATAACACAACTTGTCTATATTATCCAAATTATATAAGAAGAGATCTAAAAGAAGAACAGATGTTCTCACAGTAATGTACCATTTTTCTTCAGGTAAACATTCTCACACGGGAGAATCATTTTATCTCACATGAGAATTCATTTTTTTTTTTTTTTTAAATTCCCATTTCACACATTCACTTTTTCTATTGGTTGGAAAGGTAAAATGGGAATTTAAAAAAAAAAAATTAATTCTAGTGTGAGAAGAAAAAATTCTCCCATGTAAAAATGTGTACCCTTTTTCGTCTCTTCGAGGAGAAGATTGAATATTGGAAGTACTCTATCCCCATGAATCTATGACAAGGGCCGCTGTCCAACCTTAATCATACAAGAGTATCATTCATCATTAAATTGAAATACGCTATCGCATAAAATCAAATTTAATGATGTGATGCTCAATCCAAACTCTGAATGAATGATGTGTGGATGATTTGGGGGCTATCACTTATGAGTTAAACCCTTGAAATAGGGCTTTTTTATGAATTGGTTGAATACTTTTTATTGAACTAACATCTACACTAGGTTCTCTCCATTATTTTATAAATTATTTTTTTATCTAATTGGAACTCATATTTAGATAGACCCACCATTAAATTAACCTTAAGTCATATGAATAGTTTAAAATTTATAGTCTTTAAAATTATATTTAGAATAATTTATTTAAGTTGAATATTATCACACTTTGTATAACAAGTTAGATGTGAAATCAATTATCTTGTATACATGAACAACTTCGCAACACATAATTGCTTTCCAACAATCTAGTCGACCTCCATTATTGCAAATTCAGAACTATACAACTTAAATCGATTGTCTCAATCAGACTTTTTGCTAAGTTACCATTTTAGGTACGAACCTAGAATAAAAAAAAAATGTAAGATAATAGAGAAAAGTTGAGAAAGTGAGGATAAGGCTAGGATAAGAATCAATCACTTTATTAGAATATATTGTCGACATTATAGTTGATATCGGTGATTTTAATTAAAAAAATTAGAGAGAAAAATTTCGCAGCCAATATATCGACCGATTCCGAATTTTCAATTCCTTACTAAAACTATTTTGGAGGAATATTATATGCTAAGTCTATAAATATGCTTTGCTTACAATTCAAATAATAGAAGTGAATCTCTCTCTATCCACTTATTAATTGTAATTACTGCCAAAATATACCTAAAATATTTTATTAGATCAAGATCCTAACATTTCCACCCCATGGGTTTGGAAAACATCCTAAGCAGCAACTTTTGGAATTAAATTCTTCTAATGCAATAAAATGTCAAAAATAATAATAAGGATAAGGATTTCAATTTGAGGAGAAATTAGGCCTTTGAAGCTATTTTAGGAAAATTTGTTTAATCATTTCATTATTCAATTAAGCATATAAATAGATGTTACGAACTATTCAAATGTAAAGTACAATGAAGGAAGTGAATCTCATTCTATTCACCTATTAATAATTATTGAAAAAATGTTCCTACAATACATTAATAGACCAAGATCCTATCAAATTCATTTTAACTAACTAACCTTTCTAGTTAGTTAACTCAATTAAGTGAAGATTATTTAAACAACACCAAAAAACTATCTCACCTTTTTTCAATTTTTTGTGAAAAAATATTGAAAAATAGGAATATATATATATATATATATATATATATATATATATATATATATATATATATATATATATATATATATATATATATATATTAAAAGTTTTATGAAGTTTTAGATCCTTCAAAGTTGAAATTTCAATACATCTAAAAAATTTGAAAAATATTATAATACTTTGAAAATTATCAAAGCTTTATAAAGAAAGAAAATGACATGAGTAAACACTTAATATGAACTATATGTTCTCAAGTGTCTTCTAGTGAAATGTATCCTCTATTACAATTAATAAAAAAAATTAATTTCTTGAAAATTTTTTAATATTAAAAAATTACATAAAGACCTTAAAACTCAACCAATCACATTTAAGACTCCTCATTTAATTGTAGAAATATTTGTATACCATTTTATTTATTTTTTTATAAGAAACTTAAAAATGAGAAGTATCTAAAAAATCCTAACTGTCATCAAATTTTCAAAATAATCTTGAAAAATCACACAAACACCCTACAAACTATGTGAATCACAATAATGTATCTCCATTGAATTCCATAAGCATTGAATATTATTTTATTAAATTATTTTCACAGAAAACTCAAACTTTGAGATAATCTTAGAGCTGAAACTCAAAAAAAAAAAAAAAAAAATACTCAAAATGGTATAAATTGATGAAAATAACTCAAAATAACTAAAATTGATAACTTGCTTTTTAAACTTTTTAAATTAAAATAACTCAAAAATTGGTCGAAACTCATTTAAGAAAATATAGAAACCTACATCGGCCGATAATACGGGCTGCATTTCGCACTTGAGCAAAAAAAAATATATATATACCTATGAATTCACCAATTTATAAATTGACTCAGTTCCCTAATGATACGTAGAAGTTTAGACCAGCTAAACTACCCGTGTAGGTTAAATAATGAATTTTGATGAATTCTTCTATTCAATCAACACAACTTTACGAGATGTGTCATATCAAATCAATAGTTTATAGTAGTCAAATTCTTAAGGTCCTTCATCACGAATTAAAAATGAAGATAATGAGTGAAATTTACCCACCTATTGCCAATCATTTTCTATATATTCTATTAAAAAAATGTGTGATCTATTCTAAATTCTAAGAAGAGCCTTCTAAAATAAAAAGAATTGAAGATTCTTCTTAAAATTTTCAAAATTTAGTTAGATCAATCTTTTCATTAGATATACTATGACCTTAGTCCGAACAGCCAGCTCAATTAACTTGAATTTTTAAAAATAAACTAAAGGTTTCGAGTTTGACCCTTTCCTATATAACCTGATATACTAAGCCTCCGCTTTATTCTCACCTCAAAACATAACTTTAGAAATGGATAAGACCTTATGTTGTTATTATTTGACTTTATTATAGATGTTGATAAAGACAATTATATAATTAGAGAATATTCAAGAATTTTTTTCCAATTCTGATAAATATCATGATCGTTTATCTTTCTCGTTTGGATCACTTAATCGATTCACATCCTTCACTACATTTCCAAATTTTTAAAGCTTCTTGTGAACACTGTTGGATAATAAATTTTATGAATATCATCTAATTTCTTAAGGGAAAGTTGCGAGAGAAGATTTAAGAAGTAGCCTTCTCTTGTAGTTGCAAAAGTGAAAACTCCAAGCATGTGCATATTCAGCAGATAAACATTTATTATTGATGTCTCCAATTAACATTGGTAAGTATTTGAGACTATGAAGCAAGAGTCGAGATGTGTATCAGCTGATATTTACAATATCGTCCGATATCTGATATATATTGTCGATGTCGGCCGATATTCATTTATTTATTTTTTTTAAAAAGAAAAAAATTAAGAGAGAAAAAGATTGGTCAATATATCGTATCGGCCGATAAATCGATCGATACCGAATTTTAAACCCCTACTATGAAGTATTATTTTTCTTCGATGATTTAAACATCAGGTCAAATTACAAATTGATATTTTTGCCAATATTCTAGACTAATAATTAATTTGTGTAATGTTTATACAATAAATATAAGGGTAATTTGCACATGGTCTATATGGTCAATGTTTTAGTTAGTTGTAATTAAGTACCTCATTTTAATT
This sequence comes from Chimonanthus salicifolius, assembly GCA_013350335.1. Lineage (NCBI taxonomy): Eukaryota > Viridiplantae > Streptophyta > Magnoliopsida > Laurales > Calycanthaceae > Chimonanthus > Chimonanthus salicifolius. Next base: position 57,580,023 of record CM023535.1, on the reverse strand, counting down.
ACTTGTAATTTCATCTCTAATATTTGAAAATCATTCTAAATAGTATTTTTATATGATCCACTAGGGCTAATGTCAATGTCCAAAGATCAACGAGATAACAAGATTGCCCACATGGGTGTAGCTCAACTGGTAATCTCCCACCTCAGGAAGCGGGAGGTGTCAGGTTCGAGCCCCCATGGCCTCACTTGGTATGCCTAAAGTGTGACGACCCGAATTTTAGGAATTATTAAAGAAGTTGAAATTTTATTAATTAATTGAAATTAATGTAAATTAATCAATTAATTAGATAAAATAAGAGGAAGATTAAATTATAAAAATTAATTTATAAATTAATTGTCAGATGTCACGGTCAGAGATTAAAATTAAAGTATAAAATTTAATTAAGAATGATTGGGTGACGACGTGTCACGCCACGTCAAAAAGGACCCAAATGGAATGCCTTAAAGACTCAAGGGCATAAGAGGGAAAGGAAAAACCAAGATAAGCTTTGACTAAGTCACACGGTGGAAGTGGAACTTCCACCGTGTGAATAGTAACTGTGAATAGTAATCATGAACAATGTTTTATCCTTTGTGCGCATGGCACTCCAATCTTCCTATTCATTAGGTACACACACTCCAAAGACTCCCACTTCCCCACCTTGCATACATGCGGCAAGCTTTCCCTTCCTTATCATAAGCACACGGCACCATCTTCTTCTTTGCTTCACAGTGCAAACTCCATACACCCTAAATTCCCCACTGAGAAACCTATCTCCCCATCGTGAAAGCAAGGAAAATGAAAGAAAAGATAAGAAAGAAAAGCGAAGGGAAGAAGAAAAAGGGAATACGAAAAGCGTCTAGAAAGGTTGGTTCAATTTTTAATATTAGTATTTAAATTTAAATAAGAGTCTAGGGTGATTTAGAATCAACCCTGGACGGATATGGATTAATTTAATGAAAATGGGACCGATTCAGGAATTGTCGGGTATTCGCCCCAATTCAGGAATCAGGTTCAAATCCCTGAAAGTATTTATTAAATTGGGATTATGAAAGGGGATTGGAATTAATTAAGAAAAGATCATTTTAACTTATTATTATTAATTACTGTTCTTCTCATATTTAATGAGTTCTTTTATTAATACTTTATTATGAAGAATATAAGGATAAAAGATAAAGGGATTCTTAATTCCCGTTTGGGGAAAACTGGTTCAAAGCTTAAAGCTTTGTACTCTTAATCCCTGCCCTTCCTTCTCTTTTATGGGCATTTTATTATGCAAATAACGAAGGTGAAAGAGAAGGAAAAGAAAAGAATGAGAAGGGAGAAAACAGAGTGATAAGGAACAAGGAAGATGAAGGAAAAGGAGAAGGAGACCGAGAAACGGCGAGAAGAAGAAAGGGAAGATCGGCGGAGAAAGGGTTTGTGTGAGAAGGTCAGTCCTTAACCCTTTCTTTTAATTTCTTCCTGTTGGCATTTCCGTTCATGGATTTCATGCTACCCAAACGACCACCTGAATTTCTGGTGGAAGTCGTTTCTGGCCTCCCTTCGAGACCTTGATGTCTCCAGCAACCACATCCAGTTTGTGGAGGATTTTGACCTCTTGTCCAACTCTGCCTTCTCTCTCTGATAACCTCTCTCTGATAACTGTACCCTGCAAAGGAGAGAGAAGCAAATCTGGACTTAAGAAGGATGTTGCAGACTTTGTCTCAAAATGTCTCATATGTCAGCGGGTAAAGGCTGAACATAAAATGCCACCTAGATTACTCAATCCTAATTCCATACCAGAATGGAAATGGGAACACGTAGCCATGGATTTTGTGGCAGGATTGCCCAGATCTTCCAAGGGCAATGATGCAATTTGGGTCGTGATAGATCGTCTTATGAAGGCCGCACATTTCTTACCTATTAAGGTAACGGACTCGTGAGAAACTTTGGGTAGGCGGTACATCAGAGATATTGTCAGATTGCTCGGAATACCCAAGACTATCATCTCAAACCGTGATGGCAGGTTTATAGGCAGAGTCTGGCAGAGTTTACAGGCAACTAGGGGTGCAGACTTATTATTCAGCACAGCGTTTCACCCACAGACCGATGGTCAGTCAGAGAGGACCATACAAACGCTGGAGGATATGTTGAGAGCTTGTATGCTAGATTTTAAAGGTAGTTGGGAAGACCACCTTCCATTGGTGGAATTCTCATATAACAACAGCTACCAAGCCAGTTTGCAGATGGCACCGTTCGAAGCATTGTATGGCAGACCTTGTAGATCTCCTGTATGTTGGATTGAGGCAGGTGAAGCTGCACTCATTGGACCGGAACTAGTGGAAGAGACTACAGAACAGATCAAGATTATCAGACATCGACTCTTGACTGCTCAGAGTAGACAGAAGAGTTATGCAGATAAAAGAAGAAGGCCTTTAGCATTTGAAGTGGGAGACCACGTATTCTTGAAGGTCTCGCCACAAAAAGGTCAGATCAGATTCGGGAAAAAAGGGAAGTTATCACCGAGATATATTGGACCCTTTCCAATATTGAAAGGATTGGTGAAGTTGCATATCGCCTTTTACTCCTTCCACAACTGTCCAATGTACATGATGTCTTTCATGTATCAAAGTTAAAGAAGTATCATCCAGATGCCTCACATGTGTTAGATGTGCAAGAATTGGACGTACAAAGCGACATATCTTATGTCGAACGACCAGTCAGAATCTTGGACACAGAACAGAAGATACCCAGGAATCGAGCAATTCCTTTTGTCAAGGGGATGTGGGAAAGACATGGCAATGAGGAGGCGACATTGGAGGTAGAGTCCGAGATGAGGATGCATCACCCAGAGCTCTTCATTTAAGTTATTTAGATCCTACTTCATTTCCATTTTCGGGACGAAAATTCTAAAAGGTGTTAGTGTTTGTGACGTCCCAAATTTTAAGAATTATTAAGGAAGTTGAAATTTTATTAATTAATTGAAATTAATGTAAATTAATCAATTAATTAGATAAAATAAGAGGAAGATTAAATTATAAATATTAATCTATAAATTAATTGTCGGATGTCACGGTCAGAGATTAAAATTAAAGTATAAAATTTAATTAAGAATGATTGGGTGATGACGTGTCACGCCACGTCAAAAAAGACCTAAATAGAATGCCTTAAAGACTCAAGGGCATAAGGGGGAAGGGAAAAACCAAGATAAGCTTTGACTAAGTCACACGGTGGAAGTGGAACTTCCACCGTGTGAATAGTAACCATGAACAATGTTTTATCCTTTGTGCGCACAGCACTCCAATCTTCCTATTCATCAGGCGCACGACACTCCAAAGACTCCCACTTCCCCACCTTGCATACATGCGGTAGTCTCTCCCTTTCTTATCATAAGCACACGACACCATCTTCCTCTTCTTTGCTTCACAGTGCAAACTCCATACACCCTAAATTCCCCACTGAGAAACCTATCTCCCCATCGTGAAAGCAAGGAAAATGAAAGAAAAGATAAGAAAGAAAAGCGAAGGGAAGAAGAAAAAGGGAATACGAAAAGCGTCTAGAAAGGTTGGTTCAATTTTTAATATTGGTATTTAAATTTAAATAAGAGTCTAGGGTGATTTAGAATCAACCCTGGACGGATATGGATTAATTTAATGAAAATGGGACCGATTCAGGAATTGTCGGGTATTCGCCCCAATTCAGGAATCAGGTTCAAATCCCTGAAAGTATTTATTAAATTGGGATTGTGAAAGGGGATTGGAATTAATTAAGAAAAGATCATTTTAACTTATTATTATTAATTACTGTTCTTCTCATATTTAATGAGTTCTTTTATTAATACTTTATTATGAAGAATATAAGGATAAAAGATAAAGGGATTCTTAATTCCCGTTTGGGGAAAGCTGGTTCAAAGATTAAAGCTTTGTACTCTTAATCCCTGCCATTCCTTCTCTTTTATGGGCATTTTATTATGCAAATAACGAAGGTGAAAGAGAAGGAAAAGAAAAGAATGAGAAGGGAGAAAACAGAGAGATAAGGTAAAAGGAAGATGAAGGAAAAGGAAAAGGAGACTGAGAAACGGCGAGAAGAAGAAATGGAAGATCGGCAGAGAAAGGGTTCGGGTGAGAAGGTCCGTCCTTAACTCTTTCTTTTAATTTCTTTCTGTTGGCATTTCCATTCATGGATTTCATGCTACCTAAACGACCACCTGAATTTCTGGTGGAAGTCGTTTCTGGCCTCCCTTCGAGACCTTGATGTCTCCAGCAACCACATCCAGTTTGTGGAGGATTTTGGCCTCTTGTCCAACTCTGCCTTCTCTCTCTGATAACTGTACACTCCAAAGGGAGAGAGAAGCAAATCTGGACTTACAATGATCTAATTTATTTGGTTTTAAAACAAAGAGGAAAAGATAATCTCCATTTACACGTTTTCCCACTATGCATACCCAATCTCTGATTTCATGGGTTTTCTGTTATTGGTTTGAAGTAATAATAAAAAGAAAAACAAATCTTATCATAGAAGGAAGATTTCTCAAATGGGTATTTTTCAGAAAGGTAAAATGGAGGGTTGGTTACATCTCATCCGATCCAATCACCTTTCTCCCTTAACTGATTATCACCCAACTGTTTGATGAAATGCCCCACTGCAATCTGGTAACATAGAACTATATTTCTTTCGGGTTACGTATGAAATTACATATATCATCCTATAGAAATCTGGATGGGATCAGTGTGTGAAAATATCCGTTTGTAAGTATTTAATTACCTTAGGGTAGCCTCTCAATCGTTTTGTCTGTGTTGGCTATTGTTGATCATATCTTCATCTGTGAAATGTTGATTGACTTAAACTTTTACTTTTATCTTGAATCCAACACTTGTAGTTATACAAGAAGTGGTGTGGTGCAGTGCTTGTAGCTAACCACAAAACATACCTGTGAATCATTTAATTGTTCATCAATGTTTAATCACTGTTGTTAGCCTTTCTCTGAGTTAATTGTCTAAGACCAAATCTGCTACCTACTCTACTTTACTTGAGGAGTTAAAGGACCAAGGCTTTCATCCCATTTGTATAAATTCAACCCAACTTGGCTACAGAAATTGGAAATCCAAAATCCCCATCCCTTGTAAGAAAGCAACCCATTTGTTAATGGGACAGATTATAGGTACTTCCATGGACAGACAATACCAGAGAGCTTCTCTCAGATATTCAATCCAAACCAGAATGAAATAAGGAAGACCCTAGCAGCTATGACAAATACAAGTGTACATCGTCTTGTATCTGTTTTCATTCCTCGCTATGCACCCTATTACTCTACTGCACTTGAAGCTGCAGCCCAAGTTGTTATCAACATGTACAGTTGGAACTTGGCCATAATAGCAGGAGGAGATGATTTAGATGGTGTCTCATTTCAGACTGCTAGAGTTGTAGGAAGGAAGGTTTCAGTTTTACTGCACATTGGGTTGCTCAACCTTATGGCTTACTGATTATGATCGGAGTTAGGATAGTTAGATTAGGTGCCTTCCACCCAATCAGAGTGTAGGTTTTAATCAGATGGATCAGTTAATGAGACCCAAATTTATAAGATTTTATTATGAGTTCCATAACAATACATAGACCCATGGTTTATTGTAAGACATTTACATAGGTAATAAATAGGAGATAAAGACATGAGATTTAGAGTCTAAGGTCATTGAATTAAATTAAGAATAATGATATCATGTGTTCTTATGTGACATGTATGAATAATGAACGAAAGATCGAAAGCAACCCTGTAGCACCGAGCTAATTTGTGGATTACCTTCATTCGTTGATTGGGTAGGATCAGGTAGGTTTTCCCACTTTCTTGATGTATCACATGACTATTATGTATGTGTAGAGTATATTTCAATGCATATTTTGAATGATTTATCGATGCATGAGCATGAAAGCATGCATCTGTTGGGGATGAGAATAGTTGAGATAATGGCTAGAGGATGTTAAACTCTAACATGAGAAATATGAAATACCATAACTATTCAGTATGGCCGAGTCATAAACACAAGAATTGGGTAATTAAGATGGGCTCAAAACTCCTGGGTGAGATACCCGAAACCTGCGCAGGATAGTATGGGTGATAGTATACCCCCGGTAACTCCGGTTAAATACTAAGGATTAGGTAGTAGCTCACAGCTGATGCCCTAGGAAAGCTACAGACATAATGGTCAATTATTAGAACTGTTTGAATAAGAAGTATGAAAGAGAGAAATGCGTGGGCATGAGAGGGGTTTGCATTGATTCATGTATCATGGCATTTGCATCATGTTGATTTAATGAGTTACCAAAAGTATGCTTATTATGAATTAATTTATGAGATGAATATGAACTAATTTCAAATGCTTTATATATATTGATTATGAATTGATTTTGAAATATGGGGTGGAAATGATTTCAACTGAATTATATGATATGAGTCACTGTATATGTTTTTCCCGATTTTATATATGTCATGTTGATACCCACTTTGATGAGAAATCCTACTGAGCGTTGACTAAGCCCACAATATTCTATTCTCTTAGAAGTTAAGACAATAAAAGAGAAAGATGATGAGGCTGGACCAAGCGTCAGTCATGCATAGACGAGGATAGTGCAATAGAGGATTGCGTGGAGAGTTACTTTTAATATTATTAGAAAAATAAATACTTGGGTTATGTTATTTAGGAATTTTGAGTTATTATGTAAACCTTTATTCGAGAAACAAATGTTGTCAGGATTATCCTCCTGTTTGCTAAGGTTGAGAAATATTAGATTATGGATTTAAATGATTGTATTTATATTTCTGCATTGTTGTAAGTTAGTGTGTTGCTATATTTACGTGGAGTCTTTCCATGTGCAGATACTAGTTGAGCCAGTTAAAGGTCGAATTTTCGGATTCGGACTTCATTCTCGTCGTGGCACTCTCCCCTTTCTTCACGTTGTTTAAAAAAAAAAAAAAAATACTCTGAAATTTAGGGAGAAAATGGAGGGGCGCTACAGTTGGTATCAGAGCGAAACCGAAAGTCTTGAGTCTTGCAAAATAAGATTAATACGGTTTCATGTTTCACTGACAAATAAGAATCCCAACTGATCGACTGTTCGGAGTCTGCTGCACGAGGACTGGATTAATTTACTTTGAGGAGAATCAGACTGTAAGAATTTAATCTGAGAACAACCTATGATTAGAAATAGTCAGAGAGATGAAAAAGTAAAGTAAGGAGTAATCCCTGAAATTGGAAGTAAATAACCCCTATACGTTAAAAATAAAAGGTGTTAGTCATAGTATGACAAATACATAAGGATAAAGTTAGAGATGAGAAATTTGAATTCCCCCCTCAATTTAGAAAATGAAATGAATGTAGGAACCGATTTGTTGATATATTATGATATTGGTCATATATTTACAAAATGAGAATTTTTCCTAATGGTTGTGTTTGACATAGGAAAATGGCACTCGGAAGAGGATCTCGTGCAAGGAAACCCTCAGTGCGTGTCGCTGGAACTGGTGGTAGTATTCCTCATGTAATACCGGAGGTACATGCAGACGCTCCTCCAGTGGTACCGGAAGTACAGAGAGATGCTCCTCCGGTGGTACCGGAAGTACAGGCAGATGCTCCTCCGGTGATACTGGAAGTACAAGTTGATGCTCCGCTTGTGGTACCCGGGGTATCGATAGTGCTTTCTACGATAGCTCTAGAGTTGTAGACTTTTCTGCAAAATGTAGTACAGATAGTGATACAGTCTACGCAGACTGCAAATGCTACCACACAGAGCTTGGAAAGCCAAAAAACTGTAAGGAATTTCCAGCAGCAGCAACTACAAAAATTCTACGTCACAGAGGGACCAATAGAGGCTGAGAACTGGGTTGATGGTTTGACCCAGATTTTTGAATTGCTGAATATCACAGATGAGGAGAACCGTATTCTCCTAGCCAGTTCGCTACTTACAAACGACTCTGCGCAATTGTGGAAAACAGTAAAAGAGCAGAATTTACTGACAGACAGAACTTGAAAGGGCTTCAAATAAATATTTCTGGGACGTTACTTCCCTGAAGAGTAAAGAGAGACCAAGGCACATGAGTTCATAGTCTTGGCCCAGAAGAATTTGTCAGTTATGGAGTACGAGGTGAGTTCACCAAATTGTCCATATATACTCCTTATATGGTGGACACAGAGTCCAAAAAGACCCAAAAATTTGAAAGGGGTCTTCGGCCTGCAATCAAGTCAAGGGTGATATCCCCAACTGCAAAGACATATTCTCAGATAGTGAGCAGAGCTATCACGGTGGAAAAGGATCTGGCGGAGACAACTAATTTTATGGAACGTCGAAAAAGGAAGGGCAGGAATTAAGAGTACAAAGCTTTAAGCTTTGAACCAGTTTTCACCAAACGAGAATTAAGAATCCCTTTATCTTTTATCCTTATATTCTTTATAATAAAGTATTAATAAAAGAACTCATTAAATATGAGAAGAACAGTAATTAATAATAATAAATTAAAATGATCTTTTCTTAATTAATTCCAATCCCCTTTCACAATCCCAATTTAATAAACTTTCAGGGATTTGAACCTGATTCCTGAATTGGGGTGAATACCCGACAATTCCTGAATCAGTCCCATTTTCATTAAATTAATCCATATTCGTCCAGGGTTGATTCTAAATCACCCTAGACTCTTATTTAAATTTAAATACCAATATTAAAAATTGAACCAACCTTTCTAAACGCTTTCCGTATTCCCTTTTTCCTCTTCCCTTCGCTTTTCCTTCGTATCTTTTCCTTCCTTTTCCTTGCTTTCACGATGGGGAGATAGGTTTCTCAGTGGGGAATTTATGGTGTATGGAGTTTGCACTGTGAAGCAAAGAAAAGGAAGATGGTGCCGTGTGCTTATGATAAGGAAGGGAGAGACTGCCGCATGTATGCAAGGTGGGGAAGTGGGAGTCTTTGGAGTGTCGTGCGCCTGATGATAGGAAGATTGGAGTGCCATGGGCACAATAGATAAAACACTGTTCATGGTTACTATTCATGCGGTGGAAGTGGTGTGACTTAGTCAAAGCTTATCTTGGTTTTTCCCTTCCCCCTTATGCCCTTGAGTCTTTAAGGCATTCCATTTGGGTCCTTTTTGATGTGGCGTAACACGTCGTCACCCAATCATTTTTAATTACATTTTATACTTTAATTTTAATCTCTGACCATAACATCCGACAATTAATCTATAGATTAATTTTTATAATTTAATCTTCCTCTTATTTTATCTAATTAATTGATTAATTTACATTAATTTCAATTAATTAATAAAATTTCAACTTCTTTAATAATTCTTAAAATTTGGGGCGTCACATAAAGACAGTGGGTATCATCCATAAGGTTTTATGCTGGGTTTCCCACGGTTTTCCACACAAATTAAGAAAAAAAAAAGATTAACGAGATAAGTAATAGACTTATTTAATTATTCTAACCTTATATTTTTTTAGTCATTTAATTTTGACAAATAATGTTTATGGTCCATCTAGCAATACTAGAGTGGTTGCTAGTATAAGAATTGATCTTATCCCTTTTGATACTGTCATTTAAACATCTTACACAGTTTAGTGTACCATGTTGGTTTAAGTGGAAACTACAGGGTCATTCTTTATTTTTTTAAAACCTGCAAACAAGTTTAAAATGTTAGGGACAAAATTGCACATGTAGAGATTTTTACAACTAGCTTCAAACACAAGAACCTATTTACAAATTATTCTTAATAAATGTAAATCCTATGATATACTCACATGTATAAAGCCCACACAAGTACTAACTAATAAGAAGAAATAGGATCTAATATTATTGTTGATATTATTGACTAATAAAATATAAATTATATGTCTGTGTATAGTGTAGATACCCTAAGAATTGTTCCAAGGGATCTCTATGCTCCATGCACACTCCCCGGTATGCACCACCTAGGCCACATGAATAGATGAGTTTAAAAAGCCCTCTTTTGTATATGGCGCATATGAAATTTTATCTTGATCAAATAAATGAACCTATAATTTTTACAATCCGTAAAATTTTGAATTTAAAGTGGAAATTCATTGAGATTAGATCAATGACTAGTAAAAGTTGGGATAGTGTCACATTTGATTTGAGGTCCAATTCACAAGGGGGAATGGACCAATGAGGTGTGGAGGGAGAATGGACCCATGAGGTTTTTTCTAGGCCTCACAAACCAAAGTTTACATAAAGACTTCGTGAGAATTGATTTAGGATAATAAGCTTCGACCTTTAGATGAAATTGAAATTTGAGGACCTTAGAAAATATGAATTTACTCAACCAATTAAAATGAAATTTTGTAGACATTGTACATAAGTCAAGACCTTTCAAATCCTACCATGTGAGACTGGGTGAGACCCACAAGCTATGTAACTGGAAATCCATGACAACAGTTCAGGGCTGGCCTAGCTATAGGCGGAGTAGACCTCCGTCTAAAGCCTCGAAAACATAGCTCCAAAAAATTAGAAAATAAAATAGGGATACTAATTATATTAGGACCCCATCTTAAGACTTTGCCTAGGGGCCCTTGAGATTTCAGAGCATCTACTGCAGCAATTCTCAAGAGCTTTGTACTAATGTGTGCATGTAGGAGTATTTTTTAAAATATTTGTAGACCAAGGGCTACTGCAAAGCCAATGATTAATGGGGGTGCAATTTGGGTTAGAGTCAACTAGAATTCAGTTGACCCTATAACCCAGTTGACCCGGCTTGAAAATATGAGCAGACTAATTCAGTCCCTTCTAAATATGAGTTGGCATAGGCTAAAATTAGTTGACTCATTTTTAATTTAGATTGGACCAAGATCATGCTTCATCTAACGTAACCTGTTTAAATTACCCAAATTATATAAGAAGGGATCTAAAAGAAGAAGCGATGTTGTCATGGTAATGTACCCTTTTTCGTCGAGGAGAAGATTGAATATTCACAGTACTCCATCCTTATGAATCTATGACAGGGGCCGGTGTCCAACCTTAATCATACAGGAGTATCATTCAGCATTAAATTGAAATACGCTATCTCATAAAATCAAATTTAATGATGTGATGCTCAATCCAAACTCTTGAATGAATGATGTGTGGATGATTTTGGGTAGGGGTGAAACTCGGGTCAGGTTTTGACCCAACACGCATGACCCGACCCGAGAAATCAACCGGGTCGGGTCATGAAAGTCGGGTTAACGGGTCGGGTTGGGTTGAGAAGATAAAAATTCGCATTGAATTCGGATCGGATCGGGTTAAGGAATTTTCAAGTTAACCCGACCCGATCAAAACCAACCTGACCCTGTTAAATTTAAGCTAAAATAGGTTCAAAATGCAGGTCAGGTCAGATTTCAAGTGTAGTTGGCTTATAATTCGGGTCGGGTCGGGTCGAGACGTTCGGGTCAGAAGTTTGGATCAGGTCGGGTTGGGTTTCATATTTTAGTAACTCAGGTCACGTTGGGTTTTAAAAAACTCGAACTGACCCAGTCCGATTTCAACCCGAATTTTGTGACTATCAATTATGAGTTAAACACTTGAAATACTTTTTATTGAACTGACATCTACACTAGGTTTTCTCTCCATTATTTTATAAATTAAATTTTTATCTAATTGGAACTCAGTTTTAGATAGGCTCACCATTAAATAAACCTTAAGTCATATGAATAATTAAAACTTATAGTCTTTAAAGTTATATTTAGAATGATTTATTTAGGGTGTCTAACCTAACATGGGCATACTTTTTTAGGAGACACAGGTTTTAGTGAACTTCTCACTTTGCCCCCATCTGTCCGTACGAATTTTAGTGGACTTTCAGAAGTCGGTTCAATTTCCAGTTAATCGGTTCACTGGATCGGTGCACCGGATAGGTACACCGTTCGGATCACTTGAAAATGGAAATTTGAGAAAAGTGATGCGGTCGGTGCACCGATTTGAACTCTCAAGAAATCAGTGCATCGTCCGAATCACTTGAAAATGGAAATTTGAAGAATCGGTGCAGCGACCGGATCACTTTCCTCAAATTTTCATTTCCAAGTGATCCGGTCGGTGCACCTGATCCAGTAAACTGATTTCTGAAAGTCCACTAAAATCCGTATGGACAGATTGGGGCAAAATGAGAAATCCGAAAAACCCGTATCTCCTAAAAGAATATACATGTATTAGGATGGACACCAATTTTAAGTTGAATATTATCACACTTTCTATAACAAGTTAGATGTGAAATCAATAATCTTCTATACATTGAACAACTTCCCAACACATAATTGCTTTCCAACAATCTAGTCGACCTCCATTATTGCAAATTCAAAACTATACAACTTAAGTCGATTGTCTCAATCCGACTTTTTGCTACGTTACCATTTTATGTACGAACCTAGAAGAAAAATGTGTGGAAAATGTAAGATAATACAGAATACTTGAGAAAGTGAGGATAAGGCTTTCATTTTAAGGATAAGAACCAACCACTTGATTACAAACACGAGTTTTAATATCGGACGATATCTGATATATATAGTCGATATGTATCGTTGATATCAGTAGTTTTAATTTAAAAAAAAAATAGATAGAGAAATTTTGCAGCCAATATGTCGGTCGATTCCGAATTTTCTACCGTTGACTAGAACTATTTTGGAGGAATATTATATGATCATTTTATTATTCAACTAAGCCTATAAATATACTTTGCTTACAATTCAAATAATGGAAGTACTTATTAATTGTAATTACTGCCAAAATATACCTAAAATATTTTATTAGATCAAGATCCTAACATTTCCACCCCCATGGGTTTGGAAAACTTCCTAAGCAGCAACTTTTGGAATTAAATTCTTCAAATGCAATAAAATGTCAAAAAATAATGAAATTGTAGAGTAGAGAAAATAAGAGAGTGAAGGATAAGAATTTCAATTTGAGGAGAAATTAGGCCTTCGATATTGGTTATAGTTCAAGAAGAAACTTACTTCCGAGTTGAAGCTATTTTAGGAAAATTTGTTTAATCATTTCATTATTCAATTAAGTATATAAATAGATGTTACGTACTATTCAAATGTAAAGTACAATGAAGGAAGTAAATCTCATTCTATTCACCTATTAATAATTATTGAAAAAAATATTCCTACAATACTTTAATAGACCAAGATCCTATCAAATTCATTTTAACTGACTGACCTTTCTAGGTAGTTAACTCAATTAAGTGAAGATTATTTAAACAACACAAAAAAAAAAAAAAAAAAAAAAATCTCACCTACTTTTTTTTTCTAATAATAACAATCATTTTTATGGAATTTTAGATCTTTGAAAGTTGAAATTTCAATACATCTAATTTTTTTGAAAAATATCATAAAACTTTGAAAATTGTCTAAAATTTTATAAAAAAAAAGAAAACGACATGAGGAAACATCTAATATGAACTACATGTTCTCAAGAATGTTCTAGTGAAACGTATCTTCTATTACAATTTATAAATTTTTTATGATAATTTTTTTTGAGTTTCATGAAAAAAATTCAAAAAAAATCGAATATTAAAAAATTACACAAAGACCCTAAAAACTTAACCAATCACATTTAAGACTCATTTAATTGTAGAAACATTTGTATACCATTTCATTCATTTTTTTGACAAGAAACTCAAAAATGAGAAGTATCTAAAAAATTCTGACTTTCATGAAATTAAAAAAAATCTTGAAAAATCATACCTATCTCCATTGAGACAATCTTAGAGCTTAAACTCCAAAAAAATTAATGAAAATTACTCAAAATGATATAAATTGATGAAAATAACTCAAAATAACTAAAATTGAATAACTTACTTTTTAAACGTTTTAAATTCAAAAATATTGATGAGAATAACTCAAATATTGGTCGAAACTCATTTAAGAAAAATATAGAAAACCTACATCGGCCGATAATACGGGCAGTATACGAATTTCGCACTTCAGCGAAAAAAAAAATGATACATATCAACCAATTCTTTGACCTATGAATTCACCAATGTATAAATTGACTCAGTTCTGATGACACTTGGATCATAAACTGGTCTAGCCAAGAGGCCAACAAGAGCCATATAGGTAAATGTATCAGGTGAACGTTCATCACAAATGCAAATCTGATCTTTGTCTAAGAGCTCCATATTTCCAAGCCAAACAATGCCAACGGTTCCATCACCAAAACCATTCAATATTCAAACAGTAAAGCTGTTATTTCAAGACACTCTTGGCATCATACTCTACTGGTTCGCTCTGTCAAGAGTATATGCATCCGCGCATGGTTGGGTGAAATGTGCAGGATAAGGAAGGCGAGTGAAGTATTCCCCGCCACCCTTCCGCCTGCTCATTATTCGCATGACATGAGCAACAGCTAAATCCAATAGCTTATTACTGTCAATTTTAAAGAACCAAACAACAAAAACTAGGATCAATGGCCGGATGCAGAACTTTCTCCCATGATGTCTTCCTCTTTGCTAATCACGGCTCCAGATTAGAATAGTATTTTCGACATTTATACATGAGAGACATTTTACAAAAGATAAAGGTACATTTAACAATTACTAAAAGCACAAGTTTCTTCAAAGATTGAGGCAAAATCACAAATCACCAGTCTGTTAGGATTAAAAAGGAGAGCGGTGTGTCCTACAACTCACCCAGTTCATGTAAATACAGTAATCTGCAAGTACAACTAGTTAGCACACAATAGTTTTCCCTTAATTTTTTATTTAATTATGTTAGAAAGAGTTTGAAGTGATGGCGAAATGCCCAAGTAGCACAAGACTCGCATTTTTGCAAAAGTTTTCACGTAAAAAATAAAAGATAAAGAAAAATATATATACTCGCAACCATGGTCACATTTACCTCCACAGTGACATAACTTTGCCCACATATGACAAACTGCTAAACATTATCCCAGTTTCATATGGAAGATTTCTTAAAAGGGAAAAATTTCCTAGACAAAAAAGATGGGTTTAATAGCACTCGTTACAATCATCACCAAATTCACAGCTGAATTACAAAATTGCAGACTAAGATGCATCTATTTTAACAATGAAACATTATTTCAAAAATTGCTTCCATCTAAAGAATCATACCCACCTGAAGACAAAATGAATGCCCCACCCCAAACTCTTACATCTTGCTTTCTGATGTATGCAACTTCTGATAAAGAAAAAAGAAAAACCTGCACCTATGAAAGCCAAAACTGTTTTGGTTCGGACTCTGTAAAATTGAGGCGAATCCAATCCATCAAATGTTTGGACATTCAAAATGCCAGATATGACATACCTCATAAATGTAGGGTTGATGTAACAAGCATTTCACCTAATGATGCAATCTTTCAGAAATGGGTTTGTGTGATTGACATAGCGTTCCCAAAGAGGCTTATACCTTTTGATACCCAATCTCGTCCACGGCTTCATATTCCCATTATAGTGCAGAACAGCTGCACTTTCAATTAGTCGGTCATCCAAGTTGAAGTCATAACCCAACCCCAACACATGCCATCTACGGTCAAGTGGTTCTGTCAACCCATAAAATGAAAGAAGGCCAGGAGGAAGGGTTCCTGCCTTCCATAGCATCTGGTGGGCATTTTGTTCCTGCCAGTAGTGATACCGCTGGGTCACGTTTGCATTCTTCCATGCTATAAGATCAAAAACATTCATCCCAAATGCCCATCCACAGGTTTGCGGATCAATTTTTGAGCTAATAATGGGGTTGGAGAAGTTGAGGTACCTGTAGAAACGATGAAATGCCTCAAGACATGTCTCCACAGCCCCATTGACATTACCATGTAAATCCAAGGAGAGAAGTGGCGTTAGATCCTTTTGGACAACAACATCATCATCTAAAAACACCACCTTTTCAAGTGAAGGGTATATTTCTGGGACATAGAACCGCAAATGGTTCAGCAATGACAGATGCTTTGGATTACGAAATTTTCCTTCAATCCTAGGTTCTTCAGTACTGGAATCATTTTCTGAGTGTTGGAGCTGTTTCAAAAGAGGGGAATATGAGGCGTTTAACCAAGAGAACTCTTCCACTTTCTGCACTTCAATTGTAGACCCCTTGAAATCATTCTCAAGAAACCATGCCTGCATTGCCCCATAATGGATGTCATCTGTGACTATATGGAAAACAAGTTGTTTTGGGTGGTCTGCATTAGAGATGGTAGAATTCACAACGGCGGAAGTTGCCAGCACATTATCAGAGAATATGCAGAAGTGATAGAGGTTGTTGTCCACAAGCCTGGGAGAGTTTTTTTGCTCATCCACAAGATCCTTTAATGCTGGATTTCTGAGCCAATCAAATGTAAGCTTGATGTTCAGACAGTGAAGACTTTTTGTTATTCCTTCTGCTGCTAATTGTCCAAATGCTGTACTCTGTACCAATGCTACACCGGCCCGTTCTTCAAGGGCTTGGATGTGGGTCTTGAGCGTCATGATTGTGGTTGCTATGTCATAATGAGCATCTTGCGCCTTATAAATTAGAGATGATAAACTTCGAACAATGGGTTCTGCTTCAGCTACAGTTATAGAGTTGTGTTTCATTGCAGCTTTTGACAACAAGAACTGGCAATTCCTGATCTGTGTGCTGAATTCCCAAGCCAGCTTGAGATTGTTGTGTTCTTTTGCAAGAATAAGATACGCCTTGGCAAGAGTCATTTGATCGCTCAACTGTCTGGCAAAAGAGGTTGCACTTAAAATTTCTTCTGTAAAATTAAAAGCTTCATTGGGAGCCTGTTCCATGGTCACATCTTGCTCCTGTAGGATAAAGGGGGAAGAAAAAGAAAGAAAATGACTATATTAGAATTCAATCTTTTGAGCAGTTATATTAGAATTCAATCTCAATGGAATTTTAAGCACTCTTCAGAAACATTGATGAACATTATTAAGATAATGGGTAAACCACTACTAGAAAACTTGAATAAAGATCCAAGAAATTTTACTATAACAATAAGATAAAAGATTTTGGTTATCTGATGTAGTTTGGCAAGCTCCTCCTTGTTCAATATCATTCTCTATGAATATGTCTGAATGAGACCTCTAAAATTGAAAGAAGTCCTCAACTTTATAATGAAAAGGCCCAATGACTTAAAACATAGAGCCGTACAAGATGAACAAGAATATAAAAAGTAAAATAATTAAAAAAAAAAAATCAACATCTCCCAAGCCCAAGACATGGATGCAGAAACCCCATTCATCACATACTACTATTTTTCAAAACTCGCTACAATAAGATATTTTTATAGCATTCCTTTTTATCTATTTTCTTTTGACTGCAATAGAATCATTAGAACTTCAAATGCAATCCTAACAATGTTTTAATGATGTATGCTCCACAAGTATATTATAAGTATCCAGCAACTATCAAGAAGGGACAACAACGTGAATTTATATTTTGGTTTTTCTTTATTTTGTAGGTTTATTTATTTTTTCTTTTTGAATGATGATGGGTATGCTATTGTACCTATCGAAAGGAAAATAAGGTGTACAACAACAGACAATGGCCCACAGGGTTAGGACAAACAGATGCTGATATCACAACAACAATATTGGTATAATCAACCTCTGCAAGAATTAGTTTCTAAAGATTATGCACAAAAGACAACTTCAAAGTGCATTGAAATTTCATTGATCTCTTTAATCTTATCAAGCAAACACTGTGGATAAGGAGTGGCTGAATAAGCCCAACTCTTCACACATGAGAAGTCTTCTTTCACAAGTAACAGCAACAAGTCCCTTTTATCAGCCTCCTGCAAATCAAAGAGGAGTCGTCACCTCTATGAACTATATTCGTCCATTGTGTGAAAGTCTTCACACCAATTGACATTTGGGCTACATCCAAACAGAATGCACAGTTCCTCTTATTTTTTCTCTCCCTTGATTTTGTTTTGCATGTTGGCACCATTGTCTACTAATCTTCTTTCTATAGTAGTCCTACATGATCCTTAATTGCTTGGCAATCTTTTCTCCATTCCTTGTGTTTTCCAAGACCTAAAGACTGGAAAGAAGATTGGTGGCAGCCTCGAATCTCACATCTATATCAACTTCAACGTCATTTGGTTCAAGCTCATTTGTCACACCAACCTCTGTAAATGGAGCAAGCTCTTCTTTTGGTCATCCATATTAGGAAATTTTGAATACTTATGATTCCTTTCATAACATTCATGTCTTAGATTGGGTGTTCGTCAAATAGCGAAACAGACTTGCTACTTCTTTTTCTTTAAATTCTAATGAAGTAATCAACAGTTTGAGTTAGTTTGTAATGGTGTTCAAACCTCTCCGTACTTCCTATTACAGGTTACAAGTATTTTATTACCTTTATTGCACATGATTTGACTCTATTTCACGATACTACATGAAGAAATTTTCCCCCTTCTATGTTCAAACTCTTTCACATGATGAGTAAAAAAAGAAGAAAAAAAGAAGAAAAACAATCCCAATAAAAGGAAAAATAGGCATATTTTGGAAGTGGGCCAGAGTCTTACTCTTTAAAATGAAGGTACTGAAATATTTGACCACATGCTTTTGTGACTAGTTGTAATCTTAATTGTGTGCCTACTCTAGTTTAAGACAATCTCTTTTGCATATCATACTCCTACAAGAACTTTTTTTTCACATTGCTCCCCATGTAATTGGATTTGTTTGTTTTCTTCACAATTTCTTCTCATCAAAAGACAAATTAAATCCGAAAAGTATATTGTATCTTCGTGTTGGCTATCGCAATTCTCAAAAAGGGTCCTGTTGTTATCATCTTCCAAGTCATTGGTTGTTTACATTGTTGGATGTTACCTTCCATGAGTTCACTCCAATTTTTTTTCTCCAATCAGCAAATCCACTGAATCTTCTAGTCGTCCTTCTCTTTTGTTTCTCGATTCTGATTTTCCCACAAAAACTCATACCAATAATAGTTTAGTCCAAAAAGTTCATCAAAGGAAACCAATGCACAATTTAAAACCTTTTCCATTTCATCAGTCTTTTTCCCAGTTTAGTACAAATGATCTCATTCTTTCTTTTCAATTTGATCTCCCTACAATGTTAAACATAGTGTACTTTGCATTTTCTTAATAACTTCATTCTTATGAAGATTATTTGGTCCCGCTTCAATCTTTCATGGCAGCTATTGTTGCCTTTGTTCTCAAATCTTGACAAGCGGCCCTTAATCATCCTGAAGAGCAATATGCATTGCTTGAACAGATGGAGGCTCTCGGGGGAAAAAACTTGGAAATTTACATATTTACCCTTTCAAAGAATCGTTGGTA
This sequence comes from Chimonanthus salicifolius, assembly GCA_013350335.1. Lineage (NCBI taxonomy): Eukaryota > Viridiplantae > Streptophyta > Magnoliopsida > Laurales > Calycanthaceae > Chimonanthus > Chimonanthus salicifolius. The sequence goes on along the minus strand of CM023535.1, from coordinate 57,560,793 downwards.
GTAAAAGGGTCTTTCTCAAGCACAAATTCAATGGCACTGTAAATCACTACGATGCCATATTAGTTCCTTGAGGCTTTACTCAATTCCATGATTTGATCTTGATAGAAGGTTTGCACCTATTATCAAAAGATCCAGAACTAACTCTATTCACTTTTTTGTTTGCATCACTATGAACAAAAATGGGCCCTTCATCAGTTTGATGTCAAAAAGTTTTTTTTCCCTCTAATGGCTATCAATATGAGGAAGCTTATATACAACCTCCACCAAGGATCTTGGCATGAGGAAGCTTATATACAACCTCCATCAAGGATCTTGGCAAAGGGGGAGAAAAAAAAAAAAAAATTTTAACTTAAAAAGAATTACTTATGGGCCTAAACAATCTTCATGAAGAATGTTTTAGCAATGTTATTATCAAGTTGGGATATACGAGGTGTAATTCTAACAATTCTTTTTTTTTGTCCTTTTTAAGTCACCAAGGTATTACTCATTGTTCTTAAAATCCTATGATACATGATTCGTATCTTACCAAGTATGTGATATGACAAAGGGATCATTCGAATCAGTGTAGAAATTGTACAATTCTGATGGATAATTGAATGAGCAATTCGGTATGTGAAAACATGAAACTTTTGGTTTTGATGGGTTTAAAGCTTAAGTTGGTGGGCATCAATGATCATTGGATTTTTTTAGGGTTTTTAGTTTATTCCTGACTTTTTTATGACATAACTTAAGAGTACACACTAGTATTGTACTTTTGAAATTAGAACTTCAAAATTTGAACTCCAATGAAATAGCTACATAGTATTCCCTTAATATAGAAATCTTTTGCATCATTTCACATATAATATGGTTTTCGGGAATACATGTATGAATCTTATGACTATAGTTTATGATACATGATTTACAATTCAAGAAATACAACTATTTTAGGACATGATTCGATTTTCACAACATTAGTATAATTATTGTCCTCATTTACGTTGATGACATATCATTATTGGGGATGATGCGATGACATTGTTATTATTGGGGATGACGCAAAGACTCTTCACAATCTGAAACATTTTCTTTATCTCTAGGAATCAAGATTCAAGACTTAAGACTTTCAAAATATTTTTTGGGCATTGAAATGGCACACTCTTCATCTGGTATTTATCTTTCCCAATGTAAATACAAATTTGTTTAAAACTATGGAGTATGGACACTCCAATCATTATCTTGGCATAGATAATCGTAACCTACTAGACAATCCTAGTGAATATGGATGTTTGGTTGGTAAACTTACAAATTTCACTATCACCAAACTTTATTTTTTTATGCAGTTTCAAATCAATGTTGCTGTTGGACATCAACTTGGTGTTATGTTTGCTAAAGCCAGCAACATTACACCCAAGTCGAGCATGATTAACATCAATACATCAGTTTGCAAGGAAGTGTAGAAAGTCTCGTGTAATTTTTTTTCTATTGATGACCGAAGGTGTCCAAGCGTCTCACCCGACTAGTCCTTCGGGATATGTGAAAACCACTCAATCCTCACACACTGGGTAAGTATACGGAGAGTGGCCCTTCATTGGGATTGAGCGTGAATCGAACCCAAGACCCCGCTACGTCAGGCCAACCCCTTGGGGTTAGAATGTCTCATGTATTTTATTTTATTTTTTTGAGCGGTAACAAAGAAGATATATTATTAAAGAAAAACAAAAAGTACAAGAAGGCGGTTTAAAAGGTATAGACCAAAGAAGAGAAACAACGAAAAACACAAAAACCACTCCAAGAGAACAAATACAATACAATAACAACTCCGACTACAATCATATGAATCATCCTCTTCAAATGTGGAAAACGCCTTGAACAGATCCCTCTACACCATTTTTGGCAAAGCAGTCCACTACTCCATTTGTTGTGCACCTAGTGTGAACAAAGGACACCTCAAGGCTCCTAACTAGTGCCTTGATTTCCCTAACTGTAGTAATCAATCTCCAAGGGGGTCGTTTCACACCTTTGGCCCATTTTATGGCATTTGCCAAATCTCCCTCTATAACTAGCTTCCCACCACTTAGACCAACCCAAATGGACAAAGCTCTCCTAATACTGACAAGTTCTGGTTCATTAGAATCTCTAGTCCTTATTGATTCTGTGAAAACCACCGATGTCTGACTGTGTGATCTCTAAGTACGCCTCCTATACCTGCCGGACCCGGTTTTCCTCTAGAAGCACCATCAACATTAAATTTCATGACCCCAAGTTGAGGAAGTGACCATTCCACCAAGGCTTTGGACTTCCTAGATCTACCTTTCAAAGAACCCTCCCAAGAGAATAAAGGTCACTGGCTTTGAAATCTTTGAACTCCTTGTTGGACAAGCACCATGCTCATAGTCTCCATTTGACTTTCTGAAATAGCTCGCAAATCTCATTAGACTTTCCTTCAAAAATTCTAGAGTTTCTTTCTTCCAAATAGTCCATGCAATAACTGCTGGAATTGTGAACCACGCCATCCTCCACTTCTTACTGGGAAAAGAGAAAAACCATGAACTCAAGTTTTCAGCCCAGGTACTTGAACCAACCCATGCCCATTAAGCTATAGGACTGACCCCAAAGGTGCCAAGCAACCGGACAACTGGACAAGTAACAAAAAGATGATCAATTGTTTCTTCTGATAAACCACAAAGAGGGCAAATCTTCCTCGGATCTCATAAGGCCTCTCCTCCTAAGATACATTCTTGATTGAGAAAGTCTCAAGTATCACATGCATATAGAACATATGCATGGGAACTACTATAAATGTGCTCATGGAGAGTTCATGGGAATTTGTTAAGACAAATAAAGACTATGGGGATAATTGCTAAGGTTGTTTTACAATTCAGACTTTTGTAGCCAATTTACAATTATAAGGGAGGCTAATCACTTCAACAGACACATGCTCCCCTCTCTCTCTAGGATTTTTGTTGATGATTTTCCTAAAAATCTTCACAAATAACAATATGTAGGTCCCAGTTTTGATAAATCATACCCTTTCGTTACACCTACCCCCTAAATTGTCATTCTATGATCCTTACAACCATAAAAGACATTTTTTCTCAACCATCACCATCATTTGATAACCAAGGATGCCCTTTGGCATGTTTAATAAACATGTTACAGGTGCATCCCACAAACAAGGATGCGCTTTTAAGAATTGAACTCATATGTACTCCGAATTGATAGCCATATAAACCCCTAAAATGCATGTCAAAGAGTTCGGAGGAAAATAAAATAAAATAAGAAAAAAGTGCACCCTTTCCTGTGAAGTTACCTACGCATGACAAATTCCATTGACTTGACGAGAAAATTGTGATGTGTTTAGGCTATGCAAATATCACTAGAGTGAGAAAATTGTAGCCAATGATAATGAAGCATCAAATTTCATCATACAAATTGATATTGGAATAGTGGAAATCCCCAAAACCATATAAGAAACTACATATCCAACAAAGAATAAAATGGCACAAAAGTAAGGATAAGAAGTATAAAAGAAAACCAAAACTCAAATTTAGGAAGAATCCACATCCCAACGGCCAAAAACCATTTTCCAACCCAAAAGGCACCTGTCTAGTCAAAGAAAGGTTAAAAAGAATTGAAGTTTTTACATGATGAAGAGACCAATTTGACATCACTAGAAAGGTAGAAATGAAACATTCTCTGTGCTTTCTTTTCTCTGCTCATTTGCACTCAACCTTTTTGCTTTAAGCTTGAGATGCTGACATGCATAGCTATCTCATCAGAAGTTGTAATAAATCATTTTAGATTTAGCATACAAAATTATGTATCTTTGTGTTAAGTATGACAACACTTAAAAAACGCCTAATTTTCAAGATCAAAACATCCTCTTCAAAATTTCTAATAAGCATTCTTTAAAAAAGACGTCAGAAATTGACATGGTCTGAAAATTATCCTCAGTATGGGATTTGCAAATCAAATCAACATGCTATTTTCATATTTTTGTACAAATTGATCCAAAAAGGATGCAAGACCATTTTTTTATTTATTTTTCATAAAAATGAAATCTCTTAATAACCACATCAGTTAATCACTTAGTCATGGATAGATTGCCATCCTTAAAAAAATAAAACACTCCAATGTATAACTGTTTCAGATAAAGAAAATGAGCTGTCATTAAAAATGTAGTGTTGGTCCCATCCTGATGAGTGAACCATTAGATCTTCTGCTAGGGCTTGTTCACATAAAAAAGTTGGCACCTTAATCCAAATTGTGGTCTATACTCGTTCAACAAACTATGTAGCAGACTTCTTGGCGAAAGCTGGTGTTCATCTACAAAGTCCAGCTTTGAAAATCTTTTCTTCTCATCAGCCTTGGGTGTTAGGGAAGTAGAGGTCTCCTTTTGGATCATGTGTTGGGTGGATTGTTTGATGTATCTTTTCTCTCATTTCATGTTTTTCTTTTCTTCTTTTTACTGTTTCTTTCCTTCTTATTGGCTCCAGGTATATATCTCTTATACTCAGATCCTTCTCTTGTATTCTCTTATCATTTTAATGGAATTTAGTCGTTAATGTTTCCAAAAAAAAAAACCTTCTTAGCAGAGTCTACTTCTTTTGAGGCAATATTTAAGTTTCCTTTAGTCTTCTTGTTTCTAATTTCATCTTTTCTTGTTACATGAAATCTAATAATATTTTGGCACTGACCCATTTTCAGTTTAAATCAACTCATAATCCCAATCAATTTTAGTGTACTCATTTTCAACTCTATCAAATAAACAAAAGTTATGCCCAAAACATTCCATACTTTTTTTGAATGATCAAAATATTCCATATTTACCACCCTAATTTCCAAGTCACCCACTTCAGTAATGGATGACTTCCAGTTATGATAAATCTTCATCTTCCAATATGACAAATCTTCGAAATAGTCGGCAAGAAAGTCCTTTCTTATGGCCACCCACGAAGCCACTCTGCATCTTACTAAAATGACCAGCTGATCCACCGTCTCTGCTAAGTCATTTAAGGTTTTTGGGTTCCTTTCACCCTATAAGGATCAAAGCATTGTTGGGAGTGTTAGCTTTCACGACACTTGGCATTTGGTTGGTCTCCAATAATGAGACCAAAGCAGCCAACATTACAGCTAGAGAACATGATATACTACCACTAAGAAATATATCATAGTGTCACACTAATTCATTTTCAATTTAACAAACTCCCTCCCTTTCAGTTGCACTTAATATATTTTATCTTTTTTTTTCCTTGGCATTTCTAACCATTTTCCTCATAAGCTTACTCTTGAATTCTACCTTAATGGGTGTTTGGCAACCCTTAATCTCCAAAGATTGAAATTTTCTGTTTCCAAACAATTGAAGACTTCAATATTGGCATTTGGCAAGCAATATATTAAGACAGAAATTGAATAAAACAGGAAGAACCTTGTATGACCAGATCTTTTCCTCAGACCGAGTATTCCACTAAGAGTCCCCTCACATCTCCATAACCCTCTCTACTCAAATGATAGCCAATCTCTCATCCTGGTAATGCTAAGCAACAAGAGTTCTTTTTTTTTTTTGAGCGGTAACAAAGAAATTTCATTAAGAAACAAGAACAAGTACACACGATTAGGAGGGTCTAACAGTATTAGACCCAAGATATAAGATCACCAAGAAAATATAACAGGAAAGAAGAACAATCCACACAAAACATGAGCTACAAGATGAGCATATAAAGCTCATAAAAAGAAAACACCTGAAAAATGGTCCAAAACTCCTAGTTTGGCAAAATAATCTGCCACACCATTTGTTTCTCGCCTGATCTGAGTGAAGGAAACATCCATCCCAGCAACCAGATCTCTGACCTCCCTAACTGTAATGATCAATTTCCATGGGGGGCGCCTTAGTCCCTTAGCCCATTTGATCGCATTTGCCGAATCCCCTTCAATAATTAATTTTCCAAGCCCATAGGTTTTCCAGATGATTAAAGCTCGCCTAATACTAAGGATTTCCGCCTCATTAGAATCTCTAACTCCAACTGACTCACTGAAGATGATGGAGGTAGTTCCCTCGTGATTCCTAAGAACCCCCCCAATCCCTGCTGGGCCCGGTTTTCCTCTGACTGCCCCATCCACATTAAATTTCATGACTGATTGTTCTGGGGGAGTCCACCTTTCTGAGGAGCGCACTATCCTTCTATGTCCCTTCATACAGCCTTCCCAAGATGATAGCAAATCCGAGGGTTTTAAACCGCTAAATTCCTTGCTAGAAAGGAGCCAAACGCAAAGTCTCCAATGTGCTGATTGTAAGAGCTCATTAATGTCTGAAGACTTTCCTTCAAAGACCCTAGCGTTTCTTTCCTTCCAAATGGTCCACAAGATAACTGCCGGGATCGTGTTCCATGCCAATTTTACTCTCGAAAACAACCTCGATAGGAACCACGATTCCAAGGAGCCAACACAGGTTCTATTGAAGACCCACGAAATATCTAAAAGGTTCATTAGGCTAGTCCAAAGACTCCTCGCCACTTGACACCCGATAAAAAGATGATCTGAGTCTTCCTCCTCCAAAGCACAAAGAGGGCAGATTGGGTTGTCCTCCGAGCCTAACAAACCCCTTCTCCTAAGTTCCACTCTAGTTAAAATTCTTCCTTTTAAAACACACCAGACGAAGATTTGAACCCTAGGAGGGGCAACTCCTTTCCAAGCCAAGGTAGATGTGGTCTCCTCCGAGGATTGATGATGTAGAGCCAGATCGACCAAGCTTTTCACTGAGAAGCTACCAGACGAATCCCCAGTCCACACAAGTTCATCCGCATCACCTAAGGAGATAGGAAATTCCTTCAGCAGTTCTAAGAGAGACTCAAGACTTACAACCTCAAAAGATCGGAGAGCTCTCCGGAAGTCCAGAAGCCAAGATATTTGATTACCATCAGCTTTATAACAATCCTGCACTAACACTTCTTTGTTATCGGTTATTCTGAAAAGCCTTGGGAAAACTTCCATCAATGGCCTTTCACCTAGCCACAAATCCTTCCAAAACAGTGTTCTATCACCTCTTCCCACTAAAAGTCTTGTTCTACTCTTATAGATATTGCCCACTATATCCCCCCCCTGCCCTAATTTCCACCAAGTTCTCAGCATCGAGGACCCTTTCTTCTCTACATACTTACTCAACGACCATGCTTGGAACCACTCAGCTGCCAAAGAGATCTTGATTGTTTAATTCATTTCTTCTCTAATTAACCTTTACTACATCATTTGCAAATAACATACACGGCAAACTTCCGTTCGGATATTTGTTGTTAAGCTGCTCATAACTACTTCAGATAAATAAGAGATTAAAGCTGACCCTTTCTATGTTGCTTCTCCAAACAAACTTCTCATTCTTAGCATTGCCCTTCATGTGTATCTTTTACAATCTAGACATATCCATTTTGGTGGCATTTTTGTTCAATGTTAATTGCCCCAACACCCTCTCATAGGCCTTTAAATTAACATAAAAATATTGTTGTTGCTTCTCCAAAGAAAGATCTCATTCTTATTATTGCCCTTTCATGTATCTTTTACAGTCTAGACATATCCATTTGGGTGGCATTTTTGTTCATTGTTAATTGCCCCAACACCCTCTCATTGACTTTAAATTAACAGTAAATTGTTGTTGTTGTTGCTCCCAACACCCTCTCATAGGCCTTTTAAATTAACAATAAATTGTTGTTGTTGTTGTTGACCCATTTCAAGAAAAAGATCGAAGCTTCGATCGACACATAAGGAGGAAACATTCTATAGAACTCTTTTGCATAGAAATCAAGGAGAAGAGTTAGCATGATGAGAGAGAAAATTGATCATAGCTTTCATTCAATAGGGAATCCTCCAAACAAAAGATGCACAGTAGATTGTGACAATTTCAGTTTAAAAGATCACAAATGAGATACCCTCGTTAGGTCAAAAGGACAATAAGTTTCTTATGGGCATCTCTTATATGACCGAGTAAGGGATTGACACAACCACCCCAGATTGTTGCTCCAATCTGCAATCTACTAGCACAAAGAATGTTGGAAGAAAAACAATGGGAAAAATACACATGTCCGTAAATTGGTCCAAAAGCTGACCAGGATCAGATGGACAGTGAAATATCACAACCTCACACCAAGAACAAAACCTCGGACTAGCACAAAGAATGTTGCTCCAATCTGCAATCTACTAGCACAAAGAATGTTGGAAGAAAAACAATGGGAAAAATACACATGTCCGTAAATTGGTCCAAAAGCTGACCAGGATCAGATGGACAATGAAATATCACAACCTCACACCAAGAACAAAACCTCGAACTTTTAGACCGATAACCAACTTTTAGATGACTTGGATGAAGTAAAGAACACCTCCCCACCAAAAAAAAAAATTCTAGATCTTAAATACCCATGATACCAACATATCAACCACCTTAAGCACCAACAAAGGGGAAAAAGAATCAACCAGTGATCCACAAATAACATGGGAGGGGAAAACCTAGTGACTTGGATATATGGGTGTTCCTCCGGCGGTCAAATCTCATGTGAATCTGGCTTCCATATTGGCCAAAATAGAAACGTTGCTCCTCTGCCTGATCGTCAGCATCATACTTGATGACCGTTGCTTGTGACAGTTTCAGACATAACAATTTACAACATGATATCACAAAGAATATATCATATAAATTTCCTCTCAGTGAAATCCTCGACCAATTGTTACTAAAGATAGATAATAAGTTGTAGGATTTTGTGAGCATTGGTTTGTGGATTGCCTGTCCGACACTCATAGCAAATACATACAACAAAAGTAATTCGACCCATAACTTTAATGCCCTGTCGTAGATGCAGTTTGGAGCACTCAGGCAATCACTGTGCAATAAGCAAACTACAACATCACCCCTGTGGGCATGGGCAATAAGTAAATCATGACAAGAGCAATCATGTGCAAGGAACTAAAAAATACATAAAGACTATATATGGTTCTTCCCAAAAGTAAATGACTAAATAAAAGAAATACAGAACAAGCAGATGGATGGATATGGACTACATAAGTGCAGAATCTTGGATGATTATTTCTCCAATCAACTCTTAAGCAAAACTGTCATTGTCCCACGAGACATTTCAGTCACTTTGACCAGACACAAAGCTTAGTAAACTCATACACCAATCAGATCAAACTTAACAATACTGCAATCTAGCAACACAGTGAGTCAAAATAAACAACACAAAGTAAAGAGCCGAATTACTAGTCTTCAATTCATTGATTCCAACCAATTGAAGTTTCAACATAGTCAATCCTCAACTCAGATAAAATCAACATGATCAGACACTACAACAGTTCCTGTTCATATTATGATGGGTTTAGTCAAGATGCTTATATACTCTATTTTTTCTCTTTTGAAAATGAAGACGCCTAAAAACTGATAAAGAGATCTTTTAGATTTCAGAGACAAATATGAATCGAAATGACTCAAGGTGACCGAGTTGAAATTGGATCGAGAAGAATTCCCTTCAAACATACCTGTACCTTAGGCTCGAACTGCTCCTGATGGTTATGATGGAGGATAAAAAGCACCAGACCTCCGACCAGAAACAACCCAAGAAGCCCAAGGATCCAACCCGAGAACCTCCTGCGAACTGGGCGCCGGAATTCGGCCTGCCGACGCCGCATTCTCGGCCGATTTCTCCCACAACTCAGCACCAAATCCAAGAACAAGAAAATCCCATTTTCAAAAAAGGCGGAGAAATCCCCCAAACAGAGATTTCCTCTTCCTCTCAGCTCCTCAGCCTTTTATTGCAAGATCCTTTGTTTCAGAGAAGAAAACAGAGGAGGAGGAGGCTGAGATGAGATTCTTTGTCGTTAGGAAGGGATCTGAGGTGGATTCATGCACACATTTAAAGATTTAAGAAGAGGGAGTGATTAGTGATTACGACAGATAAGAGACTGAAATATCGGAGTTGGGTTTGGGAGAATACAAAAGAAATCTCCGTTTTTGCCAAAAACAGGGTGGGGAAAACGGGGGAGGTCTCAGATATGCTGAATTGGAGAAAGCTAATTTCATTAATGCCACTTTCTTGAAGAAAAGAAAATAAGAAATAGAAATTCCGGAAAATGTTGGAAGGCTCCTTCCTTCTTCTTCCCCTTACAAAAAATCAATCTCATACCGCCGGGTGTTTGCATGTGGAAGTAAATTTGGTAATTACAATTTGAGGGCTTCTATGCTGTTGGTGCTGGCGGCTCTCTTCTATCCTTCATGCATGCATGGCCCATTTTAATCAATCAGCAGATTTCAACATGAAAATTTTTGAAAGAACACATTGACATTGTTAATTATAATTCACAATATTTTGAAAAAAAAATTAAAAAATTAGGCAAATTACTCAACTTTGATTGAATTTTGGGTTGATTTTTTTTTTAATTTTTGGACTACTATTATAGGTTGCTTGATAGTTTTGCAAATATTATAAGATCATAATGCATTTATTTTAGAATGAAAATGATGAAAGAGAAAAGATTTCAAGAAATATTTAAAATATATATATATATATATATATATATATATATATATTATGAACAAGCCAATTATTCTTTGTAGCATGTCTATAATAGGTCTAATATGCTTCATAGTTTTTCTTTTTAAATGAATAAGGTGTCCGGCCTTTTTAGAGCATCCCGCTAATTCTAAAGACATATACAAGTCTCCCTACTGACACACTGAAAAATCTACTAGAAGTGATAGATCTTTTAAAATAGAGTGAGAATTAAACTAAAAATTTCCACATTCTCAAACGAATGTCTAATCTATCACTGTAACCCCTTTGATTTATTATGCTTCATGGTTGTCGTTGTCAATTACCATTAGCACCAATATCTATTTAACATCAACTAGAAACTAGAATAAAATATTTTAAATGTGTTTTGTTGTTTTTAAATAATTTGTATATATTTATCATTTATTACCAATTCATTTCACACGTTATATAATTTGCCAAAGTCTTATTTTTTTTGAAAAAAAATTTTACCTCACTGTTTCATTCTATAAATACCTAACTAATACCTTAAAAATTCTAAAATTGATAGAGCACTTGAAGTTAGACATTTTATCACTAAGGTTGCCAATTCATCATACAGTAAATGGGCTATTAAAGGTTATAATGACATTAATCACATGAGGCATATGCCCAATTACGTGATCATACCAAAGTGAGATCACATTGTCATCATAGTTTCTTTTTATACTAAAGTATCTGAGCGTCCCACTTGAAATTATCAATATAGTTGATCTCATATTTAACTTTTTGATGCCTTGATTATATTAATAAAGAAAATGTTAAGAATGCCATAATATTTTATAACAAGAGACACAAGTATTTTTATTATTATTTAAATGATAATAATAGATAAAAGTACAAGTTTTATATCCCTTAAAAATAAACACTGCATTAATCAACATGAACTCTTATTAGGTTTAAATTCAAGTAGTCACAGAAAATGAATGAAGGGTTAAAATGAAAAAGTTAAAGTACTGGCTACATTTCAAGTCAAATGGCCTTCCAGAGAATCTCATTTATTGTTTTTGCTTGGAATAACCAAGTGCCAAACAGTAGCATTTGTTTGGTGTCTCAGAGGTCCACATGAATTGGTACATCTCATCAAATATTACCATTTAATAATGTTTAAAAAGGGGTCGAGCCAATTTGAAAAACCCATCGATCGAGCATCTCATATGGGTAATTAGTCCATTGCATGAAGTCTGTTTTATATTAGTTTTAAATAATTTAAAGAACAATCCAATGAATTCAAGTTGACCATGAATTATTCAACTCAAGTTAGGAGCAATTTGGTTTATTTAAGTCTAAGGCTCTAAGCCCAAGCACAAATAGCATTTCTTATTCCAAGAGGTCGGTTTGAGACTTTGAGTAAAGTTTTCTTGCATCTCCATAAAAAGGGCCCAAATTCAAGTCTAAGGAAAGCTTACCCTAGTCCTAGAAAACTTGGGTTTGGGCATGTGGGTTGAGTTGGGCCCAACCTAAAGTCCTACGGTCCAGTTGTCCTCTCAACCACTTCACTTACCCTCGATCGAATAATAAAAGAGGAGCAGAGCTTATGCACATGAAACCATGTGCTGGGCCTGGGCCTACTAAACACATAAGGAGTCACTAAAAAGGCCCTTTAGTTTGCGTGGGGCTCCGGAGGGATTTTAAAAGCTTGAATATCACCACATGCTTCAAAAAGAGTTCCATGATTCCAGTCTTGTTCAAGTGAGACAAGTATCATATAATTTTTTATTTTAATTTTTGAGCTGAAGCAACCTGTTAGTACGTTTAGATATAGTATACATTATAGAGGAATGATTAGATGTTACCGTGACATTAAAGATAACTTCAAATGACACTGATTAGGACATGAAGGGTTTTCCGTTAAAATGTAAATCATTTATTAATCTTTAAATGAAAAGACATGGGTGTAGTTTAGTAGTTCAGTTACTTACCTTTACGGTATCAGAAAGTGAGAGATCATAGATTTCAACTCTAATGACATAACTTTGGTGTCCCTTAAGGTGTGTGTATATATATATATATATATATTATCTTTTTATCTTTTAAATTTTGTAAAATCATTTGACCTAATGGGTTAGGGAGAATGGTATGATAAATTTTGTAGATTTTCTAATTAATTACTTTTCATTTAATTCATTTAATGGTTTAACAAAATATAAAATGATATATATCTTTGTATTTAAAAATAAAAAATAGTTTAAATATTTGAAAAGTGGACTATATATATATCTTAAATGACTTTACTTGACATTATTTTTATCATTAAAAAGATTTATGTTGATTTCGTTACGTGATTCTAACTTCTTACAATGTTGGTACATCATGTGGACTATTCTCAACGGTGACCAGATGTGACCCTTAATTTGGTACATTTTGCCCGCCTTTTGACAATTTAGAATGCATTTATGGCTTTGATACATCACTCGATGTTATATTGGATTAATACCATTGGATTGGATTGATGTAGACATATGTAAACACCATTCATACTAAGAGGAGTGAGAGAAAAAGAACATTATAATTTTATTTTATATTAATATAAGCACACTTTTGAATTATATAAATCATATATATATATATATATATATATATTTGTGTATGATTGTTTATGTATTTATTAAATTACAAATATATTTATTTTTAACAATACAAAATCAAATCATCCTTTTTATTTCCTCCACATCTATCTATATCTTTAGGTTCAACTCACGACCTAAGGTGTAAATATCAAGTTATATGCCATAAGACTAAGTTGATACAGACCAAATCCAGTACAGTCATTTAGTATTTTTAAAAAAAGAAAGTTGTTTAAAAGAAAATTTAATGGGTCAGTTCATATATATTTACTAATTTTCGGGTCCCCGTTTACACACCCGATTTTTCTGCCTCTACACACTGATTTCCTGGTGCGGGTGGCAAATTACCATTTTGCCCCCGCGTTCCCATTCGTTCGAACGAATGCTCAGTTCATTTTTCCATTCGTTCGAACAATGGACGCATACCCCCACTGCTTTCATTCATTCGAACGAATTCACAGTTCATTTCGGATTCGTTTGAATGAATACATGAATACTGCCGAGATTTTCACTGATTCGAACGAGTGGCCATGTGCACAATCCATTCATTCGAATGAAAAATTCATTCGAACGAATTCCCCAGTGTAAATTCCATTCATTCGAATGAATTGTTCGGAAGTGCTCATTCGTTCGAATGAATGAGAGGGGACTGAAAAATACAGTCCTTCGATCGAATGAATTCGTTCGAATGAATCCATCCATTCATTCGAACGAATGAACACTTCTGAACAATTCATTCGAATAAATGGCTTGATTCATTTGAACAAATGTATCAGAGAGAACTGGAAAATGACAGTGCTTCTCTCGGGTGCCATTCGTTCGAATGAATCAAGCCATTCATTCGAATGAATGCACTTCTATTCGCCATTCGTTCGAATGAATGGACTGATTCATTCGAACCAATGACATATAGACGTCCATTCATTCGAATGAATTGACTGATTCATTCGAACGAATGTATCAGAGAGGACTGGAAAATGACAGGCCTTCATTCGGATGTCATTCATTCGAACGAATTGAAGTCTGATATGCCATTCGTTCGAATGAATGACTTGATTCATTCGATCGAATCCATTTAAGTCGCCATTTGTTCGAATGAATCAAGCCATTCATTCGAACGAATGACGACTTATATATATAAGCCGCGATTCATTCGATCGATTCCAGCCCTAGCCTCTCCTTCCCTTTCGAAACCCTAAACCGAACTCTAAATCGATCGATTCCCTCCCTCTTCCTCTTCCTCTCCCTCTCCCTCTCCGGCTTCCGCTCCGGCTCCCTCATTCTCAGGTTTTCCCTCCCCGATTTCCCTCTCCCTCTCCCTCTCCCTCTCTCTCGGAAATCCCCATTCATTCGAACCTCTCTATTCATTCGAACCAATCACCCCCATTTATTCGAACCAATCACCCGTACTCATTCGAACCAATCACCCTACACCCTTTCCATTTAAATTTTTCCCTCTCCCTCTTTCCCAAAATACACCGTATAAATGGCATATTCAAGTTCCAAAAGGAAAGCAAGCACAACAAAGGGAGGGAAGAAACAAAAGAAGGACACGTCATTCGACCTGACGCATTTCATATCTTCTGAAACCGCGACCCTCTACCAAGACGATTTTTGCACATGATCGTATATTTTTGGTAAAATCGTCGACCTCTCATTTTTCACACAATTTGGTTTGAAAATCGAATCGTATTTTGAAGAAATGGGTTGGGCTTCATTTTTGTCATTAAAATATGACATGTATCCTAGTTTAGTAAAAGAATTTTATGCAAATATAGAAAAAATGGATGATGAGACGGTTAAGACAACCGTCCGAGGCCAAGAAGTTGTGATCACACGGGAAAGGTTGGATTACCTATATAATTCCCAAAAGACGGCATTAGAAGGTATGATTGTCGTACATGGATCACAGATGTTGAGGGGTTCGATGTTTTGGTAGCCCACAACGAGATGTGTGGGAGGACGGATATCAAAGAGAAGAAGACCCCCCCACTGACCATGCTTACATTAGAAGCACGAATCATCCACCAGATAATTGTCAATTGTCTTTTTCCTAGAAAAGGGCATTCTAGTGTGACATGGTTCGAAGTGTTTCTTATTTGGGGCATCATGAATGGGAAAAAAATCTCCCTCTCCCATATCATCATCAGTTACATGAGCGCTTGTCGGAAGACCAGAAGATGTAATCTTCCGTACGGTCTTTTTTTATGTTCATTTTTTGAAGAACGCGGAATCCCACTTCTCCCCGATGATAACGTATCTATAGATCTGTAACGCCCAGCCCTTTCCGTGAATTTCAGAGTCTAATTTTTTTTTTTAAATAGTAATAATAAAACATCAGAAGAGAGCGGGTGGCGTCACGACGCGAGTTAAGTTCAGACTACCCAAGTCTGAACCTTAACTGGTCACCCATGTGTACATGGACTAGACCATGATAATGAACACACATGGAACTAACATCAACTTGCGGAATAATATAAGTTAACTGCGGAATAATATGAAATGATAGCCAGTACCAGTCTCAAATAATAATTACATAAATCAACCATACATTGTCAATATCCTAAGCAAACCATAGCAAGTAACTACTTTATTACATGTCCATAATAAAGTATCAAATAAACAGCAATTATAAATTCATTCCAGCACTCGAACACTTAGGCTCAGCTCCCCTCCAGATCAATGATCTTTTCTTTTCCTTTACTTGTACCTGCAATCTCCTCTGAGGATAGAATTAGGGCGTTAGATCAACGCGCCCAGTAGGTTCCCGAATCAGGGCTATCACATGTTAGCATATAAAACATGCATATATATCATATTACATGATCATTAAAAACAGGTAAAACAATGCTATGATGTATGCACCTGCAATGAGCATCCCCCATTATGTACATTCATAGCCATCGCTTGACGTGCCTTGCACCGACAAGGGTAAATTACAACACACCTTTATCTCTTCATCATTGACTGATTCATATTACGTATTAGTCCTCCTGGCGGGACTCTCATCGCCTAAGGAGACCAATGTGACTATGATCATCATGTTACTCCTCCTGGCGTGTCTTGCACCACCGAGGCAGACGTAACTTATAAATTGAAACACTGTAGAACCTCATTCATAATCCCATGTCTATGCATGAGATGCCAATGCCTGTATGCCATTTGTTAATGCATAATATATCATTTTGAAACACATAACATAAAACAAGAGTCTCATAAGAAAACTGGGTAAAACTGTGGTTACAAGTAGGTAGGAAACCTACTGAAGAATCACTTCAGCGTCCGTTCTTTCTTAGGCTTTATCCGGTCACCGCTCACAGTCGTGTACCGTCGCAGAGATCCGTCACCTTATTCACATAAATCATGGACTAACTTTTAATCCCTTACTTTATTTGATTCCCATTTTTGAGTCTAAGTCCACAAATACAAACTCATGGTTGTGACACTTATTTACAAACATGCCATTGCTATCAATACCTTGATTAAACTCTACAACCTTAACATGGTTCAGTCATGTTTTGGACGACCAAAACAGCAAACATAATTACATCTTTAATCACATACACATCCATAAAATGACCCATGAACAGTCCATGGGGTTTGGCCATAATCATGGCATAACCCTTATGATTCTTTTGCTCAATAATGTCCTTTATTTACATATTAATTGGCTCTACCCTTTAGCCATGTTAAACCCATAGTTTAGCCATCCTATGGCTAACCCAAAATCAGTAACCTTATCACATAAAAATCTCCCAAAAACAGTCCAGAAAGGTCTATGGTTTCCATGTTTTCCAACATGAAAACCAACCCTCTTTTACATGGGGTTCGGCCCTCCATGGTGGCCGAACCCAATGGTTATTCTTACTGTTTTTAAACCTCCAATAATCATGTATAAACAGTATATTAATATCAGGTTTTAACTTTAAAAGAAACCATCCAAAACAGTCCATAACAGTCTATGGTTTCCATGTTTTAACCTCCTTAAAATATGCATTTTAAATCCAACAATAACATCTAATATCAGTCCCAAATCATATTATTTTAATTTCCAAAAACTATAAAAAACAACCACTTGTTTCCATGGGGTTCGGCCATGCTAAGTGGCCGAACCCAATGGTCCATTTCCATCTTTTAATCCACTGATTTTAGACCATATAAACTTCAGTCCCTGTGTCATTCTGATCCATATTTTTAACCATTCTAAAACATGTATTTAAATCTTAAATCAAAATCCAAAAACAGTCCACTAAATCCATGGTTTTCATGTTTCTAAACATGAAAACCAAGCCATCTCTTACATGGGGTTCGGCCCTTCATGGTGGCCGAACCCAATGGTCATCTTAATCATTTCTAAACCTCCATTAATCAAGGTTAATCATTGGTGTATTCGGCCATGATCATGGCCCAATCCACACCCTATTTGTTCCATGTTTTTCAACAAAACTCAATGAAATACTTACCAATTTTCCAAGCCTTTCTTCTTGACTTTTGATCATTGCTTCCTATCTTTTATTTCTTCCTTTCTTCCTTAATTCCTTGCTGGTTTAAGCTTGAATATTTGGTACCAAAAGCCTCTGCTGTTCCAGCCGAGAATACCAATTGGAGAGAGGGAGAAAGAGATGGGATTGTAAGGCTTTCACAATGATAAAAATCGGCCACACATGGGTGCTTATTGCTTTTGTATTTCAGCCATCATAACCCTTCCACTTCTCATCAATCCATGCACAAAACGATGGGCATTGGGTGCCATCCAAGGCACCCCTTGGCATCTACCCATGCAGCCATTCATATTTCCATGTAACTCACCTCAAACCCATCATTTGCATTCATGATTCAACATGGGACTCACCAAAACAAGTCCCCAACGTGTGGGACTTGTTTTGGTTGGTTTGAGACCAGCCAACCTCTTCAAATTCCCATTAAACTCACTGATTTACAGTCCCATGGATTTCCATTTTGACTCACCCAACTCAAGATATTTTTATTCCAACCAAACTCATCACATTTAATGCTCCATATTTGAGTCAACTCTTTTCTTAACTTAGACTCACTCCAAATCAGTCCAACTCAAGCTGAATTATCTCACACTTGAGTTCCATTGAGGGGCCACACGGTCATCCGTGGTCAAACTAGTCAACCCGACCCGTTGGGTCCACCTTTAGCTCCTTGACCCGTTTTTGACTCCATGACCCAAATATGGAATTTTGGTCATTTGTAAATGGTTTTCACATATGGATCAAGCCTACCCATTTCTTCTCCACTTGATTCCCAATCAAATAGGCTTAACCCCATTTAATTTAAATTCACAAAACGATCAAATAATCCAGTAAGACCCGATGGGTCCCATTTGGGCCCTTTGACCTATTTAGCCATTTTTGACCCAAATGATGAAAATTACCCAACCAATCAAGCTTAACATTCATAATGTGCTCATATGATTTTATTTTGAGCAATGGGCCCCACTATTTCCTTACTTAACATCACAAAATAATTAATTTAATAACTCAGGGGCATTTTGATAATTTTCCACTTCATTAAGAAATTGGGGTGTTACAAGATCGCTATGATTATTTTAATGAGTCAACTTTGAAGAAGATGGGATTCCACCTCGACAGAGCTAGTAAGAAATGGATCCCCAAAGTTGTCGATGCCCCACCAGTTCAGGTTCACAGTCCACCTGAGCCATCTGAGGCGCGTGCGGTACTTGAGCCACTTGGGCCATCTGAGGGCAGTGAGGCACGCCACCCACGTGAGGCAGGGAATCCTCCGACTGTTTCAGCAGTTGATACGCAGCAGATTCTTACTAGCATTTTTGCTTTAGAGGAGAAGATGGAGCAGAGATATGATCAGCAGGTGCAGAGATTTGATCAGCTTACCGCAAGGGTGGATGTTATGCAGAGCCAGATTTTATATACTTTGCGGTTGACAGTGCTTTTAGCACAAACGAGGGGGATAACAACATTCCTATCTACAGGACCAGATGGTACTGTACGAGCAAGGGTATCACCCGAGTTTGCAGGAGCAGTTATTTTCCCTGTTTGTCCATCTGGAGGGGTAACTGAAAGAGTAGGAGCATCATCTGGCACCCCTACTCGTACTAAATGAGCAAGAGCAGCATCGGGGGAATCTAGTCATGCTTTGATGGTTGGATTAGCAGCACCTACTGGTCCATTGCCTCGTGCATCTTCTCGCCCCATTACACCCCAGAGTGGATCAACTGGTACTGGCCCCCGTTCTGTGTTGACTAGAGTTGCAGCAGCTTCGCGCCCCCTTCCTCGTTCGACTGCAATTATTTCATTCATGCCACCTCAGTTTGCACCTCCTGTTTCTGTACATGCCACCATAACTCTGATTGTTGCACCAGTTCATCCACCTGCTCCTTCTGCATCTGCCTCCACTGGTCCACGTGCTGCACCTCCTGCTGCACCACCTGTTCCACCTCCTGTTGTACCACCTGTTGCACCTCCTACTGCACCTCTTGATGCACCTCCTGCTGCACCACGTGTTGCACCACCTGTTGCACCTCCTGCTGCACCACCTGTTGCACCTCCTGCTGCACCTCTTGATGCACCTCCTGCTGCATCACCTGCCTCACCTTCTACTTATGATCCAGATATTATTTGTCTTTGACGTAGTTTTGATTTTTTTTTTTATTCACATGTAAAAGAGATGTAAATTTCATATTTTGAATGAACATGTGATATTATTTATCTCCTGGTGCCTGTTTTGTTGTGGATCTTTGAACAATGATAATGGTATAATGTAAGTCTAGTAAGATCCCACTATCTCATATAATTCAATTATGATGCTACTGATGCAAGTCAAAAAAAAGAAAGAAAGAAAACTGGTTATGATTTTTTTGGTAATATATTGGCATTGGGTCCTTGTTACTTCATAGGGAATTGATTGCACAATCATAATAACCTGCAATGTTTGGATGCTTGAGTAGAAGTTGATTTTCTACTTAGAATTGATGTACATCAATTGTTTTGCGTCCATACATTGCATATTTTCTTTTCACCAAGTTGTGGAATTCGAACATGCAGTCCTTGGTGTAATTGTGAGGTTATTGTTCCTATCTCTTTCTGCATTCTTTTAGCAATTAAATTAAGAATAATTACTTTGTATACATGTATTTGGTGGTCAGATTTTCTGCTCAAGCTCTCTTTGTGCAGTCTCTCAGATGTTACCTTCTCTTCTGTTGCTGCTGCTGCTGCTTAATAAAATTTTATCATTATCTTTCTAAAAGAAAAAAAAATTGCAATGTGGTCCACATGATGCTCAGACTGCATTGATTTTCTGGATGAGAACATAACCAATTATCATTCCAGGTCATTTCTCATGAAGGAGTCGAATCTCACACATGTATTAAGCATTAAACAATGCAGATACAGAATCCAAATCGCAATTTCATGCTATTGCAGGAAACAATAATTGAAAAAATGCAAAAGAACACAAATCCCAACAGATCTCCACTTGTTCATGTTCAAGACAAGGCTCCAAATTGGCAAATGTTAGGTTTTTGTTATCATCTTTGACATATAAAAACTATGGTTTACTATTTAACCATAGCGCTTAATGATGAAAATTATTTATTAGATATGTCAGAACATCGAACTTCAAAAGTCACTATGTCCAACACTGACAGAAGTTTGTACCAAGTCACACAGATGTGGGAATGAGAAACATCCATGCCAGATGTGGGCTCTCTCAAACTTCATTTGGCCAGGAGAAAGAGAGTTTCTCAATTTCAATTTCAGTTACACATTTAGAACAGAATGCTTCAACATTTCAACATGAGAAATGAATTGTCTCAACTAAGAATTCTAGGAGCTCCTACCACTCACATGAACAAGTTTAAGAGCTCCGTAGTGTTTCATCACCTCGCTCAGTACTCAACTATTGATTTTTAAGAAGAATTTTAAATTTTGTATTGGTAATGAAATGGGAAACAAGACCTAAACATAAGCCTAGAAGAATTCTAGGTGCCTGTTTTATGACCTAAAATAGGCAATCTTGATTTCGTATTTAAAATTAAAGTGTACATTCCTTCTATGGCATGATTTCTTGAGATTTATGCAGAAAATGGAGTTAATTATGCATTTTAAATGCAAAATAGTGTGCCAAATCAACTTGAAAATTGTAAAACATAGGCTTTACAATTAAACCCACTTCACAAACCATTAACCTTGAGCAATTCATAACTCTCTAAAACTAAATATCTGCTCTGAAATCGAGGAACATGATAATAACAAAGATAAAATATATTGACACTCTTATTTTCACTTCATTGATTCCACCATTGCATGAAGTCGTCATTATCTTTAAGATCACCAAACCACTGCATAACATTTAAGAGAATCACATTATAACATATGGAAAAGTTATATGTCGATTGGTAAATATATATGAGCTCTTTAAGGAATGAACTTACTTCAGTCATTTCTATAGAGTTATATGCTGAATCGTCACCAAAGTTGTAAGATCAACTACCCTGTGGAAAACTCGCTATTTGTGATTCATGGAAATCACCTACATTATAATCAACATTTAAATCTACACTTGTAGATGCCTGTGAAGAAGGGGGCCATTCGGACAAGTTCTCCTCGTATGACCAGTATTTTTGCATAACCCACATCTTCTTCCATTTAGTTGATTCTCTACAATCTCAAATGCAGAAGGATCTCGACGTATAGATGTTTGTCCTTGTGTAGAATTCCTTGAACCTGGATGGCGTCCTCTAGAATATTGCATAATAGGGTGACTGATTGGCTTATCATGGATGGCAAGATTTTGGAGATGATTTAGGAGCACGTCTTGATCATATGAAGACAATTGTTCACATTTGTTCTTAATACCTTCAAAGTGTACGTCTAATACATCGCCAGGCCTCTGCCTTATAACATTTAAGCCGTCCAATGAGATTAAATCTATTCTCCATTGTGGGTGTATATCATCCAAATGTAATTTGTCCATCCATTGCATTTTGTGCGCACACGGTAGGCCCATTCAAGCTGTAAACTCTTCCGTACAAATGGGTGAAAATGATCGGTTCATAACCATCTCATATTCGTTGTAAATCTCATTCATTGCGAAATGAGAAATTTTGCCATTCAATTCATCAAAGAAATGAATAGACACATCACATGCAAACCGAATCTTCTCATCCTCAAGTTGAATCTTAAACTCTTCAAATTGATTTTCAATGACATGGACTATCTTTCTTCGGACAACATCTAGATCACCTGTAGATGTAGATATATAACTTTTCAGAATAGCATGTGCACCCTTAACCCTTGAAGTAGCTCGATTCTTAAAATGTAAACTCCATCCGGTCCATGCCTTGACAAATTATTTTCTAAGTGAGATCCACGTCCTTGTTAAGTAGTTCACTACTTGCGAATCATCTCTAAAATTTCGTTTGAATGCATCAAACGCTGTATTGAATGCTTTTTCAGTTAGGGATCATTCAGGTCATTCCATTCGGTAAAAAATGCATTCTAATCCTCAGTTGTCTTAAACATAGGTTTACAATGAGCAACAATATTCTTGTTGATGTGCCAAGAACACAAAATATGTACAGCATTAGGGAACTCCAAATCAATGTCATTCTTTAACGCCAATTCCCTATCAGTCAAAAGAACTAGTCGATCATGCTCCACTCCAAAGACCTTTTTAAACATCTATAATGCCTATACATAATCTTCAAATTTCTCATTTCGTAGAAATGCAAAGCATAAGCAGAAGTTCTTATTGAAACTTATTACACCAACAATATGAAGCAATGACATATGATATTTGTTGGTTTTGTACGTGCAATCCATTAGAAGGACATTATGGTAGCTCTTAGTAAGAAAAATGGACTTTGGATGTGAAAAAAAGAGATGGGACAAATGACCATCATTGTCATGATCAAGAAAATATTGATAACCACCTTCTTGAAGATCATCTATCAAAGCTTGAATTGTAGTTCGACCCCTTAGTTGGTCTTTCCGAAGTGCAGAACAAAAGTTGTACAAATCACCCGCTGATATTCCAATATCTGGATTTTGCTTTCTAAGGGTCATCAAAATTTGCCGTGGTGGTATATTGTAACTCCTCATTTCAATGATCATTTTTTTCTCAGCATCTGAAAAACATCTTGTACTTGGATGACCTAATAATACATCCGATATATCATGATTGTGATCCAAATTCTTTATGGTCAACTTCCATGACCCATCAACAATCTGTTTACCTTTTACTTGAAAAAGACAATTGTATTGGCGGGAGTATGCTTTCCTTTTTCTCGCATCATCTTCCACGCTAATCGTGCTGCTGTATTTATTTCCTCTATCGCAGCCAATGACTACTTTCTTTTCCTTATTATATGACCTCTTTATGGTAATTACAAATCCTTTTCCATAAGCGATATTCTTAACATAATTTATAAGGTCCTCACGACTTTCAAAACATCCCTTAACAAACTCCATGCCACTTGAGGATTAAAAACTACCACTAAAAAACTAATATTAATGAGATAAGAGAGAGCGAGAGAGAGAGAGAGAGAGAGAGAGAGAGAGAGAGAGAGAGAGAGAGAAAGAGTTACCTCCGATTCGAGATAAGAGATCCAGACAATAGCTTGAGAGAGACAACTTCGAACCGAGATAAGAGAGAAGGGATTGAAAAAGGGGTTTAAGGGTTGAAAATTTTAATGTGTTTCAAGGGTTTGGGATTGAAATGAGTGTTGAAAACTGGGGTTTTAAGGAGAAATCTTTGAAGGAGGTTGTTCAAAATGGGGTTTAAGAGTTTGGGATTGAAATGGAGTTTAAGGGTTTTGGATTGAAAAAGGGAGTTGAAAATGGGGTTTTAAGGAGAAATCTTTGAAGAACGTGGTTCAAAATGGGGTTTATGGGTTTCAGATTGAAATGGGGTTCAAGGGTTTCGGATTGAAAAGGGGGTTGACAATGGAGTTTTAAAGAGAACTCTTTGAAGAAGGTGGTCTAAAATGGGGTTTAAGGGTTTGGGATAGAAATGGGGTTCAAGGGTTTGGGATTGAAAAGGGAGTTGAAAATGGGGTTGAAATTGGGGTTTAAGGGTTTGGGATAGAAATGGGATTCAAGGGTCTGGGATTGAAAAGGGAGTTGAAAATGGGGTTTAAGGGAGAAGGGATTCAGAAAGGGGATCAAGGGCGAAGGGAGAGGAAGAGAGAAACCACAGTTTAGAGTTCAGAATGTAATGAAACGAGTAAAATTTCGTGGATTCGCGGCTTATATATAAAAGTTATCATTCGTTCGAATGAATGGCTTGATTCATTCGAACGAGTGGAGACTTAAATGGAATTCGTTCGAATGAATCGAGCCATTCATTCGAACTAATGATATATAAACGTCCATTAGTTCGAATGAATGGCTCGATTCATTCGAACGAATGACATCCGAGGGAGGGACTGTCATTTTCTAGTCCTTCTGATACATTCGTTCGAATGAATGGCTTGATTCATTCGAACGAATGGCGACTTAAATGGATTCGATCGAATGAATCAAGCCATTCATTCGAACGAATGGCATATTAGACTTCAATTCGTTCGAATGAATGGCTCGATTCATTCGAACGAATGACATCCGAGGGAAGGACTGTCATTTTCCAGTCCTCTCTGATACATTCATTCGAATGAATCAGTCAATTCATTCGAACGAATGGACGTCTATATCTCATTGGTTCGAATGAATCAGTCCATTCATTCGAACGAATGACAAATAGAAGTGCATTCATTCAAATGAATGGCTTGATTCATTCGAGCGAATGGCACCCGAGAGAAGCACTGTCATTTTCCAGTCCTCTCTGATACATTCGTTCGAATGAATCAAGCCATTCATTCGAATGAATTGTTCGGAAGGGTTCATTCGTTCGAATGAATGGATGGATTCATTCGAACGAATTCATTCGATCGAAGGACTATATTTTCCAGTCCCCTCTCATTCATTCGTTCGAATGAATCCATCCATTTATTCGAATGAATGAACACTTCCGAACAATTCATTCGAATGAATGGAATTTACACTGGGGAATTCGTTCGAATGAATTTTTCATTCGAATGAATGGATTGTGCACATGGCTACTCGTTCGAATAAGTGAAAATCTCGGCAGTATTCATGTATTCATTCCAACGAATCCGAATTGAACTGTGAATTCGTTCGAATGAATGAAAGAAGAGGGGGTATGCGTCCATTCGTTCGAACGAATGGAAAAATGAACTGAGCATTCGTTCGAACGAATGGGAACGCGGAGGCAAAATGGTAATTTGCCACCCGCACCCAGAAATGGGTGTGTAGAGGCAGAAAAACCGGGTGTGTAAATGGGGACCCTAAATTAAATGGCTAGAAGGTCGAGAAATACATGATACTTGAATCAAAGGTGACAGAAAAGATGGATCGTGGCTGACAATTAAACCAATCCACCCATCTTGAAGGGAATGAGTGAAAATTGGGTCGGATTTTAATCTGACCTGCATGACTTGACTCAAGAAATCAATAGGTTTGGATTATGCTTTTGTATATCTCGAATCAGATCGAGTTGAAAAAAAATAAATCTAGATGAAATTTAGGTCAGATTGGATCAGATTAAGAAATTTAAAAACAATCCATTCAACCCGAGTGCTTATAAAATAACACTCGAATTGAGTCAGGTTTTAAATTCAAATCAATCAAGTTGAATAACTCGGATCAACAATTTGAATCAAATCAAATCGAATATAATAATTTTTTACATGAGTTTTGAGTGAAACTCAACCCGAAGCCTGTTGAAGGGTCACATTATGCCTCTTATACTTGTGTAAATGAGGCCTTTGACAATTCTATAAGAGTGATTTGGGAGGGACGATGTTACTTTAGAAGTGGACATGATTTTGATTGACAATATCTACTTGCTTGTTGCATTGAAATCCTGACATTGGAAATTTAATCAACTTTTTCCTATAATGGTGACGATAGTGTACAGCATTAAGTAGTTTTCATAAGTTCCATCACCGTTGCAAATTCAGATTCCCACTTATCTTTTTAATAATATTTTTAGATAAATTAAATATAAAAACTTATTTTAAAGCTATAAAATGAATGGCTCATTTTGGACAGAGATTTTAAAGGTTTTTACGTTATTTTTTTTTTTAAAGTTAGTCATCTAATTTTTGTAGCCTTATATTAGATTCATAAAAATATTTTAAAATAAATCTCTATATTTAATAGATTTAGTAAATACGATTAAAATGATAAAGTTAAGTAATCAAGCTACTTGCAGTGAGGAGGAATATGATTTGTTGAGTTTCTTCAGGTGAACAAAATAATTAACTTAATAGGTTGAAATATCAGGGGTCGAAATCTCGGTATCGATACGAGATATCAACCGATATCTCGGCCGATAAAATTCTCTTTCTCTTTTTTTTTTTTTCTTTTAACAAAAACCACTGAGATATTGGCTGATATTCGAATCCTGCTTTCCTCATATAAACAATCAGGGCTGGCCCTGGGTATAGGCGAAGTAGGCGATCGCCTAGGGCCCCCAAGTCCATAAGCTCCTTTATTATATGTTAAATAGTTAATAATGCATATTATAGCACAAATTCAATGTTGTCTGGTTCAGTTAGAATGCTTATCTTATATATATGAGACTCGGATTCAAATCCCGACTGCGTATAATAATTATTTTTATTTTTATCGAGTTATTTAATAATAATAATGAAAATAACAATTATTTGGATTAATCTACTTGAAATCATTTGACTATTTTTTACTATTTCAAATTCAGAACACTCAAAATTGAAATTTATGTATTGCTAATTTTTCTACTCAATTTAAATTGTGGGTTTCTTAAAAAATTAAAATAATGATAGTAACAATCATAATAATAATTATTATGATCCTCATTTTATTGAGTTTAATAATAATAATAAGATAATTTTAATTAATAAAGAATCCTTTAAAATATATCTATCATCTAAATAAAGAGAAAGAGAAATCTATATTGAGTTGATAATTTTGAATTAAAAATAATTTAAAGCTTTTAAAATTTGAAGAGATGAAAAAACATAGCTTTATTCATTTGATCAATGTAGATTTTATTAGATGTAATTTACAAGTATAAATCATTATAATTAAGATAATTTTAATTTTTAGTTTTTTAAAAAATACAGAAAAATTGAAAAATTAAAATAATAATAATATCTTAGTTTCAAATAAGAATTTGCATTAGTGTCGCACTCAAATATGATAAAAGATGCAGTACCAAAAGAATGAATTGCTAAATTATATAAAAAGAATGAATTGTTGTTTTCCAAATGCATGAATTGTTTATACAATAATGTTGATTATAGCAGATACAGTTACCTATGCAAAGATAAGTTTTTCAAAGTTAAAACTGATAAAATCTTATCTTCGGTATACAATGTCATAAGAAAGATTTAATGGATTAGTTATCTCATCTATTGAAAAATAAATGTTAAAAAAATTTAAATATATTAATTTAATTAGTAATTTTGCATCTCAAAATAAGAAAAAAATTTAAATAATATTTTGTTATAAATTTGATTATGATATTTTATTTAGTTTCACACATTGTAAAAAAAAATTATATTTTTTTGTATAAAAAGCCCATCTTAAAAACTTACCTATGGTCCCTGAAATCTCAGGGCCTGCCGAACAGTAATTGACTTCCTCAAACAAATGAACAGTTGTTGCTTTTCTTGGATGAAGAGTAACTAATTTCCTTAGGTGAGCAATGGCAGACGATAGTGAACAGAAGAAAAAATCAAGATACTGGAAGTTCAGTTATAGAATACGTTTGCTTATGTGTACTCCTTATTTGTTTTCTGTTTTTTTTATCCTAATCTTTGATATACAAAACTACCTATAAATCTCATGTAATAGGTAAGTCCAAGAAAATTCAAACTCAAGATTTTTAATCTAAACTTAAAAATTTAGACTAACTGAACAACTCATGCTGAGTTAGTAATTTCTCTTTTTAAGGAAGAAGGTGGTTAAGTTCCAAATGTATTTAAATATAAAGGCTGTAACATACATCAGAAAGAAGGAAGACATACATAGTGCATCTTCAGGTAGGGGTTGGTCTGACGGTCAAGAAGTTCTTCTCATGAAAAGAGGTTTTGAGTTCGATTCACGCTCAAATTCTTCTAGACCACTCCTCATGAGATTACTCTACATCGACTTATCAGTGTGTGTGGATTGAGAGGTTTATATATACTCGTAAGATTAGTCTCACCTCCAATATGAGGTGAGGATACCCATATTTAAAAAAACTGAGTATATCTAAATGTAAAGACTTTAACATACATCAGAAAGAACTTCATTATTGATTAGAAGAAGAAAGATAAGTAAGAAGAAAATGAGTAATTATTGATTACAAGAACTTTGATAAATATATAAATATATTTAAATGAGTAATTTCATGAAAAGAGTATGGGAAGATGATTGCACCTTTGCTAATGTTATTGGAAAAGAGAGTAATTTAGTTAGTTGGATAGTGACTACTGAATACTAGTGAAAGGGCTTTTCAGGCCCTTAAATAGGCGTTCACACAAGCAAACAGTTTTAGGTCGACCCTATTTTTCAAACAAAGTTCACTTCATTGTGGAGGTTGACACATCGCAGTCCTATGTCGAGAGGAAAGCCCACTTCCCAATCGCCTGCTTTAGTAAAGCCTTTGTTTGGTTAACTTCAGAGTTCACAGAAAGGAGTGCTTACTGTCAAGTCATGAACGCTGTACAAAAGAGGAACCCATGCCTATTGGATAGCCGTCGCCGTCGCCGCTGCCATCGGCACTTTGAAATACACTGACCATAAGATGAGAGGCTCAAACGTAACCATAAAAATGGGCAAATAAAACAACAATTATCAAACAATAAATAGTTAAAAAAAAAATCCAATCATAACAAGCGAAACTTATGTGGTTCTGCAATTTGTCTATATCTACGGGACAAGCTCCGAATCAATCTTCCACTAAAAATAATGAAATATAGGATTTCTCTCTAACCAAATTAGAGACTCACAAATAACAACGTATCATCAAGAACACAACATTCTTGGTTCATCACAGTAAGATATTCTTCACCTTCAACAATGAAAATAATATAGGGAGAGATCTTACCAAAAATGGATATGAGAGATTGGTTGTAGAGATGTTAAATCTATGATCTGATCCGGTAAATGTGTTACCCACAATGTCAGAAGCAGATCCTCAAAATTTGAGATGAATCGGAGCAAAAACGGTGATTAGATATCACCTTCTGCTCAGTTTCTCTTCTCCATCTGGTTGCCAGTTGCCACCTCTCTTTGTGAAAATCATGGCTGTAATATACGCTCAAAACAAGTAGCCGTTTTTCTGCAGATTTTTTTTTTCTCATGTTGATCTGGCTAGCCTTTATTTTTGGTTCTCCTTTGAACTTTTTTTTTTTTTTTCATTCTATAGTTGTGGGTCCCACCTCACATGAGGAGAGACCCTCCAATAAATCTCTTCCTCCCGACTCATGTGAGGGGCTCAACCAAACCTGCTTTGCTTCTGAACAATTCATACTTCTCCTTAGACAATATTTTGGTCATCATATCCGACCCATTCTCATCACTATAAATTTATCAAGTTACAACAACTTCTCCTCCAACACATCACGTATCCAATTATACCTCATGTCAATATGTTTCAACCTTAAATGGAATGTTGAGTTCTTTCATAACTTTGGAATATTTTCTTCATTTTTATTGTATTTTTAATTCTTTATGCCATATTTCTCAGAACAAAACACTGAAAATGAACAGAATGTCAAAATGTAAGGCTATGAAAACAAAATCGAAACAAGCTCTAAAACAAATCTGACAATTATGGTGGAGACTACTTGTTATTGCGGAAATGTTGTTAATAAGTGAAAATGGGTTAGAGTTGGACCCCATATGTAGCAGAGAATATGAGAGAGAAGCTGTCTTCTTTTTTTCACTTTGCATTTTTTTTTTTGAGAGTCTAAAATCAACGAATATTGATTACTATTTTTATTGACATTCATCTTCATTAGTATACTGCTGATATATAATTTATATATATAATATTTTGAAACTAATCACATGATTTGTGCAATGTCTTAATTGATTTTTTTAACAAAACTATAAATAGCCATATGTAATTAAAGGTAGAATTGCATTTAGACAATTTGATGATTACTTAATTCAAAAATTATATTGTCCTGTTACAACTTAAATTCTCGAGTAAAGCATGTGTCTACACAACCCTCTATTTATTAGTA
This sequence comes from Chimonanthus salicifolius, assembly GCA_013350335.1. Taxonomy (NCBI): domain Eukaryota; kingdom Viridiplantae; phylum Streptophyta; class Magnoliopsida; order Laurales; family Calycanthaceae; genus Chimonanthus; species Chimonanthus salicifolius. Next base: position 57,530,395 of record CM023535.1, on the reverse strand, counting down.
CTTTGCCAAAAAAAAAAAACACTTTGAATGTATGATTTACTTAAAAGGAACTTGAAAGTTGAAACACTCAATGGGTAAAAAACTTGTAACACAAAGTAAAAAGAATTCTCAAGATTAAAAGAAAAAGAAGAGAGATGCTGCGATAAACAATAGTTGCGGCCATTACTACCTGCTTTTATATTCGTAATTCATCATATCGAGTACAAGTAGAAAACATAAGATTACATGAAAAAGTCATTAATTAACTTCCCAAACATTAGGGACAACTTGGAGCCTATTGTTTTAAACTCAACAAAACTGACAAATTTAATTTGGATTTCTCTCTTCAATCATCCTTCCCTTAAGCATGTGTACCGGAAAACTTTGCCATCGGAAAATCCAATGATCCCTTCCTTTCGGCCAATATGTAAGGCACCTTAATTTGGACAGAGATATGAAAGAACTGAACTTCCTTCCATTTAGACTGTCGATTTTGCTTTCTTTTCCTGCCAAAAGATCCCCTTCGACTTCTTAAATGAAGGTGGAGCTTTCCTTGTATAGATGGAAAACAAAAAGGCATAATTAGCTAAATTGATAAAAAAAAAGAGTATCATCAAGGCAAAAAAAGAAAAGAAAAAAGAAACACGGATCCCAATTCCTTCACACCAATGCAGGATGCTTATACAACACATGGTTTACACCGGCCTGAAAAATGTGGGCTGTCTGATTAAGTCCACAACATAGCCATCATGGACTACAGCCTGCCAGTTCTTTGCTCGAATGCAGATTTGAGAGCTCGAAAATTTGTGATAAAACAAAGCCAACATTGATCTAGGACAACAATGCCCTCAAATATATGGTTGGGACTAATTTTTAACCACTAAGCACATTCCATGAAAGCATCAACTGGAGATCCAATACACATGTTAGAGTTGCAACTGGGCGAGGCCAGCTCAGATCTGCCCCATTGCCATGCTAATAATGGGTGCTATTCAAACAGCACATAGGGTTAAGGACTTGAGAGCTTGACCATGGTTTAGTTTTCTGGCCAATAGAAGAAGTTAGCCCGAACTTCTCGACTTTAGCTAAACCGGTAGGCCTACTACTAGGCTGGCAGTCTTTCAAAGGTCCAACTTTTATTCACACAGGCAAGATACACGACCAAAGATCAGGCCAGGCTTAGACAAAACATGCAGCTTGTCCAGCCCCTATCCCTATTCCCTGGTACCAGCACATCATAAAAAGTGCTAAACAGAATACAAGAACCATCAAACAGTACGCTAATAAATAGTGAAAATACCTGATGCTTGACATGAAGTTAGAGAACCAAAAAATGTGTGAATTGGTAGCTTTACTTCCTTCTATTCCGACCTTTCCCCAATTGTCCAGATTTGAAAGCACTTTCCTGTTCCTGGAGGAACGCCAGAGCCTTCCCATATTTTTCAGCTCTTTCCTCCTCCAGCAGTGACCTATTCCTCTCCTTTACCTCGAACAAGAAATAGTTATCCTTGCGCAGCTCACGAGCAGCACCTTTAGATTCACGCTTTAAAAGTTTCTTCAACTTTTTCCTCTCAGCACGTTCACGATCAGGATCATAATCTCTACCTTTCACAAAGCTGCATACAAAGCATATTTGATTAGAAGATAAAGAAAGAAATGGAATAAGGTGCAAATAAAGCAGGAAAACATATATAATTGACAAATACAAATAAAATAGGATCTATATGTTTATTCACTTCTTATCCAGAACCAGGGTGCTTCCATTGAGGCAAATATGTCAGCTCTGTCTCTACAAGGTAAGCACCGGGAAATATCCCACCTAATCCCAAAATCCTAATGGAATTTCTCATTGGATGGTAAGTGCTTAAAACAAATGGGCACCTGAGCAAAAATTGTGTCAAATATTTTTTGATTCTCCACTTCTTCTGTAAACTAAGATCCAACCAATAGTAATTCCGTCAGAATCTAGAGCTGAAGCATCTATAGTGAGGTTGACCTAATAAACAGTGCTTATCTCCATCAAATATTGGGTTACAATGGTGATAAATGTTAAAAAACCTTCAGACACAAAGCGGAGAAAATGAAATAAGTACTACTTTAGCCATAATCTGATTCATGCGGATTATAATGTCGGCAATTCATGTATTTCTCCGGGAGGGCCCACTACTTTCTATGAAGGAATTACCTGAATTAATGATCTACATTAAGAATCATTAGCACTATACACTATATTACTTTAATTTACTTTCTCCCCTTTTGAGACTTACATGCAATGAAAACACCAATGAGTTACCAGGAATAATACAATCTCAATCACGTGTAATAAAGTTCAAAGAAGAGTAAATACTTCTCCTCAAATTTTGGATTTAGCAGTTTGATGGCCACTGGCTTTTGCTTCTGCATTTGGACTGGTTGCCGCAACATCAGATATTCATTGACTTTCTTCTCTATCACCTCAGCAACACCTATCATTTTGTCATGCAACAAATCTGGTTTTTCCTCTTGCTTTACCAATTTACGCAGAATAGCAGAAATTGGCAAAAATATTTCAGGGAAGGAGTTAAATTCTCCATATATGTTGACAAATCCTTGCAGTGTTTCAACCACAGAAACAAGCATCTTCACTCTGCAGGAGTAAAAAAGAACGCAGAAGTAAAAAAAGAAAGTAATGACATGGTCATCTATCTAACACACACACGGACAGTACACACAGACAGTGACAAGGATCACCCGACAAACTAGTTTGCACCAAGCTTGGTGCAAATGGCCAATGGGTGCCACCTAGGCCCACATGGATGGGAGTGTTTGAAATGCCTTATCTTGTATATGGTGCCTATAGAATTTCATCTTCATTGGATAAGAGAAGACATGTTTTTTTAAGGCCCTCAAAATTTCACATTATCTCATATTGGAAATTCATAGAGTTAGATCAATGGGTTTAAAAGTCAAATTGGTTTCAAATTGTGTATGGGCGCAATTCACATGAGTAGGTGGGTGTGGGGGAAATTGGATCCATTAGATCTATTATAGGCCCCACAAGCCACAGTTTGAATGAAAGTCTCATGAGAAGTGCTTTTAGAGGAGAATTATCACAATACCACACATGCATGCGCACACACAAAACACACGCACACATATATATAGGAACTATAGAAAAATGATCAACTACACATCCCATAAAGTGCTCTCATAGAAAGAGCTCCATGTGGAGGCCTCCTATGATCACAAGTTGTGATGGGTCTAAACGATCTCTGTGTGTATACAATGTTTACAAAAAAAATTAGCTTGACTGAATGACTTTAGCCATGGTTTTGAAAGATAAAATAATCAACAGTGGATAGAGGTCAATTTTATCAAGTTCAATCCCATGTGATGTAGACACATTTGTGAAATTGAAGTTAAAATGTTGCTCAACTTTTGTAGATTTTTTATTGGTCTACTTGGCTAATTTTTAAAATATTTAGGCCCATAAATGTGTGAAAGAAAAAACCCAAGGTGTAGTATATGGGCCCCCAAGGCCTTATTTTTGGTGTTGGGCCTCCAAATATCCTTTTCCCAAGCCCATATGCTAAAAAAATGGTGGAATGACAAGATTGCAAAGGAGGTGCATGAAGTAGGTGGTCAAAGAATCAAAGGAGGTGGAAGGATTTCTAACAATAGTCCAAAACAAGTAAAGAGGTGACGCCCATTGTTGTTTTAATTAGTCCCTTTTTTAGTTCAATGTAATGAATGGTTGAGATATATTGTATGCCACATGGCAAGCATCCAACACATGGCAACATTGTAATATTTTTCGTGACATTCTTTACAAATAGAGGGGCTAGGGACGCCCATAAAACATCCCAGTTCAGTTTCTCTCTTTGTTTCTCTCCAAAATTGGCGAGTTTTTATCCTTTTTGTCTTTTGATTTCTACTTAATTAATTTTGCATTTAACTATTTTGCAATTTAATTTTCCAATTTACATTAGATTTTAATTTCATAGTGTCAATTAGCAGGGTGTTGACTTCCCTATGATATTTGAGCCTATTTTCTATTCTTCAAAGTAAGACTAGATCTTAAGTGATCCATTGGGAATTTTAATTTTCTCAAATTTGAGCAATCTTCCCTTTGGTTTTCTTGAATTGAGAGAAATATGAGGATTCTCTTTTAAAATTCTTTTGTGAATTTTGAATTTGAGTTTCTTAATTTCATTGAACCAAATTTAAATTTCCCTTGATCTAATAGAAAAATTAGATCTTTTTTTTTGAAGGATAGATCTAAAATTTCATTAGAAGATCTTTGGTCAAATTCTCCAAATTTTCAACCCTTGACCTTCATCACCAAGACTAGGATGATTTGATTGAGCTGATTTTTTTTATAAGCACAATACACATATATCTTCTAAATTCATTCAATCCCATGATCATAGGTGGGCTCCACATGGAGCTCTCAACATAAAAGCACTTTATGGGGGATGGGGCTGAATGTATATTGCAATTTAGACATATTCCAAGGACATTAAAATCTTCAAAAGTTCCCAAACAGACTGACCTGAAATTATCGGAGCTGAAGTAAGGAGAGTTTTCTGGCAAGTCCATGACCATGAGGAAATCTATAGGATCAATATCATGTACACAACTGTGTATCTGCAGCCATGGTTTCAAAGCTTTGATCTCCATAAAATATAAGTACTGTTCCATCCCAGATTGAATGACCACAAGGGTTAAAATTAGAGCAAGAAATGCATCTCTAACGGATATTGTTGAAATAAAAAGGAATAATAAGAAGCAACTAGAAAGAACAATATATTTCAGATCCCGGAGGAATGCATGAAGAGTCAGCTTTAAGCCCTTGTGTATTTATGTCTTTGTTATGGACCACTTAATGGCAAAATCTAAAATTACATATGAGGTTCTTTGGACTTTGAAGTATGCCATTCCTAGATAACGTGCTGTTAATTAATCAGAAAAGGAATCAACTAAATAGTCAAAGAATCATGGAGAAAGGCTTCAAAGGCAAATGGTTAGTAAATTAGTAGGAAAAAAAAAGACAAAACATTGGACGGTAAGTTTGGACCTAAGAATTAGGAGATGACTTGGTACAAAATGACAAGTGCCACATTGGTTGAAGCTCTATAACAAAAATAGAAGGTTTTATTTAGAAATTGCAAGTTAGATTACTGCAAGGTGGCTTTGAAGATGATACACAATTAGTGCAAGGTGGTCAAATTGTGGACAGGCTAATACAGTGTAATATAATCATCAAGGACATTTTTATTAAATGGCAGTTGAATAGCATTGTCAATGATGTTGCATGATTAAGAAACTAAAAGGTGATAAAATGCATGTGGCAGAGATGCATATATCAGTACCCAAGTATGCAAAGACCAAGATAAAATTAAAAATGAGTACATAACAGGAGAGCAGAACAGGTTGCATGGATAGAAGAGAGGATCAAGAAACATCATTTAAGATTTAGGTAGGCAATACTGAAATCTCTGCACCGGCTGATTGAAGCTTAGTGGATGAGAGATGGGGAGAATGAAATGATTAAGCAAGAAGACTAGAAATAGACCTACTACGAAAAATGGAAGAGGATCATCCATGGAAGTTCCCAAATCAGGTGGAAGAAATATGCATGACTAAATAAATAAATAAATAGAGAAATCAGCTAACTAGGAGCTGATGCCCTAGCTAAGGATAAGGCATCCAAGGAAAAATTATAAGCTTGTACACTTTGTAATAGTCCTACTCTTGGGCCATGAGTTGAGGTTAAGCTGTTAGGAGGTTGATACAAGACTACGGTCATGGGTATGTGAACTTGCTCCATCTGTTTCTTGCCACATTCTTTTCGACTTGTATTCCTTTTTGGAGCTGACATGGGAGTATAGCTGTGCATGTGCCTTGCTTAACACCCAACTACACACCTTGTCTACAGACCTACGTTGCGAGTTGTCTAGTTTTCAGGTGGGCTCACCATAATTAAGCTGTTTTTCAGCATTTTATCCACAACAAGTCCTTTCGCAATAACTTTAATGTTTTTTTTTTTTTCAGTTAAAAAAGGTACTTTAGATGTTCCAGTTAATATGAATTCATATCTAGTCACATTAATTGGAAACTCTTATCATCATCATCAAAGGCTAATACCCCATCTATTTGGAGTCGGTTTTACGAGTTCTTCTCCAAATGACTATATCATAAACCACACCAACAATCACTTTACAATCTAGCATTGTGAAATGACAAAAGTCCTACATCGGTTAATTTGAGAAACCAATGACTCATCTAACACTTGAGGCACCCTTTTCTCAACGGCTAGCTTTTGAGAGTGAGTTCTACCTCAAGAATGTTATCAAGTCATGGTTTCTAACATGGTATTAGAGCAGGTTCCACATGCAGCAACAGAGCATAACTCCACATGTGTCAAGTTTCCACGTGCAACCGTAGAGTCCAGCTGCAAGTGAGGGTGGGCGTGAAGTGATAAAAGCCCCACATCAGTTAATTCAAGAAACCAACAACTCCATATAACACCTGAGGCACCATTCTCTCAACGGCTAACTTTTGAGAGTGAGTTCTACCTCAAAAATGTTATTAAGTCATGATTTTTAACAAAAAAATCCTTCTTTATCCCTTCCCTCTATGTTTTTAGTGATCGGCTTCTCTCCTAGTGCTTCGAGTTGTGGTCTCTCAACTCTATGCACTGGAACCATGTCCAGTCTTCTATAGATATGGCCAAACTACCTCAAACAAGTTCCTCTCAATTTGTCATCCATTGGGGCTATTTTTAAACAATCTCTAATACATTTATTTCTAACTGTCCTTTAGGCGTACTATACTTTCTCTTGCAAAAAGAGTGACTTCAAAACATATCTCCACTCATCCAACGTACCATACGCATCTCTAACGTACTATACATATCCGATAATTTCTAATACATTAATCCACTCATCTAACGTACTATACTCATCTCCGCAATCTTAACTTTGTCTATTTGTTTTTTCTTTAATGTCCAACACTCTGCTCCATAGAGCATAACAAATCTAATAATTGTTTTATAAAATGTCCTTTAGGCAATAGTCCGGATCCTCTAGGGTTTAACTTCATTGAGCAGCCAAAATCACCCAATGAATGGGCGACATCTCAGTAGCAACTCTAGAGGATACACATTCTTTAGGCTAAGGGGAACTCTTTCATCGCATAGAACCCACTAGCTTGTCTATGTTTTCCCCACCCGCTCTTATCATATTCGTTATAACCAAATCAAAACCTTCCTAAGATTTTACCATAGAGCCTAAGTATCTAAACTTATTACAATGTGCAATTAAATCATTCTGAATTTGTACCGGGTTGCTCTCCCTATCGTTTAACTCACTAAAGTTATATTATATGTATTATGTTTTAGTTCTACTAATTTTTAAACCATTGGACATCAACGTTCTCCTCCACAATTCTAATCTTGCATTGAATTGTTGTTTTGTCACTAATTAAGACTATATATCAGCTGCAAAAAGCATACACCATGGCACTTTTGTGTTTTTTTTTTTTTTTTGAAAGACGGTTATTTTAATAAAAGGAACTACAGTACAAGACACAGAGAGAGCCAAAGCAACAAAAAAGACTAGCTGGGCCAAAATTGAAAATCACCTTTACAGGGAGGCCTACCCAAAACCCTACCCAAATGAAGAAAAAACAGTAGCAATTAGGCTAAGCATGTAATGATGTCAACTGTGATCACCCTATCCTTTGACACCCCTCTCTTGGCCAAAGAATTTACATTGCCATTTGCCTCCCTCAAAGAATGGACAAAGTTGAAAGATTTGGATCTACTAAGGTCACATCCAGGATTACCTAAGGAAAAGAGTCAGCATTCAATGCCCATCTGATAGTATAGGAAGAGTCACCTTCAACAACAAGGGGAGGAACTCCAACTACATGGCTAATTTGATGCCAAAAAGAGGGCCTTAGCTTCAACAACATAGGCAAAGAAAGGGTCGAATGGGCCAGAAAAAGCATCTAAGTTGACACCATTTTCATTTCTAATCAGACCACCAATACTAGCTGGTCCAGGAGCCCCAAGAGCACACCCATCAAAATTTAATTTATAAAAGCCAGAATGAAGGGGCAGCCACCGAGAGGACAGTCTGGACTGACGAACATCTTGAATAACAGCAGCCCAATTATGAAAGATAAGGTCCACAACAGTGCAACGGAATTTCGGTAATATAGAAGCCCAACTAGAAACTTTCCACTTAATCGAAGAAAACAACACTTCCAACTGAGAGGCTTTGTCCATGAAGCACCTGTTGTTTCTCTCAAGCCACACCAACCACAACGTTGCCACAAAGGAGAGGTTCCAGAGAATGATACCTTTTCGAGAAAAAGAGTGAAACTGCCAACTACTAAGATGAGCTAATAACGATCTTAGGAAGACCCAAATCATACCGAACCAAGAAAGAAGTAGATGCTACAATGGCGGAACAAGTGGTCCAAGGATTCCTCATCACGAAGACAAAAAATGCATCCGTTCATAATTGGTCTATTCACAAGTCGAGCCTCGAGGACAAAATCATAAGGATTCGGTTCTGAGAGGGCAGTTCACACAAAAGCCAAACATTCAGAAGGGGCTCTGATGCTCCGCACCTGGGACAAAGGGCTGAAAGACAAACCAGATTTTGCAATAACAGCATAAAAGGATTTCACCAAAATTGTTCTTTACTATCAGGCACGTACAACCTACAGTTTTTTCCCTAGGGACTGATGTTAAGTCGTCCATGACTAGTGCAAATAGGTATGGACTTGAGAGTCGACCCATGATGTAGTCCCACTCTAACAGGGAACTCCGCCGTCTCTCCACAAACGGTTATAATGTTTATTGTCAATGCATTTAGTGCTATGAGTATGTTAACATAGATGTTATAGAAAAACAAACTAATTAACATACAGACACGTACATCCTGAAGAAGACAAGAGCAGACAAGAGCATGCAACATAGTTGATAAGTGTTTATTGTTCCAACTACAAAATTGAGAGTTCGAATATTATGGGTTTCAAATATGCAGTTGGACCATAGAAATAAATTGTTAAATCTAATTATAAGTGACAACCCTACATAGATGGGAAAAATAGCTTGAACAAGGATGACAACGATGAAATAAAACAATTACTACTTTCAAATAGAGGTTTGGGTGCATATATAGAAGACTGAAAACAACCTAAATGCAAGACTTCAAGAGTTCTGCATTCGAGGACTAGGAGCGGAGATCTTTAAAGCCTTGAAGAAGTGGTAAGAAAGGACATGTTAGATTTAGAGTGACAAAGAATGTGACATTTAGTAAGGTTTAGGTACAAATGAAACTTAGAAATCCAACCTCAGATATATGAAAATCACTATCTAGAGCTTCAACGACGATAAAGTGCATCTATTCCCTATGATGCTTCAACATTTGTATATGTTCAATGCATTGTGTTGGGCCTAAAAAGAATACAGCCTTCCACAGGGTAGTATCTAAATGTAGAACTCAAATAACTAACCCAAGATAGATTGGAAATGGCATATGATGGCAGCAGCAGTCATGGTGGGGATGATCATGCCGGACACCCTATCCGTGTCAAACCCCCAATATGTATAGGCTGCTTTTTTTTTTTTTTTGAAAAGTAATATGTATAGGATACTTCATGAAGTACACCAATATTTAATTTACTTACGTCATGAGCAATACAAAAGAAAGGCTACAAAGATCCATTATAAAAACTTCACAAAATGGACACACATGAGATTTTTCATGCTTGAAAGATTAAATCATTTAATACATTAAAAAATTGCCTGGGTGAAATACATGAAATAAAAAATTAGAAAAATAATGCAAAAGTATAATTAGAGAGGGAGAACCATATCCATATCCATGGCTTGGATTTGGAAAGAAATGGAGCGGTTGTATCCCATTTTGGATCCAAGTCCTTACCCGTATCCATATCTGTGCATCATAGCCTCTTTCTTTCTAACGTTTGCTTTACACATTAGATTTGTGTGGAATTGAGCCATGCAAGAATTGGATACACTAAGCATGGCAATTCACATAAATAAGTTCAATCTGTAAAACAAACAGAGATTTTGATGTAGAACAGGTTGGAGATGGACTTTTGAAGAAGTATTCGCAACGGGTCGACAAGAAGCATGACCCACGAGCCTAACCTCGAGTTGGGCCCATTTCCTAGTTTATTTAGTTGTTATTTTCTTTTATTTATTATGCTGATCTTAATTTTGGGATCCATAATAATGTCGGTCTTGTAAACCCAGTCCTGCTGGGTAATCGTGTGTCTTAGAATAAACATTATAAGTCGTATGTTATTTGGAAACATCCAAAAGCTAGAACCGTGTGTCTTAGATTATTTGGAAACATCCAAAAGCTAGAGTCGTATGTAGGGAATAGAAGTCATGTTTAGAGTCCTTGTAACAGTCGGTTTATTTGCTTATAAATAATACACGAAAAATGAAGAATAGACACCTAATTTTCGAAAATATTGAATTGGTCGAAAGACAATACTGTTCCTATCTCTTTGCCTTTGCTGCAGGTTCATTTCTGGCTGGTCAGATCCAGTGTCGTCTACTACAACCCTTGGGCTTAATTCCAAGTGGAGATACCATCACTGCTGCTGGGCTTTATCCCGGAGTTGACCTAGCCATAGCCATCATCTTGCTGAATCGCAGACAATCCAAATCCACAACCAGTTTCGCCATCTGCAGTCAGAATTGCTGTCTTCTTTCAGTAAATCAGGTACTGCGATAGCCTTTCTTCCCTTCCTGGCCACCTTCTCATGAAACTCCTCCTTTCTCTTGTTTCCTCTTTGCTTCTCTGGCCCTTGCTTTCTTCTACTCTTCTTCCCTAAGCTTCCGCCGCACCCTTTATCACTACCCCTTCCGTCCTTTTTATTCCATTCGAACCCTAAACCTTTCTTTACCCTTTTAATTGCCGCACGTGCCTAACTTAACCCATTCAGTTTACTATTCATCCCGAACCATCGTCGGGATTGATAAGTTATTTGTTTTCTTACCCGCTTCTGCTACATTAGATATACTGTGTCTTTATTTGTATATAAAAGAGAATACAAATAAAGAAGGTAAGAGGAAATCACTAAAGGAGGAAAATACATATTTGGTAACCACTAATTAAGAAATAATCTAAATATAACTTAATATCTAAATAAATTCTAACACACCCTTGCAAGCTGCATGTATGGAAATAACACAAAGCTTGGAAGTAAAGCGTAGCCCAAATGGGAGCAAGAATGGTAGAGATAGCAGATGAAGCTGCAAAAAATAGCGTACTAACTTGCCATAGAAGATGAGTTGAAGTGTCAGGACACTATTGGCTGCGAAGAGGTGGTGAATTGGCACCACATTCATTGGTTGTGAAGATGTGGTGAACTGGCAACACACTGCGTGGCTGTGAATTAGCAGCACATTCATTGGCTGTGAAGATGTGGTGAACTGACAACACACTGATTGGCTGTGAATTGGCAACATACTGATTGGCCGTGAACTGGTAGGTGGCAAACATAGATGGTGGCCTGGAAAAGAGATTGGGGTGAAAACCAAAGAGCACTATTTGGTACTGTAGTTGGACAAAACCAAAAGAAAATACTGAAACAGATGCAGTCAATAAAGGTGATGATTAAGGAGTTGAGCAGAAGCTGATACGGGCCAACACAGATGATGGAAGCCCATTTACCAGTGTGGGGAGCTAGTGGGTGTGGTCGAGGATGACAACAAAACAGGTATATGTTTGGTGACTCTGTCATCAACATCTTAGACAAGCATGGAAGGAGACAGGTGTAGGATCTCGTCCAAAAGATGAAGATCTGAGCGTTGATGATGAAGCAGCATGAGCGGCAAGACAGAGAAGGGCAAGCACGGCCAGTGACAAAGAAGGGGCTTGCCGGACGATAAAAAATTCTGCAACTAAGGGCGATATCGATGGTCCTAGGATCAGCAGGATGCGAGAAGATTGCAGCGAGAGATCTGTCAAGACTGGCAATGTTTCGTGCGTCGTGACGAAAGAAAAAGACGATGGCATAGACAGGAGTTGGTGAAGTTTGATATATTCCCAGATCCGTTGTTTCTTTTACTGCTTCAGAGCGCGAGATTTCAAGGACACCAAGGAACTTGCGCCTGGCGGGAGAGACAAGATGGGCCTTTTGAATGCTGGAGCTTCTGCGAGAGGGCGATGGCTCGTTCGAGATGAGAAAGGGAAAGAAAGGTGCTTGTTCTCTGCGGGAATGGATGAGGAAGAAGACGGAGATCTGATGATAAGGGGCACCGTCGACAGTTGTCGGGCTGTTGTAGACATGACCTAGAAATCGAGATCTGATGAGGGATGATGTGGATCGGAGAGCATGACGGGAAATAAAGGTGTTTTTTTTTTTGGTGTTATGGAAGGCATAAAAATAACAATAGGATCTGTATTCAGAAAAAGGAGACCCGTTCCTCCCTCTGCTGGTGATGATCTCCCCTGGCAAAAGGAGTGAAGAAGAGTTGTGTAAAAAAGGCCGGTGAAGGATTGATTTTAGGCCGATACCATGTAAAATAACACATAGATTTAGTGTGTCTTCCATCTCAATTGAGGGGAGACATGATTTTATTTGTATATAAAAAGGAGTATAAATAAAGAAGGTAAGAGGAAATCACTAAAAGAGGAAAATACATATTTAGTAACCACTAATTAAGAAATAATCTAAATATATCCTAATATCTAAATAGATTCTAACACAATCTACTTAATCTACTGAGTGAGCACAATGACTGACCTGAATGCTTAATGTCCACACATGGCATGTGGCAACTGTCCCAAATGGACAGGCTAGATTCACATGCCAAATTGGTTTAATAAACTCACTTTTTGTTTACACAATGGAAACCACACACTATCGTGTCATTGGTATTAACGTAAATAAATATGCCAACCTGTGGATGGGAAGATCTACTAATAAACTTAGAGTGTAAGATCATCTAGGCCTGGCCACATTATCAGTGAATAACCAAAACAAACATTGGACAACGATCCAGTTGATTCAACATGCGAGTTGTGTGAAAAATGGGCAAGATTGGTTGATGCTCACAAAGATCCTAATCCTATAAGGATTTGCATACGAAAAGTTTTATATAGAGGATCAAAATGACTGGACTATTTGTGGCCTCACCTTGATCCACAAATGAGCAGAAAAAGAAACTTTGCTTCGCATACAAGACAATATAATTGGTCATATCTAGAGGATAAAGCTGATACCTTCAAAAAAATTATTGGGAACCACAAAATTAGTAAGACAATTATCTAACCTCCACAAAATTGGTGGCAAAGTTATTGACAGCCAACTTGATATGATGGAATAGTGGTGAAAAAGTTACATGCTGTTAAATTCAGCAGAACGGCAGCAGATCGACAACCATAAATCCCTGGTCAACAGACTCGAGGCCAATCAATTTTAAGAGGATTTTGATGAAGTCCTTTTGGAGTTCGATTCAATCCTTTTTGGTGAAGGATTTGCATCTTTTCCTCAAGGAACACAAGCTTTCAAACCCTATACAAAGGGGTCTTGAGATCAGTTTTCCACCAACTTTGGCCTCATGCCAGCGAATACACATTCATTGAAATTCAAAGACTATTTCTAACTGGTTCCACTAACCCTATCCTCAATCCCATTGTGTTTGCAACAAGTCATGCCCCATCAGAGCCCAATCAAGACCTCAGAGCCTCTTCAACACCAAGACTTGGGTTTCTTGTTGTGATAGGGCTGGTTTTGTTTTGTCTGCATTTGATTTTGTGCAATTTAAGTCCATTCAAATGGGTGAAAACCAGATCTCTATATGACAGGGAGTCTACCCATTTCCGTTTAAAGCTTTGTATCCATCACATTTACCAATAATATTTCTGAGCACATTTGTCCTCTAAGAATTGGGAAAAGGAAAACTTTAGCTAGCTGATTGTAATTCCAAAACTTTGCAAGATGACTGAATTAAAAAAAAAAAAAATCATCCACACCTGGGAATGCTGATCCAATTTTGAATCTGTTTCTATAGCTGAAATCAGCATAGTTTGCAGAAAAATTATTGCCTCGGGGCAAAATTTCCGAGATTGCTTAGTGACCTAAAATACAGAATTCAAGAACCAAAATCAACTAGAATGAAAAAAAAAAACTATAAAAGTAACTAGCAGAAAGGATAATAATAATAATGAGGTTGTTAGAAGAATTTAGGCATCTGACAGACTCAGACAGTCTAGACAACATTAGCAGGTAAATCAATTTCTCTCAAAAACTACCATCACCTATGGTTTCCTTTCTGGGAGTATCAAATTGAAATACAATAAGTTCTTGTGACTTCGTTATGAATCACGTGACACGTGACATCGCAATAAGATCCAATGACCTCATAAATTTTAAAAAATAGTAGTTGATAACAGAATTTAAAAAGAAAATAATTTCATTAAAAACTTAACAGCCACTTGAACTATTCTAAATTAAATAAAACAGATAGGCAAATTGAAATGCTCCATTAATTAATTATTTCATTTGTTTAAATCTAATGATTAAAGATGTTTAAATGATACGTATTTAACCCATCATAATTCTAATTTAAATTGGTAGGACTAGGAGGTATTAAAAAAAATCACATCTTTTTACTTGTGAATCGGTTATGCCAGCTTGTGGAATAAAGAGTGAAAGTGAAATAAAAAGAAGAAAGCAAAAAGCGCTGCAGCTGGAGAGGGAAAAAGAGGGATTGGGAAAGAGGGCTTAGGGTTCTATGACGACTATAGCTGTGCTGCAGCGACCATTCCTCTTCTTTTTCCATCTCTCAGTGACCATTCCCTTATTGTTTCGTCTCTCAATTTCAGTATACATTCCTCCTCTCCTTCTTCTTTTTGAAGACAAATCACTTCTTTTCTTCTCTCTCAGTCAAAGGGTTTTTTTCCCCTCAATGTAGTCGTGTCCACCACATTCCCATGCACATTCTTTCCCAGTACCATGTCTGCACGTGCACATGAGGCCTTGATAAGGACATCATGGGACGCCAGTGGAGAATGATGGATTAGAATTTAGATTTTACCTCAACATGGTTAGATGGTGATTTTTGGCACCATCTCGTTATATCTAACCATGGATTGAGAGAGATTTGGCCATAGATAGCACAAATTTAAGTTGATCCAATAGAGGGTTTGCGAAATTGGTTCGATCCATACATTTACATCATCTAAGCCATTCATTCATGGATTGGACCAATCTGACTGTTGATCCAATGCCATCCTAGCATTTGTTTTCAGTATATTTTATCAGTGTCATATATTTTTAGTTTTTATGTGTTTCAAGATTGTTAGACATGTATTTGTTTTTATGGTTTTAAATTGTTCACATGTGTCTAGGGTTTTCATTTTTTATAAATAACTTTGTAAAGACACTTTTATGATAACGATGAATGAATGAAAGAAAAAAAATCAAATTTCTCCCATTTGTAGATCTAGTGTGACTCCTTCTGCCTCCTTGGTGTAAGATCAAAGAACCTTATGTGACTCGAAGTATACATCCTTCTTCTTCTTCTTCTATATATCTTTTTATTCCCTTCCCTTTTCTCCCCACTTTTTCCGTCTTTCTACAATTTATTTTTGTCCCTTTTGTCATACAAACCCTAAGCCTAACCAAACCAAAGCCCAACCCGACCATCAGCTACCAAAACCCCGCTAGGACCCACCACTCTTACAGCCTGTATGGTCGTCCGTACATGTCCATACGACCATTGCATAGGCCATTTTTGGCCCGTTTTACCCTATTTTGGACCCCAACCTCTGGATCCCTATCTTAGACCTATTTCCTTTGGCAAACCCTTGGTGATCCCATAGCCCTATTTCATCCCTTCGGTGGCTGATTTTAAATCTAGAAGATCTTGTCTAATTAGTCTTTTTAGGGATTTTGCAATGAAGGCCAACAATATAACCTTGAGAGTTTTATGTGTGTGTGTCATTCTTTGTGAATCTCTTTGATTAATTGTGTATATGAGTTTGCACAGTTTTTGTTATATTCTTTATTTAATATTAATTTATCTCTCTAACATCTTATTTGAATCATAGATATAGGTTGCATGTCATTTTAAGATTTGCAACATTTTGCATTCTAAACGCATTCATTTATCATTTAGATCTAGGGTTTTCACTATTTTAGCATGTCCTACACCAGATTGGTATCAGAGTTTGTCATGTGTCAGACTTAGTATTAGAGTCGAATCGATCAAACCATAAGTTGTCTTAGGTTGTAGTTAACCAAGTTGGTCTCATCATTCATCTTGAGACAGTGCATGCTTACACATAGCAGTACCAAATACCACATTGAAAACCCTACCACCACCATGAGCCTAGACCCAATGTGTGAATTGCTAACAAGAATAAAAGCAAATTGGATACCTTAGAAACCGTGTTTCAAAGGTTTTCAAAAAAACTAACGTATGTCTAGGAGTGCTAGAAAATGCATCACAAAATAGGACAAAGATCAAATTGAACCCCTGTTTTCCTAGAGAGTTTAACGTGTGGGATGTGATGGGGCGACTTCAAAGGTTGAAAAGAAACCTTTCCATTTGTCGATAAAAAACAATTTGAGAATGGGCATAAAGAGCAAGAGGTTGTCTATACTTCAAAGCCCAAAAAAGTTAAAGAGTCTCCCCAACAGACACCAACTGAGATTCTAAGGGACATCACAACTTTACTTGATGGGGGTAGTGATGCAACCCTTGAGGAACTTCAAGATGAACTCCCTCTTAAATGTGATGTTCAACCCACAATGGGTTTGGTTCCAAAATCACTTCTCCCCAACCTTCCGAATTATAGGATGAACCTTATTGAACATGCTAAATTGAATAGGCAAATTGATGTCATTGTTTGGGATCATATTCACCTCATGGCTGAATTTGCCCGTGAGAATTCAATTAATCGGTCTACAAGTTCCAATCCTTTTGAGAAAGTTGCAACCTTGGTAACCTATAGACCTCATATCTCTTTCATCTGCATGTAGTCCTTCTAAGTCCGCCGAGTCATTTGTTAGGAATAGCTATGATTTACATGCTAATATTCAAAGAAAATTTTCTATTTGCAATGAATATTACAAATCTTCTGCAGATGAGCACCACATGTATCAAGAGTTTCATGAGGGAGATATGATCATGGTGCACATCAAGTCTCAATGGTTCTCCAAATGAAACATAAAAGAAATGTATGCCCAAAGTGCTAATCCTTTTAAACCGCTTAAGAAGATTAGTGCAAACACATATGTCTTGGATTTGCTTCCATTTAAGAAATCAACCACTTCTTCATTGTGGAAGATTTAGTTCTTTACAAAGGACCACCTATTCCTTTAGACACAAATGCACTTCCATCATCACATCCGTCAAACACATTTCCACAAAATCATATTGCTTTTACATCATTGTCACCTTTGCCCACCCATCATCTACCACCTTTGCCATCCCTACCCAAGAAAGAAGACATCTTGGATGCACATATTGTGCCTACCAAAAGATGTAGAAAATTCCTTGTGAAGTGCAAAGATCAACCGAAGATTGACTGCAAGTGGAACATTGTCGCAGCTCTACCGAGACTCAACAAGGATATGTACGAGATATACCAGAGCATCTCTTCAACAAAGGTGAAGCTTCCAAGCGAAGGACAACATGAGAGAACTGATAAGTACAACACGGGACACGAGCAAAGGATTCATCAGAATTTAGATTTTACCTCGACATGGTTGGATGACGATTTTTGGCACCATCCCATTAATATCTGACAATGGATAGAGAGAGATCCGGCCATGGATAGCTGAAATTTAAGTTGACCCAACAACGAATTTGAGAAATTGGTTCCAACCATACATTTACATCATCTAAGCCATCCATTTGTGGATTGGACCGACCTGATTGTTGATCCAATGCAATCTGGGCAATTATTTTCATTATATTCTATTAGTGTCATATAGTTTTAGTTCATATGTGATTCAAGATATTATAGAAACTAATCTGTTTTTATGATTTCAGATTGTTCATATGTGTGCCTTAAATCACGTGTGTCTAAGATTTAAAAAAGTGTTTCTCACAAATAACCTTGTAGAGACACTTGTACAATAATGATGAATAAACAAAAAAGAAAATCAAGTTTCTTCCATCTGCAGATTTGGTGTGACTCACTTTGCCTCCTTGGTGTGAGATCAAAGAACCTTGTGTGACTCATATTACTCTTTTCCCTTTTCTTCTCTCTTTTTTCTCCATTTTTTCCCTCTTTCTACACCTTATTTTCATCCTTTTTTCATCCAAACCCTAACCAAACCAGAGCCCAACCCCACCATAGGCTACCAAAGTCACGCTAGGACCCACCAACCTATATGGGCATTTGTACATGTCCGTACGACTGTATGGACAGGTCCCTTTTGGCCTTGTTTTGCCTTATATTTTGCACCCCGATCTCTGGATTCTTATCTTAGACCTGTAAATCTAGTCCTGACCTACAATAAACCTATTTGAGACCTTGTTTTGATTGGAAATTAAAAAAGAAAAAAAAGCCCCAAGTCCTTTGGCAAACCCTAGGTGATCCCATAGCCCAATTTCATCCCCTAGGTGGCTGATTTTTAAACATAGAAGAGCTATGACAAGGTTTGGTATGATGTAATTAGTGTTTTTAGGAATTTTGCATTGAAGGCCAGTAATACAACATTGAGAACTTTATGTGTAGGTGTCATTCGTTTTTTTTTTTTTAAATCTCTTTGATTAATTGTGTGAGTTTGCATAGCTTTTGTTATATTCTTTGTTTAATATTAATGTCTCTCTCTAACATCTCATGGATATAGGTTGCATGTTAGTTTAAGATTCAGAACACACAATTTGCATTCTCATAAAGGCATCTATTTTGTTAGTGCCTCGGCTTGTTCGAGTCACCCGTATTGTCAATTACGTGACTCACTTGGACCCTGCTTTGGAAGAATGTGAAGATGTAAAAAGATCTACTATGCATTGAAGAATCTTTGGCACACAGGTAAGTGAACTATAGTGGACCTTAGGTCAAGCCTAAACACCTTAGAAGTCGATGGTTAATAAATTGGAAAACTGAAAAATGATGGACTCTCAGCCTCGAGGCCTCAAGACTGACCATATCTGAGCAAGAATCGTGACAGCTGGATTTCAGCATGTAATCTCAAGGACATTTGTCCTTTGACCAAATATCTCACAAGATATGGTAAGAAAAATCTGAAAAGGGGGAAAGGCTCCTCATGATTTCGAAAAATCTATGTCTCATCGTGATTGGAAATCTTGTGGAAATATGGAGATCCTAGAAGGCTCCTACGGATTTAGTGAGATTATGAAAAATCAATTTGCCATCTCATACTTACGAACAAATCTTTTGAAGCTAAACATCGTGGCTGGAATTCTTATACATATTTGTAAAGGCTCCTTAAAAGATTATTGAAAAATCATTTTGCCACCTCATGATTCGGTAGTTAAATATCCTAATTGGCAATCACGGACAGGTGGCGAGATGGTGAGCTGGTCTTTGACTAAATATCAGTAGATTTTATGTTTGAAAGTTGAAAATCCAGTGAGCTGTATTTCCATATACAGGCTCGAGGCCTCAAAAGAAACCTGGAGGCCTCGAGACTTGGCTGTTGCAAACCTGTATTATAAATATACGGCTGGCTTAATTCAAATGAGAGGACTGAACATTGGAAATCTGAAAACAGTGACCAGAGACCTTTCCCCATCCATTATCTCTCCATCTTCATCGTCCTTTAACAAGGAAATGGTTAAGTATTCAATACTTGATTGGTGATGAAGATGAGGATGTTTTTTCTAGGACCAAAAATCAGTCATACTCCTGTCCTAACACCCATGTTCCGTTGTGCCAATACTCAACAATGATGGACCGGATCTGAAGGAAGAGGCGCAAAGACGCTGGCAAAGAAGAACACACTTTTTAAAGACTTGTTAAGGCCCAAGGCAAGTCTTCCTCTTATTCTTTTTATTTGAATCAATTGTAAGGTGGACTAGAACACTGTGTTCGAACCACCCAAGAAAATAGGTGTCGAGGACTAGACCATTTGGGTCGAACCTCTATAAAAAATTAGGTTGTACTATCTGGGTGTGAAGCTCATTCATAGTATATTGGGACGGCCCTAGAGTTGGGAAATCTAACAGTGGACGAAGGTTGATTGAAAACTGAACTACTATAAATCTCTGTGCATACATGGTGGTTGATGATTTGCTTGGATGGTTTGATTGATTATCTGTCACTTGCACACACATTGGATCAGCTACAGTTGATTAATGTTGTTTACTTGAAAGGCAATAAATTGGATCATATCATACATCATACATTTGAGTGCGCTTTTAATCAAGGAATTTTACCTATTTAGCGCCCCCCCCCCCCCCCCGCGCGTCTTGCATTATTCTAGTAACAGAATTTCATATTTATCATTTAGAACTAGGGTTTCCAATATTTTAGCGTGTCCAACATCAGATTTTGCATCAGAGCTTGTTCTGCGTCAGGCCTATAGACGTGTCTATGCATCATAGGTTGCATTTGAAACTCTATCCATCTAATATGAGGCCATGAAGACAATAGTAAAGAAGTCGTAATTTTGACCATCCATTTCATGCCTTTATATTGGATGCCAGAAACTTCTAATAGGGCCTTTGATACATGGGTAATCTAGAGCTTATTCTTTCATTAGCTAAGGGTCAACATGCCCCCCAAAAAAATGCCCATATTTAGCCACAAAAGTCCTCCAAAAAATACACGGATGGATTCTTGGTGTGTCCCAAATATGCTCCTAATTTTCTTCAAAAGACAACCCCTGGCTCAGAAACCCCAAAGAGAACCTACTAAAATTCAATGCAATGTGTCTCCAAAACATTCTCCAAACTCTCCAATATCGTCCCTAAAAATGGATAAAATATGGTATTCATAGGACAAGGTGTGGGTCAAACAATGGCCAAAAAGGGGAAGGAAAGAACAAGAGTAAAAAGGGAACGCCCAATACTACATGTGTGGTTCAACAAAACCACATTATGTATTATTTATCTTCTTTTATGTCACTTCTTCCAATATCTTCTTCATGTCTTAGATATGACACTTTTTTCTTTAATTTTTCTTCTTCCATTTTTTTGGGCATTGCGAAGCTAATTCAAAGGCTTCCAAGGCTTATGCAACCTATTCTATGTGTCCACTTTGGGATACTTTTAGACATAAGATGGGCCAACATGGCAATGAATTAATGCAGATATATTTAGACAGCCCATCGCATTTCAGATATTTCTTTAACTCACTAAAGGCACGCACTTTATTGGAAAGCTAACTTGAAGATCTCCAAAATGGCAATAATGTTGTGATTGTTTGATCAAAGAAAGTACTGCATTGAACGATGTAAGTGCCTTGCACCTTTTCGCAAGTATATTTGGATTTGTACATTATATCAATGATTCATCACTTCAATGGTAGTCCTTGGATGAAGATGCAAAATGGATTAGGTTTTGAGACATTTTTCTGATATCCATGGCCTACATTTGATTGACAGAACTATATATATATATATATATATTGACAGAACCATAGTAGCCATAAATCAATCCAATACTTCAATTATTTCATTTGATTTTATTGGATTTTGATGAACAAGGATTAAGCAATCGTATTTGAGACAAAAATCACACTTCGACTGATGTTTAGAGGCAATTCTAGTAAAACTTAAAGTTCCAACAAGTTCATTATTATCTCTCTACACCTTCAAAAGAAATCTCTTCCCTATATAGAACAAAACCCCTATAACTATTGGTTAATCCAATGTAACCACAATGAAACAACAACAATATGAACATAATGATCTACATTGTAGACAGTGGAGCTGATGCAGACCTAGGTCGGATTTCAGGAAAACCAGTCTCAGACGCGCCAGGACAGTGGATCCAAGATGTTCCCATCTAAGGAGCTCGTGCAGCCAATCAAATATTTATGAAAAAGGGTTTTGCTTGATATGAGGTGACTAACGAATTCGCACAAGAAGTTTCCAAGGAATTCAATTACGATTAATTGGAATTTGGATAAAGCTCTCTTTTAATTAATTGATTGGAATTGCGGAAGTGAATTAAATGCAAATTGAAATTGGAATTCTTAATTAAAAAACATTAAGACATAATTGAATTAAAACAACTAGTATTCACTTGGATTTGGACCACGTTCCGGCCTTGGCTTGAAGAGCCTTGCAAAACACCAACTCCACAGAATTCGAATTTCTCGAAGGATATAGTATTAATTGAACTGCTCAATTTCGAAAATTACATGTGCTTCAATAGAAGAAAACAAGTGAAAAGACCATAATACCCTTGCCATGGTCGACCACACCATAGAGGGATTCTTGGTGATTATTTCCTCTCTAAACTCCTAGAAAATCAAGCAAGAATTGACTGTTTCATATTGGGATTAATCCTTGTCCAAAAAAATCAACCAATAGGAATACACGATCTCATCAACACATCACAATGAATGGTTGAGATTTTATTCTAGAAAACACACAAAAAAAGAAACAAATCCTATCCCTACAATAGTGCACACACCCATGTGAAGTCTTATCCCTGCAATCTATGCCAACTGCACCTGCTCTCCATAGGGATTTGGGCCAACATTGCTCTTCTATCCTCTCTTGCTCACACGCCATTCTTGTTTGGGACTAAGAGTTCTAGGACTCACTTATCACAGGGAGAGAATCTATAGGGGTAGGGACAGTTTTGGGCTTTGTGGAACTCTTTGGTTTTGGGTCAGGCCTGTTGTGTTTGGATTTGGGCTTAGCAGGCTTAACTGGATCACTAGGGGCATGTTGGGTCACTGGACTCTTAACTAATAAAGTGAACAGATTTATTAGAGGGAGTCCAATGGTGGTTACCTCAGTCGAAACGGTCCATGAAGACCAATGCAATCTCCTCCACATGATCAAGGTCCACAGAAGAATGCACTGAGTGTGAATCATTGGGATTGGTGCCCTCATCATCTCCTTCCACCTGAGAAGAACTCGACCTCGAGTTGGGCTCGTCTCCACTCTAAAGAGGTTCCTCACCATGTTAAGGACTCAAATCCCAGACATTGAAGGTGTCTGAAATGTTAAGATAGTCTGGAAAGTTTACCTTGTATGCATTGTCGTTGATTCGGCGTAAGATCTCACAAGGCTCAATGTTGCGCTTCTTCAACTTCACATAGGTGTCGGTTGGAAATCTTGATTTTCTCAAATGGACCCACACTAGAACACCTTCATTAAACTACATGTGTTGCCTATTGCGATTCACATCTGCTTGGTACCTCTTGTTGCTTTCATTGATCCAAGTCGTGACTTTGCAGTGTATACTCTACAAGGTCAGGACTCTATAAGGTCAATTTAGTAGCCAAAATCTTAGGTTAAGCTAAACTCAGTGGGTTTTCCAAATTTCCCAAGGAACTTTATACTTTAGAATAACCAATTCTAAAACCAACAAATATAATTCTAAGAGATCTATAAATTCCAATTGAATGTGTTACTTTGAAATTCCAAAGCTTGAATTTCTTCAGATACTGTTTGAGGAACAATCATGTTGATGTAGCACTTGTTCCTAAAAAAAAAAAAACAAGAAGAAGAAGAAATCAAGATAGCTTATGAGGAATGAATAATATGAGTCACTCGTAAAAGATGATTCTTCTCTAAGAGAATTGATTTATCTCCATACTAGTTATTGGTAGGAATAGAGAAATGTTCCCCACAATTCCTATAAGAGGAATCTGGGCCTTAGATTTATGAAATTCTAGAACTCTAGTCAATAATACCAGCCTACAAAAAACAACTTCAGAAGTTCTTAATTCCCAAAAAAGATCTAGTGAAGGAAGATCCCATTGCAGAACTATCAGAATTTAAAAGTTCTACCATCTGGGGAAATTATAGATAATGCTACGATTTGGTAAGATATAGACCTTTAGTCTTCCACAAAGCAAAAGTTCATGGCAACTATTAGAATGTACAGTTTGCATAATCTTGATCTAGACTGTCATAAGGGTGGTTGGTAAAAATCATGCTATCATGAGGAACCCAACTATTTTTAATCCAGCTATTGAATTTTGGGAGCTGGTCATTTTCTTCTCATCCATCTGTTTGATTGACACCTATGAAGCACGGATACTCCGAAACCATTCGAGTATCCGTGTCGGGTACGTTTCCGACAAGGATACGGCCGGATACGGCTCGGATATGTATCTAATTAAATAAAACATTTTTTAAATACGGATACGTCAGACACAGAGGGATACGGAGGGACACGGCACGAGATACCGCAGCATGGGAGAAAGGGGAAAAAAATAATATATATATATATATATATATATATATATATATATATATATATATATATATATATATATATATATATCTTCAATATTTTTTTTTTAACCTCAATAATCATTCACATATTATATACTGTAATATTGTAAATATTTTTTAAACATATTATATATATCTTTTCATAATACTAAATTGCTAATAGTCTAATCTTTATAATATATATCTTTCGTAATCTTTACTAATATATATCTTTTATAATATATATATATATATATATATATTGTATTCATTATAAATATAAAAATATAATTTTCTAATAATTTTTATCTCATAGTAGAATTTATGATATTTTTTGTAAATGTCTGAATTTATTTTGTTTTTTTTTTAAACAGATCTGAATTTATTTTGTTGATATATATATATATATATATATATATATATATATATATATATATATATATATATATATATGTATGTATATAATACTTTTTTTAATTCGGCGTATCCCGCCGCACGCGTATCCTAGTCTTTCAAAATTTGCAGTATCCCCATTTCGAATACGTGTCGTATCCGATACGCGTACCCGTATCGGTGCTTTCTAGATTGACACCCATTGGATGGTCAAAATTCTATTTAGTCAGGATGATCGCTGGTTCATAATTCATTAACATCCTATGATTTCCATTTCCATGGTCTATTTTTGTTTCCATGTATCATTCACAATAAGATATCACAAAATGAACCAAAACCATTCTAGTCGCAAATAGAGAATACCACAAAATCATGCTAATTTGTCAATTTGATAATCCCTTCACTCCCAATATTGAATTTTGGCTGCCAATTATTTTCTTCTTACCTGTCTATTCAATACACGCCCATTGGATGGCTACAATCATACCTAGCCAGTAAGATTTTCAATCTATGATTCACTAACAACGTAGGCTTATCATTTCAATAGCCTAGGTTGACACCAAAGTCCAGTATACTATACCACTTTAGTCTCTGCGCCATCCCACATCCCAGCACAAGAGAGAGAGGAGACTGAACGAGTTCATCTAAGCTCTTAGACGAAACTCAATGTAACTTGTTCTCTTATCCAACTTGAAATCCAACGAAGTTGATGTACTCACAATAAATTTTAATTGTAACTAAGGATGTGATGAATGTAATCACATATTTATTTATAAATTGGACAATAAATATGAATAAATTAAGCGATTATGAGAGGAAAGTAGAGAAAACTGCAAAATCAATGCCTCAAATTCTATGCAACAATGTGACAACAATCTCACAAACTAATCAATGAGAGAAACGTAGGATGCCCTCTAAATAGTATACTTACATTGAGTACCATGGAGCACAAGAAAGTCCCAATTGCAATATCTCGACCTGACACTATAGGAGAACGCATCAAATACTCGCACATCAACAAGATCATTGGTGTCATAACAACATGACGGAAGTCAGAACACGGAAATATCATGGACCACAGCCTAAACAAAAACAATGTCTTCAATAACGGCCAGCTGCTCCTCTCTGTTGACATTTTGGTGGAGGGAAAAGATATGTCCCATTAATGAAAATAAAAAGTTCTCTTAAAAGGCAAGCAATGGGAAATGGCTAGCATTAAGATCATCTAACAAGTATAATACATCAATACATCCACATTTTTCTAATATTACCATACAGGTAGGTGTTTGTGCAAACACAAGGGCATAAGTCAACCAAGATTTTTTTTGAATGGTTAAGTCACGCAAGATCCAATGTTAGCTTCATGTAAATATTATTTCAACAACATCACCGCCATCATCATTTATTTGTCTAGGGTTGGCAAACATTTTCTATGGGTTGACTGCTTATCCTAATGCCTATAGGACTTGAACTCGCAACCCTGTGGTTGCAACAATGAGTATTCATTGCATGCAAAGGCGCAAGCATAGCAAGCATCAATTAATTTGTACAAAATATTATTTATGTACTTTCTAACAACAACTAAAAAATATTAAAGAATGAAAATATGAAATCATCGTCGTATATTTATAATATCAAATTATGAGAAAGAATATTTTGTGCCACTCTTCATTGCTCCCAATAGCAACCTAAAATACCTAGATCTAGCAAAATCTTGCACAACCCAAACCCACCCAATTAAAGGTTATGTATCTGGGCTTCAAACCAATTTATTAAATAGGTTGTGTTGATGCATACCATCTGAGTTGCACAGTAGCAAATCAAGTGCGTTGAAATCCATTGCCAAAATTAGGTGTCAGATTCAGCCAATCCCCAAATAAAGGATTTGAGATGAACCCAAGAGGGGGTTGGCCTAACAGTCAAGAAGCTCCCCTCATGAAGGGATGTCTTGAGTTCAATTCACTGCTCAATACCCCTCCGGGCCACTGGTCGCAGTTGCTTACCTAGTGTGTGTGGGATTGGGAGGCTTGTACATGCTCCAAGGACTAGTCGGGTTAAAATGTCCCCTATCCAAATATAGGTGAGACCCCTGGACATCTTGGTCATAAAAAAAAAAGGAATTTGAGATTCAGTATAATATTTAAATAAATTTAAATGCATTCATTTTCAAAAGAAAATAAGGTCTAAAAATAACTTAGTAGTTCTACTCTAAAGTCTAAACAATTAAGTGAAAAACAATTTCATATTTTAGTTAGGTTTAAAAATAGTGAAAATGGCAAATGATGATGGTGATGATGGTTTAAAACAAGAAATGTGTGAGAATATTTTTATTGACTGGAAAAAGAATGTTATGTACCAGAAGAACCAATGAAAAATACATGAAGAATTTGATATAGATACATCACACATTCCAAAGAATCCATGCAACATAGCAAACCAGCTCATAAACAATTTGGTTTTCAATCTAATACCTAGGTCATAACTAGATCTTTAGGTATGTTAATCAGTTTAGCTGGGTACAGAAGTACATGGGTTCAGGTTGGTCAACCTTATTAGTTCAATTTGAGAAATTTTGACCTCATTTGGAAACAATTTCAAGTCATTTGAAGACATACATAGACATTTTAAACATTCTTATGCATGGAAAATGGCACTTTTTTTCTTTTTTAAAGTTTAGGTGGGCAAATAGGTCAATTGCATTTAGGTCAGATGGTCGTCTAATAAATGGATAAATGAATGTAGGTCAAGGTTAACTCATTTATTTGTGTGCGTATGGTCAGGAAAGGTCAACCCCTATAATAAACAGAGCATCAGATAAACAAGTCGAGTAGACTAGGCTTTACAATAGATAGGTCTTTGGAAAAAAATTTGGAAGCACAGACAACTTTAGAAAGTAAAACTAACCTGGGTTCTTGATATCCTCACAGAATTGAGTTCGCATTCGCAATATTCTTTGCCGAGCACAGATAGCTGCAAAATACGGTGTCTCTACACTCATCTCCATCAATGGTTTGACTAGTAAATTTAGTCTCTTGAAGTTCAATGGCTTCTGATTTGCTAAGATGGCAAAATATTGTAACAAAACGCCATAAAAGACCTGCAAATGAATGAAGTATTTAGAATCTAATTTCCTTATCTTTTTTTTTGAAAAGTTATTTAGAATCTAATTTCTTAATATTGTAGTAACATTTACTCATGATGCGGATAGGTAAATCCTCAGAATAAAATTTGGTTGAGGCCAATGTTATAAACACCGGACCGTCTACCGGACCTTCTTCGAGGACGGTCAGGTTAAATAAGGTTCAACCGGGTTCAACCGTGGTCAAACTCGGTCAAACCCATGCCTTGTCAATATAATATTATAAATAACATTTAATTAGTGACTAAGGTTTAATTAATGAGTTGAAATAAAATTTTAAGAAAAAAATATTTTTTTGAAAAATAAAAAATAGATGATGAATTTTTTGAAAAATAAAAAATATATTTTTTATTTTATAGATGAAATGTAAAAAAAAATAAACTTAAATTCATCCACCTAAGCTCAATCCAAATTTATCATTAAGTTTTATAATAAAAGCCCATTTTGAATTGACATTCTTTGAGGGGGACTGGGAGTGGGATGAATTTTCATACGAAATATGAAATTGACTCAAATCTTATTTTAAGATCTAATTTGTCAATCAAATAATTTTTTTTTCAAACAGATGGGAAATTACTTCAAAGTTAAAACTGCGTTAAAAATTTTATCAATAGAATTTTTTTAATTTCAATTGCAAAAATGAGTGGACCCTACCATCACAAATTCATCCATCTTGAAATCTCTGGGTACATGAACTTTTGAATCTTGCATTATCCAAACATGTCACAATTCACATTCAAGTTTGGTTTTTTGTAATTTTGGTGAAAAACATCGGTCAACCCGTAATTTCACCTCCCAAGTCCCAACCCCACATCGCAATAAATTTCCCCCTATTTCCCGTTTTCCCGCCCTCTCTCATTTCTCTCAGATGAAATGCCCAAATGAAGAATCAAGGGGAGTGTAGGCTCAGACAAGAAGTCCCACATCAGCCAGGATAAAAAATTACACCATGTGAGGCTTATAAATACAGCCAACCTTGTTGGGCTCATGCTCATGCTCGGCCTTGTTGCTCATGCCAATCATTTAATAAGGACTAAGGCTTTTTTTAAGAAAAAAATAATAATTTTCCATTTTTTCAGACTGACATGGTGACCCGCAGGTCACGAGTCAAAGTTTATTTAAGAAAACCGCATTGACCTGAAGGTCATAACGGGTTTTTGCGGTTCAACTTCTCATGAGATTTTTTAACCGAACCGAACCTTGGAGATGACGGTCGCAGTCAAACCGGCGATTCGTCCACGGCCCGATCCGGTTCTAATAACATTGGGCATAACAAAATCTAGGTCACTTCACGCCACCTCACCCAAACCCAACCCAACAATTTCTGAACCAACCCAGCAATCCAAACCAGAAAACAATGTTCAAGTAGAATACCCCCAATACCAACACCAAGTCCATCAAGGTAGTATAGCCACCAATTACAACCCAGTACAGTCACAAGCACCATAAAGCACAACAACAAAGGAAAGATGAGTAATGTAAGTGTGTAACAGTTAGGTATATCATACTTGCATTTTCCTTCGGTTTTCAGCAGCAAGGCTGATCGCATTGCAGACACGAATTCGGCGGATTGCCTCAGGCACTTTATCATCTGACAGATTGTCAAGCAATGAAGATAGTTCTTTGAGGCTATTAGGAGCTTCAATTACAAAGGGAACAGACTCGTGTTCAACTGAATGTGGTTTTGCAGAAACATTTCTTCTATCCACGTTTAGAGAATCTGTTTTCTGCTTCCTAGTTTTTCGTACATCATTATTGTTCACATTTAGCTGTATTTTTTCCACCTTTAATTCATCTTGTTCCCCTTCTTCGAGATCAGTGTCAAGATTACTGTCATCACTTTGTTCCCAATCCTTCAATGAAAGTATATTCGCTGATTCACCATCAATTTCACCACTAACTTCTGGATCACCATCTCCATCACTTACTTCTTTCTGGCTACCATCCGCTTCATTACTGCCTTCCATTTGATCATCATCGTCATCAGTTTCTGCATCATCAGACGAGTCACCATTTTCACTTTCAATATCACCCACATCTTTCCTACTGAGGATTTCATCAACCCACCCTTTTTTCTTCGGTTTTTCATCATCAACTGAAAAGGAATCCCCAAGATCATCCCCAGAAACAGATCTAAACCTCCTTTGATTTGATTTATTAAAATCTTCATCACCATCACTGACTGCATCATCTGAATCATCAAATACAAACATCCTTTTCTGACGCTCTTCCTGGGAAACAAAAAAAAAATGAAGAGGAAAATTACAGCTAAACTGGTATGAACACAAAAACTCTGATTCTCTACATTTCTGGGCCAGAATAACTTTTGTAGGTGATTATTCTGGCACATTGAAAGGGTGAGTAAAGATATTTTTCAGAGTGAAAGCAATAGTGATGAAAAAACAACTTTGAAAATTCTATAATTTGAGGAAAGAAAACCAACCACATTGATGCTGTAAAGTCTACTGAATCCATAAACATTCCAGGGATATATCTATCCCTCCTGGGAAAAAGGTTAAAAAGAAGGGACAGAGAGATCTAGGATGCATTTGGTTTGGGAGAAAATTTTTAGGAGAAGCTTGAAGGGATTCCGTTGTCTACACAGTAGTAGAAAGGTTTTGTTACAAACTATGAGAAAGTTGTTCTACCATGAAGATGGTAAAAACCATTTTTCTCCGAAGAGACAATGATTATGTGGCATGATGTCAATGCTATATCTGTTTCTCCAATCAAGAAATTACCGAACAGGTTACTTCAGGAGAAACCACTACTTTCTCCCAGTCTAAACAGACCCCTTAAAGAACGCAAGAATGACAAACCTCCAACTGTTCAAGCCGCTCTCTTTCTTCTTGGGCTATCTCTTCAGGCGTCTTTATCCTGTCAGATGGACGAGCACGCATATCCAACACCATTTCTTTAACAAGCTTGTCATATGTATCAGGTTTTTCCTGTGGAAAAGAAACTCTTGTTCAGCATATATGATTTTGGTGACAGATCCTCAAACCAAATTGCTAGAGGTAAATATGGAAACATATTAACACGCAGAATAATTTGCAAGAAATACTACATTTGTGAGAAACCTACAGCCATTAGTAATATTGAATATTCAGCGGATGCCATTGGCAACATATCATGAGTAGAAAAATGAAAACTAATAAATTTTATAAAAGAAATGAAATAAGAAGTGTTTTCCTTTTAAATCTCATTTCAAAAAAAAAAACCAGACATCTAGCCTCTACCAAGGCAGAACAAGGAAATACTGAACTACGACAAAAAGGGTCTGCTTTCATAAGCCCCTAACAAAGCAAGAAGTCACCCATTTGTTAATAAAATGAATAAAAAGGATAAATCTCTCTCAATCTTCTGTGAGTTGAGTTTTCATAAAATTACTTTTCTGATGGACGAAGGAAAAGGGAAGGAGACAAAAAGATCACCTCAGGACCAGCACAAGGGAGGGAGCTCAGCTGGGGACGGCATATGGAACGAGGGTACTGGTCAGAGTAATCAATCCTCAGAGCACAGCAAATCTGTGACCTTGTTTGTGGCTAATCTTCCAGATTTCACCAACAGGAACTGGCTACAAGGCTTCTTCAAGCAATAGGGAACTGTAAGGGATGTCTTCATACCAACGAAAAGGATAGGAAAGGAAGAGTGTTTGGCTTTGTTCGAATGGAGTCAGGCACCCAATTGCCCAATTAGAAGACCCAAATCCAAGGGAGAGTGAAGCCACGCGAATTTCCTTGCTTTTCTTTGTTTGAAGTGGTCCAAAGATCAATGTAGGCAAAGTAATCATAGAGGAAAGCAACTAAGAGAGGCAACATGCTTTTTTGTTATTTTGTATCAATGGTTGAGAAGTAATCTAGTTAAGTAGGTGACGCATTACATGCATCTAAGGATGCCATTGATTGTAATTATTTAATAAAATTTTCTTATAAACAGAGGCCTTTGGCATGTATATAGAGCATCCCAATTTCAATTACAATTGCTTTGTGCAAAGTTTGAGTTCTCTCCTTTTGCAGTGAGTTTTATTTTGCTACTAGTTAGCTTCTAGTTTGATTTTGCTTAATTAATTGTTAGGGTTCTAGTTCTAGTTTGCTCACCTTGGGCGAATAGCCTTCTAATTCTTTGAATTGGGTTTAAGCAATTCAATTCTAGTATTCTAGAATTTCACCTCTAGGTAGAATTTCGCATGGCATTGATTTCTCCTTGAGTGTTTAACCTTATTCTATTTTTCCAGTGAGAAATTGGGGTTTTGGTTCATCCAAATGAAGCTCCATTTGCCCGAACTACCAGTGTGAGCGATCATTTGGCAGTTCTAGTCGGTGAAGATCTGAGGAACTTTATAGACTTTCGAAATTCATTGAGTTCGGATTCTCTCAAGCGCCTCACAACTTGAGCTGGATTTTGCAGAATTCTAGCTTCTTTATTATGGAGGCAAAGGTAGGTGTTAAAACTGATCCGACCCTTCATGATATCATCAGTCTATGTTGGAAGTCCACATACAATATGTATATGGCTGTCAAAGATCCAGACTGCTAAAATACTTCTATTTTCCGTTCATTTAGTTAGACTTCAGCAAATGCACACTGCCGCAGACATACAAGGTTGGATGTCCAACTCAAGTTTCTATTAAAGAAGACGACATAAGAAAAGGGAATAATGGCCTTTTAGTTACTGTTTTAATCGATAGTATTATTTATTATCCATGTCATTTAACAATTCCGATAGAGAAAACCTTCTCTGAAATAATTCATTGGCTGACACTATCGTATAAGATATGTGATTAATTTTATTCTACTATAAGTAGAATATAACTCCAAATAAGCATTACGATCACAACAATTACCACTTGACAACTACTACAACGGGGGGTGGGGGTGAGGGGAGAGACCCCGAACATGGCTCTTTTTTCCTTTCACTATCACTAACAATAAACAGGAAGAATAATACATTGTCAAAAACACCTGTCATTTCATTTCTTTATACTAAAAATACATGTCATTTCATTTCTTTATACCCCCTTCATATACAGAACTGCCAGCATCATCAAACACCAACTGGATCCAAATCAAAAAAGCAATAGGACTAGGCATAATATAAGAGACCCAAACCAAATTAAAGACTCCACAATATTCATGGAAAATGTTGACATACAAGAATAAGTGATCCACTACAGCTGCTTGGAGACTGATACCAGTGGCACTTAAACACAATAATCTGCTGTCCACTACTCAGATGATCAAACATCAAGATCTCACCCACTCCCAGCAGCACAACCAAAAATGATTAACACAGGGGACCCAATTATTGAAATTAGACAAATGTATGCATAACATGCATTCAAGAATAAAAGCTGTTTCATTTCAAAAAATCTCAAGTTATGATATCATTTTGATGAAAATAATGCAAGTCATGCACATGGCTTTAAGGAGTTCTTCATACCATGTCATGTTACTGTGGTATTGACTAGATGAAAATCTTCCAAAAAGAAGAATTCTGTAGACAAAAATTCCAAGTTTAAATCTAAAATGTGTACATTGAATTCCAATATAGATGGTATATGGTTTTTAGTATGTGCTCATCAGTTCTTCCTTGAGAGTTTGGCCTAACAACTGTTTTACAAGTAAACAATTGAACACTAACCACAACTCACACAAATCATTTTTTTGTTTTTTTTTGGTAAAAAAACTTAGATAAATAATCAAATTACATGTTTTTTGATGTAGGACACAAGGAGACACTAATCCTACGTGGATCCACTACTATTTATTTTTATTTACTTAGCAAGTTTGAGTAGAGTAGGATTTCTTATTTTCGTTTGGGTTTAATATCCTAGTTTTAGTTAGTTTCCTTGTTGGTTTTAGATTAGGTTTCTATTTTCGTTTGGATTGTTTTTATTATAAATACATGTACTGCATAGAGAAAGAAACACACGATGGATATTTGAATAAAAAAATCAAGGTTGTCGAAATCATGCGATTCACGATTCGAATCGCACGATTCGTATCGAATCGGAGGTTCTTAAGGTACAAATTGGTATAATATCCAAATTAATTAAAAAAATTGCGTTATTGCCAGAATCGTGAATCGTGCGATTCGAACTGCGAAGGAGTGGAAGAGGAAAAGACTTAAAAGTTTTTTTTTTTTAATTAAAAATATTTTTGAAATATTAAAATGTTCTGTTTTTGTTGAGAATGCAAAAAAATGAACGGAAAAAGAAAACCACATATTAATCACCTACAAGACACAAGGATTTTATGTGGTTCCCTCCAATAAAAAAGCCAGTGGGAATGGGATCACCAATAAATATCTAACAATCAAGCTCCAGAGATCTAACACAAGTACCCAACATTATTGTATAACATACTATTATTGGACACCATATAGTATAACTATATTGTACACTGTTATACAGTATTACAATATATTATATATTGTATTACAATATGTTGTTATACTGTTATACAATATTTACATAATATTGTATTATTGTGTATTTATATTTAAATATCATACTAATATATTTTTATTCTTTTTTTGGATGATTGTTTGCATATTTACATATATATTATAAGAATTGAACAAAATGTTATGAATCTTACGATTCACGGTTCACACCCCTAGACCGATTCACAATACGATACATTTTTTACAACCTTGAAAAAAATATTGAAGACATAGCCTTTTTCTTATCTTTTCCTATTTTTTTCTTCTTGCCTAGTTACAGGTTGGTTCCACATTAATTGGTTTAAAGCAAGGCTCTCTGTATCTCTGTTATTCAAAGGCGACCCTATTCGGAGCCAGGTCCCTACGTTATCAGGGACGTTCCTATTCTTAGTCCTCCATCTTCAATTTTGACAAAAAAAAAAAAGAAGCAGCCAAAGCCTCGGCTTTATCCCTGGCGTGCCTCCGTTGCAGACAGCTTCACAACCCCTTATCCCTTTTCTCAATTACCTTGATGCAGGACAAAGT
Organism: Chimonanthus salicifolius; assembly: GCA_013350335.1. NCBI lineage: Eukaryota > Viridiplantae > Streptophyta > Magnoliopsida > Laurales > Calycanthaceae > Chimonanthus > Chimonanthus salicifolius. The sequence goes on along the minus strand of CM023535.1, from coordinate 57,495,546 downwards.
ATAGGATAACCCTAAATGCCTAATGTGATTTCTTAAAAAGTAAAAGGGATGAAATTAATGCACCCTAAATCTAAAATGGACTAAAATTAAATATCAATTAATATATGCAATTAATTAATATGAAATTTAATAACACATAATCATGCAAATACAAAAAAAATATGATGTGTTTAAGGGGAAGAACGATCTAAGTGGTCAAGTGGCAATTTGGGAATTAAGAAAGGAAAGGCTAATGTATTGGGACTTAGGGGACATATGGTTTCAAATAAAGAAATAAAGGAAGGTAATAGAAAAACAAAGACACGATGAAATAAAGGAAGGTAATAGAAAAACAAAGACACGGTTAAAAAAAGGAAAAAAAAGGGCTTACCACGACACATAATCATGCAAATACAAAAAAAAATATGATGTGTTTAAGGGGAAGAATGATCTAAGGTAGTCAAGTGGCAATTTGGTAATTAAGAAAGGAAAGGCTAATGTATTGGGACTTAGGGGACATATGTTTCAAATAAAGAAATAAAGGAAGGTAATAGAAAAAAAAAAAAAAGACACGAAGAAAAAAAGAAAAAAAAAAAAGGGGCTGAACATGACTGAAACTTGCAGAAGGGTGAAAGGCAAAAAAAATAGCGATAGAGAAGAGGGCAGCGGAAAGGTGGAAGTGGAATATGGGATTTGCGGCAGCAAGGAGAAGAAATAGGGAAGGTGCAGCAACTCATATGGCTAAAAATAAGGGTAGTGGAAAAGGGATATGGACCTTGGGGATAGGCGACAATGTAAGGATGGATATGGGATGGGTTCGGCTGGTTGTAGTACAGATCTGGCACTAAATCTGGGGTCGTGGGAGGGTAGAACAAGAGGCGGAAATCAAGGGGTTGTGGAAAAGGGTACGGCAGCAGTAAGGAGGGATGTTTGGAAAGGGGTGAAGACAGTAGGATGAGTTTCGGAGACTAGGAAGGCAACTTAAAGGGGCAGAAGTTCAAAAGGGTTCTATTGGGTAGCAGTTGCAGCAACGTAAAGGAAAAACGAAGGTGAAGAAGGAAGAAGAGCGAAAAATAAGGAGAAGAAGATGAGACATAGTACCTGGAAATGAAAGGATGGTCTCACGCCAAAGGAATCGCTCCCAAATTATTTTTATATGCCTCATATTTAAATATAAATATCTCTAATCAAAACAATTTTTTATTAGCTCACTTATTTTTAATTAATGCAAACTTTAGAAGTGAAAAATAATTAAAAAAGTAAAATTTTAAAAAGTTGAACCTATTGATTAATCAAGTTAAGGTGACTACTTAATAGATAAGGTGTGACTGATTGCATGGGTCTCAACCTGATGTTTCCCTTTATGTTTTAAAAAAATTGACTATTATAATTGAAATTAGATTTTATGAACTACAAGTTGACTAAATTTCAGCTCAAAACTCAATTTTAAGCTATGAAGCACGAATACTCCGAAACCATTCGAGTATCCGTGTCGAATACATTTCCTACACGGATACGTATCCAATTAAATAAAACATTTTTTAAATACGGATACGTCAAGGATATGGCAGCAGATACGGGAGGTGGGACACGGCACGGGATACGGCAACACGGGAGAAAAGTGGAAAATATATATATATATATATATATATATATATATATATATATATATATATAATCTTTTCAGTATTATTTTTTTAACCTCAATAATCATTCACATATTATATATATCTTTTCATAATACTAAATTCCTAATAATCTAATCTTTATAATATATATCTTTTGTAATGTATTTTATATATATATATATATATATATATATATATATATATATATATATATATATATATATATATATATTGTATTCATTATAAATATAAAAATATAATTTTCTAATAATTTTTATCTCATAGTATAATTTATGATATTTTTTGTAAATGTCTGAATTTATTTTGTTGATATATATATATATATATATATATATATATATATATATATATATATATATATATATATATAGATATATATATATAAAATAATTTTTTTAATTCGGCATATCCCGCCGCACCCGTATCCTAGTTTTTCAAAATTTGTCGTATCCTCGTTTCGGATACGCGTCGTATCCGATACGCGTACCCGTACCGGTGCTTCTTAGATTTTAAGCCACTTAATCTTAATTGTTAAACTCACCAACTGTCTTTAACAAAAACAACGATGCCTAGTGATTTCAACCACTGATGGTCCCAACGCGTCGTATCCGATACGCGTACCCGTACCGGTGCTTCTTAGATTTTAAGCCACTTAATCTTAATTGTTAAACTCACCAACTGTCTTTAACAAAAACAACGATGCCTAGTGATTTCAACCACTGATGGTCCCAACCAAAGTTTATCAAGTATGATATCAATATGAACGGTTGATTTTTCAGTGGAAGTCAAAAAAAATTAAAAAGAAAAATAACTCAGATGCGACCCATACAATCACTCGCACATCTCATCTTTCATAAACTTGAATACAATTTTTTATTCAAAATAATTCCTAATAAACTCAACATTTTCCCTTGCATGGAAAGTGAAAAATATTTTTTTTTAAAAAAGCCCTCAACGTATTAAACACATATAAATGATTTATTAAAAAATCCCAAACGCCATGGCCATCTCGACACAAATTGAGGTCTAAGGCAAAAATTCTAAATGGGGTCTTCTTGTATTTAACATATTATTATAAGTAATATTTAATTAAAATTTTAATTATATAAAATAAAAAGAATTTATCTAAAATCTATTTTTCTTGCTTTTCGAGATACAAAATTACTAATTAAATTTTTGTATTCAAATTTTGCTAAAAAATCATTTTCAATTGATAATATAGCTAATTCACTTAATATTTTTGTGACATTGTTGATCGTAGGTAAGATTTTATCAATTTTAGTTTTGAAAAACTTCTTTCTAAAGAAAAAACTGTTACAGGCAATGTTATCAGAACCGAACCATCTCAGAGGAAGGATGGGTTAAATAAGGTTCAACCGGATTCAACCGTGGTTAAACCCTGCTATGAATATTATATTATAAATAATAGTAAATTATTAAATAATGTTTAATTGATGAGTTGGATTAAAATTTAGAACAATGTTTTTCATGAAAATTTAAAATGACTTTTACTAGTAAAATCAAGTGATTAAAAATTGAATTTTAGGTTTAGTTTTTTATCTACTTATGGTTTACCATATATAATTTTAATTCAACATTATTTTGTTATGAATCATCTTAAAATAATTAAAAATAGAAAATACATATATAATGGCTAAATAGACTGAAAGTCGATTGACTTTTGTGACTTTTTGCAAAATCATAATAAAAAATTTAGCTTGGGTCGCTCCAGTAGGATGTTATATCCTATGAAACACGGATACGCCACCACCCTTCGAGTATCGGTGTCGGGTGCGTATCCGACACGGATACGGTCGGATACAACTCAGATACGTGTCGGATACGCACCCAAATAATTAAATATTTTTTCAAATATGAATACGCCACTGATACGCGTAGGTGTGCGAGGATACGACACGCAACACGGCAGGACACACCCGGACACGTGACACGATTCCAAAATTGTCAATCGCACAATTTTGCGATGTAGAAGGAAAAAAAAGAGGGAAAATGAGTAAAAGAAGAAATGAAGAAAAAAAAGGAGAGAAAGGGGAGGAAGAAGGGAAGAAAAGCATACCAAGAGCCTTCCGCCTCCTCTGTTTGCCTTCACCTTTGCTAACCATTCTTCCCCTGCAACTGTGCCTCCTCTCTGTGTCGCCTCATATTGCTTCCCTCTTCACCTCTCATTCCCTTCTTCTTCCCCTTCTTCCGCGACTTCTCAGTCCCTCCACATCCTCTCTCACTTCCGCCACCAGACCCATCTTCCATTATTTGTTTTCCTTTTTACTTTCCATTCCAATCGCATCCCTGCCCTAATCGCATTACCCTCACGTGCTTACAACTCCCACCATTCAAGTCATAGTTCCCACGTGTGAACAAGCTTATGAGTCACGTGAACAGAAACTTCCACCCCCACGTGTTCCCCATCTGCCCAGTCTTTGTTCACTCAGCCCCATCCGTGACCACTAATTCCCCCGTGTATATTTTTAATTTTTTTAATTTCAATAACTATTTAATTAATAAATTAACCAACATTTGGTAGCAAATTAATTTGTACAATCATGAATAATAATATATCAATTAATATTTCATATTAATTTTACTCATTTTATATAAAATCAATAAAATAATTATATTTAAATAAAACTTATTAACTATATTCTACACATAGACAAATTATAATTTAATTTCATAATATTAATGTGACTAATAAAAAGGTAAATAACTAAATATATGGAAATATAACTTATCTTTTAACTCACTTCACTCAAAAAATAAAAGAAACTAAAACCCCAAAAACCCTACTAGTTTTTCAAAATTTGTCGTATATATATATATAATATATATATTTTTAATTCGACATATCCCGTCGCACCAGTATCCTAGTTTTTCAAAATTTACCGTATCTCCGTATCGAATACGTGTCTTATCTGATACACACACCCATATCGGTGCTTCTAATGTTATATCTTATGTGTTCAGATTTAATAATGTATGGCAAGTTTGACGAGTCTCAAGGGTTGAATTGAAAAAAAAAACTTACTCAAATACCAAAATTCTACACTATAATCTAATTACAATTTCTTAATATTATTATAAAATTATAAATAGACAAAAAATAATCATATAATTACTTTTTATTTGAATTACCCATTTTATAAATTTATATCAAATGAAAAACCTTAAAAATTAATAGAATTTTCCTATTTAACTAATCTAGATAACCACATTTTATTGAGTCAAATTTTCTGCCTCCCAAGTATTCTATTTATTTACTTACATTTATAATAGAATAAATCAGACTATAAAAATAATCTAAAAATCTTTAAAACCTCTAAAATGGGTAATGTTACAAAAAAAAAAAAAAAAACCCACTAAAAGGGCGCTCACGAGAGAGCTCCTTAAAAGAAGCCTATGATTTTTTATGAACCTCTGTCTCATGAAAAACCCTAATATTTTATCTTATTCTTATCTCCCTCACCCCCTCTCTCATTTCTGCTAACGGTGATAACCCTCAAAACCCTAGGCGTCGCCGCCGCTCTCTGAGAGAATGACTAAAGCTTGCGTTTGGGGCCTTCAAAAAATGGGAGCCTAAAGCAGTTGCCTTAATCGCCTTACCCTTCAACCGGGCCAGTCAAACTCTCAATTCATATTTTTTCTCTCATGGAAAATGGCCTTTAGAAAAAGAAAGACCCAAATCATGATAAACAAGTTAGCATGAAGCAACTTCTAGAAAATTTTAAATGCCAATGATATTAGCACTTTGGGGATTCTGCTAGCTCAAACTGTATAATCAGCAGATTTAAAGTTGTTTCACACAGTTTTTCATCTTGTTTTCCCACTTCTCCACTCTTGCTGTTTTGGATTGTTTGGACTTTGGAGAGTTTTCTGTTCTAGAAATGACAAATCCTATGCTTAGCATTCTCTGGCATCTGCATGTTGGACATAAATCATACCATAGCTTGCATCATTGAGGAGAGTGAAGACAAGGTCAATGTCAAAAAGGAAACACAATCTAAAAAGTATTGGGTCAAATGGGGAAGGGAATCAAGAAAAGCATATCATTCACTAAAATACAGCATTGCTGCACATATGACAGTAAATAACTATTCATGCAATGAGAGACCACGAGTAGATACCAAGAAGGAACAAAAAACAAATGGCTAAAAATAGGAAAAGCAAAAGAAGTACAAGGAATGGTATCACCTAATACAAAATCCACGCAATAAAAAACAACTAATCAATGCCAATGCTTTCCTTCCAAGCACAGCACAAGTCAGATGTGGGAATCCCTTGGAATTCTTTGCAAGAATAGACCCAAAATATACACTTACTTTTGACACGAAAGAGAGACTTCTATGTAGTTAGAGATGGGGTTACCAAGCATTTCATTAGCAACAGTTTTCTTTTCTTGGATTTTAAAATCAGAGAGCACAAAGTGTGAAGGCATAGTCTCTGCATATTGACATACCTGCCCCAAAGCATTCATCTTGCTGCGTTGAATCGATGATAGCAATGCATCAGTTTGTGACAAGGATGTAAAGCTCTTATCTAATTGGTCCAATAAATGCTGATCTTCTTCCTTCTCCTTTGCCTTCTGTGCCTGCAATGTATATATGTTGAGCTGAATCAGAGGGGTGGAAAAAGAGAGTACAGTAACCTACTTTTAAGTCCAAATACAAGTCAAAAGTTCAATTTAGGACCAGCTTACAGTTGGCTGATAATGCTTTGTAATGAGTCCCACACCAATATTGGATCAATGCCACTTTGAGATCTTATTATTTCATGTGTAAATTGTTTGTATGAAAACTAGCGTTATTTAGTCAATTTGATTGTATCTGTTTTTACATTTCAAAAAACAAAAATTGATGCAAAAAGATAAATAAGAGAGATGCAAACCTTGATCTTAAGCCAAATTTAAGGCCTAAATTAAAAAAGGTATACAATTTAAACAAGAATTAACATGTGGCACGCAAAGTGGAAACATGCTTCTGGAGTTGTATGCCATTGCCAAATTCCACCGCAATCAAAGGTAGTGGAATGAGGACACTCCTTTTTTGGGTGTGTGAACAGTGAAATGTAAGTGGGGTTGAATCCCAACCTTGTGCTTACAACAATAATCACCTTCCAACTCTACTGCTGTCTTGCCTTAAAGGAGTTGAATATGGGGCAACAAAGAGACAAGAATAAGAAAAGGAACAAATGGCCGAAATGCATATCCTTAAAAGATCTGTTGGCTGACAAGAAAGATAAAATAAAAATAAGTGCACAATGATGGTCCAAGTATAAGAGGGTAAAGAAATAGCATTTGAGATTATTTGTATGTGCATAGAAGAAGACAAATAGGTGTCAAAAGAACTGTGAAGTTTTAAGTTCTATACACCAAAAGGGAGAGGGCAAAAAAATACTTGGAATGAATTTTAGCCTACGGAGAGTCAGAGAAGTTGTTCCTAAATAGAAGGAATGAAGTAGAACTCCAAAAGCCCACCCAAATAAATGGAATGAAATTTGAGGATGACGATAATGCAGCAACACTTCAACACTGAAACACGAATAATTAGAATCACTGCACAATATAATTTCGAACTCAATAGGAGTGTTTTTGTTGTATGGAGTGATACCTTTGAGATCACCCAGTCTCATTGCGTATTTATTGTCTACATGCAAAAACGCTTTTAATGAAATAAACAAGAAAAAAAAAACCACAAATTAATAAAATGGCTCCAAACAAGTATGATTTGCTACAGTTTCTACCCTATAAAAGTTTTACCTTCCTTACACTCAAAACAGAAACTGAAGATAAGCTAAAAGAACAAGAGAAAGTCAACAACCAATATAAAAGCTAACACGGTAATAACCACTTGTCCAGCTACCTTGTAAAACTTGCTCTTCAAAATAATCTCCTCCATTACTTGCTTTTTCGTTTTGTGTTTCTGCAAGGGAAACATCATTGTAATGAGGTAAAAGTCAATAACAACACACACATAAATATAATCAAAATAAATCTGAGGACGTGTGACCTACATTCAGCAAACACTTCACATACAATACTATTTCTGCAGAATCAAAAGAAACAGATCTATTTAACCAATAAAAAGGGGAAAAAGAACCAAAAAAGGACTCTCCACAACATATTCATGACAGTCAGTTAACCTCCTACTTCTCTAGAAAAGTGACCGGAAATAGTGAGCTTCTAAATGAGATATTACTCTTCTGAACTATTCAGTCGAAGTACAAAATCTTAGTTAACAAATTTAGAATGATCCAGGATCTATACAAATCCCTACAGAGAAAAAGCATGTCCATGCAACTACAGCATGATAGCTTCAGAATAATAATAAAAATAAGAAGAAGAAGAAGAAGAAGAAAATCTGGCGTGTAACTGCGATAAAATCAAATTAAAGCAACAATCTACTCATAAACAAGAATATACCAAGTTGGATAATCTGAACAATTTAAAGTAACATACAGTACAGATACACAGCAAAGTTGAGTGGGTATGGGTAAAAGGTGTTGGACTTGGAAAACAAACAAACAAACACACACAAGGACATGGCATCAAGGACAAGGAAATTCAATGTCATGTGGAGTGCAGCTTTTGGAAGGCATTAAAGGAAGAAGAAAGACTAAGTATGATCTACTATGTTGAATGAATATCAACTTTTTAGGGAGAAGGATGACTTTAAGAGTATGGACAGGAGAAACATTTACAGATCATAGTGCGGGCATGTATTAAAGTAGCTAGCCTTCCCAAGGACGGCATCTCCTCCACCATGCCCAGTGATTTGGAAAGGGGAGCTCCACTAAGAATAGCAGCTTTTTGTTGGGGTTCCATAATGTGGGAAGTGCTAACGGGATGCAACTTACAAAGAAGATTTTGTTGGAGGGAGCAGACACCATGTGTAATTGTGAGAAGTTACCTATTCTGCAATTGCAAGTATTTGGGTAAGTTTTGTACTAGCTTTTCTAAGCCTAATTGTTCGCAATTGGTGCACAAGAGCTCAATTGGTGCAGCATTGAAGCATCGGAAAGCACGACCTTTAAAAGGAAAAGGTATGCTTCCATGGCAGACCATCTGTCAATAACTCTACAGCAAATATGGAAAGAGAGGCCAAATACAGGTGAGACCCCTGGACACTATGGAAAGAGAGGATTGCACTTCTGGTGCCTCCTCTTCTATTAATATAGTAACCATCCAAAAAATATATATGGAAGGAGAGGAATCAAATGATTTTTTAAACCAAAGGAAATTATAGAAGGTTCAAAAGCAAGCTAATTAAATGATTGTTGACTTGTAAGGAGTTCAAAGGGCATGTCTAAAATCAGAACTAAACAAGCTCATCTGACCCTAACAGATGATTCACTTACCCTACCAATGGCGCAATTCATGTCAACCCTAAACAAAGGATTCATAAATATCCATGTAAAAGTCTCACCATTTGACTATTATAACTCCAAAGTTGTAACTTAGCACTCAAATACTCGTAAAAAGGGTGTTAGGCTATGTTACATGGACATTTCAATATAAGCAATGTGTTTGTGTCTGGCACTACATTTTTATGCATAAAATTTGTGCCCCTACCATGTCCATGTCGTGTTTGGGCATCATACGAGTTAAGATCACCCCTCGAGAAAGAGCCCTTGAAACAATGGTTACGAGTAGATTACCCATTCAAATTCAGTTCAATATAATTGCAGATACACTTTAAATACGTATGCAGTATAGGCACAATGTATAATGATATGAGATCCACTATATCCACTTATATGGAGCCCACGTAAGATCATGGGAATGGGCTCATTGGAAAGATCCATGCTTAGGTATGGGGCCTAATTAAGTTATGCACTTCAGGTCACAATGATTACCAATGTAGTATGTATGAGTTCTTTTTTTCAGTAAAAAACTTCATTTGTAGTATGAAATGAGTTTAATCAAATGGTAAGTGTAGTTTGAAAGGGGTCTAATTAAGTATGAATCTAGCTAACAAGGGGTAGACGTGTAAAAATGGGTCGGAGGAAGGGGGTGGTTAGGGTTCAGGTGGACCTCGTTGGAGATGATTGTGTGTGTACCCTCTAGTGAGGCCTCTCTCTAACCCCATTTGCCTCTCCACCCCTTCCATCCATTACCATCCCATGAGTTGGATCCTTACCCAATTGGAACTCATATCTAAGTTACTTAACGACACAAATAAGGGTGCAATTTCTCAACTTTCAATCCAATGGAAGATGTAACTTAGGTAATTGATCAATTGAGTTGATATTGCACCCTTATCTACCATTGATTTTTGTGTCATTAGAAGTTAAAACCCATACCAAAATGCATATAATTAAACTTATTTTTTGTAGGCATCATATCCAAGCATACACCTTTCTAATCATATGTGAGCCTCACATAGAGCTCTCATCATGAGAACCGCAACTAGGTGTGCCATAGGATCATACTATGAAGTGACAAAAAGTCCCACATTGGTTAATTCGAGAAACCAATGACTCTATATAACACTTGAAACAGATTTCTCTCAACGGCTAGCTTTAGAGAGTGAATTCTACCTCAAGAATGTTATCATATTCTTGGTTTTTTAACATAGTATCAGAGCAGATTCCGCGTGAGGGCAGGTCTGAAGTTTCCACGTGCAGATGCAGAGCGCAGTTGCACGAGTGTAAAGTTTCCACATGCAACCGTAGGGTCCAGCTGCACGTGAGGGGGGTGTGAACTAACAAAAAGTCCAACATCAGTTAATTCGAGAAACCAATGACTCTATATAACATTTGAGGAACATTCTTTCAACACCTAGCTTTTGAGAGTGAGTTCTACCTCTTAGTTTTCTAACACATACACCCTCTACATACTACATACAAATATACAAATCTCGACATTTTCTCAAAAAAACAGGAAGTTACTTGTTGCTCTTGTAATGATTGAAAAGTTGAGGCCATAATGGCTAGACACAGCAGGGACAGATTCTACACATAAATGAAGTGTGACAGACACACTACATACATTTTAGTCTTCGTACAACATGAAAAATAAATATGCAACTCACACCCCACCCCACACTAAAAAAAGAAAGAGAGAAAAAGAAAAAAAGAAAATCAAATTCAAAAACTCAACTCGATTTCCCAACAAGTTGAGTCAACTTGAAGACTAGGCAAGTTTTGAGTGAATAAAAAAGTCATGACTTGGTCAAACTATGAAAAGAATACTTATTTTAATAATACTATATAAGCTAAAAATTATAAAAATGTCTAAATCATGAAAATCCTGCATAAAAACAAAAATGATCTGGAGAAGAATAAGCAGAGAATGATAATAATTAGAAAAATAAAAAATTCTTAAAAAATGTAGGTACTAAAAAGAAACAAAAAATAATAAAGAACATAAATTAAAAATACAAAAAAAAAAAATTGAAAAATAAATGAAAAATAAACCAGAAAAATGAGATAGACAGGAAAAATTGAAAACAAAAAAAGTAAAATATAAGTAGTTCCCCACATGAAGGGGGGGTTGACCTGACGGTCAAGAAGCTCTCCTCATGAAGGGAGGTATTGGGTTCGATTCACGCTCAAACCCCTCTGGGCCACTCCCATGGGATTACTTCTCATCGATGTACCAGTGTGTGTGGATTGGGAGGTTTACATATGCTTGTGGGATTAATCTCACCTCCAATGTGGGTGGGGATACCCATGTTAAAAAAAAAAAGGGGAGAAAATCAGAAAATTGGTAAAAATGAAAATAGAAAACAAAAGAGATAAAGAGGAGACGGAGAGTGATGAGAAAAAGAAATTTGAAAAAACATATAACAAAAATTGAATATGAAAGGAAATGAAAATAAAAGAAAGAATATAATAAACAAAAATGATGAAGTAATAACTAAAAATGGAAAAAAAAAAAAAAGGGGGGGGGGGGGGGGAAGGGGATGGCAATGGTCATACATTGCTTGCCACCTTTTCTCATCCTTGCTTTTACTTTCTCCTCTTTTGTTTTTTTAAGTGAAATCTATGGCTTGCTTTTACCAACTTCCTATCTCTTAGCTTTCCTTTTCCTTTACCCTTGATTACTTACAACTCAATCAAATCGAATCAAGTCTCCACTAGAATCAGTCAAAAACTCATAGACAAATCAAGTTTTCACCAAGTAACTTGATTTTTACAATGAGTAAAGTTGACCAAGTCAACCAATTCAACTCCAAGGTTAAGAGTGATCCATAGACTTTTCCGACTAATGCATCTCCATGAGCTCATGTGGCCCCATAACAAGTTCACACAAACCTTATAGAGAATGATTGTTCTACATATACAATAATTCTCCCTACAACCACTAGCGGTCGCTCGTACAACCCCATGCGGAATCGATATGGGACCATGGTGATGGGTTTCTTAGAAAGATCCATGGTCAAATACGATGCCTACCACAACTTGATTAATCAAGAAAGCATATTTTTAAGGTACTAGATATTAACAGTGCCACGGCATGAGTTTAATCCAATAGTGAACATAACTCAAAATGGGGTCAAATTTGTTAGAGGGCCAGATCAAATGTTATCGGAAACTTGTCTTTCTGTGTGTGTGTGCATATGTATATACACACAAAAAAACATGCATTGAATGGTCACCAATAACCATAGTACAAGTTGATACACTGAAACTCCCTATTGTACCCACCCTAGGACCTATTTGCACACCTTTCCCCTCACTCCCACTACCCTCATGAATTTGATCACTACCCATTGGATCCCATACTAAAGTCGAACACACCAATGGATTGAAATTAGATAAATTGCAACCTTATTTACATAATTAGCAATTAAGATTGCAAATACATGATAATTGCATAGATTAGACAATTTATCTTCCAATGAATCATGAAAGAATAGATTAAATCATAATCAAATGGTTCTTACATCATCTCCATCCAATGAACTAGATTCCAATGGATTGTTCACTTCATCAGAAATAAGTGAAATTCCTGAAAAAGAAAAAAGGGAAAAAAAGAGAGAAATCAAAAGAAAAACACAATTAGCGATAGCAACAGAAACAAGACGCAAACACTGAACTAATAAAATGCTATAAATAAATAAAATACTACACTCATAAAATGCTCATCCTGAAAATAAATTCTGTATATCAATAATTTCAACGCAAAGGAGCAGTGATTACATTGATGAGGACAACTAAACGGGTACCCAGCATTGAAGTAAGGACCCTTTAGTAGCCATTGACAAGAATGAGAATTGGAAGAAATTATCCAAGCGACTCCTATCCATTTCCTCCTCAAACTGTTCCAGCAATTGGAAGACTGTACTAAACAAGACATGTTATCATTGGAATAAAAGTTATGTACACCAAACACAACTTTTTGAGGAATGAGTAACCATGTAGGCATCCATTCCCATTCCATTTGAATCATACAAGGTAGCAAACAGGCCCTAATTGGAGTGTCTAGGTTGACTAGATTATTTAACAAAATCTAAAGTAAATAATGATTTAAAAAAAAAACCATTTAAGTCCCATAATCAAGGAAATTTAACATTTTACTAAGAACCCATTAATCTTGTAAGCCATGGCATGGAACTTTAAGAGAGTAACAGTAGACTTGGCAAAATCCGACCCGACCAGAACTGACTTGTTTTGATAAATGACCCAACCCAACCAGACCCCAACCTGAAAATAAATGGGTATGCCTAATTGACCTGATTATTGCCTCATCTATATGCAACACATCCAACTGTATGAGGTTTGCACCTATTTAAGGGATATTCTTGGTATATGTCTTCCTAGAAAAGTCTCCTTAGTCAGGTACATAAATAAAGTCGACCCGAACCAGACCGGAACCGAATCTGAAATAGACCGGAACCGACTTAACCCGTTTAACAAGACCCAAACCAGATAAGACCCGAACCAAACCTGACCTGGCCCGACTCTTTGCCAAGTCTAAGTAATAGAGCAACAGATAAGACATGAACCTATTATTTAATAGAATAGACAAGCAAATCTACAATTGAGTGACTCCTTTCCACCAAGTCAAACAACTCTGCGACACATCCCAATAAAAGGTGATAATGTCTTTAAAATCAGTAAAGCAAGATATAAAGATTCCATCAGCATGATACCATTTTTAAATCCAATATCTTAAAATTCAACATCCTCATTCCTACGGATTCCCAAGTATCCAATCATGCTCATTTGGCAGTCCCTGGTCCTCCCACACTACTCAAAGTGGGGCAACACCTTTTTAAGTTAAACCAATGCCCAGTTGGAAGTTATGGCTTATTAAGAATCAAATAGACAAATTTGTTAATAATTGTAGTAACATTCTGTGTAACCCTCCTTAGACTTTAGAATTCTACATCTTTGGTATTGACTAACTTGTATTCACACCAAGTGAATATTACACATCTCTAAGAGCATCAATTATCAAATATGGAGCTTCATACGCAAGGCAAGGCACTAGAGAGAGATTTAACAATGTAAGGTGGGTGCAATAAAAAAGAAAAAAAGTATGCACCTGGGTGCATCTGGGCATGTTTTTTGCCTTGGCACGAAGTGTGCCTTTTCTAGTAACATTCATATTAAGTTGGTAACTTTCCTATGGAAGTTCTTTTTCCGAACTCATCCTATGGAGAAATGCTTTTAAAATATAAATAACAAATCATTTTCATAAGAAAGTAAGCAAACAATAATGGAACTTCAATGAGGAGATGGTTTGTGAGATACTTGCCTGAGTGCATCACTTATATCATTTCAAAAACAAAAAGTAATAAACTAATGGTCCCATTTAGCTTTCTACCTATCTACCAGGGCAGTAGTTTCAGATAGAGTTTCCTCGAAGTAGTAAACTTGGGTGTTTGACCAAACAATACAAAGGAAGATGCATTCCAAGATATAATATAGCGGGTAAGCAGAAATGGAAGACATTCATGATTGCAAATGAGCCTAATATTCCAAAAGAATCACGCATACTTTTTGTCTCATTTTCATCCATATCATCTGGTGACATTTCGTCCTCAAAATCATCCCTTCTTGTCAGGGAATCAAAGTCCTCTTCCTCCCCATCAGACAAATTGTATTTGCTTTTCTTGTTCAACATTGACTGAAAATAGGAACAGAAAGTCACAAAAACACGAGCATTGTGAGGAAAAAATGAAAATCAACAGACATGAGAATTGTGACGTATTTGGAGCAGTATTAACTCCATAAGCAGTAGTATATGATGCTAAATGAAGAGGCATTGCTATGAAACTTTGTGCATAATCATTCATTAACAAACTAATGTAAATACACAAAGATGGATAAGAAACAACCACAAGATTTAACACAGATTATCTTTCTTGATTAGATAATTCACCTAATCTTAACTCACACCAATTACCTCCCCCCATCAGCCCCCTCCCCACACACACATACACACACAATAAAAAGGTCACATACACCAGTCCAACTTGAGCTTGAATTCATTGAACTAGACAATAAGACAGCTAAAACCCAGCAAGGAAAAAATCTAACATACAGATGGCAAAGATATGAAGGGATCCAACACAGAAGATGATCAACAGTAGAAGATGCCACAGATTATAGAAAAGATAGTATCAACATGCCACTGCAGTTAATTAGCAAAGAAGTAGACAGAACACAGTTTGGCATTCTGGACCAGCAGTTGGCAGATCAGGATGACATCGAAGGGTGAATCCAGAGTAGACAAATGACCTAAATGTTGCCACAACAGACTCAAACAGGTGCATAACAGGCTATGCAGACAAAGAGAGAACCCAATCCAATTAGAATCAACACAGCAGTGATGGAGGCTGTCACAGGGCATGACCGAAATGATACTAATCAAAGTTGAGGATGGATCCCAGAAAAGAAAGAGAAGAGAGCATCATGGAGTTAGAGAGGGACAGGGACATATCCCAGAAAAGGAAAGAGGAGAGAGCATCATGGAGAGAGAGAGAGAGAGAGAGAGAGAGAGAGCTAAAATAAAAGATAATGAAAGCTGGAGAAGTATGGCAGAGTAATGAGAACAGAAATCAGGCGAGCAACACAAAGATGATGGAAATAAAAATAGGAAGCATGCACATGAAGACATAACAGAAGGAAAAAAAGCAGACCTGAATAAATTATAGAAAAGAAACTGAAAAGGTAGTACAGAGAACTGGAAAAGGTTCATAGAGTAGAAGAGAATCAACGAGAGGAAAAGGTTGTCAAGAGTGGTGTCTAGAGAAACAAAGAAACATGCAGATAGGTTAGATGAGCAAAACTGATGAAACATGAACAGAGATGAAGAAAAAGGTCATCAAATTAAAACGAGAGAAAGAGAGAGAGAGAGAGAGAGGGAATATGGAGTGGTCAGAGAGGGAAACCATAAAAAAAACCCTTGAAGAAAAAATTTTACAGGAGAGAGTATTTGAGATGTGCATAAGGAAAGAGACAGATAAGTAGAAGAAAATAAAGATGGGATCAGACCAAGAGCAATGCAGTAAAAGGGACAATAGCAGTGGAAATCAGTGATGGAAAACAGAACAACACAAAAT
Organism: Chimonanthus salicifolius; assembly: GCA_013350335.1. NCBI lineage: Eukaryota > Viridiplantae > Streptophyta > Magnoliopsida > Laurales > Calycanthaceae > Chimonanthus > Chimonanthus salicifolius. Next base: position 57,479,390 of record CM023535.1, on the reverse strand, counting down.
AGATAAAAAAAAAAACTATGTAAATTCATCAGAATGTGTTTCCAATTTTAATTAGTTCCTCTTCTATGCTTCCTAAACCACTAAAGTTATATTCCATATTTCCTGCTTTACTCAAACCATAAATCTCTAGAGCTTATCTCCAATAATTCTAATTTCTCGTTCAATTGATTCCTTGTTTCACCAACTAACACTATATTAAATAGCATACACCACACTCTGCATCTGGTATATTAGCTGTTAAGTAAACCATTACTGGAACGAATAAATATGGACTAAAAGCATAGTTGTCAGAACTGTTTCGGTTTTGTCTCTATAACAGAATGCTCAGGCGTTTTGGCCATTTCGGTGTCCCCTTCTGGAAAAGACAACACCAAAAATTTTAAAAAGTAAAAATATAATAAAATATGAAGACAATAATACAAACTTACAGATATATTTAAATTAATTATTTTCATCATTTCACACTAATCTACATAAATAAAAATAATTACCATTAAATAACTACTTATGTTTGTAATCTCAATTTGTAATAGTATAATTATCAAATACTAATTCAAGAATGTTTGAATTTTAGTCTAATAAGAATCAAATACAAATTGAATTAGACCCAAAAAATCGAAAAAATACCTAAGAAATAAACTTGAATTCTCATTTTATTCAAAATTAAAGATCAAAACTTAAAACATATAGGCACACCTAGACCATTTTACCTTTTTCTCAAACTTCTTCATACACATTAAAAATAAACCATATGAATTGAAAATATACTTAATGAACTACAACTAGACCAAATTCCAGCCCTAAGATCAATTTCCAGTCACTTGATCTTAGTAGTCAAAGTCACTTGAACTTAATGGTTGCATATGAAATTTTAGGCTCAATTATCTTTTCCAACTGTGGCCAATGAAGTATATTTTTTAGTTGTGCATTTGGATTTTATGTGTATCTAAAAAATTAAAAAAAAAAAAAAAAATGAAATCTCTAGAGCGGAATGGGTAGGGCCAAAACGGGCCAATCTAACCCATTTCACCCAAATCCAGCCCGTTAAAGCTAGTTCCCAATACCATAACTGGACCCGCTCCCTTCCATTTTCGGCTAAATCCAAAATGGAGCGGAATTGACAACTAAGGCTTAAAGTTGATCCTTGATTAAGTCCAACTCCTAATAGGAATTTCCTCATCTCCCCGCACTCTCCTTACAATAATTATTGCTTGTTCATATATATCTTGTATAACCTCAACATTCTTATTAGGAATAAATTTCTTTTTCAAAGTTCGCCAAACTAAATGCTTGGCACTCTATCATAGACCTTTTTTAAATCTATAAAAGTCATAATTTTTTATTTTTCTCCCTAAACTTCTCCACCAGTTCCTAAAAAAAAAGATTCCTCCAATTATTGACCTACTTCGCAGAAACCCAAATTGATTCTCTAAGCTACTTTGTCCTTGTCTTAACCTCAATTCTATCATTCTACCCAAAGTTTTTGGTAAGGCTCATTAAGTTTAATCCTTGATAATTGGAACAATTCTAAATATCTCCTTTATTCTTATAGAAAGGAACCACCATACTTTTATGCCATTCTCAGCCATCCTTTTCAAATATAAGATGTTAAACAACCTAGTCAACCACCTAATCCCGGTCTCACCCAATAAGATCCACTTCTATAAACATAACATCTTTTTTTTTTTTAGCAGTAACAAAGGTAATTCATTCATTCTATAAAGATAACATCTAGCCCTAATGTTTTACTTTTCTTCATCTTGTTCATGGCTAATTTTAATTTTATTTTTGATATTCCAACCCCTCATTTGCTTCTTCTTTATGTATTTCTCTCATGTTTTGTATTTAATAAGTTTCTATAATACCATTCCCATCCATCCCATATTTTACCGAGTCAAGATCTAGCATGAATCCAACCCCATCCTACTTGCATTTTCCTCCGGTTTTCAGCAGCAAGGCCGATTGCATTGCAAGACACGAATTTGGTGGATTGCCTCAGGCACTTTATCATCTGACAGATTGTCAAGCAATGAAGATAGCTCTTCGAGCCTATTAGGAGCTTCAATTACAAAGGGAACAGACTCGTGTTCAACTGCATGTGGTTTGCAAAAATCTTCTATCCACGTTTAGAGAATCTGTTTTCTGCCTCCTAGTTTTTCGTACATTATTATTGTTCACATTCTGCTGTATTTTTTCCACCTTTGATTCATCTTGCTCCCCTCTTCTTCGAGATCAGTGTCAAGATCACTGTCATCACTTTGTTCCCAATCCTTCAATGAAAGTATATTCCCTGATTCACCATCATTTTCACCACTTACTTCTTTCTGACTACTATCCTCTTCATCACCGACTTCCATTTGATCATCATTGTTGTCAGTTTCTGCACCATCAGACGAGTCTCATTTTCCCTTTCAATATCACCCACATCTTTCCTATTGAGAATTTCATCAACCCACCTTTTTTTCTTTGGTTTTTCATCATCAACTGAAAAGGAATCCCCAAGATCATCCCCAGAAACAGATGTTAACCTCCTTTGATTTGATTTATTAAAATCTTCATCACCATCACTGACTGCATCATCTGAATCATCACATGCAAGCATGCTTTTCTGACGCTCTTCCTCCAACTGCCCAACCCCATCCCAACCCAATAATTTGGTAAATGGGTAGGTTTTGGTCATAGGCTAAGACCAAGCCACAATTCAAAGCCCAACAATCTCAACAGGTAAAACCCCAGCCAAAGGGGGTCTGGCCCTGTTGACATGGCACCCTTACTACAAAATATAGTTCAGGAATCATATAACAACAAATTACGATAGTAATGAAGTAGTTCAGAAAGCACTCTACCATTAGCTTTAAAAAAAAGGTGGTGGTGTGGGGGGGAAATTCTAAAAAGTCCCCCTAAGATCTCAAAAATCTAAAAACACCTTCTGTTCTTGAAAATATAAGAAAACCCCCTGAGTTTTCATGAGAATCACACAAAACCCTCCGAGTAAAAGTCAAACTTAAATTCATGGTTACACGCCATGTAAAATATTCAAAAAAACAAGACTACCCTTTATAGGCAAAAACTAAAAAGAAATACGTAAATTTTAGAGAAAATATTTCTTTATCTGTCACTTCTTGGTCCCAACTGTCATTTATCTTAGAAAGAGTAGTATTCCCTAATCTTATTTTCACTTGAATTATAATTTTTCATGGGTTCTTTTGAGGTTCACCTAAATATTTATGGGATTTTTTAATATTTTCATTGTCATCCCTCAACGTTTTATCTTAAGCTCATCCATTTTTATATTTACTAATTATCATGGAATCAATTTTTTATTATTTCATATGTGATTTATTATCATTTTCTTTTTTCTAATTCTTCATGAGAAGGGTAGCTTTGCCAAAGGAATGCATTGATCAACAGTCAAGAGGGGTTTTGAGATTCTCATGAAAACTCAGGGGTTTCTTAATATTTTAGAGAACATAAGGTGTTTTCAGAATAGAGAGAAAACTTAAGAGGTTTTTTAAGAAGTTTCCAAAAAAAAAACCTACCCATGAATTACATGCATTTTTTATCCATATGCGTGTGGACATTTCACACCATATTTCACTAGAGAGCTCTCTAATCCAATGACTATATTCCACCAAATTAGCATTATGAAGACAGTAATGAGTCTACCCAACTTGACATGTTTATCTTCTTAGGTGGGTCAACCCATCATTTTTAGGCCTACTCTGTAATGAGGCCTGTTAGAAAACCATGACACTAGAGCATTCTTGAGGTAGAACTCATTCTCAAAAGCTAGCCATTGAGAGGAGGGTGCCTCAAGTGTTATATACAGTCATTGGATTCTCAAATTAGGTGATGTGAGACTCCCTTGCCACTTCACACCCGCCCTCACGTGGAGCTGCTGTACGTGGAACATGTTCTGATACCATGAAGAAAATCATGTTAACATTCTTGAAGTAGAACTCACTCAATCTCAAAAGCTACCCATTGAGAGAAGGGTACCTCAAGTGTTATATAAAGTCATTAGTTTTTCAATCTAGGCGATGTGAGACTTGTGTCAACTTCACACCCTCCCACACATGCAGCAGCTGCACGTGAAACCTACTCTGATACCATGTTAGAGACACAATAACATTCTTGACGTAGAACTCACTCTCAAAAGCTAGCCATTGAGATGAGGGTGCCTCAAGTGTTATATAGTCATTAGTTTCTCAAATTAGGCGATGTGGAACTTTCTTGTCACTTCACAATGACATGACAAAAGTCCCACATTGGATAATTTGAGAAACTAACACTTGAGGCACCCTTCTCTCAATTGCTAGCTTTTGAGGGTAAGTTCAAGAATGTTATCATGACATGATTTTCTAACATGGTATCACAATTGGTTCCGCGTGCAACCGCAAGGCGTAGCTGCGCGTGAAAACGGATTTAAAGTTTCCACGTGCAACCGCAGGGCGCAGCTGCACGTGTGAAGTTCCACGTGCAGCCGCAAGGCACAATTGCACGTGAGGGCAGGTGTGACATGACAAAAGTCCCACATCAGTTAATTTAAGAAACCAATGACTCCATAGCTTTTGAGAGTAAGTTCTACCTCAAGAATGTTGTGACGTCATGGTTTTCTAACAAGGCCGACCTGGCCCGATCAATTTACTCAGTGGTCATGACCGTTACCGAGGGGTTAGAGCCAAACCCATCCCGTTGGAAGCCCTACTTAATTCTAAATCTTTGACTAAAACCCTTTGGTTTAACCCTTAATACATCTTGATGATCTAGGTCCCTAGTTCTCATCTCTCTCACCTTATCAAGCTTATATATTCCCTTTTTTCCTCTGATTTCTAATTTTTCATTCAAATCATCCAATTCTTTTTTGAAAAGGAAATCATCCTATTCTTCACACTTATCTTATCGCTTTGCTTGCAAATCTACAACCAAAAATTCATTAAAATTCCTTATAATTCTTCTACAAAAAAGTCCACCTATATTTTGTTCCAAAAATATGTACAGGACCAGAGAACATCTACATCGTCACACCTTGTTCATCTTGGAGAATATTACCAATTCGAACCAACCATGATTTCCTCAAGTCACACCAACCACATTATGATGCAGTGCATCCTCCAGATCCGGACTTTCCATTTACCTTACTTTCCAGTTTCGTATTTTGGCTATTTCATTTTTATTTTTATTTTTAGATAGGGTTTTTTTTAGCAAGAATTTATTTTTAGTAAGGAGAAGCTTATATAAGTTATAGCCTCCATAAGGCAAATTGACGATTGAATTGAATGAATAAATTTTGTAGTTTTCCAAACCTTGTGTGGAGCGATTCCTTTAACGTAAGGCCCTTTTGGTGTGAAGCTTGGCGTGAGACTACCTTTCCTTCTTCTTCAGGTACTCTTCCTTTATCTTCCATCTCTCTTCCTCTTCCTTCCTCTTCTTCTCCCTGGATTTCCGAAGGCGTCCCTTTCCTGCCCAAACCATATCTACCCTTTTGGCTTCCGTTCCATCTTCCGATCCTTTCCCATGGCTGCCGCAACCCTTGTAGCCCTTCTCCTATGTGCCGCAACCTCCAAATCTTCTCTTTGTTGCTGCCGTGACCTCCATACCCTCTCCCATCTTTCCGCCAGGCTTTCGTAGCCCAATAACCCTTTCCATTCCTTCCTTTTTCCTTTTATTCCATTCCTTTATCTTCTATCTCTCTTCCTCTTCCTTCGTCTTCTTCTCCCTCTTGTCTTGCCGTAATTTCCAAACCCCTTCCCTGGATTTCCCCCTCCCATTCTTCGTTTTTCCCTTTTGCTCCTCTTCGTTGGTTTCCACCCTTTTCAATCGATTTCTTCTTTAGCCCTTATCAGTCAAACAGTATCCCATCCATTCCTCTCTCCTTTCCCACGTGCCAAGTTGTGAACCTATTAATCCTTTCATACCCGTGGCCAGCCCTTGATTAAATGACCAGAGACTTTGTCGGGATTGATTAAATTCTTAGGATTTACACGATTAATTGTGGTAAATTGTTATATTCATTACTTGCTTTTATTAATTGAATTTTAATCTCAGTCCATATTAGTTTTAGGTGCATTATTTTCCCCCTTTTTTAATTTTTAGGGACCACATAAGGCATTTAAGGTCACCCTATTAGTTGTCTTGCATCAAATTTGGTACAGTAGCCTAGGTTAGGAGAGTTTCTTAACTTTCCAGATTTTAGGTCGCATTTAAAAATTTAATTAATTAATTAATTATTAAAAAAAAATTGCATTCTTTATAATAAATAAAAAAACTCATTCATGGCATATAGACTTAGGTCATTACATCACTGCATTCATTAGAGTTAAGTAACATCATTTAGCGTGTCTTCCTATGCATGCCCATACGTAGTGGCAGAGAATATCAACCCAATATGGATCTCACATCGTTTACCAAAATCTTAAACGATATCAATGGCCGCTTAGCCAACATGGAAACCAGAATAGCAGAACAGGCGACCAAAACCGATAACCGCTTCGATGAACTAGAGCTTTCCCTCAATCAAAACATTGACATGGAAGTTGGTAGTGGTAGAGGTCGAGGTAGAGTTGGTGACCGAGAGCGTGGTAGAGGAAGAAATGGTCCCCACAACCATTATGCTTTTCATGACCTTCCCGACCCTGAATCTGAAATAGTGAGATCTGTTAAAGTTGAGGCTCCGAGTTTTGATGGTCGACATGATCCAAAGGCTTTTATTGACTAGTTGTCTGGCATGAAACACTACTTTGAATGGTATAACATGTCAGAAGAGCGTAGTGTGAGATTTGCAAAAATGAAATTGTTGGGTCAAGCTAAACTTTTCTAGACCAATGTAGAGCGTCAAATTGACGGAGTAGAAGGTAAGCATATTTCTCATTGGAAACGAAAGAAAAACTGAAAGAAAAATACCTCTCTTTGACCTATAGAGAGAGATTAATGGATCAATGGCAAGCACTTCGTCAGGGAAACATGTCAGTCGGCGATTACATCGACAAGTTTGATGAGTACATGATGAGATGTGATATAAAGGATGACCTTCTTGTGACTCTTTATCGGTTTCGAATGGGTCTCCATCCAAATCTCCAAAAAGAGTTGATTCCCCACAGTGTCAACACCTTGGAGGAGATTTATCAGAGAGTTCAAGAGTTGGAGCATTACTTGACCCTGAACCCTGTTAAGCAATTTGAGTCTACTCCACGGGATACGGTGAGTCAAGCCAAGTCAACCACCAATGCTCATTCCAAAACAAGGATGTAAGTGTTAAAGGAGCTTCTGGTGCGAGTTCTTCCAAACAAGGGATCAAATGCTATAACTGTCATGGTTATGGGGCATTTCGCTCACGAATGTCCTACAAGAATCGAAATAAGGAAAGAACCCTTATGATAGAAACAAAATCCAATGAAAAGACTGACTAGGATGTTGAGAATGAATTGTTATATGCAGGAGAACATCCCGAAAGTGACGAGGCATTGACGATTTCGATGAATATTCCCTTGGGTTGGTTAGGTGTGTTCTCATATCATCTCCATTCATAGACCCTAGTCCAGCAGCCTTACCACTCAGTCCTACCTCATATGAGCCTCGTCCTGACCCACATACTGGCCTACTTAGTCCACTTCATAACCCATGGCCTGAACGTACAAAGCCTTCGCTGTCACCCAAGAAAGAGAAGGTAGAGTTTATACTGAATGAGAAAGTAGTTCCCACACGCCAGCCGAAATCAGAATTCACATTGTTGACAGCAAATGACCTTTAGTGACAGGATCTGACTCTTCTGAAGAGATACCACAGCTGTGTATCACCAGAGGCATCTTCTTCTCATTTACAGCATGGTGACCACAGTGACAGTTCAGATATCCGAGCATCCCAGCGACGACGGAAGAAAGCCACTCCAGCAACATTATGGCTTGATGATGACTCCATTGGATGACATTTGAAGACCTCATGTGCGCGTGATGCATATTGAATACCCCACACGGGGAAGACGCGTGCGTGGAAAGATTGATGTCTTTTCATCTGTTTGAACTCGAGTTCAAGTTTTTTTTAGATGGGGAGATTGATGCGGTGCATCCTCCAGATCCGGACTTTCCATTTACCTTACTTTCCAGTTTCGTATTTTGGCTATTTTCGTTTTTATTTTTATTTTTAGATAGGGTTTTTTTTAACAAGAATTTATTTTTAGTAAGGAAAAGCTTATATAAGTTATAGCCTCCATAAGGCAAATTGACGATTGAATTGAATGAATAAATTTTGTAGTTTTCCAAACCTTGTGTGGAGCGATTCCTTTAACGTAAGGCCCTTTTGGTGTGAAGCTTGGCGTGAGACTACCTTTCCTTCTTCTTCAGGTACTCTTCCTTTATCTTCCATCTCTCTTCCTCTTCCTTCCTCTTCTTCTCCCTGGATTTCCGAAGGCGTCCCTTTCCTGCCCAAACCATATCTACCCTTTTGGCTTCCGTTCCATCTTCCGATCCTTTCCCATGGCTGCCGCAACCCTTGTAGCCCTTCTCCTATGTGCCGCAACCTCCAAATCTTCTCTTTGTTGCTGCCGTGACCTCCATACCCTCTCCCATCTTTCCGCCAGGCTTTCGTAGCCCAATAACCCTTTCCATTCCTTCCTTTTTCCTTTTATTCCATTCCTTTATCTTCTATCTCTCTTCCTCTTCCTTCGTCTTCTTCTCCCTCTTGTCTTGCCGTAATTTCCAAACCCCTTCCCTGGATTTCCCCCTCCCATTCTTCGTTTTTCCCTTTTGCTCCTCTTCGTTGGTTTCCACCCTTTTCAATCGATTTCTTCTTTAGCCCTTATCAGTCAAACAGTATCCCATCCATTCCTCTCTCCTTTCCCACGTGCCAAGTTGTGAACCTATTAATCCTTTCATACCCGTGGCCAGCCCTTGATTAAATGACCAGAGACTTTGTCGGGATTGATTAAATTCTTAGGATTTACACGATTAATTGTGGTAAATTGTTATATTCATTACTTGCTTTTATTAATTGAATTTTAATCTCAGTCCATATTAGTTTTAGGTGCATTATTTTCCCCCTTTTTTAATTTTTAGGGACCACATAAGGCATTTAAGGTCACCCTATTAGTTGTCTTGCATCAAATTTGGTACAGTAGCCTAGGTTAGGAGAGTTTCTTAACTTTCCAGATTTTAGGTCGCATTTAAAAATTTAATTAATTAATTAATTATTAAAAAAAAATTGCATTCTTTATAATAAATAAAAAAACTCATTCATGGCATATAGACTTAGGTCATTACATCACTGCATTCATTAGAGTTAAGTAACATCATTTAGCGTGTCTTCCTATGCATGCCCATACGTAGTGGCAGAGAATATCAACCCAATATGGATCTCACATCGTTTACCAAAATCTTAAACGATATCAATGGCCGCTTAGCCAACATGGAAACCAGAATAGCATAACAGGCGACCAAAACCGATAACCGCTTCGATGAACTAGAGCTTTCCCTCAATCAAAACATTGACATGGAAGTTGGTAGTGGTAGAGGTCGAGGTAGAGTTGGTGACCGAGAGCGTGGTAGAGGAAGAAATGGTCCCCACAACCATTATGCTTTTCATGACCTTCCCGACCCTGAATCTGAAATAGTGAGATCTGTTAAAGTTGAGGCTCCGAGTTTTGATGGTCGACATGATCCAAAGGCTTTTATTGACTAGTTGTCTGGCATGAAACACTACTTTGAATGGTATAACATGTCAGAAGAGCGTAGTGTGAGATTTGCAAAAATGAAATTGTTGGGTCAAGCTAAACTTTTCTAGACCAATGTAGAGCGTCAAATTGACGGAGTAGAAGGTAAGCATATTTCTCATTGGAAACGAAAGAAAAACTGAAAGAAAAATACCTCTCTTTGACCTATAGAGAGAGATTAATGGATCAATGGCAAGCACTTCGTCAGGGAAACATGTCAGTCGGCGATTACATCGACAAGTTTGATGAGTACATGATGAGATGTGATATAAAGGATGACCTTCTTGTGACTCTTTATCGGTTTCGAATGGGTCTCCATCCAAATCTCCAAAAAGAGTTGATTCCCCACAGTGTCAACACCTTGGAGGAGATTTATCAGAGAGTTCAAGAGTTGGAGCATTACTTGACCCTGAACCCTGTTAAGCAATTTGAGTCTACTCCACGGGATACGGTGAGTCAAGCCAAGTCAACCACCAATGCTCATTCCAAAACAAGGATGTAAGTGTTAAAGGAGCTTCTGGTGCGAGTTCTTCCAAACAAGGGATCAAATGCTATAACTGTCATGGTTATGGGGCATTTCGCTCACGAATGTCCTACAAGAATCGAAATAAGGAAAGAACCCTTATGATAGAAACAAAATCCAATGAAAAGACTGACTAGGATGTTGAGAATGAATTGTTATATGCAGGAGAACATCCCGAAAGTGACGAGGCATTGACGATTTCGATGAATATTCCCTTGGGTTGGTTAGGTGTGTTCTCATATCATCTCCATTCATAGACCCTAGTCCAGCAGCCTTACCACTCAGTCCTACCTCATATGAGCCTCGTCCTGACCCACATACTGGCCTACTTAGTCCACTTCATAACCCATGGCCTGAACGTACAAAGCCTTCGCTGTCACCCAAGAAAGAGAAGGTAGAGTTTATACTGAATGAGAAAGTAGTTCCCACACGCCAGCCGAAATCAGAATTCACATTGTTGACAGCAAATGACCTTTAGTGACAGGATCTGACTCTTCTGAAGAGATACCACAGCTGTGTATCACCAGAGGCATCTTCTTCTCATTTACAGCATGGTGACCACAGTGACAGTTCAGATATCCGAGCATCCCAGCGACGACGGAAGAAAGCCACTCCAGCAACATTATGGCTTGATGATGACTCCATTGGATGACATTTGAAGACCTCATGTGCGCGTGATGCATATTGAATACCCCACACGGGGAAGACGCGTGCGTGGAAAGATTGATGTCTTTTCATCTGTTTGAACTCGAGTTCAAGTTTTTTTTAGATGGGGAGATTGATGCGGTGCATCCTCCAGATCCGGACTTTCCATTTACCTTACTTTCCAGTTTCGTATTTTGGCTATTTTCGTTTTTATTTTTATTTTTAGATAGGGTTTTTTTTAACAAGAATTTATTTTTAGTAAGGAAAAGCTTATATAAGTTATAGCCTCCATAAGGCAAATTGACGATTGAATTGAATGAATAAATTTTGTAGTTTTCCAAACCTTGTGTGGAGCGATTCCTTTAACGTAAGGCCCTTTTGGTGTGAAGCTTGGCGTGAGACTACCTTTCCTTCTTCTTCAGGTACTCTTCCTTTATCTTCCATCTCTCTTCCTCTTCCTTCCTCTTCTTCTCCCTGGATTTCCGAAGGCGTCCCTTTCCTGCCCAAACCATATCTACCCTTTTGGCTTCCGTTCCATCTTCCGATCCTTTCCCATGGCTGCCGCAACCCTTGTAGCCCTTCTCCTATGTGCCGCAACCTCCAAATCTTCTCTTTGTTGCTGCCGTGACCTCCATACCCTCTCCCATCTTTCCGCCAGGCTTTCGTAGCCCAATAACCCTTTCCATTCCTTCCTTTTTCCTTTTATTCCATTCCTTTATCTTCTATCTCTCTTCCTCTTCCTTCGTCTTCTTCTCCCTCTTGTCTTGCCGTAATTTCCAAACCCCTTCCCTGGATTTCCGCCTCCCATTCTTCGTTTTTCCCTTTTGCTCCTCTTCGTTGGTTTCCACCCTTTTCAATCGATTTCTTCTTTAGCCCTTATTAGTCAAACAGTATCCCATCCATTCCTCTCTCCATTCCCATGTGCCAAGTTGTGAACCTATTAATCCTTTCATACCCGTGGCCAGCCCTTGATTAAATGACCCGCGACTTTGTCGGGACTGATTAAATTCTTAGGATTTATACGATTAATTGTGGTAAATTTTTATATTCATTAGTTGTATTTATTAATTGAATTTTAATCTCAGCCCATATTAGTTTTAGGTGCATTATTTTCATCCCTTTTTAATTTTTAGGGACCACATTAGGCATTTAGGGTCACCCTATTAGTTGTCCTACATCACATTAACTTCCATGAGCCCAAAAGAGTAGGTTGGCACACTAGTTGTTTGCTTGTTTTTGAACCCTCCTTCCATCAATTCTTTCCAAATATTGAGAACACCTCCAAATGAGTCCCTTTGAATTCTTTTCTAACTAGTAACCAAGCTACGACTTTCACATTGTAGCAAAAAGACCTCTAATCTTAAAGCATTTTTATTGTTGAAGATCCTACTATTTCTCTTATTCTCTTTTCCATTACTGACCAAAACAATGATGCAGAAGTGCATTTCCATTTTAGTTAACAGCTTCAATGAAAAATTTAACCTAACACGATTTTAAAAAATCAACCAAGTGCAATTCAACACAAGTCAAGTTTGAACTTAGTTGATACAAAACAGTGTTCCATTTTAGTATTGTTAGGACTTCGCATTTTCTCGAATTTCAGTGATTTTTAATCTATTTTTATCCAACTTTTATGCGATCAAGACTCAATGCCTATCGAGTGAAAGATTGACTCCTATGTTTATAACCTACTCCCAATCCACTGTTTAACTAACCATTTATCTAAATTGATCCCCTACTACTCAAAAAACTCTATAGAGGATACTAGAAAAAAAGTGGAAAATTCAATCCATAAAAGAAAAACACCATCACAATGTTGATCCAAATCAATTTAGAGAGTACATTGTATAGAAATCATTGATCAAAGAATTCATCCTCCGCATTGCAAAGTGTGCTGACCACTAATTAATTCATGACAAGACTCCCTTTCTCAAGATTTAACTCATGTCATCACCTTTCTAGCTACCCTTAAACAACAAAAGGACCCCATCCTTGAGGGTGCAAGGCCACTTGAAAAAGAAGGTAATGCCTCAAAGAAAAGCTTGACCAAATTGACTTATCGCTAAACCTGAGAAAGGAAAACTCAACAAAGTTAACAATTGGACATTCTAGGTCAACTCCAACAAACACATTTAAATGGAACTCGCCCAACAAAAAAGAAAAAAGAGAGGGGGGGGTCACAACTACACATTTTTCCTTAGGCACGACAACAATGTACTAGCTTAGAAACTCAAGTTTTCATCAGTGATTTGCCCACTCAAGCATCGTCCTAACAGCTCACTGCTCCCAAGACACGGTAGCATAACTAATATCTTAGTGCCTTACTAAATACTAACCCAATTTAATGACTTAAAAAGCAATACTATGAAAGTCTATGATGCCTGAGAATGGACATGGGAATGAATGCGGGACACAAGTGTGTACACAACACGGCATAATAAAAAATTTAGGACACAAGAACGAGGACGACAAGGACATGGCATATATATAAAGTTCTATATATGGTCATCTTAATTAAGTTATTTTAAATCATAATTTTAAGTTGAAAATTTTTAAGCAAATTTATATCATATTTTAATTTATTTTAATATATAAGTTATTCAATTAGGTCAAGTGCTACATTGGATGAGTATATTAATCCTAAAGGATAGAGTTAGAAATGACCGCACTAGAGAAAGTTAAGATGGCCCCTCATAGATGACAAATTGAGATAAACTCGTTTGAAGTGATCTGGTCATGTTACCAGAAGACCAAACACAACTCAAGTGTGCAGAGTCGAAAAGCTACAAATTGCAAGCACAAGGAGGAGAGACCACTAAAAATGTGGAGGGTAGGATAAAAAAAGACATGTAATATAATAAAACTACTGACAGTATAGTTTATGATAGAATCAAAAAGAAAAATAGAACTCGAAAAGCTAACAACGGATAGATGGGATACTAGCTTATAATGATGATCTTTTTTTTTTTTAAATGGTTCATATACTAATAATAATGAGAAAAGCACCAGAAGTGCCAATACAAGAAAAAAAAAAACTAAACATTTGGCTCACAAACAGGAAAAAAAACCGGTAGAAGGAGCTGCAAATGATAGGGCTGGCAAGCAACGAAAGAGCTGTAGAGCAGCAGGAACAACTGGAGGGAGAATAACGTGAGAGACGGAGATGGTGAGCAACAGGCCAGCAGCCACGAGGTCATAGTCCACAGCATGACAGCTTACAATGATGATCATAGTAGTCAAAGGTGCACTAAGGTTCTAGAAAAAGGGTCTGCGCCTTAGGTGTGCCCAAGTGCACCTTGCACCTTATATAAAAGTGTGTTTTTCATTTTTCTTCTTATTAGGGTTAAAATGTAATTAGTAAAACATAATTTCCCTCTTAAGTGTTAAAATATAAACAAAAGTGAGTCTTTTCATTTGCTCTCTATTAAGTCTAAAAATATAAATAGTAAAACATAATTTACATCTTATACAAAAGTGTATCTTTCTTTTCTTTTGTTGTTGTACATAGCCATTGGAATGATGATTTATTTATGATTTTGACTTGTTATTACTTAGTTTTGTATATTAGGTTTATGTTATAAGCTTCTTATATTATGCAATTGTGCTTTTACATTTGATGCATCTTCTTTATATTATAATTATATATCTTGCATTGTTTAGTTGTTGTGAGTCGAAAAAGTAATGCATTTGTCAATATCTTAGAAATAGTGGTAAACAATAGTATTACATTCATACTAGTGCAAAAATATACATAACTAAATAAATAAAAATATGTTAATATTTTAAAAAGAGCACCTAGAAAAAAAAGCCCATGCCTCGGAGTGTGCCCTGCACCTTAGGCTTAAGGATCTCTTTGTGCCTTAAGTGAGCCTTGCGCCTTGACTACTATGATGACGATAATGATGATGAATTAATTGGATCAAGTATGGGCACTATATATGTAGGAATTATCTAAAATATTATCTATTTTTTTAGTTTCATATGTTTTTTCTTATTAATATAAGGAAGACTAATATTTAGAGGCAATTAGGCAAAATAGTATATGCACTACTATTTAGGGGAAAAGCAGTCAAATTAAATAAGGGCAAAACTATCCTTTTCTTTGTGTTAGTATCTTAGGGAAAACCCGTCATTTTAATTAAAGCCCTAATATTTTAAAGGAGGGCTACCTTTCTTATTTATTTTTTACAACGAAGAACCCCGAATCCAGCGCCCCCCCCCCCCCCCCCTCTACAAGCTACAGGCATCGGGTTACTAGAGGACTCGAACCTGGGACCTCTGGTTCTTGAGCAAAGAAAAGGTCTTGTTATTGCAAAAGATGAAGCAATTCCACTTCTACTTGCTTCGTAAGAGCTTCCACCACTTCGCCATGGCCGCCTGTGTACTTTTTTCTCCCAAGATTTTTTTTCTTTTTTCTTTTTTCTTTAGAAAACACAAAACATGGGAAGCTAGCCATGTCCATCCCCATACCTGCACATGGACCTAATGCACATGTCCGTGCATCCTAGGTCAAAGTTACAAATTGCAACAAGAAAAGGGGAAAAATACATATATTCCCAAGGAGAACATAATGACATGCAAAAAAAAACCCTCTTGTCATTTCATTACCATCCACCTATTCTTTACCAAAAGATTTATCAACACATTTGCACTTCTACAAATGTGATTAGTTGATAAATCCAGCAAAGATGTGAAGTTTCTCTCTCTTTATCATGTAATGCAAAAAAGGCACTACTTTTCTCCTCATTACCAAACTCCAATTCTTTGAATGCACTTCTATAAACTCCAATTCTTTGAATGCACTTCTATAATGAGTTTCACATAAATCTCTTGGAAGAGAAACATAATGCTTGCCTCGTGGCCCAAATTCTAGCTCAACTCTTTGACAGCAATTGGACAAGGGAAAAAAACTATAACAGTACCTTTATCACCATGCAACAATCCATGATGCCCGACATCCTCCAATTAACCTCTTCCAATCTTCCCAAACATTTACACTAACATTCCATACTTACACAAGTGGAAACTTACATTTAACTTGGGCCTCCCATTTCAAAGACATTCCCTAACATCTCCTTCCAAATGATTCAATAAATCTAAAGTTCTATGACCTTTAGATTATTTCATCAACACAAGTTAGAAAGCTTAACTTGCAATTGACATTTCCATTCAAACACCTTGTTGTTTCTTTCACATATTTGAGTAAGGTCAAACTCCCAACCAAGGATAAGTATCACCCTTCCATGATGATTCAAACAGACAACCTTTATGGTTGGAACAATAGGCTCTTGTCAACCAAAAACCTGATGGTGAGCACTTCATATAACAATTTGCACCACCACAACTTAAATTAATAGCCCTTAGTCCTTTGAAGCAATAGCACAGCATTGGAGAAGACAACCACAAAAAGGTACATTGATCTCCTTATATGATGACTCTACCATAAACCAGGTTCACAAGGGATGCATTTCAGGGATCTTCATATCAAATCTCACTCTCATCCAATTCCTAATTTCCACCACTACTCCCAATGCACAGCTGAAGATAAGAGTTCATTAGATTTTGATATGGGTTCAATTACAGTTAGAGATTCATTCAACTTCAACCAACAAACCTAAAGTTCATTGTTTCTAAAATAGAAACACATCTCCATATCGCTGCACTCCATTTTACTCTTAGAAAAAAAGGGTAAAAATCAAACTCAAGATCTAACCAAAATAATAGAGACAGTCAGTGCTATTTCTTTTTTTATTGTTAAGGTTGTTGTTTCTTGATAATCTGATCATGTTATAGATGTTTTAAACTAATAAATCGATGTTTCCATAGAATCTTTTTAATTTAGACGCAATGTGCTTAACTATTTGTTAAATGAATATGACTTGGAATTCCATTCTGCAAGCAATCATCTTTGTGGGGATTCTAAAACATAGGTCGAACTGTTCTTTCAAGTTCCAAACACAAAGATCAAGGAATACAATATAAAATCACAGAATGATGCACCTGCCGCTCGCGCTGAAACCGCAAAATGGCTTTATCAAATTCTCCGAGTGAATCATTCTTTTCTCCAATGCGCTTGT
The DNA here is from genome assembly GCA_013350335.1 of Chimonanthus salicifolius. Taxonomy (NCBI): domain Eukaryota; kingdom Viridiplantae; phylum Streptophyta; class Magnoliopsida; order Laurales; family Calycanthaceae; genus Chimonanthus; species Chimonanthus salicifolius. Next base: position 57,462,442 of record CM023535.1, on the reverse strand, counting down.
CAAGAAACATAGAAGATTTGTTGCTTTGTTCATACTCTTTCAACAGTGTCTTCTTCCGCTGTTAAAAAAAAATGAAGCAACATCAGCTAATAAAATGAAGAAAATGCAGAAACCAGAGGAGATGTGGCCTTTTGCTGTAGCAACCCAATGCAAACAGTTGGGCAGACCAAAGGCTATCCTCATTAAATTATCCCAGCCATCTCATCAATGAATTTCATCTACCCAAAAGCAGCATCCAGTCTATCTACACAGCAGTAGTTCCAGTGTAGGCAGATGATATATACAGAAACATATGCATACTTCTACGTGATCATAATTGTCATCAAAGCCATCATTCCATTCATCTGGGTTTGGCTTTCTAAGATGCATTTACAGCCTAACCCTTGTGCAGGAAAGGAAGTGCTTTCCTAAAAGGTAATCATTTAATGGTTAACAAACTGGTTAACTTCCGAAATTATCTTGATTCCATGCACACAAATAAAGTAACTATTTGTCTGTTTCTTATAGTTATATGCATCTTTCAAAAAACAATTCGATTGTCTGTTTGGGTGCATGGTAAGCAAAGTTCTTTCCAAGAAAACAATGATTTTTAACAAAAAAGGCTGGAAAGTCAAGTGCTTTGCTGAAAATAGCCAATTAATTTTTTGGTTAAAATTTACTATCTTCCAGGAAAGCACTTCCTTCTGCAGTTTGTACGCAGCCAAACAGAGCTTATTAAAATCATTTATATCCAGAAAAGCAAAGTTGACAAAGAGAGAGGAGGAGGAGGAGATGATGTCACCTTATCAATGGCAACAGAGCGAGCGAGGGCAATGCGGCGTTCTTCACCCTTGCGCTTCTTTCCGAGAATGTCGAACTTGCGACGAGACCAGATGGTCTCGAAGGGGTTTGCGTTGGAGTTCTCTTTCTTTGATTTCATGGCATTGGAGGAGACGGAGAGAAGCTTCTTGCTGCTCTGCTTATTCTTCTTATTTGCTTTCACGTCTACCTTGTTCTTCATCTTCGCCATGAGAGAGAGATTGCAAGAACTACAGAAGAAGCGGTCTAAGAAAAAGAAGACAAATATTCTAGGGTTTTGGGTTTTTAAGTACTGCTGCTCGGGGAGAGAAGGAAAAACCGCAAACGGTCACAGTTTTGGGCATTTGTTTTTTTTTTTTTTTTTTTTTTTTTTATTTATGATACCAATCGACTATTCGGACCTCCCATTCTCACTGATGGTAGGAAGCGACGCTCGTCAAAATTTTACATGAAATTCTTTTAAAATTTATAATTTTTATAAATAAGTTTTACTTAAATATTAATATAAAAAAATGAGTCATATTCTTCAAAATTACTGAATTTAATTATAAAAAATATATTTTACTAAATATTTCATAAATTTTTTCTATTTTTAAATAATAATATCATAAAGTTAAATCAAATAATTTTAACTTATCAAATCTCATCATAAAATTTATTATATTTTCAATTATTTAAAAAAAACCTACTATGAAAGTAATTCACAACCACTCAATGAGAAAATAGTTATGATTCATTTATGTGTCCCTACCTCTATATATATATATAGAGAGTAGTAGAAAATATATGGGAGCGCGATCCTCCCACGGGCATTTTGTGTCTAAGAACACAGGATTTGACTGTTACCGATTTTACCCTCTCCGTCCATACTGTAATAACGAGAAAAGTTGCAACTCGGATCACCAAACCGGATCCCTTAATCTCTCTTGACGAACCGAATTCACCGAATACTGGAATGTCCCAAAACGGATCACAGACCGGATCCCTTGATGGCTTTTGGCAAGCCGAATTCACCGAATGTAAAAAAAGGGATCACGGACCAGATCCCTTAATGGCCTTTGGCAAGCCAAATTCATCAAATATAAAAACAACGGATCCCCAACCGGATCCCTTAATAGAACTCGGAAAGCCGAATTCTGCGTTTGACTCTGTTTTTTAATACGCATCGCCTTGATTTTAAATGAACACCTACCAACTGCCAACTACTAACCTCTGTTCTCCCACGCTTTCCTCCCAATTTACTTCCCCAATCTCTTCTTTTTTCTTTCCTCCCGTGCCCTAGAAACTTCAAGCAACATGTCGAAAGGAGAGGTTGCTGAATCTAGCAGTCTTGGCTCTGCTTCAAGGAGAACTCATCCTTATTTTCTCACGTCTAAATCTGCAAAAAATGTCAGAGACTTAGCAGAAGTAGCAGAAGTAATCTCTTTGCTGAAGAACTCGGACGAAGAAGGAGGCATTAATGTCGAAAATGCAGACCCTCAGCCAGGCGTGAATGTCGAAAATGTTGACCTTGAGCCAGGCATGAATGGTGAAAATGCAAATAACCCTAAATCTCGACAAAGCCTGATTCGATTTATTTTCAAAATCGAAGAACGTGTGTCTCAAATTGAGCCGATTCTGGATGGGTTAGAAAAATTCATGGAAGAATTCAGCCAGAGTGCCAATGAAGAATTCTCTGCATTAAGAAAATCGATCGTCAACCTTAACCGACGTATCTACCCTCCTCCTTCTCCAGCAGCTCCTGATGACTCTGATGACTCTGATTAGATAGTTTTTTATGACTTGTTTTTTGATATTTTGTAAACATTTTGATAATGTTTCTTTTACCCCTCTCATAACTATATGTACTTATTTGGAAAATCAATGAAATGATATAGTTGAATTTCGCAACAGTGCCTTATTTCTAATGTTACTGTATTTGAATTTTGTTAAATGGAGTAACATGGGATGATTTCATTTGGGGATCGGGTTGTAAAAATTGAACAGAAAAGAATGACAAACAAAATATGTGCCTGTATTCGGTTTGCCAAGAATTCTTGGCGAGCCGATGGTTTCCTGTATTCAGTTACCAGGAAATTCTTGGTGATCTGGATTCTCAGCTCTAGTACAATTCGGTTCGCCAAGAATTCTTGGCGTGCCGATGGTTTCCTGTATTCGGCTCGGTAGGAATTTCTTGGCGAGCCGATTCTCTCTTTCCTCTGCTCTAGCACAATTCGGTTCGCCAAGAATTCTTGGTGAGCCGATGGTTTCCTGTATTCGGCTCGGTAGAAAATTCTTGGCGATCTGGATTCTCTCTTTGCTTTGCTCTAATAAAATTCAAATTGCCAAGAATTTCTTGGCGAACCGATTCTCTGTTTCCTCTGCTCTAGTACAATTCGATTCGCCAAACATTCTTGGCGAGTCGATTATTTCTTTTTCTCTATACACGCTGCGCTCGTCAAATTCGGTTCGCCAAGAATTCTTGGTGAACCGATTATCTCTTTCCTCTTGATACAGAGGAATCTCGTCCAAATCGGATCTTCAACCATTCTTGGCAAGCCGATGGTTTCCTGTATTCGGCTTGCCAAGCAATTCTTGGAGAGCCAACCTTAAGCCTGTGCGCCTCTCAATGCATTCGGATAGCCCAGAATATCTAATTCGGATCGCCGAAAGGTCGATTCGGCTCACCGAAATGTCAACTTAAGGTTATATTAAAACCCAAATTGAGAGGTTTAAGTCCATCCCTATTTTTTCTTCCCCAACTCCCGAACCCTTGGCGATCCGACAGCCCTTGGCGATCCGATTCTCCCTCAAATCAACTCCATTTTTCTAAAGCTCTCCGGCGAATCTCGTCGGAATTTCAATCTCTTCTCTTTCCCTAATTCTTTTGCACCTATTACACTTGATAGCACCGAAGACTCACGAAAAGGGGAGGGTAGCAGCCGTCTCTAGACCAACAAAGAGGCAGAGAATTGAGGCAGCTAATGAAGAGAGAGGTCAAGAGAGAACAATAGAGAGAACAGAGGAAAGAACTGCGACTGAAGAAAGAGTTGAAGAGAGAACCCTTGGCGAGGAGGCTACTGAGCCGAGACGGACCAAATTTCGCGGAATGGCACATCTGTTCGTGTCGGGCGAAACTTTCAAACGCTTTAGAAGTGGATTATTCCAAAGGAAAGTGATTCCTGATAAGAGTATCAACCTAAGTGTGTATGATGCATATCCATTTCGTTTGAAAGAGTTCTTTCAGGGTGTTGGGTGGGTAAAATTTTTTCAACAGGAAAACAATTTCTACTATCCCACCCTTGTAAGGGAATTTTACTGTAACATTACCGAAGCTACCGGTAATGCTATTGTGACCACAGTACGTGGCGTCAAAATTGAACTGACTGTGAAATCATTGGAAGAGATGTTTCAGATACCCACAGGAGGAGTCCGAAGGTATGAAACAAACAGTTGGATTGTTATGGAGGATTACAGTACACTAGACATTTTAAAAGAGATATGTAATAGGACTGATATTACTTTTCTCTTTCAGGTCTCTGCTAGTCAAATCACTCTAGAATGGCGCCTTATTCACCTCATCATTCTTAACAACATTCTTCTAAGAGGTGGACATGTCGACGAAATTTCATATTTGGATCTATTTGTGATGTGGTGCCTCCTCAATAAAAGGAATGTCAGCCTTGGATATCTTGTTCTCAAACACATCCACGTTACAAACAAAAAACATAAAGCCCTTCTTCCGTATGTAGTCCTTCTAATCTCAATTTTTAGGAAATTCAAAGTTCCTCTCCCCACTGAGGATAGAATTGATCTCAAACATTCGGACAGTCTAAATGACACCACAATAAAATTTATTGGCTATAAACTGGTCGATGGTGTTTAGGTTCGGAAAGAAAAGGGCACCAAAAGACAAACCCAAGAAGTTGAAGTCTGATAGATTGAATACCAACAGCTTGAACCCAGACATGTTCTACCACTTCCACCTACCCATGCCCGTCGTTTGACACATGTTGCCTCTACTTCTGCAACTTCTAGTGCCACCAATGAATCTGAACCAGTTTATTTCAGAGAATTCAAGGAGTATGTCATCAGTCGCTTGGACAAGATGGATAGAACATTGGATTCTTTAGCAAGTCACATGTGCATCATTATTCCACCTGCACATCCAGCCACACAGGTTGCATCTCCACCTGTCGTTCCAAAGTCCGATGCATCTCCAGCTGCTACATCTCCTACTGTTGCTGCTGCATCTCCTGATGCTGCTGCTACATCTCCAGACGCATCTGCTGCTGTTGCTGCTGCTCCAGCTGATCCATGTCCAGCTGATGCTACAGCTTCATCTCCAGCTCATACTCTAGACTCCACTGTAGAATCAACTAGACCTACTCCCACTCCCGTTGCTATCTTTGCACATCTTGCCACACCTGCTGCTGCCCCTGTATCTCCTGCCATACTAGCTGCTATAGCCGTCTCTGGAACTCCTGCAACACCTGATGCTCCTGTGAAAACAAGATTGACCGGCGTCTGATGTCCTCTAGAGTTTCTTTTTATTTTTTTGTAATTTTACAAGCATTCCTCTGTATATAAAGTACTTTTTTTCTTATGATATTTTGATGTGCATCGTTCAAAAATTGTTCCCTTTCATTTTCAGATGAATGAATGCCAACTAGTGATTCAGTGCCTCTCTTTTTACAAAATTCTAGTTTGTACAATGGATAAATTATGACTAAAAAACCCCATTTGATACCAGGCAAAAAAGAAAAGAAAATGACAGCACTAAAAATTGCCCTACTGATTGAGGCAATTTACTTTCACATGTCATAATCTATATTTGAAGGTATGAATGTTTTGAAAATATCTATATTTGAATTAAAAGTGATTTTGAACGCCTGTGTGATTGAAATGTATAAGAAAAGACCTACTGTCAAATGCTCGGTCTTAAGTAGTGTACAAAAATTCAGCTCGCCGACATTTCTAAGTGATTCAGTTGGTGATCCGATTTTAGACATTCCTATCTCAACCGTCGAATTCGGTTCGCCAAAGGGCCATTAAGGGATCCGGTTGGTGATCCGTATTTGGACATTCTTGTATTCGGCTCGCCGAGTTCCATTAAGGGATCCAGTTGGTGATCCGTTTTTGGACAACGTAGAATTCGGCTCTCCGAGTTCCATTGAGGGATCCGGTCGGGGATCCGTTTTTTAACATTCGGTGAATTCGGCTCGCCAAAGGCCATTAAGGGATCCAGTCGGTGATCCGTTTTTTTACATTCGATGAATTTGGCTTACCAAAGGCCATCAAGGGATCCAGTCTGTGATCCATTTTGGGACATTCCAGTATTCGGTGAATTCGGTTCGCCAAGGGAGATGAAGGGATCCGGTTTGGTGATTCGAGTTGCAATTTTTCTCGTTATTACGGTACAGACGGAGAGGGTAAAATCGGTAACAATCAAATCCCGTATTCGTGGACACAAAATGCCCGTGGGAGGATCGCGCTCCAAATATGTGTTACACACGAGTCACATTAGTAAAAAATTTATAGAGAACCATTTTTTAATTCATAGATTTTTATAGATAATTTTTTATTTTTAGATATTAAAATAAAATAATCTCGATCATATATTTCAAAAATCACCAAATTTAATCATAAAATGCCTGTTTATATTCTTTTGTCAACTTTTACATGAATTTTCTCTATTGTTTAGATAGTATGATAAAGTTTAAGCAAATCAAACTCTTCAAATCCAATCTTAAAATCTATTTTTCTAGTTTTATTATTTTTTGTATGAAATTTTACATTTTATTTGCCAACATTAAAGTGAATCACAACCGTTCAATGAACAAATGATCGAAATACATTTGATACACATAAATTGTCTCCTTCTATATAAATAGAGTAGAATGATGGAGTAAAATTGACTCTTTACATTATAAACTTGTTTACAAAAATTACGTATTTCCTTTGAATTTATAGTTATTGAATTATTTTTTAATTCAGTGAAGATTCTCATACAAACAATATTATTAAAAGTTTAAGAGAGCCCTTTACCTCATGTTTTGCTTCTCTCCCTAGTAAGTTTAAAGTTTCTTTATCATCGTCAAAATCAGTCAAATATCGGATCTAAGGTCAGATTTATAAACTTTCTTCTCTCATTGATCATGTCATAAATTATTTCATTACTCAATCTAAAGTCTAGTGACCTTTTAAATATCAAATAAAGAGGATAATAAGGAAGAAAAAACTCTAGAAAAGATTCAACAAATAGGTAAAAACATGGATCGGCTGCTTTATCTAAGGTCCCGTACTCATGAGCATATTTAGTTTGTTTATCCAGTTACCTCAATTAATATCGGACTATGAATATTGTCTTCATATCTAACTGTTTTAGAAGACACCACACTTGTTTATTCAAAATCATGATATAAAAGCTCCGTCATTAAAAAATTAAGTTATTTTTAATAAATAATTAAAATTTAATCTATTTGAAAAATTCGTAAAATTGGTGGGACACTTTTATTTTATAAGGAGACCCTTTTATATTTTTATTTTGTAATGAAGACAAAATTGCCTTTTTAAAATAGTAATTATCCCTAATATTACATTTTATGGGTATTTTCATTTAAATTAAAAAATGAAAGTATAAAGACAAACAGAGATGCCCTAATCAATTCCAAATTCTATTGACTTTATCTAAATTTTTAGAATAGAAATAAATTAATAAGTGATTAGTAACATTAAATGATCCTCAATTGAATATAAACTAACTTTAAAATATCATTGTCATTTTCAAAGATGATATAATAATTTTTCGATATGTAATTTTTTTTATAATGCCAGGTAAAAGTAATGAATGATTGACCAAGCATCCAATTTTTTAACATTGTGTGCATATTATGTGGACACTTTTTCCTATGATGTTAGGTTTATTTGAAAGATTCACGTTTGAATATAAAATTTATTAAAAGTACCGTGTTTAATCAATTCAGTCTTAATTTTAAATGTCACAAAAATTTAGGGATCAAAATTTTCAAGTTCAAAAAATTGCTTATTGATGAACACAGGAAAATGATAATTTTACCCCTGATATTTAGACTAGTTGTCCTTTGAATTGTAATAAATAAATAAATTAATGGGATTTTGGAGTTTTACAGGAAATATGGAAAGATTCAAAAAAGAAGTGAAGATTGAAGAAAAATGTAGGAAATTGGCTGAAAGAGCTATTTTTGGAAAGTGTGTGAATTTTACCACATAAATTTGGAAATAATTTTAAATTACCATAATTCAAATCTAGTTATGAGAGTTTGGATTATGCTAATTATTTTGGAGTTTGAATTTTTAATTGTGGTAAATTCACAACATTTGATGAAAGTGGGCCCATGCCTGAAGTCAAAGCCCATGTCAAGAATGTAACGACCCGTCCCGCTAGCATGATATTGTCCGCTCCGGGCCTCACACACGACCCACACTGGTTTGCTTTGACGAGCCAATCCACTGTCGCTCCCAAAAGGCCTTGTGCTAGAAGGAGGAAGGCTACTACTTATACACCAGGGAATTTCTAATGCAACTAGTAATGTGGGACTTTTTTTTTTCCCTAGGCACAGGGAATTACAATCTACCTCCCTTAAAGCCAGAGTTGTCCCCGGCTCTGCGCACACAACAACCAAGCTCACACCCTCAGGCACAGAGTTGAACCATTCTCTGATACCATTTGTAACGACCCATCCCTCTAGCATGATATTGTCTGCTGTGAGCCTCACACACGACCCACACGGTTTTGCTTCGACGAGCCAATCAATTGTTGCTCCCAAAAGGCTTTGTGGTAGAAGGAGCAAGGTTACTACTTATGTACCAGGGAATTTCCAATGCAACTAGTAATATGAGACCTTTTTTTTCCATAGGCACAGGGTATTACACAGAAGCCCATAAAGAAGTCCAAGATGAAGGGATTGGGGGAGAAATTAACAAATTAAATTCACGTGGAATCCCAAAAATTTAGAAAAAATCTTAAAAGAAATATTTTGACACAGTCTCAGTATTTTGGTCATAACTTTTTACTACGATATCTGATCAACTTGATTATTTTTGCATTGGAAATAATACTTCAAGGGTTACAACATTGTATTTACGATTTTTTCGTGATTTGAATGTTTACTAGGTCAAAATTGAGCTGAAAGGTGGTGAATATGTAGAAAACGGATTTACACCTACTTTCCAAAATAATCCAAAATTCGAAAATCATGGAGATATTTGGCTAATTAAAGGAGAGAAAATTATAGAGAAAGTCTCTCGATTCGAAAATTATGGAGAAATCATCTCTCGAGCCATTGCTAAATCTCTCTCTTTTGAGCATTATAAATAGAGGAGCACTCTTTTGAAGAAATTCAATTGATCAAGAGGCTAAGGTGAGCATTGAAGTAGGAAGAGGAGAAGATCAAGATGTTCAAGGGTAGTATTCGAATTTTGCAAAGGGTTTAAGGTTGGTAATTTTCGATTTAGATTCTTGTAATTTCTTGTATTTTCAATTCAAGATTCCTTGTTTTGTAATTCATTGTTTTTTCCCATCTATCAAATAAAAGGCAAGGTAGATCCTTTAGATTTATGGTTTTTTAAATTTCAAATTATGCATGGTGATGGTTTTATTTTATTTCTAGTCATTTTATGAATTTATGTTGGAAATTATTCTAAGATTTTCAAGGAAAGTAGATAATAATTAGGATCGGTGGAACTTGATTTTTCCTGTCTAAGGTTCTTTTCAAGAGTAGATATTTTTAGATTTAGAATTAATAGTAGAAATTCTACTTAGGCCTAATACTTGAATTTAATTTTCTTGTTTAATAGAATTCATATTTTTCATAATTAGAATTTAGTGGCTGAAAAACTTGAATGTATGTTTGAGAATTTAAGTGAGCTCAATGATCTAGGCCTTGATATTATTTTTCTTAGAATTTGTGATATGATGCCATCTTAGGTGCTTGATTCAATTCAATTGTAAATAATGTTGATTTTATTTGTTTATAAAATCAATTTTTGTGAAAATTGGAACTACGTTGGAATTTGACGTGAGTTTCTTAATTTTGTTAATTCTAAGTTAGAATGGAGTTGTTTAAATTTTCTAAATTAATTCTACCATCTTAAGTGAGTTTTAGGTAATTTTTAGATCTAAGGTAAAACACATTATTTGAGATTTTAGAGATGAATTTTGGTGAATCATGTTTTTCTATGAATTTGGTGTTATTAAGAAATTCACATGATTTAAGTACACTAAATTCATAGAAAAATCATCGGTGTCAGATTTATTATGTGGTGTGTCTACTTTATTTTATCGTATTGTGGTTGATCCATTGATTATTTAACATATTTATTCCTAACATTTTTTTAACAATCCCGATACTTTCTTTTTCCACCTACGCAACTCGGATTTCAACGGTTAAACCTCTCTCTAGAAATTTAACTCTAACCATCATCGCAACACTAGGATTGTGATCTGTGTTCTCACTAATATTTGTGATTTTTCATATGAATTTGATGGAGCTCAATCCCACATATTTGACAAGTGAAAATATGATTTTTTTTTAAACAAGGTCTCCAATCCTCTTCGAGCATCTGATTAATCATTCGGGCATGTGTAAACTTCCTTATCACACACATTGAGTAACTCTATGGAGAGTGACTTTTTAGAGTGGAGTGAGAATCAAACTTAGAACTCCTGTTTTTTAAGACAGATTCCTAACCATTACTCCAATTCTTTTGAATAAAACGCAAATATGAATTCAATGTTGATATCTTGTCTAGGCACTTTCAATGTTAGCTCTAATACTAATTATTGTGAAATATTATTTACATACTATTAATATGCTCAATCCAAACCTTAAAAGTAAAGGAGAAAAATAAATGGGAAGAGAGAGTGAAAAAAATTACGTAGTTCGATCTTCGATGTATAGACCAACGTCCACAAGGCAAAATAGTAAAAAAAATGAGGAATACAAAAATTGGCTCAACTCAAATCAAATTTCTCCGAACTTAAAAGCATTCAAACCAAACCTTATGAATTGATCTCAAAAATGTATAAATTGCTTTCAGCCTAGGGTTCTTCTCTATTTTAGGAAAGAACCAAAGCAACATTAAATGGTTCGTCAAAGAGAATTGAGGCCTTGGATTCCTTACAATAGCTTCAAAGTGGTCTCCAAAGATTTTAGTAGAGTTTTGAGATGCCATAGATGGTGAGGGTGAGAGTCCACTACTACAGTCCACTACTACATGGTCTAACCCAATGAATTTCTAACATAAACATTTTTGACCCAATGTCTAACCCACACATTATAAAGTTATAGTTAATTATTAATAGGCTTATTAGTTAGTACACTTGGTTCAATGACCATTTGATTTTTTTTTATTGGACAATTAATAAGTCCATTTGAATTGTATTGACCATTTATTAGGTCTATCTAGGTTTCTTGGGTGAACCACTTGGTGGTTCCTTTTGAATGGACCTAGCAGATCCATTTCAGTTTGGATGGATCCACATGAGTTCGATTGAACCATAGGAAGAACTCATTTGCATTGTGAGGGACCAATTAATGGCTCCATTTCAATTTAGATTCAACCATTTAGTAGTTTCATTTGGGATTGGGTGGACCTTTTGAATGGGTCCATTGAGCCTTGATTAGAGTATCCATTTAGATTTTGTTTTGGACCGCCCTATGGGTTACATTTGGATTTTGGGGGTGGTTCATTTGGTGGATCCATTTGAATGGACCATTTAAAGTGTCTTTTCAAATTTAGATGAATTATTGATTAGAACATTTAATGGGTCAATTTGTATTAGGTTGACCATTTAACAAGTCAATTTGGATTTTGTTTTGGACCATTTGGGTGGTCCCGCTGAATTTGGATGGACCATTTAAAGGGTCCTTCAGAATTTATGTTGATCACTTTATTGGTCTATTTGAATTTGGGTTGGACTATTTAATAGGCTTATTTGAATTTTGATGGATCCATTCGGGTTTGGATTTTGGTATATCATAATGATTTAATGGGACATTTGACAAATTCTATGGAATTTCTTGGGATAACGTCGCAATCTAATTTGACTCCAATGGAACATTTAGTTGACCCAGGCATTTACTGATTTTTCACCTCAGAAAACCCAAATAATTTCTTTTAGAAAAATAAGTGCCAACACCAATCTCTTTGGAGAAACCAAAGATGTCTAGCCAATGCAACTGTAAGATTGTTGGGCTAGGGGTTCCCGTTTACACACCTGAAAAATCTCTCTCTATACACCCGTTTTCGGGTGGAGGTAGCTAATTACCATTTTGTCCATATATTTTCATTCGTTCGAACGAATTCCCAGTTCATTTCGCCATTCGTTCGAACGAACGGATACATGTCCCATCTAATTTGATTCGTTCGAACGAATCCCCTTTATAAATCCATTCGTTCAAACCAATGAAATGGGCACCCGTCTTGAAAATGGGTGAACTGTAACGTAGGTTACTGTTCATCTCGCAATGAATCAATGGTGAACCGTACGTGGGTTACTGTTCATCCGTGAATGAATCGTTTTTTTCTCCTTAAAATTTCAAAGTTATTTTTTAAGCATTATGTATTTTTAAAATTTCTCAAATTAAATATTCGAATTAATTACTATAATCTGATAAAAATACTTTAAGACTTTAAGGTCTTTTGATACTCCTAAATATTTAAAACACAGTATTTTACAAATAAGGGTAACCCTAGAGCGTGCCGAAAACACATTTAGGAGTGTCAAAAGACCTTAAAGCCTTAAAGTATTTTTATCAGGTTATCGTAATTAGTTCGGATATTTAATTTGAGAAATTTTGGAAATACACAGTGCTTAAAAAATAACTTTGAAGTTTTAACGGAGATTTTATTATTTAATACATGATGCACATTATTTTTTAAGCACATTGTATTTTCAAAATTTCTCCAATTAAATATCCGGACTAATTACGATAGCCTGATAAATATACTTTAAGACTTCAAGATCTTTTGACACTCCTAAATGTATTTTCGGCCCACCCTAGGGATACCCTGTGTTTTAAATATTTAGGAGTGTCAAAAGACCTTAAAGTCTTAAAGTATTTTTATCAGGTTATCATAATTAGTCCGGATATTCAATTTGAGAAATTTTAGAAATACACAGTATTTAAAAAATAACTTTAAAATTTAAAAAAAAATCGATTCATTCGAACGAATCAGTCTAATTCATTCAAATCAGTCTAAATGAATCACTCGAATGATTCAGACTGATTCATTCGAATGAGTCAAACTGATTCGCTCGAATGAATCAGTTTTTTTTTAAATTTCAAAGTTATTTTTTAAATATTGTGTATTTCTAAAATTTCTCAAATTGAATATCCGGACTAATTACGATAACCTGATAAAAATACTTTAAGACTTCAAGGTCTTTTGACACTCCTAAATATTTAAAATACAGTATTTTACAAATAAGGGTATCCCTAGGGTGTGCCGAAAACACATCTAAGAGTGTCAAAAGACCTTGAAGTCTTAAAGTATATTTATCAGGCTATCGTAATTAGTCCGGATATTTAATTTAAGAAATTTTGAAAATACAATGTGCTTAAAAAATAATGTGCATCGTGTATTAAATAATAAAATCTCCTTTAAAACTTCAAAGTTATTTTTTAAGCACTGTGTATTTCCAAAATTTCTCAAATTAAATATCCGCACTAATTACGATAACCTGATAAAAATACTTTAAGACTTCAAGGTCTTTTGACACTCCTAAATTTGTTTTCGGCACGCCCTAGGAATACCCTTATTTGTAAAATACTGTGTTTTAAATATTTAGGAGTGTCAAAAGACCTTAAAGTCTTAAAGTATTTTTATCAGATTATAGTAATTAGTTCGGATATTTAATTTGAGAAATTTTAAAAATACACAATGCTTAAAAAATAACTTTGAAATTAAAAAAAAAAAACGATTCATTCGAACGAATCAGTGATTCATTCGAACGAATCACTGATTCATTCACGGGTAAACAGTAACCCGCGTTACTGTTCACCCATTTTCATTCATTTGAAGATGGATGAACAGTAACACTGGTGAACAGTAACCCGCATTACTGTTCACCTGTTTCATTCGTTCGAACGAATGGATTTATAAAGGGGATTCATTCGAACGAATCAAATTAGATGAGACATGTGTCCATTCATTCGAACGAATGGCGAAATGAACTGGGAATTCGTTCGAACGAATGGAAATGCAGGGGCAAAATGGTAATTAGCGACCTCCACCTGAAAATGGGTGTGTAGAGAGAGATTTTCTGGGTGTGTAAACGGATACCCTTTTATTAGAGAAGAAATAGGTTAAGTTATCCAAGTAATCGAAATCGTCATCAATTTTTTTTATTAAATTATCATAGTTATAATTTGATCAATAAAAAATTCAATGGTGATAGTAGTGTGAAAAATACAAAAAGAAAGGAGATTTGGATGGGTGAAAGTTGGCTTAGTTTGACCCATGTATTTATTAGTTTTTCACCTTGTAAGGTCAAATATTTTCTTTTAATTCTAGAATTAAAAAAAAAGTGAAAGAGAAGCTCATTTTTCATGAAAAAGCAAGTAATACTTGAAATTACTGTGTGTTTGGTGGTAAGATTACTTGATCGATTGAATTCTATCAGTTATTACCACCAAACACAATATGAAGGACGCGCCACCAAATATTGCTGGACTGTTCAATCTGATATGCAAGGTTAGAAACAACAGTTTGATATGGAACCACCAAAATGTTCACATAATAAGATAAAAGGAGATATTGAAATAAATGATCGAAAAGGAAGTAAACAAATTTAGGGGATTTGCAGCGATGAAGGATAGACTCCTTGAGAGAGAAAAGCAGATGCGAGAGAGATGGAAAAGGGGGATGATGTAAAAGTTGCATCTTTGGTCTCAGCTATTGAGAAATGAATTGCCTTACCCCTTGCTGCTTCTGATGAACTCATTGTTAGGGCAAAAGCAAAAATCAAATATCGCAAGCAGGAGGTTTTCAAGGAAAAATATGTCAAGTGTTCGGATGACATTGAAAGAATCGAGCTTGTTGCAAGCTATATTTGTAGTAAAAAGCTAGACTACACCTCTGAAAGCATTCTATCTGAAATCCTTCTCCAAGGACAAGAGCGCGCGACGCTCTACAAAAAAAATAACCCTTCTGAAACCTTTAATGAGGCTTCTAGGGGTACCCCTTCAACCAACAAGTTTGTCTTTGATCTTCAGGCATTCCATCTAGCCAATGATGAAGAGAAAATCTGTAATACCCGGAATTTTCAATTTATTATTTATATAAAAATTATTCTTTTAAATTGTGAATATTAGTCTTGGATCTTATATGGATAAAGAATTGGGCTATGACCCAATTAGGACCCAACGAATTGGGGGATTGGTTCCAATGAAAATTAAATGGGACTAAAAATTAAATAATATGCTACAATATCTTGAGAAGATATTTAAAGATTGTATGGCCGAATTTTAATTATTAAATCCAAGTTTATGCGCATATGTGATATGCATATCTATGTGATATGCTAGAATATTTTGAGAAAATATTTAGGATTTGCATTTCCAAGAAATTGTCTAAAATTAAATAAAGAAGATATCTAAGAATAAAAATAAATGTGCATGGCCGAATGATAGATATGAATATCTATATGTTATGCGCATGGAATGGGAAGCTAAGGTCGGCAATGGCCAAAAATAAATAAAGGGCGCATAGCACATTCTAAACAGGGCTTAAGGAAGGATTTAATTAAGGAGAGCAAGGGAGGTCGGCAATTACTAATCTAAGCAAGAAGGCCACACGGCATTGCCATCTAAGGCAAGGGAGGGGCGCATCGCACCTTCCCCATTTGGATTAATTTGAGCTCATATAAGGAGATAACCCCTTAGGCCGATTTCTTTCTCTCTCTCTCTCTCAATTGTTTATTTTCGGCTACACCAAGATCAAGAAGAAGGCAATCAGCAAGAGGTTGTTCGGCAAGCAAAGGAAAATAAAATTGGAAGAGGAAGATCAAGAAGAAGAAAGATTGGAAGAGCAAGAACCGGTTAGTATCTTAATTGATAAATATGTTTTGAAATAAAGAACCATAGGGTTCGGCCATGGTGCATGGCCGAACCCCATCTAACAAGATCAAAGATGATCATGATAATTTGGAAAGGTTGATAGGATTGATCATAAGAAAAGAAAAGAATGAGTGAGGTTCGGCCATGGTGTATGGCTGAATCCCACCAAATATTTATATGGATTTGAGGCTCCTTGGACATTAAATCAGGAAGACCGATTTATTAAATTTAAAGGACATGGGTTATATTTTGATGGAAGATTAATGGTGAATTTTAAATAAGAGTTATGGGAAATTCGAATGATAAAAACCATGGAGAATTATATTGTTTTAAAAAGAGTTTAAATGGAAGTTGGGAGAATCATGGGTTCGGCCATGATGTATGGCCGAACCCCATGAGGTTCTTTATGGATATAATTTTATTAGATGATTGTTAATTTTATTAAGGAATTTTAATGGAAGGATATGGGTTCTTGTTTAATGAATGATAATAGATTGCTTCTATGGGTGAGGTTCGGCCATGGTGCATGGCCGAACCCCACTAGGGTTTAATTTTGGAAACCTTTTAATTATGGAAAGCATTCAATTATGGAAGGTTGGTTTCTAATTTAGGAAACTATCTAATTTTGGATTTTGGTTGCTAAAATTGGAAAGCATTCAATTATGGAAGGTTGGTTTCTAATTTAGGAAACTATCTAATTTTGGATTTTGATTGCAAAAATTGGAAAGCATCCAATTATGGAAGATAGTTTCTAATCTAGGAAACTATCTAATTATGGAAGGAGTTTTACTTAATTTGGAAACCTTCTATTTTTGGAAGGAGTTGGCTAAATTAGAAAGCTTCTAATTTTGGATGGTAAATATGAAAACCTTCTAATTATGGAAGGGTGGTTGATTAATTAAGAAACTTTCTAAATATGGACCTTTTAATTATGGACCCTAGATTAAAATGGAAGGTAGAGTTATTTTTGGAAACCTTCTATTTTTGGAAGGAGTTTGATAATTTAGAAAGTCACACATCATAGGGTTCGGCCATGGTGGCCGAACCCCATGAACTAAGTTTATGAGCTAATATGGGTTGGAAAAACATGAAAGAGGTTTGGTTAATTTTAAGGAGTGGCAAAGTTGTAAATAAAGGTTAAATTGGAGGATCATGGGTTCGGCCATGATGTATGGCCGAACCCCATGAGGTCTTGTATAGACTTAAGTTGTTGAGAAATTATTATGGACCATGTAAAGGGTGAATGATTTTAAAAGAAGCTATGGGTTATGTAAGCCATGAGTGGCAAAGTTGTAAATACTTGTTAAAGATGGAAGTTTAGCCGTGTATGGCAATAAGGTAATTATATGAGGAATTATTTGGAGAACTTAGATGTTTAGGATCTAAACATGGGAATTGATTAGCTGACCTAGGGTTATGTACTTTGGATTAAAATAAATAGAATATTAACTAAGGTTTGGACCAATGACATTTTGGTAATTAATGGAATAAATGAACAAAAAGGGTGAGGCTCGGCCATAGGTATGGCCGAACCCCACAAGTATGGTTTATGGATTTAAATATTGCAAATCAAGTGGAACTTGGTGTTGACTTATTATTATATTATAAGGTAAACGGGATCTTGCAAACGGTGCGCGATTGGTGATCGATTCTTGGACGAAAGACGCAAGCACAGTTAGCGGTCTTTGGTAGGATTCCACCTCTTTGAAATCATGGGTTTATGTACATTGTGCCTTATCTTATTTTTGATGAATTTATGCTGCAAAGGATATGATTTAAATGATTTAAATTGTGATTTTAAATGCTATCTTTATATGAGGAAATAACATGTGTTTTAAATATGATTTTCAATGCTATGTTTATGTTATAAAATAGCATGTGTTTCATTGACATCTCATGCATGGAGGATTTGGTAACCGGAGGGCCTACACTCTGTCGGGGCGTCCGAAAAACCTATGTGGTGTACCTTGATGTGCTTTTCCATGAGGAAAAAACCGGAGGGTCCACACTCCGCTGGGGCGTCCGGAAGACCTATGTGGTGGGTACATTTATGTACATGTGATGGGTGGGATTCATTGCATTTGTCATCATTGCATGGCATGGATTTATATGGTTTTGATATTACGATATTATTATATATGTTTTGTACTAACCATGTGTTAGCCGTAACTGGAATACCTACTGGGCGCATTGTTCTAACGCCCTACTTCTACCCTAGTTGATGATATATGTAATCAGGGGAACGATGAACGTAAGACGGGCCAAGCATAGGAGCTTGGAAGACTTTTTTTATACGTTTTGAATAAAATTACTCATGAACTTGTATTTGAGTATTTAGATTTTGGAATGTAATAACTTAGATGGATGGATGTTAAATTTGATAATTATGGTATTTGAATAATGATTAAGGACTTGACGTACTTTGCTATCTGAATGGAATAGAACTTGGTTCTATTATGTTTTTGCAAGTTTGATGTTATGATTCCACAGGTTATGATATTTATTCCACAAGATTGATATTGCTATGTGTGAACATTTTTAGTGGACTGAGTCCATGCACACATAGGGTTGGCCAGTTAAGGGTCGGACTTTGGAAGTTCGGACTTAGCTCGCGTCGTGACGTCCCGCGCTCTATCACTCTACTCTGTTATAAAAAAAAAATAGACTCTGAATTTACGCGAAAAAACGAGTGAAAAAGAGCGGGGCGTTACAAAATCAACTCTATCATGGCTGCTATTCTAACAAAAAATGGGAGTTGCATTCCTGTTGATGCCGACCCTGTTCTCGTTGCTGAAGGTAGGAGACACATTGCTGAAGACCATATCCTAGTTTCATCGTGCCATAGTTCCGATGAATCTTCCGATGAGGTTGAGGCAACTCAGAAGGACACCAATTACACCCAAATTGTCACATCTACCCAAAGGTCACAAGAGCTGAGGCTACCTAATCCCTCCGTTTCCATCAAAGGGTTGCACCCTGATGCTGGCTCGGGTTCCAAGCCAACAAAAAAGCTCAAATCTAGCTTGAGAGGACTGCATGCTGCAGGCTCCACCACTCCCAATACAGGAGAAATTAATGTGGATACTGCAAAGACTGCAGCGTCCCCCTCTCCTCCTCGATCCTTGAATCCAAACAATGACTTACCTTCCAAGTCACTTCCTGGCATGCAACCCATCCAAACCATGCTTAATTCTTTTAAACAGGCGGTCAACTCCAACAGTAATGACAGCTGTCCAACCAATGGAAAATCTGAACCTGTAAAACAATGGAAATCCCTCTTTACACCTGAGAAACCAACGACTCTCTCACTCAAGTTCATTGAACCCAATGCTGAAAACCCTTGCACCATTCCTTTTTCGGATGAAGAGATTGAATGGGGAGATGCTGGATGGAAATCCACACTTGTGGGATATCTCATTAGCAAGAAATCCTGGATCGGACATGTTCATAGTGGTTTGGCCAAGCAATGGAACCTTTCCTCTGGTCTAGAGATCTTCCAAATGCGTGATGGATTCTACTTGTTCAAATTTGCCTCGGAGGAGGACTGTCGAAAGGTGTTTAGAAAATGGCCCTTATTTCATTCAGGGAAAGCCTTTAATGCTCAAATACTGGGTTCTTGGATCCATTCTGGAGAAAGAGGATGTTCAATCCATTCCCATTTGAATCAAATTTCCAAATTTAACAGGTTGCCTACACACTTCTCACAATCTGAGCAAACTCACCAATCCCATTGGGGTCCTTATCTGGATGGACTCTGCCACAACCAATGATATGAACCTTGCAACATGCTGTCACGCCCCGACCAGAAAGGTGGGCCCGGAACGAGACTGATTTTTTTTTTTTTGAAAGACTAAGCTAATACAAGCATTCTAAGTGGGCCGGATCAACAGTTAGGCCCAAGGGTCACACATGATCCCAATACGTGCACTCAAACATATACCATAAGTCCCTCCCAAGAGACGCAAACACAAACATCGATACACATAATTCCAAACATCGAATTATCATTAAAATATCATTAGAGTAACTACAGATACATGGTAGTTTTAGCACATCACATTAAGGCAAACTAAGTACCACACACGATACTTTACAAAGACGAATGGTTCCAAGAACCAAAAAGCAAAGACAAGGGTATTCCCCTCAGTGGGAATCCCAAAGCAATGTCGCAGCTTATCCACTCTAAGCTTCAAATAGAGGGTTCTCCTCCTCGGGTACATCTCCTGAAAGGTGAGTGGGGTGAGCTAACTAGCCTAGCGAAGGAAATATCACAGTGCAGTTTAAGTAAACACCAAGTTAGTAAATAATCAACAGTTGTAATACTATCTCATGTTTGATAACAAATTCTCAACATCAAATATAATATCATCATCATTCCCATAATTCATCATCTCTTCCAATACTGCTGTCATCCAACGTAACGCCTACATACTACGCTGAGACCATTGTATTAAGTCCCGACACGGTCAAAATACATCCTTGTAAGTACATCTCCGGCTCTCACATAGCCGATACTGACACTCCTCAAATCAGCAACTGTCGACACTCATGGTCCAGTAGACGTAAACCATCTCACACACATGGCCGATATTGGTTCAATAGTCAAGGGCACGTGGAAGCAGTATTACATAACTCATATGATTAACATCATAAACATTTCACAATTTACAGAAGCACTTTTTTCAACAGTGCATGATGTCTAGGCACATGAGTGGCTTCATCAAACTTGAAACCACTCATTGCTCAAGTTCCATCTTATCAAAACCTGTTTACACCCACTGCAAAGTTAAGTTCCCTCATCGTAAATTTGTGGTATCGCGGTCTCTGTTCAAATAAGCAAACAAGTGCACAATCATTAACAGGTTAACATACATAGCATCAAATGCATACAGATAAGTAGTATTTCAAAAACCATACTTGTTTTCCCAAAAATATCCAAGGTAAATGAAATTGAGTCTCCTACTTGGCTTCTAACTATTTTAAGTTACAATAATCCACAATATATAATAATAGGTACTCAGTCCAAACTCATATTGTCTTCTGGGCATGACCAGATTGACTTATTGAGTTAGGTCTAGATACTCAGGTCACTTCTCGGTTGTCTTCTGGATAAGACCAAATCTGACATGTTGAGTAAGGCCTCGAGGTCACTCAGTGCCCGACAATATAACTTTGTCCTGGAAGTGAAATCACTCAGTGCCTGACCAATAGAGTCGGCCTGGAAGTGAATACAATAGTAGATACACTATAGTAATAAGAGTAGATGGTTAATACAGTTTTAATTTATCAAAGGGTTAATACATCACATGTATCATCAAACAAACAAGGATTTTCACTTAAAAACTGGGTCCCTCGGAACAAGCCTCGGAACCAGGTAATGTGGCTTCGGACCATCTGAACCACTGCCTAAACTAGTCACTGACCTCGGACTGAGGGTCTGACTTCGGATCGTCCGAAGATCGGGTCTCGGTTCATCCGAAGGTCCTTCCAAACTGATAAAATCTGAAAAACTGGTCTTGGTGGGTCTGTGAGTCTCGGAACATGCCGAGTAAGGCTCGGATCTTCCAAGTGGGGTTCGGTCCTTTTGAACTCGGCTCGGAACATCCGGGCGAGTTAAGCTTGCCTCGGACGCTTCGGGGCTTCGGGTGAAGCTCGGAACGTCCGAGGGGTCCTCTTAGACCGTCCGAAGGGTGTGACCCTCGACCTTCCGAAGATCGACTCTCGGACCGTCCGAGAGCCGTCTTCCTCCACTATCTGCAACAGCAGACAGTGACGGGCAGTCACTGTATGAAATACGAATAAGGAAACAGTGGGTTTCTCGGGTTCGGTTTTCACATCTAACCGGTCAGATGGACTCCTCAGTGAGTCCTCTTTCCATAGGGAGTGATTAAAAGTTTTAAAACTAGGCAGGCCATTAGGTCTTAACATTGAAAACATACTGGCACGAAAAACCCATGATTTTTCTTAAACTTCGAAATGGTTTTACTCACTCAAAACTTGGCCAAAACTGGTTTTTCTTGATTCTAAACCGACTGAAATTGATAGAGGAACACAGTGATTACCTTCACTTGAGTTTCTGATTTGAAAATTTGGCTTTTGAAAATCTTTCCTCTTAAGCTTACTGTTAAGCTAAAACTTGGAAAATAAAGGCAAGAGTGATCGGTTGGGTTTGGTTTTCAAGCAGCTGAAGCTGAGAGAGAAGAGGTGAAAGTGTGGGAGTTTGATCTGAAGAGAATGAGCTCAATTTATAGAAAGGCCGATCAAAGGGAGGCCACTGCATGCCGCTGCATGCAGTTGCTGCCGACGTCCCGAACAGTGTAGTCTGGTTGGAAAACAGCCCTTCCAAAATTCCCATTTTGCAAATAAGTCCCCAATTTGATAACAACTTGATTTTTAACTAAAAACATGATTTTAAAAGCTCAAAAATTTAATCCAACCTTACAGATAAGTTGGGTTTTTAAAACTTTAATCATCATAAAATTTTTAGAGATTTAAAACTTAACAAAAACCATTGATTTAAATAAAAATCATAATTTAACACTATTTACATATTTTAACTTGTGTTAAATAAAGCAATTTGAAATCCTCATTTTTGGGTTTTGAAATAATAAACTAGACCATACTAAAATGGTCTAGCATACTACACTTGTTTCAAAAATTATCTTATTTCTAAAACTATTTTAAAATATTTATTTCTCCCTTTCGGGGTTTTGATGACCTGTTTTAAATACTATTTTCTGAAAATGAAATTATTTTAAAATCAGAAATAGAAATCCTTGATTAAGGAAAAACATATCATCCAATAATAATCACATAATAACATAATTAATAAAATAATAATAATAAGCGATAAATTACTATTTTGCCCCTCCAGCTTAACAAGCTGGATCACTGAGCTTTCGAGCTCGGATTGGGCCACACATGGGCATTTCTCAAAGCTTTAACCGTAATCTTCGAGATTAACTGGTCCAAGCAAGATTTATTGAACTTATTACGCCTAATCTGGGTCAGCGTATTACACATGCCTGGGTCTGTGTTGAAGTTTCAACTAAAAGCACCTTTCCAGAGGAGCTCAAAATCGTCACCTCTCGTGTCACTGTGAATCAACCAGTTGAGTATGACTGGAAACCAAAGTTATATGCTAATTGCAGTACCTTTCTACATGCTACTAATAGTTGCCCAAGACAACCGAAAGTAAAACAGATTTGGGTCCCAAAATTATCAAAATCTGCTAAAGGGAAGGAGCCCATCACAGATCCAGGAAACAAGCATCCTAGTGGTGATCTAGAGAACCAAAAATTTGCGGAGGTAGTCCATAAGAAATTCAGGAGAGAATTGAATGCTGGGCCTTCAAACGCCACCCAACCTCCCGCACTTTACCCGATTCCCCCCATCAAGTCAGTAACAAGAAAGATTCGCCTACCAGTGTACTTCCCATTTTCCCTGCGAATCCAACCAACTCGAATAGATTTGAGATGCTGGAATCTCTGGAAGACGAATCTACTATCTTGGAGAATGCCCAAGTTGATCTAGCTAATGTTCTTCTGAGTATTGGTATCATCAATGATGAAGCTCTTGACACTATCGACACAATTGTGGTTGCCTACAATTGGAGCAAGGAATGTGCTGCCAATGCAGAGGTCTCAGGTGGGAATCCCCAACATTCCCAATGATTTTAGCAATTTGGAATGTTAGGGGGCTCAATCGTCCTCACATGAAATTGGAGGTAAAAGATCGCATCGCCTCCATGAAGACGGACATCTTTTGTGTTTTAGAAAGTCAAATTCGTGCCAGCAACACCTATGTTTCTGTTGCTTCTTTCTTTCCTTCTCAATGGAACAACTCATTCTAATACTGCTCACTGCTCTTACGCAAGAAGTTGGGTGGGGTGGAACCCTTCAATCAACCT
The DNA here is from genome assembly GCA_013350335.1 of Chimonanthus salicifolius. Taxonomy (NCBI): domain Eukaryota; kingdom Viridiplantae; phylum Streptophyta; class Magnoliopsida; order Laurales; family Calycanthaceae; genus Chimonanthus; species Chimonanthus salicifolius. Next base: position 57,438,652 of record CM023535.1, on the reverse strand, counting down.
GACTATCCTTCAAACCACTGACCAACTTATCCTAGCTCATGTGGTCCACCCTACTGATGGTACCCCCTTGTTACTTTACTGCATCTATGGATCAAACAACCCTTAGAAGAGAATGCCTCTATGGAATGACATCGTTAGCATCTCCAACTCTCATCACCTGCCTTGCATGTTCACTGGAGACTTTTACTGCATCCGATATGCAGCTGAGAAATGTGGTGGATCTGCCCCCATTCCTTTTGCTTTGGAAGCCTTCAATAATTGTATTCACGGCGCCAACCTCATGGATTTCCCCATTTCCGGCTGATTTCTTTTGGTGGAATTCCTCTCATGGGCTGCGAAGAGTTGAATCCAAGATTGACAGAGCTCTTATTGATCAACATTTCCTTACTTCTTTCACCTATGCTTTCTCCTACTACTTTGGTCCTAGTCTCTCCGATCATCGCGGTATTCTCTTAAACTTATCCGGCACTCATCCAAATAGAAGGCCTCCTTTTAGATTCATCGACCATTGGTGCAAAGATCCAAATTTCAAGGTTGTTGTCTCCTCTATTTGGTCCATGGAAGTCTAGGGTACTCCCATGTTTAGGCTTGTCAGCAAAATGAAATCTCTTAAGAGAGCCCTGATCAGTCTCCATCGCTCTAGACCAAGGTTAAGTGTTCAACTGGATAATGCTCGGATTGGGCTCGAAAAGTCTATGGCTATCTATGAGAAAAACAGTTCTGATGAAAATTTCTCAAAACTTGTTAAAGCCAAGAGAAATCTGGAGTTGGCCTCTTTTTGTGAGCTCAACCTCCTCCATAAAAAATCCCGGCTACTTAACCTCAACCTCAGAGACATGGGAAGCAGATTCTTCTATAATGCCATTAAAACCAGGGAGCACAATAACAAAATCCTGATGGCTACTTTGGACAATGGCACCCTATGTAGTGATCCACTTACCATCTCCACTACCTTTGTTGATTATTTCACAAATCTTTTTGGGGGTGACACCTCTTTCGAGCCGGACTCCAACTTCAGCATCTGTTCCCTCTTAAGCAATGGGGAAGCTGACTCAATTTCTGCTCAAGTTGACAGGAAAGAGGTGGAGATGGCCCTCTTTAGTGCTAATCCCAACAAAGCTCCGGGTCCGAATGGTTTCAACCTTCACTTCTTCCGCAATTGATGGGAGATCATTGGTGATGATACTGTGAATGCGGTGACTGATTTATTCAAATCGGGCAAAATGTTAAAGCAAATCAAAGCTTGCTTCATTGCTTTGCTTCCCAAATCTCCGGCTGTGGATCGTCCCGACAAATTTAGACCAATCTCATTAGCGATCGAAATTTACAAGTTGATATTTAGAATCCTTGTCAACAGAATGAAACTTTTCATGTCCAAGTTGGTTAGTTTCCATCAAAGTGCCTTCATTCCTGGAAAAGACATATCTAATAACATCTTACTCTACCACGATCTTGTCAAAGGCATTCATCTAGACAGGGGGCCACCTCACATGTGTCTTAAGATCGATCTCAGGAAGGCCTTTGTTAGTGTCAACTGGGACTGCATACGCCACCTTTTGAGGAAGCTAACTTCAATGAAACCTGGATTGGGTGGAGTAAGAGCTGCCTCGACTCCCCCAAATTCTCTATCTTAATCAACGGAACTCCACATGGGTTCTTCAATAGCACAGGGGATTACGGCAAGGGGATCCTATCTCCCCCTTCCTCTTTGTTATTGTTATGGAAAGCTTGTCCTTTGCCATTAACAAAGTTGTCGATTCAAAGGAAATCATCTGCCCTTTCTCTGCGAGCGGCATGTGTATTTCTCACCTCCTTTTTGCAGATGACCTTATGATTTTTTGCTCTGCTGACATACACTCTGCTTATGCTCTCCAGACACTCCTGGCTAGATTTCGTGCCTTCTCTGGTTTACATGTCAACGTCTCGAAGAACAGTATTATTTTCACTAAATCAACCACTGCAAAGGATGAGATCATGTCCCTTTTTGGCATGCCTGAAGCCTCCCTTCCCATCAAATACCTTGGACTCCCTTTCTTCTCCAGTAGGCTCCTCATTGTCGACTGCTCCCACCTTCTTGATTCTATCCGGTCTCGTATTTTTGGATGGCAGTCCAAGAATCTCTCCTTTGCCGGAAGAATTGAGCTTCTCCGTTCCACCATCAACCATTTCCACATATACTGGAGCAACTCTTTCCTTCTCCCCAAATCCTGCTGCTTGGAGATTGAGAAGCTGATGAGGGGTTTTCTTTGGAGCAATGGATCCAAAAAAAGGATGCATAATGTCAACTGGTACAATGTCTGTCTCCCCAAAGCTAAAGGTGGTTTGGGTCCGCAGAACATATGTGATATCAACTCTACGTGCATCATGAAACAAGCATGGAATATCATTCGAAAAAAAAATAGTTTGTGGATCAGATGGGCAGACGCTATGTATTTACGGGGCAGATGTTTCTGAGGGTTAAAAGTTTGCAGAAATGCTTCGTGGGGGTGGAGGTCCATTCTTAAGGTCAGGAACCAAATGAAGCCTATGATTTACAATGCTATTGGTGATGGGAGAAATACTTTCTTTTGGTTCGATCCTTGGATTCGACCAGGATTTATCTTGGCTGAACAATTTGGTGTTAATGCCATCTTAACTCTTAGTATGGACAAGCTTATCAAAATTGCAACCTTCATCAACAATGGGTGCTAGCATCTTCCCGAATCTTCCTCTCCTATTATTAACAGAATTTGGCGTTCGTTTTGGAAACTGCTTTACCTCAGGTTCCCTCCATTGATCAGGTAGACTCTCAATCCAGATGGTTTGTTCTCATTGGCTTCCTTCTTTCTTGATCGATCAGCCAATACACCTTCTCCAAATTGGTTGCACCTGGTTTGGTTTACTGGTTGCCTGAATAAGCAATCGATTTTCAGCTGGCTTTACTTCCACAAGGGCCTTAAAACCAAAGAGTTATTGGCCATTCGACGCATCAACTCTGATCTCCTATGTCCTCTCTGTACTGTTGCGCTTGAATCCAGTGAACACCTCTTAATATGCAATTTCACCTTTGATGCTTGGTCGTTTCTTCTCCGGAAATTCAGCCATCCTATCACTGCCCTTGTCTCGCCCGACTACTTAGCCAACCTTGCGGTGTCTTCTATCTCTTTCATTGAGAGGTTCGCCGCTGCTTTCTCTGTTCCGGTGATGATTTGGCATTGCTGGAATGAGAGAAACAATAGAGTCTTCACCCACCGTTCGCACAGCCCAGAGAAAATCTGCATTTCTGTTGCCATGGATATTCGGTCCCGTATCCTCTTCCTGCTCTCTAACCAGCATCTGAAACAGGTTTCTTCCTTTTTCTCTGTTGCTTGGGACTTGCCCCCTTACCAGACGCCTCCGTCCAAACCCCCTGATCAACAGATTCATCCACTTCACCCCAACCACTCCTCTAGCCTGTTGATCCACGCATTCAGTTCCTCTGGGAACCCCTAGATTGGTGCTATCTTTTTTTACTGTGAGAGTGAGATCATTGGTACCAAGGCTCAAAGAATTTGCAACTCTCAATCGGCTACTTGCCTATCCTGTTGTTCATTGCAGACTGTCTCTCTACCATCATCAAATCCACTCTTCAACTGGACAAACTTTTCATCAATGATCATAATCTCACTATCATGCTGAGGAACCACAAGCTTGGGTGGCACCTGCTGATTCACAGTGCCTCTATCCGTTCTCTCCTAGGCATCTTGCATCTTAACACTGACTTCATTCAAGAAACCCCCTCGAGGTTACTTCACATTGCTGAGAACACTTGCTCTCAGTTATTAAATCAGCCTCCATCCCATGCTTTGGCTACTGGAATTTTAAACAGTGCTTAGCCTGTTGCTTTATTTAGGCTATGTTTTGACATTTTGTGGGCCTGGTTTTCTGTTTGGCTCTTCTATGGGCCTCTTTTGTTTTATACAATTTTGCCTGACTCGAGTTGTGGGATATGCTGTACATTTTGGGTTTCTTCCTCTTTGAATGAAATTTACTAACCATCATTCAAAAAAAAAAAAAAATAGAAAGTAGTACAGACACGATTGACTTTTTATAAGTGTGTGTCCCATTATTTGGTAGTTTCTCAATTACGGGGGATCATAATTGATTTGTTGATTGATTCTTTACCTTTAGAGGAGCTTGTTATTTGATAGTTTCTCAATTATAGAATTGTAATTGATTTTATAACGACCCTGACCTGACTCGACCGGCACAATATTGTTCGTTCTGGTCCTACACTAGCCTGCACGGCTTTGCATTGGGTCTGGTCCAACTCACAAGTTCAAAACACATTGTGATGGGTTAGGGGTGAGTTGCCTCTTATATACACCCCTCAGATTTTGCTCCTGGCCAATGTGGGATTTTTTCCCACATCCTCACGCCCATTCAGTTGTTGGCCGTCGGTCGGACCGACACTAGCCCAACTCATTGATTTCTGGCCCTATTTGGGCTCACCTTCAGGGCTTTTGTGCTAAGGCCTTCACAATCCACCCCACTTAAGCTCAGAGCCGCCCTCGACTCTATTAAGTGGCCTAGGCTTCTGGGCTGGGGCCTTATTCCACCCCACCTAGGCCCAGAGCCGTCCTAGGCTCGATTCGATTACAACTCAATCAGTTGCCTGGGCCTTTGGGCTGTCCTGGGCTCAGTTTGACTACAACACAGGGGAGGGGCAAGGCACCTATACAGGCCAAGGGTGTTGGGTTTGTGGCTCAAAGCCCTTTTGGGCCTAAGTTGTCTGATGGGCCCAGGCCTAGTGGGCTCAGTCTGTTGTAAGCTATAGTATAAATATTCTCTTTCTTCATAGGGTTTCTTGGGCTGTGCAGTTTCTCTAGGAGAGAATCAGAGAGGAGAAAGATAGACTGAGAGGAAGGGTAGGTAGGATTATAAGCCTTGTAACCTGCGGGTAGGATTGGTGAAATCCTTATAACCTGACAGATTCTTCGCAGTGGAGTCTTTGCACGTCCCGTGGACATAAACAACATTGCCGAACCTCGTAAATCTGTGTTATTGCTGTGTTCTCTTGTGTGTGCTTGATTCTTGTGATTTTAATTTTTCCTCCAACAGAGGGTTTGAATCTTGGCCTCTGATACCATTTGTAATGACCTTGACCCGATTCAACCCACACAATATTGTCAGCTTTGGGCCCACACTGGCCCGCATAGCTTTGCATTGGACCTGGTCCAACTAACAGGCCCAAAACACGTTGTGATGTGTTAGGGGTGAGCTGCCTCTTATATACACCTCTTAGATTTTGCTCTTGGGCAATGTGGCCCACATCCTCACGCCCATTCAGCTATTGGCCATCGGTGGGACCTGCACTGGCCCAACTCATTGATTTTTGACCCTATTTGGGCTCGCCTTCAGGGCCTCTGGGCTAGAATCTTCATAGATTTGTTGATTGATTCTTTCCCCCTTTAAAAAGGTTTGTACTTTCTATATATACAACCAGTGAGTCATTTATCAAATTCTACAAGAAGAAAGGGAAAACGAGAAGCATGGGAAGAGGAGTTTCTCATTGAATGTTGCTGTGAACGAAAAGCAGGAGATAGAGAACCAGAGAAAGTAGAACAAAGCAGGAGAGTAGAAAGGGAATTATAATTTTTTTTGAAATACACAGATTACACGACAGATGTCAATGACACTTCTGATTGGCTCGATCTGTCGGTGTGGTTGCACCTTTCCATCTACTCTACATGCAACACAGGACCCATGTCTTCCTGCTAAAGTATAATTCATCAAAATCAAGGTGCTTTATTCATGAATCATGATGGTCAAGCATAGGCTAAAAGATGGAGGGTAAGATAGAGCCATCAGGGCGTCCAAAGCTCCACAAACATGATTAAAGTCACAGTGTCCATTTCCAACCCAACATTGCTAATTACCTTAATAATTGCAGAAGATACTTTTCATCAATCGAAGTCTCTTTTCTTTTTCATCTTTCCACATCTTTTTATTTACAGTACAGCAGCAACAATCACTTCCAAACTCTCTCAAAACTATGATACTCATACAGAACAACCACAAGAATGATATGTTAACCATTTTGAATTTTTTTTTTTTTTGGGTATTTTAGCTTTCATTTCTTTACTAGAATTGAGTAATCACATCATCCACATCCCAATAAAAATCAACATATTTTCTTCAAGCCAGAAGCCAAAAATCTTTGTGACGCTTAGTTGTGATCAAATACCCTCCAAGTTTTTTGCTCTTCCTTCTCACTGCAAGTGCCATGCAATCGGCATTCTGGATGCAATACTCGACGACCCCACCGGAGATCCGATTCCCGGCCCATGTCATCAGCAATCGCCACGTCATGGATCGCTTTCTCTGGCCCAGAACAAGAAGAGATATCCTCTGTTTCCTTGCCTCTTCTACTATGGTTGGCCCTTTCTCCTTGCCTTCCACCAATGCAATCTCAACTTGCACCTTTCAAGCAACCCAAAGGACCACCTCAGTAACTTGTTATTTTTATAAGGATTCTGTAAATATGTAAAAAAAAAATGGTTTTTCCTAGTGTGTTTGTGGTTGTTACTGCAGTTCCTGTAGGAAATCGAATATGAGGGTCTTCTTTCCCAATTTGGATTGCAGCAGTAGAGAAAATAAACAATATAACTCTGAAATTCGGACAGATTGGGTTTTATAAACTCAACTCAACTCATTAAAAAAATTATTGAGCTTGACTTGATCCGAGGTATTGGTCCAAATTGCTCAACTCGACCCGATTTGAATTTTTAGCTCGATCCAACTCGAGTTGTTGGCCCAACAATTCTACTCAAATTTGGGAGAAAAAATAATCAGCAATAAATTTTTTATATTTTCTGAAACTCAAGTTGGATCGGATAAAGTTGATTTTAAATTTTTAAGTCCAATCAAACTCGAATTCTATATAGGTTTCTTTTCCCAACTTGCTCCAATTCTAAATTTACAAATACATAATCCAACCCACTGATTTATCAGATTAAGTCACACAGATCGAATTAAAATTCAACCCAAATTTCACCTTTAAAAAGAAGTTTACATGTTGGGTTTATTCTCTTGATATTGCAAATCAATGGTGGAGAGATCTACCGGTCAATAAATTGGACCTCCCACGGCAATACGTTGTGCAACGTTTTCAAAATGAGAAGAAATAATCACATAATTTATTATAAAATACGTAAAATGAGATAATAATTTAAAATCTAGTTTAACTCCTACCTACATCTACCCATCTTATGTAAGATTGCGAAAAGGAAAATTTAACTCCCTTTTCATGTCATCAAATTCTATAGTTAATTTGGTATTTTCGTGGATAGTTAATAATTTTCATTATCATGCCACGTGTATGTTCTTTATGAAGGAGAGCATGTAACACGTGGCATACTGTTCTCTACTCTACGAAAGACTGAGGAATGGTATGATTCCCCCTTGTCGTCGAATTGTCATTTTAAATTTTTAATAGTGTGCTTTTCATGACAATCAAATTTTTTTAGAGTTTTTTATTATAGATATTTTTATCTCTAATAATTTTATAAATATGTATAAATCTTCTCATTCATGTACACAGTAAGTCGATAAAGAGTAATTCGATAGAGAATAGTTCAGAAAAATTTAAATATGAATAGAATTCAAGAACTCACTTAAGAATTTCTTTTTTCAGACCAATTTTTAAAATCTTATATCATACTAATACATTTCAACTTACCTCAGGCTTTTTATTGTGACACATATTCTTCATGGCACAAAGAAGCTCATATCCCCTTGGATTCATCTCTCCTTGCGATTCCCCACCTGTATTCAATTGAGCTCAAATAATCATATTGTGGTTGCAACTATGGCTAGCTGCTCAATTTGGAAGAGGAGAGAAGAAGTGTAGTCACCTTGCTTAGAAGTCTTGATGACAAAAAGAAGAACAATGGTGTCCTGGTTTTGTACAGTGTGAGAGAGTGCCCATTGCAATGCTGCCTTAGCTTCAGGGCTAGAATCTACTATGATCATGATCCTTCGACCCAGCGCCAACCCGGGCTTCCCCCCATTGCCGGAATTCTTCTCTCCCTTGTTCGAAACCTCCGTGGCTCGATCCGCTTTCGAGGCAGCAGAGATTGGTTTGGATTCGACCGGAGGGGAGCGAACCCGAATTCGGGTTACAACTCTGTTTAAGCAAAAGCTTGGCAACCTGGGGCTGGTTCGACCCATCTCTGAGATGGGTCTGAGGGAGGAAAACTGGCTTTAAAGAAAGAGGAGAAGAAAAGGAAAAGGAGGCAATGGGGGCCTTGCCTGTTGTTGAGTACCCCTTGGTCTTCCTCTGCTTTCAGATTATGCATACATCATTTTCTTCTTTCTTCTTTTATTTTCTCATATGGGCCCATCTTCAACGTGGTGGGCATGAAGTTGTGGGCCCTTCTCTCCCAGACTAAATTTTTCCAAACTTTACAGACTTTTGCACGTTGAGGATGGAAGTGGCCAGTTCCATGGTGCATACACAGAACATCCAGTCACTATATAATAATCAATGCCTTCCAATATAACAAAGTTGATAATCAAAGGATCACCACCCACACTAGACAATTTAGGGCTGCAACTCATCTACCAATTTCATATTTTCTAATTGATGATCAAATGGTACAACATATTTATGAGTTCACAATAAATTATTTTGGATGAATTTAAAAAGTAGGAGAAAGATAATCTCAATTCTCAACTTAGCACACATATATGAAAGTATGAAATCTATTTCATTGAAACAAGAGGCATAGAGGATATACATTGAAAACTCCGTGTAAACCATCATTCTCCATTATTGCTTTCAGGCTTTGTAATAAACATAAGAAGAAAATAGCTCAGAACAGCAGAGGAAGAATAGAAAGGAACAATTAAAAGTGGGTCAACTTCATGATATGTTTTCTGGAGTAGTATAATAAATTCATTGATTAATGCTTTCTGAGTAGTTTAGATGTCATTGACTCTTTCTTATCACCTGTCAGAATAACTCTTATCGGTTTTGGACACCATGAGTTAGAAAAAGTGGCATGTCATGTGAAGGAAAAATTGCTATTTTCTATATGCATTAAAATGTGTATAACGTAAATATCTTTATTACGAAGAGTATTCGATTAATCTTTGAGACATGGGTAAGTTTTCTCAGTTTATACACTGAGTAATTTTACAGGAAATAGTCATTTAAAATAGAGTAGGAATCGAATCACGACCACTACTTCTTGAAACAGATTTTTGACCATCACTCTAATCCCTTTGATTAATTTCATTTATCAAGTGGTCAAAATCTTCTGAAAAAGCTCTCATAAGAATTTACTATTCAGTACTTATCTTTCAATCTCTATCTCTTTATTCTCAGATTTCAACTAATTAAAAAGAAAAAGAAAAACAGTCTCCTCTCCACCAACTAAAGTCCACAAGACATCAAAGTAAAAAGGAGTGATTTCCAACATTTTCACTGGATAAGGTTAAAAAACGGTTAGTTTGTCTTTGATTTATCATTATTATTTTTCCCTTCATAAAAAGTAGACAAAGTATTCTTTCTCTTGAAACTTTTGCCCCACACTCAACAGATTTTGAGTCTTTTGACAATCCATTTCTTTGTGATTTTCTCTTTTTCATTCAACAGAAGAAACCTTTTGGTTGCTTGCAAGATTAGGAAGGACCTTCCAATTCTGCTATGTTCTCAATCAAAGCAAATATAATTTTGTAATGTGTTTGTCCTCTAATGTATTAAAATACCATTTTTAACTTCAAAAGGAGTGGCATATTGACCAAAGTACCTGTGATTTATTTGAAGATGCAGAAGAAATGATTCTTTCAGCAGATATTCAATTATCATGTTTGGCTTGAATGTCTTTTTGTGGTAGGCAAAATCCCTTAAAAACCCTATGACAAAACCAATGCCCACTTCATTATTGACTCTTTGTTAAAAAAAATTAACTCTATGAATTTCTTATGATTTTATTTGGTCTATCAATAATTTCTTTAAACAAAGTGTAAAATGTGTCATATCAGCTGATACTATATATATATTATATAAGCATCTCACAAGTTAAGTAATACGGCTTGTTAAATAGGTGATGCACATCGCTAAAATATGACTAACACGTACGTCATGATTGATACTTTTTTATTATAAAAATAGCATTTAAGTCTAACACTTTGACTAGATTTAAGTCTAACGTTAAGATCAACTCAAAATTGGTTCAAATTGCATAGTAATCCACTCACAGGAAATGATAGGGTGTGAAGGAGTATGGGTCTAAGTGTGGCCCAGGTAGGCCTCATTTGAGCTTTGTCACCCATGGCCAATGTCACCCATAAGAATCTAATTATATATAATATTTTTCTCTAAGAACAATTTTTATGGAACTTTTGTGCAAACTTTAGCTTGTGAAGCTACAGTCTACCCAATAGATCAATTTACTACACTTTTATATAAAATTTGTTGAAAAATGGTTAAAAATTGAAAGAAAGTATTTTAAGATTGGATTTGTTGAGTTGGAAGGATTTATACGGTCTTCATTAAAATAATAAGAAAGTTTTGTGAAAAAGACCTAAAATAAAAATTGATTTTATAAATGAATGTGATCAATTAGAAGAATTTGACTCTATCTTATCACATCAATAACTAAAATTATCAGAAAAACTTTGTGAAAAATAGCTAAGGGTTTTGAGATTGGATTTAGTGAATACGAAGGGTTGGGCCCAACCCTATCATGGCAGCAAATTAAAATTAAAAAATCTTCATGAAAATGATAGAATTATAGAATAGTGATGTTATTAATAATTTAGAGAGGTTAAAGATCTATAAGACAGGTGTTGAAAAGGCACGATCTCTTTGCTAAATATTCCTTACAAGGCCATGCCATACACTACTTCTACATACTCCTGAGAAATAAAAAAAATAAAAATTATAATCTAGACTGCTGCAATACCCAACATTTAATTAGATTGCTTATATAAAACCAAGACCTTTTTTATTCATGTATTTATCTTACTCTTTTTTCGATTTTATAAATTGATTATATTTTCTATAAATAAATTGTTGATTAGATAAATTATGTATTTCCTGTTACTATTAAAAGTTTTAATCAATTAATATAAGATAAAAGTATTTTAAGTAATTGTTTTTATTGATTAATTATAAAATAAATCAATTGAAAACTCTTAGCTACTTGCAAAGTAATTATTATAACTACTACCAACAAATGACTGGATTTATAACTTAATCAAAAGAGAAAATGAGAAACATAGAGGTAAATAGAAAGAGATGATTTTTTGGTTTAAGTGTGACCTGTGAGAGAACCAATTTCTTAGCCTTTCATTTTCACTTGGAGCGGGGCGCGACTAAGGATTTTTGCTGGACTCCACTTAAAGTCCCCGAGCAAGTGTTAAGGAATTCCCAAAAGATTCCATACATATGAAGAATATGTATCATATCCGGACTAATGGTCAAGAATATGCATTAGGAGTTGTTCGATTCTCTCTCAATCTCAAAGAGTCACTTCATGTAAGTAGAGAGATTCGCACATATTTTAAGAATTAAGAACGGGACATCTCGGTCATGAAAAAAAATTATGACTCATTGTTATATTTTTACTAGTGTGAACTATGATGGAAAGATATAATTTTTCTATTATTTCAATTAAATTTTGATAATGAAAAATAAAAAAGATTAAAATGATGGAAAAGAGGTAAGTGTATACTTACAATGTTATTTTAAGTCATGGTCGAAAATCTCGGCTGATACGTATCGTATTGGTCATACGCTGATGATATTGCCCGATATCACTAAATGTCAGCCTTTTTTTTTAAATAAAAATAAAAATTTCATCTGTGGGCCCGGCCGATATCGGCCGAAATTTGCGATTATTTTTTTTTCAAAAAACAAGCTTCCTTTCATTTTTCTATTTTTTTATTCAAAAAAATTAAAATAAATAAAAATATCGATATTAAAAAAAAAAAAAAAAGACGAGAGAGAGATTCCGATATGTTCAATATTTTCATCCCTCTTTTAACTATAATTGCTTGAAATTCTATCTTTAAGATTAAGTGGAAGGCAACCATTTGAGCTACACCCATCATTTGAATGAATTGTTCAAAAATAAAATAAAAGTTTCGAAATTCAGAAATAGAGAAAGAGTATGTTCATTGTTGTCTAACAGTACTGATTCGATCATCGACCCACATATTTATGGAGAAAGGACGTTAATGATCGAGCTATAAACTTCAATGCTTTAGTACGTTTTCTAACCACTCTCTCACACACAAAATTTTATTTTTCAAGAGTTATAAAACATTACGGGAAATAGTCGATGAGCTCCCTATTCCTTTGGCTTCATTTTCTCTTCTTTAATTCTTTTCTTTCTTTCTTTTAATTATTATTATTATTATAAAATTTTATTTATTTTTCCATTCTCTTGTATTAGACAAGAGTAGAGCCCCTAAAACATGGAAGACTTGAGAAGTACCGATTCCAATGTGAAACTTAAAAAATTACTAAATTAAATTAAATTTTAAATTTTATAGAAATTTCATCTCCAAATTTGAATTTTTAATTTAGCTCCAATTTTAAACCAAAGCATTTAAAAAAAAGACATCGATTTTGTTAAAAAGGACTTAGTTTTAAATCCTTAATTTTATTTTTTAGAAACTATTACAACATAACTTGCATATAACTCGATAATCAATCTAAGTATCTAACAAACTCTACAACAAATGGAAGCAATCCCACGAGATTGAATCGTGTCTAACTTCCCACGCTGAGGTAAAAATTTGTATGGTTGGGCTTAATAAACTCATAAAGTAAGTTGTGTATGGCTCAAGTTTTCAAAGTCTAGTTAGGAAAAAATAGTCAATCTGACCTGACCATTAAATGAACGGTTTGCTGAATTTGATCACAATATTTGCATGGGCCATTCTCCAAAAAATTAAACTGATTGGAAGTTCATTTGATCTAATATTGAACCATTCTTTGATCATTTGTCTTCTTTAAAAAAGATTTTTTTTCAATATCTCATGTTAAATTCATCTCTCAAGTCACATCCTTTCTCTTTTCACACCTATCTTTCTTGATGATCTCACCATTAAATTAAAAATATATCCAAAACTTATATTATTTACTGTCAATCTTTCGACTTTTGAATATCATAATTTTTTAAGTCCAATAAACTAGATTTTTTATAAAAAGTATAATTCTAAAAGTACCTTTGAAACCCATCTATCCTTAAACATTGGACTTTACTTCTCGGTGTTAAGATATATTTAGATTTTCTTTAATTAGTCATTACTAATATTATATTTCTCAGTTGATTTCCTTTTTTATTTATTTTACTTTCTCTATTTGGACTCTTCTTTCTCTATAAGTAAAATAGGGAAGACATAGTAAATCTCTATGTTATTTTACATCTGGACTCCACAACATCTAAAAACAATCTGTGCTTATGGGCTATATTATGCAAGAGACAAATTCCAAAAACGAATGAGAGATAAAGAGACCTCACTCTTATGGGCTCCAAAAGGTCCAAAAGCTATTGTTGCTTGCGACAACATTGTCCAAAGAAGATTAATTCCCACGAAGATTTAGAGAAAGAGAGAGAGAGCACTCACCAAGTTGATTGAATTTGGCCAAGTCAAACCTAAGTGTTACAAACATTTTGTCCGTATCAATGTCACAAATATTGGATATATTTTTAAATTTATTATGTTTTTATCAATAAAATATCATTACCACATTAATAATGGGTATTTATCGTCACGACAGTGAATTCCCTTTAAAATCATGTTAAAAATGCGATAAATGGTTATATCGCGATAATATCACGATAAATTTCAGGTAAACGCAATTGTAAAAACTCATTTTTAAATATGAATTATAAATTAAAAACTGCATATCAAATCTGTTGAAACTAATTTTCAGTAATTATTTCCGGAGATGGGAAGGGGAAAGAGAAGTAGAAATTAGTAGATACTGAAAAGGAAAAACAATTCTTTTCTTAAACAAGGATAGATGTTTATATATGGAGTAAGAAATTACCTTTAATTTCTAGAGTAACAAAACATAATCTCGTAAGACATTAAACTTTGTTTAATTTTTTTTTTCACGACGGAAGCGTTCAAAGCCTCTTAGAGCACTTGACTAGTCTTCAAGGTATGTGTAACTCTCACTAGTACACACATCCGGGAGTAACCCTTTGGAGTGTGATGAAATTTGAACTCATACTCTTGCTTCTTGAGATGAGTTTTTGGCCAACACACCAACTCTTTATTTAATCTAAAAAAAGTACTATAACAAGACATAAAGTAGTGTCATTGGATGCAAAATTGAGAGAAAGTGGTTAATCTGTTTGGCCCCCTTGATTTCAAGGAATTCCAACTCTTTGAAGAAGCTGCAACTCCGGCTGCACTAGAGAGTGAATGTGTCACTGTAGCTTTGAATTCTTTTGAGCTATTGTCCTTAGTGACTTTTCAATGACTGTATAATTTAACCTTTTTTAAAGCATCAGATGCCTTCCAAAGAGAATAAACAAAAGCAAAATCATAATCAAATGCATATAAGATTAGGATCATTCAACTACACTTGCAATTGAAAGGATCCCTAGTGTGCATTAGTTAATGCAAGTCAATTATACTTCATTATAGCCACAAATTGATTTTTCTTAACCAAACCACTACTGATTGGAAAGGGGAAAATAATGAACAAGGGAAGGAAAATCAAATGGCCTCTGATTGGAAATTGGTAATCGGTCCTGCATCTAGTTAAAATAAATGAAAGGACACCTGATTTATTGATGAATTTCAAGAGGAGAAATTTTTTTTTTATCAACCTGCTGCGAATGAGGTTCACTTCGGTGAGAGGGAGAGAAAAAGAGAGTTGGGACTCAAATCTCCACCTATCAGATTAGTTTTTTTTGGACTGGAAACCTAGTCCTAACACTGCATACCAATAATCGGTGCCCAAACAGTGCGAATCCATTTGAAATAAAAATATAAAAGAAAAATTACTTTTACTTATGAGCTAAGAAGAAGTGGTTGAATTAAGAACAAGAAGAAAAATAATTATACTTGTTTGATTGAAATGTATAATAATTTTTTGGGCAAAATACACTTGTATTGTCCTTTTTAATTAAATATAAAAATAGACTGAAATAAGGACAGAAAAAATTAAAATTGAGTTTTTCGTTTCAATACTATGATGAACAAACGTTTCAACCTGTTTCGATTGTAATAGAATCAAATTAATAACTATAAGTAGAAGTTACCATTCGTGGCATAGAAACATTAAGATGAGAACAATATGTGTTATCATACATTCATACACCATGTAGAAGTGTTCAGTGTTTGGGAGTTAAATGTGAATATCTGTGTAAAGGTCTAAGTATAAATATTTTTGTATCTATAAGAGAGTTGTGATGAGGGAGAGGGGGAGAAACGAGAGCTTTTGATAAGATATGTTAATTTAGGTTAATTAGATTATGATTGATTTTATTTGATTGTAATAGATGGTAAAAGATATTAGAGATATCTTTCAATTAGGAAATTAAGATTCTCAGGATTCTTAATTATCTTTTAAAATGATCTTATGTATTATGTATATTTGATTCTCATTCAGTGAAATAATACATAGAGAATTTTTCAGTAAAATAAATATATAAAATTATTATTCAATTCATTAAAGTGAGTAGTAAAGATGTAAGGCTTGATGGTACTAGAAGGCTTCTATATGTAGTGACCCTGACTCGACCCATGATTTTGTACTTTTCAAGGATTTTAATCCTTAATTTGGTGAAATTTCCTCTATGAATTAGTAGATTAGTCAAAAAGCTTTCTAACGAGTCCAAGTTTAAGTTATAACATTTTTAGTAAAAAGGTGCAGATCTACCTATAACAAGGAGATCGAACGACCACCAGATTTGCCTCTTATGATCGGACGACCGAAGCTGAACTTCGACGATCCGAAGAAATTCAGTAATTTTTGTTTTTATTAATTAAAATTCAAAAATTTCTGCAAATCAAACTAATTGGATTTGAACTCTTATGTCCCCGAAATTTTCCCAACCCTTCCCCTCATTTAGTTACACTAGAAACAATTTGAAACCCGCTCAGATTCGTCCCTATTTTCACTCAATCTTGTCTCTAGTTTCACTCAAACTCTTAATCAAATTTCTAAAATTATATCGGAATTGTTGTTTTTAACGAAATTTTATCTATGGACTAAGTTTATCCAAAAGTATTTATTAAAATTTCAAAACTAAATAAAAACTGATTTGGATTTTGTTTTTTTTTTTTTAAAAAAAAAACACACTACTTTAACCGTTTTCGGACCCATTTTGGATTTCCACCATTTTCTCATCCATTTTTCTCGTTTCGTTTCCTTTTTTCTCCGATGACGGTAACAACTTCTATTTCTCTCTCCTCTTTCTCATTTCTCCTTTGTCGTCCTCCCCTCCTTCGGTTTCTCTCCATGGGAGCCTTCCTCCACCTACTGCCACTCACCGCCCACCGATAATTTTCTTCCTTTATATTTTTATAAAACCCCTGCTCTCTCCATTTTATCTGTTTGTAATGGCCTGCACCAGTGGAGGGTGTTCGTGTGAGAGTTTGGCCATGAAAGATTTGCACCATATACAATGCGCACAAAGTCCCACATTGCTTAGAACAAGAAGTGCAGAGGAGGAGGGGTTTAAAAATCGTTTTCGGCAGATATCGGCCGATATAATATGGCCGATATTTCAGCCGATATTGTGAATATTGGCCAATAACGATATATATTGGCCGATATTCACTAGTAAAAAACCGATACATATCGGCCGATACGCTATGTATCGGCCGATATTTGTACCTCTGGAGAGGAGTATATAAGCCTAACTTTTCCTCCCTTCCAGCACAACGCGTTTTGGTCTCTCGTGTGACACTTGGGCCTAATGCAAAGCCGTTAGGGTGCATAGGCTCCAAAGCGAACAATATTGTGTTAGCGGGACGGGTTGTTACAAATGGTATCAAAACCCGGTTCAACTCTTGTCCAGGGACCAAGGTGTGGGAAGATGAGAGTGGTAGTGCCAGGGACGACTCTTGACCAAAGGGGGTAGGATTGTAATGGCCTGCACCAGTGGAGGGTGCTTGTGTGAGAGTTCGGCCATGAGAGATTTGTGCAAAGAGAGTGCGCACAAAGTCCCACATTGCCTAGGACAAGAAGTGGAGAGGAGTATAAAAGCCTAACTTCTCCTCCCTTCTAGAACAACGTGTTTTGGGCTCTAGTGTGACACTTGGGCCCAATGCAAAATCGTGAGGGTGTATAGGCTCCATATCTGACAATATTGTGCTAGCGGGATGGATTGTTAAACTGTCATCTCTCTCTCGCTCTCGCTATAGAAGCCCTCTTTGCTCTTTCCATTCTCTCTTGTATCTCCTTCAAATTTCTTTCTCTTCCATTGAAGCTCTCTCTTTCACTGGAATTCTCTCTTCATTTGCTGGTTCTCTCTCTCAATTGATCCCCTTTCTATGAGTACTGTTGTATTTTAAATTTATATTTGCAAGCACACAAATCATTTATAATATAATTTAGGAGTGCAAGGTCGAACCCATTAGAACTTAGGAAAATATATCCATGAAAAACATACCATTGAATTATAAATTTTAAGAAATTTAAAAAATCATGGAAACACATCTTAAACATGGAATTAATTATCTAATCTAGAAAATTTAATTTTAATTTAGAAACATTCTAAAATAGAAAACAAGTCCAAACATATGAACAACATCTAAAATTAGAAATTAACCATTCAAGAGATCTAATTTTAATGGAAAACACAAAATTCATCTAATTTCAATTAAGATGGTAGAATTAATCTAAAAATTATAAATAATCTTAATCTAATTTAGAACACAAAATTAAGATGAAATTAATTAATTACCAACCTAGTTCCTAATTTTCAAGAGTTTGAATTTATAAATAAAACAGAAATAAAAATTGAAAACAACTAAAATTAGCTCTGTATATATTTACAGTGGAACTAGATCAAAGAATTAAGGAGGCATTATTATCTATATCTTAAAAATAAAATCAACGCCTATAATATGTAGCTTACTTAAATTATCAATCATGCATTCCAATTTTTCATTTATTAAAATTCTCATTATAATAATTATGAAATTCATTATACTAAGAAAATTCAATTCAAGCTTTAGTCTAGATAAATTTTATACTTATTTAATTTCAAGTCCAAATATTTCATGCACTCTTAAAAAGAGCTTTGGATCAGAAAAATCAAGTTCTACCTATCCTAAATATTTCATCCGTTCTCCTCGAATATCTTAAAATAATTTCAATCATAACATCTTAAAAAGAATAAAAATCAAATCAAATTCTCATCATACATACATTAAATAATTAGACGTCAATAATTCTAAATAAATTCACCCTTCATTTAGTTATAAAATATGAAATTAAAAATACAACATAATGAAATTTTGGAATTAAAGAAATAAGAAAAAATACAATGGAAATAAAATCCACCAACCTTAGAACCCAATGTGGATCAAGAATCCTACAGTCTTTCTCCTTCTCTTCTTCCTTTCCTCTTCTTTGCACAACCTTTTCTTTAATGCCCAAGTTCAGTTTTCTCAATGGGAGAGGGATAGTATTTATAGATGAAAGGAGGTTGAGCGAATGACTTAGATTTAAAGATTTAAATAAAGCAAGTGACACTTAGAGGGCTGATATGGTTTTTTACTAAACATGTGATCCAGGAGGATCTCCCACTATTGTATTTTCATGTATTTCATTGTTCTCTTGTTGTAAAGTTAAAAAACTCTCCCCAAAAAAGACGTCTTTAAGCCACCAATCGACTTGTGCATCGTTTAGTGACTGTACTATACTACAGATCACTACCAAATGGTACCAGTTGATCCACTAGTCGACTGGTACATCATCTATACATTCTGTGAATAGTACCAGTCGATCCACCAGTCGACTAGTACATTGTCTATTGTTTGTCTGTAAGAACAGAAAACTCCCTGATAGTACTAGTCGATCCACCAGTCGACTAGTACATCTTCTACAGTCTGTGATTGGTAACAGTCGATCCACCAGTCGACTGGTACATTGTCTAGTGTTTATCTATAAAAACAGACAGCTCTTAGATGGTACCAGTTGATCCATCAGTTGACTGGTACATTGCCTGGTACATTCATTGAACAGTACCAGTCGATGTACCAGTCGACTCGTACGCGGAAACTGGCGATGGTTAGAGCAGTTTTCGACGGTTCTGGACAATTTCTGCTAATTTTTATCCCTTTTTCTCTTTGTTTTTGGCAGTCTCCAACCTGTGGATGCACGCCAAGACTTGTGATTGTACAATCCCTTGAGAAATTAGAATAAAAGACCAAAAAGAGGAAGATCCATCTTCCCAAAATCATGTATCTCTCTGATTTTCTCAATTCATTCCGTTGTGTTTCATCCATTGTTGCCAAAACATCCGGATTATTGGATCAACATGGAATGGCTTAAAGGAGGTAAGGAGGTGAAAAAAAACCAGTAAAATTCGTGCAAGGTGTGAACACAAAGGGGTTGAGTCGGACATGGTGTAAACACACAATGAAAAGTGAGTGTAAAATTCCGTTTTTTACACATGTACCACATTGCAGCTCAATTTTGACCTAGTTAACGTTCGAATCACAAAATTTCGTAAACTACAAAGTTGTAGCCCTTGAAGTCTTCTTTCTAACCCAAAAAAAATCAATGTAATTGTATATTGAAGCTGTGTCAAAATATTCCTTCTAAGGTCTTCCAAATTTATTAATTATTCTCTATCTTTCTCCTCCACATGGCCATGTGCGAATTTTGCATGGTTGAGCTCCTTGAGTTTCACGTGCTTGAATTTGAATGCTTCATTTCTTCATATCTTCAATTTATGAAATTTAATAATTTATCTCACCACTTGAAAATAATAAAAAAATCTAAAAAATTACTGAATTAATTCAAACTCTGATAAATGGATTTGAATTAATTAGTTTACAATGAAACCCTAAATTGTGGTGAAATAAATATTAAAAACCTGTTCATTCCAAGACAGGGCCGGCCCTGACATTTCAGAGGCCCTAGGCGAACTTTTTAAATAGGGCCTTTTGCTCTTATATACACTCACAAAAAAAAAATGTATATTTTTTTTATAAAGTGTAAAATATCCAAATAAAATATAAAAATCAAATTTATAACAAAATATTATTTAAAATTTATTCTTCTTGGATTTTGACATTCAAAATTACTAATTAAATTACTATATTCAAGTTCTTTTAACAAAAATTGAGTGTTGACTAAAGCGTAAAATACAAATGATAGTCTTTTTAATATGAAAAAATACTGATAATAAAGCAAATCTGAACATTGGTTTACCGTCAAAATATTGTGTTAAATAATTAAGTTTGTCCCATAGATGAAATTAAGCACTTAAAAAATTTAAAATTTTGTATACATTTAAATATTACATTACTATGTACTTATTTTAAAAGAAGTCATCTAGTTGACTCTCTATCTTAACAAATGACTGAAAAAACTATAATATGTTATCTAAAAAATATCATGTTTTATAGGGTCCAATGGTTCATTATCCAAACTACCGTCGCTTCTCTGTAGCACTGATTCCTATTTATATACAATTCAAACTTTTAAATTAGCATTTAATAATCACACCCATCACAATTTGATATTGATGTTTTTATTTATGTAGATTAATGTGAAATGAGGAAAATAATTAATCACAATATCTTTTATAAATTTATAGTTTTTCATATTTTATTTAATTTTTTACTTTTTATTATCTTTTTTGAAATAAAACACTAAACACCCAAAATTGATCTCGAACACCCATTAAGAATTTAAAATGACGGGATCGATGAAAAAGTACCTGCAAGTCTCAAGTGTGCAACTGAGCAAGTTGAAGGCGAGAGAGAACAGAGAGAGGAACGGCGAGAGAGACCACAGAGAGAGAGATCAGAAGAGAGCGAGAAAGAGTGCAGTGAGAGAGAGTGAGAGAGCACTGAGAGAGAAGGAGAAGAGAGGCTGCTGCAATAGTCACTTAAAATATTTTATTTGATGTATTTTCGGGTTTAAAAAACAGAAGGGTATAAAGGAATGCAGTGGCTTAAGTTTTGACCGTTTAAAAAAAGAATACAAACGGATGGAAAAATGCGAAACGGAAGACGAAGGGACACATAACGGGCGGAAATACCAAAGGAAGAAAACGCGGAATGCGGAACGAACCGTGCACAACGCACGGAAGTAGAGCGCTCGTTCCGCATGAACTGCGTTCTGCACGTGGAAACATGGAGCCGCGTTTCGCAAGTGGACGCAACGTGGAACCACATTTCGCAAGCGAACGAGGAACGCGGCTCTGCGAAACAGGCGAAAATGCGAAATCGAATGGGTATTATTGGCCACAGGGCCAGGCGCCCAGGCCCTTTACGGGTTACATGTATCTTTGGAGGCCCTAGGCTCCAGCCTACTTTGCCTATAGGCAGGGCCAGGCCTGTTCCAAGAATATCTCTTTCCAAAAATAGTAGCTTCCAAAAATAGATTTCTTCTCAAGTTCTCCATTTTTTTCCATTTAATCCTTATATCGTGCATTTTCCAAACATACCTGTAAAACTCCAAAATTCCCATTAATGATATTAAAAACACTGAAAATAAGGGCTAACTTATCCAATATTCAGGGGTAAAATCGTCAATTTCCAATGTTCATCAAGTACTTTCCTTTTCCTTTTCTTCATTTTTAATCTTGTTTAATTTCCAGTTAAAATGATGTTTACGGTGTTAAAAAGAAGTCTTGTTTTCTAAATTGAGTTCATGTTTTTAAACAATGTTTGATTTTCAATTTTAATTTTTCCTCTTTTTTTCCTTCCTCTTTTTTTGTTCCTTTCTTTCTGTTTCCCTCTCTGAAATTCTGTTTTCTGGATTGATCAAACGACCGATCAGAATTCGACCACCGTCCGATCGTCAGACGTCTGAGTATCATCCTAAGCATCAGCCGATCACCATCTGACCATGTTTTATGTATAGAAACAACATGATTTGACTACCCGAGTTTCTATCAGACTTTAAGAGCTGCATCATCTCAAAACTCTAGGTGAGGAGAACAAACTTGAATTAAGTTTAATATTTTTAATTATCGCATATATTATTGCACATTTTACTGCTTTGATAAATATACTTGAAATGTTATTTAATTGCATTGTTGGGTTTAAAAGCATGTTGGAGTGAGATGAAATGACGTGCAAGGAGCCTTGATTGAAAAAGGGCATCACTTACTAAATTATGAAATTTGTAAGGGTATTAACAATTGAGAAAGGAAATATAAATGGGATTGCAATGCCCTATAGAAATAGATTTAACCATCTACCCAATTGAATACCTTTCATATGCAATGTGTGATAGACATATGATTTATTTGTGCTTTGTTAGATTGAATATGTTGATGCGAATGCATGTTCCCAATGTGATTGTGGATATATATGCTGAATGATTGTGTGTGTCAAGAAAAGGAGAATCTCCTTGTGTGTGTGTGTATGTGTTGATTGATTGTATGATGCTGAGGAAAGGGAAATCTCCCTGGGCGTGTATGTTTGTGTTGACTGAAAGTATGATGTTGAGGAAAGGGGAATGTCCTCATGTGTGCATGTGTGTGTGATTCGAGGAAAAAGGAATCTCCTTGAGCATGTTCCGATTGATCGGTGATCTCGAGTGTTAGGGTTGCAGCTCGGGTCGGGTTTTGGCCCGACCCGCATGACCCGACCCAAGAAATATGCGGGTCGGGTCAAGAATTTCAGGTCAGCGTGTAACGTCCCGCCCCTTTCTACAGTCTAAACGGGTCGTGACCCACTTAACTGTAGGCTGGACGGGCGTCACTCAACGCAACAACTCATCTAACGGGCCTTACATCACAGATTTGTGGCTGGGGGAAATTAAGTATATATATATTTTTTAAGATTGTGAATAAAATAATGAAGCCATCAAATCCTTCAAGCCCAATTTACACATTGCATAAATCATAATGTCATTGACAATATGAAATAAATAACATCTATTATCGACATCACATTTAATCTCACTACTCACATCCCATTACATAAAATAAAACCAAATAATAAATCTCAAATTTCTCAAATTATTTGAATCAAATAATCAAGTCTCAAAGAATAAGAAGCATCCAATAATTAACTCAATCAACATAGTTCAATACCTAGCTACGAATTTAAATATTCATTGATAGTAACTTCTAGTTTACAACGTCGTCCTCCAATCCTAAATCCAGAGGGTTACCTGCAGTATAAGGGTGTGAGCTCCAAGCCCAGTGAAGGAATACAATAGCACATATTCAAAATGTGATATCTCCAATATACTCAATTTAATATAAATAAAGAAATATTAAAAGCATAAGTAATTGAATATGCATTTAATGTCCATGCTTTATGTTATGTAATGCACAATACCCAATGCCTCATTCATCCACAACAACACCTACTGTATTTGGTGGTCTACCCGCCGAAGCGAGGCTAACACAACACCACATGAAGTGGCCTACCCGTCGAAGCGAGGCTAACACAACACCACATGAAGTGGCCTACCGGCCGAAGCGAGGCTAACACCACCACCAAATAACAGTCTACGTGACCTTTCATGGCTTAATAATCCAAACCTATCACATACGTGGTACTACTCACTAAAAGCGAGGCCATATAACACCACCATCGTAGTTTACATGAAAGATCTCAGCTCACATCTCCATACCCATCCCATGAATATGAGGATGCCATGCCTACCATGCATTATCTCTATCATCACACCACATGTTATGTATCATGCCATAAATTTAAACATTATACGTTATCAGTCATATAATCTCAAATTGACATAAGCACCATATACATGCACCAAAGCATCATAATTCAACATCAATAATCTTACACTTGCATAATAATAAATCATGATTATGACAACACAATCTCATGAATTCATCTCAATAACATCACAAATAACTCTACAACAGTAAATAAAATATCTATCTAATTCGAACATAATTATTGGACCTCTCAATAAGGCTAGTGGCTACTTTTCAACTATCCGGACAGACTGAGTCCTCACGGCCATTAGAACATTTAGCCTATTCCCTTATACTACTGTGAGTAAGAACCGGATTACGGCCACTATTCCAGTAAATACCTAGTCTATTTCATAGGTCCAATATCATATTCCCAAAATACAATACATCATGCAATATTTTTCATTGCTCAATCACATAAACCAAAAATAGAGAATATCATATACAACCAAAATACAATGTATTGTTTTCCCTCACCTAAAAAGCTTGTGAAGTGTAGGTGATGAATCCTCACGCATTCCAACTTGAAATCAGTCAATAGGACGTCCGGGAAGTGCTGCACATTGATTTAAAGGGGTCCCGAATATTACCAATGTCATTTCCCACTTGAACTAAACAATTGTATAGAAATTATTAAATATAGATGATTGGTGTTGCCCCTATTTTGATCTATGGGTTATCTAAAAGCCCATAGTTAAAGGTAAAGGTTTAATTAAACTAGTAGCGGTCAAGGTAGAAAATCTTAACTGGGTGATGTTGTCAACTGTAAATTAATTGAATAGGAATGGAGTATTTCATAGGAACAAGAGAATCATTATGAAAATTTAAACCATTAAATTAAAAATATAACCCATATTTATTTTGAAAACTCAGATACATAAGTAAAAAGTCTAAACATATATATTATTGTTATTATTATTTTCTACCATCAAAATTGGTGTTCAAGTAATAAAGTAAATAAATAGATAACTATATTTAAATCTTAAAACATCAAGTTATTTTAAACAAATAAACATCAAGGACCAAAACCCAATTTAATAAGGTGGACTAACTAAAAGCGATCGGAATAATATAAGTAAGGAACCCACCTTTCTCAAATGATTTTAGTTTAATACGGTAGTATAATAATAGAAAGGGATGATGGTGCCTTCTTAATTCAGATAACATCTTAAAGGAGGATGAAATAATGCAAGATAGTCATCTTTAATTTACTTTTATTATTTATTTATTTATTTATTTTTGAATCTTAATACCCAAAACCAAATACATTTAGGGTTAAAACTAATGAAATAGATAAATTGGAAAACCTTGGCAAATCAAAATTATTCAATACTTTTGATAAAATGGAAAAAACGAATGAACACATTCAATATCTATATAGATATTTTAATAAATAACATAGTGAAAAACCCAAAATACTTTAAAGCTTGTTTTGTTTCTTTAAAATCTAACAATTGGTTGTAACCACATTAAATCACATAAACTAAAGGTTAAATAAATGGATGGGAATTTTCAAGTTTGAAAATAAGCTTTGGATGATAAAGATATGTACCCTAAGACAATAATGAAAAAAGACAAATGGATAACATACATGAAATATGTTCCTGGGCAAAACAGGGTGAGGATTGAATGAATAAAAACAATAAAAACCATAGATACCTTGTACAAATTGTCAATAGGGTTTAAAACCATCGATTAAATTAATCAATTAATTGGATGTAATGTAACTTAGAAAATAAAGAAACATACCTGTATTATACGGTTGTAAAGAGGAAGGAAACAGAGAAGGTTAATTTGGGCGGTGAGGGCAGCAATGCCGAATAAGCTCTTGGTGTTTGTGGCTGTCCTAACGGGACATATCTGCTACTTCGAACAGAAACTCGGTCTTCAAAGAGACGAGGAGGAACAAGAACTCGAGAGGGGAACTGGTTGCAGCAAGAGATGTTGCCACTAGATGGAGATTGAAAGCAAGGAGGGGATCGGCTGCATAGTGTGGGTTTAAAAGGAAAAGGGTTTGTAGTTTTTTTGGGAAAGGTAGGGCTTGTTGCCATTTTGGGGAAAAAGAGGGAAAAAAGGAATTAAATTAGGAAAAATAACCCTTGTGAAATACGGTGGTAATATTTGGTTGTATTTCAAGAACTTTCTAACAAAATAAGAGAAAATAAAGGGCAAGGCTTGGATATGGGTAATCCTCTTAATAAGATAGATTAACTTCCAGTAATAAAAATTTAGACCATAAATTCGACTAAGACATGGATACATTTGTCCTTTATTTTTTATTCAAATTTTGAAATGCAAACACTAAATTATTTTATTTAAATAACCTATTTAAATTTTGATCCATTTATGTTTTATTTTATTTATCAATTTTATATAACAGATTACTTGATTGTATTTCCAATGTATTCTCAAAATTAGGGAGATTTATATTATCTTTCTCATTTCGCTAATTGAATTCTTGATTATATTTATTATTATTATTATTATTATTATTTATAAAAGAAAAAAACACAATTTCACACAAGTACATTCAAAAGAGTTATTTACCATTCTAATTATACCCGATTCAATTGACCTGCTATTCCGGGTCAGGTCATTACACAGTGGGTCGAGGTGGGTCGGGTTGAGAAGATAAAAATCCGAATGAAATTCGGGTCGGGTCGGGTTGAGGATTTTACAAGTTAACCCGATCCAACCCGACCCGACCCTGCTAAAATTAGGCTAAAATGAGTTCAGAATGCGGGTCGGGTCAGAATTCGGGTTAGAATTCGGGTCGGGTCGGGTTGTGAAATTCGGGTTGAAAATTCGGGTCGGGCGGAGTCGGGTTCCATATATATCAACTCGGGTCGGGTTGGGTTTTAAGGAACCCGACCCACCCGACCCGAATTGCAGCCCTACGTGTCATGGTTACAACGTGATTATTGCTTAGGATGGGGAATCCATAGAAGGACATCAATGATTCATTATTTATTGTCATATCAAGGAAGGGGAATACCTCGAAAGATGTCGATGCATGTGAAACGTTGTATGTGTCAGTATGGTGTGTTGTGATTTATTGATGATTGACAACCATGTTGTTATATGACATCTGATGCAAGCATGGATCGTCTACTAAACAAGCCTAATGCTCACAGAAATTCGGGCCCAATAATCTTATGCTTGTTGGAACTCCTAGCCATTCGAGTATCTACGAACATGCTATTTGCCGAAGCCCAATTACTAATTGGTCAACGACGATATGTTTCCCATGAATCGAGTGCCTTTGTGAATGTGTTAAGATTAATAATATCCTCTTTTAATTAAATGATGAATTTAAATTAAAAAAGAAAATAATGAATTTAAGCGTTAATCGAAACTCAAACACAAAGCAAATGATTATTTAAACATGGTAACTTACTTGTTTTAGACCGAAGCCCGAGTGTTGGATCTGAAGATCCGGGTTACGACTGAAGCCTCTCAAAATCGAACCAAAGTCCACTTCAAGTTGATAAATGCGCATAGCAAGGGTTGAAATATCGGCCGATACATATCGTATCGGCTGATATGTATCGGTTTTTTAAGACCGAGCAATATCGGCCGATACGATATGTATCGGCCTTATAAAACGAATATCGGCCGATACGGCCGATATTCGGTCCGCAATATCGGTCACCATATCAGCCGATATGTACAAATATCGATATTTAAAAGTTATTTTTTTTTAAAAAAATCGATACGGTTTTTCACGGTTCGTCATAGTTCTGCACGGTTCTTCCGATACGGCTTTCATGGTTTTACACGATTTTTTGCGGTTTTTCACGGTTTTCTGCGGTTCGTCACGGTTCTTCACGATTTTTTTGCGGTTCCGGTATCGGAGGAGAGAGAAATGGCCGATATCGGAAGAGAGAGAAATATTGCGGCCGATATGCATATCGGCCGCCCCGTTTTTTTGACCCCTGGCGCATAGTGCAACAAAGATAATTTTATTTCTGTATAATAGGGTGCCAAAATAGGCTACAATACTTGTGCTTAAATAGAAAAAAGGAAGATAAGAAGATAGTGTTCAAAAAATCTAAATTCTCTCTCTCTCTAAGTTTTTTATGCAATCCAAACTATCATTTGGATTTGGATTTGGATTGCTTTACATGAACCAATTAAAAACAAACACCTAGAGTCCTAATCCTAGAATTTCTAGATAAAATCCTAAATTCTAAAAATTCAAATTCAAAATTCAAATAAAGCAAATCCTAATTATCTCTCTATCTCATAGTTGCTAAACTCATCCATGGTGGAGAGTTCTAAATGGACAAGGCTTGAATTTCGAATTCCAATGGATTTGAATTTGAAATTCAAATTGGAGAGAAAGTGGGTGAATGGAATTTTGTTTTCAGAGTGGATCTGCACTTGTTGACAAAAATGGTCGTAACTCAGGCCACGTAACTTTAAATAGGCCAACCTTGGATCCGTTGGAAAGGTATTTGAATAATCTTTCCAATGGTTCGAATTTAATTGAAATCCGATGTTGTTTGATGCCTCAAAAGTTATCTGAAAGTGAGTGCTATTTTCAACAATCCATTTGAAGTTAGCTTGGTTGGATTTGTGTCAAATGTCACCTCCACATGTGTTCCATGAGTTGTCCTCATTCCTTAGACCTTGTAAACGTGTGGCAAGCATCCAATTAGGACCCACATGATATCAAGTGGGCCTTGGGCCCAGATGTGGCTCCGCATGCGCTGCATTGTCCAATTTGAGTCTCGAACTAGAGGGTGTGCCTTGTAATTGCCGGAGTCGAACATGAACCAAAATTTCACCCCATTGCTCAGTTTGATGCCTACATCAACATGCGTTTCAAGAACAACATATGAAATGTTATTCGCATTCATGATTATGATGAGTTTGATGTCATAACATGATGATTGTGTGATTGAGTTAAATTTCATCCGATGTTGTTTGTGTACTCTTTACTAGACTTTGTAAGCGCATGTTGTTGTTTGGGTACTCTTCACTGGGCTTTGTGAGCTCATTCCATTATGAATTTCAAGAACTCAACCAATGAGGGGTTAGACAAACCCCAAGAGATAGCATAGGCTTGTGAGAACCCAAGTGGTTTCGGATTGAGAGACCTTTTACTTATTTGTTGAGAATGCTTAAACTTTTGGGTTGTATATTTTGAGATGTATATATTTAGAACCCATTTATGTTTTATGGAGCATTTATTTATTTATTTATGTAAGTTGTAATCCATGTGTTGAACCACTTGAGAGGGTCACGCTTGTTAAACGTGTTGAGCCGTATTGCAAGGGCCACATGTGAGATATGATTTGTATGTGAGAATATTTATCAGGTGAAACTTGTTGAGGGAAAAGTTTCACAATGTCCGAGTTAGAGATGAAATTCTGTTGAAATTCCGATAAGAATATTCTTACCTCCGATGAACTTAGAAATCTCATGAGGATTACTATTTAGAATAAATTAGAAGTATTTAAAAAAGTTATTACGTAGCACACGAGTCAAGGCGTAGCACAAGAGTCAAGGCGTGACGCTGATTATTTTTCTATTATCATTTTAAAAGATAAAAGTTTGTAAATGCTTTATTATGTTGAGATTGAAGAGGAGTAATTCCATGAGGCACTAAAGCACATTTTTAGAAAAATCATCTCCTCCATAAAGGGGCTGATTAGATTAAGAATCAACATTTTGGTACAATGCGATGTGTCTCGAATTAGTAATTTTAGAAGCTAAATTTTAAAAAGGTAGTTTATTCTAAGACTTATAATATTATTCTTCATCATTAACAGTAAAAAAATAATTCAACATAATATCAATTAATTGAATTAAAAGTTGGTGTACAGAAACAATTCATAAAAGAAAAATTAAGTGAAGTTTTAATTGGTAATATATGTGGGCAAGAATTAAGAGAAATTTTATTAAATGAATAATATTATTATAGAAGGAAATTCTTTATTGAAAATTTTAAAGTGATATTTTTATATCTATATATTTAGTTTCATTTAGACTTGCATCTCATACAACTCTATGTACATGATATAATTTGTGTGTGAACTAATCTCGTAAACTCAAAATCTATGAGCTACTCAAGACTCTAAATATATAAATATACTCAATTAAGTTTTGATGAATTTTTATTAAATTGATTGAATATTCTTAATAAATTTTTTATATATAGATTATCTGTCCAATCAATATTACTGGAACAAAAGTCCAAACAAAATATATAAATATACTCAATTAAGTTTTGATGAATTTTTATTAAGTTGATTGAATAAATTTATTCTTAATATATTTTTTATATATGTATAACCTTTCAATTTTTTTTTTTTTATGTATAGATTTTCTTTCCAATCGATATTACCGGAACAGAAGTCCAAACAAAATACAGCTTTAAAGTTTAAAGATCTATTCTGTCTTCTAATACGGGCGTATTAGCGTATTCATGTTGGGACTAATCCGCTAAACTCGCTGACTCTAATATAAAGAGAAGTTACTTAACTAGGCGAAAAATCCAACGCAATTTGGAAAAGAACCCAACCAACGTCATCAACCGAAGAATTCTTCCTTCACCGGACCTCTAAACCCTGTCTCTTTCTTTCTACATCTCTCTATCTCCAGGTAGCTTTTCCTTTACCTTGCTGTCCTGTTTACATTCGTTGCAATATTGATTTCATGGGTGTTGGTGATAAATTCAAATAGTTTTTGATTGCTTTTCTTTATCTTTTCTGATTTTGATTTGGTGATTCTCTTTGTTTAATTGGTTTTCCCCTTTCCATTCGAAAGTTTTTTTTATTTTTGTGTATAATTCTTTGATTTTTCATGAGTTCTGATCGTCATCATTTAAACAACAAACATCGAATAAGCGAATTGGGTTTTTGTTTTTCCGTCGATTTTGAATTGAATTGAAGTTGTATGGCTATTTTTTTTTTTCTTCATTTTCCCATATTTTGACCGTTTTCTTTTCTCTTCCTCTGTCTGGGAAAAGGATATGTTGTTTTAATTTTAAATTTTAAATTTTGTAGAGAAGGATGGTCATGTGTAAGCAATGAGACGAAAAAGAAAGGAATAATTTTTTCTTCCTGGGTTTTAATTTCTCCTTCCCTTTTATCAATTTTGTCTTATTTTGTATGTTTTTTAAGCACTAGGAGGTAATATTAGTTCATCAATCTCTATTTTATTGCCCCCGACGTTACTTTTATTTTATTAGTTATTTTATTTTTTATCTTTGCCTTCTGTAAATGAAGCGTTGTGGATAAGAGTTCTTGTTACAACTTGCAACGGGATTTGACTTTGCTGTTTTTTTTTTCTATTTGATGAATGGCTCTTCAATGGGTTCCTATAGTATGTTCCATCATTGAATTCTAGCTGCATTCTTCTAGGAGTCGTGTTATGCTAGTACTAGACCATTCAACTGATTTTTAATTTATTTTATTTTTACTTTGGGAAATTTTCTCCAATGACAGGTGATGGTATGTGAAGTTACTCTTAAGATTTAGAGATACTGAAGTACGCTTACTGGTTTTGTTCAAGCTGTTGAATTTCCTCGAGTTATTTTTTCTCTTAACCCCTTTTCTTTCAAAATTTTATTGAGGTGGGTGCTGTAAGAAAGAGAACAAAGGGGTTTCTGACTCGTAGTAAAACTTGTAATCTCTACGAGCAGAACATCCTTTCTTGGGTAGTTTATCTGGCTTCATTATTGCTGTCAGTGCTGGTTTCACTTTTTTGCTTAAGAGACTGGAGGAATTTCTTGAAGGCAAAACAAACGGGAAAGGAAGCTGCATTATGGGTGCTGTTTGTGGCTGTTTGCGTGCGGACGATTTTGAAGAATATCTAAATCCTAATAGCTCAATTTATAGACACTGTGTCTGCTTCAGATGCTTCATTCAACAGTTCTTAAGTGTGGTATGTTCTGAAATCATGATATGATTGTGCTATTTGATTTATGAACTGACTTATGCATACCTAACTCTAACTTCTTCCGGGCAAAAAGGTGGTCTCTTTGGTGAAGTGCCATAGGTAGAGGATACAATGTTTGGAGGATTTGCATTACCTTAGAATTTAGAATATGTAAACTCTTTTCATTGGTAGATTCTTGGCTCCTAGTTTTTTAGACCATAGGATCAGTGCCCACGCCTCCACTTCCTGCATTTACCCAGAGCACCAATGTTAGCTCTTTAGCTCCTCTTGGAATGGTGTAAAGCTGTGTTCACCCAGGGCACCAATTTTAGCTCTTCTATAGCTCCTCTTGGAATGGTGTAAAGCTTTTCTCCATTTACATAAGAATTAGGAAGAAGACTAGAATAAGTAGATGTTAGAATACCTTCTTGAATTTAAATAATGTCACCAAAGCCCCCATTCTCGATTGGAGTAGTACAACTGCCTTGATAGTGTTCTAGCTTAATGATATTCTGTTGTAAAACAATCTGGCTTCTTCATGATAGGAGGGAAAGGAAAACCTCACACAAGTGAAAGCTCACTCTGCATGGCATATGAGACATTGAAGTGGGTACAAAACGTACATTGCAATCTAGTTTGGAGAATTCAAGCTCATGTAAAGGAAAATCCTCAAGTAATATAGGATACATTAAAAAAATGGGGATATGTTACCATCAAACTGTAATGTAGTATGGCCTTGAAGGTGTTTAATTTGTTTAGTATTCCAAATGATTACCATCAAGTTGTGGTCAAGGGCGAAATCAATGCATCACAGGCCAATTACTTATTTCATATGGCCAGTTTTCTTCAAAAGGTCAATTTCTAATTGTATACTTTAATTTTGTATATTTGCTTAGTTTTGCAAATTTTTGTTAGGGGCATTTATTTTTTATTGTTCCAGATTTTAGATACCTAATGTTGTCTATGTTGTGATTGGCAAGATGTATGGACTTTGTTTGAATGATGGCCACTCACAAACCTACAATAATAGAAAACTATGGATTCAGATGTCTCAATCATCTTTTGAAACTAACACACCCTAGAAATCAATGGAAAGCATATGAAGCTTGAAACAACATGAAGTACCCCTCATTACAGGAGATTTTCGTGCCACAGGCTATCAGCGTCAAGCAGAAATTCCATTTTCAGAGCTCCAAGCTTGGTTTTCATTTTCCCTTAAACCACAATAATTTATAAGTAGAGGTGGCTTTTCCAATTTCATTTTCAACTTTTCAGCTGCTTCTCAAAAATATGTTCTCACAATTCTCCTTTCAATGGCATCTGATATTTTCATCAATATATATATATATATAATATAGAAGACTAGATCCTCACCAGTCTTCAATTCTATCACAACTTCTTTGGATACCTAGGGTTTTTTGCTTTATAATCTGTAAATAATACCCTATCATTTCAACTTTTCAGCTGCTTCTCAAAAATATGTTCTCACAATTCTCCTTTCAATATCATCTGGCATTTCATCAATACATATAATATAGAAGACTAGATCTTCACCAGTCTTCAATCCTATCACAAATTCTTTGGATTCCTTGGGGTTTTGCTTTATAGTCAAAATAATACCCTATCTCCTCGTGCTTCATCTGTATCATGACTAGTTCATTATGGTACCTACCCATTTATCTTCATCTCTTTTTCTACTCTTAACTAAATTTGATTTTTTTTTTAAAATAAATCCAAAGAAATCACTGGATTGATGGGATAGTGGTTTTGATGATAATGATGATGCTGTCAATCCAAAGAAATGTGACCATTTTTGTCACTCTAAGCATTGAACAATCTGTTATATTTGTTGCAACTAGTATTTAAACACGATTTTCACGTTGTGAATGGTCTAGAATTTTAATGGCTTAAATTTTAAAGAATAGGACCTCCTTTGGTCGACCTATCAGATGATAAAGGGATATACACAGTATCCAAATTTCTAGAAGCTTATGAAACTTCTTTTATCGAAGTTGCATCTTTCATAACAATGAACTAGGAAGCCATCTTGTAAAAGGCATTACATGCAAAACGCAAACAGTTTAAAGGTTCTCAAGATCTTAACCCTTAATAACCAGTTTTCCATTGTACCATTTTAGTAATATCATAAATTTCATCTTATCCCTAATAACCAGGTTTCTCAAATATAACCATTGAGTGTCATGTTGAAATTGCTTGGATCATTCAATGTTGCAATCATTGTCAGTGGATGTTCAGAATGCACAACAATGCTGTTACTTCTCTCTTCAGCAAAGTCAAAATCAGCCAGATCAGACCCTACAGTAAAGAGACAAAAGCAAAGAAAAATGCTATGAAGTCTCCTCTCTTGCTGTTTGTTCTGTTCTTTGTTTCAGTTGTTCTATTGCCTAGTTTTTCTTTCCTGTCCTCCTGTCTTTTTTCTTTGCATCTTTAGATCGAGGATCTGCCTATATGGCACGTTCTTTTAGAAAGGTGGCATAACAATTCTATTCTCTAGGGTGGGTTCCAACTTGCCAAAACCAATTCAAAATCCCATTTTCCTATTTTTATTTAATTTTTGCATGACGTTTTCCTATGTTTAGGTATTGACATGATAATCCTAACTAGTGGGGTGGGTCAAATCTTTCCAACTCGCCAAATCCAATCTAAATTTCATTTTTCTATTTTTAGTAATTTTTTCGAGTTCCCCCTTTTTTGTCCTCACCTAACAATTCTATCTAGTAGGGTGGGCCAAACTTCCAACTCACTAGTTTTTTTTAAAGATCCCAACTGACCAGATATGGTTCCCTGAATTTTTTTTTCTCGTACCAAATCCAATGCTAAACCCCTTTTTTATACTATCTATTATTTCTTGATTTTTTCCTTTTTTAGACTCCATAGGATTATCTCAATCGTGGGATACAGGGATGGTCAATGTTTGTTTGATGGACTCCTAAGAAGTCTCCCTTTCATATATTTAAAAAATACGAAAAAGTAAAGGATTCTCTAAACTACTGTTTACTCTTCTAGTTTTGGAATTTCCTAGTGCTACTTGCTCATGTTCTTTCAAACCTTGGGTAAAACTCTTAACAGTTACTATCTAAGTACTTTGATGGATTAAAGTTATTGGTGCAAGATGAACTAGTTTCCCATCAATCAAACAATGCATGATGCATATAAGAAATCCCTTTTCTTATCTATTAAAGGAAAAGAATGTAATTGAGCGTATGCCATGTTGGTAAGTGCTCATTTGTGCAACTGCGAAGGTTGTAGGTTCTGGTCATACCATTTACCGTACAAAAGGAAAATGAAAAGGGAACTTTGATAGCAACAGGCAGGTTTACCCAAGTTTGGTAAGATAAAAAAATTGGGCAATGTTTTCGGATAAAAATTGGGAGTAGAATTGAAATTTTTAAGGATGACTAAGACAAAAATGTGGGGATTGTTCAGTTTTATAAGTTAAATGGATATGTGCATCTCTCTTTAGATTTTTGGAAGCAAAAACTGGCGAAGAGTTAGAATTGAGATGACAGAAATGGATTACTATTAGTTAAAGTCCTTGTTTTAATAGATTAGGAAAGTAGTAACGAGGTGCTATTTAAATGGAGTGTGTACAATCAGTATAAATCTAGGAATTTTATTCTGCTAGACTGCCTGGTTAGATCTAGTGTGTGCAATCAAGAAGCAAACTTGAACTGGATGTTACCATTGCCAGAGTTGGAGACTGCATGACTAACGCAACACCTACACGCTTGCCTTATGAGCTTGATTACCACTTTTTGTACGATGCTATCAGCTTGATTACTATGAAGCAAGTCCCTTGTGAGATTTTCTTTTTTTAAAAATGAAAACACAATAATACATCAACTGAGAGGAAATTTATTTCTCAGTTCTCATGTACCATGACATTCCAATCTCCT
Organism: Chimonanthus salicifolius; assembly: GCA_013350335.1. Taxonomy (NCBI): domain Eukaryota; kingdom Viridiplantae; phylum Streptophyta; class Magnoliopsida; order Laurales; family Calycanthaceae; genus Chimonanthus; species Chimonanthus salicifolius. The sequence goes on along the minus strand of CM023535.1, from coordinate 57,402,978 downwards.
GGGCAGATGCTTGCTATCTCATTGGAATCCCTACCTATATCTGCAAATGGATTGTCTTTCCGAGCGGTACAAGCAATGATAAATTTTGAAACTCTCAAGTGCCAACATTTTCCACACTTTCAAATTTCAACCACATACTGAAGAATTACACTTGTAAATCGACAAAAATAAGCTCTAATATTTGTATTTATAAATAAATATCCTAAATGCTGTTCTCTTTAGCCTTTTGGTATATTTCCTTAGTGTGTTCAAGTGTCCAGTGACGGTGGTTTTGTGGAATGATGATAGGGAAAAAAGAAAGTTTCATCTGGTAAGATGGTCGCCGGTATGTAAACCAATGGCAGAAGGGGGAGTTGGGATTAGGCCAGTCTGTTAGTTTAATATTGCACTTTTGTGGAAGTGGTTATGGAGGTTGGGGGATGCTGCCGAGGGTTTATGGGAGGATATTATTTGTAGGAAGTATAGGCTGCATGGATCTAGTTGGAAGATTGCTAACTCTCCAAGGTGGGCTTATGGGTTCTGGAAGGGTGTTTGCTCAATTTTAATGGTTTTTTATTATCACATTCAGTACCGAGCATATAAGGGTGATGATATTTTCTTCTGGATGGATAGATGGTTGTGTGATGTTCCTTTAGCTCAGAAGGTCCCCGTGCTTTTCTCATGAGTAGTGTTTTTCTTATGGGAAGTGGCTCTAATAGACGTTTGTAGGAAATTGATCCTCATGGGATTTTTTCGGTTAAATTTTTTTGTAAAAAGTTGAGTGCTAGAGAGGTTCCTTGTGTAAATACAAAAATTTGGAAGGGTGTGACACCCTTTAAGGTGAAGATTTTTGGTTGGCTCACTAGTTTACAAAAGATTCCGACAATCGATAATTTGAGATTGAGGAAGATGATTATTTTGAACGATTGTCCTCTATGTTTGTCTGATGCGGAGTTGGTGAACCATATTTTACTTCATTGTACATATTTGGTTGCATTTCTTTTAGTTGTTGGGAGTTTCTTTTTGTGTTCCAAAAGGGTGGTGTGATTTGTTTAATGAAGAGGTGCTTGTGGTGGGAAGTTCTTTTCGAAAAACCCTTTGGAATGTGTCTGTTTTGAGCATTGTGTGGTCTATCTGGTTGGAAAGGAATGAGTATATTTTCCAAGGTAAGGAGTCTTCTGTTGTATTCCTCCTGGATGTTATTAAAGTTAGGGCTGCTTGGTGGTTGATAGGGTTGGAAATGTTCCGGGATCATTCGTAATGATTTTGGGCAACTTTGATCTTTTTTGTTGGTTCTTTTCCTAATGGTTCAGTGATTGAGGTGGAGCTGTTTCCTTTGTGGAGAGGTATATTGGAGTTGGAAAAATTAGGGGTTGAAGGAAGTATCATCGAAGGGGATTCAAAGGTTGTAGTTGGTTGGGCTTTGGGTTCTCTCTGTCCTTAGGATCTATTTAGATAAAATTAAGAAGATTTGGAAATCTATTGCTTCTTTTGACTTTAAGGTGTCTTGGATATCTTATTCTGCTAATTTAACTGCAGATGAAATGGCGCATCAGGGGTTGACTTTGTCGACGGAAATTGTAAATAAATTTTTGTAATATTTGGGGGTGCCGTCTTTTGTAGGGGTGTTGATCTGGGCTTTGGGCTCTTGCTACCTGTCTTTTTTTGGTGTTTTTCTACTT